>CM077676.1:192896935-194146935 GCA_039707655.1 Elymus sibiricus | reverse complement strand
TCACCTCATAAGGAGAGAAGGAGTAGAGATGATTGTTATGAACGAAGACACTCTAGAAGAAGCAAGGATTCGGAGAGGAAGGACAAGTCATCCAAGAGCTATACAAGAAGAAGACATCAAGCTCATGTTGGTGAATGGGTTTCTGGCTCCGACTCCGACAACCACTCCGAGAGAAGTTATCACTCCGACTCCGACTATAGTCAAGATGAAGGTGTTGCCGGACTTGCACTTGTGTCATCCAACTCCTATGATCTATTTGACTCACCAAATGAAGGAATTGGAAGATGCTTCATGGAAAAAGGCCCCAAGGTATCACACCCCGAGTATCTTGATTTCAATAGTGATGAAGATGATTTGCTTGGAGATGATGATTTACTTGTTGATAGGGCTAGTGATATGAGCTATAATGAAAATGCTAGTAATCATGATAGTCAAGAGGAAACGAGTGACAATGCTATGAAGGAGATTGAGCGTCTAACTAAAGAACTAAATGCTCTTAAGTTAGCTCATGAAACAACTCAAGAGGATCATAGAGAACTTCTAAGGACTCATGAGAAGCTACGCTTCGAGAAGCTAAATTTAGAGCAAGAGCATGAGTTTCTTAAAGCTATCAATGACGATCTTCGAAAGAAGAGTTCTTCATATCTTGCCAAGCGTTTACTCTTGTCTACCTTTATGCCACAAGTTAAATCTAAGCAAACTAGCAACAAGGGTAAAAATGGTTCTACCTCTAGTAGTAACAATAACAATGCTAAATCCAATGTTGTTACTTCTAGTAGTTCTATTGATTCCACTAATGATTCTCTTAGCCAAGTTACACTTGAGTAAGAAAATATGTTATTGAAAGGAATTATAGAAAAAGGTGTCTACAAGAGTCTTGCCGGGAGTAAGCAATTTGAGGAAATTGTGCGCAAGCAAGGAAGGAACTGGAAGAACCAAGGTGTTGGTTTTGAACGAAAGTTCAATGCCAATGGAGTTGAGTGGGAAGAAGATCAATACCCCAAGATGAAGTTTGTTCCTCAACAAGAGAAGTATGATCCTACTTCCTTCAAGGGAACACAAGCTCAAGAAGATCTTCCACTACAAGACCACAAGCTAAAAGGCAAGGACAAGCTTCAAGAAGAGATTGATTCATTTGAAGAAGCTCCTCAAGCCATGGTCAAGTGGGTTCCCAAGACTTCATCAAGTTCTACTTCATCAAGTGCTACTACAACTCCAAGGATTCCCATCAAGTTGATGTGGGTCCAAAAGAAGAAGAACTAGAGAGTTCTTGAGGGTGACTCCGCCAACAAACTTCACTAATATTCTTTATGGCGAGAACTTGTGCAACCAACTTCCACATTTTGCACTAGTTCATGGAGTCACAAACCCTCTTGTTGGTAAGGCAAGGGACAAGGTATTAAATGCATTCATGGATATCATCATATGTGTATTTCACTCTATGTCTATGGATATCCTTATATGTTCCTTGTGTGGGACTAACCCATGTAGGTATTGAAAGCACAAAACTCCAAAGGATTGCTCCCAACTCTTGATGGTCTACATCAACATTGAGCATCCACATCTTCAACATCTACATGAAGTCATCATCGACAAAACCCAAGGTTAGTTCATCCCTCTTAGGGGGATATCACATCTAGGGGGAGCTTTGCTCTAAGAAATTGAGCAAAAGCAACTCAAATGGTGTGAACACATTAATGCTTTATGTAAAAGTGGTAACCCCACTTGTGCTTAAACGATGAGTATGACCTATGATCAAATGTTCTCATTTGGCTCCTAAGTCAATATATTCATATATAGATGACCTAGTCATCGCCATTGCTTGATAGATGCTAGAATTGGTTGTGCATGTTTGACACATATTTCATTTGCTATCTTATTGTGTGAGCATGTTGGTTTGCATGTTTTCATCATTCGAGGACATTCATTTGTTGTTTTGATTGTCTTGGTTTTTCTGGCCAAGTGGATGTACAAGAATGCCTAAGTACCTTCTCTGGCTATCTATGCTTTCTTGTCTCAAATTCTATTCTTGCTGCATCACAAAAATTAAACAAGTCATTTTCGGACCCTCCGGGTGAGGAGCACTCGGAGCCACCGATCTGAAAGGGCTGAACCTCCAAAACATTCTAAATGATTTCGGCCGAACCAATTCACTCCAACTCGGTCCAACCGAAATCACTTAGATTGATCTAGGTTTTCCATCTCGGTGCTACCGAATTGAACCATTTCGACGCCACCGATGTGCTATACTGCGTGCAGTTACACATATCGGTGCCACCGAGTTGTTCAACTCGGCGCCACCGACAGCGTACGGGTATATATATCGCGCGGACCGAATGGTTGAAAATTCTCGACCCCACTCGTTTCCGCTCCCCGTCGCTGCCGTCGCCCTCGTCTTCGGACTTCACCGTCGTCTCCAGCGAGCTCTCGCCGCCGGATTCCATCGCCGTCAACGGGAATCTCCTCCGCCGTTGCCGCCGTAGAGGATCTCCACCAAGTTAGGGTGAGATTCGATCCCTTTCGTGCTTCCTTTTTCCGATTCAATGCACGATTGGACTGCCTGAATTCTTGCCACGGATTGAGAACTCCTGTTACACTGCAAATTCCATAGATTAGATGCGAGTAAAAATTTTACGTTTAAGTTTCCGCCGAATGCATATCGGACCGACCGATTCGAAATTTTCGGTACCACCGATTTGGTCTCTGACCATAGCACTAGTACGTATCAGTGCCACCGAGTTGTACGAATCGGTGAGACCGAAAGTAAAGTCTCAGTGAAACCCTAGCATCTCAGAGCCACCGAAACCCATATCGGTCTGACCGAAGTGGCGTGTAAGGTCTTTGTAGTGTGCTTCGGTATCACCGAGATGATCAACTCGGTCCATCCGATATGCATCCTGTGAAAACTTGAAACTAAGAGTTGAACTCAAATTTTATTAAAAATCTCTGCTTTTTGTGATGACTCATCTACTCTGCCTATACCCATCTACTCACAGGGTCAGCTCAGCAAGATGTCAAGTGGCAGTGACAGTCAGAACAGGTCAGAGCAGCAGGCAGAAATGAGTGAAGGGTCAAGCCCAGCTGAAAGTTTCTATGAGGGAGAGAGAAGCTCTCCAGATCTTCCTAAAGCAGCTACCAGAACAAGGAAGAAGAAAATCTCAGACAGTGAGGATGAGGACTTTGTTGCAAGTGAAGCTGCAACTAAGAAAAAGAGAGTAGTGCTTGCTAAGGAGTACAGCACCAAGCCTACTTCTACCAAAGAGAGGACTGCTGTGAGGAAAGTGCCTCAGCAGACTATGCAAAAGCCTAGTAACACAGAGGCAGCTGAAGGAGCTAAGAAGAAAAGAGTAAGGAAATCATTTGCCCGTGTGATTGGCAGACCCTCCATGATGATTGATGAGGAGGAAGAAGAAAAGGAAGAGCCAGCAGCCAGTGCACCCCCTGCAAAAGCTCAGAAGCTCATGTCTGATGCAATCAAGACTGCTGCACCCCCAAGTCCAAACCAAAGGCACCAGCACCCAAGAGGTCTACCAGGAACATCTCAGCTGCAGAGAAGAACAAGGCCCCAGTGCCTGAGTCAAATGTTGATGAAGAGCCACTAGTGCTCAGAAAATTGAAGCCTAAGATTCCAGAACATGACAATGCACACCCAGTCGCGGAAAACATGATGCTGAGGAAGGATAAAGGACTGCGTCAGTGGATATTGACAGATCCCTATGCTATCAGGAGGAAGATAGCATGTGACTATCGCTTTCACACCCGTGAACAACAGGACTTTTATGAGACAATGTTGCTTGATAAGAAGCCCATAGTCAGTGACATGAAATGAGTGGATTGGGAATACATCGATGAGCATGAGGATTATTTCCCCCACGTCCATGAAAGCTTCAGGATTGCAGGAGTTGACGAGTTTGTCGGAAAGAAGTTGACCAAGTGGAACGATGAGATGGTCATGCAGTTTTACTCTACTGCACACTTCTATCCAGATGGCCGCATTATATGGATGACTGATGGTATCAGATACCAGTCTACCATCTCTGAGTGGGCAAGTCTTCTTGGTGCTCCCAAGGAAGAGGATGATGACATTGATATCTATGCCAAGCTCAATATGGATCACAACTCCATGGCCAACATGTATACTGCAATTCCTCAGAAAGATTTTGAAACTCATAAGCTTGGATCAGTGAAGCATCTGCTACCAGGATTAGCCACAACGGACACTATACTGCGGTACACTCTGCTATCCAAGTCAGGAGATGACAAGATGATTCGTGGACACTCCATCAATTTGCTGCATTTGTTTGATACACCTCAGAAGTTCAAGGTGATGAGCCTGATAGTAGAAACTATCAAGAGGACTGCAGCAGATCAGAAGAGATCGTGCAGATATGCTCCACATATTCAGATTTTGATCAATTCCAAGGTTGGAACCAACATGTATCTTCTTGATCGAGAGCATTTGCCACTCCGTCCAGAGTTTGAGGACAATGTGATAGTGATGGATCCTTCGCATCCCACTTCAGCACAAGCCCAAGAGGAAATCCGCAAAGCAAAGGAAGCAAAAGCAGCTCAGGAGGCATCAACTCCAAATGCTCCAATTGCAAATCTCAAGACACCCAAGGATCAAATGACATATCTGCTTGAAGCCACTCTGAGGATTGAGCGAAGTCTGGCCAACCTCACCCAGACCCAGGCTAGTTTTGAGCGGATTATTGAGACCAAATTTCATGATTTGGATGTCAAGATGACAGAGATTCAGACTACCGTAGAGCAACTGCAGAATGACGTTGATGCTGTCAAGACAGCCCCATCTGATGACAGCGGAGATGACAGACCAACCACACAGCAATTCCAGACAGTGCCCAGGGTAGCTAGGTCAGCTGCAATACCAGTTGTGGATCCAAGGACCACAGTATCTGCACCAGCTGCTACTGCCTCAGTGCCACCACAGGTCTCCACTCCACCAGTCCAGCAGACATCTGCAGAAGCCTTCGCGGATGCACTTCTCTCAACGCCATCTACGCACACCGGAGCAGCCAGCAGAAGATCGCCTTCAGGAGCTTCGGAGGATCGTGCCTAGAGTGTCGACTAGTCCTATACAGTTCGATCTTTTTGGTACTTGTTGCCAAAGGGGGAGAATTTGTATAGATCATAGGCTTCGAGAGAGAGTGTTTTGGTCGTTTGTTTTTCTTTCGAGAGTTCATTTGCTACTTCTTGCTTGGTCGTTGATACTTTGTTATGTGTGTGCTTGCTACAGTATCTGTGAGATATTCTGTCGTTTATGCCTGTGAGATACTATGATGTTTGATCATATTATGCTTATTGTGATGATCAATGCTTATCCTTATCATTATCTTATATGATCATTCACTTGTGTTGGTGATGCGTGCTTATCTTTTCAATCATATCATTTTGCGCGCTCCACCAAGATGTATGTGACATGGAAGAGTAACCCATACGCCTAATCGATTGTGCATTTGCATTCAAACGCAAATATTTAATAATGCACAAATTTAGGGGAGCTCTTACTTATCACATACTTCTCAAAGCGACAATGTATTTCATTCATTTAATCATTTGTCGAAGCTTTGATCTATATGTTGTCATCAATTACCAAAAAGGGAGAGATTGAAAGCACATTTGCTCCCTTGGTGGTTTTGGTAATTCATAACAACATATATCTCATTGAACTAATGTACATTCAAGATTAAGATTTCAGGATGTTCAATGATTGGCATGGCATGGACTAGAGACGTGGACCCCTCAAAATGCTAAGGACAAGAATTGGCAAAAGATCAAGACTCTACATTTTTGGTTTAGTGATCCAAGATCACATTGAGTCCATAAGAAAGCCAATACTATTAAAAGGGGATGAGGTGTTGCTTAATGGTCTTTTTGCTCAAGTGCTTAGTGACAGTACTCCTAAACCCTCAACCACTCTCTCAATCCAAAATATGTCCAGAACCTACATTCTAACTCGGCCCCACCAAAATTTCCTATCCGGCCCCACCGAGTTCATCCAAGACATATCCACTGCCAAAACCCTAACAAATCGGATCCACCGAAATGGATCTCGGTCTCACCGAGATGGCCTTGCCAACTCTCTATAATCGTTTGCACTTACTTCGGTCTCACCGAGTTTGCAAATCGGTCTCACCGAGATGGCTTGCCAAGTCTCTGTTGCCTTATTGCTTCACTTCGGTCCTACCGAGTTGATGCAATCGGTGCCACCGAGATGAGGTTTGCCCTAAGCCATTGCACTTCGGTCCATCCGAGTTGTTCGTATCGGTCCCACCTAGATTCCTAAAGTTCATATCTTTTACACAGTTCGGTGCTACCGAGATCATTGTTTCGGTGCCACCGAGTTGGGTCAAAAGTGTGTAACGTTTGGATTTTGTGTGGAGGCTATATATACCCCTCCACCACCTCCTTCTCAGTGAGGAGAGCCATCAGAACGTGCCTACACTTCCACCATACATTTTCTGAGAGAGAACAACCTACTCATGTGCTGAGATCAAGCTATTCCATTCCTACCATTTGAAACTTGATCTCTAGCCTTTCCCAAGTTGCTTTCCACTCAAATCCTTCTTCCACCATAGCCAAATCTGTGAGGAGTTGTTTGAGTGCTGGGAAGACTATCATTTGAAGCACAAGAGCAAGGAGTTCATCAACAACACACCGTCTATTACCTTTTGGAGAGTGGTGTCTCCTAGATTGGTTAGGTGTCACTTGGGAGCCTCCAACCTGATGTGGAGTTGAATCAAGGAGTTTGTAAGGGCAAGGAGATCGCCTACTTCGTGAAGATCTACCCCGAGTGAGGCTAGTCCTTCGTGGACGTAAGCCATGGTGGAATAGACAAGGTTGCTTCTTCGTGGACCCTTCGTGGGTGGAGCCCTCCGTTACCCTTCGTGGGTTGAAGTCTCCATCAACGTGGACGTACGATAGCACCACCTATCGGAACCACGCCAAAAACCACCATGTCTTCATTGCGTTTGAATTCTCCGATCCCCTCTTTTACATACATATGCAATTATCTACTTTTCGCTGCTATACTCTTAGAATTGCATGTGTAGGGTGATGCTTGACATGTACTATTATTAAAATCTGCCCACAATTAAAATCTGGGAAAATGTTAGGTTTTATTTGGTCAAGTAGTCTAATCACCCCCCTCTAGACATACTTTCGATCCTACACACACTCATGCTCACAGAGGTGACCCCAAATGGTAGCCTCATATTATCACTGAAGCAAAACAAATTGAAGCTATCATCGCAACCGATTCACATTCAACGTATGCATGTTTTTTTACGGGGCAGTATATGTAGGCTGACGATGAGGATGGAGTTAGTATGAAAATTTTCATTGAGAAACCTCTCACGACGGCATACTTCATGTAGAAGAGGAATGGAAGGTTGTAAGGTGGGTGGTTGCTGAGAGTTAAGGTGAAAATTTTCATTGAGAAATCTCACATGGCGGCATACTTCATATAGAAGATGAATGAAAGGTTATATGGTGGGTGGTTGCTAAGAGTTAAGGTGAATTTTTCATTGAGAAACCTCTCATTGCAGCATACTTCATGTGGAAGATAAATGGATGGTTGTATGGTGGGTGGTTGCTGAGCATTTGAGGTTAATAAATCATTGAGAAACCTCTCTTGGTGGCATACTTCATGTAGAAGAGGAATGTAAGGTTCTAGGTGCCCGACTGCCGTTCATGTATGAATGATTGTTGCTAAGTGTGCAACATCATTGATCATACGGACCAGAAGTGCTCAATCAAATTTAGAAAGGGAGATGACCACACATATTTCCTAGCATATGCCATCGAAGAAGAAAAGTTGGACAAGCCACCGCTATAGAAAATGCCATTTCAGTCAATTCATGAAGCCACCTCTTTTAGCTTTCAAAGAGATCCCAGTGGAACTCTGCATACCTTTGTTGGTTCCTAGTGAATATACGTCTGATATAAGCTCATATTTTGGATGGATCCTAGTATTATTCGGCCGAGAGGCATTCTCCCAGTCGGCTTTTAGTTAGTCACCACGTCAATAACAGACACCGATCTCATACTGGTTCTGCACAGAGAACGAACTAGTAGGTAGTAGATGTACACCCGCAACACACATTCCGTACTTATATAATTAACCATCCAAACCTTAATACATAATAACGCCAGCTGTTATTATTTCACAACTTATTCACTGAAAAACATGTAAAATCTCCATCACAAAGTTTTGACTATGAAACGTGCAAATGACGACATAGAGATTTACACGATTCTTAACTGGACATGTTAACTAGACGTACCATACTGTTGCTCCCAAACGAACGTGGATTTGCATCATGGAACTTGCATTGTCATCCATAGCTTTGAAAAAAATGACACTTTCATCTATAACTTTGTATAAGAAGTATGAGACGACAAATTCTCAAATGTACTCATGCTCATATGTTTCCAATGAACTATCCTGGCAAGCCTGTCGCTAACAAAATAATAAATTGAACACATTGAAACCTAAAAAATGCTAAACCTACGGTCAATCTACAGAATTATTACGGGACATTCTTTATTAAACTCTCCACCCCCCTGAATTCATCCGGGGGGCCCTACCCCTAATTTCTGTCCAACCGCAGAATTCCACAGAAGTCACTCCGTTAATCTCGTACCATATCATCCGTATGTGTACCATTTCTCTTGAAACCTATCCGCCTCGGCAGTTACAACATGCATCACGATGTTCAACTTTGTTGTCCAGCTCCCCGTAACTGGCCTAGAGGCTTGAACACGCCTTCTAGCTTCCTTTACGAGATCTTTGTGTCGCCGATGTGAGCATATATTGTCCTTCCTTTCCCTTCCATATGATGCACATGCTTCGGGTTTCAGTTGCAATCCTTGAACCTTCAATCTGCTCTGGCAATGAATGAACCTTAGGCCCTTCAAAAGCCAGGTGATTGAATGACGCACCTAGTATCTACAAGAATCTCGTGCATTGAAGGCAACAATATACTTGATGTTGACTTGCATCTCGATCACATGAAATCGGGCGTGTTTAACGTTGTTCTACTACCTTTATGTTTAATCCAATTAGATGAGCCCTTGACTTTTTTTTTTAGAAAAGGAGGATGACCCCCGGCCTTTGCATCTGGGAGATGCATGCGGCCATTTTATTGATTATTCTCGAGGACCTTACAAAGTAGTACAACAATATGCCTGAATCCGCCATCTTGGCAATATCTGCCGCTACTCCTATCCATATGATGAAGGGGTGCAAGCTGGGCCAAATACCCAGACCTCTCACCTAAGCCTAACATCTAAAGCCAGAAGCCCCGTCCGAGCCACATACCGGGTCCGGGGCACAAACCGGTCCGACGCACTCACATGTGTCGTCGCCGCCATCTTCCACTGGTCCATCTTCAGAGCAGATTGAGGTGCCTCCGCCGTCGACGCCACCATGACGCCAAACGACGACCTCCACCTACGCGAGTCCATCTCCAAGCAACGGACGTAGATCCATGCTAGGATAGGGCCGCACCACCGCCGTCGCCCGCCACCCACAAGCGCCACCCAGCCCCAAGGTTCCCAAAGCGGCGCCTTCAAGAAGGGAACGGCGCCGTGAGCGTCGCCGCCGCCCAACAAAGTTAGGGCTTTCGCCCGGGAGACCTAGGGGAAGGGGAAGTGAGGGGATCAGTCCAAACCGACGCCTCCAATGAGGGGAACGGCGCCCTCAGGCGTCGCCGTCGACGCGGCCGGCCATGGCCGGCCAGGGATTTCGCCCGAACTAGATCCCCGCCACCAGCAGCGCCTCCTGTACAGAACCGGCGACCCAAGGAAGCGCGGCCCGACCAAGCTGGCCCGCACGCCGAACAGGGGAGGAGGGGAGGCGCCAGATCGCGCGCACCAGCCACCGCAGAAGCCGCCGCCGGCCGCCAACGACCACCGGATCCCGCCGCCCACGTGGCCGGGACGCCAGATCCACCGCCCGCACGGCTGCTAGCCTGCCGTGCCTCGCCAATGGAGCCGCCGCTCCAGATCCGGGACTCCCCACGCAGAGGCAGGGCAGCCGAGGCCTCGCCGCCACCATCCTTGGCGCCCCGGGCTTGCCCGGCGGCTGCCTCAGGCGGCGGCGAGGAAGGGAGGGTGAGGGGGTGAGGCCGGGGGGCGGCTAGGGTTGGGGGGCGGGGGGCGGCTCAGATACGTCTATATTATCAAAAGGTGACTTCTTAAAATTGGGGGAGAATTTCACTTCCCCGGCCTCTGCACCAACTAGAGATGCATACGGCCATTTTAGTATGAGTACCAAGATAAACATGGTCCTCAGAATTTTTTAAATGAGTATCAAGATATTTTTTGATGGGTGGTTCCAGCACACACCAAACTTGATCCTCTTCAAGTCATCACAAATAGCAAACATGTTCTATCATGCATTGTCTTATGGTATCTTGTACTCGAGTTCAATCCTTTGTCTCAAAATTTTGACTTCAATTGGGTAGGGCATGGGATCGACGAGATGTTAGATCAGGTGTGTACGAATGGAAGGCACGGGGACAGTGTTGGGCATCCGTGACAAATGTCCTGCCACATCTAGATGGAGAGTGGTTGAATAGAAAATTTCAGACATCCTCAGTGGACTAAGCTAGTTGAAGTCGAGTAAGTCGATCATTTGGTTCCCCAGATTTCCTCGGGATCTGTCATGAACCCGGTGTTGTTTGATGAAAAAGACTGGTCAACTTATGAAAGTATGTTCAAGGATGCCAAAGACTTGTTGTATTACACTCGATCGTACTGAAGGAAATTAATTGAAACCACAAAATAGGGTTCCCACTTTTATATAATCGTGGCAGAACTAGAGGTGGCGTTGCTTGCTGGTTGTGCCATGTTTCAGACTTTGCCTCACAGCTAGTGATAGCCGAGTGTAACACTTTATATGAGTAATAAATATCTTGCTTCCTCCCACAAAATAAAAACAACAACTCATATAAGCCCTACTCCACAAGTTAATAAGATTACTAATATTGATTTCCTGAGAGTATGGATTGAAAAAAACTGAAGGGGGTTTGGACTCCAAAATCCTTCGAGTGAAGGATGTTATGCAGGTAATAAGGCATTCCTTTTCTTTGTCATTTATTCTATTTCTTCCGCGTCGCTAATGCGGTGCGTACATACTGCTATCTACTAATGAAATGAAAAGCCAAAGACTGCTGGATTTAAAAATGATAATTTAAAGCGTGAAATTTCATACATATTTGCTTCATTTTGCTTCTATTAATGTATTATTTCAGATCTGATGGTTTCGTATTCTTAATTCGTACATAACTGGGAGCAAAACAGTGCAATGTGTATGAAATATCGTGCATTAAATAATACATGTGGGCTTGTGAGGATATCCATATCACATGAATTAGATGTGCTTACTATGGAGTTGTACACGTGATGTATGATGGTGTTCCATTCATCTAGTATACTCCTACTTCTATATACAATTTGTGCTATTTAAAATACAATTGGTAATTGTTATAATTGTCACTACCACGAAGGAGAAAGAGTTGGCGGCGCAGTTACACTCTACCCAAGTAGTTGAATGCGGGCATTAACGTGGACGATGTTAAGGTGGGTGGCTCGTCACATGCCTACATTCAGCTCCAACCATGCAAGAACCACCTCACCATCTTATGTTGCGCCGCATTAATTCATGCAACGTAGATGGCTATATATAACACTGCTAGGCAGTGATGGATCCATAGGCCAAGAGAAGAAGGGCAAGGCAGAGAAAGTGAGCTGAGCTGCGGGCTGAGGGCAAGAGCAGTGTAGCAATGGGTGCAGGAGGTGTCGGTAACACGTTTGCTGCGTAGGCCAGCAATTCCACCTGATCCAACTCAAACCCCAGGCTGAACGAAGCCTCTCAGACGAGCAAGTAGATCTCTGTTGTGCACAACGCATGCCACGGGTGTCGCGCCTTCCGATCTGCATGCTCTGCCTCGCTGTGCATCATGTCTTCCTCCACTAAATCAACCCCTCTTCCCTACGCCACTGAGTCATTCGTTCCAGATGTGTCTTGTCTGGCTGTACCTCATGGCTAGCATGGAATGCCTCGACGCCTGACCGCCGCTTCCTCTAACCTGCTGGCGTTCGTTCAGCTGCGACAACCGACGGGCAGGGTGGCGGCTTGATACTGTGAGGGAAAGAGTCAAGCATGGTTCATGTCTAAGTTGTACGAGCCTAGGAGTGAACGTTGATTGAAGCGAACAGCTTGTGTGTGCTCTACCACAATTTACTTGTTTGGGTTCACTTTCTGTTTTGTCGAGAAAGATAACTAGAGGAGGATGGAAGAGAGGAGCTGCGTGGCTGCCTAGCTAGATCCAAGTCTTGATCCGTCCATGCTTAAGACATTTGACAACATCGAAACAACAAAAATATTCGAGAGGTTTGTGTACATAAGAGGAGAGGAGACATGATCTCCTCACTGACGCACAAAGTATTTAATAAGTATAATAATATGCTGATGAACAACGGATGCAGTATCATCCATTATTTCTGGTCAGATTATTAGAGATGTACAAGGACCATATTTTCTGTTTTTTGCTTTGGCCGTGGAAGCAGAAACAAAGCATTGATTCATCGGAACCCACTTCTGCGCCACGATTGCATGTCAAGAGGCAAGAATTTCACCGTGGCAAGACAAGATCGTCTTTCCTCACAGCTCTGCTCTAGACACTAACTCCTCGTCAGTGCAGTCATCTTTGTGTTTGGCCAGTACCTTAAGCGGACCTGCAAGCAGAGGAGGCGCGACTCGTTGGCGAGCACATGCGCCTGGCGGAAGGGTGGCGGCAGCTCGATGTCGCCATCAAGTTGAGCCGACGCCAGGACGAGGACGTGCGGGAGAAGCGCGAGAAGGCCGCCTTCGACGCCAAAGAAATCTTCGAGAGAATCGATTCATATATCCAATCCCTTTGAGGTACCCATCTGTGCTCAGGTGCTCGTCAATCCCTTCACTATGGAGTTTTACACGTGATGTATGACGGTGTTCCATCCATGTAGTATACTCCTACTTTTATATACAGTTTGTGCTATTTGAAATTCTATTGGTAATTGTTATAATTGCCACTACCACAAAGGGGAAAGAGTTGGCGGCACAGTTACACTCTACCCAAGTAGTTGAATGCAGGCGTGAATGTAGATGATGTCAAGGTGGGTGGCTCGTCACATGCCTACATTCAGCTCCAGCCGTGCAAGAATCACCTCACCATCTTATATTGTGCCACATTAATTCATGCAACGTAGATGCTATATATAACACTGCTAGGCAGTGATGGATCCATAGGCCAAGAGAAGAAGAGCAAGGCACAGAAAGTGAGCTGAGCTGCGGGCCGAGGGCAAGGGCAAATGGGCAATGGGCGTGGGAGGCATCGGTAACATGTTTGCTAAGCAGGCCAGCAATTCCACCTGATCCAGCGCAAACTGCAGGCTGAGACGAGCGAGTGGATCTCTGTTCTGCACAACACATGCCCGGCGTGTCGTGCCTTCCAAGCCAGGAGTAGAAAGAAAGAGAAGGGGAAATACCTGGTGCTACCGGTTCTTAGAGCATCTCTAGCAGACCCTTAAAACCGCGACCCTTAAACCGCGGATAAGGGCTGAGAAAAACGCGTTTTAAATGCCCAAATCGGCTGCGGCGGAACAGAGCCCGCAAATCCGAGCGGTAAAAGAGAATGAATAAATTCTCTTTTACCGCTCGGATTTGCGGGCTCTGTTCCGCGCGCTGCCGATTTCGGCCCTCAAACCGTAAAACCACACAATGCAATTGACTGCGATTTTAACAAATAAAACACAAATTCCGAGAATTCAAACACAATTTTGACGACATTTGAACATAGTTTTCGCGCCACAACCCAAAAGACGGCACATCCATCATCACTCATCCATCATCTTCATCATCATCATCAGAAGATCAAATCTTCACCGCCACCATTGCCACCACCACATGCCGAACCACCACCGAACCTTGGCACCGCATGGCCTCTTGCGGCTACCCTCCTCCTCTCCAAGATCTCCAACCTTGCTATGTCATGCCATTCTTTGGTGAGCTCATCCATCTCATTTCTATTCATCATCATGATCTTGTTCTCCTCTTGAAGGAGCTTGGCCATGGCTTTGTTCTCCTCGGCCATGGCTCTTCTCTCCTCAATGGCGGCCTTGCGCATGGTCTCCTCCTTGAGTAATTGCCACTTCTCTTGCTTCTCTTGAGCCTTCTTCTCGGCCAACTCCTTCTTTGCCTCCAATGTCTTGATCACCAATTCCTCATTGGACTTGACCATGTGATCTAGCTTGTCCCGCAAGCTTGATGCCTCCGCTTCCCTCTTGATTTTGTCCTTGGCCTTTTTGTTTCCATCGGGCTTGTTCTTGTTTCTTGGACCATCATCATCTTCATCATCATCATCATCCATCTTGGTGAGTGCACCTCTCTTCGGTGGGGATTCTTTGTCAATCAACTTCCACTTCTCGCTTTCTTTAAGAAGTTCCCAACAATGCTCTAGTTGAAATGCCTTTTTACCGGAAGCTTCCATGTCCTTGTACCTTTCTTGCGCAATTTTCTCCTACAAAATGAAAACAATGTCAAATTATGCAACCACTCGACGGCTACAAAAGATTTGCACAACTTTGGACATGAAAACAAACTCACATAATCGGCTTCAACGGTACCACTTGGAGGTGCATTGCGGACTTGTTGCAAGCATGCAACCCAATGGCTACAAATTGGCTTGATCACGTCCCAACGACCTTGGAGAGACCGAAAGGTGCGTGGCGTCCTGTTGGGATACTTTGCCATCATGCGGAGGTATTGATCCTCTATCCTTTGCCAATACCGCTTGGTGGTTTGGTCAGTGCCGGTGCACGCATCAAGAGACACCGATTCCCAAGTCTTGATCAAGACTTTATCTTCCAATGGCGTGTAGTTCTTCGATCTTGCGCGTGATTTTGCTTGCGCTTCGTCGAACACCCCCTCCTGAACCTCCTCCACATCATCTTCTTCCTCACCGTGACCGTGCACGCCACTATCCATCTCATTGTAACCGAAATCGCCGATCGGGGCTTGATCGATGTCGACGGTGTTCTCGTCCAACATTTGCACGAAGTCGGCAGCCGCATCATGCAAACCGGCGCTATAATTTCGCTCGACAAGTCACGAACACGCACGATGGAGAAAAGTGAAAGAAACGCAAGCAATAGAAGCATCATACCTTGCGCCCATTCCGTCGAACACCTCGGGGGCGGAGGCAGCAGCGTCGCCCGCCGGCATGCTCGGGGTAGCTCTTGCCGGGGCAATCGGAGGAGGTGTTGGCGGGGTAGCTCTTGTGGTGGGCCTCTTGCGTTTCACACCCGAAACCTTCCCCTTCTTCATCGGCGCGGGCCGGACCGGATTGGCAGCGGCGGTGGCGGCGGCGGCGGGCGCGCGTGCGTTCCCGGCGGGGGCTGCGGGAGCACCGCCCTGGACGACGATGTTGCCCTGCCACTTGCGGGGTGGCGCGGTGGAGCTTTGAACGGCAACGGCCGCGACATGGCTGGCGGCGAGATCTGCCAAAGGGGTTGGCGCGTGGATGACATCCACGGTGCCGGCCGACGGCTGGGAGGCTTCCATGGCGGCGGAGGGAAGCCGAGGAAGGTGGTTGGCGGCGGAGGGAAGGGGAAGCGCGCGGAAATGTCCCTCCCGCCAAATCTCGCAGTCGATACGGGTGAAGCTCGGGTCGGCTTCCCACCCCGTGAATCTAAAGGTTGAGGGCGAAGTTTTTCCGCGCCCCGCAAATTTTTTTACAGGTCGCGGGGCGATACGGTGTCTGATCGGGCCACTTTTCCCGCCCGAAACCGTAAACGGGCGGTTATTTTGCGGGTCGGCGCGTTTTAAGGGGTCTGCTAGAGATGCTCTTAGGTGATACCATGATACGAGCTCCTAGGCCATTGGATCTCAGATCTGACGTTTCCCAAGAGCTCTTGAACATTTTGCAAAAAAGTCATCTGAGAGTCTCAAAATTGCGCGCAGGTACAACACCTTCTCAAATGCCGCCGCGTCCTCCCTAGAAAGAGAACCTGATGAAGAGAAAAGAGAGGAGCTGCGTGGATCCAAGTCTCAAGATCCCTCAAAGCTTCAGGACGGTGTCTCACCGACGCATCAAAGTAGAACCGCCGCACCCAGAAAAAGAACTGATGAACCACCGATGAAATGCCATCACTTATTTAAGTATACAGAAGATGTCATTACTCGTACAATATGCCGAGGAACTACAGATGCAGTATCATGAATTATTTCAGGTCAAATTATTAGAGATGAACAAGGACCGTATCTGTGGTTTTGCTTTAGCTGCCGGAGCAGAAACAGAACATGTATTTGCCAAAACCTTCTTCTGGGCTACAACTGCACGTCGAGAGGCAAGATATCCGCCGTGGCAAGATAAGATCATCTTTCCTCACAGCTCTGCCCTAGACTCCTCGTCGATGCCGTCATCTTTGTGTGTGGCCAGTGCCTTTATAATGGACTCGTATATCCCAATTCCTTTGAGGTACTCATCTTTGCTCAGGAACTGCAAGACATGCACAAATCTTAAGTACTCCCTCCGTCCCAAAATAAGTGTCTTAACTTTAGTACATGGGCATTTGTAAAGAACATTGGTATTTTCTTGTGTAAAGTATAAACTATAAGCGCATGGGCATGGCCAATATGTTGCTATTTCAGTTGTCAGGTACTATGGGTGCACGTTGATGTGTCTAGTTCTAAAGCTATGCTATTCTATATGAGAAAGACAATTGGATTTTTCAGTAAGTTGATGGCTTGATGTATTAAATGGAGCTTGGTGGCACAAACCTCGTTATGATCATGAAGCAGTACTGGTGTGTTCGCCATAGGGGAAAAGCCGAAAGCTGGTATCCCAATTTCCCGGAAATAACGAGCATCAGTAGAAGCCGGAAATATCTCCGGCTTGCCAAGTTTCCCACCAGCTCTCTTCACAGATTCTTCAAACACAGGCCACCATGGGTTTGAGCTGTCAGCAATTGTCATGGCTGGTTTCCCTAACTTGTCAAGGACAGAGCCCTTCTGTTTGAACTGTCAAACAGACATCAAGAAGAAACATGATTACAAAACTTATGCACCATGTAATATCATACTTACAAGATTGCCGAAATTAAAATAAAAGGAACAATTACAAGATAATTAACCTTCAATTATTCTAGAAAACTTTCTACCTTAATTTTGTGTTAGTTATTTCTTTTCTTTTTCATAATTTAAAAGACAAATCAAAAGATTTACAGTCCAGAAGAGGAATGACAAATTAACCTTCATTTCAAATGGGTATCCCCCATGACAAAGAACACAATACAAGAAACATCACAGATAATGTAAGCTCTCCACAACATGGATGACAACATGTTGACAAGTCATAAAGTAATTGCCCTGTCAAGAACATCATACCTCGAAGGTCAAGTTGCGTGAAGAAGGTGCCCATTCTTCAGCAAGACGCTTCTCTAGTGCTTCAGTATGAACACTAGGAGGGATTCGAATGTCAATTCCTACCTCAGTTTCAGATGGTTGTAGATTCATCACAAAACCCTGAAATAAGAGTGAAAATAGACTTATTAACTGAAAACATGAGTCAATCAGGGTGAACTTGATGGCAAAGTGTTCTTCTCCTTTTGACAAAAACTACATGACTAAGATAACAAATAATTGCAATGAATTCAAGATGTAACAGTACATAAAATCATTAGAGTCTAGATGATAATGATTGTGAACTCCATGGTACATTTGTAAGTAAATGAACTTCAAGAACTGACTTCCAATTCTCTGACTCGAAGAATGGACAGAACATAAAAGTATCAGGTCCTATGTAAGTGTGATTAACTATGGTAATTCTAAAAAACTTGAGACATAACGTTACTGGCCAGCAACTAAGAGAACAAGCCTTAGCAGTGCTGAAATCATATGGTCCTCTTTTTTTAGCAGGTGGATTACCTATCTCATCACGCTACCAGACATGTCAGAGATTCTTAGGCATGAAAGACTAAACAAAATCAATACTGAACAGATATTGAGTATAGAATAAATAATTCCTAGTCAAAGGAACTGATTGTTCAATTTGAGCAAACATCAAATATGAAACCTATGCACTGTGTCATCTGGAAATAAATTTTAAAATACGTAGGTTAATCAAGAAGAAGGACATCATGTTAGCAAATGAGCAAACGATCAAATACTCAAGCTGCTCATATTTTTAATTGATGTTGTGAAGGATCCAATAGCAACAACAAGTCAACAACAACAACAAAGCCTTTTAGTCCCAAACAAGTTGGGGTAGGCTAGAGGTGAAACCCATAAGATCTCGCGACCAACTCATGGTTCTGGCACATGGATAGCAAGCTTCCACGCACCCCTGTCCATGGCTAGTTCTTGAAGGATCCAATAGCAATTCGTAAATTACACTTAGCACATTATAAACAGGAACTTGAATAAACTAACCGTAGGTGTTGGTGTCCCAGCCTTCAAGTACGCAAAATTCACCGATACAACGTCCCCTTCAGCTTTCTCTCCGGACTTAACCAAATCAAACTGAGCTGTCCTGAACCTACGAAGAGCCTCCACACTTTTCATTAAATTCTCCATTGCGCTACCATCATACAACTTTGCACCATGCCCTGGCGCTCCCTTTGCTTTAATAGTAAGCCACCAAGGACTACGCTCTGCATAGAACACCCGGTACTCCTCCCCAGGGGATGCAAGCCCCTCATCAAGAACCAATCCCACATTCAGCTCCTTGAATTCCTTCGATGCAACAAATAGCTCAACACCCTCATGTCCACCAATCTCCTCATCGGGAACAAATATTGTATATATGTTCCGATCTGGGACAAAGCCCGCATTACGGAGACGCCGAATGGCTTCAAGATACTGCATCCCCACACACTTCATGTCCTACATTCATGAACCACAGCGAAGATCTCTTAGATAAGATAAACATGTAGAAGTGACAGCTTATCACACCACATTGTAGCTTTTAGCAGTCTCGCAGTGTTTGCGAAGGTCACTCAGATGGATCATGCATATCGAGCCATACATATCATCTAAATGCAGCTAAATACTGGACTGTTAAGGGAAAATAGCAATTTTAGTAGTGGAATTCATATATTTCAGGTAATATAGGTTGCATCGAACTAAGTGCACATGGAGTATAGATCTCTACAACTACAGTTAATCTAGTCACAACTCACAAGTTCACAACATCATCAATACCGACAAAAGGGAACACTGTGATTGGATTCAGTGCTAAAAATTCACTTATTAGTCAAGTTACAGACAACGAATCATGCCCAAAAATATGGATAGATTACTCAAGCATGCTCGTCGATGAAACAACACTGAAATCATATCTTGGCAACCAAAAAGCTTGCCTGTGATATACTAACAGAGACTGCACACGGCATAAAGCAGTTATCTTTCCTGTTATTTGCAGTCTACACATTATATGATAATCCATATTTGCAGCCCAAACAAGTAAAAAATCGCGGCTGAAAGCAATCTTGCCTGGGAGCCGCGCGCGTAGATGCGACCGGATGCCTCGTCGAGAGTGGCAGAGAGAGGCGCGTGCTCCCACTTCTTGGGCTCCGACGGCACGACGTCGGTGTGGGAGTTGAGAAGTATAGAAGGAAGCGACGGCCGACGCCCGGGCCACCGGAGCAGCAGCAAGGGCTTGCCGGCGGCGAACTCCAGCGTCCGCGCCTCAAGCCCGACAGCCGCCGCCTGGTCCCGGAGGAAGGCCACCGCCGCGGCGTAGTCCGGCGTCGGCTGCGCCGTGTCGATGCGAAGGTACTCCTGGAACCGGGATACAGCATCCGCGTCCGACGACGGCGAAGCGGCCGCGGCGACGGAGAGGAGGAGGAGGAGTGGGAGGAGAATCTTGGTGAGTCCAGCCATGGGAGGGATCCGCATCGAGCCCTTCTCCCCCTGACGAGAAAGGGTGGGAGGTCGTGGCGATGGGCAGGGAGAGCGGCGGAGACGGGAGTTGGACTCTGGAGTTGTTGGTGGCGACGGCCGGGAGCCACTGGTGATCAGACGGTAATCATCAAGGCATCAACTGACGTGGAAGAGTTGTACCGAAGAATACTCCCTTGGCCCGAGATACATCCATTCGAGCGACAAATAATTCTAGACAAAGAAAAATAAGTATAATTCATCTTTTTACACAAGAATATAATTTTAAAAACTAGCTAGAAAATGGGAAGCTAAATTGAATCTTGAATTGGTAACCTGGATGCATGTTACTTTGTGAATGAGGAGTACAAGGTTGCTTCCGCGGGTGCCCCTTGAGGTCGATAGTAAACCCTAGCCTATAATTCCTATCCTCACCACCATCACCACACACACACACACCAAAAATCCAGTGGACCCCGTCTCCTAGGTCACGTGGTGTTTTTTCTAGTGCGGTCGCGTATGGATTTGGTGCATTGGGGCAGTGGTCTTGGGTGGTGGGCACGGCAGCGGCCTTCCGCGAGTTGCGCAGTGTGTGGTGTTGGTTGGTCGCTTGGGCAATGAGGTGTTCGGTGGGGAGCTTCACTTCTGGCACAACTCCGGATTTTGGGTTGGTCCAGCCTGGACTTGGTGGGGACAGTCATGTCCTCGTCGTCGTTTTCGCCCTCCTCCCCCGCGGCTTCTCAGTCCCTGATTAGTAGCCCCGGTCTTGGTTGGCTTGGATAGATCGCCGAGTGAGGCAGTGATGTAGGAGTTTCCCCGGTGGTCGTCCGGACGGTGGGCTTGGGATCCTTGTCGGCCACAAGAGGGCCCTTGCTGGGTATCCGAAGGTGCTCGTGGCGTCGAAGGTACCCAGGTTAACACCTGCCTAGCATGGTCAGGATGACGATGTCGATGCCTTTGAGCATCGCAGCCTCCATGGAGACATCATCAAGGGTTTGACTCCTTTCCCTTTCGTGCCCACTATTGCTAGGTGGTGCGCAGCATGGTGGTGGGCATGCGTGGTGCCCGGGCGAAAACTTTTCGAGTGGCACCCCGAGCCAGTGACGGTGACACCCTTTGGGTGACACTTCCTCCATGGAGACTTCATTGAGGGCCTTGTCCCTGATCCCGCCTCAATCTTGTGCGCTAACCGGAAGCTAGTGGCTTGGTGGGTTGTGGCAGGGCTCTCTTTGGTGTGGCTTCATGTTCTTCTGGAGGCTCGCCTGGTGGTTGCCTAATATGGTGAACATATGTTGTCACCGTGGGCTCAAGTGAAGCCCGTCCTCCATTGTCAGCAGGTTGGCGCCCTTCAATCCAGGTAGTGGTAACAGAGCCCTTCTCACAATGTCATTTCAGTGGCATGACTATTCTGACTTAGACCACTCTCCTAAGGCGATGAAGGGTTTCCTCCTCTCCATCGAGCACATGTTTTTATCTTGGAGTGGATATACTTCTCAATTTGGCGAGTCTGCTAGTTGCGGAGATCGTTGGCATGGTAAGATGTGCTTGTTTTTCTATTTTGTGTTTTGCTTTTTTGTTGCTGGAATTTTGTAATCGGGTTCTCAACACTTTGTATTGTTTGGCCGTTTGGTTTTATCTATAAAGCGGGGCGGAATCCTGCTATGTAAATTAGGAGTACAATTAGCTAGCTAACCCTCTATTTCTAAATAGTTTTTTTAGAATGAAGATCCAAGAAGCGCCCAACTTTGTATCATATAGCCCATTAAAGCGAACTAAATAAGTCTTATGCAAACAAACATAAAATTAAATGCTAGGGTAACCATCTTACAAGAATGGCATAAGTGGAGTACGCAGACTCCCAAACAAGATAGCTAAGAAATAGGATGCTCATAATTTATGTTCGCCACGGGCTACCTATTGATCGAGTGAATGAGACTAAGCTTCGATAGCGCAACCGCCGCCAATGCATTGTCCTTCTCCTTGCCCAGAGGTAGCCACAACTGAAAGAGAGAGGTGGTTTTGAAGATATAGTCAGCTGGTTGGTCAGAGATAATTCTCCCAATTGCAAGCTTATTGCGCACGAGGCAAAAGGGTCCAAGAATTAGTAGTGAAGGCACGCCAAACACTACGTTGGGCCCCATGCAAAGTGTAAACCATGTTAGCAAAACTGTTACAAGTTTGGGGTTCCAAGCGAATCCCAATTTCTCACGGACACAACTCTAGAAGAACTTGGCAATGGGGCAGGAAAACAGAATATGGTTGACATCTTTTGGTGCACCGCGAAGAGCACAATTGCCATCACTCGACCCGTGTCATCTATGAATATTGGAGGCATGTGAAGTCTGTTATGTAAAGCCTACCAACGAAAGACCTTAAGTTTTAGCGGAATAGCTGATCTCCAGACAAGTTTGGCGTGCGTAGTTAAGGGACAGTGTGATAGCTTGGTTTAGAGAGATTTGACCAAAAACCTACATGAAGGTTCAAGGTCCCAAAAGATTTCTTCTGAGCCCTTAGACAAATGGACCTCGGCAGACTAAGTGTTAGGCATATTTCTCCCTTAGTGGTTTTGGTGATTGATGACAATACTTTTGCGGACTAATCGTGTGCATTGAGCATTTCAGATAATCGACCATATAGCACAAGACGATTCGTGCCCCTCAGAGCCGTTGCGAAGACGGTGTTTTTCCTTCGTTTCATTTTCGGTGGATTTGAGTCGTAGGGACACCGTACTATTAAGAGGGGGTCCGCTTCGGAAAGGTTTGGGTGGAATCAACACGTACACTGTCCTCTCGCACCCTCTTTCCTTCTCGGCAATTGAGCTTGTCCTCCTTTGTGCATTGAGCTTTCCAGATCAACATAAGCGGTAGTACCGCTCTGATCAGCGGTAGTACCGCTCCAGCGGTACTGCCGCAGTTCAGTGCGGTACCCACTTTCGCTTTTTGTCTACGTTCTGTAAATGGGCGGTAGTAGAGCGGCAGTTCAGCGCTGTAGTACCGCTCCGGCGGTACTGCGGCCCTGACTACCACCCTACTACCGCAGGTTTACTGGGCGTGCGTCAGCTAAGCGGAAGTACCGCTCGTGCGGAGCGGTAGTACCGCTCCGGCGGAACTACCGCTGTTTCTCTATCGCGCTGAGTACTGCTTGTATTTTGCTTCTGGACAGTTCTTTCTCTCGAGCAGAAGTAGAGCGGCAGTTTCCAGCGGTAGTACCGCCACGGGCGACACTACCGCCCTGCCTTTCTCTACTACCGCTGGTTCCGGCTATTGTTCAGCACTAAGCGGAAGTACCGCTGGTGGGAGCGGTAGTACCGCTCCGGCGGCACTACCGCCTCCCTGACCTGTCAGTTGAACGCAGCGCCAGGAACTTCCGTGCCAGCGGAAGTACCGCTCGCCCTAGCGGTACTACCGCTTGTGCACGGGCTGTGAGTGCATAACGGTTGGTTTTCTTCCCCACTATAAAAGGGGGTCATCTTCTCCAAGTTGACCTACCTCTTACTCCCCCAAGCTCCATTGTTGCTCACAAGCTTATTTTCGCCCGATCTCTCTCCCTAGCCAATCAAACTTGTTGATTCTTTAGGGATTGGTTGAGAAGGCCTAGATCTACACTTCCACCAAGAGAAATTTGATTCCCCCCCCACTAATCCCTTGCGGATCTTGTTACTCTTGGGTGTTTGAGCACCCTAGACGGTTGAGGTCACCTCGGAGCCACATTCCATTGTGGTGAAGCTCCGTGGTGGTGTTGGGAGCCTCCAATTAAGTTGTGGAGATTGCCCCAACCTTGTTTGTAAAGGTTCGGTCGCCGCCTTCAAGGGCACCACTAGTGGAGTCACGGCACCTCGCATTGTGTGAGGGCGTGAGGAGACTACGGTGGCCCTAGTGGCTTCTTGGGGAGCATTGTGCCTCCACACCGCTCCAACGGAGACGTACTTCCTCTCAAAGGGAAGGAACTTCGGAAACACATCCTCGTCTTCACCGGCTCCACTTGTGGTTACTTCTTACCTTTACTGTGTGCAAGCTTTACTTGTGTTGTTTCTTGTGCTTGCTTGCTTGTGTTGTTGTTGTTAGCATCATATAGGTTGCTCACCTAGTTGCACATCTAGACAACCTTTTTGTTGCTAACCCTAATTTGTTAAGAAAAGCTAAAAATTGGTAGTTGCCTATTCACCCCCCCTCTAGTCAACCATATCGATGCTTTCAATTGGTATCATAGCCTCGTCTCTTTATTAAGGGTTTCACCACCCGAAGAGTATGGTTAACGACGGGGATCGGGATGAGGAAGTGCCCGAGGCCGTGGAGTTGAACTCGGTCACCCGAAACAACTTAAATGAAGCTATGGCTTCACTTAAGACGTCTATGACGGCTGAGGTCAAGTCCATGCTTAAAGAACTTCTTGAGGGGTTGAAATCTACTCCCGATCCTTTGCTTGTGGTTAATCCCACCGCATCGGTGTCGGAGGCCAATTCCGGCAAGGAAGCGGCTAAAGGTGCTCAGACCTCTTCCCCTCATAGTAAGAATGGGATGGGAACCTTCGCCTCGGTTCCCCCTCCCCCGGTCTATGGAGGACCGGTCCCTACACCGCATATTAACAACCTTGGTCCACCTTCTAAGCTTGTGAAGGGTGATTTTGCTAATTGGGTTTTTCGTATCAAGTCTCATTTGAATCACAGCTCAACAAATCTTTGGAGAATTATCGAGCAAGGTTTCTACCCACATGATCCAAGCAACCTCACTCCAAGAGAAGAGGCGGACAATCAATACAATCACTCCGCATTGTTCATCCTCCAATCCGCAGTGCCTCCCAAAGATCTAGCTCACTTGCGCCCCTTCTCCCGTGCAAAAGATTGTTGGGAACACTGTCGTGGTTTTGTCACGGTAGATGTCCTAGTGTGAGGACTTAGTCGTGAGGCCAACGCAATTAAGTGGTAGCTTGAACGGGGTTGATCGGAATCGAGAAGACGCGAGTTTACCCAGGTTCGGCCCCTCGCGGTGGAGGTAAAGGCCTACGTCCTGCTTGATTGATATTGATGATCATAGTTTTGATTACAAGGGTGCTGTTTCCCTGACTCTGTCTCGGGAGCTATCAAAACGTCTGTCTTGAGACTTGCCAAAACATCTGTCTCGAGATTTATCTGTCTATCTTGACCTCTAAAAACTTGTCCCTCTTGGGGTGCCCTGCCCCTCCTTATATAAGTTGAAGGGGCGGCTTACATGAGATTCCGGGTTATACCCGTGATTGGAGTCCTACTCTAAGTCATCCGTGTCTTCCAAGTTAAAGGGTCTCCATCTTGTATTTTGACTCCTCGCCCGGGGGCACTGTAGCAGGCAGGGTTAACATCCCTGGCACTGTAGCAGACCGGGTTAACATCCTGGCACTGTAGCAGACCGGGTTGACATCCTGGTACTGTAGCGACCGGGTTAACCCCTGGCACTGTAGCAGCTGGGTTAACTCCCTGGCACTGTAGCAGGCCGGGTCTCATCTTCAGGGCTCATCTTCAGGACTCATCTCCAGAAATGACTAAGTCTCAGGGCGGCTTAAGCCCAGAGATGATTTAAGTCTCAGGGCGGCTTAACGTCATGAGCCGGGTCATATCGTGGAGTTATATCCCCGACATTAGCCCCCAGATTAGCTTGGATTTATTCATGCTAAGCTCCTGAGTTTCTTCCATATCAATATGTCGATGCCGGTTCCATGCAGAAAAAATAACCCTGATGATATTTTTGAATTGTCTTCAAACTGTTTTGGCTTGATAAAAAGAAAAAATCCGTCTGATGTTGTGCCAACTTTCAATGCTTCAGACTTTGATGAATAAAAAATCGGTATGATGTTGAGCTGGCTTTTCTGAATAGCTTGGAGGAGATAACCTGTAGCCCCCAAGTCTTAAGAGTAGAGCAAAGCGATAGCTTAAGACTTGCTTAAATATAAATATTGCAACTTTGGAGAAAAATCCGGGTTATCCGTGAGAAAAATCCGGGTTACCCGTCTGAGTCTTCAATCATGAACTGAGAATTTTGCACTTCACATGTGTAGCCCCCAAGGGCCGGCTCATCAGTATATGATGGGCCGGGTCTTCAACTTGGACCTTCTGATCTATTTAAACAACTGACTGTTGTAGCCCCCAAGTGCCAGGTCGTTTGCTTGCAGCGACCTGGGACTTACATGTACTCCTTTGAAAAGAACATCATATGATGTAGCCCCCAAGCTTCGGGTCACTATTAAGGCTTGTGTACTTTGAATTTTTGATAGGAGCATATGGTAGCCCCCAAGGGCCGGTTTATCATTATGTGTCGGGTCGGGTCTTCAATGAGACTAGTAAAAATGACCGTGCATTAGCCCCCAAGTGCCGTGGTGCATGCTTGCAGTGACATGGGACTTTCATACTTGATGTAATCTTGATTTGAATAATGTAGCCCCCAAGTGCCGGGTCGTGTGCCAGCGGCGACTCGAGACTTTTTCTTCCACTCTGATGCCTTTGCGATGAAAGAAATCGTTGACCGTGGTTGCTGTACAACCCGGCAAATATGTGTGAAGAAATCCAAAAGTGCTGTAGTCTTCCACAAAGCACATGTTGAATAACCAAAAACCCGGTCAATTAAATGACCAGGCATTAGATGTGACCCGGCTAGAATTGTACCCCGGGAAAATAGGAAAATTGATATATCCATCATTTAATACTGGTTATGATAAACCATGATGAAAATCCAGCTATTTTGTCTATTAAAGATTTGTTTGTTCCTGCAGAGTTACAATGTAACCCGGTTTGAAAACCGACTCCTGCAACATAAACAAATATGTCCATGCATATATGATGCTTTGTATGATGATGCAATGTATGATGATGCAATGTATGATGATGCAATGTATGATGATGCAATGCATGATGATGTATGTGTCTGATAACAGAGTATAAAAATGCCGGCTTTCGAGGCACGACATAAGACCGGCTTTCAAGGCTCGAGTCTTGGTTTCGCTTCCTGTGGAAGCAGGCTTTTCGGCCTCTTTTGGTTTGTCCTATCTCTCTGAAAGCCGGCTCTCACGCAACCAATCGAGCGTTTTAACTCTGATGAATTCAGGGTCACCTTTGTGATTGACTCATCAGGCGTACGCCGGGTCGCTTTTTAGGGAGTAGCATCTTGCTAACAGGCAGGTTTAACCAAGTATAGTTTGGCATTTCGCCGGGTTAAAAGGGTTTTGTAAGCTAAACTCGATGAGTTGGAAGCCCCCAAGTAACCATATGATCATGGAAAAGCTCAACATAGGATATACAGGAGACAATGCTACTACTGCAAAACATCTGGGGTCCAGATAAGCCGGCATTCCTTTGATCATTATTGAGCAGGCCGGGCCATCCTTGAGGCCAGGTCCTGTAGCAGGCCGGATCATCCTTGAGACCAGGTCCTGTAGCAGGTTGGGTTTTGACTGCGGATAATTCCCCTGACAATACCGATGTTTAGACTGCGCATCATGGCAACTAGTCCTCTTTGGTAACCTTTCTTTCTCGCCAATAAGGCAACAGCCCCCGGGCACCGGGTTGTCTTCCCTGTAACGACCCGGGGTTTTTGTATTTGTGAAGACCGACCAAATCTGCCGAGTCATGTCTGTGTAGCCCCCGAGTCTTAAGACGACTCAAGGAGTTGGCTTGAGATTCTTCATTCTTGGCCATAACAGAGGATGTATATCCTTGGCGTTGATAACGCGGTGTGAATCCACAGAAGGTTGAGGTCGACTGCAGCGGGTTATAAATGATCCCGTATGAGCTGTGTCAGTAACTCGGCCAATGGTTCATCCCAGCTGGCTGTTGAAGTTTAACCAAACTGCGGTGGCGGCGACTTGTGCACCTGCCCATTGAACCATCCGGTGCAGACAGCGGCTGATAATATATGATAATTTGCTTCAGAGTTGTTGGAAGAAAACCGGGCCACCGGAGCAGTGACTTGCTTGTACTCAATAAGCAGCTCATGCAGACAGGTGCGGCCCGGTGTGTTGATGTAGACCAGACTGCGGGATGCGGACGGCAAGGACCGCCGCAGCGTTGGAGGCGGCACGGACGCCTGTACGGACGCGGGCGCGGTAAGCCGCGCGGACGGGCGAGTCAATCGCAGGCGCGGTATATATCCATGACACGACCATCGCTCTTGCAGTGAACAATTGTCCTGGTATCTTCGCAGGACGTCGAGACAGTCGTATATGTCGCTGGTGAGGCGGCAGAGGCCGCAGCGGCTTAGAGGCAGAGTCCAACGGGGCGAGTCGTCGAGGCGACTCGAGGCGAGACCGTGCGGGTCACTCAACGGCGAGTGCGCGGAGGCGGCCCGTTGCAGAGGCCAGGCGAGGGTGACTAGACGTCCAAGTCTCCTTCTGAGCCGTGGATAACCTCCGTCCTCTTTTTTTTTTCAAACACCCAGTTTGGGCATCCAGCCTTATCTACTTCTTTCCTGCTCTGAAAAACGACTGCCGCAGGGGCGCGCGAGGCCGGACGACTCGATGACGGATGGCAGAGACGGCGCAAGACAGAGGCAGCTCGGGGCCGGCTCAAGGCGCGAGGTGAGGGAGCGCTCAGCGCGGCGCGGGGCAGTGGCGGCTTGGCGCGCTGGTGATCCCACGGCGGCGAGGTTGCAGAGGCGGCCTGCAGGCGACTCGCGAATCGCGGCGGAAACCGGTGGAGGTGGAGACGGATTGCGGACGTAACCGCGGGGGCGGCTCACCCGCGGCTTAGGTGGAGCAACTTCAAGGCGGCGGCGGCTCATCCGCGGCGGGTCACAGCGGTGGATGAGGCGGAAGCTAAGCCGGCGAGGCGTGAGCGACCCGTGGCGGAGGCGAGGTCAGCCTGGCGGGGCGAGGCCATGGCGAGGCGGGGCGACTCAAGGCGAGCCGGCTCGAGGTGAGGCCGCGGTCGGCGAGGCAAACCCCGGTGGCGGAGGCAGCGACTCAGGGTGGCGGCAGAAGCGGCGCGAGGTGAGGCGGCCTGGCTCGAGGCAGAGGCGGCGAGGCGGGGCGACTCGAGGCGAGCCGGCTCGAGGTGAGGCCGCGGTCGGCGAGGCAAACCCCGGTGGCGGAGGCAGCGAGGCGGGGCGACTCGAGGCGAGATTCCGGCGAGGCGGCTCATGGGCGGCGGCTCAAAGGCGGCAGGCGACTCACGGTGGAGGAGTCCGGCAGCTCGAGGTGGAAACGAGGCCGTCCTTCGCGGAGGCAGAGTCCGGGGCGGCTCTGGCGCGGCCACAGCAGAGGAGGCGCGAGGTCACAGCAGGGGCGGCAGCGAGGCCGTGGCAACTTCGGCGGCAGCGACTCGGCGCGCGGCAGGGGCGGCTCAACACGGCCACGGCGGCTGGGACGAGGAGGAGACGGCGACTTGTGGCGGAGGCGGGTCGCAGTGGCTGGGGTGGTTCGGAGCTACGGCGGAGGCGTCTCGTGAGGCCGGCTTAGAGCAGAGGCGGGTCGCAGCGATGCGAGCGCCGTGGAGGCGGAGTCCTTCTCTGGGTTGTAGTTGGTTTGACTGATCCACGTCCACATCCTCCGGGTCGTGGGGCTTTTTTTTTCTGACGATGGAAGCACTGAACAGCGGCTCCCTCGGGGCTTGATCCGATTCCATATATCTTGGTTTGGAGTAGAAATTGCAGCAGAGCAGGCATACGTGATGCAACAGTATATACGCCAGGGCAGCGGTTGATCAGACGTGTCCTCTTCAGAAGTCTGTCGGTCTCGGCGACTCGAAAACCATTGAAGAAATCGCAGGACGGCAGCGGACAGACCGCAACCCTAATTTTCTCGAACTTAAATCTCACAGATTGTAAATCTGGACTGATGATCTTGAAGCTGATGCAGATCTTTCCAAGCTGGGTTCTCTTCATCCAGTCAATTACGAGTTCTCTCGATCCCTGTGGAGCTCCCTCCAAGAACATAACACCACCGTGCAAAAGCCCCACGGTGGGCGCCAACTGTCATGGTTTTGTCACGACAGATGTCCTAGTGTGAGGACTTAGTCGTGAGGCCAACGCAATTAAGTGGTAGCTTGAACGGGGTTGATCGGAATCGAGAAGACGCGAGTTTACCCAGGTTCGGCCCCTCGCGGTGGAGGTAAAGGCCTACGTCCTGCTTGATTGATATTGATGATCATAGTTTTGATTACAAGGGTGCTGTTTCCCTGACTCTGTCTCGGGAGCTATCAAAACGTTTGTCTTGAGACCTGCCAAAACATCTGTCTCGAGATTTATCTGTCTATCTTGACCTCTAAAAACTTGTCCCTCTTGGGGTGCCCTGCCCCTCCTTATATAAGTTGAAGGGGCGGCTTACATGAGATTCCGGGTTATACCCGTGATTGGAGTCCTACTCTAAGTCATCCGTGTCTTCCAAGTTAAAGGGTCTCCATCTTGTATTTTGACTCCTCGCCCGGGTCACTGTAGCAGGCCGGGTTAACATCCTGGCACTGTAGCAGGCCGGGTTGACATCCTGGTACTGTAGCGACCGGGTTAACCCTGGCATTGTAGCAGCCGGGTTAACTCCCTGGCACTGTAGCAGCCGGGTTAACTCCCTGACACTGTAGCAGCCGGGCTAACTCCCTGGCACTGTAGCAGGCCGGGTCTCATCTTCAGGGCTCATCTTCAGGACTCATCTCCAGAAATGACTAAGTCTCAGGGCGGCTTAAGCCCAGAGATGACTTAAGTCTCAGGGCAGCTTAACGTCATGAGCCAGGTCATATCGTGGAGTTATATCCCCGACAAACACATTATATCTTTGTACAAGGGGAGCTCAAGCATTCAACGGTCCAACTTTGAGGTGGTGCTTGATGAGGCCGATGAGTTTGTGATGAATGAAGATGAGGATCCTCATGATCTCTACCGAAGATTGACAACTCTTGCGGTCGCTCTTCAAGATCATGGGAGCAAGGATACGGATGATAATTGGATCAAGCACAAGTTTCTCAAGGCCATCATGCCATTCAACAAGGCAATGTCCTCCGTGATCCGTCAAAGACCGGACTTCCACACCTTGTCTTCAAGTGAAGTGTTGGATGAGTTTATTGCCATGAACATCATGAACAAGACCGCCGACAATGCTCTAGCTCGTGTCCAACGGTCAAAGAAAGCCTCACCCAACCTTGCTTTGAAGGCCAAGGGTATTCCGAAAGAAGAAGAAGAGGAAGAAGAAGAGAGTTGCCCCGAAGACACCAAATATGCTTACCACGAGCACATGGCTCTTGCGTCAAGGCAATTTTGGGGCAACAAGAGAAACACAAGGTCCAACTTCTCCAAGAACAACTCAAAGGGCAAGCAACGAGTAAGGACTTGCTACAATTGTGGCAATGTGAGTCACTTTATGGTGGATTGTCCGTATGAGAAGAGGGAGGACAATGGTGGCAAGCTCATCCGCAAAGACAAGGCCAAGTCCTTCCCAAACAAGAACAACTTCACCAAGAAGATACCTCAAAAGGGCTTGGTGGCGCAAGAAGAGTACATCTCTGATGATGATGATGAAGATACAAGTGGTGAAGGAATGGCAACGGCAACCGTGGCCATTGCCACCTCTTCCCCAACCAAGGTGTCTCTCTTCGGCGCCCCCAATGAGAGCCTCATTGCCAAGTGCCTCATGGCCAAAGGTATCAACAAGGTAACCTCCAACATCAAAACCACTACCACTACTACACCTTCTTTGTTGGATTGTGTGGATGATAGTGAGATGGTAAAGGTTGATGAGAACGAGTTTGATAAGTTCTTGAGTAAGCTCAAAGGTGAGACCAAGAAGCACTTTGTTGCTCTCTTGGAACAACTTGGTGAGGCCAATGATATCATTGAGTCTCATGAGGAGAACATCACTAACTTGGAAGGGAATAGTCGTGACTATGCCGATGAGATTGCGGATCTTTCCATCGCTCTTGAGGAAGAGTGAGGTCTTCGTTCGGCTCTTGAGGAGTCGCAAAACGTTGACCTTGCTCAACTAAAGAAAGATCATGATCATGCTCAAGTTCTTGCTCGTGTGCTTAAATCCGAGAATGTTGAGCTTGGGGTTGGCCATGCAAAACTCAAAGAGGAGTTTGAGCTACTTGACAAGGCTCACAAGGCCTTGAAAAGTGCACATGCTACTCTCAAAGAGTCTCATGATCAACTCCAAGCAAAGCTCACTAAGGAAATAGCCACATGCCCTCCTTTTGTGCTAATTGATAATGCTCATGGTACTAACCCTTGTTGTGAGCATATTCATCTTGTGGAGGAGAATGCCAAGTTGAAGGAGCAAATCGAGAAAGGCCTTGTGACTTGCATACAAGGCGAGAAGAACCTCAACGAACTTTTGAGCAATCAAAAGGAAGTTGTGGCAAAGGAGGGACTTGGGTTTGTGCCCAAGTCAAAGAAGAATAAGAAGAACAAGATCAAGAAACCTCTCCCTCTCAAAGAGGTATTTGTCAAAAAGGGAGAGGGCGCTCATAAGGAGAAGAAGGACAAGGTGGTGGGTGGAAATGTCAAGAAGGGCAATCCCACTCCATCGAACAAAGCCGGCGACTTTAACCCTTCTTATGTTTTATGTCGTGCTAGTGATGGGCATGTTTATGCCAAATTTGTTGGTTCTTATTATGAGTACATTGAATGGTCTATTTGGGTTTCTAAGACCCTTGTTGCTAACATCAAAGGACCCATTCAAGAATGGGTACCTAAAACCAAGCATTGATCTCTTGTAGAAGTTTGCTTCCGGTGGAGGATCATGGTTGCTTGATAGTGGAGCAACAAATCATATGACCGGGAGCAAGCATTTGGTGGTGGACGTGCAACCAAGCCCATCTATGCCCACCCATGTTCAATTCGGTGATGCCTCAACATCTAAGGTATTGGGTCTTGGCAAGGTTGTGATTTCTCATGATTTATCAATTGAGAAAGTCATGCTCGTTGAGGAGACGTGTAACGTAGAGTTTGATGAAAATAATGGCTCCCAAGTGGAGCAAAGTGTTCTTTGTGATGTAGGTGATGAAATTCCTCCCCAAGCCATAAGAAGAATGGGGATTGGTCAAATACTCCCCGTTGAGGAACCCCTTGTGGCCGAAGGAGAAGGACAATGCTCTACGAAGTGGAGCCATCACCAATCATTGACCCACACGCTTCCGAAGAACAAACCGAAGGCCCTCAACAGGGTGATCAAGATCAAGGGCAAGATCAACCTCAAGATGATGGTGATTCACCAAATGATACCCAAGATCAAGATCACGACAACGATCAAGCTCAAGATCAAGTGCAAGCTCATGGTCAAGAGCCAGCTCAAGATGACGCTCAAGATGTTCAAGATGATCCTCCTCAAGAGATTACGGAGGAGCTATTGGAGTGTCGTGCCGCCAAGATTGCTTCCAAACTCAAGCATCAACAACATGTCATGGAGAATGTTTATGGAAGCTTAAAAAGGGGGTAACCACTCGTAGACAATTAACAAACTTTTGTGAGCATCACGTGTTTGTTTCTTGTGTTGAACCCCAAAAGGTACATGAAGCACTCGAGGACACGGATTGGCTTGAAGCCATGCATGATGAACTCAACAACTTCGAGCGCAACAAAGTGTGGTCATTGGTGCCAAGGCCAGCGGAGAATCATAATGTCATTGGAACCAAATGGATCTTCAAGAACAAGCAAGATACGAACGGTGTTGTCATTCGAAACAAGGCAAGATTGGTGGCACAAGGCTACTCCCAAGTCGAGGGTATCGACTACGGTGAAACCTTTGCTCCCGTTGCTCGTCTTGAGTCTATTCGTATGTTGCTTGCATATGCATCTCATCATGATTTTAAGTTGCAACAGATGAATGTGAAGAGTGCATTTCTTAATGGTCCCCTTAATGAATTGGTATATGTCAAACAACCCCCGGGGTTCGAGGATCCCAAGTTCCCCAATCATGTATACAAACTCGATAAGGCACTCTATGGCCTTAAACAAGCCCCACGTGTGTGGTATGAGCACCTTACCGAGTTGTTGCAAGACCGTGGGTTTGAAATTGGGAAAATCGATCCCACTCTTTTTACTAAGAGGGTTAAAGGGGATTTGTTTATATGCCAACTATATGTTGATGATATTATCTTTGGTTCTCCTAACAAAGCTTTCAATGATGAGTTTGTCGCACTCATGACCGAGAAGTTTGAGATGTCTATGATGGGAGAGTTGAAGTTCTTTCTTGGGTTCGAAGTCAAGCAAAGAAGAGAAGGAACCTTCATCAACCAAGCCAAATATACCCAAGACATGCTCAAGAGATTCAAGCTAGAAGATGTCAAACCGGCCAAGACTCCAATGCCTACCAAGTGCCAACTCGACATTGATCCCAATGGTAAAGCGGTGGATCAAAAGGTATACCGTTCCATGATTGGATCCTTGCTTTACCTTTGTGCATCTAGGCCAGATATCATGTTGAGTGTGGGAATGTGTGCACGGTTTCAAGCCGTGCCTAAGGAAAGTCACTTTGTTGCTGTCAAGCGAATATTTTGATATTTGGCTCATACCTCAAACTTTGGCTTATGGTACCCCAAAGGAGCAAGCTTTGATCTCATGGGTTATTCGGACTCGGATTGGGCGGGAGACCGGGTGGATAGGAAGTCAACCTTCGGAGGGTGCCAATTCCTTGGTCGCTCTTTGGTGAGTTGGTCTTCGAAGAAGCAAAATTGTGTATCTCTCTCCACCACCGAGGCCGAGTATGTAGCCGCCGCAAGTTGTTGTGCACAATTGCTATGGATGAGGCAAACTTTAAAGGATTACGGTGTCACTTGTGACAAAGTGCCTCTTTTTGTGACAATGAAAGTGCAATCAAGATCTCCTACAATCCGGTGCAACATAGCAAGACGAAGCACATTGAGATTCGTCATCACTTCATCCGGGTTCACGTCAAGCGTGGAGAGATTGATATTATTCATGTTGGAACTCAAGAGCAACTAGCGGATATTTTCATGAAGCCATTGGATGAAGCAAGATTTCGCGAGTTAAGGCATGAGCTAAATATCATTGATTCGAGCAACGTGTCTTGAATCTCGTCACACCCCACCACATTCATCATGATTATCTTGTTCTAGATGTAGGCATGGACATAGGGGGAGTGTTGTTCTCTCAATGAACTCTCCCTCCCCCCATTATGCATAAATTGATCTAGTCTTTCACATTAGCCATTTTTATGGTACTTGTGCTTCAAAGATGAGTTTTGGTAATGGGCCCAAGGTTAAAATCTTCGTGGTGCCATACCAATTGACTCAAACATAGGTGACCTCGGTCACCGCCCTCTCTTTGAGAGGCTTTGCTTCATTTGGTTTGAGTTGTGCTTTCGTGTCTTAGGCTTTTTGGGTGTTGGATTACTCCATGTGTGCTTGTGGTTTAGTTGCTTTTTGACCTTGGAGTACTCCTTTCCATTTGCTGTGTTTCCTTGTCTTCAACCCAAGTCTTCCCTTTCTCTCAAACCTCTTATAATTGCATAAGCCCCACTCTCAATTTTGATCCTAGCAGTTCTTCTGGCCGCAAGCGGTACTACCGGGGGAAGGCACGGTACTACCGCTCAGGCGATACTACCGCGCAGGCCTACGATACTACCGCTGAGTGCAGTGTGCCGACCTCCTGTCGAAGCACTGGGGCGGTACTACCGCTGGCAGTGACCGGTACTACCGCTCGCGCAGTACTACCGCTGATTCCAGCGGTACTACCTCTTCGAGGACCCGCAAGGGGGTTAAGTTGTGGGCACGGGGAGTTCTAACTTCCCCTTGCCCATTCACTTCCCCTCCTCTCGTGTTCTCTCTCTCAGGCGACCAAGAACTGCTCCGGAGGCCGGCTCCGGCCCTCCGAATCCATGCCGTCTTCTCCGCTTCCGACCGGTGGGATCGATCCCCACCTTCTCCTCTTGCCATGGATATCGGTATTGCCCTCGTTTTTCTCTCCTACGGTTCTATTTTTTGAATCTTGGTTCTAGGGCAATGCATGTGGTATTCGTAGATTTTTGGCTAAATCTAGGCATGAGTAGGATGCGGGATGACTGCTAGATAGGGGTATAGTAGTCTTTGCTAAAATTTTGCAATTCTACGTCACCGGTACTACCGGATCCATGCCGCGGAAGTATTCCCGTCGGATGGGCGGTACTACCGCTTGTAGCGGTACTACCGCTCGTGTCCAGCGGTACTACCGCTTACCGTACAGCGGTACTACCGCTCTTGGGCCCGGTACTACCGCTGTGACTTAGTGTTTCTGAATTTTTGCACTTACTTCTATTCTCATTTTATATCTCTTGGCTTATGCAATAGCTTTTCACCTGCTTTTCCCTCGCTCCGTGTTTGTGGGTTCCAGGTGATGGTAGCTCCGCTCATCAGGCTCGTCGCAAGAACCCGGATCATCACGGTGGATCCAAGCACTATCGCACCTCAGAAGATGCAGCTGCCAGTTCCAGTGCTCCACCAAAGCAAAATATGAAGAGGACTGTCAGTAAGAAGACGGAGAAGGAGAGGAGCACTCCTCCAGATGCTATGACTGCCAAGGAATTTGCTGCTTTCCGTATGCGCAACCCGTATCGCCGTCCTCAGGACGAGGCTCTTGTTGGGCATCCCTTCTGGACCAAGGAGCAATCTCTTATCTATTTGGACATTCTGAAGGCCAAGAAGAACTTGTTTGTTGCGGTCAAGTCTATCGACATCACTCACATGGAGAAGGACCTAGCTTACTTTGGAGAAGCTCTTGCTCTTTGTCACCAGTGGGGCCTTATTCCTTTCATCACATTCAACAAGGACTATGATGCTGAGATAGTGGCTCAATTATATGCCACTGTTCACTTTCATGCAAATGAGGAGAGATCTATGTCATGGATGACTGGTGGGAGAAGATTGAGGGTTGATTGGAAGAACTTCATGGACTGTTTGGGCGTTGCTGATGAGGGGGAAGATAACCCCGTTGGTCTCCGGCCTCACAAGGAAACCACTCCTACACACAAGTCGAAGCTTATCCGTTACTCCAGGTCTGTGACTTCTACCAGGGGGATCACTCGCATGGAGCTCATTCCGTTCTTGGACATCATGCACCGTATCTTTCGCAACACTCTGTGCCCTCGTATTGGGAACCTGGATCAGGTACACTCCTATCTGGTGGATCTTCTCTTGCTTTGCATCAAGGAGAAGGGCAAGACATCTACTTTGGATATCTCCCACATCATGTGGCGTGAGCTTCGTTCTGCCGTGCTTGACCGGAAGGTGCCCATCTATGGCCCTTATCTGTTTACGTTGATCGAGAAGACTTGGGCTGCTGAGTTCCCAGGGGAGGCTCTTCCTACTGAGCACATGGTTTCTCATGGGGTTCTGAACTTGCGCCAAAAGGAGAACTGGGGGACCGCACCTGCTACCCCCGATGAGGAGATTGCCCCCACCGACTCGGATGATGAGCCAGAGCCAGACTACGAGTTTGTTCCTTCTTCACAGAAGGTACCTTCTTGGGCTTCCAAGCTCAAGTCAAAGATGAAGCAGCTCTTTTGCATTGAAGCCAAGGGTCAGTATAGAGCTCATGTGACCGAGAAGGCTGCCCGCACACGTCATAAGACCATGATGAGGGCTCTGGGTCAGGAGATCACTAGTGGCTCTGAGGAGCGTGTCACGGATGAGGAGGAGTGGATCTCGCAGCACTACAAGTGGTCAGACTCAGAGGTGGAGCGTCAGGACGCAGCAGCAGAGGAGTCTGAGGAGCACAAGGACTCGGATGAGCACGAGGAGTTCTGATGTTCTGGAGTTCTTCATCACCTTGGACTTGTTTAGTGCTCTTTGCCCGTTTGGTGTCTCGATGCCAAAGGGGGAGAGAGTTTAGGGACTTGCCGAGTCACGAGTGCGTCTTCTTTGTTGTTGATTTCGTTCTCTCGTGAACTCTTTCTCGTTTGATTTGCTTTAGTTTGTGTGTGGAACCTTCCCTTAAGTACCTATCATATGGTGTGAGACATAAGCTACCCTATCTTTATCTTTATGTCAAGTACCTTATTAGTTTGTGAGATGTTATTTATATTGTGCCCTATCTTTATGCTCACATGCTTTTTCCTTGCATCCATGCTTATCTCTCTTATGTAGTTGATGCAAGTGTTGCCGGTCTATAAAATATAGGGGGAGTGTGGATCCTAGTGTGTGTACTTTGCATTCCAAAGGCATACTTAATTAGTGCACACATCTAGGGGGAGCCCGTCTATATTTTGTAGATGTTGGGTTTGCATATTATCTCGTTCTATCTTTGTGCAAATCCCGTGTTGTCATCAATCCACCAAAAAGGGGGAGATTGTTAGGGCATATTTCTCCCTTAGTGGTTTTGGTGATTGATGACAATACTTTTGCGGACTAATCGTGTGCATTGAGCATTTCAGATAATCGACCATATAGCACAAGACGATTCGTGCCCCTCAGAGCCGTTGCGAAGACGGTGTTTTTCCTTCGTTTCATTTTCGGTGGATTTGAGTCGTAGGGACACTGTACTATTAAGAGGGGGTCCGCTTCGGAAAGGTTTGGGTGGAATCAACACGTACACTGTCCTCTCGCACCCTCTTTCCTTCTCGGCAATTGAGCTTGTCCTCCTTTGTGCATTGAGCTTTCCAGATCAACATAAGCGGTAGTACCGCTCTGATCAGCGGTAGTACCGCTCCAGCGGTACTGCCGCAGTTTAGTGCGGTACCCACTTCCGCTTGTTGTCTACGTTCTGTAAATGGGCGGTAGTAGAGCGGCAGTTCAGCGCGGTAGTACCGCTCCGGCGGTATTGCGGCCCTGACTACCACCCTACTACCGCAGGTTTACTGGGTGTGCGTCAGCTAAGCGGAAGTACCGCTCGTGCGGAGCGGTAGTACCGCTCCGGCGGAACTACCGCTGTTTCTCTACTGCGCTGAGTACCGCTTGTATTTTGCTTCTGGACAGTTCTTTCTCTCGAGCGGAAGTAGAGCGGCAGTTTCCAGCGGTAGTACCGCCACGGGCGGCACTACCGCCCTGCCTTTCTCTACTACCGGTGGTTCCGGCTGTTGTTCAGCACGAAGCGGAAGTACCGCTGGTGGGAGCGGTAGTACCGCTCCGGCGGCACTACCGCCTCCTTGACCTGTCAGTTGAACGCAGCGCCAGGAACTTCCGTGCCAGCGGAAGTACCGCTCGCCCTAGCGGTACTACCGCTTGTGCACGGGCTGTGAGTGCATAACGGTTGGTTTTCTTCCCCACTATAAAAGGGAGTCATCTTCTCCAAGTTGATCTACCTCTTCCTCCCCCAAGCTCCATTGTTGCTCACAAGCTTATTTTCGCCCGATCTCTCTTCCTAGCCAATCAAACTTGTTGATTCTTTAGGGATTGGTTGAGAAGGCCTAGATCTACACTTCCACCAAGAGAAATTTGATTCCCCCCCACTAATCCCTTGCGGATCTTGTTACTCTTGGGTGTTTGAGCACCCTAGACGGTTGAGGTCACCTCGGAGCCACATTCCATTGTGGTGAAGCTCCGTGGTGGTGTTGGGAGCCTCCAATTAAGTTGTGGAGATTGCCCCAACCTTGTTTGTAAAGGTTCGGTCGCCGCCTTCAAGGGCACCACTAGTGGAATCACGGCACCTCGCATTGTGTGAGGGCGTGAGGAGAATACGGTGGCCCTAGTGGCTTCTTGGGGAGCATTGTGCCTCCACACCGCTCCAACGGAGACGTACTTGTTGGAAATATGCCCTAGAGGCAATAATAAATTGGTTATTATTATATTTCCTTGTTCATGATAATCGTTTATTATCCATGCTATAATTGTATTAATTGGAAACTTAAATACATGTGTGGGTACATAGACAACACTGTGTCCCTAGTAAGCCTCTAGTTAAACTAGCTCGTTGATCAAAAGATGGTGAAGGTTTCCTAGCCATGTACATGAGATGTCATTTGATAACGGGATCACATCATTAGGAGAATGATGTGATGGACAAGACCCAAACTATAAACGTAGCATATGATCGTGTCAGTTTATTGCTATTGTTTTCTGCATGTCAAGTATCTGTTCCTATGACCATGAGATCATGCAACTCACTGACACCGGAGGAATACCTTGTGTGTATCAAATGTCGCAACGTAACTGGGTGACTATAAAGATGCTCTACAGGTATCTCCGAGGGTTTCTGTTGGGTTGGCATGGATCAAGACTGGGATTTGTTACTCCGTATGACGGAGAGGTATCTCAGGGCCCACTCGGTAATACAACATCACAATGAGCCTTGCAAGCAATGTGACTAAAGTGTTAGCCACGAGATCTTGTATTACGGAACGAGTAAAGAGACTTGCCGGTAACGGGATTGAACTAGGTATAGAGATACCGACGATCGAATCTCGGGCAAGTAACATACCGAAGAACAAAGGGAACATCATACGGGATTAACTGAATCCTTGACATAGAGGTTCGACCGATAAAGATCTTCGTAGAATATGTAGGAGCCAATATGGGCATCCAGGTCCCGCTATTGGTTATTGATCGTAGAGGTGTCTCGATCATGTCTACATAGTTCTCGAACCCGCAGGGTCTACACACTTAACGTTTGGTGACGGTTAGTATAGTTGAGTTATTGTGTTGGTGACCGAAGGTTGTTCGGAGTCCCGGATAAGATCCCGGACATGACGAGGGTCTCCGGAAGAGTCCGGAGGTAAAGATTGATATATGTGATAATAGTGTTTTGATCTCCGGAAGGGTTCCGGAATTCACCGGAAGGGGTTCCGGATGTTTACCGAAGTGTTCGGGTGCAGCAACACTTTATATAGGCCAAAGGGGTAAAGCCCACGAGGTATTGGAAAGTGCAAAAGGAAGTTTTGCTGCTGCCTTAAGCGGTACTACCGCTGGTAAGGCAGTACTACCGCTCAAGCGGTACTACCGCTCGTGAGCGGTACTACCGCTTGTACGCGGGACTGCTGGGATCCGAGTTGGACTCTTTCCCTGCGGGCCAAACCGACCTTGTGCGGGCAAAACCGACCTGGAGGAGGCTTTTACTCCAAGTTTAGACCCCAAGGCTCAACATATAAATAGAGGGGAAGGGCTAGCACACGGGACACATCAAGATTTCCCAAGCCGTGTGCCGGCAACCCTAACCCTCTAGTTCCTCCCGTCATAATCTCCGTAGTGCTTGGCTAAGCCCTGCAGAGATTGTTCCTCACCACCATCACCACGCCGTCGTGCTGCCGGAACTCATCTACTACTTCATCATCGCTCGCTGGATCGAGGAGGTGAAGGCGTCATCAAGCCGTACGTGTGTTGAACGCGGAGGTGCCGTCCGTTCGGCACTAGTTCGTGATCGGATCGAGGGACGACTTGCGATTTGGATCGCGGAAACGTTCGACTACATCAACCGCGTTTCTTAACGCTTCCGCTTAGCGATCTACAAGGGTATGTAGATTCACTCTCCCTCTCGTAGATGCTCATCACCATGGATAGATCTTGCGTGTGCGTAGGAAATTTTTTGTTTCCCATGCGACGTTCCCCAACTGTACTTCCTCTCAAAGGGAAGGAACTTCGGAAACACATCCTCGTCTTCACCGGCTTCACTTGTGGTTACTTCTTACCTTTACTGTGTGCAAGCTTTACTTGTGTTGTTTCTTGTGCTTGCTTGCTTGTGTTGTTGTTGTTAGCATCATATAGGTTGCTCACCTAGTTGCACATCTAGACAACCTTTTTGTTGCTAACCCTAATTTGTTAAGAAAAGCTAAAAATTGGTAGTTGCCTATTCACCCCCCCTCTAGTCAACCATATCGATCCTTTCACTAAGACATAGCCTAGTGGTGGAAAGGGGCTGATGCCTTCCCACCCATTCAATTTTTAGGGATGGTACTTGCAATTTGGGTTTGTTGCACCAATTATATTATAGGGCCTCCCTTACAGTCTTTCTCTAAAAAAAAATGGACCTCAGTGATACTTCTTTTCAACCTGTCCCCAAGGAATCAACTCCTGAGGCCTAAGGTTAGGCTCGAACATGATGTTGACATTGTTATTGCTCAAGCATTCCTGGACCGTAACCTCGGGGGTCAGTCGCAATAGCGAAAATCTCACCAAATTTTACGAACGAAGGGGAGTCCCCTACCCTTTCGAAGCAAAAACCGTAACCAACCTTTCGGATCCCATTCCAAAGGGGAGTCAAACTTGATCGCCAAGGAAACTGACGACTTGGGGAAACATTTCACCTTGAGAATTCTTGCGAGAGACTAGAAGGGTTTTGCCTAAGTTTCCAGATCCGCTTTATGAGGAGCTCCACATTCATCACTTTTGAATTAATAATGCCTCCCTGACCATGTGGTACGTTTGTTTCCCCTCCCTCCCTCAAAAATATTGTTTGCTCCTTATCAAACTGAGCATGCAATCCATCTGCTAGGAGAAACATGCCCATCACATAAGAAGGAATGACCGAGAGGGAAGCATTGGATAACATGAGGTGCAAACCATAAATCATGAATTTTCCTTTTCAAGGTTCAACTCTCTTCGCGACCTTGTCGGCTTGGGGCTTTGAATCTACCATGCATAGATTTTTATTTCTTATGGGGAGCCCCGATTAAGAGATAGGAAATTCATCCAGCTTACAACTCAGAAGATTGGTAATGGCCCGTCCTTCGTCAGTAATCATCTCCACAACTACCACCTCACATCTATAGAAATTGATCTTTAGCCCTTACATGACCTTAAAGCAAAGTAAAAGAAGTTTCACTGAAGCGATGCTAGCCTATCTGGTTCAAAAAGCCTCATCATATCAAAAGTTACCAAGTACCTATCAATAATAAAGGTGGCAAGAAAATATTCCAATGCCAAATGTTTATAATAAGAAGGCAATGGTTATCAGGAACAACAACAATAACCGCCATGACAAAGGACGATAAGCAATGACAATCACGTCAACACCAACCTATGGTAAAACCAAATACGATGGCAATGTTGTAAAGGGCACATACATCGGCTCGTCTGCGACGGTGTTTCTATGAATTACCGATCCAACATCTCTTGAAGCTCTGGCCATCGCCCTATTGTGAGGCGTTGTCTCTAGCCTCGGACCCTCTACTCCGTCACTCAAGAATTGATTCTGAGTACAAGTTGCTCCTTTGTGCTTGAAGGCCGATTTTCAAACAAGGAGACCCACAATTTAGTTAGGCACACTTTGTCTTTGTCCCAGGGACGTCATGTTTGACACTTACAACCTCATGATCTCATTACTATAATTATTGATCGATAGAAATAAGTGTGCTTACACTAAAACGAACTAGATATCATAAGATAATGAAAAGAATGGAGGATATGTTTGTTACATATATCACCATTTTAGTTCACCATGGATCAGCATAGGCGAGTTCTGCTGATGATTCTTTGAGGATTTTGGTTCCATCTAGGGGCGAAGTTAGACAAAGCTTTTAATGGGGTAACCTTAGTGTACGCGACGGGTTTTCTTTTTTCCATTTATTGGCCGTAAAATACTACTTCATCTGTTTCAAAATATAAGATGTATTTTATCTGAAAAATTAAACTTATATATGTTTGAGCAACTTTATAGAGAAAATTATCAAGATCTACATTATCATTTTAGTACCATTAGATTCATCAGGAATTATAATTTTGCATTATATTTATTTGTTATGTAGATGTTGATATTTTTCCTACAACTTTGATCAAAGTTAGAAAGGTTGGCCTTTCTTTAAAAAATATTCACTTTCTATTGTAGAACGCATAGTACATAATTTCACCTGTTTAAGTTGACACTAACGCTCTGGTGCTAGCTTCTTCCCTGGTTCCTCCCATAAGGAAACCTTCCCTTATGTTGGTACTCCCTCCGTTCCTAAATATAAGTCTTTTTAGAGATTCCAATAAGGGACTACATACGGAGCAAAATGAGTGAATCTACACTCTAAAATATGTCTATATACATCCGTATGTAGTTTGTATTGAAATCTCTAAAAAGACTTATACTTAGAAACGGAGGGAGTATGTTCATTTCTTTTTTAGAGTTCATAACTTTGGGATTTCTTGTGTAGGGGACAAGGTAATTAACAACATTCCATCCATTATCTTTTATTTCACATAACAAAAATAGTTTTCTCGTTGTATCGTGATGTTTTACTGTTGTCCGATTTTATTGTGACCAGATCTGATTCTTATTCAGATTATAGTAGCATAATTTCAGTACATTAATTTGTGTGTTCAGTTTAAAATTTTCTTTCTTGAAAAACTTCTTAGCCAGCCAGATGCAGATTTCAAAACAATAATGTTAAACATTATTCGTGCGACATTAGTTCAAGAAATATGTAGTACTTAGAAAATTACCCAACATTACCTTTAATATATTGTGCTAAAAATTCAGTCCATTAATTTATCTTTGATTAAATTAATAGTCAATTAAATTTGTTTTATTTCTAAAACTTTACATTTAATTGTATATTTAAAAATAGTTACGCTACACATTTTAGTGCAACTTAAGTTTGGTAGGTGTAGCTAGAAAATTTTCCACGATTTTTTTCCAATATATAGAGGTGGAATATAAACTTCAGTGCATTTTTCCCATTTGTAGATTTAAATCCAATGGTTTCAGCTTATAGATGATTGATGTTTTCCTGTTGTAATTTAATTCGCTTAAGTATTTTTTAGGAATTAACTAGGATTTGAAGTGTGAGAAATATGCATAGGGTGGATGCCTCCAAAACAAGGTCGGGCCAGAACCTATTGACATTTATCATGTTCCGGAGATTTGTAGGCCTAGGTTGGCCTGAAATAGTGGTTGGGCTATCAAGAGGGGAGATATCACGTTTGTGAAATGACAATTAGCTACCTCTGTAACTAAATACTATAAGATTCCCCTAAAAAAACTAAATACTATAAGGCCTTGTTTGGATTACCGTTTTTTTTAAATACACTTGTAAATAATACATGTCTCGCCTGTCGTTTCATTTCCAGCCGTAAATTGCTCAGCGGCCGGTAAGTTACGCGTGTAAGTAAAACACCTCCATATCACATTATATCGATTTCAAGAGCGCCCTAAGACATTTTTGTAGTAGTATTTTCTTGCGTTCAAACTTAATAGCCCCACTTGTATTTTGGGTTAAACTTTGAGTATAAATTTAACTAATTAAATATAAATTATATGTCACAAAATTATCCCATGAAAATCCTCTTTCAACTATAAATCTAATAATATACTTTTTGCAGCATATATTCCTACAACATAGTATTTGGTTAGTCACATGAATAATCAATATTTGACCCAATGTTTTGATACTCGTGGCAGTGTCAGATACTAGGAGTAAAACAGTGTAGAGGGATGTTATAAATTGGAGCACGGCTCATCGTTCATTTGTCGAGGTCAGGTTCAACCGGGTCCTTGATGCTATCACGTTGATCTCTGGAACGGAAGTTTATAGTCAGTGAATCAAGGCGGCATGTGCCTCGAAATACGGTCCAATGTTTTTGAGCTCTGCTCTCGGTCTCCACCCAACCTTTTTCGCTGCCTTCCGGCCTCCGCGCGCTGTCCGCCCGGCGGCCGCAAACGTCGAGGGGCAAGCGCATGACATTGACACGACGGCACGAGAGTGCAGAGAAGGACCAAGCCGTCGATCCCCCCGCGCGAAACGGGTTGGGGCAGATTAACCGCCTCCCCGCATGGCGCCACGGAACGAGGCGGAGCGGCGTGCGGAAGTCAGCACTGAGCAGAGCAGCAACGAGCGCTAGAACGGCGCAGTGCAAAGGATCAGTGGAGTGGAGTGGAGTGGCGCGGCCCTCGCAGGCTCGCAGCCTCGGCCGGGCCCAAAAGATTCATCGAGTCATCACTTCGCTTGCCTTTCCCTTCGGTCCCCACCGAAGGGCGGCAAAATGGACACATTTGACCTTGAGACGAAAGTATTTCACAAACTGAACTGTTGGTGAAAATATTTCACCTAGCTAACCCTTTTGTGTAGCGTTCGACAGGTAGGCGTCACACTATACTGTACAGCGCCTGACTAACAGGCGATACACATCTGGTTTTGCAGCGCCTAGACGAAAGGCGTTGCACAATGACTTAGCGTTTCCACGACTGGTCAGTCATGCTTTACACTGTGCAGCGCCTGACACAGGGGCGCTGCACTACACAGTGTAACGTCTGGATGTTAGGCGCCACACTAATTAATTTAGCAAGCCCCAGCCAGTACAGAGAGCAAACTGGGGCTGGCCAGTCACAGAAACGTTAAGTCATTGTGCAGCGCCTTTCGTCTAGACGCTGCAAAACCAGATGTGTAGCGCCTGTCAGTCAGGCGCTGCACAGTGTAGTGTGGCGCCTAGCTGTCGGGCGCTACACAAAAGGGTCAGTTGGGTGAGATACTTTCACCAACAGTTTAGTTTGTGAAATACTTTCGTCTCAAGGTCATATTTGTCAATTTTGCCCCGAAGGGCTACCTACACACGTTCTTCGTCGGGCGATGAGGCCGCCGTGTATATGTTGCACTTAGGGCAACTCTAACCGATCCTTTAAAATTTAACAGAGTAAACGACGGAGTAAAGTTAGTGGAGTAAAATTTTACTCCACTAACGGTGGCCGCAGCTAACCGATCCCCTAAAAGTTAGTGGAGTAAAAATTAAATTGCCTCGATTTTGTGTCTTAACCGCACCAACTTCAAACATTATACAATACATATCTTAAAACATTTAAATTAAAACATTCATAGCATAACCGTCATAACATAAAGTTTCATCATCCCGTTTTTCAAAGTAAAACATGCGAAGTTCACCCAAAAGACATCACGTCAAACACAAATGTTTGATTCAAAATCACCACAAACATAGCATGTATATTGTCAGGAGCCCTCCCATGGCTGGTACGTGGGCTTGCCCTGGACCGGTACATGGGCCTGGCCCATTGGGAGACCATCGAGCGTCGTAGACTACAAGTACCAGGGAGAAGGCAATGCGCTGCTCATCCGCGTAGGATCACGACACGAACGGCGGCGGCTCCTTTTTCCTCCCCTACCTCCAGTTCATTCCTTGTTCTTCCTTCTCCTGTAACCTTCCTCTGTAATTGCTATGCTACTGCTACAATTCATCTAGTGAAGAGAGTAATCCAGAGGAGATCATAGCAGGTTCCTAACATCTGGTATCAGAGTCAGGTTGATATTCCCACAATTTTTTTTTCACCCACCACCACCTCCTCCGATTCCCCAATTTCCACCGGCAACAGCACCATGTCCGATCCGGAGCAGGCTCATTGTTCCCTCGTCTATCCACCAAAGTGGGACGCCATGACCGCAGATGAGCAGATGTTGTGGTTTCTTGCGCAACTATCGGCACAGCTGGATAGCATCAGGTCCGAGTTCGCGTCCGCACACGCAGGCGATCCGGCCGGGGCTACCTCACGAGTCGATCCGCCTGCCTCCCCTGCTACAGCTACCTCAACCGCCGCCCCGGTTTTGTCTCACACCGACCTCGCAACCGCGGCTGCTTCGCCCACCATCGACGAGGAGGTCGACGACACATCCCCTGAGTCTTCCCTCGACAGCAACCGTCGCGTACCCGACACGGGCATGGACGAGCACATGCGGGCGGCGGCGATTTCAGAAGTCATCACCGAGCTCGCTGTCCTCCCCGGTGTCCCCTCCTCCACCATCGAGGCCCAGGTGGTCCTCCATGATGCGTCCGAGGACTCTGTCGACGACAAGCCTGTGACCTGTTCGACAGAATGCTCGAACCAGGACAACGGCATATGGGCGTTCCCACCTCCAGTCATGACAGTGCCGCTGCTCTCAACAGATGCACCAACGCTCGTCACGGACCTCATTCACTCAGGCACCGATGCCGTCGATTCGATGCACCCGATCTGGAACCACGACCTAGACGTCTCGCTGGCCACAAGCCATGCAGGGCTGCTGATACAGGCGTCACCATGGCCATCGTTTCTGGTGGATCATATTGCAGAGGGGAATGAGATTCGACCCACTCCGTGGCCGTTGTTTGCAGTCAGTGTGCCATTAGAGGTATGTCTTGCTGGTGTGGCCCATTGGAACTTCTACATGACTACTTCTGTTCATGACCTTCATTCATGGACGTTCACGACACATCCATTTCTGATTATCAAAGTGCGTGGCAAGGGATTGACTAGTAGTTATCCATTATTTCTTTTGGTAATGACCAGTATTCAGGATTTGCAAAAGTGTGATTGTGTGCATCTTATATCAGCAGAGGGAAACGAGGTCCGACCCATTCCATGGCCGTCGTTTCTAATTGGAAGGTTCATGGAGCATCTAATTATGTTTGTTCAAGGGCATGACAGTGGTTTGATTAGTAGTAGCTTTCCGATGGAATTAAGTCATGTTGGAAAACTTGTGTGTGATCTTCCTGGAAACTGCATAAGGATAATCCCAGGTCAGCTCTTGTATTTGTGGTCTTTGCAACAAGACGAAGCTGATTCATGCCTCAATACACATGTGAAGCTCTTTCATTACAGTAAACAGTGGTTTTCTGAACTTTGTGCATTTACTGAACAAGGGCAACTCACTTTCTTGGTTTCCACTGAGCACGATTGTGGTAGTGAGATGATTTGTGCTTGTGCACATCCTGGAACAAATAGCAAGGATTTCACCATTCAGTCTGCTCTCCCTATATCTTTTAAACAATTACAATGGGGAATTGCATGGACTCTCAGTTTTGTGAGGAAAACAACTGATTGTAGGCCCTTCCTTAGGCATAATTTTCAGTTTCTGTTACCACCCGGCAATCCTCGTGCGGTACAGGTTTGGTTTGACCTACACATTGTGGAATTTATTGAACATCAGTTTATTAATTATGTGCACATCAGTGAGTTGGCTGGTTCTTTTTGCCTTGAGAAATTATGGGGCACTAGTGATCTAGTGTATAAAAGTCAGGAGCAGTGGAAACTTTGTGAGCACCGCAGGATAGAGCACGATGCAGCTGTATGTGATTTTTCCAGGCCTGACAAATTGAAGGGCACAATCATGAACATGTTAGTGCAATGGCAATTTTTGAGTCGAGAGAAATTTGTAAGTGCTACTTGTGATCTGCGTTGGTTTTTCCCCGAAGAGGAAGGGATGATGCAGTACAGTAGAGATAAGTATTTCCCTCAAATATGAAACCAAGGTTATCAATCCAGTAGGAGAATCACGCAACACCTCATTAACAGTACCTGCACACAAAATAACAAATCCTTGCACCCAACGCAAACAAGGGGTTGTCAATCCCTTGGCGGTTAATTGCAAGATTAAATTGTATGGTGATAGATAAATAGATCGAACAAAAATACAAAATAAAATAAACAAAGTAAAAGTACAGCAAGGTATTTTTAGGATTTTTAATATATGATAGAAGTAGACCCGGGGGCCATAGTTTTCACTAGAGGCTTCTCTCATGAAAATAGCATATGGTGGGTGAACAAATTATTGTTGGGCAATTGATAGAAAAGCAAATAATCATGACGATATCCAAGGCAATGATCATGTATATAGGCATCACGTCCGAGACAAGTAGACCGACTCCTGCCTGCATCTACTACTATTACTCCACACATTGACCACTATCCAGCATGCATCTAGTGTATTAAGTCCATAAAGAACGGAGTAACGCCTTAAGCAAGATGACATGATGTAGACAAAGTAAACTCACGCATGAATAAACCCCATCTTTTTACCCTTAATAGCACCGATACTTACGTGTCATGTCCCTTTCTGTCACTGGGATTGAGCACCGCAAGATCGAACCCATTACAAAACACCTCTCCAATTGCAAGATAAATCAATCTAGTTGGCCAAACCAAATCAATAGATCGGAGAGAAATACAAAGCTATAATAATCATGCATAAAAGAGTTCAGAGAAGACTCAAATACTATTCATGGATAATCTGATCATAAACTCACAATTCATCGGATCCCAACAAACACACCGCAAAAAGTGATTACATCGGATAGAACTCCAAGAACATCGAGGAGAACATTGTATTGAAGATCAAAAAGAGAGAAGAAGCCATCTAGCTACTAACTATGGACCCGAAGGTCTGTGGTAAACTACTCATGGATCATCGGAAGGGCAGCAAGGTTGATGGAGAGCCCCTCCGTGATCGATTCCCCCTCCGGCGGAGTGCCAAAAAAGGCCTCCAGGTGGTATCTGTCGAGAACAGAAGCTTGCGGCGGCGGAAAAAGTATTTCGTGGACTCCTCTGTTGATTTCTCGATTTTAGAGAATTTATAGTGGTGGAATTAGGTCAAACGGAGCTGTGTGGGCCCCACGAGCCACCAGGGCGCCCCCCCTGGGGCGCGCCGTGGTGCCTCGTGGGCCACTGCTTCATCTTCTCGTCTCCTCCCAAAGCTTCTAGTGTTTGTTATGTCCAGAAAAAAATCTCCAAAAAGTTTCGTGGCATTTGGACTTCATTTGGTACTGATATTCTGGAAAACGAAAAACAGGCAAAAAACAGCAACTGGCACTGGGCACTAAGTTAATAGGTTAGTCCCAAAAAATGATATATAATTGCTGTAAATGTATATAAAAACATCCAAGATTGATATTATAATAGCATGGAACAATAAAAAATTATAGACACGTTGGAGACGTATCAAGCATCCCCAAGCTTAATTCCTGCTCGTCCTCGAGTAGGTAAATGATAAAAACAAAATTTTTGATGTGGAATGCTACCTATCATATTCATCATACATTATTTTCTTTATAGCATGGACATTTGGACTTGAATGATTCAAAGCAATAGTCTATAGTTTGACATGAAGATATAAATACTCAAGCATACCAACAAGCAACCATGTATTTCAAAATATCAATGCTAAAGAAAGTTATCCCTAGCCCATTATGCTCAATCATTGATCCATTCATGAAACACACTCAATATTAGCTACACACAATGCACAAGTACGACAATAGTGCTCTCTAGTTGGTGCTTTGTAAGAGAAGATGGAGACTCAAATAAAAATAAAAATTGCATAAAAGTAAATAGATAGGCCCTTCGCAAAGGGAAGCCGAGATTTGCAAATGTGCCAGAGCTCAAAGCTTAAATTAGAGAGATAAAATTATTTTGAGAGGCATGCTTTTCCTGTCAACGAAAACGACCAAGAATTCCCAATATCTTCCATGCTAGACACATCATAGGCGGTTCCCAAACAGAAAGTAAAGTTTATTTCCTTTCCACCATTCTTTCACAATCCATGGCTAGCCGTATCCACGGGTGCCCTCCGTACCAACACTTTCCAAGGAATTTTGTTGTTATTAATTTTTGATTCCTTGTGGGACTGGGCATCCCTATTACCAGCCACTCTCTCGTGCAATGACAAGTGAATAAACACTCATCGTGAGAATAACACACCTAGCATGGAAAATATTGGCCACCCCCTGCCGCTTCATGAGTGGTACGGGCACACAAAACGGAAAATCATTTTGAAAAATTTAGAGTTGGCACATGCAAATTTACTTGGAACGGCATTGAAATACCGCATATAGGTAGGTATGGTGGACTCATTTGGCACAACTTGGGTTTAAGGAGTTTGGATGCATAAGCAGTATTCCCGCTTAGTACAAATAAAGGCTAGCAAATAGATTGAGAAGCAACCAACCAAAAAGCGAAAACGGTCATAAACATGCATTGAACATAACTAACACCGAATAATTCACCATAAGTAGCATATAATTTCTTTGCATAACTATTGACTTAATGTGCATGCATAGGGAATCACAAACCTTAACACTAATATTCTTACTAAATCACAATTACTTACTAACATGACTCACATATCATCATCTCCATATCGCAAAACTATTGCAAGGAATCACACTTATCATATCCAATGATCTTTCATGAAAGTTTTTATTATATCCCTCTTGAATATTCATCACTTTGGGACCAAATTCATATCTTGTGCAAATTACCATTACTATTATCAACTCTCAAAAAGATATAAGTGAAGCATGAGAGTGCAAATAATTCTTCAAAATTTATCAACTCTCAAAATAATATAAGTGAAGCATGAGAGTGCACATATTTCTTCAAAATTTATCAACTCTCAAAATAATATAAGTGAAGCATGAGAGTTCAAATATTTCTTCAAAATTTAGCCACCGCCGTGCTCAAAAAGATTTAAGTGAATCACTAGAGCAACTGCCTAGCTCAAAAAAATTAAGTGAAGCACATAGAGTATTCTAACAAATCATGATTAACGTGTGGCTCTCTCAAATAGGTGTGTGCTACTTGTAGCTTGCATTGGTTTTATCCCCGAAGAGGAAGGGATGATGCAGCACAGCAGAGGTAAGTATTTCCCTCAGTTATGAAACCAAGGTTATCAATCCAGTAGGAGAACCATGCAACACCTCGTTAGCAGTACCTGCACACAAACAACAAATCCTTGCACCCAACGCAAACGAGGGGCTGTCAATCCCTCGGCGATCATTTGTAAGATTAAAGTGTATGTGATAGATAGATAGATTGAAACAAAAATACAAAATAAAATAAATAAAATAAAATTGCAGCAAGTATTTTTAGGGTTTTAGTATATGATTTAGATAGACCCGGGGGCCATAGTTTTCACTAGAGGCTTCTCTCGAGAAAATAGCATACGGTGGGTCAACAAATTAGTGTTGGGCAATTGATAGAAAAGCAAATAATCATGACGATACCCAAGGCAATGATCATGTATATAGGCATCACGTCCGAGACAAGTAGACCGACTCCTGCCTGCATCTACTACTATTACTCCACACATCGACCGCTATCCAACATGCATCTAGTGTATTAAGTCCATAAAGAACGGAGTAACGCCTTAAGAACGATGACATGATGTAGACAAGATAAACTCACGTACGAATAAACCCCATATTTTTACCCTTAATAGCAACGATACATACGTGTCATGTCCCTTTCTGTCACTGGGATTGAGCACCGCAAGATCGAACCCATTACAAAGCACCTCTTCCCATGGCAAGATAAATCAATCTAGTTGGCCAAACCAAATCAATAGATCGGAGAAGAAATATGAGGCTATAATAATCATGCATAAAAGAGATCAGAGAAGACTCAAATAATATTCATGGATAATCTGATCATAAACTCACAATTCATCGGATCCCAACAAACACAACGCAAAAAGTGATTACATCGGATAGAACTCCAAGAACATCGAGGAGAACATTGTATTGAAGATCAAAAAGAGAGAAGAAGCCATCTAGCTACTAACTATGGACCCGAAGGTCTGTCGTAAACTACTCACGCATCATCGGAAGGGCAGCAAGGTTGATGTAGAGCCCCTCCGTGATCGATCCCCCCTTCGGCGGAGTGCCGGAGAAGGCCTCCAGATGGGATCTCTCGAGAACAGAAACTTGCGGCGGCGGAAAAAGTATTTCGTGGACTCCCCTGAGGGTTTCTGATTTTTTGGGAATTTACAGTGGAGGAATTAGGTCAAACGGAGCTCTATGGGCCCCAGGAGGTACCAGGGCGCGCTTGCCCCCCCCCCCCCGCAGGCGCGCCCTGGTGCCTCGTGGGCACCCCCTGGGGCTTCTGGCCTCCTCCCGAAGCTTCTAGTGTTTATCTTGCCCAGAAAAAAATCTCCAAAAAGTTTTGTGGCATTTGGACTTCATTTGGTATTGATATTCTGTAAAACAAAAACAGGGCAGAAAACAGCAACTGGCACTGGGCACTAAGTTAATAGGTTAGTCTCCAAAAATGATATATATAATTGTTGTAAATGCATATAAAAACATCCAAGATTGATAATATAACAACATGGAACAATAAAAAATTATAGATACATTGGAGACGTATCAGTGTGTCCAGCAAAGATGATTGTGACAAACTAAAAAGCAAACAAAGCAAAGACTCATATAATACACGATGCTCCAAGCAAAACACATATCATGTGACGAATAAAAATATAGCTCCAAGTAAAATTACCGATGGTTGGTAGAAGAAAAGGGGATGCCTTCCGGGGCATCCCCAAGCTTAGACGCTTGAGTCTTCCTTGAATATTACATTGGGGTGCCTCGGGCATCCCCAAGCTTAGGCTTTTGCCACTCCTTATTCCTTCATCCATTGTGATCTCACCCAAAACTTGAAAACTTCAATCACACAAAACTCAACAAAACCTTCGTGAGATCCGTTAGTATAACAAAATAAATCACTATTTTAAATACTGTTGCAAACCCATTCATATTTTATTTTTGCATTATACCTACTGTATTCTAACTTCTCCATGGCTTATACCCCCCGATACAATCCATAGTTTCATCAAAACAAGCAAGCAAAGCATCAAAAACAGAATCTGTCAGAAACAGAACAGTCTGTAGCAATCTATTTAAAATCCATACTTCCGTAACTCCAAAAATTCTGAAAAATTAGGACAACCTGGGAAATTCATATACCAATACTGTGTAAAATTTCAGATTTTTTTGACTCTCTAGTACAGAACCAAAATTCCAGCACTGGACGCAAAACTTTCTGTTTTCCAAACAGCATCAATTATACTATCTTCCAAATCATCCCAAAGGTTTTACTTGGCACAAATACTAATTAAAACATAAAAACTCAATAAATCAGTAGCATAAATATGAAAACACACCATAACAGAAACAAATGGTAAAAATTTATTTTATTCATTGTTTGCCTCCCAACAAGCGCTATTGTTTTATGCCCCTAGTTAGGCATAATGTATAATTTCAAGTATTGTCATCTTTGGTTTTAGTAATCTTTATGGGAGTTTTCTCAAACCCGGGAGGCTCTTTACACTTCCCATTATTCTCGGGAAATGAGGCAATTTTAAGGTCTAGAATATCTAATCGCTTATTGCATAAAGTAATCAAAGTGTTCATGCGATTGAGGTTTCCACTAATATTTTTAAGAGGTTCGTTAGACTTTTCTAAATCAACCAAATTTTTCTTCATGTCATCCAATTTGTCTAATATTTGAACTCCCTCTTGAGTAAAAGCAAAACCCTTTTGTGGTGGTGGAATCCCCAATATTCCCTCTATTATTTCATAAGCGGTATTGGCCCCACTTTCGATAAAAATCTCTTTTGCCGCAAAGTCCAAAAGTTGTCTATGATGCATGGTTAAACCTATATAGAAATTGCGAAGCAAAATTTTTAAATCCCCTTTTACAGAGCAAACACGGTAGGATTCCATTAACCTATACTAAGCATCTTTAAGATTTTCTTCTTATTTCTGTTTGAAGTAAAACACTTCAAAATCCGGTGACAAAGGAGGGATAGTTACGCTAGTCATGATGACAAGGTGAGCAAATCAAGCAAACAAGAAAAAGGCAAACGGAAAATATTTTTGTCTTTTTGTAAAAACTTTTTAGAAGTGGGGGAGATGAAAACAAGAGGCAAATGCAAATAAAGTAAATGCAAGGAGATGAAAATTTTATGCGTAGGTACTTGATAGATGTTGATGATGTCTCCCCGGCAACGGCGCCAGAAATTCTTCCTGCTACTTGTAGCTTGCGTTGGTTTTATCCCCGAAGAGGAAGGGATGATGCAGCACAGCAGAGGTAAGTATTTCCCTCAGTTATGAAACCAAGGTTATCAATCCAGTAGGAGAACCACACAACACCTCGTTAGCAGTACCTGCACACAAACAACAAATCCTTGCACCCAACGCAAACGAGGGGTTGTCAATCCCTTGGTGGTCAATTGTAAGATTAAATTGTATGTGATAGATAGATAGATTGAAACAAAAATACAAAATAAAATAAATAAAATAAAATTGCAGCAAGTATTTTTAGGGTTTTAGTATATGATTTAGATAGACCCGGGGGCCATAGTTTTCACTAGAGGCTTCTCTCGAGAAAATAGCATACGGTGGGTAAACAAATTACTGTTGGGCAATTGATAGAAAAGCAAATAATCATGACGATATCCAAGGAAATGATCATGTATATAGGCATCACGTCCGAGACAAGTAGACCGACTCCTGCCTGCATCTACTACTATTACTCCACACATCGACCACTATCCAGCATGCATCTAGTGTATTAAGTCCATAAAGAACGGAGTAACACCTTAAGAACGATGACATGATGTAGACAAGATAAACTCACGTATGAATAAACCCCATATTTTTACCCTTAATAGCAACGATACATACGTGTCATGTCCCTTTCTGTCACTGGGATTGAGCACCGCAAGATCGAACCCATGACAAAGCACCTCTTCCCATGGCAAGATAAATCAATCTAGTTGGCCAAACCAAATCAATAGATCGGAGAAGAAATACGAGGCTATAATAATCATGCATAAAAGAGATCAGAGAAGACTCAAATAATATTCATGGATAATCTGATCATAAACTCACAATTCATCGGATCCCAACAAACACACCGCAAAACGTGATTACATCAGATAGAACTCCAAGAACATCGAGGAGAACATTGTATTGAAGATCAAAAAGAGAAAAGAAGCCATCTAGCTACTAACTATGGACCCGAAGGTCTGTGGTAAACTACTCACGCATCATCGGAAGGGCAGCAAGGTTGATGTAGAGCCCCTCCGTGATCGATTCCCCCTCCGGCGGAGTGCCGGAGAAGGCCTCCAGATGGGATCTCTCGAGAACAGAAACTTGCGGCGGCGGAAAAAGTATTTCGTGGACTCCCCTGAGGGTTTATGATTTTTTGGGAATTTACAGTGGAGGAATTAGGTCAAACGGAGCTCTGTGGGCCCCACGAGGTACCAGGGTGCGCCTGCCCCCCCCAGGCGCGCCCTGGTGCCTCGTGGGCACCCCCTGGGGCTTCTGGCCTCCTCCCGAAGCTTCTAGTGTTTATCTTGCCCAGAAAAAAATCTCCAAAAAGTTTTGTGGCATTTCAACTTCATTTGGTATTGATATTCTGTAAAACAAAAACAGGGCTGAAAACAGCAACTGGCACTGGGCACTAAGTTAATAGGTTAGTCTCCAAAAATGATATATAATTGTTGTAAATGCATATAAAAACATCCAAGATTGATAATATAACAGCATGGAACAATAAAAAATTGTAGATACATTGGAGACGTATCAGTGTGTCCAGCAAAGATGATTGTGACAAACTAAAAAGCAAACAAAGCAAAGACTCATATAATACACGACGCTCCAAGCATAACATATATCATGTGACGAATAAAAATATAGCTCCAAGTAAAATTACAGATGGTTGGTAGAAAAAAGAGGGGATGCCTTCCGGGGCATCCCCAAGCTTAGACGCTTGAGTCTTCCTTGAATATTACCTTGGGGTGCCTTGGGCATCCCCAAGCTTAGGCTCTTGCCACTCCTTATTCCTTCATCCATCGTGATCTCACCCAAAACTTGAAAACTTCAATCACACAAAACTCAACAAAACCTTCGTGAGATCCGTTAGTATAACAAAATAAATCACTACTTTAAGTACTGTTGCAAACCCATTCATATTTTATACCTACTGTATTCTAACTTCTCCATGGCTTATACCCCCCGATACAATCCGTAGTTCATCAAAACAAGCAAGCGGTGCATCAAAAACACAATCTGTCAAAAACAGAACAGTGTGCAGAGATCTATTTAAAAGCCATACTTCTGTAACTCCAAAAATTCTGAAACTAAAATTCCAGCACTGGATACAAAACTTTCTGTTTTCCAAACAGCATCAATTATACTATCTTCCAAATCATCCGAAAGGCTTTACTTGGCACAAACACTAATTAAAACACAAAAACACAATAATAACAGTAGCATAATTGTGTAAACACACAAGAACAGAAACAAAAAGTAAAAATTTATTTTATTCATTGGGTTGCCTCCCAACAAGCGCTATTGTTTTATGCCCCTAGCTAGGCATAATGTATAGTTTCAAGTATTGTCATCTTTCAAGTTGATTCCATAAGTGGCCCTCATAATGGATTCATATGGTGCTTTAATTTTCTTCCTAGGGAAATTTTCCATACCGTTTTTTAATGGGAACTGAAATTTTATATTCCCTTCTTTCATGCCAATAACGGCACCTATGGTTCGTAAGAACGGTCTACCAAGTATTATGGGGCAAGAAGGATTGCATTCAATGTCAAGTACAATAAAATCAACAGGCACATAGTTCCTATTTGCAAGAATAAGAACATCATTAATTCTACCCAAAGGCTTTTTAATAGTGGAATCCGCAAGATGCAAATTAAGAGAACATTCATCTATATTGGTAAAACCTAGCACATCACATAGAGATTTTGGAATTGTGGACACGCTAGCACCCAAATCACATAAAGCATTGCACTCATAATTTTTAATTTTAACTTTAATGGTGGGTTCCCACTCATCATATAATTTTCTAGGAATTGAAATTTCTAGTTCTAGCTTTTCTTCTAACGCTTTCATCATTGCTTCTACGATGTGTTTAGTAAAAGCTTTATTTTGCTCATAAGCGTTGGGTGAATTTAGCATGGGTTGTAACAAAGAAATACATTCAATCAAGGAACAATTATCATAATTAAAGTCTTTGTAATCCAAGAGAGTGGGCACATCGCTAGTTAAAGTTTTTACCTCACCAAACCCACTTTTATCAATTTTTTTATCAAGATTTTCACCCTCCGAATTATGGGAACGCCTTCTAACTAAAGTTGACTCTTCTTAAGTCCCCTTTTCATCAAGTTTTATATTGCTAAACAAAGAATCAATAGATGAAACACCAATCATTTTAATATCCTTATCATTACTATGATAAAAACCAGGAGGAATCGCTTTTTCTAAAAATTCTCGCTTAGCTTTTAGCATAGCGGTTCTTTTCTTACTCTCATCCATGGAGACATATAAAGCTTTAATTGATTCATTGATATCAATTTTGGGTGGCATAATTTTAGCCTTGAGATTTTCCACATCATGAATAATTCTATCAATGCTCCTAAACATATCATCAAGTTTACTTAATTTTTCCTCTATCGCAGTGTTGCAAACTTTTTGAGCATTAATAAATTCTTTAATGTTACTTTCAATATCAGAGGGCATCCTATTATTATTATTATTATTATTATAAGAATTGCCATAGGGATTGACATAATTATTAGAGGAATTTACAGAAAACGGCCTAGGATTAAAATTACCTCTATAAGCATTACTATTAAAATTATTTCGTGAGACAAAATTCACATCTACGGGATCATTATTTTGCTCAATCAAGGTGGATAAAGGCACATCATTAAGATCAATAGGGGTATTTTTGCTAGCAACCAATTTACCGAAAAAGGCTTCCGCCCCGCTTTATATATAAAGCAAAGTCCGACAACAACCCGGTACAAACGCACGCCACCACCACACACGCACACACCCAAGGCAGAATACATAGGCGCTGAGCGCAGCAACACGACCCCAAGCACTACAAGAGCAACCGGGGACTCCAACAGTGACCACGCCACCGCGAAGAAATGAAGCCACATACGACGAACCGTGAGCTCCAAGACGGTGCCTTCAGGAAGGTTACGACACCGGAGCGCCGCCACCGCCCGATCCGAGGATCAGAGTTTCCCCAGGAGCCACACGACGGGCAATGAGAGCCGCGACGACGCCTTCAAGAAGGGAACGAGCAACGCCGCCGCCGGTCCGTCCGAAGATAGAGCAGGTTTTCACCCCGGCCAACACTCACCGCCACCGAACGCCACACCCCGGCTACCACGCCGCCCACACGGCCATGGCCGCCGGGCAGCACCGAGCGACGGGCTCTGCCCAAGAGCACCACGCTACCACCACCAGGGCCGCCGCCCCGGCATCCAAGACCTCGACAACACCTCACTCGAAACCCGCCGCTACCCCAACCGAAAAGATGAGCGGACCCCGTGGCAAACTAGCCTCCATCGACTCGTCCTGCCGCATCGGGCGCGAGACGAGCACGGTCCTGCTGCCGAGCGCGAGATGGGCGCGGTCCTGCTGCCGGGCGCGAGACGGGCGCGGTCCTGCTGCCGGGCGCGAGACGGGCTCGGTCCTGCTGCCCTAGCGCGAGACTAACGATGGGCCACAGTTGGGAGAGGGTCATCCCTTCAACGGAAATAGCACCCGGACGACGAGGAGACAGATCGAAGGCCAACACAAGCCGCCTACGGACGAGCCGACGCCGGAACATGCCAGCCGCCGCCGCAGCCGACCTGCCAAGCTGCCGTGGAGCCACCCACGGCCAGAGCAACAGCCACACCGGGCCACTGCCCAATCCGCGCCACCCGGCGAGGTCCAAGCGTCGGAGCCGTCGGGCACGCACCTCCCGCATCCGGCGAGCCACCCGCAGCCACCCGAACACGCCGGACCGAGCCACCACGAGCCAGCACGCCGGAGCAACCACCACGTCGGAGCCTCCACCACGCCGGAGCAAAGCAGAGGTGGCCAACCCGCGCCGCCCATGGCCCTCGCCGCGAGGTGCGGCCGCGGACAGATCAGGCCGAGGCCATCCGCCACCACCGGGACCCCCGCACGCGCCTCCATCCAGCCCGCCGGCTGAAGCACGACGAGCACGCCGCCGCCCGCCAGACACGGCCCCCCGCCGCCACGGCCCGCGCCGCCCACGTGCAGCCGGCCGGAGGGAGCCCCGATCCGGATCTGGATCGAGACGCCCAGCCCCGCCGCCCCGCACAGACACGCACCACCTGCCCCGTGCAGCCACCGCAGCCAGCACGCCCGCCTACGCCGCCCGCGCACCCGCGCGCCTCGCCGCCGCTGCGCCCCACGCCAAGCACAGCGCCCCCGCCGACCACCGCGTCCCGCGCCGCACGCCGCCAAGCGAGGAGGAAAGAGAGCCTCGCCGCCACCGACGCGGACCAGGCTTTGCCCGGCCGCGCCCTCCGGCGGCGGCGAGGGGAAGGGGAGGTAGGAGGTGGGCTAGGGCCGGCGGCGCCTAGGGCTTCGCCCAGCCGCTCGCGGGAGCGGTCGGGACGAAGCGTTCCTCTAAACTTTCTTTACCCTAGCAACCAATTTCATAAGCGCGTCAACTTTATCACTCAAAGTACTAATTTCTTCAACAGAATTCACTTTTTTACTAGTAGGAACTCTTTCAGTATGCCATTGTGAATAATTTGCCATAATATTATCAAGCAATTTAGTAGCTTCTCCCAAAGTAATTTCCATAAAAGTACCACCCGCGGCGGAATCTAAAAGATTTCTAGAAACAAAATTTAATCCCGCATAAATTTTTTGTATGATCATCCACAAATTTAAACCATGAGTTGGGCAATTTCTTATCATTAATTTCATCCTTTCACAAGATTGGGTAACATGTTCATGATCAAGTTGCTTGAAATTCATAATTTGATTTCTAAGGGAAATATTTTTTGTGGGAAGAAAATACTTGGTAATAAAAGCATCTTTACACCTATCCCAAGAATCGATGCTATTTCGTGGTAAAGATGAAAACCAAATTTTTGCACGATCCCGCAATGAGAATAGAAATAATTTTAATTTCACAATATCATTATCCACACCTTTTTTCTTTTGCATATCACACAATTCTACGAAAGTGTTAAGATGGGATGCAACATCTTCATTAGGACTACCAGAAAATTGTTCTTTCATGACAAGATTTAGCAAAGCGGCATTAATATCACAAGTCTCTGCAGTAGCGGCGGGAGGAGCAATTGGAGTACTAATAAAATCATTATTATTAGTATTGGAAAAATCACACAATTTTGTATTTTCTTGAGACATCGTGGCTACGCAAACAAGATAACAAGCAAGCAAACAAGCAAAACAAGAAAAAGGCAAACGGAAAATATTTTTGTATTTTTGTAAAAACTATTTTTAGAAGTGGGGGAGATGAAAACGAGAGGCAAAGGCAAATAAAATAAATGCAAGGAGATGAATGTTTGTGCGTAGGTACTAGATAGATGTTGATGATGTCTCCCCGGAAACGGCGCCAGAAATTCTTCCTGCTACTTGTGATCTGCGTTGGTTTTTCCCCGAAGAGGAAGGGATGATGCAATACTGTAGAGATAAGTATTTCCCTTAGTTATGAAACCAAGGTTATCAATCCAATAGGAGAATCATGCAACCCCTCGTTAACAGTACCTGCACACAAAATAACAAATCCTTGCACCCAACACAAACAAGGGGTTGTCAATCCCTTGGCGGTTAATTGCAAGATTAAATTGTATGGTGATAGATAAATAGATCGAACAAAAATACAAAATAAAATAAATAAAGTAAAAGTACAGCAAGGTATTTTTAGGATTTTTAATATATGATAGAAGTAGACCCGGGGGCCATAGTTTTCACTAGATGCTTCTCTCATGAAAATAGCATATGGTGGGTGAACTAATTACTGTTGGGCAATTGATAGAAAAGCAAATAATCATGACGATATCCAAGGCAATGATCATGTATATAGGCATCATGTCCGAGACAAGTAGACCGACTCCTGCCTGCATCTACTACTATTACTCCACACATCGACCGCTATCCAGCATGCATCTAGTGTATTAAGTCCATAAAGAACGGAGTAACGCCTTAAGAAAGATGACATGATGCAGACAAAGTAAACTCATGCATGAATAAACCCCATATTTTTACCCTTAATAGCAACAATACTTACGTGTCATGTCCCTTCCTGTCACTGGGATTGAGCACCGCAAGATCGAACCCATTACAAAGCACCTCTCCCATTGCAAGATAAATCAATCTAGTTGGCCAAACCAAATCAATAGATCGGAGAGAAATACGAAGCTATAATAATCATGCATAAAAGAGTTCAGAGAAGACTCAAATAATATTCATGGATAATCTGATCATAAACTCACAATTAATCGGATCCCAACAAACACACCGCAAAAAGTGATTACATCGGATAGAACTCCAAGAACATTGAGGAGAACATTGTATTGAAGATCAAAAAGAGAGAAGAAGCCATCTAGCTACTAACTATGGACCCGAAGGTTTGTGGTAAAATACTCACACATCATCGGAAGGGCAGCAAGATTGATGGAGAGCCCCTCCGTGATCGATTCCCCCTCCGGCGGAGTGCCGGAAAAGGCCTCCAGATGGGATCTCTCGAGAATAGAAGCTTGCGGCGGCGGAAAAAGTATTTCGTGGACTCCTCTGTTGGTTTCCCGATTTTAGAGAATTTATAGTGGTGGAATTAGGTCAAACGGAGCTATGTGGGCCCCACGAGCCACCAGGGCGCTCCCCTGGGGCGCGCCGTGGTGCCTCGTGGGCCACTGCTTCATCTTCTCGTCTCCTCCGGAAGCTTCTAGTGTTTGTTATGTACAGAAAAAAAAATCTCCAAAAAGTTTCGTGGCATTTGGACTTCGTTTGGTACTGATATTCTGGAAAACCAAAAACAGGCAAAAAGCAACAACTGGCACTAGGCACTAAGTTAATAGGTTAGTCCCAAAAAATGATATATAATTGCTGTAAATGTATATAAAAACATCCAAGATTGATATTATAATTGCATGGAACAATAAAAAATTATAGATACGTTGGAGACGTATCAGTAAGCTGTAATTGTTTTGCTAAAGAATGTAGTTCTGAGCAAGAGCGAACACAGTGGCAGTCTTCGTGTCTACTGGAACATGCAACATCTAATGTTAAATTCTCAAGTCCAGAATGTTGCAGCCAAGTAGTGGTCCAGAAACCATTGACTCTGGAGCAAGCTGTTGTAGGTAGTATGCCTAGGGGTGACATATTGCAGAGGACAATTTAGATTATGAGCATGGCGGGCTCAGAATCCGAATTTGCTATCTATTTGGAGTCGCTACTTTCCGATCTATTATCAAACAAGGCAGGTGATGAACAATGGAAATCAGTGGGCATTCTTACAGAGTATGATTATGTTTGGGCGTGCAATTCTGAACAAGATGGTATTCTCTCTGTCGGTGACACATCCCAGGTGGCTTTCAGTACAACAGGTGCACCTATCCACTCTTGCTCAACGGCTAAACAAGATCATTGTCATTTGGACGTCAAGGATTTTTATGAGCTATCTAGCACCAATGGTTGTCTGACGAGTGAACTTGTAGTACGGCATGTGTCATATGAGCTTCGACTATTCCTGGCTTGTCCGCTGGACATTTCCAACACGCAGCTTGATGCCTACAACAGCATGCGCTTCCTGTTTTGGCTTTGTTCAGCTTCTCAACTCACCTGTAACATTTGTATGTTGAAATCTGACTTGGGCTTGTACCGGCGGGGTGGGTCTTGGGATCCTGGATGACTGGCATTGCGGTTGTCACTAGAATTGACTCACCGAGTGGTCTTTGCAGGAGCGATGTGTGTCGTCATCTTGGTGATCCACTACCTCATCCACACCAACGACATTTCATTTCATCAACTGCCTGGACTCCAATCGACTCAAGGTACAACAAGTTTCAGGAGATCATGGTGGTGTGAGTCTCTCAAGTCTTATACAACAACGTTAGCCGTGAGGGACCTAGTGCCCTCTACCTGCTATAGTCAAGGGCATTTTCAAGAAGGGAGGGGTGTCATCACCATTGCCGCCGTCTTCGCACAAGGCTCTGTCGACCTTGAGTACTACTTTCTAGCTTCGACCATGACTGTGCTGAAAATGACTACTTCCTCGACTGCTTCTTCGGTTGGGCTCCCATCGGCCACAACTACTGTTCCTACTTCATTGAAGTCCGCCTTGGCTTCGATCGTGACTACAACCAGGTCAAGCATCATCAAGTGCAATGGGGTCCGGGCGGTTCTGGGTGGTGTCAGCTTGAGGGCAAGCCGAATTCAAGAAGGGAGGGATGTCAGGAGCCCTCCCGTGGCTGGTACGTGGGCTTGCCCAGGACCGGTACATGGGCCTGGCCCATTGGGAGACCATCGAGTGCCATAGACTACAAGTACCAGGGAGAAGGCAACGCGCTGCTCTTCCGCGTAGGATCACGGCACGAATGGCGGCGGCTCCTTTTTCCTCCCCTACCTCCAGTTCATTCCCTGTTCTTCCTTCTCCTATAACCTTCCTGTGTAATTGCTATGCTACTGCTACAATTCATCTAGTGAAGTGAGTAATCCAGACGAGATCATAACAGGTTCCTAACATATATGTTGTGGATCGAGCCAATGTTTGGCATGCACCACCACCTCCTCGGCCACCACCACTCAAACGATATCGTTGGCGAAGAAATCAACTTCACCATCCTCTCGGCCACCACCACCAACATCAACACCGCCATCCTCTCGGCCACCACCACCAACATCATCGCCTCCACCACCTCCTCGGCCACCACCGTCAACACCACCTCCTCGGCCACCACCATCAACACCACCCCCTCGGCCACCACCAACATTCCGAAGAGAGGCTTCCAAGATCTCTCCACGGGTGAGCTCCTAATACTTTCTTGCGGTTTCATCCATTTTGTTTGGATTGATGAACATGATAGCGCGTTCTTCGGCCTTCTTGGCATCACGAATCTCTCTCCTCCTCAAGTGCAAGCCCATGCTCCTCCGCCTTCAACCTTTTCTACTTGGCCGCCAACTTGGCCTTCCATTTCTCATCCTCCAATGCTTTGAGCTCATTCCACCTCGCCATCTTCTCCTCTTTGCGTTCGGCCGCCAACATCTTCTTGGTCTCGATCATTTCCACAAGTTCTTCCTTGTAAGTGCCACCGAATGCATTTCTCTTCTTTCTTTCTTTTGCAATCTTGTTTCCTTCCGGTCTATTGTTGGCATCTTCATCAACCTTGTCGTCATCGTCAACGGATATGCTCAACCTTGACCTCTTTGGAGTGGTCTCCGCAATTCTTTGGATCCACTTCTCGTTCTTCTATAGCTCTTTGTAGCAATGATGCAATGTGAAGGGCTTGTGGCCGAACTTGGTGTTCCGATGCTTGAATAGCTCTAGGATGTAGGGGCCATACTCTGCCACTTGCACACCACTCGGTGGAGCATGATTCACTTGGTCAATGCAACCGGACCATCGGTTGCATTGGTCATGAATGGTGCTCCAACGATGCCCAAGAGAACCTTGTGTACGGCTTGATCGCACGTCCACGAAGTTGTTGTAGTGGTCGGTAATCCTCTCCCAAAATATGGTCTTGGTTTGATCCGTTCCGATCGTTGCATCCATGGAGATGGCGCACCAAGTGTCGCAAAGCGCAATGTTCTCCTTTTGGTTGTAGTTTTGGGTGCGGCACCATGGGAGTTTGGTGCTTGCTTCGGTCACCTCCACAACCTCCTCCTCTTCCTCCTCGGCCACCTCCTCCTCGGCCTCCTCCTCGTCGGCCTCCATGTCTTGGGTGGCCGAATGGTCCCAATATGAGTCGTAGTTGATCTCATCAAGACCAATGGCGGCCGAGGTCTCCAACGATGCGAGGAATTCGGTCGTGTTCATCTTCGCACTACAATATCAAAGTAACAATCATTTACAGATCACCAACAATCACTATCGGATTCCGACACGACGCGAGGTTTTTATTTTTACCTTGTTGGCATTTCATCGAGCACTTGGCGGCCACGATTCTTGTTGCCGGCTGCGGCCGCCGCTAGCACCGGAGCAGTCGCCGTAGGGGCTTGATACGTCTCCAACGTATCTATAATTTATGAAGTATTCATGCCATGTTTATTATAGTTTTGTATGATTTTGGTGCACTTTTATATGGGTTTTATATGATTTTCATGGACTAACATATTGACCTATTGCCCAGTGCCAGTTTCTGTTTTCTGCTTGTTTTTGGTTTTCCAGAAAATCCATATCAAACGAAGTCCAAATGCAGCAAAAGTTTTTGACAATTTTTCTGGAAGGAAACAGACCCAGGAAGCTTTGGAGGAGCAGCAGAAGAGCTACAGGAGCCCCACGAGCCACCTGGGCGCGCCTGGGGGCAGGCGCGCCCTGGTGCCCCGTGGGCCCCCTGTGGCCCCCCTTCGCGTGATTCCAACGCTGAAAATTCATATATATTTAGAAACCCCCGAAAGTTAACCTAGATGAGTTTTTACGCCGCCGCAAGCCTCTGTACCTCCACGATCTCATCACAGCCCTTTTCCGGCACCTTGCCGGAGGAGGGAAAGCATCACCGGAGGCCATCTTCATCATCCCGGCGGTCTCCATGACGAGGAGGGAGTAGTTCACCCTCGGGGCTGAGGGTTTGTACCAGTAGCTACGTGTTTTATCTCTCTCTCTCTCGTGTTCTTGATTTGGCACGATCTTGATGTATCGCGAGCTTTGTTAATATGGTTGGACCATATGGTGTTTCCTCCCTCTCTATCTTTGTTGTGATGAATCGAATCTTTTCCCTTTGAGGTTTCGTTATTGTCGGATCAAATATTCAGATTTGAGAACACTTGATGTATGTCTTGCATATGAATACCCGTGGTGACAATGGGGTATTATATTGATTCACTTGATATATGTTTTGGCACTCAACTCGCGGATTCCCGAGGTGACATTGGGGTAATCTATGCATAGGGGTTGATGCATGTTTTCATTATCTTTTCTCTGATAGAAACTTTGGGGTGCTCCTTGGAGTTCTTTGTGTGGATTGAATATTATGATTATGAAGTTGTTTGATGCATATCGTATAATCAACTCACGAATACTTGTGGTGACATTGGAGTATCTAGGTGACATTAGAGTTGGTTGATGTGTATCATATGGTGTTATTTTAGTACGAACTCTAGGGCTGTTTGTGACAATTATAGGAATGGCTCAATAGATCGACCGGAAAGGATAACTTTGAGGTGGTTTCGTACCCTACAAACAATTTCTATCTTATGTTCTCCGCAAATAGGAACTTGTGAGTGATTCTTTATCGCACGTTGAGGGATGGTTATATGATCCAATTATGTTAGCATTGTTGAGAGATTGCACTAGTTAAAGTATGAACCCTAGGCCTTGTTTCTAAGCATTGCAATACTGTTTGTGCTTTGTTTTATCACTTGCTACCTTGCTGTTTTTATATTTTCAGATTACAAAAACCTATATCTACTATCCATACAACACTTGTATCACCATCTCTTCGCCGAACTAGTGCACCTATACAATTTACCATTGTATTGGGTGTGTTGGGGACACAAGAGACTCTTTGTTATTTGGTTGCAGGGTTGTTTGAGAGATACCATCTTCATCCTACGCCTCCCACGGATTGATAAACCTTAGGTCATCCACTTGAGGGAAAATTGCTACTGTCCTACAAAACTCTGCGCTTGGAGGCCCAACACGAGTCTACAAGAATAAGTTGTGTAGTAGACATCAGGGCTGCCGGAGGTGCACCACGAGGCGTCCGCCTAGGACAAGGTGCCGCTTTGGCCTTCTTCATCTTCTTCTTCGCGACCAGCTCCGCGAGCGCCGCCGCCACCACCATCGACTTTCGAGCCTGTTTGCCCCCGGTAGGTGCAGCGGGAGGGCGGCGTGCCGTTGCCGAAGAGGCGGTGGCCACCCCGGACACCATTGGAGTGGTTGGAGGAGCTTGGACGCGTGGGTGTTTCTTCTTCATACCCAAGCTCTTCTTCTTCGGCGGCGGCGGCGGCGCGTGGGTGGTTTCCGGCTGTGAAAAGCCGGCGCCGGTGGCCGGCGGGGTGAGGGAAGGGGCGGTCATCGGTGGCAGTGGCGGCGGCGGGGCGTGGTGGCTGCGTCGGCGGGAGACAGTGCGTCGCGGGAGAGAGGCACCAGTTTTACTCGGCCGCGGCGGGATGGAGTAAATTTAGGGAAATTTTAGGGGAAATAGGGAGGTGGAGTAAAAGTTTTACTCCGTTAACTTTTTTAAGGGATCGGCTAGGTGCGCCGTAAGGGAGTAAACCAGAATTTTACTCCCTTATGGCCTTTTAGGTGATCGGTTAGAGTTGCCCTTACATTACATGTGGGGTCTGCTCTCTCTCTCTCTCTCTATTTTCAATATATGTGACGTACTAAGGGCATCTCCAACACGGATTCCCATTTCCCAAACTAAAGACCGCATCCGTCCGTGCACCGGGGGACCAGTTCGCCGACACTAATGCGGAAGCTGCCAGCTATCCGCATATGTCCGGTTACTTTTCGTCAGAAATTTAATCAAATTGAACAAATTTTATGTAAATTTAAACAAATTGGATGATATTCATTAAAACTTGACTAATGTTTACATCAAGCCAGATGTTTTTCATCTAAGCTGAAGTAAAATCATTACATTTCAACATATTCAACTAAACCTAACTCTAAACCTAATCTAAATGACCGTCGGCGCCCGTTCCCCATGTCCGGCCGGCCACGAGCCCCGGAAAATGAACCTCTGCCTCCGCAACGTGCAAGCAGCTAATCGGCCAACGATGTGAGCCTACCAAGCTTGGCTTCGGCGGGAGCGAAAGAGCGGTGGTCTTCCTAGGACCCGAGCGCCGGCGACCTCCCATGCTCTACTCTCCCTCGCCACCGGCGGCGCCCGCAGATGTTCCGGCTTCATGGTCGTGGGGACGGGGTGCGGCCGTGACGAAGCTGGCGATGTCCTCCTTGTCCTCGCTCTTGCCGTACACTTCATCTGCCGCCACATCGATCTTCTTGAAAGCGACTTCTAACTCCGCCCGATGGAGGCGGTACAGCCAGCGGTCGTGTCGGATGTCGCGGGCGGAGCGGTGAGCGCCTCCTGCACGCCAACGTCCACGTTCGGCGCGATGGCTGTGCTGACAGCGAGTTGCTCCTTCGCGTGTCGGTGCTCGTTGAGGAAAGGGAGGTTGTACTCCTAGTCGGCCTGAGCCTGCCGGAACGCATCCTCCCTATCGGTGTCAAAACCGGCAGATCTCGGGTAGGGGGGCCCGAGCTGTGAGATCGGATCGATGGGTTAACAGGGGAAGAGGGACACGAAGATTTACCCAGGTTCGGGCCCTCTCTAAGGAGGTAATACCCTACGTCCTGCTCTTATTTGTATTATGGATGTATCAAGGTATATAGTTGATCTACCTCGAGATCGTAAGATGTGGTCTAAACCTAGGCTTGTGAATGATCGTGTCTCTATGGACTAAACCCTCCAGCTTATATAGGCACCAGGGGTATCTAGGGTTACACATGGTCGGTTACAACTAAAGGAATACATGCCGAATCTTCATATCCTTGGGGTGCACACCAAGTCTTCGGTGAGGCCCGGTATGTCGGTTCTTCAAGTTGGAAACCTCCGGAGTCTCTGCTCTTCAACGTGTTGGAAATATGCCCTAGAGGCAATAATAAAATGGTTATTATTATATTTCCTTGTTCATGATAATCGTTTATTATCCATGCTATAATTGTATTGGTTGGAAACACAAATACATGTGTGGATACGTAGACAACAACATGTCCCTAGTGAGCCTCTACCGGACTAGCTCGTTGATCAAAGATGGCCATGGTTTCCTGGTCATAGACATGAGTTGTCATTTGATAACGGGATCACATCATTAGGAGAATGATGTGATGGACAAGACCCAAACTATGAACGTAGCATATATGATCGTGTCAAGTTTATTGCTATCGTTTTCGCATGTCAAGTATCTGTTCCTATGACCATGAGATCATGCAACTCACTGACACCGGAGGAGTACCTTGTGTGTATCAAACGTCACAACGTAACTGGGTGACTATAAAGATGCTCTACAGGTATCTTCGAAGGTGTCTGTTGAGTTGGCATGGATCAAGACTGGGAATTTGTCAGTCCGTATGACGGAGAGGTATCTCAGGGCCCACTTGGTAATACAACATCACAATGAGCTTGCAAGCAATGTGACTAAAGAGTTTGCCACGGGATCTTGTATTATGGAATGAGTAAAGAGACTTGCCGGTAACGAGATTGAACTAGGTATGGAGATACCGATGATCGAATCTCGGGCAAGTAACATATCGCCGGACAAAGGGAATTGCATACGGGATTGACTGAATCCTTGCCATCGTGGTTCAACCGATAAAGATCTTCGTTGAATATGTAGGAACCAATATGGGCATCCAGTTCCCGCTATTGGTTATTGACCGGAGAGGAGTCTCGGTCATGTCTGCATATTCCCAAACCCATAGGGTCGCACGCTTAACGTTCGGTAGCGCTAGGGTAGTATTGAGATATTAATAGTGGAAAGTCCGAAGGTTGTTCGGAGTCCCGAATGGGATCCGGGACATCACGAGGAGCTCCGGAATAGTCCGGAGATAAAGATTCATATATGTAAAGTTGTTATCGGGGTTCCGGAAAAAGTTCGAGTTTTTTGGTATTGTACCGGGAAGGTTCTAGAAGGTTCCGGAGTGGGGCCCACCTGCATGGGGGACCCACATGAACGTGGGTAGTGGGGAAAGTCCCCACAACCCTGGTCTAGGCAGACCAAGATCCTCCCTTAAAAGGAATAGTATCATATCCCAAAGGGATAAGATCAGGATCCCTAAAAAGGGGGGATAGTGATCGGTGGGGAAGGAAAGGAGGGATTTCCTTCCTCCCCCTTTGGCCAACGACCCTAGGGCCTTGGAGGGCAAGCCACCAGCCCCCTCCACACCTATATAAAGGTGGGGAGGCGTTGGGGGCAGCCACCCCTTGGACTCTTGCCCGTTACCTCTCCCAACTCCTCCCACGTTTCACCGGTACGCGCTTGGCGAAGCCCTGCCGGAATTCCGCTGCCACCACCATACCGTCGTGTTGGTCCCGATCTCATCTACCCCCTCTCTCTCGCTTGCTGGATCAAGAAGGAGAGGACGCCGCCGAGCCGCACGTGTGCTAAACTCGGAGGTGCCGTCTGTTCAGCACTTGATCGGGAGTTCGTGGACGGATCGTGATTGGATCGTGAAGACGTTCGACTACATCAACCGCGTTTCTTAATGCTTCCGCTTAGCGACCTACAAGGGTATGTAGATGCAATCTCTCCTCTCGTAGATGTTCATCTCCTAGATCGATCTTGGTGAGTGTAGGAAATTTTTTGTTTCCCATGCAACGTTCCCCAACAGTGGCATCATGAGCTAGGTCTTTGCGTAGATGACATCACGAGTAGAACACAAAGGAGTTTGTGGGCGTTGATATTCAGATTGCTTCCTTCCTTAGTCTTTTCTTGATTCAGCGGTATTGTGGGATGAAGCGGCTCAGACCAACTTTACATGTCCACGTACATGAGACCGGTTCCATCGACTGGCATGCGACTTTGTTGCATAAGATGGCTGGCGGGTGTCTGTCTCTCCCACCTTAGTTGAATCGGATTCGATGAAGGCGGTCCTTGTAGAAGGTTAAATAGCAACTTGCATATCACCGTTGTGGTTTTGCGTAGGTAAGAATCATTCTTGCTAGATACCCATAGCAGCCACGTAAAACATGCAACAACAAATTAGAGGACGTCTAACTTGTTTTTGCAGGGTATGTTGTGATATGATATGGCCAAAGACATGATGAAATATATTTGATGTATGAGATAATCATGTTTTGTAATAGTTTATCTCGACTTGCATGTCGATGAATACGGCAACCGGCAAGAGCCATAGGGTTGTCTTTAATTATTGTATGACCTGCGTGTCAATCATTAAGCGCTATGTAATGCTTTACTTTATCGCTAAACGGTAGCAATAGTAGTAGAAGCATGGTGGGCGTGACAACCCCGATGGCGACGCAATGATGGAGATCATGGTGTCATGCCGGTGACGATGGAGATCATGCCGGTGCTTTGGAGATGGAGATCAAATGCACAAGTTCATGGCCATATCATGTCACTTATGATTTGCATGTGATGTTAATCCTTTTATGCATCTTATTTTGCTTAGGACGATGGTAGCATTATAAGGTGATCCCTCTCTAAAATTTCAAGATAAAATTGTGTTCTCCCCAAGTGTGCACCGTTGCGAAAGTTCGTCGTTTCGAAGCACCACGTGATGATCGGGTGTGATAGACTCTACGTTCACATACAACGGGTACAAGCCAGTTTTGCACATGCGGAACACTTGTGTTAAACTTGACGAGCCTAGCATGTACAGACATGGCCTCGGAACACAAGAGACTGAAACGTCGAACATGAGTCATATAGTAGATATGATCAACATGGAGATGTTCACCATTGAAACCCCCTCATCTCACGCGATGATCGGACTTGGGTTGGTGAATTTGGATCATGTTACACTCGGACGACCGGAGGGATGTCGATTTGAGTGGGAGTTCTTAAGTAATATGATTAATAGAACTCTTTATCATGAACAATAGTCTAAACTATCTTTGCAAATTATGTTGTAGATCAATGGCTCGCGCAGTAGCTCCCCTAAATTTCAATGCGTTCCTAGAGAAAGCTAAGCTGAAAGATGATGGAAGTAACTTTGTAGACTGGGCCCGTAATCTAAGGATTATCCTCACGGCTACCCAAAAGGCTTATGTCCTTGATGCACCGCTTGGTGAGCAACCCCCTCCGGCATCTGTGGACGTTATGAACGCCTGGCAGGCGCGTGTTGATGACTACTCAATAGTTCAGTGCGCCATGTTGTATGGCTTAGAACCGGGACTTCAAAGGCGTTTTGAACGTCATGGAGCATATGAGATGTTCCAGGAGTTGAAGTTTATTTTTGAGAAGAATGCCCGGATCGAGAGGTATGAGACCTCCGATAAGTTCTATGCTTGCAAGATGGAGGAGAACGGGTCTGTCAGTGAACACATACTCAAAATGTCTGGGTATTACAACCGTCTGGCTGAGTTGGGAGTTGTGCTCCCGCCAGAGGCGATCACTGACAGAGTTCTTCAATCGCTACCACCTAGCTACAAGAGCTTTGTGTTGAACTATAACATGCAAGGGATGAACAAGTCAGTCGCCGAGCTGTTTGCAATGCTGAAAGTCGCTGAGTCAGACATCCAGAAGGAGCATCAAGTGTTGATGGTCAATAAAACCACTAGTTTCAAGAAGAATGGCAAGGGCAAGAAGGGAAACTCCAAGAAGAGTGGCAAAGTAGTTGCCCCTCCCGTGAAGAAACCTAAGGCTGGGCCCAAGCCAGAAACTGAGTGCTTCTATTGCAAGGGAACTGGCCACTGGAAGTGGAATTGCCCCAAGTATCTGGCCGACAAGAAGGGGGCCAACGCCAAACAAGGTATATATGATATACATGTTATTGATGTGTACCTTACCAACTCTCGTTGTAGTGCCTGGGTATTTGATACCGGTGCGGTTGCTCACATTTGCAACTCAAAGCAGGAACTGTGGAATAGACGGAGGCTGGCGAAGGACGAAGTGACGATGCGCGTGGGAAATGGTTCCAAGGTTGATGTGATCGCTGTCGGCACGCCCGCTCTTCGATTACCATCGGGATTAGTGATGAACCTGAATAATTGTTATTTAGTGCCTGCGTTGAGCATGAACATTATATCTGGATCTTGTTTAATGCGAGACGGTTACTCATTTAAATCAGAGAATAATGGCTATTCTATTTATATGGGTAATATCTTTTATGGTCATGCACCCATTGTGAGGGGTTTATTCTTATTGAATCTCGATAGTGATGATACACATGTTCATAACATTGATGCCAAAAGATGTAGAGTTGATAATGATAGTACCACTTTCTTGTGGCACTGCCGCTTAGGTCATAATGGTGTAAAATGCATGAAGAAACTCCATGCTGATGGACTTTTGGAGTCACTTGATTTTGAATCACTTGACACATGCGAACCATGCCTCATGAGCAAGATGACTAAGACCCCGTTCTCCGGAACAATGGAACGGGCAAGTGACTTGTTGGAAATCATACATACTGATGTGTGCGGTCCAATGAGCATTGAGGCGCGCGGTGGATATCGTTACTTTCTCACCTTCACCGACGATTTGAGTAGATATTGGTATGTTTACTTAATGAAACACAAGTCTGAAACATTTGAAAAGTTCAAGCAATTTTAGAGTGAAGTTGAGAATCATCGTAACAAGAAGATCAAATTCCTATGATCTGATCGAGGGGGAGAATATTTGAGTTATGAGTTTGGCAGTCACTTAAGACAATGTGGAATTGTTTCACAGTTGACGCCACCTGGAACACCACAGCGTAATGGTGTGTCTGAACGTCGTAATCGAACCTTATTGCATATGGTGCGTTCTATGATGTCTCTTGCCGATCTGTCACTATCATTTTGGGGTTATGCGTTAGAGACAGCTGCATTCACTTTAAATAGGGCACCATCTAAGTCCGTTGAGACGACACCGTATGAACTGTGGTTTGGCAAGAAACCAAAGTTGTCGTTTCTTAAAGTTTGGGGATGCGATGCTTATGTCAAAAGGCTTCAGCCAGATAAGCTTGAACCCAAAGCAGACAAATGCGTCTTCATAGGATACCCAAAAGAGACGGTTGGGTATACCTTCTATCTTAGATCCGAAGGCAAAGTGTTTGTCGCTAAGAACGAGTCCTTTCTCGAGAAAGAGTTTCTCTCGAAAGAATTGAGTGGGAGGAAGATAGAACTTGATGAGGTTGTTGAACCTTTACTTCAACCAGAGAGTAGCACTGCGTAGAAAGATGTTTCTGTGGAACCTACATCAGTTGAAGAGGAAGCTGATGATGGTGATCATGAAGCTTCGGATCAAGTTACTATTGAACCTCGTAGGTCGACAAGGATACGTACCGCTCCTGAGTGGTACGGTAACCCTGTCTTAAAGGTCATGTTGTTGGACAACGATGAACCTACGAGCTATGGAGAAGCGATGGTGGGCCCGGATTCTGACAAATGGTTAGAAGCCATGAAATCTGAGATGGGATCCATGTATGAAAACAAAGTATGGACTTTGGAAGTATTACCTGAAGGGCGAAAGGCCATTCAGAATAAATGGATCTTCAAGAAGAAGACGGACGCGGACGGTAATGTCACCGTCTATAAAGCTCGACTTGTGGCAAAGGGTTTTCCACAAGTTCAAGGAGTTGACTACGATGAGACTTTCTCACCCGTAGCGATGCTTAAGTCCGTCAGAATCATGTTAGCAATAGCTGCATTTTTCGATTATGAAATTTGGCAGATGGATGTCAAAACAGCGTTCCTTAACGGTTTTCTTAAGGAAGAGTTGTATATGATGCAACCAGAAGGTTTTGTCGATCCAGAGAATGCTGACAAAGTTTGCAAACTCCAGCGATCCATTTATGGACTGGTGCAAGCGTCTCGGAGTTGGAATCTTCGCTTTGATGAGGTGATCAAAGCATTTGGGTTTATACAAGTTTACGGAGAAGCTTGTATTTACAAGAAAGTGAGTGGGAGCTCTATAGCGTTTCTGATATTATATGTGGATAACATATTGCTGATTGGAAACAATATAGAACTTTTGGGAAGCGTGAAGGAGTATTTGAACAAGAGTTTTTCAATGAAGGACCTAGGAGAAGCTGCTTTCATATTAGGCATCAAGATCTATAGAGATAGATCAAGACGCTTAATAGGACTTTCACAGAGCACATACCTTGATAAAGTTTTGAAGAAGTTCAAAATGGATCAGTCCAAGAAGGGGTTCTTGCCTGTTTTGCAAGGTGTGAAGTTGAGTAAGACTCAATGCCCAGCGACTACAGAGGATAGAGAAAAGATGAGTGTCATCCCCTATGCTTCTGCCATAGGCTCTATCATGTATGCGATGCTGTGCACAAGACCAGATGTCAGCCTTGCCATAAGTATGGCCGGAAGGTTTCAAAGTGATCCAGGAGTGGAACACTGGACAGCGGTCAAGAATATCCTTAAGTACCTGAAGAGGACTAAGGAAATGTTTCTCGTTTATGGAGGTGATCAAGAGCTCGTCGTAAAGGGTTACGTCGATGCAAGCTTTGACACTGATCCGGATGACTCTAAGTCTCAAACCGGATACGTATATATTCTAAATGGGGGAGCGGTAAGCTGGTGCAGTTCGAAGCAAATCGTGGTAGCTGATTCTACATGCGAAGCGGAGTACATAGCTGCCTCGGAGGCGGCAAAGGAAGGTGTCTGGATGAAGCAGTTCATGACAGATCTTGGAGTTGTGCCCAGTGCACTGGACCCGATGACTCTGTTCTATGACAACACTGGTGCTATTGCTCTAGCCAAGGAACCAAGGTTTCACAAGAGGACCAGACACATAAAGCGCCGCTTCAATTCCATCCGCGATGCGATCAAGGAGGAGGACATAAACATTTGCAAAGTGAAAATGGATCTGAATGTTGCAGATCCATTGACTAAACCTCTTCCACGGGCAAAACATGATCAACACCAGAACTCTATGGGTGTTAGATTCATAACCATGTAATGCTAGATTATTGACTCTAGTGCAAGTGGGAGACTGTTGGAAATATGCCCCAGAGGCAATAATAAAATGGTTATTATTATATTTCCTTGTTCATGATAATCGTTTATTATCCATGCTATAATTGTATTGGTTGGAAACACAAATACATGTGTGGATACGTAGACAACAACATGTCCCTAGTGAGCCTCTACCGGACTAGCTCGTTGATCAAAGATGGCCATGGTTTCCTGGTCATAGACATGAGTTGTCATTTGATAACGGGATCACATCATTAGGAGAATGATGTGATGGACAAGACCCAAACTATGAACGTAGCATATATGATCGTGTCAAGTTTATTGCTATCGTTTTCGCATGTCAAGTATCTATTCCTATGACCATGAGATCATGCAACTCACTGACACCGGAGGAGTACCTTGTGTGTATCAAACGTCGCAACGTAACTGGGTGACTATAAAGATGCTCTACAGGTATCTCCGAAGGTGTCTGTTGAGTTGGGATGGATCAAGACTGGGAATTTTTTAGTCCGTATGACGGAGAGGTATCTCAGGGCCCCCTCGGTAATACAGCATCACAATGAGCTTGCAAGCAATGTGACTAAAGAGTTAGCCATGGGATCTTGTATTACGGAACGAGTAAAGAGACTTGCCGGTAACGAGATTGAACTAGGTATGGAGATACCGACGATCGAATCTCGGGCAAGTAACATATCGCCGGACAAAGGGAATTACATACGGGATTGACTGAATCCTTGACATCGTGGTTCAACCGATAAAGATCTTCGTTGAATATGTAGGAACCAATATGGGCATCCAGGTCCCGCTATTGGTTATTGACCGGAGAGGAGTCTCGGTCATGTCTGCATATTCCCAAACCCGTAGGGTCGCACGCTTAACGTTCGGTAGCGCTAGGGTAGTATTGAGATATTAATAGTGGAAAGTCCGAAGGTTGTTCGGAGTCCCGGATGGGATCCGGGACATCACGAGGAGCTCCGGAATAGTCCGGAGGTAAAGATTCATATATGGAAAGTTGTTATCGGGGTTCCGGAAAAAGTTCAAGTTTTTTCGGTATTGTACCGGAAAGGTTCTAGAAGGTTCCGGAGTGGGGCCCACCTGCATGGGGGACTAGGCGCACCAAGATCCTCCCTAAAAAGGAATAGTATCATAGCCCAAAGGGATAAGATCAGGATCCCTAAAAAGGGGGGATAGTGATCGGTGGGGAAGGAAAGGAGGGATTTCCTTCCTCCCCCTTTGGCCAACGACCCTAGGGCATTGGAGGGCAAGCCACCAGCCCCCTCCACGCCTATATAAAGGTGGGGAGGCATTGGGGGCAGCCACCCCTTGGACCCTTGCCCGTTACCTCTCCCAACTCCTCCCACGTTTCACCGGTACGCGCTTGGCGAAGCCCTGCCGGAATTCCGCTGCCACCACCACCACCATACCGTCGTGTTGGTCCCGATCTCATCTACCCCCTCTCTCTCGCTTGCTAGATCAAGAAGGAGAGGACGCCGCCGAGCCGCACGTGTGCTAAACTCGGAGGTGCCGTCCGTTCGGCACTTGATCGGGAGTTCGTGGACGGATCGTGATTGGATCGTGAAGATGTTCGACTACATCAACCACGTTTCTTAACGCTTCCGCTTAGCGATCTACAAGGGTATGTAGATGCAATCTCTCCTCTCATAGATGTTCATCTCCTAGATCGATCTTGGTGAGCGTAGGAAATTTTTTGTTTCCCATGCAACGTTCCCCAACACAACGGGCCCTGAGTTCGGCCCATGGACTAATCACCTAGGCTGGGACCCCCTAGTCCAGGACACCATCAGTAATGTCGGTGTCAAAACCGGCAGATCTCGGGTAGGGGGGGCCCGAGTTGTGAGATTGGATCGATGGGTTAACAGGGGAAGAGGGACACGAAGATTTACCCAGGTTCGGGCCCTCTCTAAGGAGGTAATACCCTACGTCCTGCTCTTGTTTGTATTATGGACGTATCAAGGTACAGAGTTGATCTACCTCGAGATCGTAAGATGTGGTCTAAGCCTAGGGGTATGATGAATGAATGTTTTAATGATCTATTGACTAGCCTGGCCTCAGCTTATATAATGTATCGGAGGCCTAGGATAACAAGAGTCCTAGTCGGATACGTCGGTGGAGAGGAGTCCTTGTCTTGATCACCATGTCTTGTGGAATCTTCCTTGTATATGTCATGGGCTGCCCGAAGTGGCCCGTTAATGAACCGCCATGGGGGTCCTCAGCCCGATCCATTGGTCGGGAGATGACGTGGTGAGCACCCCCTAGTCCAGGACACCATCAGTAGCCCCCTGAACCGGTTTTCAAGTTGGGGACGCTCCTCGGTTCTTCCGAACTGTTCTTCGTCTTCGGTCGTCGGTTTTGAAAATTGGTACAACAAATCTTCCCATCTCTGATCTTGAGGATCGCCGAGGTGTATCCAAAGAGCTCACACGTCGAGCATCCGAGGAGCCCCTTTAAGTTCTCGGCCTTTATCAATGCCTTGTTATTTCCACGTCACACCTCGGGTTCAAAGTTTTTCCCGTGCGACGGTGACTTTTTGCAGCCGAGCTCCAACGCCGGAATGCATCTGAGATATCTTTTTGAAGCCGAGCTCTAATGCCTGTAACACTCTCTATGGAGCCAGCCATTTGCATCCGAGCTTTATACCGAAGTGCTTACGAGGTGGTGCACCACCTCGGCCTTGGGCTGATTTTTCATGGATTTTTTTATTGGTGCAATTTATTCTCTGCCGAGATGTATAACCAGTAGCCCTCAAGGTGTGTGCCGGCCTAAAATCTGGGATGCACCTGAAGGATAACACAAAACCGCTGATCCCAGTAGCCCCTGAGACTCAGGCCGATTCACAAAATCAGCCCGAGGATCAAATCCTTGCTCGGCAGCATACTTAGGAATAGAAAAGCGATGTGCATAGTTCCCGAGACTCAGGCTGGGTGTGGCCGACCAACCTGAGGATCGTAATCTCCTCGGAAACTGTGTTGCACTTTTAAATTGACTACATTAAATCATCAATGCAGTAGCCCCCAAGACTTGGGTTGGGCAACATGGCCGACCCTAGGATCGTATCTCCTCGGGAACTAGTTCAACTGTCATGTACGTTTTGACAACGCCGAGGTACAGCTCAGCAGGAAAGATGGCAAACTGCGGGTCAGAAAAGATATCCCGAGCAAAACCATGACGCAGAACACCTCGATCAAGAGGATGTCCCGCCTCCTGAAAGAAAAACATAAAACAAGCTAAAGGTGTCATAAGCTCGAAAAAAACCAAGAAACTTATGTGAAAACTTTACGTGTACATTGAATCAAGTCTTTTGGTGCCAATCCGAAATTGGTCTTAAAATTAAGTTTTGCTTCTGTCATGCTTTAACATGACACATCCGATCTCCAGACTTCAAGTGGGTCAGCCTTCGGCTTCAACCTCCTATCCCGAAGGCGGAGTGCTTCTCAGGCCAGTTTATCAAAGTAAACTCAAGCGGCTTTAGAGAGAAACCAGGCTATCCAGCTATTGACCAAGCAATCGCGTCGGAAAAAGGAGTAGTAGAAAAAGACTTTGCAACGACCAAGAAGAAAACACATTTATTATAAAACGGCTCATATAAATTTAGGATCCCCCAATTAACATGGGTAAAGGGAGTTGTTTTTAACAAACTAAGTTTTTAACAAATAGTGTTTATTTAATATAAACATAATGCTTGGTTGAACCGAGCAAAAATTTAAAGATTGAAAAAATTTGAGCATGAAAGTGACTTAGCTGGTTAATGTGCTCGGTGTTGATGACGTGGGCTGAGCTTGCAGGGGGTCGAGGTCCCAGCCCCCAAGCCGGTCCCGAGGTGCCCGAGCAAAGAGCTCGACTTGACGAAGTGGCGACGCATCACGGTCGATATGGTGAGGCGAAGCCCCCGGTCCAACTAACATGACGAAGCTGGTCGGCTGGTGACGCTGAAGTCCCCGAAGTAGGTTGATGAAGAGATGACGAAGCCCCCGGTCTAGCCGAGCTGACGGAGCAAGTCGGTAAGGTGACGTTGCAGCCCCCATGCCAACCGAGGTGTCGAAGCAGGTCGGCGTGGTGGACATCGGCTTGAAGAAGCAATGGCACGACGATGCCGACGCAGGTCAGAACTTGTGACGCGGTCAATGCCGGCTTGTGAAGTGACCGCGTGGCGATGCTAGCGCGCCTGACCCGTGCAATCCGTGGGGCGACGATCTTGTCTTGATGATTATTTGTCCTTCACGATGCCGAACTCTTGGTCGGCTCGCCGAGGTGATGATCCGAGGTGGTTGTCGTCGGCTCGATGGAGCGACGACGCAGTCGATGCTGGCGCAGGTCGGTAGCCGTGGAGCAACGTGGTCGGGCCAGTTTGACATCGGCGCGACGGTGAAGATTGCCTCGGAAAAGACTCAAATATTTTAGGCATGTTTTTGAGAACAACACACAATACCCTAGAAAAAAAATTCCTCAAAAAAGATGTCCAATATCCCGTTCATGAAGAAAGATGAATTCAGGTCGGATTCGTTTTCGCGTAGAAAACAGATCCGAAAATTGACGCACTCCTCAGACCGTTCACGGAGTTTGAACGGTCAGATCGAGCTGAAATTTTGAGGGGTGGTTGATATGAAAATTCCGCAGCCGATTAACAGTGGGATCTTCCAAAGGATGTCCGAGCTAGACGCTGGACTCCACCCTCCAAACTCGTCCAGATTCCCGTCCAGACTCGACAGGGCTCCGGTATATCGGAGATTGCCGGAGATTCCTCCATCAGAACACGATGAAATTTTACATGGTTGTTTTAGACTCAATTCCACTGATGCAATCGTCAAAGCGACGCTTGAGGAGACGGGGACAGCGAACACGATTCCGCTGTCCAGAAAACTGCTGTCAATCTGCAGACGAGCCATCGATCCTTTGCGATCAACATAGCGAGCTCTCAATGAAAGCACCAATGTCGGTGTCAAAACCGGCAGATCTCGGGTAGGGGGGCCCGAGCTGTGAGATCGGATAGATGGGTTAACAGGGGAAGAGGGACATGAAGATTTACCCAGGTTCGGGCACTCTCTAAGGAGGTAATACCCTACGTCATGCTCTTGTTTGTATTATGGATGTATCAAGGTACAGAGTTGATCAACCTCGAGATCATAAGATGTGGTCTAAGCCTAGGGGTATGATGAATGAATGTTTTAATGATCTATTGACTAGCCTGGCCTCGGATTATATAATGTATTGGAGACCTAGGATAACAAGAGTCCTAGTCGGATACGTCGGTGGAGAGGAGTCCTTGTCTTGATCACCAAGTCTTGTGGAATCTTCCTTGTATATGTCATGGGCTGCCCGAAGTGGCCCATTAATGAACCGCCGTGCGGGTCCTCGGCCCGTCCCACTGGTTGGGAGATGACGTGGTGAGCACCCCCTAGTCCAGGACACCGTCACTCCTGCTCTTCCAACACCATCTCGGTGTAGTGAGCACGGGCCTCGTCCATGGTGATGCCGGCATTGGCCGGCGAGTATGGGGGCGCCGGCTCGTTGTTGTCCGTTGATACGTCTCCAACGTATCTATAATTTTTGATTGTTCCATGCTGTTATATTATCAATCTTGGATGTTTTTATATACATTTACAACAATTATATATCGTTTTTTGGGACTAACCTATTAACTTAGTGCCCAGTGCCAGTTGCTGTTTTCTGCCTGTTTTTGGTTTTACAGAAAATCAATACCAAACGAAGTCCAAATGCCACGAAACTTTTTGGAGATTTTTTTTCTGGACAATACCAACACTAGAAGCTTCAGGAGAAGACCAGACGGCAGAGGAGGTGGCCACGAGCCACCAGGGTGCGCCTGGGGGGGGGGGGCAGGCGCGCCCTGGTGCCTCGTGGGCCCACCCCAGCTCCGGTTGACATAATTCCACCACTATAAATTCCCAAAAAATCAGAAACCATTAGAGGAGTCCACGAAATACTTTTTCCGCCGCCGCAAGTTTCTGTTCTCGAGAGATCCCATCTGGAGGCCTTTTCCGGTGCTCCGCCGGAGGGGGAATCGATCACGGAGGGGCTCTACATCAACCTTGCTGCCCTTCCGATGATGCGTGAGTAGTTTACCACAGACCTTCGGGTCCATAGTTAGTAGCTAGATGGCTTCTTCTCTCTTTTTGATCTTCAATACAATGTTCTCCTCGATGTTCTTGGAGTTCTATCCGATGTAATCACTTTTTGCGGTGTGTTTATTGGGATCCGATGAATTGTGAGTTTATGATCAGATTATCCATGAATATTATTTGAGTCTTCTCTGATCTCTTTTATGCATGATTATTATAGCTTCGTATTTCTTCTCCGATCTATTGATTTATCTTGCCATGGGAAGAGGTGCTTTGTAATGGGTTCGATCTTGCGGTGCTCAATCCCAGTGATAGAAAGGGACATGACACGTATGTATCGTTGCTATTAAGGGTAAAAAGATGGGGTTTATTCATGCGTGAGTTTACTTTGTCTACATCATGTCATCTTGCTTAAGGCGTTACTCCGTTTTTTATGGACTTAATACACTAGATGCATGCTGGATAGCGGTCGATGTGTGGAGTAATAGTAGTAGATGCAGGCAGGAGTCGGTCTACTTGTCTCGGACGTGATGCCTATATACATGATCATTGCCTTGGATATCGTCATGATTATTTGCTTTTCTATCAATTGCCCAACAATAATTTGTCTACCCACCGTATGTTATTTTCTTGAGAGAAGCCTCTAGTGAAAACTATGGCCCCGGGTCTATCTAAATCATATATGAAAAACCATAAAAATACTTGCTGCACTTTTATTTATTTTATTTTATTTTTTATTTTTGTTTCATTCTATCTATCTATCACATACAATTTAATCTTGCAACTTACCGCCGAGGGATTGACAACCCCTCGTTTGCGTTGGGTGCAAGGATTTGTTGTTTGTGTGCAGGTACTGCTAACGAGGTGTTGCATGATTCTCCTACTGGATTGATAACCTTGGTTTCATAACTGAGGGAAATACTTACCTCTACTATGCTGCATCATCCCTTCCTCTTAGGGGAAAATACCAACGCAAGCTACAAGTAGCAGGAAGAATTTCTGGCGCCATTGCCGGGGAGACATCATCAACATCTATCAAGTACCTTCGCATAAACTCTCATCTCCTTGCATTTATTTTATTTGCCTCTCACTTTCATCTCCCCCACTTCTAAAAAGCTTTTACAAAAATACAAAAATATTTTTTGTTTGCCTTTTTCTTGCTTGCTCGTTTTATCATTATGGCTAGTTCTATTCCCGTTATGCCTTTCCCTCCGTGCTTAGGAGACAATCCAGGAATTTTAAACTTTAAATATTTGAGTGACGAATCTTTAAAAGAAGCATGGGATAGATTATTAAAAATACAAGTAAGTGCTAGGCATTTGTTTCACCTTAAATTGTTCCTTAAAGGTTTTTATGTTGGTTTACCAATTGCTCATAGACGTGTCTTGGATTCTATATTTGAAAATGATTTTCTTGGGAGTGATGCCTTTGCAACCTATGAAAAGATGAAAAGTATATTTGGACAACCAAAAGTTGAAACTATCGAACCTACTACTCTAGAGTATTTTCGTCAAACTGAGCAAATAAAGGAAACAAAGGCCAGTATGGATTCTAACTTTCGAGGAATATTTAATCTTGCCACTAAAATAAATAGCAATGTGGTGTCACAAACTAGAAGGGTCGATGCTTTAGATCATAAGATCTCTCTTTGTGTTTTGAAAGAAATAAAAACCCTTTGCACTAAGCTTGATCATCTAGTACACATTATTGATAATGGCAAAGAGAGTGAAATAGGAGTTGCTAGGGCTAAAACCAAAGATGACAATACTTGAAACTATGCATTATGCCTAGCTAGGGGCATAAAACAATAGCGCTTGTTGGGAGGCAACCCAATGAATAAAATAAAATTTTACCTTTTGTTTCTGTTATTGTGTGTTTTCATAATTATGCTGCTGTTATGGTTGTGTTTTTGTGTTTTTAATTAGTGTTTGTGCCAAGTAAAGCCTTTAGGATGATTTGGAAGATAGTATAATTGATGCTGTTTGGAAAACAGAAAGTTTTGCGTCCAGTGTTGGAATTTTGGTTCTGTACTGGAGCGTTAAAAATATCTAATTTTTTTACAAAGTATTGGTATATTAATTGCCCACGTTGTCCTAATTTTTCAGAATTTTTGGAGTTACATAAGTATGAATTTTAAATAGATTGCTACAGACTGTTCTGTTTTTGACAGATTCTGTTTTTGATGCACTACTTGGTTGTTTTGATGAAACTATGGATTGTATCGGGGGGATATAAGCCATGGATAAGTTAGAATACAGTAGGTATAATGCAAAAATAAAATATGAATGGGTTTGCAACAGTACTTAAAGTAGTGATTTGTTTTGTTATACTAACGGATCTCAAGAAGGTTTTGTTGAGTTTTGTGTGATTGAAGTTTTCAAGTTTTGGGTGAGATCACGATGGATGAAGGAATAAGGAGTGGCAAGAGCCTAAGCTTGGGGATGGACTAGGCACCCCAAGGTAATATTCAAGGAAGACTCAAGCGCCTAAGCTTGGGGATGCCCCGGAAGGCATCCTCTCTTTCTTCTACCAACCATCGGTAATTTTACTTGGAGCTATATTTTTATTCGTCACATGATATGAGTTTTGCTTGGAGTGTCTTGTATTATATGATTCTTTGCTTTGTTTGCTTTTTAGTTTGTCACAATCATCCTTGCTGAACACACCTATTTTGAGAGAGCCACACATGCATCATAATTTGTTAGAATACTCTATGTGCTTCACTTAAATTTTTTGAGCTAGGCAGTTGCTCTAGTGCTTCACTTAAATCTTTTTGAGCACGGTGGTGGCTATATTTTGAAGAAATAAACTCTCATGCTTCACTTATATTATTTTGAGAGTTGACAATATTAAAATTTTGAAGAAATAAACTCTCATGCTTCACTTATATTATTTTTGAGTTGATAAGATAAATTTTTTGAAGAAATATTTGCACTCTCATGCTTCACTTAAATATTTTTGAGAGTTGATAATAGTAACGGTAATTTGCACAAGATATGAATTTGGTCCCAAAGTGATGAATATTCAAGAGGGATATAATAAAAACTTTCATATAGATCATTGGATATGATAAGTGTGATTCCTTGCAACAGTTTTGCGATATGGAGATGATGATATGTGAGTCATGTTAGTGAGTAATTGTGATTTAGTAATAATATTAGTGTTAAGGTTTGTGATTACCTATGCGTGCACACCAAGTCAATAGTTATGCAAAGAAATTATATCCTACTTATGGTGCATTATTCGGTGTTAGTTATGTTCAATGCATGTTTATGACCGTTTTCGTTTTTTGGTTGGTTGCTTCTCAATCTATTTGCTAGCCTTCATTTGTACTAAGCGGAAATACTGCTTGTGCATCCAAAATCCTTAAACCCAAGTTGTGCCAAATGAGTCCACTATATCTACCTATATGCGGTATCTCCATGCCGTTCCAAGTAAATTTGCGTGTGCCAACTCTAATTTTGAAAATAATTATTCCATTTTGTGTGCCCGTACCGCTCATGAAGCGGCAAGGGGTGGCCAATATTTTCCATGCTAGGTGTGTTATTCTCACGATGAGTGTTTATTCACTTGTCATTGCACGAGAGAGTGGCTGGTAATAGGGATGCCCAGTCCCACAATGAATCAAAAATTAATAACAAAAAATCCTTGGAAAGTGTTGGTATGGAGGGCACCCGTGGATACGGCTAGCCATGGATTGTGAAAGAATGGTGGAAAGGAAATAAACTTTACTTTCTGTTTGGGAACCGCCTATGATGTGTCTAGCATGGAAGATATTGGAAATTCTCGGTCGTTTTCGTTGACAGGAAAAGCATGCCTCTCAAAATATTTTTATCTCTCTAATTTAAGCCTTGAGCTCTGACACAGTAGCAAATCTCTGCTTCCCTCTGCGAAGGGCCTATCTATTTACTTTTATGCAATTTTTATTTTTATTTGAGTCTCCATCTTCTCTTATAAAGCACCAACTAGAGAGCACTATTGTCATACTTGTGCATTGGATGTAGCTAATATGGAGTGTATTTCATGAATGGATCAATGATTGAGCATAATGGGCTAGGGATAACTTTCTTTAGCGTTGATATTTTGAAAGACATGATTGCTTGTTAGTATGCTTGAGTATTTATATCTTCATGTCAAACTATAGACTATTGCTTTGAATCATTCAAGTCCAATGTCCATGCTATAAAAGAAAAGAATATATGATGAATATGATAGGCAGCATTCCACATCAAAAATTCTGTTTTTATCATTTACCTACTCGAGGACGAGCAGGAATTAAGCTTGGGGATACTGATACGTCTCCAACGTATCTATAATTTTTGATTGTTCCATGCTGTTATATTATCAATCTTGGATGTTTTTATATACATTTACAACAATTATATATCATTTTTTGGGACTAAACTATTAACTTAGTGCCTAGTGCCAGTTGTTGTTTTCTGCCTGTTTTTGGTTTTACAGAAAATCAATACCAAACGAAGTCCAAATACCACGAAACTTTTTGGAGATTTTTTTTCTGGACAATACCAACACTAGAAGCTTCAGGAGAAGACCAGACGCCATAGGAGGTGGCCACGAGCCACCAGGGCGCGCCTGGGGGGGGGGCAAGCGCGCCCTGGTGCCTCGTGGACCCACCCCAGCTCCGTTTGAGCTAATTCCACCACTATAAATTCCCAAAAAATCAGAAACCATCAGAGGAGTCCATGAAATACTTTTTCCGTCGCCGCAAGTTTCTGTTCTCGAGAGATCCCATCTGGAGGCCTTTTCCGGTGCTCCACCGGAGGGGGAATCGATCACGGAGGGGCTCTACTGTTGGGGAACGTTGCATGGAAAACGAAAAAATTCTACGCACACGCAAGATCTATCCATGGAGATGCATAGCTACGAGAGGGGGAGTGTGTCTACGTACCCTCGTAGACCGTAAGCGGAAGCGTTAGAACAACGCGGTTGATGTCGTCGAACAACTTCACGATCCAACCGACCGAGTACCGAACGTACGGCACCTCCACGTTCAGCACACGTTCAGCTTGGTGACGTCCTCGACTTCTTGATCCAGCAAGACGGTGAGGTAGTGGATGAGTTCCGGCAGCACGACGGCGTGGTGACGGTGATGGTGATGCTATCTCCGCAGGGCTTCGCCCAAGCACTGCGAAAATATGACCAAGGGACGGAACTGTGGAGGGGGCGCCGCACACGGCTAAGATAATGTTGTGTCTCCTCTGGGGCGCCCCCCTCTCCTCTATTTATATATGTGTAGGGGCTTGGAGTAGAAGGAATAGTGCCACGTTAACAGTAACCGTGAATAGTACACACGTGGACTTGGACTCCAAAGTCCAATCCTATTCCTACTAGGACTCTCCCTTTTTCCTTCCCTAGCTACGTGGGCTTTTGAGGACTTGGTGCGCCTGGCCCAATAAGGCCAGGGCGCCTCCCCTTAGACCATACCAGCCCTTGGGACGTGGTGGACCCACTTGTGGACTTCCGGACCCCTCCGGAATCCTCCGGAACCTTCTGGAAGCTTCCCGGTACAATACCGAAAAAACTGCACCTTTTTCCGGAACCCAAAATATGACTTCCCATATATAAATCTTTACCTCTCGACCATTCCGAGACTCCTCGTGACGTCCGGAATCTCATCCGGGACTCCAAACAATATTCGGTTACCAATTCACATAACTCATATAACACTATATCGTCAACGAACGGTAAGCGTGCGGACCCTACAGGTTCGGGAATGATGTAGACATGACTGAGACGCCTCTCCGGTCAATAACCAATAGCGGAACCTGGATGCTCATATTGGTTCCTACATATTCCACGAAGATCTTATCGGTCGAACCGCAATGACAACATACGTAATTCCCTTTGTCCGTCGGTATGTTACTTGCCCGAGATTCGATCGTCGGTATCTCCATACTTAGTTCAATCTCGTTACCGGCAAGTCTCTTTACTCGTTCCGTAATACATCATCCCGTAACTAACTCCTTAGTCACTTTGCTTGCAAGCTTCTTATGATGTGCATTACCGAGAGGGCCCAGAGATACCTCTCCGAAACACGGAGTGACAAATCCCAGTCTCGATCCATGCCAACTCAACGGACACCTTCGGAGATACCTGTAGAGCATCTTTATGATCACCCAGTTACGTTGTGACGTTTGATAGCACACAAGGTATTCCTCCGATATCCGGGAGTTGCATGATCTCATGGTCTGAGGAACATGTATTTGACATTCAAGAAAGCAGTAGCAATAAACAAAACAATCATATGCTAAGCTAATGGATGGGTCTTGTCCATCACATCATTCTCCTAATGATGTGATCCCGTTATCAAATGACAACTCATGTCTATGGTTAGGAAACCTTAACCATCTTTGATCAACGAGCTAGTCTAGTAGAGGCTCACTAGGGACACGATATTTGTTTATGTATTCACACATGTATTTAAGTTTCCGGTCAATACAATTCTAACATGAATAATAAACCTTTATCATGAACAAGGAAATATTAAATAATAAAAACTTTATTATTGCCTCTAGGGCATATTTCCATGAGTCCCCACTTGCACTAGAGTCAATAATCTAGATTACATAGTAATGAATCTAACACCCATGGAGTCTTGTTGCTGATCATGTTTTGCTCGTGGAAGAGGCTTAGTCAACGGGTCTGCCACATTTAGATCCATGTGTACTTTGCAAATTTCTATGTCTCCATCCTTGACATATTCACGAATGGAGTTGAAGCGTCTCTTGATGTGTTTGGTCTTCTTGTGAAACCTGGGCTTCTTGGCTATGGCAATTGCTCCAGTGTTGTCACAAAATATTGTCATTGGACCCGATGCGTTAGGTATTACACCTAGATCGGATATGAACTCCTTCATCCAGACTCCTTCATGTGCTACTTCTGAAGCAGCTATGTATTCCGCTTCACACGTAGATCCCGCCACGACGCTCTGCTTGGAACTGCACCAACTGACAGCTGCACCATTTAATATAAATACGTATCCGGTTTGTGACTTAGAGTCATCCGGATCAGTGTCGAAGCTTGCATCGACGTAACCCTTTACGACGAGCTCTTCGTCACCTCCATAAACGAGAAACATGTCCTTGGTCCTTTTCAGGTACTTCAGGATATTCTTGACCGCTGTCCAGTGATCCACTCCTGGATTACTCTGGTACCTCCCTGCCAAACTTATGGCAAGGCACACATCAGGTCTGGTACACAACATGGCATACATAATAGAACCTATGGCTGAGGCATAGGGAATGACTTTCATTTTCTCTATATCTTCTGCCGTGGTCGGGCATTGAGTCTGACTCAACTTCACACCTTGCAAGACAGGCAAGAACCCTTTCTTTGACTGATCCATTTTGAACTCTTTCAAAATCTTGTCAAGGTATGTACTCATTGAAAGTCTTATCAAGCGTCTTGATCTATCTCTATAGATCTTGATGCCCAATATATAAGCAGCTTCACCGAGGTCTTTCATTCAAGTATCCTGTTATGCCATCCAGAAATTCTATATCATTTCCAATCAACAATATGTCATCCACATATAATATTAGAAATGCTACAGAGCTCCCACTCACTTTCTTGTAAATACAAGCTTCACCGTAAGTCTGTACAAAACCATATGCTTTGATCACCTCATCAAAGCGTATATTCCAACTCCGAGATGCTTGCACCAGTCCATAGATGGATCGCTGGAGCTTGCACACTTTGTTAGCATCTTTAGGATCGATAAAACCTTCTGGTTGCATCATATACAACTCTTCTTTGAGAAAACCATTAAGGAATGCAGTTTTGACATCCATTTGCCAGATTTCATAATCAAAAAATGCGGCAATTGCTAACATGATTCGGACAGACTTAAGCATCGCTACGGGTAAGAAAGTCTCATCGTAGTCAACCCCTTGAACTTGTCGAAAACCTTTCGCGACAAGTCGAGCTTTGTAGACAGTGATATTACCATCAGCATCCGTCTTCCTCTTAAAAATCCATTTATTCTCAATGGCTTGCCGATCATCGGGCAAGTCCACCAAAGTCCACACTTTGTTCTCATACATGGATCCTATCTCAGATTTCATGGCCTCAAGCCATTTGTCGGAATCCGGGCTTATCATAGCTTCTTCATAGTTCATAGGTTCGCCGTTGTCTAACAACATAACTTCCAGGACAGGATTACCGTACCACTCTGGTGCGGAACATACTCTGGTCGACCTACGAGGTTCAGTAGCAACTTGATCTGAAGTTTCATGATCTTTATCATTATCTTCCTCTCTTGTTGGTGTAGGCATCACGGGAACGGTTTTCTCTGATGAGCTACTTTCTAAATCGAGAGAAGGTACAATTACCTCATCAAGTTCTACTTTCCTCCCACTCACTTCTTTCGAGAGAAACTCCTTCTCTAGAAAGGACCCATTCTTAGCAACAAAGATCTTGCCTTCGGATCTGTGGTAGAAAGTGTACCCAATTGTTTCTTTAGGGTATCCTATGAAGACGCACTTCTCGGCTTTGGGTTCTAGCTTATCAGGTTGAAGCTTTTTCACATAAGCATCGCATCTCCAAACTTTAAGAAACGACAGCTTAGGTTTCTTGCCAAACCATAGTTCATACGGTGTCGTCTCAACAGATTTAGACGGTGCCCTATTTAACGTGAATGTAGCTGTTTCTAATGCATAACCCCAAAACGATAGTGGCAAATCGGTAAGATACATCATAGAACGCACCATATCCAATAAAGTACGGTTACGACGTTCGGACACACCATTACGCTGTGGTGTTCCAGGTGGCGTGAGTTGTGAAACAATTCCACATTTTCTTAAATGAAGGCCAAACTCGTAACTCAAATATTCACTTCCACGATCAGATCGTAGAAACTTTATTTTCTTGTTACGATGATTCTCTACTTCACTCTGAAATTCTTTGAAATTTTCAAATGTTTCAGACTTGTGTTTCATCAAGTAGATATACCCATACCTACTCAAATCATCTGTGAAGGTTAGAAAATAACGATACCCGCCGCGTGCTTCAACACTCATTGGATCGCATACATCGGTATGTATTATTTGCAATAAGTCATTAGCTTGCTCCATTGTTCCGGAGAACGGAGTTTTAGTCATCTTGCCCATGAGGCATGGTTCGCAAGTATCAAATGATTCATAATCAAGAGATTCCAAAAGTCCATCAACATGGAGTTTCTTCATGCGCTTTACACCAATATGACCTAAACGGCAGTGCCACAAGTATGTTGCACTATCATTATCAACTTTGCATCTTTTGGCATCAATATTATGAATATGTGTATCACTACGATCGAGATTCAACAAGAATAGACCATTCACAAAAGGTGCGTGACCATAAAAGATGTTACTCATATAAATAGAACAACCATTATTCTCTGACTTAAATGAATAACCGTCTCGCAATAAACAAGATCCAGATATAATGTTCATGCTCAACGCTGGCACCAAATAACAATTATTGAGGTCTAAAACTAATCCCGAAGGTAGATGTAGAGGTAGCCTGCCGACGGCGATCACATCAACCTTGGAACCATTCCCGACGCGCATCGTCACCTCGTCCTTAGCCAATCTTCGCTTATTCCGTAGCTCCTATTTTGAGTTACAAATATGAGCAACTGAACCAGTATCAAATACCCAGGCGCTACTGCGAGCATTAGTGAGGAACACATCAATAACATGTATATCAAATATACCTTTGCTCACTTTGCCATCCTTCTTATCCGCCAAATACTTGGGGCAGTTCCGCTTCCAGTGACCAGTCCCTTTGCAGTAGAAGCACTCTGTTTCAGGCCTGGGTCCAGCTTTGGGTTTCTTCGTGGGAGCGGCAACTTGCTTGCCGTTCTTCTTGAAGTTCCCCTTCTTTCCCTTGCCCTTTTTCTTGAAACTAGTGGTTTTGTTAACCATCAACACTTGATGCTCCTTCTTGATTTCTACCTCCTCTGATTTCAGCATCGCGAAGAGCTCGGGAATTGTCTTCTCCATCCCTTGCATATTATAGTTCATCACGAAGCCTTTATAGCTTGGTGGCAGTGACTGAAGAACTCTGTCAATAACACTCTCAACTGGAAGATCAATTCCCAGCTGAGTCAAGTGGTTGTGGTACCCAGACATTCTGAGTATGTGTTCACTGACAGAACTGTTCTCCTCCATCTTACAGCTAAAGAACTTGTTGGAGACTTCATATCTCTCAACCCGGGCATTAGCTTGAAATATCGATTTCAGCTCTTGGAACATCTCATATGCTCCGTGGCGTTCAAAACGCTTTTGTAGTCCCGGTTCTAAGCCGTAGAGCATGGCACACTGAACTATCGAGTAGTCATCAGATCGAGCCTGCCAGGCATTCACAACGTCTGTAGCAGCTCCTGCAGCAGGTCCATCACCTAGCGGTGCATCAAGGACATAATTCTTCTGTGCAGCAATGAGGATAATCCTCAAGTTACGGACCCAGTCCGTGTAGTTGCTACCATCATCTTTCAACTTAGCTTTCTCTAGGAACGCATTAAAATTCAACGGAACAGTAGCACTGGCCATTTATCTACAACATAGATATGCAAAGAAACCATCAAGACTAAGTTCATGATAAATTAAGTTCAATTAATCAAATTACTAATGAACTCCCACTTAAATTAACATCCCTCAAGTTAACTAAGTGATACATGATCCAAATCAACTAGCCCATGTCCGATCATCACGTGAGATGGGATAGTCATCAATGGTGAACATCTCCATGTTGATCATATCTACTATATGACTCATGTTCGACCTTTTGGTCTCCAGTGTTCCGAGACCATGTCTGTACATGCTAGGCTCGTCAAGTTTAACCCAAGTATTCTGCTTGTGTAAAACTGGCTTACACCCGTTGTATGTGAACGTAGAATCTATCACACCCGATCATCACGAGGTGCTTCGAAACGACGAACTTTAGCAACGGTGCATACTCGGGGAGAACACTTTTATCTTGAAATTTAGTGAAGGGGTCATCTTATAATGCTACCGTCGTTCTAAGCAAAATAAGATGCATAAAGGATAAACATCACATGCAATCAAAATATGTGACATGATATGGCCATCATCTTGTGCTTTTGATCTCCATCTCCAAAGCATCGTCATGATCTCCATCGTCACCGGCTCGACACCTTGATCTCCATCATTGCGTCGTGGTCGTCTCGCCAACTATTGCTTCTACAACTATTGCTAACGTATAGCGATAAAGTAAAGCAATTACATGGCGCTTGCATTTCGTACAATAAAGAGACAACCATAAGGCTCCTGCCGGTTGCCGATAAATTACAAAACATGATCATCTCATACAATAACGTATATCACATCATGTCTTGACCATATCACATCACAGCATACCCTGCAAAAACAAGTTAGACGTCCTCTACTTTGTTGTTGCAAGTTTTACGTGGCTGCTACGGGCTTCTAGCAAGAACCGTTCTTACCTACGAAAAACAACCACAACGGTGAATTATCAAGTTTGCTGTTTTAACCTTCTTCAAGGACCGGCCGTAGTCAAATTCGATTCAACTAAAGTAGGAGAAACAGACACCCGCCAGCCACCTTTATGCAAAACTGGTTGCACGTCAATCGGTGGAACCGGTCTCATGTACGTGGACATGTAAGGTTGGTCCGGGCCGCTTCATCCCACAATGCCGCCGAATCAAAATAAGACGTTGGTGGTAAGCAGTATGAACATCACCGCCCACAACTCTTTGTGTTCTACTCGTGCATATCATCTACGCATAGACCTGGCTCTGATACCACTGTTGGGGAACGTTGCATGGAAAACAAAAAAATTTCTACGCACACGCAAGATCTATCCATGGAGATGCATAGCTATGAGAGGGGGAGTGTGTCTACGTACCCTCGTAGACCGTAAGCGGAAGCGTTAGAATAACGCGGTTGATGTCGTCGAACAACTTCATGATCCAACCGACCGAGTACCGAACGTACGACACCTCCGCGTTCAGCACACGTTCAGCTCGGTGACGTCCTCGACTTCTTGATCCAGCAAGACGGCGAGGTAGTGTATGAGTTCCGGCAGCACGACGGCGTGGTGACGGTGATGGTGATGCTATCTCCGCAGGGCTTCGCCCAAGCACTGCGAAAATATGACCGAGGGACGGAACTGTGGAGGGGGGCGTCGCACACGGCTAAGATAATGTTGTGTCTCCTCTGGAGCGCCCCCCTCTCCTCTATTTATATATGTGTAGGGGCTTGGAGTAGAAGGAATAGTGCCATGTGAACAGTAACCGTGAATAGTACACACGTGGACTTGGACTCCTAAGTCCAATCCTATTCCGACTAGGACTCCCCCTTTTTCCTTCCCTAGCTGCGTGGGCTTTTGAGGACTTGGTGCGCCTGGACCAATAAGGCCAGGGCGCCTCCCCTTAGCCCATGCCAGCCCTTGGGACGTGGTGGACCCACTTGTGGACTTTCGGACCCCTCTGGAATCCTCCGGAACCTTCTGGAAGCTTCCCGATACAATACCGAAAAAAACTGCACCTTTTTCCGGAACCCAAAATATGACTTCCCATATATAAATCTTTACCTCTCGACCATTCCGAGACTCCTCGTGACGTCCGGGATCTCATCCGGGACTCCGAACAATATTCGGTTACCAATTCACATAACTCATATAACACTATATCGTCAACGAACGTTAAGCGTGCGGACCCTACAGGTTCGGGAATGATGTAGACATGACTGAGACGCCTCTCCGGTCAATAACCAATAGCGGAACCTGGATGCTCATATTGGTTCCTACATATTGCACGAAGATCTTATCGGTCGAACCGCAATGACAACATACGTAATTCCCTTTGTCCGTCGGTATGTTACTTGCCCGAGATTCGATCGTCGGTATCTCCATACCTAGTTCAATCTCGTTACCGGCAAGTCTCTTTACTCGTTCCATAATACATCATCCCGTAACTAACTCCTTAGTCACTTTGCTTGCAAGCTTCTTATGATGTGCATTACCGAGAGGGCCCAGAGATACCTCTCCGAAACACGGAGTGACAAATCCCAGTCTCGATCCATGCCAACTCAACGGACACCTTCGGAGATACCTATAGAGCATCTTTATGATCACCCAGTTACGTTGTGACGTTTGATAGCACACAAGGTATTCCTCCGGTATCCGGGAGTTGCATGATCTCATGGTCTGAGGAACATGTATTTGACATTCAAGAAAGCAGTAGCAATAAACAGAACGATCATATGCTAAGCTAACGGATGGGTCTTCTCCATCACATCATTCTCCTAATTATGTGATCCCGTTATCAAATGACAACTCATGTCTATGGTTAGGAAACCTTAACCATCTTTGATCAACGAGCTAGTCTAGTAGAGGTTCACTAGGGACACGGTATTTGTTTATGTATTCACACATGTATTTAAGTTTCCGGTCAATACAATTCTAGCATGAATAATAAACCTTTATCATGAACAAGGAAATATTAAATAATAACAACTTTATTATTGCCTCTAGGGCATATTTCCATCATCTACATCAACCTTGCTGCCCTTCCGATGATGAGTGAGTAGTTTACCACAGACCTTCGGGTCCATAGTTAGTAGCTAGATGGCTTCTTCTCTCTTTTTGATCTTCAATACAATGTTCTCCTCGATGTTCTTGGAGTTCTATCCTATGTAATCACTTTTTGCGGTGTGTTTGTTGGGATCCGATGAATTGTGAGTTTATGATCAGATTATCCATGAATATTATTTGAGTCTTCTCTGATCTCTTTTATGCATGATTATTATAGCTTCGTATTTCTTCTCCGATCTATTGATTTGGTTTGGCCAACTAGATTGATTTATCTTGCCATGGGAAGAGGTGCTTTGTAATGGGTTCGATCTTGCGGTGCTCAATCCCAGTGACAGAAAGGGACATGACACATATGTATCGTTGCTATTAAGGGTAAAAATCTGGGGTTTATTCATGCATGAGTTTACTTTGTCTACATCATGTCATCTTGCTTAAGGCGTTACTCCGTTCTTTATGGACTTAATACACTAGATGCATGCTGGATAGCGGTCGATGTGTGGAGTAATAGTAGTAGATGCAGGCAGGAGTCGGTCTGCTTGTCTCGGAAGTGATGCCTATATACATGATCATTACGTTGGATATCGTCATGATTATTTGCTTTTCTATCAATTGCCCAACAGTAATTTGTCTACCCACCGTATGCTATTTTCTTGAGAGAAGCCTCTAGTGAAAACTATGGCCCCCGGGTCTATCTTAATCTTATATTAAAAACCATAAAAATACTTGCTGCACTTTTATTTATTTTATTTTATTTTGTATTTTTGTTTCAATCTATCTATCTATCACATACAATTTAATCTTGCGACTTACCGCCGAGGGATTCGCAACCCCTCGTTTGCGTTGGGTGCAAGGATTTGTTGTTTGTGTGCAGGTACTGCTAACGAGGTGTTGCGTGATTCTCCTATTGGATTGATAACCTTGGTTTCATAACTAAGGGAAATACTTACCTCTACTGTGCTACATCATCCCTTCCTCTTCGGGGAAAATACCAACGCAAGCTACAAGTAGCATCCGTCTCCTCCATTGGTGCGTCCGCGTCGCTTGCCTCTGTCTGCCTGCCGGCCTACCAGCCGGCTGTGGTACGTCTCAAATGTATCTATAATTTTTGATAGTTCATGCTATTATATTATCACTTTTATATACTTTTTATAGCAATTTATATTATTTTTATGGACTAACCTATTAATTTAGTGTCCAGTGCCAGTTCCTATTTTCTGCTTGCTTTTGGTTTCACTAGAAATCAATATCTACGAAGGTCAAAATACTTTATCGATTACAAGATTTTTTTGGGCAACAAGAGACGCAACAAGCTTCGCAAGAGTTCGAGATGAGCCACGAGGGGCCCACACGGACAGGTGGCGCGGCCACCTCATCCATGTGGGGCCCACAAGCACTGCCTTAGTCCAATTCCACTGCCAAAAATTCCTATAAATACCAAAACCATATGTCATGTCTCCAAAAGAATTTTATCGCCGCCGCAAGCCTCTGTTCCAAAGAGATTCCATCTAGAGCCCCGCCGGAGGAGGAAGTCATTGCCGGAGCTATCTTCATGAAGCTCGCTGCCTTCATGACCATGTGTGTGTAGTTCCTTTAGGACGTACGGGTCCATATTAGTAGTTAGATGGTTCTCTCTCTCTCTTTTGGATCTTCAATACCATGTTCTCATTCTTGATCGAGATCAATTCGAAGTAATCAGTGGTTTGTTTGTTGGGACATGATGAATTGTCACTTTATGATCTGATTGTTCATTGATTCAATTGAATCTATTTGATTTTTATTGCTACATATTTAAATAGCTTTGTAACGCTCTATGATCTATCTATCTTGTTTGGCCAAGTTCGATTGATTTATCTTCAGTGGATGGCCGCTTCACTACCATCAATACCCTCCTAATAAAAAAATCCCATCCTTGAAGACGAGATCAGTATGAGGGTCCTTGACTTGGCCGAGGTTGTCTTCACTGGTGTGGAGCTCGGGTTGAGGGGTAGGGGAGCTCATGGGCTCGATCCATCTCCTCCAACCCTTCTCAGAAATATTAAAAAGCTGATCAGGAAGATAAATACCTTGTTCGGATAGATAAAACCTCAGATAAATTAACTTAGTACTTCAACGGGTTTGTAGCTGGCGTAGCCGTCGAGCATCGGCTCCTTGACAAGGTCGGCCTTCTGATACGTCTCAAATGTGTCTACTTTTCCAAACATTTTTTTCTCTTGTTTTGGACTCTAATTTGCATGATTTGAATGGAACTAACCTGGACCGACGCTCTTTTCAGCAGAACTACCTTGGTGTTATTTTTGTGCAGAAATAAAAGTTCTCGGAATTGGACGAAACTTTGCGGAGATTTTTTGTTGAATATATAAAAATAATGGAGCAAAGAACTAGCGGAGAAGAGCCACCAGGGGGCCACAAGTCACGGGGGCGCGCCCCGGTGACTTGTGGGTCCCACCGACCTCCGTCTGACCTAATTCCAAGCCTATAAGTACCGTCTACCTAAGAAAAAAAAGAGAGAAAGTTCCATCGCGTTTTACGATACAGAGCCGCCGCCACCTCATGTTCTTCGTCGGGAGCCCTAATCTGGAGTCTGTTTGGGGCTCCAGAGAGAGGGATCCGTCGCCTTTGTCATCACCAACCCTTCTCCATCAACAATTTCATGATGCTCACCACCAGGAATGAGTAATTCCATTGTAGGCATACTGGAGGTAGATGGAGATGGACGAGATTTCTTATGTAATCGAGTCAATTTGTTAGGGCTTGATCACTGGTATCCACTATGTTCTGAGATTGATGCTGCTATGACTTTGCTATGCTTAATGCTTGTCACTAGGGCCCGTGTGCCATGATTTTAGATGTGAACACTTATTCTTTTCATGGTTATATATTTGAGATGTTGATCTTACCTGCAAGTTATATGCTCCTATTATTGTTCTGAACCGTAGACCCCAAGGTGATAATAATCGGGATACTCTCCGGGGATGATTGTAATTTGAGGAGTTCATGTATTCACTATGTGTTAATGCTTTGTTCCAGTTCTCTATTAAAAGGAGTTCATGCATAGCTCTATTTATTAAGTTCACTGATGTCTACTACACAACTTGTTCTTGTAGACTCGTGTTGGGCCTCCAAGCGCAGAGGTTTGTAGGACAGTAGCAATTTTCCCTCAAGTGGATGACCTAAGGTTTATCAATCCGTGGGAGGCGTAGGATGAAGATGGTCTCTCTCAAACAACCCTGCAACCAAATAACAAAGAGTCTCTTGTGTCCCCAACACACCCAATACAATGGTAAATTGTATAGGTGCACTAGTTCGGCGAAGAGATGGTGATAAACTTGTAGTATGGATAGTAGATATAGGTTTTTGTAATATGAAAATATAAAAACAGCAAGGTAGCAAGTAAAAAAGTGAGCACAAACGGTATTGCAATGCTTAAAAACAAGGCCTAGGGTTCATACTTTCACTAGTGCAATCTCTCAACAATGCTAACATAATTGGATCATATAACAATCCCTCAACGCGCGACAAAGAATCACTCCAAAGTTCCTATTCGCGGAGAACATAAGATAGAAATTGTTGTAGGGTATGAAACCACCTCAAAGTTATCTTTTCCGATCAATCTATTGAGCCATCCCTAAAAGTGTCACGAATAGCCCTAGAGTTCGTACTAAAATAACACCATATGAAACACATCAACCAACCCTAATGTCACCTAGATACTCCAATGTCACCACAAGTATCCATGAGTTGATTATTCGATATGCATCAAACAACTTTAGATTCATAATATTCAATCCAACACAAAGAACTTCAAGGAATACCCCAAAGTTTCTATCGGAGAAAAGATAATGAAAACGTGCATCAACCCATATGCATAGATTACCCCAATGTCACCGCGGGAATCCGCGAGCTAAGTGCCAAAACATATATCAAGTGAATCAATATAATACCCTATTGTCACCACGGGTATTCATATGCAAGACATACATCAAGTGTTCTCAAATCTGAAATATTCAATCCGACAATAACGAAACCTCAAAGGGAAAAGATTCGATTCATCACAACAAGGATAGAGAGGGAAGAAACACCATATGATCCAACTATATTAACAAAGCTCGCGATACATCAAGATCGTGCCAAATCAAGAACACGAGAGAGAGAGAGAGAGAGAGATAAAACACATAGCTACTAGTACAAACCCTCAGCCCCGAGGGTGAACTACTCCCTCCTCGTCATGGAGACCGCCGGGATGATGAAGATGGCCTCCGGTGATGATTCCCCCCTCTGGCAGGGTGCCGGAAAAGGGCTGTAGATTAGATCGTGGAGGTACAGAGGCTTGCGATGGCGTAAAAACTCATCTAGGTTAACTTTCGGGGGTTTCTGAATATATATGATTTTTTGGCATTGGAATCACGCGAAGGGCCACAGGGGGCCCACGAGGCACCAGGGCGCGCCTGGGGAGGGGGGGGGGGTGGCGCGCCCTGGTGGCTCGTGGGGCCCCTGTGGGTCTTTTGGCCACCTCCCGAAGCTTCTAGTGTCTCTTATGTTCCAGCAAAAATCGTCAAAAAGTTTCGCTGCATTTGGACTTCATTTGATATAGATTTTCTTGAAAACCAAAAACAAGCAGAAAACAACAACTGGCACTGGGCACCAGGTCAGTATGTTAGTCCATGAAAATCATATAAAAGCCATGTAAAAGTGCACCAAAATCATACAAAACTATAATAAACATGGCATGAATACTTCATAAATTATAGATACGTTGGAGACGTATCAGCATCCCCAAGCTTAATTCCTGCTCGTCCTCGAGTAGGTAAATGATAAAAGAAATAATTTATGAAGTGTGAATGCTAGCATAGTGCATAAGTTTGATCAATGATAATTTTAATCACTTTTTCTAGCATCAATATATATCATAATCAGTAGCTCATCTCATAAAACTTCTCATGATCAAGTAGCAAGCTATTCACATGTTTAAAGTATAGGCCATAAACTTTCTTGAAAACTAACAAACTATGTTCTCAGTCATCAAACAATTGCAATTCATCTTATTTTCAGGAAGGGTCTATGTAAGAGCTTTGATCTAGCAAATTTCACATACTCAACCATCATTTAGTCTTCCATGATTGCTGACACTCAAAGCATATTTTTAGAACAAACCGTTTCAGTCAAACACATAGGAAGATAGGGGCTCAATGTTTTGCCTCCCAACTTATTTATCTCATGGATAATGTCAACAATAATAACTTATGATCACCTATATTCAACTGGATATATGTGCCTGGATCTTTCCCTACCACATAATGCTTGCCAACTAAAGAATAAATAGAGCGGAATAGGGATGAACATTAATGACTCTTGCATAAAAGTAAATACAGAAAAGTAAAAGATAGGCCCTTCGCAGAGGGAAGAAGAGGTTGTCATGCGCTTTTTGTTGTTGGATGCACAAGCTCTTAATGCAAAGGAACATCACGTTATATTGCCCCTTATGATAGCAACCTTTATTATGTAGTCCGTCGCTTTTATTTTTTTACCATCACAAGTTCGTACAACGCTTATTTTCCCTTACAATAAAAGATCATACATATTTTAGGAGCAATTTTTATTGCTTTTTGCACCGATGACAACTTACTTGAAGGATCTTATTCAATCCATAGGTAGGTATGGTGGACACTCATGGCAAGAAACTGGGTTTAAGGGTTTTTGGATGCACAAGTAGTATCTCTACTTAGTATGAATTTTTGTCTAGCAAAAGATCCTAAGCAAGCACCACATGTTAGAGGATCCATGACAATATAACTTCTATGTGAATATAAACAAACATAACTCATTACGTTGTCTTCCTTGTCCAACGTCAAATACTTGATCAAGCTTGAAAATAATTAATGGGGGCTCACAATCATAGAAGATGTCCAAGATAGTATATTTATATGTGAAATTTATCTTCCTTCAAAATTCTTTCATGAATTGTTCAATTGACCAATGCTATGTTTGTTAACTTTCAATAAATTTTACCACTTATACTTCTTGTATGTGAAGTCACTACTCCCCATGGGACAAGCATACGAAGAATTTAAATTTCATCTTTATTATATTCAATTCATCTCAACAATTTACTCATAGGATATAAGTGAAGCCCAAGAGTAAATGACAAACTACTCCAAAAAGATATAAGTGAAGATCAAATGAGTAGTTAAGTAATTAAGTAGCTATGTGATAACCATCTCTCATTTAAAAATTTCAGATCTTAAGTATTTTATTCAAACAACAAGAAAAACAAAATAAAATGAAATTCCAAGAATAGCACATATCAAGTGAAGAAGCAAAAACTTAGGCTCAACCAAAACTGACCGATAATTGTTGATGGAGAAAGGTGGGATGCCTACCGGGGCATCCCCAAGCTTAGATGCTTAAGAATTCTTGAAATATTAATTTGGGATGCCTTGGGCATCCCCAAGCTTGAGTTCTTGTGTCTCCTTAATTCCTCTCATACAATGGCTTCTCCCAAATCTTTAAAAACTTTATCCACACAAAACTCAACAAGAACTCGTGACATAAGTTAGTATAAATCAACTCAAAACCTTAACATTCTCTACTGTAGCAAATCACAAAAATTATAATTAAACATTGCATACTAAATGCCTCTTCATATTTAATACTCCTATCCACAAATAGAAACATTAAACACGCAAACATATGCAAACAAATGCAACTATAACAGCAATCTGCCAAAACAGAACAGTCAATAAAAGGGGAATAAGAATCCATACTTCCCTAACTCCAAAAATTCTGAAAAATTACCACGTGACAGAGAACTCATGCATGCTTACTGTGTAAAAATTTCAGATTTTTATCATGTTCCTACTATTCAGGAATATTCTGGACATAACAGAAAACTTTCTGTTTTCAAACAGCAACACATGAACTTACAAACTGGGCATGGTAAAGGCTATAATTGGCATTTTATTAAACTAAAAGATACAAAACATGATTATTTATAACACCAAGAAAATATCAACCGAAGAAAATGACGCTCCAAGCAAAACTCATATTATGTGACGAATAAAAATATAGCTCCAAGTGAGGTTACCGATAATGTTGAAGACGAAAGAGGGGATGCCTTCCGGGGCATCCCCAAGCTTAGTTGCTTGGGTCTTCCTTGAATATTACCTTGGGGTACCTTGGGCATCCCCAAGCTTAGGGTCTTTCCACTCCTTATTCTCTTCATATCGATATCTTACCCAAAACTTGAAAACTTCAATCGCACAAAACTTAACGGAACTTCGTGAGATAGGTTAGTATGATAAAAATAAATCATCCACTTAGGTACTGTCAAGACAAGATTCATAATTGTTCTCACAGAATTCCTACTGTATTCTCTCATTTCCACAATTCATATTACTCAATATAAGCTATGGACACACTAAAACAAGCAAACTATGCACCGAAAACAGAATCTGTCAAAAACAGAACAGTGTGTAGTAAGCGATTTAAAAACCATATTTATGTACCTCCAAAAATTCTGAATAATTAAGAAAACGTAAATAATTTGTAACCCAATACTGTGTAAAAATATCAGAATTTTCTCACGCTCCAGTACAGAATAGAAATTCCAGCACTGGACGCAAAAGTTTCTGTTTTTGCACAGAATCAAATCAACAAGCATCTACACTATCCCAAAGGCTTTACTTGGCACATTATTGAAAGAAAATATATGAAACATGATTACTACAGTAGCTTAATCATGTGAACACACAAAAACAGTAGGTATAAATATTGGGTTGTCTCCAAACAACCGCTTTTCTTTAATGCTTTTTAGCTAGGCATGATGATTTCAATGTTGCTCACATAGAAGTAAAGAATGGAAACATAACGGGAGCATCATGAATCATATGTTTCTCTCTCATAATAATTTTCAGTAGCATCATGAATGGATTCATCAATATAGCTATCACATAAAGTATTCTATTCATGATCCACAAGCATAGAATTTTTATTACTCTCCACATAAGCACATTTCTTCTCATCAATAGGAGTAGGAGTATCATATGAAACTCGAATACTATAAATTGTTTCCACATTAAAAGAGTAATGTTCAGTAAAAGGGTAATCATAATTATGGCAAGTTTTATAAATATAATCATCTCTACTTTTTATAACATAAGTATCATCACAATAATCATCATAAGTAGGAGGCATGCAATCATCATAACAATTTCCATCATTCAAAGTAGGGGGACTAAAAAGATCATCTTCATTAAGCATAGCATCCCCAAGCTTGGGACAAACATTAATTGCAGCAAATAAATTCTCAAACATGTCATTTTCATCAAACATAGCATCCCCAAGCTTGTGTCTTGGCATATCATAAGCATAATCACTCTCATCATTAATAGTATGAATAGCACCAATAGTATAACAATTATTATCATCACATTTTTCTAAGTTGGTTCCAAAAAGATTTTCAAGATTATAAGAAGTATCATTATTTTCCCAATCATAATCATCATAATGAGTAATAGGCATAACAAAATCATCCTCAATAGTTCCTTCGGACATTGTGCCATAAGACAAAGAAGCAATATCATCATCAAGTGTATCATCGTCCACAATTGTTTTTGATTCATTCTCATGAGGCACAACAATAATAGAAGCAACATTATTTGGGAGAGATACCTTTTTACCTCTACTTTTTCTTCTTTTCTTCTTCTTCACCACATCATGTGTGGGTTTAATCAATTTTTCCGAGCTTCTTATTGATGAGATTGGTTGAATGGGAAGCTCCTCCTCGTCACCTATTTCATCATGAGAGACAATAGGAGGGAAAGTGGAAATCTTTACCCTTTCATTAGTGTTACTTTTATATTCTATTGGTTTTCCCATATTTCTGTAGTTGGCAATATAAGCATTCTCATTGCAATTTACCACACAAAACATATAGATTTCCTCTAGATTAGTTTCAATGTTGTCTGTGAGAATGAGTACTTCAAACCAACTATTTTTATGTGTCAATTCTTCACACCCCAAAAATAGGTAAAGCTCATTATATAGTTCAAGGACGGTCAAGTCATTACAGTATTTAGCCATGATTCGATCATGAAAAAGTATGTATTGAAAATTAAGGTGACCAACTTTATTGCAAAGTTCACAAGTAATGGGATAAAGAGAGCATAATTTTGTAGCAAATTCATCTATCACTTTGAGCAAAAAATTGGTTCTATCATGTTTATGCTTCTTACAAAATCTATCATCCCTATAAGGCATGTCTCACAAACTTTATGCACTCCACAAAAATTGACATGCTTATAAGAAACATTTTTGTCATGACTAGTGCAATCATCATTAGTATTTTGGATATTCATAGAATTCATACTAACAACATTGCAATCATGCTCATCGTTCAAAGATTTTATGCCAAAGATTTTATTGAATTCTTCTTCTATCAATTGAGCACAATTTTCCTTTCCATCATTTTCAAGAAAGACATGATAAAGACGAATAATATGAGGCAATCTCAATTCCATTTTTTGTAGTTTTCTTTTATAAACCAAACTAGTGATAAAACAAGAAACTAAAAGATTTGATTGCAAGATCTAAAGATATACCTTCAAGCACTCACCTCCCCGGCAACGGCGCCAGAAAAGAGCTTGATGTCTACTACACAACTTGTTCTTGTAGACTCGTGTTGGGCCTCCAAGCGCAGAGGTTTGTAGGACAGTAGCAATTTTCCCTCAAGTGGATGACCTAAGGTTTATCAATCCGTGGGAGGCGTAGGTGTAACACCCCTATGTAATAAGCACAGTGATCCTCTGTTAATCATGCCAAGTCATCATCATTCGTAATGATTGATCACAGTGGTTTAATATCTCATTTCAAATTCTGCCACTAAATTCAAATTCAAATGCAATTGAAATTTGGAGTTGCACAAAAGTTGCTGGAAAAATGTTCATCATTTAGCATAAATTCCAAAACAAATGATGTTAAGAAAAACAACATCACCATCAATGCTAAATGTGGGCTAGGGCATTTAAACAGTGCAAAACAACACTTAAAAATGCATTTCCATTTAAAAAAAAATTCAAATGGAATCCAAAATAGCCCAAACCTTTTTGGGGCAGAGCAGAATAATGCATTGTTATTTTGTGGACTACTTCCACATTTTACAAAATGTATTTTGGCAGCTCAATTAATTTTGCAATCTTCTGTAAAAAGAAAAAGCAGAAAAGAAAAACAAAAAGGCCAGACCGGGTGGGCCTGAGTGCACAGTGCGGCCCAGCCAGCCCAGCCGGCCTCTTCTCCCTCCTTTCTTCTCTCTCTCTCGCGCTGTCGCCCGCGTTGTGGTTGGCCGCGAGCGCACCGCCCAGCCGGTGACACCGCGACGCCACCGACGCGGAGGGGATAAGGGCAAGCCCTATCCCTTCCCCCTGGACACCCTGCGCCATTCTCCCCCTCTCTCTCCCACTCGTTCGAGCTCTCACCCTCTCTCCCGAGCGCATCCGCCGCCGCACGTCGCCGTTTCCGCAGCCGATTCCCCGAGCGCGCCGCCGCGTTTGCGCGTCGCCGGCGGCTAAACGCCGGTGGCCGCCGACGTGGCTGGCCTGGGGCCCACCCAGAGACGCTGACCAGTGGGTCCCAGGGCCCCGTTGACCGCGTTGACCGTGGTCAACGAGCTGACGTGGCATCCACTGCCACTGACACGCGGGCCCCACCCGCATAATTAGTCTAATTAAAACGGATTTTAAATAAACTTAGTTAATTAACCTAATTAGACACTGACATGTGGGGCCAGGCTGCTAATTACCCTAATTAGTTTTAATCTAACTCTGTTTAGTATTGTGCCTATGACAGGTGGGACCCAGCTGTCACGTTTGACCTGAACAGCTGCGGTTGACCCACTGATGCCATGATGACGTCATCAATCACTATTCTGGATAATACTAATTAAATAATTAAATTAATTCCAGGAATTTCAGAAAACTGTTTAAATCTTTGAAAATTCGTAGAAATTAAACCGTAGCTTGGATCGAAAAAGTTTCTACATGAAAGTTGATCAGAAAAACGAGACGAATCCGAATACGCGGTCAAAATGCTTGACCAACACTCCTAACTACCAGAACATGGAACCGTTCCCTCCGGTCCAGTAGTCCGAAATCAGCCTAAACGCCGGGAAAATATCCCAGATATTTTCCGGATTCGTCCGCGACACATAGCAATGCATTAGGGTACCACTAACATTGCATACTACCATGCCTTGCATCTGTGTTGCATTATTTGCCTTTTATTTATTGTTTCTTCCCCCTCTTCTTCTCCGATAGCCCCCGAGACCGACGCCGCTCAGGAGACCGACGACCCTACTGACGCTCCCTCCTTTACCGCAGAGCTTCCAGGCAAGCAACCCTCCTTGACGCATGCCTATATCACCTATTCTCTCTCCCTCCTTCTTGCATTAGAATTTGCTACTGCTGTTGATTAATCCTATTCTGATGCATAGCCTGTCCTTGTAACTGTTGTTGATACCTGCCTGTTATCCAAAATGCTTAGAATAGGTTGGATGGTAGTGAACCATCTGTGGCCCCTCTCCCTTGCTGTAGTTGCCCCGCTTTAGTATATGTGTCCCGATCTATGATATCAAATGGACTGAGAACTTCCCAACACCACACCCCCCTAAGTTGCTCGACTCTGCAGAGCCGGCATCGAGTGCCGAGGGTGATACCTCTTATCTCACATCGATGATGCCTCTGTAGTACAGCTAGTCGGTTGTGGGATACCGAGGGTGATTCCTCTTCCCCATCTCCGACAAAGCTTCTGTCGTGCAACCCCGCTAGTGTGAATACCATTGAGGGTGATTCCTCCGGGTTCTCTTTGACGGGAACATCGAGTTGGAATCCCATGAGGGTGATTCCTCGGATTCCTTCTCGATGTGATAGACACATGGTTAGTTTACTTTACTACTGTTACTTACCTGTTGCCCCTTTACTATTACTGTTAATGTGGGACTGAAGGGACAGGTGGTACCACCCGGTAGAGGTGGACCTGAGATCCCGACAGCCCCTGGGAAGACGGGTTGACCTGGAGGGTACCCGCGAGATAATTACAAAGCGTGGCCGGGCAGGCGGACCGTGGGCCTGGCCCTTGCCACAAGTCCTCGAGACGGGGCGACGGGACCACAGAGGGTGGAGCAACCGATCGTTACCGCGCGCTCCAAATGCACTAATGGGTTAGGATATGTAATCTGAGTAGGCCTCTGGCCTTTTCGCGCTAACCAGCACGTGGGAATAATATGGGTACTCGGCGTCGTAGTATCAGCCGAAGCTCTTCAGACGTCAGCGGTTGAGCGGCACGCGCCCGGGTTGGACCGTGAAAGCCTGCGCTTGTATTAAGGGGGCTAGGTCTGCTCCCGGCCGTCCTCGCAACGCGCAGGAGTGCAAAGGGCGATGGGCCCAAGACCCCTGAGCGCTTAGGATGTAGACCGGCGTGCTGGGCTCTCTGATGAGCCTAGGTAGGGTTACGACGTGTCGATAGTCCGAGGCCGGGCATCGACTGAGCAAGTGTGTCCGGCCAGAGTCATCGAACATGTTGGGTAAGTTGGTGCACCCCTGCAGGGAAGTATATCTATTCGAATAACCGTGTCCACGGTAACAGGACGCTCGGAAAATATCCCGATCTTCTACAACTTGAAATGGGTTGAATATATTGGCTCCGGGATTGCTTTCTCGCAGGGAGTCGAGGAAGGATCTCTGGGCGAGATTGCTATTTGTGCTAATACTATACTTATGAACTAATCTACACTCGTCTAATGCTGCAAGACCCTGAAGATGCTAGTCTTCGATAGGCTAGGCTTTTCCTTTCTATTCTGGCATTTCTGCAAATCAGTCCACATATACAGCCTTCCTTTGATAATGATGCATATTTTAGAATAGATCTGATGTCAGTCTTGCTGAGTACTTTGGATGAGTACTCACGGTTGCTTTGCTTCCCTTTTTCCCATACACAATTGATGCGACCAGATGACGGAGCCCCGGAGCCAGCTGCCCTTGCTGCCGATGACTACGACTACTACTACCCCCCTGGGTACTACTACTATGAGGAGCCCTCCGATGACCAGGAGTAGTTAGGAGGCACCCAGGCAGGAGGCCTGCGCCTTTCGATCCAGTGTTTTATTTTGCCCCGCCTTCTTAAAGGCCTATCTGTTTAACTTTGTGTCTGTACTCAGATACCTGATGCTTCCGCTGATGCTTGTATGACATCGAGCTTTTGTATTCGAGCCCTCGAGGCCCTGGCTTGTAATATAAAGCTTGTATTATTTTATTTGTGTTTAGAGTTGTGTTGTGATATCATCAAGTGAGTCCTTAGGCTTGATCGTGTGCATTTGCGTGTATGATTAGTGCACGATTAAGTCGGGGGCGTCACAAGTTGGTATCAGAGCCGACTGCCTGTAGGAATCCCCTTTCCAACTCCTTGGCCGAAGTTGAGTCTAGTCCTTACAAAACTGTTTTACTAACATGGCTGTGCGGCTTACGGGCCCACGTCGCCAATGGGTGGTATTAGGATCTTTTACTCCTCACCTATACTCTGGGACTCCGATCTCTCTTCTTTTCGAGTTAAATGAATTTGCTAACTCTGACGCTAGGTTCTCGTGGCCACATTCATCCGGAGAGCTGGATTGTCCGCAACTAATCTTTTCGTTTGAACTGATTAATCTGATAATCATCTTTTCTTTTCCATTGGTTTGTTTAACCTTTCCTTTCCAAGTTATCATGTGTTTTTTTTCACACTATCTTTTGACATCTGCACTATCTTATTTCAGATGCGTCCCGCAAGGCAGCTTGTCCGTCTGACCGTGGCTAGTGATGCGACTGGGTTTCCGGCCATTTTGGTCGAGCTGTTGACCAGGCTGGGATATCGCTGGTATCCCGAGTACACTGTTTACGTGGATTACCGCGAGTTCAACCAGGAGCAGTACCATGCTGAGGTTCGCATCTTTGATCGGCAGGACCGCTCCATCACCGAGTTGCACACCTTTCATGGTGTTGGAGTGACCGCTGATATGGCCGTCCATGATGCTGCCTACACTGCTATTGCCCATCTCCGTAGAGAGCACAACAGTCGTTTGGAGGAGACCGCTTTCAGATACATCCCGTATGCTCCTGCTGGGGATGAGACTGGATACTACACTGCTACTTGTGCTCCTTACGTGTTGCGTCGCTATGATCCGCAGGTTATGGTACAGCACATCCAGGCTCTGGACCGCACTGCTCGAGCTCTTGCTGTCGAGTTGTACGCCACTCATGGTCGTCTTTACGACGCTCTGACACAGTTGCTGCCAGCATTCAGTGCACGGATGCACCCAGAGTACATTCTTTACCCGCGCAGGACAGAGATGCCACCAGGTCTTGAGTGGCCTGCTGTTGGAGGTTTTATCCCTCCACGTGGTCCTCTCCTTCCAGTTCGGGACCAGGTTCTGCACCAGAGTGTTCATGGAGCGCAGGATCCTTCCTTCGAGAGTACCCTGCCTCGTCACGTGCAGTTACCTAGGTTCAGTGGTTTTCCCCGACGTTGATGTAGCATATCTCTATGTCTCGTTGTTGTATCCCTCCCCCGCGTGCCTGCGTGCCGCCTAGTTGTCTAGCTTTCTCTTTTGCTGTTGTAACGCTGGTCTATAACCGAACCTAAGTATGGATCTGTATGTCATGATGACCATGTTGATGTATTTATTGCACTTCCTTTCTGTCGTGCATGTTACTTCATGAATGAATCCATACTACTGCAAATGCTCGTTGCTAAAATACCCCCCGTTGAATTTTAGCAGGATGGTTAGGCCAACAGGACGTGGCCGTTGTGCCAACAATCCACCACCACCCGACTCTATGGTAGCCATGATGCAATAGTTTGAAGTGCACCGTCAGTTTATGCAAGGGCTGATGGATCAGTTTCCACGTCCCAATGCCAACCAGCAGCCAGCTTCAATCACTTTGCCAGAGTTTGTGCGTATGAATCCAACCATTTACCGCAACTCAGCTCAGCCGCTAGACGATGATGACTGGCTCCGCGACATCTTCTTTGAGATGGAGTCTGCGGATGTGGCCCCTGCCAACTATGTTACTTTCGCCTCCTACTTTCTGAAGGGACCCGCAGCACAATGGTGGGACACTCACAGACAGACATTAGCCCTTGGAACCATTATCACCTGGATGGAATTCAAGGCCGCTTTCCGTGCCCGTTATATTCCGCAAGGAGTTATGGACCGGAAGAAGCATGAGTTCCGCAATCTCACACAGGGAACTAAGTCTGTGGAAGCCTATCAGCGGGAATTTCTGGAGTTATCTCGCTATGCTGAGGAGCACATTGCCACTGACGCCCGCAGACAGGAAAAGTTCCGTGACGGGCTTCATCCAGACATCAAGCTTGCTCTCGCTGTTCATAACTTCCCCGATTTCGCCACCTTGGTGAACAGTGCTATTCAGATGGAGACCGCTCAGAGGGAGCACAAGGAGTCACAGAAGCGCACCCGTGAAGCGGGCTCATCTTTGGGCTCGTCTTCCCAGAAGCGCCGTATCTGGATTCCTCAAAGCATGTACCGTCCAGCTGTACCTGTTCAGAGGCCATCGTATGTTGCACCGCGAATGCCTCCTCCACCACCAAGACAATACATACCTCAAGCTCCAATGCTACGAGCCCCAGCTCCACGTCCCGACAATTGACTCTGCTTCAAGTGTGGCCATCTAGGTCACCGTGCCAGAGATTGCTCTCAGGGTCAGAACCAGCTCGTGCTTCCTCCTGCTGGCCGTGGAAATGGCCGTGGTGTTGCTCAGCCTCGCAATTATAATGCCAGACCTTCATATGGTCATGGGCAGTCCTATCATGTCAACATGGCTGAAGCTCAAGATCAACCAGAAACTGTGATGTGTACTCTCTTTGTTAATTCAGTACCTGCATCTGTTTTATTTGATACAGGAGCATCGCATTCCTTTATATCAGAAGAGTTTGCATTCATGCATGGCATTAAACATGAAAATTTGCGCCATCCATTAGTGGTGAACACTCCTGCGGGCCATTGTCGAACCTCTATGTTCAGCCCCGATGTCACTATTGATATTGAAGGGCTGGAGTTCCGTGCCTATCCCATTATTTTGATGTCTTCCAAGATTGACCTCATTCTGGGAATGGATTGGTTGAAGGCTCACACTGCCTTGATCAATTGTGCCACAAAAGTTGTACACCTTCTGCACCCATCGGATGAGCTCGTGAATTACCATGCTCATGTTGTTCAAAGTGCCGAGTCTCAGATCTATGCACTAAATGCATTGAACGCTTCACCTCTTGAGGGGATAGAAAATATTCCAGTCGTTCGTGACTTCCAGGATGTCTTCCTGGAAGAACTTCCAGGAGTACCCCCTGTTAGAGCTGTCGAGTTTGTCATCGACCTTAAACCAGGCACAACTCCTATTGCGAAGCATCCTTATAAGATGCCTTCGCATGAACTTCTCGAGCTTAAGGAGGAACTCGATAAATCACTTCAAAAGGGTTTCATCCGTCCAAGTTCCTCTGCCTGGGAGCACCTTCTCTCTTTGTCAAGAAGAAAGATGGTACAAACCGATTGGTCCAAGATTACCGGCCTATCAACCAAGCCACCATTCAGAACAAGTATCCGCTTCCTCGGATCAACGACCTGTATGACCAACTGGCTGGATCGTCAGTGTTCTCTAAACTCGACTTGAGGTTGGGTTATCATCGGATCCGTGTCCTTGAAGAGGATATTCCCAAGACTGCCTTTGTTACTCGACATGGCTCTTATGAATACACCGTCATGTCATTTGGCTTGACTAATGCACCAGCAACGTTCTCCCGCATAATGAATTATATCTTCATGGATTACTTCGACAAATTTGTCGTGGTATATCTGGATGATATTCTGGTTTATTCCAAGAATAAGGAAGAACACGCTGAACATCTTCGATTGGTTCTGGAGAAGCTTCGAGAGCACCAGTTATATGCCAAGTATTCCAAGTGTGAATTCTGGTTATCTGAAGTAACCTACCTTGGTCATGTGATTTCCAAGGATGGAATTGCTGTCAACCCAGAACGAGTTCAGGCTATTCTTGACTGGACTCCTTCGAAAAACGTCAAGCAAGTCAGAAGTTTTCTCGGCCTTGCAAGCTATTGTCGTCGCTTTGTCGAGAACTTCTCAAAGATTGCCAAGCCTCTGACTAATCTGCTTCACAAAGGCGTGAAGTTTGAGTGGACAGATAAATGTCAGGAAAGTTTCCAGACCCTCAAGGACAAACTGACATCTGCACTAGTGCTTGCTCCTCCGGATTCTCGCAAAGATTTCGTGATATATTGCGACACCTCTCATCAAGGATTAGGCTGTGTCCTGATGCAAGAGCGCAGAGTAATTGCTTATGCCTTGCGACAGTTGTGTCCTCACGAAGAGAATTATCCAGTGCATGATCTTGAACTTGCTGCAGTGATTTATGCATTGAAGCTGTGGCGGCATTACCTTCTCGGTAACCGATGTGAGATCTATACCGATCACCAAAGTCTGAAGTATTTGTTTACTCAGCCGGATCTCAATCTCCGCCAACAGCGATGGTTGGAAACAATTACGAACTATGACTGTGGTATTTCATATACCCCTGGCAAGGCTAATGTGATGGCCGATGCCTTGAGCCGCAAGTCCTATTGTAACAACCTCATGGTTCAGCGAGCTCAACCTCGTCTGTATGAAGAATTGCGCCAGCTGAATCTCTGCATTGTTCCACAGGGTTCTCTTAATACCCTTGTTATATAGCCAGATCTTGAGAAGGCTGTTAAACGCATGCAAGCTAAAGATGCTGAAGTTGATCTGATGAAAAGAGATCTTCACCTTGAAAAGTACAGAGATTTCTCGCTTGCTGAAGATGGAACCTTGTATTTCAAAGACCGCATTGTGGTACCTCGGTTCGAATTGATGACTGACAAGGTTATGAAGGAGGCTCATGATACACCACTGTCTATTCATCCGGGTTGTACCAAGATGTATCGTGATCTCCGACAAAGGTACTGGTGGTCTAGAATGAAGCAGGATATTGCTCGATATGTTGCTGAATGTGATGTTTGTCGTCGCGTTAAAGCAGAACATCAGAAGCCTGCCGGAGTTCTGCAACCGCTCCCTATTCCTTTATGGAAATGGGACAAAGTGCAAATGGATCTTATCACTGGACTTCCCAGGTCTCAGAAGGGTCACGATGCTATTCTTGTCGTCGTCGACCAACTCTCCAAAGTTGCACACTTTCTGCCAGTCAAGGAGACGATCATTGCTAGTCAGTTAGCAGAGTTATATATCTCCAGAATTGTATCACTCCACGGTATTCCGAAGGAGATCAGTTCAGACCGTGGCAGCCTCTTCACCTCACACTTCTGGAATAGTTTCCAACAAGCTATGGGAACTCATATTACCTGGAGTTCAGCTTATCACCCCCAGTCTCAAGGCCAAGTCGAACGAGTGAATCAAGTGCTTGAAGATATGCTGCGTGCTTGTGTTATATCATTTGGCAAGAAGTGGGAAGAATCTCTCCCGTATGCCGAATTCTCTTACAACAATAGCTATCAAGCAAGTTTGAAAATGGCCCCCTTCGAAGTGCTATATGGACGTAAGTGTCGAACCCCTCTGAACTGGTCAGAAACTGGGGAACGACCACTCATTGGACCAGATATTATCCAACACACCGAAGAGCAAGTCCGTGTTGTTCGCGAAAATCTCAAGGCGACCCAGGACCGCCAGAAGAGCAACTATGATCGTAAACGATGGGGATTGACCTATCAACCTGGTGATCGAGCTTATCTGCGTGTTACTCCTATGAAGGGCACTCACCGCTTTGGAATCAAGGGCAAGCTAGCTCCTCGCTATATCGGCCCCTTCCGCATTCTCGCCAGACGTGGACATGTGGCTTATAAATTGGAGTTGCCGCCACAATTCTCTCACATCCATGATGTCTTCCACGTGTCGCAACTTCGCCGATGCTTCAAGGAATCTCCGCACCGAGCAGTGGATCATGAGATGCTTGATTTGCAAGATGATCTATCTTATAAGGAGCATTCGATCCACATTCTCGATCAAGCTGAACGTCGGACCCGCCAGAAGACTACCAAGTTCCTGAAAGTGCAGTGGTCAAATCATACTGAAGATGAAGCCACTTGGGAACGCGAGGATCTTCTTTGGGAGGAATACCCCGATTTGTTTCCTTCTACCTCCTGAATTCTCGGGACGAGAATTTCTTTTAGTGGAGGAGAATTGTAACACCCCTATGTAATAAGCACAGTGATCCTTTGTTAATCATGCCAAGTCATCATCATTTGCAATGATTGATCACAGTGGTTTAATATCTCATTTCAAATTTTGCCACTAAATTCAAATTCAAATGCAATTGAATTTTGGAGTTGCACAAAAGTTGCTGGAAAAATGTTCATCATTTAGCATAAATTCCAAAACAAATGATGTGAAGAAAAACAACATCACCAACAATGCTAAATGTGGGCTAGGGCATTTAAACAGTGCAAAAACATCACTTAAAAATGCATTTCCATTTAAAAAAAAATTCAAATGGAATCCAAAATAGCCCAAACCTTTTTGGGGCAGAGCAGAATAATGCATTGTTATTTTGTGGACTACTTCCACATTTTACAAAATGTATTTTGGCAGCTCAATTAATTTTTGCAATCTTCTGTAAAAAGAGAAAGCAGAAAAGAAAAACAAAAAGGCCAGACCGGCTGGGCCTGAGTGCACAGTGCGGCCCAGCCAGCCCAGCCGGCCTCTTCTCTCTCTCTCGCGCGCTGTCGCCCGCGCCGTGGCTGGCCGCGAGCGCACCGCCCAGCCGGCGACACCGCGACGCCACCGACGCGGAGGGGATAAGGGCAAGCCCTATCCCTTCCCCCTGGACACCCTGCGCCATTCTCCCCCTCTCTCTCCCACTCGTTCGAGCTCTCACCCTCTCTCCCGAGCGCATACGCCGCCGCACGTCGCCGTTTCCGCAGCCACCGTCCCAGTGGGACCTCGCCGCCTTGCCCCTCTGCTTCGTCGATGTCGACTACGTCGTCTGGAGCCAGTCATCGGAGCCGGGAAGTCCTTCTCGATGAGATCCACGTCGCCGTCTTCGTCTCGGGTCGCCGGCGAACTCCACCGCATCCGGCCTCCGCCTGCGCTACTAAACCCTCGCCGGGCCTCCGTGAGCCTCCCCGGTGAGCTCCACATCTCTCCCTCTCTTCCCCTGAGCTCGCTCGCGCCGCTAGCCATCGATCTCGTTGCGGCCGAGCTCGCCGCCGTGAACGAGCTCGTCGCCGTCCGTCTAGTCGCCTTTAAGCTCGTCTGAGCTCGCCTTCGTGCTCAGCGCCACCGTGCGACTCGTTTGCGCCTATCGCCGCTGCTTGCCGTGCCTGGAAACGCCGTTGCCGAGATCCACCCGAGAACGCCGCCGCCTCCGCCGCTCGCCATCGCCGTCTCCGGCCGTTTCCGGCCAAGCCACTGCCGTAGAACGACGCGCGGGCGAGTGCCCGTTCGAACGCGCCCGGCCGCGTGCAAAACGGCCGCGGGAGCGCGTTTTCCGGCCGATTCCCGAGCGCGCCGCCGCGTTCGCGCGTCGCCGGCGGCTAAACGCCGGTGGCCGCTGACGTGGCTGGCCTGGGGCCCACCCAGAGACGCTGACCAGTGGGTCCCAGGGCCCCGTTGACCGCGTTGACCGTGGTCAACGAGCTGACGTGGCAGCCACTGCCACTGACACGCGGGCCCCACCCAGCTAATTAGTCTAATTAAAACGGATTTTAAATAAACTTAGTTAATTAACCTAATTAGACACTGACATGTGGGGCCAGGCTGCTAATTACCCTAATTAGTTTTAATCTAACTCTGTTTAGTATTGTGCCTATGACAGGTGGGACCCAGCTGTCAGGTTTGACCTGAACAGCTGCGGTTGACCCACTGATGTCATGATGACGTCATCAATCACTATTCTGGATAATACGAATTAAATAATTAAATTAATTCCAGGAATTTCAGAAAACTGTTTAAATCTTTGAAAATTCGTAGAAATTAAACCGTAGCTCGGATCGAAAAACTTTCTACATGAAAGTTGATCAGAAAAACGAGACGAATCCGAATACGCGGTCAAAATGCTTGACCAACACTCCTAACTACCAGAACATGGAACCGTTCCCTCCGGTCCAGTAGTCCGAAATCAGCCTAAACGCCGGGAAAATATCCCAGATATTTTCCCGATTTGTCCGCGACACATAGCAATGCATTAGGGTATCACTAACATTGCATACTACCATGCCTTGCATCTGTGTTGCATTATTTGCCTTTTATTTATTGTTTCTTCCCCCTCTTCTTCTCCGATAGCCCCCGAGACCGACGCCGCTCAGGAGACCGATGACCCTACTGACGCTCCCTCCTTTACCGCAGAGCTTCCAGGCAAGCAACCCTCCTTGACGCATGCCTATATCACCTATTCTCTCTCCCTCCTGCTTGCATTAGAATTTGCTACTGCTGTTGATTAATCCTATTCTGATGCATAGCCTATCCTTGTAACTGTTGTTGATACCTGCCTGTTATCCAAAATGCTTAGAATAGGTTGGATGGTAGTGAACCATCTGTGGCCCCTCTCCCTTGCTGTAGTTGCCCCACTTTAGTATCTGTGTCCCGATCTATGAGATCAAATGGACTGAGAACTTCACAACACCACACCCCCCTAAGTTGCTCGACTCTGCAGAGCCGGCATCGAGTGCCGTGGGTGATACCTCTTATCTCACATCGATGATGCCTCTGTAGTACAGCTAGTCGGTTGTGGGATACCGAGGGTGATTCCTCTTCCCCATCTCCGACAAAGCTTCTGTCGTGCAACCCCGCTAGTGTGAATACCATCGAGGGTGATTCCTCCGGGTTCTCTTTGACGGGAACATCGAGTTGGAATCCCACGAGGGTGATTCCTCGGATTCCTTCTTGATGTGGTAGACACACGGTTACTTTACTTTACTACTGTTACTTACCTGTTGCCCCTTTACTGTTACTGTTAATGTGGGACTGAAGGGACAGGTGGTACCACCCGGTAGAGGTGGACCTGAGATCCCGACAGCCCCTGGGAAGACGGGTTGACCTGGAGGGTACCCGCGAGATAATTACGAGGCGTGGCCGGGCAGGCGGACCGTGGGCCTGGCCCTTGCCACAAGTCCTCGAGACGGGGCGACGGGACCACAGAGGGTGGAGCAACCGATCGTTACCGTGCGCTCCAAATGCACTAATGGGTTAGGATATGTAATCTGAGTAGGCCTCTGGCCTTTTCGCGCTAACCAGCACGTGGGAATAATATGGGTACTCGGCGTCGTAGTATCAGCCGAAGCTCTTCAGACGTCAGCGGTTGAGCGGCACGCGCCCGGGTTGGACCGTGAAAGCTTGCGCTTGTATTAAGGGGGCTAGGTCTGCTCCCGGCCGTCCTCGCAACGCGCAGGAGTGCAAAGGGCGATGGGCCCAAGACCCCTGAGCGCTTAGGATGTAGACCGGCGTGCTGGCCTCTCTGATGAGCCTAGGTAGGGCTACGACGTGTCGATAGTCCGAGGCCCGGCATCGACTGAGCAAGTGTGTCTGGCCAGAGTCATCGAACGTGTTGGGTAAGTTGGTGCACCCCTGCAGGGAAGTATATCTATTCGAATAGCCGTGTCCACGGTAACAGGACGCTCGGAAAATATCCCGATCTTCTACAACTAGAAATGGGTTGAATATATTGGCTCCGGGATTGCTTTCTCGCAGGGAGTCGAGGAAGGATCTCTAGGCGAGATTGCTATTTGTGCTAATACTATACTTATGAACTAATCTACACTCGTCTAATGCTGCAAGACCCTGAAGATGCTAGTCTTCGATAGGCTAGGCTTTTCCTTTCTATTTTGGCATTTCTGCAAATCAGTCCACATATACAGCCTTCCTTTGATAATGATGCATATTTTAGAATAGATCTGATGTCAGTCTTGCTGAGTACTTTGGATGAGTACTCACGGTTGCTTTGCTTCCCTTTTTCCCATACACAATTGATGCGACCAGATGACGAAGCCCCGGAGCCAGCTGCCCCTGCTGCCGATGACTACTACTACTACTACCCCCCTGGGTACTACTACTATGAGGAGCCCTCCGACGACCAGGAGTAGTTAGGAGGCACCCAGGCAGGAGGCCTGCGCCTTTCGATCCAGTGTTTTATTTTGCCCCGCCTTCTTAAAGGCCTATCTGTTTAACTTTGTGTCTGTACTCAGATACCTGATGCTTCCGCTGATGCTTGTATGACATCGAGCTTTTGTATTCGAGCCCTTGAGGCCCTGGCTTGTAATATAAAGCTTGTATTATTTTATTTGTGTTTAGAGTTGTGTTGTGATATCATCAAGTGAGTCCTTAGGCTTGATCGTGTGCATTTGCGTGTATGATTAGTGCACGATTAAGTCGGGGGCGTCACAAGTTGGTATCAGAGCCGACTGCCTGTAGGAATCCCCTTTCCAACTCCTTGGCCGAAGTTGAGTCTAGTCCTTACAAAACTGTTTTACTAACATGGCTGTGTGGCTTACGGGCCCACGTCGCCAATGGGTGGTATTAGGATCTTTTACTCCTCACCTATACTCTGGGACTCCGATCTCTCTTCTTTTCGGGTTAAATGAATTTGCTAACTCTGACGCTAGGTTCTCGGGGCCACATTCACCCGGAGAGCTGGATTGTCCGCAACTAATCTTTTCGTTTGAACTGATTAATCTGATAATCATCTTTTCTTTTCCATTGGTTTGTTTAACCTTTCCTTTCCAAGTTATCATGTGTTTTTTTTCACACTATCTTTTGACATCTGCACTATCTTATTTCAGATGCGTCCCGCAAGGCAGCTTGTCCGTCTGACCGTGGCTAGTGATGCGACTGGGTTTCCGGCCATTTTGGTCGAGCTGTTGACCAGGCTGGGATATCGCTGGTATCCCGAGTACACTGTTTACGAGGATTACCGTGAGTTCAACCAGGAGCAGTACCATGCTGAGGTTCGCATCTTTGATCGGCAGGACCGCTCCATCACCGAGTTGCACACCTTTCATGGTGTTGGAGTGACCGCTGATATGGCCGTCCATGATGCTGCCTACACTGCTATTGCCCATCTCCGTAGAGAGAACAACAGTCGCTTGGAGGAGACCACTTTCAGATACATCCCGTATGCTCCTGCTGGGGATGAGACTGGATACTACACTGCTACTTGTGCTCCTTACGTGCTGCGTCGCTATGACCCGCAGGTTATGGTACAGCACATCCAGGCTCTGGACCGCACTGCTCGAGCTCTTGCTGTCGAGTTGTACGCCACTCGTGGTCGTCTTTACGACGCTCTGACACAGTTGCTGCTAGCAGTCAGTGCACGGATGCACCCAGAGTACATTCTTTACCCGCGCAGGACAGAGATGCCACCAGGTCTTGAGTGGCCTGCTGTTGGAGGTTTTATCCCTCCACGTGGTCCTCTCCTTCCAGTTCGGGACCAAGTTCTGCACCAGAGTGTTCACGGAGCGCAGGATCCTTCCTTCGAGAGTACCCTGCCTCGTCACGTGCAGTTACCTAGGTTCAGTGGTTTTCCCCGATGTTGATGTAGCATATCGCTATGTCTCGTTGTTGTATCCCTCCCCCGCGTGCCTGCGTGCCGCCTAGTTGTCTAGCTTTCTCTTTTGCTGTTGTAACGCTGGTCTGTAACCGAACCTAAGTATGGATCTGTATGTCATGATGACCATGTTGATGTATTTATTGCACTTCCTTTCTGTCGTGCATGTTACTTCATGAATGAATCCATACTACTGCAAATGCTCGTTGCTAAAATACCCCCCGTTGAATTTTAGCAGGATGGTTAGACCAACAGGACGTGGCCATGGTGCCAACAATCCACCACCGCCCGACTATATGGCAGCCATGATGCAACAGTTTGAAGTGCACCGTCAGTTTATGCAAGGGCTGATGGATCAGTTTCCACGTCCCAATGCCAACCAGCAGCCAGCTTCAATCACTTTGCCAGAGTTTGTGCGTATGAATCCAACCATTTACCGCAACTCAGCTCAGCCGCTAGACGCTGATGACTGGCTCCGCGACATCTTCTTTGAGATGGAGTCTGCGGATGTGGCCCCTGCCAACTATGTTACTTTCGCCTCCTACTTTCTGAAGGGACCCACAGCACAATGGTGGGACACTCACAGACAGACCTTAGCCCCTGGAACCATTATCACCTGGATGGAATTCAAGGCCGCTTTCCGTGCCCGTTATATTCCGCAAGGAGTTATGGACCGGAAGAAGCATGAGTTCCACAATCTCACACAGGGAACTAAGTCTGTGGAAGCCTATCAGCGGGAATTTCTGGAGTTATCTCGCTATGCTGAGGAGCACATTGCCACTGACGCCCGCAGACAGGAAAAGTTCCGTGACGGGCTTCATCCAGACATCAAGCTTGCTCTCGCTGTTCATACCTTCCCCGATTTTGCCACCTTGGTGAACAGTGCGATTCAGATGGAGACCGCTCAGAGGGAGCACAAGGAGTCACAGAAGCGCACCCGTGAAGCGGGCTCAGCTTCGGGCTCGTCTTCCCAGAAGCGCCGTATCTGGATTCCTCAAAGCATGTACCGTCCAGCTGTACCTGTTCAGAGGCCATCGTATGTTGCACCGCGAATGCCTCCTCCACCACCAAGACAGTACATACCTCAAGCTCCAATGCTACGAGCCCCAGCTCCACGTCCCGACAATGGACTCTGCTTCAAGTGTGTCCATCTAGGTCACCGTGCCAGAGATTCCTCTCAGGGTCAGAACCAGCTCGTGCTTCCTCCCGCTGGCCGTGGAAATGGCCGTGGTGTTGCTCAGCCTCGCAATTATAATGCCAGACCTTCATATGGTCGTGGGCAGTCCTATCATGTCACGGGCCATTGTCGAACCTCTATGTTCAGCCCCGATGTCACTATTGATATTGAAGGGCTGGAGTTCCGTGCCTATCCCATTATTTTGAAGTCTTCCAAGATTGACCTCATTCTGGGAATGGATTGGTTGAAGGCTCACACTGCCTTGATCAATTGTGCCACAAAAGTTGTACACCTTCTGCACCCATCGGATGAGCTCGTGAATTACCATGCTCATGTTGTTCAAAGTGCCGAGTCTCAGATATATGCACTAAATGCATTGAACGCTTCACCTCTTGAGGGGATAGAAAATATTCCAGTCGTTCGTGACTTCCAGGATGTCTTCCTGGAAGAACTTCCAGGAGTACCCCCTGTTAGAGTTGTCGAGTTTGTCATCGACCTTAAACCAGGCACAACTCCTATTGCGAAGCATCCTTATAAGATGCCTTCGCATGAACTTCTCGAGCTTAAGGAGGAACTCGATAAATCACTTCAAAAGGGTTTCATCCATCCAAGTTCCTCTGCCTGGGGAGCACCTTCTCTCTTTGTCAAGAAGAAAGATGGTACAAACCGATTGGTCCAAGATTACCGGCCTATCAACCAAGCCACCATTCAGAACAAGTATCCGCTTCCTCGGATCAACGACCTGTATGACCAACTGGCTGGATCGTTAGTGTTCTCTAAACTCGACTTGAGGTTGGGTTATCATCGGATCCGTGTCCGTGAAGAGGATATTCCCAAGACTGCCTTTGTTACTCGACATGGCTCTTATGAATACACCGTCATGTCATTTGGCTTGACTAATGCACCAGCAACGTTCTCCCGCCTGATGAATTATATCTTCATGGATTACCTCGACAAATTTGTCGTGGTATAACTGGATGATATTCTGGTTTATTCCAAGAATAAGGAAGAACACACTGAACATCTTCGATTGGTTCTGGAGAAGCTTCGAGAGCACCAGTTATATGCCAAGTATTCCAAGTGTGAATTCTGGTTATCTGAAGTAACCTACCTTGGTCATGTGATTTCCAAGGATGGAATTGCTGTCAACCCAGAACGAGTTCAGGCTATTCTTAACTGGACTCCTCCGAAAAACGTCAAGCAAGTCAGAAGTTTTCTCGGCCTTGCAAGCTATTGTCGTCGCTTTGTCGAGAACTTCTCAAAGATTGCCAAGCCTCTGACTAATCTGCTTCACAAAGGCGTGAAGTTTGAGTGGACAGATAAATGTCAGGAAAGTTTCCAGACCCTCAAGGACAAACTGACATCTGCACTAGTGCTTGCTCCTCCGGATTCTCGCAAAGATTTCGTGATATATTGCGATGCCTCTCGTCAAGGATTAGGCTGTGTCCTGATGCAAGAGCGCAGAGTAATTATCCAGTGCATGATGTGAGATCTATACCGATCACCAAAGTGAGATCTATACCGATCACCAAAGTCTGAAGTATTTGTTTACTCAGCCAGATCTCAATCTCCGCCAACAGTGATGGTTGGAAACAATTACGGACTATGACTGTGGTATTTAGTATACCCCTGGCAAGGCTAATGTGATGGCCGATGCCTTGAGCCGCAAGTCCTATTGTAACAACCTCATGGTTCAGCGAGCTCAACCTCGTCTGTATGAAGAATTGAGCCAGCTGAATCTCTGGATTGTTCCACAGGGTTCTCTTAATACCCTTGTTATACAGCCAGATCTTGAGAAGGCTGTTAAATGCATGCAAGCTAAAGATGCTGAAGTTGATCTGATGAAAAGAGATCTTCACCTTGAAAAGTACAGGGATTTCTCGTTTGCTGAAGATGGAACCTTGTATTTCAAAGACCGCATTGTGGTACCTCGGTTCGAATTGATGACTGACAAGGTTATGAAGGAGGCTCATGATACACCACTGTCTATTCATCCGGGTAGTACCAAGATGTATCGTGATCTCCGACAAAGGTACTGGTGGTCTAGAATGAAGCAGGATATTGCTCGATATGTTGCTGAATGTGACGTTTGCCGTCGCGTTAAAGCAGAACATCAGAAGCCTGCCGGAGTTCTGCAACCGCTCCCTATTTCTTTATGGAAATGGGACAAAGTGCAAATGGATCTTATCACTGGACTTCCCAGGTCTCAGAAGGGTCACGATGCTATTCTTGTCGTCGTCGACCAACTCTCCAAAGTTGCACACTTTCTGCCAGTCAAGGAGACGATCACTGCTAGTCAGTTAGCAGAGTTATATATCTCCAGAATTGTATCACTCCACGGTATTCCGAAGGAGATTAGTTCAGACCGTGGCAGCCTCTTCACCTCACATTTCTGGAATAGTTTCCAACAAGCTATGGGAACTCATATTACCTGGAGTTCAGCTTATCGCCCCCAGTCTCAAGGCCAAGTCGAACGTGTGAATCAAGTGCTTGAAGATATGCTGCGTGCTTGTGTTATATCATTTGGCAAGAAGTGGGAAGAATCTCTACCATATGCTGAATTCTCTTACAACAACAGCTATCAAGCAAGTTTGAAAATGGCCCCCTTCGAAGTGCTATATGGACGTAAGTGTCGAACCCCTCTGAACTGGTCAGAAACTGGGGAACGACCGCTCATTGGACCAGATATTATCCAACACGCCGAAGAGCAAGTCCGTGTTGTTCGCGAAAATCTCAAGGCGGCCCAGGACCGCCAGAAGAGCAACTATGATCGCAAACGATGGGGATTGACCTATCAACCTGGTGATCGAGCTTATTTGCGTGTTACTCCTATGAAGGGCACTCACCGCTTTGGAATGAAGGGCAAGCTAGCTCCTCGCTATATCGGCCCCTTCCGCATTCTCGCCAGACGTGGACATGTGGCTTATAAATTGGAGTTGCCGCCACAATTCTCTCACATCCACGATGTCTTCCACGTGTCGCAACTTCGCCGATGCTTCAAGGAATCTCCGCACCGAGCAGTGGATCATGAGATGCTTGATTTGCAAGATGATCTATCTTATAAGGAGCATTCGATCCACATTCTCGATCAAGCTAAACGTCGGACCCGCCAGAAGACTACCAAGTTCCTGAAAGTGCAGCGGTCAAATCATACTGAAGATGAAGCCACTTGGGAACGCGAGGATCGTCTTCGGGAGGAATACCCTGATTTGTTTCCTTCTACCTCCTGAATTCTCGGGACGAGAATTTCTTTTAGGGGAGGAGAATTGTAACACCCCTATGTAATAGACACACGGTTACTTTACTTTACTACTGTTACTTACCTGTTGCCCCTTTACTGTTACTGTTAATGTGGGACTGAAGGGATAGGTGGTACCACCCGGTAGAGGTGGACCTGAGATCCCGACAGCCCTCGGGGAGGATAAGGGCGACGCCCTGCACCCCCGGGCCCCCTCGCCTCACTTCTTTCCCTCTCTCCCTTGTTCTCTCGCCACGACCGAACCAACCATGGCCGCGCCGCCGCACGCGTAGCCACCGCATACCCCGCGTCGTCTGCTCATGTCCGGGAAGACCGCCACCTACTCCTGCTTCGTCTACGCTGAGCACCGAGAGCTGGATCGCCGCAGACCGCCGTCATCACCGTCTTCCCCAACTGCGGCCACCGGAGATCCGCTGCTCGATCCGTCGCCATTAGACCTTCCCCGGCCTCCCCGAGCACGTCATCGAGCTCGCCGTGAGCTCCCGCTTCCCCCTGACCTCCCCTTGCTCCTCCCCGAGCCCCGTTGGCTCGACTCCGTCGAGGCCGAGCCATCGCCGCCGCGGGAGCTCGTCGTAGCCGTCATTTTGGCCCACCTCAGTTCACACCCGTGGCATGGTTCGATGCAGCGCATCGCGCTGGTTCGATAGGAGCTCGCGCCGCTCCGTTTGGCCGCCCGTAGCTCACTCCCGCGCCGTCTCCGCCGCTCTGCTGTCGCCGGCGAGCACGCACGCGCGCGTGAGCGTTTAAACCGGCCGGCCGACTCACTGCCAGTGGGCCCAGGTAGATTAGATTAGGGGCTAATCTTTTTTTAACTAATCTAATTAGACGCTGACAAGTGGGGCCCTCTGTTAAATAATTGTTGGATTAAAAACATTTCACTGACATGTGGGTCCCTTTACACCGTAGCGGTTAATTAGGTTAATTACACTGACAGTGGACCCATCTGCTTAATTAACTTAATTAAAGCTATTTAATTAGTACAGAGCCTATGACAGGTGGACCCACTGGTCAGGTTGACCAGTCAACATTGACCCAGTCAACTGCTGACTGTGCAGTTGACTGGGCCCACTGTCAGCCACACTAGCACATCTGTGGGTACACTTTCTGTGTACCCATAGCATTTAACATTTAATTTATTTCGAAATTAATTTAATTCCAGAAATTTCAGAAAATGATTAAAACTTTGGAAATTCATAGAAAATAATCCGTAACTCGGATGAAAATAATTTATATATGAAAAATGATCAGAAAAATATGACGAATCCGAATATGCCCTCCACATGCCTATCACATGTCTCTAACATACCGAACGTTGAACATTTGCTACCAAAACTGCTAAATGAATAGTGTTCAAAGCTGGAAAAATATTCCTGGATATTTTCCCGCTCCGACCAAAATACCTAGCACTGCATTAGAACACCCCTAGCACTGCATATTGCCATGTCCTGCATCCCTGTTGCATTGTTTGCTGTGTATTTATTGTTTCTTCACCCTCCTTCTCTCCCGATAGACCCCGAGACTGCCGACGACACTGCTGAGTACGACTACATCGTCGACGACTAGACCCCTTCAGCAGAGCTTCCAGGCAAGGAAAACCCCCTTGATCATCCAGATATCGCCTACTCTTTCTCTCTTATGCTTGCATTAGAATTGCTTCTGTTGTTGCTCCGATAGCTCCTATTCTGATGCATAGCCTAATTTCGTCGCCTACGGTTGATACCTACCTGTTGACCTATGATGCTTAGTTAGGTATGCTGTTGATCCAAGTGTGGCCCTTCGCCTTGTCTGTATGCCATGCTTGTTATCGGGCCGTGATCACTTTGGGTGATGATCACGGATATACTTTCATTACTGCAATACTTATAAAACTGTAAAGTCGGGTCGGCCCCAAGGGTACCCGCGAGAGAATAATATTAAAGACGGGTCGGCTCCAAGAGCGACCACGAGTGATATTGTGGCGGAACGACAGGGCAGGTGGAGACCACCTAGGAGAGAGGTGGGCCTGGTCCTTGGTCGTAGTCCGTGGATTACCAAGTTAAAGCGATAGGGATCCTGTTCGTCCCTGCGAGTTACTAAAACACACCTAACGGATTTGGGTATTTGATCTGAGTTGGCCACTGGCCTATACGCACTACCACCACGCGGGATAATGGTTTATGGGGCCCTCTACGTCGTACGTTTCTCCCGAAAGCTCTTCAGATGTCACAGTTCAGAGATGCGGGCTGATCGTTATGGTGGGCTGGTTAGGTCACTTGTGTATACAGTGTCGCGCCTGGGCCCCGACCAGCCACGCAACATGCAGGAGTGCAGAGGGCGATGGGCCCAAGACCCCTTCGCACTTACGATTTAGACCGGCATGCTGACCTCTCTGCTGAGCCTAGGTAAGACTACGCCGTGTCGATTACCCGAGGCCGGGCATTACCCAGCAAGTGTGTCCGGCCAGATGTAATCGAGCGTGTTGGGTAACAGTAGTGCACCCCTGCAGGGAAGTGATCTATTGGAATAGCCGTGTCCACGGTAACAGGACGCTCGGAGTTGTATCCCGATCTACTACAACTATGAATGGATACTGTTACAATATTCCAATGTTAAACTGTTACTACTGCTCTCTAGATCACTTTCTCGCAGGGTAGTCGAGGAAGGATCTCAGGGCATTGCTAATATATACTTATTATTATATACTGCTGTGTTCTATTCTCTTCTGATGCTGCAAGATTGCTTCAAGATGCTAGTCATCGATAGGCTAGGCCTTTCCCCCTCTGTTCCGGCATTTCTGCAGTTTAGTCCAAAGATATAGCCCCATTCCTTTGATACCGATGCATACTTAGTATAGTTCTGATGTAAGTCTTGCGAGTACTTTGGATGAGTACTCACGGTTCTTTGCTTCCTTCTTTTCTCCTACCCGGTTGCTGCGATCAGACGATGGAGTCCAGGAGCCGGAGATCCCCGGAGGCACCTACTACTACGTTGAGTCCACCGACCAGGAGTAGTTCAGAGGCCCTACGCAGGAGGCCTTCGCCTTTTCGATCAGTGTCGATGTTATGCTAGCCTTCTTAAGGCAAACTTGACTAACTATGTCTGTACCCAGATAATATTTGTTTGTATGACTTATGTATTCGGGTCCCCGTGACCCCTGGTTTGTAATATGAAGATTTATGTTTAAATTTGTGTCTAGAATTGTGTTGTGATATCTTCCCGTGAGTCTCTGTTCTCGATCGTGCACGTTTGCGTGTATGATCAGTGCATGGTCGAGCAGGGGCATCACAAGCTGGTATCAGAGCCGACTGCCTGTAGGAAGCCCCCTTCTGATTCCTTGGTCGAAGTTGAGTCTAGTCTTTGAAAAACTGTTTTACTAACATGGCTGTGTGGCTTACGGGCCCACGTCGCCAAAGGGTGGTATTAGGATCTTTTATTCCTCTTCCTTACTCTGGGATTCTACTCTCTCTTCTATTCGGGTTAAAGATTTTGCTAACTCTAAAATTAGGTTCCCGTGACCATTTTGTCCCGGAGAGCCCCTCATTCCAGATGATCGCTTGCTTCACCAGAAGATTCTGAAGATACTCGTCGATGTTTCCCGAGACCCTTGTGCCCACTGCTTTTGCAGTTCCCTGCCACCGATAAATCCCCGTGGATAACTACACATCCTTGTCGTTCATACATTCATCCTCAATTGCTCTTATTATTACAAGATGCCCTGAAATACTATCCGATTTTCTGAAAAGCTTATGTGTCCTGCTGCCGTTGAAATTCCTTGTCGCCTAATTACACTTGTGCTAAAATCCAGGTGTTCGATAATCTTTGTTAAAATCCTCTGTGATTGTCATTATGATCCTATTGATTCAACATGTGTGCGAATACTCGCAATCATTAGTTGATTCCCTATAAATTATCCTTCCAGCTCAGACGTCATTCCAGATATGAGCTGGATCTTGATCGATCAAATTTTGATCGGTTGTGCCTCTAAGTCTATTCAACTTACTTATCTTTTGATCAGAGTGTCTGCTTCTGATCCCTCGATTTGGAAATCAAAATTCCTTTGTAGTTAAGCCTCAAATTGTTCATATGTTTCTATGATCTGATGCCTTTGCATTCTTTCATCCTCTGGTTGAGTACCGATACTCACATCAGATCCTTTGCGGTCCGCCAGACTCTTTGGTGGATTATTATCCGACCAATCCTGCATATTCGAAAACCTTGAGTTCTTCCCTTGATGCAAATTTCCCTTGTCGAGCCGTATCATATATTTTGACTTCGGTGCTCTGCTTTCGAACTTGTATCCCCTGCTTCGGTTGTTTGTTGTATAGGTTCGGAAAATGTCCCGATGGGTTGTATCTATGCTTCTGCTGCCTGTGTGAACCCAAAAACTTCTATGGGTCATACTCTTCTGGTGTTATGCCAGATAATTTTTTTTTCAACACTACAACTTCATCGAAAGCGAGAAGTGAATGAAGGGTTATGCATTGAAGAATTGGGAGTCGACCTTGAACTTTGTGTTCATGCCCATGGAAACGATGTAGAACGTCACGGAAGCTTCTTGCAACATATTTATTCATTTGTATAACTCTTCCGGTATCATTAAATTTGATCCAGTGCTGTTATGGTTCCGACCATGCTGCCCTTATTCGATATATCTGAAAGGAATCCATTCCCGTGCCTCTTCTATTTTTGACATGGTTTAAGCACCTGCCGTCTGCAGATCGACGATCTAGCTCAGCTTCTATTATGTTCTACCTTCGAGTATTGCCCTCTGATATCTCGAGGATAACGTGCCGTTGCACTACACCTTATGAATTCTAGCTGGAGTAATACTTCGCACCGATTTAGTCATTCCATGGGTTCTGGGTTGTTTGTCAACCGAGAACACCGATAAGTGAATTAAGATCACCCTGTGGTTCATTACTCCTAGTGATTTGTTGCTGGGAAGCTTAATACTCAAACTTGTCATTCCTAGCCTGCCGGCTACATCCTTATCATGCTACCTTAGACCGTGCTCCCTCGTCCTTCTTTGATGCACGAATTCTTCAGCCGTGAGAAAAGCTTACGTCGAGTTTTCAACATCATGTTGTTTGTCTTGAAAAGCAACTCCGATTCCGAGTTTGCATTTTATCTATTGACCCGATAACTTTCCGCTTCACCATTCTTTTAGCTTGATGCCGTCGCTGTTCGATTGCATCCTCCTGAAGTCCCTCAATAAAATGTGTTGTGATCATTGTCAACATTTTGGCTTCCTCTGAGATGTCAATTGAATTCATGATGAGAAATACCATCCTTGCCCCTCAATAATTTGTATTATCATCAACAACATCCTTGCTTTTCCTTCCAGCACAAACTTGGTCATGTTTTGGACTATACCTTAAGTTCCTTGCTATCTTGAAAATGTTCCATGTGTTTTCTTGTGATATTCAAACCCAGCCCTTGCTTAAAACATTAGGTCATTGCTACCCTGAAGCATGATTGTGGTACTCCTAATATCAACAAGAACATTGGAAGCGCAATGCTAAATGTTTCTTGATCAATTATCCAAACACCGTTGTATGGGTAACATCATGAATTTCCTCGCCCCTTCACCTAAGTGCTTATCTACTTGCTATCTTGTCATGGATATCATGCTCTGCTTGCCCTTGGGAAGGATATACTCCTAATACTTGTGTATAAACACATTTATCTTTCCATTGGCCTGATTAATCTATTAATCACATTTTCCATTCCGTTGGTCTGTTTAACCTTTCTCGTGATCTATATGATCTAAGCGGTAATAATTCCCTGCTTATGTAAACACCTCGGTGTACAACTCTGCCAGTAAAACCATGTTACCATTGTTGCTAACATTTCGGTAACCACCGCTGGACGAGAACTTTGCCTATTGGTCCACCTCGTTTTAGCGAGCAGGAAAATGTTCTCCTCGTCCCCCGCCATTGGTACCGACGTTGTTGCCGACATAGCTGACAAGCTATCTTCTGACATGCCTTGTTGTCATGACCGTGTAAGATTTCTCCGTTCCCCGTACTCTCGATCAACACTCACCACAGTTCCACAGGATTGAAACCCGACTCTCCTGTACACCTTGATTCCGAAGTATCCTTTGCAGTTGGCCTCGTAAGTAATTCACGAGCCACCTTCCTAGAGATGATCTAGTCTGGTATCAAACGCAATACTAATTCCCGTTGCTTTGAACCCCTTTCACACTCTATGTCAGGCATCGAACGATTGTCTATCCGCTTGAAACTTCTTATTGTACATTCTTACTTTACTCTCGATGTTTTCTTAAGTTTTAATTCGAGAGATACTTCCTACCACATTCTCTGAATTGTCCACCAGATAATCGGCCTTGCAAAGGTCCGTTCTCCCGAAGATACCCCTTACTCCACCTCTTAAATCTCGGGACGAGATTTCTTGTAGTGGAGGAGATTTGTAACACCCCCAGTGTCATACTACAGTGACCTCACACTAATGATGCCAAGACATCATCATTATATCCTAAGAAATGCAATTAAGAAATAATTCAACTCAAATTCAAAATTCAAATGCAAGTCAAATTATTACTTCTTCAAATAATAAAACAAAAATGTTCATAATGTTGCAAATAATCCCAAAGCAATTATAAAAATAAAGCTGTAACACCCCATGTAATTAAGCTACAGTGATCACCTTCTATTAATGCCAAGTCATCACGATTAACAATCCTTGATCATCATTTGCATCATATCTCATTTCAAATTCCAATTCAAATTGAAATTCAAATTAAAGTGGAAAATAAAAGTTGTTCCAATTTGGAAACAAAAATGTTCATTAATTAGCAAATAATCCATAACTAATTATGTTAAGAAAAACAACATCACTAAAAATCACTAGGTGACTCTATCATCAAGAAACAGTACCAAAACAGCACCCTTTAATCCCTTTTTATTTAATAAAAATTCTAATGAAATCATTTATTCACCAAACCAATTTCTGGCAGTGTTAAATATTGCCTACTATTTAAATGGACAATACTCATATTTTACAAAAGTATTTTTGTGGCCTATTGATTTGCAAAACAGCCGTGAAAAGAATAGAACAGAAAAAGAAAAAGAAAAGGGGCAAAGGCCTACTGTGCACTTGGGCCGCAAGTGCACAGTAGCCAGCCCAGCCCGCCAGCGCGGTCATCCCCTTCCTCCCGCGTGCTGTCAGTCGCCCGCGCCGACACGCCCTCGCTCGCCTCGCTGTCGTCCATCCGCCACCTCCCCCGTGCGGATAAGGTCGCCCCCGAGCTGCTCTCGCCCTGCCCGAAACCCTAGCCTGCCCCATTCGCCCCCACTCGCCTTGACTCTCTCTGTCTTCCACCTCGCCCGAGATGTCGTCACCGCCACCGCTCGATCCCGCGTTCTCCGTCGTCCCCAAGCCTCGCCGAGATGTCGTAGGGCATCGCCGTTGTCCGCTACGTCGATTGGTGCACGCCATTGGAACCGGGAGCCACCACCGCAAGCGCTACTTCCTCTTCTTCCTCCTCGGGCATCTTCGTCCCCGTCGCCGATTCGCCGCCGACGAGCTTCCCCGAGCCCACTTGAGCACACCTGCAGGGCCCGGTGAGCAGTCGCCATCTTCTCCCCCTCTCCCCAGCCTCTCCCATAGCCGTAGCCGCCACTACCATCGCCGCTCGAACGCAGCTCCGCCGTGAGCTCGTCGCCGTCGTTCAAGTCACTGCCATGGCCAGCCGAGCTCCCAAACGTGCTCAAGGCACCTCGTAGAGGCCGCCCGTGCCGCTAGCTCGCCTCCCCGTAGCCTCTAGGGCCGAGCCCGCACTTGGCCGAACTCCGGCATCGCCGCGGTCGACGCCGCCGTCGACTCCGTCCGTTTTAGCTCGCGCTAGTGCCGTAGATCGACGCGGCTCGTCCTCCCCGTTCGAATGCCGCAAAGCGCCGTCGATTTGGCCGCCGGACGGCGATTTCCGGCCAACTCCGATGCGCGCCGCCGCGGAAAACGCTCGCCGACGCGATTCCGGCGAGTCACCGGTTGTCGCTGACGTGGCACCGGCCGGGCCCGCCTCTGGGTCACTGACGCTGGGCCCCACGTGTCCCAGTTGACTGGGTTGACCCAGTCAACTGCTGTTTGGGCACCCGTGGGCCACTGACATGTGGGCCCCCCTCGATTAATTAGACTAATTTCAATTTAAACTTAATCTATAATTAGGTTAGTCACTGACATATGGGTCCCACTAGTTAATTAGGATAGTTTAATTAAATTAACCACTGTTAATTAGCACAGTCACTGACCAGTGGGACCCACTGGTCAGATTTGACTGGTCAGCCGGTCTGTTGACCGCTGACGTCACCCCCATGTCATGCTGACTTCATAGCTACTGTTTCGGATAATTTGGATTAATTAAATAATTTCAGAAATTCCAGAAAATCAATAAAACTTTGAAAAATCATATAAAATAAACCGTAACTCGGATGAAAATAATTTATATATTAAAAATGATCAGAAAAATATGAAGAATCCGAATATGCTAACCGCATACCTGCCATACCCCTCTAACATACCGAACATGGAACTTTTTGCCCGATTTCGATAAATGAATAGTGCATGACATTAATAAAATAAATCCAAATAAATTCCTAAATTATCTAAAGCACTTAGATAGGCAATATATCACATCTGCATATCATTTAGGCATGTCATGCATCGCTGTTGCATTTTTGCCGTGAATTTATTGTTTCTCCCCCCTCCTTCTCTCCCGATAGACGCCGAGGCCGCCGCCGACGCAGCTGAGTACGACTACGCTCCAGATGAGCAGCCTTCAGACGACCAGCCCCACTCAGCAGAGCTTCCAGGCAAGCAACCCCCCTTGACGCATGCCTATATCACCTATTCTCTCTTCCTCCTGCTTGCATTAGAATTTGCTGCTGCTATTGTTTTATCCTATTCTGATGCATAGCCTGTCCTTGTAACTGTTATTGATACCTGCCTGCTATCCGAGATGCTTAGTATAGGTTAGATGGTAAACCATCTGTGGCCCCTCTTCCTTGCTGTAGTTGACCCGCTTTAGTACCTGTGCCCCGATCGATGTGATCGAACGAGCTGAAAACAGCACATCACCCCACATTCCCCCTAAGTTGCCCGACTCTACAGAGCTGGCATCGAGTGCCGAGGGTGATACCTCTTATCTCACTACCGATGATACCTCTGTAGAATAGCTATCCGGTTGTGAGTTACCGAGGGTGATTCCTCTTTCATCACCTCCGATAAAGCTACCGTCGTGCAATTCCTCGAGAGGGAAACCATCGTGGGTGATTCCTTGGATCCCCTCTCGATACTTGGACACACGGTTACTTTGACCTTTATTACAGGCGGGTCGACCCCGAGTGGTACCCGCGGGGAAATATGAAGTCGGGTTTGCTAGGAGGCCACCCGCGAGAGATACTGTAGCGGAACGACAGGGCAGACAGAGACCACCCCGATCGTGATCCGTGTGTTACTAAGTCAGAGCGACAGGGAATCTGATCGTCTCTGCGAGTTACTAAATACGCCTAACGGATTTGGGTATTTGATCTGAGTGGGTCGTTGGCCCTATACGCACTACCACCATGTGGGATAATGGTTATGGGACCCTCTACGTCGTATGTATCAGCCGAAAGCTCTTCAGACGTCACAGCTCAGACATGCGGGCTGAATGCTGGGGTGGGCTGGTTACGTTACTGTGTATACAGTGTCGCGCCTGGGCCCCGGCCAGTCACGCAACGTGCAGGAGTGCAAAGGGCGATGGCCCAAGACCCCTTCGCACTTAGGATTTAGACCGGCGTGCTGACCTCTCAGTTGAGCCTAGGTAGGACTGCGTCGTGTCGATCACCCGAGGCCGGGCATTACTCAGCAAGTGTGTCCGGCCAGATGTGATCGAGCGTGTTGGGTAACAGTAGTGCACCCCTGCGGGGAAGTTATCTATTCGAATAGCCGTGTCCACGGTAACAGGACGCTCAGTGTTGTATCCCGATCTACCACTATTTGAACTGGATACTTGTTAATTAATTATAAGCTCTGGGATCACTTTCTCGCTGGGAGTCGAGGAAGGATCTCTGGGCTTTGCTTCAACATGCTTGTTATTTTATAATATGCTAATCTGCACTCTTCTAAAGCTGCAAGATTGCTTCAAGATGCTGGTCTTCGATAGGCTAGGCTTCTCCCCCTCTATTCTGGCATTCTGCAGTTCAGTCCAAAGATATACCCCCATTCCTTTGATACCGATGCATAATGAGTATAGTACTGATGTCAGTCTTGCGAGTACTTTGGATGAGTACTCACGGTTGCTTGGCTATCTTTTTCCCCATACCCGATTGCTGAAATCAGACGATGGAGCCCAGGAGCCAGACGCCACCGCAGGAGACTACTACCAGGAGAGCCCCGGAGGTACATACTACTGGGTTGAGCCAGCCGACCAGGAGTAGTTCGGAGGCCCTAGGCAGGAGGCCTTCACCTTTTCGATCAGTGTCGTTGTTTGTGCTAGCCTTATTAAGGCAAACTTGACTAACTATGTCTGTATCCAGATATTATTTGTGTGGATGACTTATGTATTTGGGTCCTCGTGACCCCTGGTTTGTAATATGGAGGTTTATGTTTAAATTTGAGTTTAGAGTTGTATTGTGATATCTTCCCGCGCGCCTCTGATCTCGAGCGTGCACGTTTGCGTGTATGATTAGTGCACGGTCGAGCAGAGGGTGTCACAAGTTGGTATCAGAGCCGACTGCCTGTAGGAAGCCCCCTTCCGATTCCTTGGTCGAAGTTGAGTCTAGTCTTTGGAAAACTATATTTATTAACATGGCTGTGTGACTTACGGGCCCACGTCGCAAAATGGGTGGTATTAGGATCTTTTATTACTCTTCCTTACTCTGGGATTCTATTCTCTCCTCTATTCGGGTTAAAATTTTGCTAACTCTGACATTAGGTTCACGTGATCACATCCACCCGGAGAGCTGGAGTATCTGCACTTATTCCTTCCCATTGATCTGATTAGTCTGATAACCACATTTTCTTTTCCATTGGTCTGTTTAACCTTTCTCTCCAAGTTATTATATGCTTCTCACACTGTCATTAGACACTTTTGGAACCTCTCGGCAAAGTGTGTCGTGATCAGCGTTAACATTTTTTACTTCTTTCGAGATGTTAATTGAATTCATAGTGAGCAATGCCATCCTTACCCCTCGCTGATCTGTGTTATCATTAATAACCACTTTGACTACCTGCCCACGCATTGCTGTTAACCCACAACGAGTTCAGGCTATTCTTGACTGGACTCCCCCGAAGAATGTCAAGCAAGTCAGAAGATTTCTCGGTCTCACTAGTTATTGCCGCCGGTTCGTCGAGAACTTCTCCAAGATTGCTAAGCCACTGACTGATCTGCTTCACAAAGGCGTTAAGTCTGAGTGGACGGAAAAGTGCCAAGAAAGTTTCCAGACAATTAAGGATAAGTTGACCTCTGCCCCAGTGCTAGCACCCCCAGATACTCGCAAGGACTTTGTGATATATTGCGACGCATCCCGTCAAGGATTAGGCTGTGTCCTAATGCAAGAGCGTAAAGTAATTGCTTATGGCTCTCGTCAATTGCGTCCTCACGAAGATAAGTATCCAACACATGATCTCGAGTTAGCAGCAGTTATTTATGCTCTGAAGCTGTGGCGACATTACCTTCTTGGTAATCGTTGCGAGATATACACGGACCAGCAAAGTCTCAAGTATCTGTATACGCAGCCAGATTTGAACCTCCGCCAACAAAGATGGCTCGAGACAATAGCCGACTATGACATGGATATCTCTTATACCCCTAGCAAGGCTAATGTAATGGCCGATGCTTTGAGTCGCAAGTCCTATTGCAATAACCTCATGGTTAAACAAGCACAACCTATTCTTTATGAAGAACTTCGTAAGTTGAATCTCCATATTGTTTCTCAGGGTTATCTCAATACCCTGGTTGTTGAACCAGAAATCGAGGACCTCATCAAGCATATACAGAAAGCTGATTCTGAGGTCGAGAAAATTAAGCGCGGTCTCAAAAGGGGAAGGCCCTCATTCTTCACTGTTGATGCTGATGGCACCTTGTTCTTCAAGAATCGCTTAGTGGTTCCCAGAAAGGACAATCTGGATCTGACCCCGCGTGTCATGAAAGAAGCTCATGATACACCTCTTTCAATTCATCCTGGTAGTACTAAGATGTACCAAGACATTCGACAGAGATACTGGTGGCCTGATATGAAGCGAGACATTGCTCGCTATGTTGCTGAGTGTGACGTTTGCCGTCGCATTAAGGCAGAACATCAAAGACCTGCTGGAACTCTGCAACCCCTTGATATTCCTGAATGGAAATGGGACAAGGTCGAAATGGATTTCATTACTGGTTTTCCCAGATAGCAGAAGGGTCATGATGCTATTTTTGTCGTCATTGACCGATTCTCAAAGGTTGCTCGCTTTTTGCCAGTCAAGGAGACAATCACTGCTAGTCAGTTAGTAGACTTATATGTTTCCAGAATCGTGTCACTTCACGGTATTCCGTTGGAGATCAGTTCAGACCGTGGCAGCCTCTTTACCTCAAGATTTTGGAACAGTTTCCAAGAAGCTGTGGGAACTCATCTGTCCTTCAGCACCGCTTTTCACCCCCAGTGCCAGGGACAAGTTGAACGAGTCAATCAAGTGCTTGAAGATATGCTTCGAGCTTGTGTCATCTCATTCGGTAAGAAATGGGAGGAATCTCTCCCATATGCTGAATTCTCATACAACAATAGCTATCAAGCTAGTTTGAAGATGGCCCCATTTGAAGTTCTTTATGGACGTAAGTGCCGAACCCCTCTGAATTGGTCAGAAACTGGGGAACGGCCACTCTTCGGTCCGGATATTATCCAACAAGCTGAAGAACAAGTCCGCATTGTCCGTGAACATTTGAAAACTGCTCAGTCTCGTCAGAAGAGCAATTATGAACGAAAACATCAGGTAATGGTCTATCAACCTGGCGAACAAGCTTACCTTCGTGTCCCTCCGATGAAGGGCACTCACCGTTTTGGGATCAAGGGCAAGTTAGCTCCTCGCTACATTGGCATGTTCCGTATTCTCGCAAGACGAGGAGAAGTGGCATATCAATTGGAATTGCCGCCGAACCTTTCTCAGGTTCATGATCTCTTTCACGTGTCGCAACTCCGTCGCTGCTTCAAGGATCCTATTCGAGCAGTGGATCATGAAGTGCTTGAATTGCAGGATGATCTGTCTTATAAGGAACATCCTATCCGTATTCTTGATCAAGCTGAACGTCGAACTCGTCAGAAGTCAATCAAGTTCCTTAAGGTTCAGTGGTCGAATCATTCTGAAGATGAAGCCACTTGGGAACGTGAAGAAAGTCTTCGTGACGAATACCCCGCTCTCTTTCAGCCTACCTCTTAATTCTCGGGACGAGAATTTATTTTAGAGGAGGAGAATTGTAACACCCCATGTAATTAAGCTACAGTGATCACCTTGTGTTAATGCCAAGTCATCATGATTAACAATGCTTGATCATCATTTGCATCATATCTCATTTCAAATTCCAATTCAAATTAAAGTGGAAAATAAAATTTGTTCCAATTTGGAAAAAAAAATGTTCATTAATTAGCAAATAATCCATAACCAATTATGTTAAGAAAAACAACATCACTAAAAATCACTAGGTGACTCTATCCTCAAGAAACAGTACCAAAACAGCACCCTTTAATCCCTTTTTATTTAATAAAAATTCTAACGAAATCATTTATTCACCAAACCAATTTCTGGCAGTGTTAAATATTGCCTACTATTTAAATGGACAATACTCATATTTTACAAAAGTATTTTTGTGGCCTATTGATTTGCAAAACAGCCGTGAAAAGAATAGAACAGAAAAAGAAAATTAAAAGGGGCAAAGGCCTACTGTGCACTTGGGCCGCAAGTGCACAGTAGCCAGCCCAGCCCGCCAGCGCGGTCATCCCCTTCCTCCCGCGCGCTGTCAATCGCCCGCGCCGACACACCCTCGCTCGCCCCGCTGTCGTCCATCCGCCGCCTCCCCCGTGCGGATAAGGTCGCCCCCGAGCTGCTCTCGCCCTGCCCCAAACCCTAGCCTGCCCCATTCGCCCCCACTCGCCTTGCCTCTCTTTGTCTCGCACCTCGCCCGAGATGCCGTCGCCGCCACCGCTCGACCCCGCGTTCTCCGTCGTCCCCAAGCCTCACCGAGATGTCGTAGGGCATCGCCATCCTCCGCTACGTCGATTGGTGCACGCCATTGGAACAGGGAGCCGCCACCGAGAGCGCTACTTCCTCTTCTTCCTCCTCGGGCATCTTCGTCCCCGTCGCCGATTCGCCGCCGACGAGCTTCCTTGAGGCCACTTGAGCACACCTGCAGGGCCCGGTGAGCAGTCGCCATCTTCTACTCCTCTCCCCGGCCTCTCCCATAGCCGTAGCCGCCGCTACCATCGCCGCCCGAACGCAGCTCCATCGTGAGCTCGTCGCCATCGTTCGAGTCACTGCCATGGCCAGCCGAGCTCCCAAACGTGCTCAGGGCACCTCGCAGAGGCCGCCCGTGCCGCTAGCTCGCCTCCCCGTAGCCTCTAGGGCTGAGCCCGCACTTGGCCGAACTCCGGCGTCGCCGCGGTCGACGCCGCCGTTGACTCCGTCCATTTTAGCTCGCGCTAGTGCCGTAGATCGACGCGACTCGTCCTCCCCGTTCGAATGCCGCAAACCGCCGTCGATTTGGTCGCCGGAAGGCGATTTCCGGCCACCTCCGACGCACGCCGCCGCGGAAAACGCTCGCCGGCGCGATTCCGGCGAGTCACCGGTCGTTGCCGACATGGCACCGGCCGGGCCCGCCTCTGGGTCACTGACGCTGGGCCCCACGGGTCCCAGTTGACTGGGTTGACCCAGTCAACTGCTGACTGGGTACCCGTGGGCCACTGACATGTGGGGGCCCCTCGATTAATTAGACTAATTTCAATTTAAACTTAATCTATAATTAGGTTAGTCACTGACATATGGGTCCCACTAGTTAATTAGGATTGTTTAATTAAATTAACCACTGTTAATTAGCACAGTCACTGACCAGTGGGACCCACTGGTCAGATTTGACTGGTCAGCCGGTCTGTTGACCGCTGACGTCACCCCCACGTCATGCTGACGTCACAGCTACTGTTTCGGATAATTCGGATTAATTAAATAATTTCCGAAATTCCAGAAAATCAATAAAACTTTGAAAAATCATATAAAATAAACCGTAACTCGGATGAAAATAATTTATATATGAAAAATGATCAGAAAAATAGGCAGAATCCGAATATGCTAACCGCATACCTGCCATACCCCTCTAACATACCGAACATGGAACTTTTTGCCCAATTACGATAAATGAATAGTGCATGACCTTAATAAAATAAATCCAAATAAATTCCTAAATTATCTAAAGCACTTAGATAGGCAATCTATCACATCTGCATATCATTTAGGCATGTCATGCATCGCTGTTGCATTTTTGCCGTGAATTTATTGTTTCTTCCCCCTCCTTCTCTCCCGATAGACGCCGAGACCGTCGCCGACGCAGCTGAGTACGACTACGCTCCAGACGAGCAACCTTCAGACGACCAGCCCCTCTCAGCAGAGCTTCCAGGCAAGCAACCCCCCTTGACGCATGCCTATATCACCTATTCTCTCTTACGCCTGCTTGCATTAGACGAGAAGCCTTCAGACGACCAGCCCCTCTCAGCAGAGCTGGTATCGAGTGCTGAGGGTGATACCTCTTATCTCACTACCGATGATGCCTCTATAGAATAGCTATCCGGTTGTGAGTTACCGAGGGTGATTCCTCTTTCATCACCTCGATAAAGCTACCGTCGTGCAATTCCTCGAGAGGGAAACCATCGAGGGTGATTCCTCGGATCCCCTCTCGATACTTGGACACACGGTTACTTTGACCTTTATTACAGGTGGGTCGACCCCGAGGGGTACCCGCGGGGAAATATGAAGCCGGGTTTGCCAGGAGGGCACCCGCGAGAGATACTGTGGCGGAATGACAGGGTAGGCGGAGACCACCCTGATCGTGATCCGTGTGTTACTAAGTCAGAGCGACAGGGAATCTGATCGTCTCTACAAGTTACTAAATACGCCTAACGGATTTGGGTATTTGATCTGAGTGGGTCATTGGCCCTATACGCACTACCACCACGTGGGATTATGGTTATGGGACCCTCTACGTCGTATGTATCAGCCGAAAGCTCTTCAGACGTCACAGCTCAGACATGCGGGCTGAATGCTGGGGTGGGCTGGTTGCGTCACTGTGTATACAGTGTCGCGCCTAGGCCCCGGCCAGTCACGCAACGTGCAGGAGTGCAAAGGGCGATGGCCCAAGACCCCTTCGCACTTAGGATTTAGACCGGCGTGCTGACCTCTCAGTTGAGCCTAGGTAGGACTGCGTCGTGTCGATCACCCGAGGCCGGGCATTACCCAGCAAGTGTGTCCAGCCAGATGTGATCGAGCGTGTTGGGTAACAGTAGTGCACCCCTGCAGGGAAGTTATCTATTCGAATAGCCGTGTCCACGGTAACAGGACGCTCAGTGTTGTATCCCGATCTACCACTATTTGAACTGGATACATGTTAATTAATTATAAGCTCCGAGATCGCTTTCTCGCAGGGAGTCGAGGAAGGATCTCTGGGCTTTGCTTCAACATGCTTGTTAATTTATAATATGCTAATCTGCACTCTTCTAAAGCTGCAAGATTGCTTCAAGATGCTAGTCTTCGATAGGCTAGGCTTCTCCCCCTCTATTCTGGCATTCTGCAGTTCAGTCCAAAGATATAGCCCCATTCCTTTGATACCGATGCATAATTAGTATAGTTCTGATGTCAGTCTTGCCAGTACTTTGGATGAGTACTCACGGTTGCTTTGCTATCTTTTTCCCCATACCCGATTGCTGAAATCAGACGATGGAGCCCAGGAGCCAGACGCCACCGCAGGAGACTACTACCAGGAGAGCCCCGGAGGCACGTACTACTGGGTTGAGCCAGCCGACCAGGAGTAGTTCGGAGGCCCTAGGCAGGAGGCCTTCGCCTTTTTGATCAGTGTCGTTGTTTGTGCTAGCCTTCTTAAGGCAAACTTGACTAACTATGTCTGTATCCAGATATTATTTGTGTGTATGACTTATGTATTCGGGTCCTCGTGACCCCTGGTTTGTAATATGGAGGTTTATGTTTAAATTTGAGTTTAGAGTTGTGTTGTGATAACTTCCCGTGCGCCTCTGATCTCGAGCGTGCACGTTTGCGTGTATGATTAGTGCACGGTCGAGCAGAGGGTGTCACAAAAGCCAACATTATTTGAATTCCTAAATTGACCCTAACATCCAAAACAGTGGACCAGCAGCATTATATTAAGCCATTTCAATTTAATTGAATAGTTAAACTACTCACAATAAATTGAGACTTCTTGTGCTAGCTCAAAATGTTGCCTAATATTTGTGTGTCAAATCTCATAGCCAACTAAATTCATTTAGTATTAAAAAGAAATGCAAAACAGAGACTAGAAAACAAAACAAAAAAAGAAAAAGAGAAAACCTACTATGCACTAGAGCCCACTATCTACAGGACCGGCCCAGCCCGCGCAGCGTCGTCTCCCACCTCTCGTCGCGCTGGCAGAGCGCGCGCACTCGCAGCGCCGACCCCCTCTCTCCCTCTTGACAGCGGGGCGCTGCAGGCCCTCGGGGAGGATAAGGGCGACGCCATGCACCCCCCTGGCCCCCTCGCCTCACTTCTCCCCCTCTCTCCCTTGTTCTCTCGCCATGACCGAACCAGCCATGGCCGCGCCACCGCACGTGTAGCCACCGCATACCCCGCGCCGTCTGCTCATGTCCGGGAAGACCGCCGCCTACTCCTGCTTCGTTTACGCCGAGCACCGAGAGCAGGATCGCCGCGGACCGTCGTCATCGCCGTCTTCCCCAACTGCGGCCACCGGAGATCCGCCGCTCGATTCGTCGCCATTAGACCTTCCCCGGCCTCCCCGAGCACATCATCGAGCTCGCCGTGAGCTCCCGCTTCCCCCAGACCTCCCCTTTTTCCTCCCCGAGCCCCTTTGGCTCGACTCCTTCGAGGCCAAGCCGTCGTCGCCGCGGGAGCTCGTCGTAGCCATCATTTTGGCCCGCCTCAGTTCACACCAATGGCATGGTTCGATGCAGCGCATCGCGCTGGTTCGATAGGAGCTCGCGCCGCTCCGTTTGGCCGCCCGTAGCTCACTCCCGCGCCGTCTCCGCCGCTCTGCTATCGCCGGCGAGCACCCACGCGCGCGCAAGCGTTTAAACCGGCCGGCCGACTCATTGCCAGTGGGCCCGGCTAGATTAGATTAGGGGCTAATCTTTTTTTAACTAATCTAATTAGACGCTGACAAGTGGGACCCTCTGTTAAATAACTATTGGATTAAAAACATTTCACTGACATGTGGGTCCCATTACACTGTAGCGGTAAATTAGGATAATTACACTGACAGTGGACCCATCTGCTTAATTAACTTAATTAAAGATGTTTAATTAGTACAGAGCCTAAGACAGGTGGACCCCACTGGTCAGGTTGACCAGTCAACATTGACCCAGTCAACTGCTGACTGTGCAGTTGACTGGGCCCACTGTCAGCCACACTAGCACATCTGTGGGTACACTTTCTATGTACCCATAGCATTTAACATTTAATTTATTTTGAAATTGATTTAATTCCAAAAATTTCAGAAAATGATTAAAATTTGGAAATTCATAGAAAATAATCTGTAACTCGGATGAAAATATTTTATATATGAAAAACAATCAGAAAAATATGACGAATCCGAATATGCCCTCCACATGCCTGTCACATGTCTCTAACATACCGAACGTTGAACATTTGCTACCGAAACCGCTAAATGAATAGTGTTCGAAGATGGAAAAATATCCCCGGATATTTTCCCGCTCCGACCAAAATACCTAGCACTGCATTAGAACACCCCTAGCACTGCATATTGCCATGTCCTGCATCCCTGTTGCATTGTTTGCTGTGTATTTATTGTTTCTTCCCCCTCCTTCTCTCCCGATAGACCCCGAGACTGCCGACGACACTGCTGAGTACGACTACGTTGTCGACGACCAGACCCCTTCAGCAGAACTTCCAGGCAAGCAAAACCCCCTTGATCATCCAGATATCGCCTACTCTTTCTCTCTTATGCTTGCATTAGAATTTCTTCTGTTGTTGCTCCGATAGCTCCTATTCTGATGCATAGCCTGATTTCGTCGCCTACGGTTGATACCTACCTTTTGACCTATGATGCTTAGTTAGCTATGTTGTTGATCCATCTGTGGCCCTTCGCCTTGTCCGTATGCCATGCTTGTTATCGGGCCGCGATCACTTTGGGTGATGATCACGGATATACTTTCATTACAGCAATACTTATAAAACTGTAAAGTCGGGTCGGCCCCAAGGGTACCCGCGAGAGAATAATATTAAAGACGGGTCGGCTCCAAGAGCACCCCCGAGTGATATTGTGGCGGAACGACATGGCAGGCGGAGACCACCTAGGAGAGAGGTGGGCCTGGTCCTTGGTCGTAGTCCGTGGATTACCAAGTCAGAGCGACAGGGATCCCGTTCGTCTCTGCGAGTTACTAAAACACGCCTAACGGATTTGGGTATTTGATCTGAGTTGGCCACTGGCCTATACGCACTACCACCATGCGGGATAATGGTTTATGGGGCCCTCTACGTCGTACGTTTCTCCCGAAAGCTCTTCAGATGTCACAGTTCAGAGATGCGGGCTGATCGTTGGGGTGGGCTGGTTACATCACTTGTGTATACAGTGTCGCGCCTGGGCCCCGACCAGCCACGCAACGTGCAGGAGTGCAGAGGGCGATGGGCCCAAGACCCCTTCGCACTTAGGATTTAGACCGGCGTGCTGACCTCTTTGCTGAGCCTAGGTAGGACTACGCCGTGTCGATTACCCGAGGCCGGGCATTACCCAGCAAGTGTGTCCGGCCAGATGTAATCGAGCGTGTTGGGTAACAGTAGTGCACCCCTGTAAGGAAGTGATCTATTCGAATAGCCGTGTCCACGGTAACAGGACGCTCGGAGTAGTATCCTGATCTACTACAACTATGAATGGATACTGTTACAATGTTAAACTGTTACTACTGCTCTCGAGATCACTTTCTCGCAGGGTAGTCAAGGAAGGATCTCAGGGCATTGCTAATATATACTTATTATTATATGTTGCTGTGTTCTATTCTCTTCTGATGCTGCAAGATTGCTTCAAGATGCTAGTGTTCGATAGGCTAGGCCTTTCCCCCTTTGTTCCGGCATTTCTGTAGTTTAGTCCAGAGATATAGCCCCATTCCTTTGATACCGATGCATACTTAGTATAGTTCTGATGTAAGTCTTGCGAGTACTTTGGATGAGTACTCACGGTTGCTTTGCTTCCTTCTTTTCTCCTACCCGGTTGCAGCGATCAGACGACGGAGTCCAGGAGCCGGAGATCCCCGGAGGCACCTACTACTACGTTGAGTCCACCGACCAGGAGTAGTTCGGAGGCCCTATGCAGGAGGCCTTCGCCTTTTCGATCAGTATCGCTGTTATGCTAGCCTTCTTAAGGCAAACTTGACTAACTATGTGTGTACCCAGATAATATTTGTTTGTATGTCTTATGTATTCGGGTCCCCGTGACCCCTGGTTTGTAATATGAAGATTTATGTTTAAATTTGTTTCCAGACTTGTGTTGTGATATCTTCCCGTGAGTCTCTATTCTCGATCGTGCACATTTGCGTGTATGATTAGTGCACGGTCGAGCAGGGGCGTTATAAACCAACCCTAATGTCACCTAGATACTCCAATGTCACCACAAGTATCTGTGAGTTGATTATTCGATATGCATCAAACAACATTAGATTCATAATATTCAATCCAACACAAAGAACTTCAAGGAGCACCCCAAAGTTTATATCGGAGAAAAGATAATGAAAACGTGCATCAACCCAGATGCATAGATTACCCCAATGTCACCGCGGGAATCCGCGAGTTGAGTGCCAAAACATATATCAAGTGAATCAATATAATACCCCATTGTCACCACGGGTATTCATATGCAAGACATACATCAAGTGTTCTCAAATCTAAAATATTCAATCCGACAATAACGAAACCTCAAAGGGAAAAGATTCGATTCATCACAACAAGGATAGAGAGGGAAGAAACACCATATGATCCAACTATATTAACAAAGATCGCGATACATCAAGATCGTGCCAAATCAAGAACACGAGAGAGAGAGAGATAAAACACATAGCTACTGGTACAAACCCTCAGCCCCGAGGGTGAACTACTCCCTCCTCATCATGGAGACCGCCGGGATGATGAAGATCGCCTCCGGTGATGATTCCCCCATCCGGCAGGGTGCCGGAAAAGGGCTGTAGATTAGATCGTGGAGGTACAGAGGCTTGCGGCGGCGTAAAAACTAATCTAGGTTAACTTTCGGTGGTTTCTGAATATATATGATTTTTTGGCATTGGAATCACGCGAAGAAGGGCCACAAGGGGCCCACGAGGCACCAAGGCGCGCCTGGGGGGGTGGGTGGCGTGCCCTGGTGGCTCGTGGGGGCCCTGTGGGTCTTCTGGCCACCTCCCGAAGCTTCTAGTGTCTCTTATGTTCCAGAAAAAATCGTCAAAAAGTTTCGCTGCATTTGGACTTCATTTGATATAGATTTTCTGGAAAACAAAAAACAAGCAGAAAACAACAACTGACACTGGGCACTAGGTCAATATGTTAGTCCATGAAAATCATATAAAATCCATATAAAAGTACACCAAAATCATACAAAACTATAATAAACATGGCATGAATACTTCATAAATTATAGATACGTTGGAGACGTATCATTCACTTGGGAGTTAAATATCTGCTGCAATTTATAGTCACCATGAAGAATCTGAAAGACTCTAAGACCAAGATCATGCCCTCTAAGACAAGGGGAGGTAAGGAACTGCTATCTAGCTCTATGCTTGATTCACCTTCTGTTTTAAGTCAGCTTGCGACACCACCGCCTGCTATACAATCTGATATGTTACAGGTAATAGACACTGCCTGTGCTATTGATGATACTCATGATGATGCTTCTACTTTACTTGATAAAATTGTGCCACTTGGTGAATTTTTGGATGCTCAAATTGCTAAAGCTAAAGAATATGAAATTATTGAAAATTATGAATCACCTACTACACCTAGTACTCTTGTAGAAGTAAAATATTAGAAAAAATTTCTGAAGGTTATACTTTTGATGATGAGATTACTAGGGATCTTATGGCTTATGATACTCATAATGGCATAGAAGGTTTAATTGCTATAGTTAAAGAAAGGTCCATGAACAAAATGATGAAATATGATCCTAAGTTTGCAACTTCTCCTATTTTTGTCACTGATAAGGATTATGAGTTCTCTGTTGATCCTGAACTTATTACTTTAGTGGAATCCGATCCTTTTCATGGTTATGAATCTGAAACAGTTGTTGCACATCTTAATAAATTGTATGATATTGCCACCCTATTTGCTCAAGAGGAAAATATTCGCTACTATTATATTCTTAAGTTGTTTCCTTTCTCATTAAAGGGTGATGCTAAAATGTGGTTTAATAATCTTGCTCCTGGTTGTGTGTGGGATATGATCTATTACTTCACTAAAAATACTTTCCTTCTCATAAGAAACAAGCTGTTTGCAAAATACTTACAACTTTGAACAATTTGAGGAAGAGTGTCCCCTCAAGCTTGGGGGAGGCTTTGTGAATTACTTAATGCTTTGCCTGATCATCCTCATAAGAAAAATCAAATCATTGATATTTTCTATAATGTACTAACAGATGCATCTTGGGACTACTTAGATAGTTGTGCTGATTGTGTTTTCAGGGAAAGAATAGTTGAACAGGCTCAAGAATTATTGAATAACTTATTAAGAAATGCCGATGATTGGACGCTTCTCGAACCACCACCTAAGCCGACTCCGAAGAAGAGAGGTATTCTATTCCTCAATTCAGAAGATATGCAAGAAGCCAAGAAATGTATGAAAGAGAAAGGTATTAAATCTGAAGATGTTAAGAATCTACCACCTATTGAAGAAATACATGGGCTCAACACTCCAACACAGGTAGTAGAAGTAAATTATCTTTATACATTTGATGAGGGTGATATTCCTTATAGTAAGTCTCCTAGTCAATGCTTGGATGAATTTGATAATTTTGTCGTTAAACAACAAAACTTTAATATGCAAATAAGTGATCAATTGAAACGTAATGCTATTATAATTGAACGCTTGAGTGATGTGCTAGTTAGAATTTCCGATGATGTTAAAGGTTTGTGCAAGAACTTTTCTACGGTTCACACTCAGCTTGAACAAGTTTCCAGATCACAACATGATTTGTTTAGGGACATGCATAATAAACTTAATAAGAATGGTGTTTGAGTAATTACTAGAGGTAGTAAAATGACTCAGGAATCTTTGTATCCTGAGGGTTATCCTAAAAGAATTGAACAAGATTCTCGGAGAATTAATGATAGTGCACCTAGTTCACCTAAGAAGAAAAAGAAAAAGAAAAAGAATATGAATAAAACTTTGCTTGCTTCTAGTGAACCTATGGTAGAAAAACCTGTTGAGAATCATAATGATGTTTCTATTTCTGATGCTGAGACACAATCTGGTAATGAGCATGAGCCTAATGATGATGTTATTGATGATAATTATCTCAATGATGATACTCCACCTAATGATAATAATGAACCCGATAATGAGGTAGAGATAGAACCTAAAGTTGAGCTTGATGACCCACCTCCTAAAAATAAGAAATATGATAAAAGAGATTTTGTTGCTAGGAAACATAGTAAAGAAAGAGAACCGTGGGTTCAAAAACCCATTCCTTTTCCTAGTAAAGCTTTAAAGTCAAAGGATGAAGATGCTTTTAATCACAATGTTGAATTGCTTAGACCTATATCTGTGCAAGTACCTTTGACTGATGCTATGAAAATGCCTCCTTATGCTAAATACATGAAAGATATTGTTACTAATAAAAGAAAGTTTCCTGAGGCTGAATTTTTACAATGCTTGCAAATTATTCTCTCAAAGGAAAAATACCTGAAAAGCTAGGAGATCCAGGGATACCTACTATAACATGCTCTATAATTATGTTAAAACTGCTTTCTGTGATTTAGGAGCTGGTGTGAATGTTATACCCTTTTCTCTTTATAAAAGACTTGACTTGAATAAACTGATACCCATTGAAATTTCTTTGTAAATGGCTGACAAGTCTATCGCTATTCCTGTTGGTGTTTGTGAGGATGTTCTGGTTGTGGTTGCTAATGTTATGATCTTAACGGACTTTGTTATTCTTTATATGCCCGAGGACGACAATGTGTCGGTGATGTCTACTACACAACTTATTCTTGTAGACTCGTGTTGGGCCTCCAAGCGCAGAGTTTTGTAGGACAGTAGCAATTTTCCCTCAAGTGGATGACCTAAGGTTTATCAATCCGTGGGAGGCGTAGGTTGAAGATGGTATCTCTCAAACAACCCTGCAACCAAATACAAGAAATCACTTGTGTCCCCAACACACCCAATACAATGGTAAATTGTATAGGTGCACTAGTTCGGCGAAGAGATGGTGATAAAAGTGTAGTATGGATAGTAGATATAGGTTTTTGTAATCTGAAAATATAAAAACATCAAGGTAGCAAGTAACAAAAGTGAGCACAAACGGTATTGCAATGCTTAAAAACAAGGCCTAGGGTTCATACTTTCGCTAGTGCAATCTCTCAACAATGCTAATATAATTGGATCATATAACCATCCCTCAACGTGCGATAAAGAATCACTCCAAAGTTCCTATTAGCGGAGAACATAAGATAGAAATTGTTGTAAGGTACGAAACCACGTCAAAGTTATCCTTTCCGATCGATCTATTGAGCCATTCCTATAAGTGTCACAAATAGCTCTAGAGTTCGTACTAAAATAACACCATATGATACGCATCAACCAACTCTAATGTCACCTAGATACTCCAATGTCACCACAAGTATCCGTGAGTTGATTATTCGATATGCATCAAACAACTTCATAATCATAATATTCAATCCACACAAAGAACTTCAAAGAGTACCCCAAAGTTTCTTATCGGAGAAAAGATAATGAAAACGTGCAACCAACCCCTATGCCTAGATCACCCCAAGGTCACGGGAATCCGCGAGTTGATCACCAAAACATACATCAAGTAAACCAATAGAATACCCCATTGCACCACGGGTATCCACATGCAAGACATACATCAAGTGTTCTCAAATCTAAAATATTCAATCCGACAATAACGAAACCTCAAAGGGAAAGATTCAATTAATCACAAGAAGGTAGAGAGGGAAGAAACACCATATGATCCAACTATATTAACAAAGCTCGCGATACATCAAGATCGTGCCAAATCAAGAACACGAGAGAGAGAGAGATCAAACACATAGCTACTAGTACATACACTCAGCCCCGAGGGTGAACTACTCCCTCCTCGTCATGGCGGCCGTCGGGATGATGAAGATGGCCTCCGGTGATGATTTCCCCCTCCGGCAGGGTGCCGGAACGGGTCTCCAGATGGTATTTCAAAGGTACAGAAGCTTGCGGCGGCGTAGTCCAAAATCTAGGGTTATTTCTGGGTGTTTCTCTATTTATAGGATTTTTCAGCGTTGGAATCACGTCAAGATGGGCTAAGATGGGCCCACGGGGCACATGGGCACGCCACCCCCCTGGCGCGCCCCGGTGCCTCGTGGGCACCTCGTGGCTCTTCTGGTCCTTCCACGAATCTTCTAGTGTCTCTTTTGTTCCAAAAAAATTGTCAAAAAGTTTCAGCTCATTTGGAGAACTTTTATTTCTGCACAAAAACAACACCACGGTAGTTCTGCTGAAAACAGCGTCAGTCCGTGTTAGTTCTAATCAAATCATACCAAAACCATATAGAATTGTTATAAACATGGCATGAATACATCATAAATTATAGATACGTTGGAGACGTATCAGCATCCCCAAGCTTAATTCCTGCTCGTCCTCGAGTAGGTAAATGATAAAAGAAATAATTTATGAAGTGTGAATGCTTGCATAGTGCATAAGTTTGTTCAATGATAATTTCAATCACTTTTTCTAGCATCAATATATATCATAATCAGTAGCTCATCTCATAAAACTTCTCATCATCAAGTCGCAAGCTAATCACATGTTTAGAGTATAGGCCATAAACTTTCTTGAAAACTAACAAACTATGTTCTCAGTCATCAAACAATTGCAATTCATCTTATTTTTAGGAAGGGTCTATGTAAGAGCTTTGATCTTGCAAATTCCACATACTCAACCATCTTTTTGTCTTCCATGATTACTGACACTCAAAGCATATTTTTAGAACAAACCGTTTCAGTCAAACACATAGGAAGATAGGGGCTTAATGTTTCGCCTCCCAACTTATTTATCTCAGGGATAATGTCAACAGTAATAACTCATGATCACCTATATTCAACTGGATATATGTGCCTGGATCTTTCCCTACCACATGATGCTTCCCAACTAAAGAATAAGTAGAGCGGAATAGGGATGAACATTAATGATTCTTGCATAAAAGTAAATACAGAAAAGTAAAAGATAGGCCCTTCGCAGAGGGAAGCAGAGGTTGTCATGCGCTTTTTGTTGTTGGATGCACAAGCCCTTAATGCAAAGGAATGTCACGTTATATTGCCCCTTGTGATAGCAACCTTTATTATGCAGTCCGTCGCTTTTATTTCTTTACCATCACAAGTTCGTACAACGCTTATTTTCCCATGCAATAAAAGATCATACATATTTTAGGAGCAATTTTTATTGCTTTTTGCACCGATGCTTACTAGAAGGATTTTATTCAATCCATAGGTAGATATAGTGGACTCTCATGGCAAGGAACTGGGTTTAAGGGTTTTTGGATGCACAAGTAGTATCTCTACTTAGTACGAATTTTTGGCTAGCAAAAGATCCTAAGCAAGCACCACATGTTAGAGGATCCATGACAATATAACTTCTATGTGAATATAAACAAACATAACTCATTACGTTGTCTTCCTTGTCCAACGTCAACTACTTGATCAAGCTTGAAAATAATTAATGGGGGCTCACAATCATAGAAGATATCCAAGATAGTATATTTATATGTGAAATTTCTCTTCCTTCAAAATTCTTTCATGAATTGTTCAAGTGACCAATGCTATGGTTGTTAACTTTCAATAAATTTTACCACTTATACTTCTTGTATGTGAAGTCACTACTCCCCATGGGACAAACATATGTAGCATATAAATTTCAACTTTATGATATTCAATTCATTTCAACAATTTACTCATAGGATATAAGTGAAGCACAAGAGTAAATGACAAACTACTCCAAAAAGTTATAAGTGAAGATCAAATGAGTAGTTAAGTAATTAAGTAGCTATGTGAGAACTCTCTCTCATTTAAAAATTTCAGATCTTAAGTATTTTATTCAAACAGCAAAGAAAACAAAATCAAATGACATTCCAAGAATAGCACATATCATGTGAAGAAGCAAAAACTTACGCTCAACCAAAACTGACCGATAGTTGTTGAAGAAGAAAGGTGGGATGCCTACCGGGGCATCCCCAAGCTTAGATGCTTGATACTTCTTGAAATATTATATTGGGATGCCTTGGGCATCCCCAAGCTTGAGCTTTTGTGCCTCCTTAATTCCTCTCATATCACGGTTTCTATAAATCATAAAAACTTCATCCACACAAAACTCAACAAGAACTCGTGAGATAAGTTACTATAAATCAACAAAAAACCTTAACATTCTCTACTGTAGAAAATTACTAAAATTATAATTAAACATTGCCTGCTAAATGCCTCTGCATATTTAATACTCCTATCCTCAAATAGAATCATTAAACAAGCAAACATATGCAAACAACGCAACTATAACAGCAATCTGCCAAAACAGAACAGTCTGTAAAGGGTGAATAAGAATACATACTTCCCTAACTCCAAAAATTCTGAAAAATTACCACGTAACAGAGAACTCATTCATGCTTACTGTGTAAAAATTTCAGATTTTTATCATGTTCTGAATATTCAGGAATATTCTGGACATAACAGAAAACTTTCTGTTTTCAAACAGCAACACATGAACTTGCAAACTAAGCATGGTAAAGGCTATAATTGGCATTTTATTGAACTAAAAGATAGAAAACATGATTATTAATAACAGCAAGCAAATATCAATAAAATAAAATAATGCTCCAAGCAAAACTCATATTATGTGACGAATAAAAATATAGCTCCAAGTGAGGTTACCGATAGTGTTGAAGACGAAAGAGGGGATGCCTTCCGGGGCATCCCCAAGCTTAGTTGCTTGGGTATTCCTTGAATATTACCTTGGGGTGCCTTGGGAATCCCCAAGATTAGGGTCTTGCCACTCCTTATTCTCCTTATATCGATATCTCACCCAAAACTTGAAAACTTCAATCACACAAAACTTAACGGAACTTCGTGAGATAGGTTAGTATGATAAAAATAAATCTTCCACTTAGGTACTGTCAAGACAAGATTCATAATTGTTCTCACATAATGCCTACTATATTATATTTCCACAATTTATATTACTCAATATAAGCTATGGAAACACTAAAACAAGCAAAATATGCATCGAAAACAGAATCTGTCAAAAACAGAACAGCATGTAGTGATCGATTTAAAAACCATACTTATGTACCTCCAACAATGCTGAAAAATTAGGACAACGTAAAAAATTTGTAAAACAATGGTCTGTAAAAATTTCAGAATTTTCTCACGCTCCAGTACAGAATAGAAATTCCAGCACTAGACGCAAAAGTTTCTGTTTTGGCACAGAATCTAATCAACAAGTATCCACACTATCCCAAAGGCTTTACTTGGCACATTATTGAAAGAAAACATATAAAACATGATTACCAAAGTAGCTTAATCATGTGAACACACAAAAATAGTAGGTATAAATATTGGGTTGTCTCCCAACAAGCGCTTTTCTTTAATGCCTTTTTAGCTAGGCATGATGATTTCAATGATGCTCACATAAAAGTAAAGAATTGAAACACAAAGAGAGCATCATGAAGCATATGACTAGCACATTTAAGCCTAACCCACTTCCTATGAATAGGGATTTTGTGAGCAAACAATTTATGGGAGAAAAATCAACTTGCATAGAAAGGCAAAACAAGCATAACTTCAAAACTTTCAACACATAGAGAGGAAACTTGATATTATTGCAACACCTACAAGCATATGATCCTCTCTCATAATAATTTTCAGTATCATCATGAATGAATTCAACAATATATCCATCACACAAAGCATTCTTTTCATGATCCACAGGCATAGAAATTTTATTGCTCTCCACAAAATCAAATTCCTTCTCATTCATAATAGTGGGAGCAAACTCAACAAAATAACTATGATGTGATACTAGATTGGAATAATCCAATTGAAAATAAAAATCATGATGACAAGTTTCATAGTTATCATTATTCTTTGCAGCATACATGTCATCACAATAATCATCATAGATAGCAACTTTGTTGTCATAATCAATTGAAACCTCTTTCAAAATAGTGGAATCATCATTAAATAAAGTTGTGACCTCTCCAAATCCACTTTCATCATTGTAATCATCGTAAATAGGAGGCATGCAATCATCATAATAAATTTTCTCATCAAAACTTGGGGGAGTAAAAATATCATCTTCATCAAACATAGCATCCCCAAGCTTATGGCTTTTCATATCACTAGCATCATGGATATTCAAAGAATTCATACTAGCAACATTGCAATCATGCTCATCATTCAAAGATTTTGTGCCAAACATTTTATTGAATTCTTCGTCTATCAATTGAGCACAATTTTCCGCTCCATCATTTTCAAGAAAGACATTATAAAGACGAATAATATGAGGCAACCTCAATTCCATTTTTTTGTAGTTTTCTTTTATAAACCAAACTAGTGATAAAACAAGAAACTAAAAGATTCGATTGCAAGATCTAAAGATATACCTTCAAGCACTCACCTCCCCGGCAACGGTGCCAGAAAAGAGCTTGATGTCTACTACACAACTTATTCTTGTAGACTCGTGTTGGGCCTCCAAGCGCAGAGTTTTGTAGGACAGTAGCAATTTTCCCTCAAGTGGATGACCTAAGGTTTATCAATCCATGGGATGCGTAGTTTGAAGATGGTATCTCTCAAACAACCCTGCAACCAAATACAAAAAATCTCTTGTGTCCCCAACACACCCAATACAATGGTAAATTGTATAGGTGCACTAGTTCGGCGAAGAGATGGTGATAAAAGTGTAGTATGGATAGTAGCTATAGGTTTTTGTAATCTGAAAATATAAAAACAGCAAGGTAGCAAGTAACAAAAGTGAGCACAAACAGTATTCCAATGCTTAAAAACAAGGCCTAGGGTTCATACTTTCGCTAGTGCAATCTCTCAACAATGCTAATATAATTGGATCATATAACCATCCCTCAACGTGCGATAAAGAATCACTCCAAAGTTCCTATTAGCGGAGAACATAAGATAGAAATTGTTGTAGGGTACGAAACCACCTCAAAGTTATCCTTTTCGATCGATCTATTGAGCCATTCCTATAAGTGTCACAAATAGCTCTAGAGTTCGTACTAAAATAACACCATATGATACGCATCAACCAACTCTAATGTCACCTAGATACTCCAATGTCACCACAAGTATCTGTGAGTTGATTATTCGATATGCATCAAACAACTTCATAATCATAATATTCAATCAACACAAAGAACTTCAAAGAGTACCCCAAAGTTTCTTATCGGAGAAAAGATAATGAAAACGTGCAATCAACCCCTATGCCTAGATCACCCCAAGGTCACGGGAATCCGCGAGTTGATCACCAAAACATACATCAAGTAAACCAATAGAATACCCCATTGTCACCACGGGTATCCACATGCAAGACATACATCAAGTGTTCTCAAATCTGAAATATTCAATCCGACAATAACGAAACCTCAAAGGGAAAGATTCAATTCATCAAAAGAAGGTAGAGAGGGAAGAAACACCATATGATCCAACTATATTAACAAAGCTCGCGATACATCAAGATCGTGCCAAATCAAGAACACGAGAGAGAGAGATCAAACACATAGCTACTAGTACGTACCCTCAGCCACGAGGGTGAACTACTCCCTCCTCGTCATGGAGGTCGCCGGGATGATGAAGATGGCCTCCGGTGATGATTTCCCCCTCCGGCAGGGTGCCGGAACAGGTCTCCAGATGGTATTTCGAAGGTACAGGAGCTTGCGGCGGCGTAGTCCAAAATCTAGGGTTATTTCTGGGGGTTTCTCTATTTATAGGATTTTTCAGCATTGGAATCACGTCAAGATGGGCTAAGATGGGCCCACGAGGCACATTGGCACGCCACCCCCCTTAGCGTGCCCCGGTGCCTCGTGGGCACCTCATGGCTCTTCTGGTCCTTCCATGAAGCTTCTAGTGTCTCTTTTGTTCCAAAAAATAGTCAAAAAGTTTCAGCTCATTTGGAGAACTTTTATTTCTGCACAAAAACAACACCACGGTAGTTCTGCTGAAAACAACGTCAGTCCGTGTTAGTTCTAATCAAATCATACCAAAACCATATAGAATTGTTATAAACATGGCATGAATACTTCATAAATTATAGATACGTTCGAGACGTATCAGTCAGTTATCCTTGGAAGACCTTTTCTTAACACTGCAGGGGCTGTTATCGATTGTAATAAAAGCAAGGTCACTTTTGATGTTAATGGCAATGAGCATACGGTTTAATTCCCGAGGAAGCCAAATAAAGTAAACAGTCTCAATTCTATTGAAAAAATTATGACTATCACTATTGGAGACTTTGAATTTCCTCTTCTGGTTCCCGAAAAGAAATATCAAACTATTATGATTGGAACCATGCCTATTCAAGTTGGGGTAACTTAGTGCTATTCATAAATTCTTCGATTTTATGTCTCTCGAAAATAGTTCGTTAATAAGACTTGATCAACCTTGTTAATGGATTCTTTTTGAGGAGCATATGATCGATGAATTTCGTAAGCACAATCTTCTGTTATTATTTGTTTCAATAAAGTTTAAATAATCTAGAATGCCATGTTTAGCTTGTTTTATGAGTTTTCTATGCAATAAAAATGACCCAGAAATAGAAGTGCTCAGAATGTCCTGAAAATTTAGCATGAGTTTTTTGGAATAAATAAGAATTTTTGGCGCTGAACACACCCTAGGGAGGTACACCAGCTGGCCACAAGACAGCATGGCGCGCCCACCCCCAGGGCACGCCTATGTGGCTTGTGGGGACCACAGGCACCCACTCACTTGGTGCCCGTGCCCCCAGCCTTCTTCCACCTCCAGAAATATTCATTATTGCTTCATAGCTCGTGTTCTTGTTCATTTGCAAACAATTTTCTATTTCTTTGCTCATGGCTCTGTTTCCGAAATTGTTCAGAGGAATTGCACCTTGGTATGTGACTCCTCCATTGGTTCAATTAGTTTTTGTCCTAGTGGTTTATACTTTGCTTATTTTGCTACTGTTGCTGACCATGAAAATGAGCTTGCATGTTTGATTTACTTGGCTCTAAGTAGTTTTAATGCATGGTTTAGCCTATAGATACTTGTGGGAGTAGTTGCTATAAATTTCATTGAGTTTTGTTCACTTTTTATGAGTTGTCTAAAAAATTTAGAAAAAGAGAAATGTTAAGAACGATGTTCACAACGGGCTCTTCAAGCCAGAGTTCCGAGGGAACTTCGCGGGAAGCGCTAAGGTACAATCTTTCTCGTAATGCCGAGGTGAGGTCGTGTGAGTGGTCGTGCAATACCTTCATGGTTGGAGCGGGCTTTCGACATAATTTTGAGCAAATTGTGGAGAATGCGGGCTTGATCGCCTTCGTTGCAGATAAGTGTGATCAATACCAGCTCCTCACAAATAGTTACATGCAACATTTCAGATTTTCACCTAGACAACATGAGCCTAGTGTTTCATTCCATCTTTATGATCGCACCTTTGAGATATCTTTGGGTGATTTCTGTAATATTTGTTTGATTCCTGTTGAGGGTAGTGTGGTAGAACCTCGACCCAGTGAGATTGAGGAATTTTTATAGAGTATAACTGTGGGAGAAACTCGAGGGGTTTCTCATGCTAGAGTCGCTAGTCTGCATTTTCCTGCTCCACGTTACTTTGCTTTATTCATAGGGAAGTGTTTGACTGCTAGGCAGGAGGGTGGTTCACTCAGTGCCCCTGACCTCGCTATTCTGGGTAGTGCACTCTTTGGTAATAGAAGTCATAGTTTGGGAGATATCATTGCACGCCATTTACATTTGAACAAGTCTAAGGGTATTATTCATGGTGGTATTTATGCTACTCGTCTCGCTAGACATTTTAATGTTGCTATTAGACAGAGCGAGGATCATTTGCTGTCTGCGAGATACTTAGATTATGAGTCTATGAGATTGCATGATTTTATTGAAAAAGCTATCCCCCTCACTATTATCGGTATAACTTGGTATTCAGCCAGGGTACTCATAAGGTTATTATGTTGCCTGCTCCTGCTTTGTTTGATTTTGATGCCATAGGGAGATATATTATCATGCCAGAGGACATCATCTACGAGAACGCACTGGCCGCCACGGAGAATGAGGAAGTTCACCCTTGGGCTGCTCAGGTGCCTTAGCCGACCGAGTTCGTGCCTAGACATGAGGGATTCTATCAGTGGCATCAGCCAAGTTAGGACAAAAGCCCAAGCTTGGGGGAGTACATTTCTCACCGACATTTCATTCATGTTATCACACATTCATTACACTTGTCGGTGTTCATCGTTTTCTTTGTATATCCATATTCGCTTTTATTTGTTTCTTTTGCGTGTTTGGTAAAACTTTGAAAAAAATCCAAAAATATACTTCTCACTTCTTTTTGCTTTTCTTTTTTTAGTTGCTAGTTCGTTGTATTAGAAGAAAACCCCAAAAGATTTCTTGTTTCTTCTTTCGTCCTTTGTTTGGAGTTCTTCGGTGTAAATAGTTTTTCTCGCTTTTCATTTTTCTTCGTTTCTTTCGCTTTCTTCAGAAAAACTAAAAACTCCAAAAATATTTTAGTGTGTTTCTCTGAATTTCTTTTCTTGAGTCATCGTAAGGAGAAGGCATTAAAAACAATTTCCAGTGGCTCTTATGTGCTTTGTTGATTGATCTAATGAAAGACCAAATATTTCCTTGTCTTATCCTATGTAAATAGTGTTTGCAATTTTCAGCTTAGTCCACGACACGCAAGCACTATGTTATATTTTCCACATCATTCGGTCATGTAAGTGAAGGGCAATAATGATGATGATTTGGTGAAGTGATCGTGGTGAAAAAAAGATGGTATGAACTCTACTTGTTTTTGTTCATGTAAATATGTTTACCTTAGTAGTCTTGATTCAAATTATTATGAGTAAACATGTGTATGATGATTAGAGTTTGTAGTTGTTCATGCCATGCTTAAGTAGCTAGGAGTGGATAATATGTTATCTTGTGTGTCAACATGCATTAAAATGATCATGATGTGGTATGTTAGGATGGTATCCTTCTCTGAAGGAATCAAGTGGCTTGACTTAGCACATGTTCATGCATGCAATTGATTCAAACCCAATATTGCCTCCATGATATTTATGTTCAGAGTGTTTATATCCTCATCATGCTCGCATTCAATGTTAATTATTCAAAATTCATGATTATGACCGTTGTCGCTCTCTAGTTGGTCGCTTCCCAGTCTTTTGCTAGCCTTCGCCTGTACTAAGCGAAAATGCTGCTTGTGCATCCAAAATCCCGAAACAAAAGTTATGCCATTAGATTACACCATATCTACCTATATACGGTACCCTGCTATTCCAAGTAAATTGCATGTGCCATCTTTAAATCTTCAAATGAACATCTGTTTTGTGTGCCCGTACCGCTCATGGAGCGATGGGGTAGTCAATATTTTCCATGCTAAGTGTGTTTTACTCACGATGAGAGTTTACTCACTCGTCAAATTTGAGGGAGGCTGGTAAGAGGGATGCCCTGTCCTGAATTATTTATAAAAAATGCTCCCTTGAAAGGTTGAAAGTTGGTAGGCACCCGTGGATTCGACTAGCCATGGTTTGTGTTAGTATGGTGGAAAGGGGGGGTAAAACTTTTTTGCATGGGAACCGCCATTAACGTGTTTAGCACGAAAGATATTGGAAACTTTGTCATAAACCGTTGACAGGAAAAGTACACCTCTCAAAATGCAATTATCTCTGTTTTAAGCAATGAGCTCTAGCACCTCTGCAAATCCCTGGTTCCCTTTGCGACGGGCCTATCTATTTACTTTTATTGTTGGGTCATCACCTTCTCATTCAGGCACCAACCTTGAGAGCGCTATTGTCATTCTTAGTGTAACATGCATTTGGCCTAATTAATGTTGGGTGTGAGCATGAATGTATGTTTTCTACCCTGAATTACAATGTTTAGTCACTGCTTGATCTTCGGAGGTGCTCTGCATTTATGTTTTGCTGTCTCAGAAAGGGCTAGCGAGATACCACTCTATCATATTATATCATGGTTGTTTTGACAAAGTGTTGGTATTTGAGATATAGTATTATTGCTAACTTGTTGATTATGTTATTTATATGAGTAAATATGGATTCTAACTTCTAAGTGTTATCATGTATGTGGTTAGTTCATGATCTTTGCTGAAAACTTGATTACTAGTTAAGCTTATATACAGCAACAAGAAAAATGAGTTTGTAAAAGTTTTTCTTTATCACTTTCAGTTTGTCAACTGAATTGCTTGAGGACAAGCAATGATTTAAGCTTAGGGGAGTTGATACGTCTCCAACAGATCTACTTTTCCAAATACTTTTGCTCTTGTTTTGGACTCTAATTTGCATGATTTGAATGGAACTAACCCGGACTGACGCTGTTTTCAGTGAACTACCTTGGTGTTATTTTGTGCAGAAATAAAATTTCTTGGAATTGGATGAAACTTCACGGAGGCTTTTATGGAATATATTAAAAAACTGGAGCAAAGAACTACCGGAGAAGAGCCACCAGGGGGCCACAAGTCAGGGGGGCACGCCCACCCCTGGGCGCGCCCTGGTGACTTGTGGGTCCCACCGACCTCTGTCTGATCTAATTCCAAGCCTATAAGTTCCATCTTCCCGAGAAAAAAAAAGAGAGATAGTTCCATCGCATTTTACGATACGGAGCCATCGCCACCGCCTATTCTTCACCGGGAGCCCTAATCTAGAGTCTGTTCGGGGCTCCAGAGAGAGAGAGAGATTCGTCGCCTTCGTCATCACCAAACCTTCTCCATCAACAATTTCATTATGCTCACCACCGGGACTGAGTAATTCCATTGTAGGCATACTGGAGGTAGATGGAGATGGATGATATTTCTTATGTAATGGAGTCAATTTGTTAGTGCTTGATCCCTAGTATCCACTATGTTCTGACATTGATGTTACTATGACTTTGCTATGCTTAATGCTTGTCACTAGAGCCCAAGTGCCTTGATTTCAAATCTGAACACTTATGCTTCTCATGGTTATATATTTAGATGTTGATCTTACATGCAAGTTATATGCACCTATTATTGTTCTGAACCATAGACCCCAAGGTGACAATAATTGGGATACTCTTGAGGGATGACTGTAATTTGAGGAGTTCATGTATTCACTATGTGTTAATGCTTTGTTCCAGTTCTCTATTAAATGGAGCGCCTTAATTACCCTTAGTTTCCATTAGGACCCTGCTGCCACGGGAGGATAGGACAAAAAATATCTTGCAAGTTCGTACCGCAAGCACGTATGCCTATATACGGAATACATTCCTACATATGATTGATGGATTGGAGCTATTGTGTATCGCTCTAGGTTGTGATTGTTACATATTGAATTTCATCCAAATATCCATCGCTACTGCATGCCTACACTTTAATACTATTGCCTTTGCTCAAGTCACTACCGCTGCTCTGTTGCTACTACTGTTACTACTATCGTTACATTGTTACTATTGCTATCACTGCCATCAAATTACCGTGCTACTAATAAATTGCTACAAGGAAGTGATTCTCAGGTGTGGTTGAATTGACAACTCAACTACTAAGGCTTATAAATATTCTTTGGATCCCCTTTGTGTCGAATCAATAAATTTGGTTGAAATACAACCCTCGAAGGCTGTTGCGATCCCCTAAACTTGTTGGTTATCACCTTCTTACCCTTGAACATGCCTTCTAGTGACGTTTCGAGGGCGTTTTGATTTTCAAAGCCGCACTGAATCGCCCGGGTTGAGTCATCGGTCCCGTTGAACTTCCACAAAGGATGGACACATTGCTAAAGAGGCTGGACTCCCTGGGCAAGCGCCACTGCCATCACATTGACCAATGCGAGCTTGGTGTGACCAAGGCAGGTTATCTGCACGGCCAGCCTAGCCACCTCAGAACCTCTGTTTCGGGACTGCGTACTCGGACGCCAGTTGTATCGTTTCATCGGAGGAGAGAGCGAGAAGGGGGGATGTCCCTGCCGAAGACGGTCCTCGAGATGCACGTCGGAAATATAGAACCACTCCCCTTGCCAAGTTTTGTCACCCTCTTTGGGGGTGTGAAACGTCTCCAACGTATCTATAATTTTTGATTGTTTCATGCTATTATATTATCATCTTGTATGCTTTATATGCAATTTTATATCATTTTTGGGAACTAACCTATTAACCTAGTGCCTAGTGCCAGTTCCTGTTTTTGCCTATTTTGTTGCTTCACGGAAAAAGCATACCAAACGAAGTCCAATCACGATGATACATTACTGTGATTTTTTCTGGACCAGAAGGGACCCTAGGAGCTTCGGGAGGAGGCCAGAAGATATACGAGAGAGCCACAAGCTCACACGACGCGTCCCCAGGGGGGCGTGATACGTCCAATTTGCATCATGCTTTCCTACTGTTATTTATAATGTATTTGGTCATTATTTCACTTTAGGATGCAATTCTTATGCCTTTTCTCTCTTAATTTGCAAGATTTATATGAAGAGGGAGAATACCGGCAGCTGGAATTCTAGACCGGAAATAGCTACAGCAGAGATACCTATTCTACGGATCTCCAAATGACCTGAAATTTTACGGAGATTTTTTATTGAATATATAAAAAAATACTATAGAAAAGAAATACCAGAGGGGACCCACCAGTTGCCCACAAGGCAACAGGGCGCAGCCCCTCTGGGCGCGCCCTGATACCTTGTGGGGCCCACAGCTGGCCTCCGCCCCCCTCCTTCTGCTATATAAGGTCATTTGCCCTAAAAAATTATAGAGAATACTTTTGGGACGAAGCGCCGTCGTCTCAGGGCAGAACCTGGGTAGGATCAATTTTTCTATCCGGTGGAGCGATTCCGCCGGGGATACTTCCCTCCGGGAGGGCGAAATCGAAGCCATCGACATCACCAATGATCCTCTCATCGTGGGAGGACCAATCTTCATTAACATCTTCACCAGCACCATCTCATCTCAAACCCTAGTTCATCTCTTGTATTCAATCTTTGTCCCAAAACCTCAGATTGGTACCTGTGGGTTGGTAGTAGTGTTGATTACATCTCGTAGTTGATGCTAGTTGGTTTATTTGGTGGAAGATTATATGTTCAGATCCTTAATGCTATTCAATACCCCTCTGATCTTGAACATGAATATGATTTGTGAGTAGTTACTTTTGTTCTTGAGGACATGGGCGAAGTCTTGTCATAAGTAATCTTGTGAATTTGGTATTCGTTTGATATTTTGATGATATGTATGTTGTTGCTTCCTTTAGTGGTGTCGTGTGAACGTCGACTACATGACACTTCACCATCTTTGGGCCTAAGGGAAGGCATTGTGGAGTAGTAAGTAGATGATGGGTTGCTAGAGTGACAGAAGCTTAAACCCTAGTTTATGCGCTATTCCGTAAGGGGCTGATTTGGATCCATATGTTTCATGCTATGGTTAGATTTATCTTAATTCTTCTTTCATAGTAGCGGATGCTTGCGAGAGGGGATAATCGTAAGTGGGAGGCTAGTTCAAGTAAGAACAGCACCCAAGCACCGATACACCCACATATCAAATTATCAAAGTAGCGAACGCGAATCAAACAAACATGATGAAAGTGACTAGATGAGAATTCCCATTTGTCCTCGAGAACTCTTTGCTTTATATAAGAGACCGTTCCGGCTTGTCCTTTCCTATAAAAAGGATTGGGCCACCTTGCTGCACCTTGTTACTATTGTTACTTGTTACGAATTATCTTGCTATCGAAACTATTTGTTACCGCTACTTTCAGAACTTGCAGAGAATACCTTGCTGAAAACCGCTTGTCATTTCCTTCTGCTCCTCGTTGGGTTCGACACTCTTACTTATCGAAAGGACTATGATTGATCCCCTATACTTGTGGGTCATCAAGACTCTTTTCTGGCGCCGTTGCCGGGGAGTGAAGCGCCTTTGGTGAGTGGAATTTGGTAAGGAAACATTTATATTACGTGCTGAAATTTACTGTCACTTGTCACTATGGAAAGTAATCCTTTGAGGAGTTTGTTTGGGGTATATTCACCTCGACCGGAAGCATTGAGAGTTGCCCCTCAACCTACTGAACCTACTGAAATTATTTATTATGAAATTCCTTCGAGTATGATTGAGAAACTGCTAGCTAATCCGTTTGCAGGAGATGGAAAGGTTCATCCTGATATACACTTGATATATATAGATGAAATTTGTGGATTGTTAAGAGGAAGGTATTGCCTTTATCTTTGGAGGGAAAGGCATTGCCATGGTACAGGCTATTGGATGATACTAGAACATGGGATTGGAACCGGTTGAAGCTGGAATTTCACCAGAAATTTTATCCTATGCATTTGGTTCATCATGATCGGAATTATATATATAATTTTTGGTCTTGTGAAGGAGAAAGTATCGCTCAAGCTTTGGGGAGGCTTAAGTATATGTTGCACACATTCCCCAATCATGAGCTCTCAAGAGAAATAATTATTCAAAACTTTTATGCTCGACTTTCTCATAATGATCAGTCCATGCTCGATACTTCTTCTACTGGTTCCTTTATGAAGAGGATTATTGAATTCAAATGGGATCTTCTGGAAAGAATTAAGCACAACTCTGAAGATTGGGAAATCAACAAAGGTAAAGAGTCAGGTATAAATCTTAAGTTTGATTGTGTTAAATCTTTTATGGAAACAGATGCCTTTCATAAGTTTAGCACTAAATATGGAGTTGACTCTGAGATAGTAGCTACTTTTTGTGAATCTTTTGCTGCTCATGTTGATCTCCCTAAGGAGAAATGGTTTAAGTTTCATCCACCTATTGAATTAAATGAAAAACCTTTTAGTGTTAAAGAAGAAACAATTGTTTACAATGTTGATCCAGTTGTGCCTACTGCTTATATTGAGAAACCTCCTTTCCCTGTTAGGATTAAGGAACATGCTAAAGCTTCAAGTGTGGTTAACAAAAGTAATATTAAAACACCTAGACCCTCTGAACAAATTAAAGTTGAACCTAATATTGCAATGGTTAAAGATCTTTTGGTTGATAATATTGATGGACACGTCATATATTTTTGTGATGAAGCAACTAGAATTGCTAAGCCAGACACTAAAGATAAGAACAAACCCGTAATTGGCAAGCCTATTATTTCTGTTAAAATTGGAGAGCATTGCTATCATGGTTTATGTGATATTGGTGCTAGTGTGAGCGCTATTCCATTTACTCTTTATCAAGAAGTCATGAATGATATCGCACCTGTTGAGATTGAAGATATTGATGTTACTATTAAGCTTGCAAATAGAGATACTATTTCACCACTTGGGATTGTTAGAGATGTTGAAGTCTTGTGTGGTAACATCAAATACCCTACTGATTTTCTTGTTCTTGGATCACCACAAGATGATTTTTGTCCCATTATTTTTGGAAGACCTTTCTTGAATACAATTAATGCTAAGATTGATTGCAATAAAGAAACTGTCAGTGTTAATTTTGGTGACGTGTCTCGTGAGTTTAATTTCTCTATGTTTCGTAGACAACCTCATGATAAAGAATGACCTAATAAGGATGAAATTATTGGTCTCGCTTCTATTGCTGTGCCTCCTACTGATCCTTTAGAGCAATACTTGCTAGAACATGAAAATGATATGAATATGAATGAAAGAAATGAAATAGATGAGATGTTCTTCAAACAAGCACCTATTCTTACACATAACCTGCCTGTTGAAACTTTGGGAGATCCTCTCCCACCTAAGAGTGATCCTGTGTTTGAATTAAAGCAATTACCTGATACACTTAAATATGCTTATCTTGATGAAAAGAAGATATATCCTGTTATTATTAGTGCTAACATTTCAGAGCATGAGGAAAAGAGTTTACATAAAACTCTGAGGAAGCATCGCGCTGCTATTGGATATACTCTCGATGATCTTAAGGGCATTAGTCCCACTTTATGTCAGCACAAAATTCATATGGAGCCAGATGCTAAACCAGTTGTTGATCATCAAAGAAGATTAAATCCTAAAATGAAGGATGTGGTAAGAACTGAAATATTAAAGCTTCTCGAGGCAGGTATAATTTATCCCATAGTTGATAGTAGATCGGTAAGTCCTGTTCATTGTGTTCCTAAGAAAGGAGGTATTACTGTTGTTCCTAACGATAAAAATGAACTTATCCCACAAAGAATTATAACCGGTTATAGGATGGTAATTGATTTCAGGAAATTAAATAAAGCTACTAGGAAAGATCATTACCCCTTGCCTTCTATTGATCAAATGCTAGAAATATTGTCTAAACATACAAACTTTTGCTTCCAAGATGGATATTCTGGTTTCTCTCAAATACCTGTATCAAAAGAAGATCAAGAGAAAACCACTATTACTTGTCCATTTGGGACTTATGCTTATCGTCGCATGCCTTTTGGTTTATGTAATGCACCTGCTACCTTTCAATGTTGTATGACTGCTATATTCTCTGACTTTTGTGAAAAGATTGTTGAGGTTTTCATGGATGATTTCTCCGTTTACGGAACTTCTTTTGATGATTGCTTGAGCAACCTTGATCGAGTTTTGCAGAGATGTGAATAAACTAATCTTGTCTTGAATTGGGAGAAGTGCCACTTTATGGTGAATGAAGGTATAGTCCTTGGGCATAAAATTTCTGAAAGAGGTATTGAGATAGATAAAGCTAAAGTTGATGCAATTGAGAAAATGCCATGTCCTAAAGATATCAAAGGTATAAGAAGTTTCCTTCGTCATGCTGGTTTCTATAGAAGGTTTATAAAAGACTTCTCTAAAATTTCTAGGCCTCTTACTAATCTCTTGCAAAAAGATGTTCCATTTGTTTTTGATGATGATTGCATAGAAACCTTTGAAATACTTAAGAAAGCCTTAATTTCTGCACCTATTGTTCAACCACCTGATTGGAACCTACCCTTTGAAATTATGTGTGATGCTAGTGATTATGCTGTTGGTGTTGTTCTAGGATAAAGAGTTAATAAAAAAATGAATGTTATTCATTATGCTAGTAAAACTCTGGACAGTGCTCAAAGAAATTATGCCACCACTGAGAAAGAATTTTTAGCAGTTGTGTTTGCATGTGACAAGTTCAGATCTTATATTGTTGATTCTAAGGTAACTGTTCACACTGATCATGCTGCTATTAAATACCTTATGGAAAATAAAGATGCTAAACCTAGACTTATTAGGTGGGTTCTTTTGTTACAAGAATTTGACTTGCATATTGTTGATAGAAAAGGAGCTGAAAATCCAGTAGTGGATACTTTTTCTAGGATGGAAAATGTTCTTGATGACCCATTGCCTATTAATGATAATTTTCCTGATGAGCAATCAGTTGTTATAAATGCTTCTCGCACTAGTCCTTGGCATGCAGACTATGCTAATTACATTGTTGCTAAATATATTCCACCTAGCTTTACCTACCATATTGTTGATAGAAATAAAGTTTATTTTGCAAAAGACCGTTAATAGATCCAGGAAGAATTGGTCTAAGAAACTTGATGATGCATTATGGGCTTATAGAACTGCTTATAAAAATCCTATGGGTATGTCTCCATATAAAATGGTCTATGGAAAAGCATGTCATTTACCTCTTGAACTATAACATAAGGCATATTGGGCAATTAAAGAACTTAATTATGATTTTAAACTTGCCGGTGAAAAGAGGTTGTTTGATATTAGCTCTCTAGATGAATGGAGAACCCAAGCCTATGAAAATGCCAAGTTATTTAAAGAAAAGGTTAAAAGATGGCATGATAAAAGAATCCAAAAACGGGAATTTAAAGTGGGTGCGCATGTTCGATTGTACAACTCTCGTTTCAGATTTTTTGCAGGAAAACTTCTCTCTAAATGGGAAGGGCCATATATCATCGAAGAAGTTTATCGCTCTGGAGCTATCAAAATCAATAATGCCGAGGGCACTAATCCGAGAGTGGTCAATGGTCTAAGAATTAAACATTATATCTCAGGTACACCCATTAATGTTGAAACTACTATTATTCAAACTATAACACCGGAATAACATATCCAAGAGTCCTTCCGGAACGCTCCAGAACCCTGAAAATGGGTAGGTATGTGATACGGTAAGTAAACCGACTCCAAAAATTCCATAAAAATTATTTCTATCCGTTTTGGAATATTAGAAAAAAATACAAAAATAAGAAACAGCCCAGGGGACCCACGAGGAGGTCACAAGGCAACAGGGCGTGACCCCCCTGGGTCGCGCCGTGTTGCCTTGTGGGCCCCTCGTGTGCCCTCCCGACTCCGTTTTCCTCTCGTATGCTTGTTTTGCAAGATAAAAATTCTTGATATATACTCCCGTATGTTTTGACCACCGTATCACAAGTTTTGGGCTTGTTCTTGTTTTGCAAGATAAAAAATCTTGATATATACTCTCGTATGCTTGTTCTTGTTTTGGGTTGTTTCTCTGACAGATCTAGATCCCCATGGCTCCCCGAAGGCTCCGCACCAAGCACCGAATTGTGCAACCTTCGCCCGGCAAACGTCCTTTCAGCGAAGTCTATTATGAGTGGTCGTCCGGAGAGGAGGACACCTTTATGAAGGAGGGATCAGAAGAGGTCATGGAGGACCGGATTCAAGGAGAAGAAGATCAAGCCACGCGCACGGGAGAAGCATCAGAAAAGGGTGATACACGAGTCATGCCCTTCGGAGGATCAATGGCAATTTGGAGTACTTACTGAAGTTAAAGGACAAGCCTATCACATCAGCGCCACCACCACCGAAGAAGGAGACTTGAGTACACGGGTATGGGCACCACCCTCGACTTGTGCCAAGCTTGGGGGAGGTGCCCCGGTATCGTGTCACCATCACTTTTATCATAATTATCTATTTTAGTTTGATCCTTAGTTATTTCGTGATTTAGAAGAATAAAGTTTTAGTATGCTTTAGTCGTGCTTGCTTTGTGATCTATCTATCTATGTAATCGAGTGTGAGAGTTATATAATAAAGAGTAGTTGAGTTGAGTTGTTTTACTTTTGTTTATCAAACCTTATAAATAAAATAAAAGAACAAAGAAAAAAGAGAGATCATATGCTAATCCCATAGGGAGTGATGACTTCACGTAGAAGAAGTATAATTGATAAAACTTGTTGGAAGTTGACAAACATAGCATTGGCCATTGTTGCAATTCATGAAAAAAGTAATAAAGGAAGAGAGGTCTCACATATAAATATACTATCTTGGACATCTTTTGTGATTGTGAGCCCCCATTAAACATTCTATGTCAAACAGTTGACGTTGGACAAGGAAGATAACGTAATGAGTTATGTTTGCTTACATTCACATAGAAGCTATATTGTTTTGAATCCTCTAACATGTGGTGCTTGCCCCCTATCTTTTGCTAGCCAAAATTCGCACTAAGTAGAGATACTACTTGTGCATCCAAAACCCTTGAACCCAGTTTCATGTCATGAGAGTCCACCATATCTACCTATGGATTGAATAAGACCCTTCAAGTAAGTTGTCATCGGTGCATAAAGCAATAAAAATTGCCTCTAAATATGTATGAACTTTTATTGTAAGGGAAAATAAGCTTTGTACGATCTTGTGATGGTGAAGGAATAAAAGCGACAAACTGCACAATAGAGGTTGCTATCACACGGGGCAATATAAAGTGATGTTCCTTTACATTAAGAGTTTGCACGTCCAAAAAAAAGCGCATGACAACCTCTGCTTCCCTGTGCGAAGGGCCTATCTTTTACTTTATGTATTTACTTTTATGCAAGAGTCAATAGTATTCTCCTCTATTCCATTTTTATTTTCTCTCTTGGCAAGCATCATGTGGTGGGGAAAGATCCAGGCATATATATCCAGTTGGATCTAGGTGATCATGAGTTATTATTGTTGACATTTCCCTTGAGGTAAATAAGTTGGGAGGCAAAACTCTAAGCCCCTATCTTTCTATGTGTCTGGCTGAAAGTTTTGCTCCATAACTATGCCGTGAGTGTCAGCAATCATGGAAGACTAAATGATAGTTGAGTATGTGAACTTGCTAAACAAAGCTCTTACATAGACTCTTTCTGATAATATGATGAATTGCAATAGCATCAGTGACTAAGATCATAGTTTGTTAGTTTTCAATACGGTTTGTAGTTCATACTTTATCTTGTGGATGAATTGTCACTTTTTCATGAGAAGTTTTATGATGATATATTGTTGTTATAATAAAGATCATGATGCCTTCATGTCCGTATTTTATTTTATCGATGCCTCTCTCTCTAAACATGTGGTCATGATTATCGATTTCGGCTTTCGCTTGAGGACAAGCGAGGTCTAAGCTTGGGGGAGTTGATACGTCCAATTTGCATCATGATTTCCTACTGTTATTTATAATGTATTTGGTCATTATTTCACTTTAGGATGCAATTCTTATGCCTTTTCTCTCTTAATTTGCAAGATTTATATGAAGAGGGAGAATACCGGCAGCTGGAATTCTGGACCAGAAATGGCTATAACAGAGATACCTATTCTACAGATCTCCAAATGACCTGAAATTTTACGGAGATTTTTTATTGAATATATAAAAAACACTAGAGAAAAGAAATACCAGAGGGGACCCACCAGTTGCCCACAAGGCAACAGGGCGCGGCCCCCCTAGGTGCGCCCTGATGCCTTGTGGGGCCCACAGCTGGCCTCCGGCCCCCTCCTTCTGCTATACAAGGTCATTTTCCCTAAAAATTATAGAGAAGACTTTCGGGACGAAGCACCGCCGTCTCGAGGCAGAACCTGAGCAGGAGCAATTTTGCTCTCCGGCGGAGCAATTCCGCTGGGGATACTTCCCTCCGGGAGGGGGAAATCGAAGCCATCGGCATCACCAACGATCCTCTCATCGTGGGAGGACCAATCTTCATCAACATCTTCACCAGCGCCATCTCATCTCAAACCCTAGTTCATCTCTTGTATTCAATCTTTGTCCCAAAACCTCAGATTGGTACCTGTGGGTTGCTAGTAGTGTTGATTACATCTCGTAGTTGATGCTAGTTGGTTTATTTGGTGGAAGATTATATGTTCAGATCCTTAATGCTATTCAATACCCCTCTGATGTTGAACATGAATATGATTTTTGAGTAGTTACTTTTGTTCTTGAGGACATGGGAGAAGTCTTGTCATAAGTAATCATCTGAATTTGGTATTCGTTCGATATTTTGATGATATGTATGTTGTTGCTTCCTTTAGTGGTGTCGTGTGAACATCGACTACATGACACTTCACCATCTTTGGGCCTAAGGGAAGGCATTGTGGAGTAGTAAGTAGATGATGGGTTGCTAGAGTGACAGAAGCTTAAACCCTAGTTTATGCGCTATTCTGTAAGGGGCTGATTTGGATCCATATGTTTCATGCTATGGTTAGATTTATCTTAATTCTTCTTTCGTAGTTGTGGATGCTTGCAAGAGGGGGTAATCATAAGTGGGAGGCTAGTTCAAGTAAGAACAGCACCCAAGCACCGGTCCACCCACATATCAAATTATCAAGGTAGCGAACGCGAATCAAACAAACATGATGAAAGTGACTAGATGAGAATTCCCATGTGTCCTCGAGAACTCTTTGCTTTATATAAGAGACCGTTCCGGATTGTCCTTTGCTATAAAAAGGATTGGGCCACCTTGCTTCACCTTGTTACTATTGTTACTTGTTACTTGTTACGAATTATCTTGCTATCGAAACTATCTGTTACCGCTACTTTCAGTACTTGAAGAGAATACCTTGCTAAAAACCGTTTGTCATTTCGTTCTGCTCCTCGTTGGGTTCGACACTCTTACTTATCCAAAGGACTACGATTGATCCCCTATACTTGTGGGTCATTAGGGCGCGCCACCTGAGCTTGTGGGCCCCTTGTAGCTCCGATTGACCTAATTCCACCGCTATAAATTCCCATAAATCCAGAGACCACTAGAGAGAGACCCGAAACAATTATTCTTCCGCCGCAAGCCTCTGCTCTTCCGCGATCCCATCTGGAGGCGTCCGCCGGTACTCTGCCGGAGGGGGAATCGATCATGGAGGCCTTCTACATCAACCTTGCTGCCCTTCCGAGGATGTGTGTGTAGTTCCCACAGGTCCTATGGGTCCATAGTGAATAGCTAGATCTCTCTCTCTCTCTCTCTCTCTTTGATCTTCAATACAATGTTCTCTTTGGAGTTCTACCCGATGTAATCTTCTTTTGTGGTGTGTTTGTTGGGATCCGATGAATTGTGGGTTTATGATGAGATTATTCATTGAAAGTAGTTGAGTCTTTTATGAACTTTATTATGTGTGATTGTTATAGCTTTGTATTTCTCTCCGATCTATCCATTTAGTTTGGCCAACTAGATTGATTTATCTTCAGCGGGAGAGGTGCTTTGTGGTAGGTTCAATCTTGCGGTGTCCTCACTCTGTGACAGGAGGAGTAGCGAGGCACGTATTTGTATTGTTGCTACTAAGGGTAAAACGACGGGCTTTAATCATATTTCCTGGTTTTATTCTGTCTACATTATTTCATCATGCTCCAAGCATTACTCTGTTTGTTATGAACTTAATACCTTAAGATGCATGCTGGATAGCGGTCGAGGGGTGGAGTAATAGTAGTAGATGCAGGCAGGAGTCGGTCTACTTGTCACAGACGTAATACCTATGTACTGATCATGCCATGAATAACGTCATAACTATGCGCTTTTCTATAAATTGCCCAACAGTAATTTGTTTACCCACCGTACGCTATGTTCTTGAGAGGGATGTCTCTAGTGAAAACTATGTCCCCCGGGTCCATTCAAATCATATTACTAAAACCCTAATTTACTTGTTGCAATTTATTTCTTTTTATTTTCTTTTGCAATTTATATATCTACCACTATCAGGATTAATCATTGCAATTAACGTGTACAAGGGGATTGATAGCCCTCTTGCCCGCGTTGGGTGCAAGTATTTTTTTGTGTGTGTGCAGGTACTGTTGACCTTTGTTTGTGTGAATCTCCTATTGGTTCGATAACCTTGGTTCTCTACTGAGGGAAATACTATCCGCTACTCTATTGTTTCACCCTTCCTCTTCGGGGAAAATCCCAACGCAGCTCACAAGTAGCAGGGTGCCGACGAGATAGCCGGCCCCCACAATTCTGCACACCTCGGCTCTGCCACACTCAAATATGCTACCATCTCGGGTATGTGGGACCAAGCAGAAGTACTTGCACCACAGATCGTGGTGGGCCTTGCACCCGAGGAAGGATTCACATAGAGTTACGAAGAAGGCTTTGTGGTGGAGTTGGACCCCGTAAAAGTGCAAAAGAACCCTGAGGAAGGGGTGGATGGGAAAGCCAAGGCCTCAGAGCAGGAAGGGGATGAAGCATACCCTCTCGTGGGGCTGCGGCATGGGGAAGTGGTCGTGAAGAACACCTCCATCCAGGCAAACGAGCCCCAAACAAATCTGTCTGAACTCCGGATCAGGAAGGTGCCCGGAGATGGAAAGCCAATTCAGGTGTCCTTGAGACATGGACCAGCCCTTCTAGTGTCTCTCGAGGGGACTGACGGGACGAGTAGACGAGCTAGTGGCATTCTCCATGACTTTGAACTCTCGAAATAGCGATTGACCTGAGGAGGTAGATGGGCTTTGTGCAGAGAAAGGACGAAGGGAGGGATTCTCCTATCCTTTTCCCCGCTTTATATGGGATCCCTAGGTCATGGGACAATGGGACGTTTTGAGTCCTGCGGCAGTAAATCCGCGTGTTTCCCAAGCGTCGTGTGATACGTCCATTTTGCATCATATTTTCCTACTGTTATTTATTATGCTTTTGATTATTATTTCACTTTATGATACAATTCTTAAGCCTTTTCTCTCTTATTTTGCAAGTTTCACATGAAGAGGGAGATTGCTGGCAGCAGGAATTCTGGACCGGAAAGGGGTGAAAAAGAGATAGCTATTCTGCACAACTCCAAATGACCTGAAAATTTACAGAGAATTATTTTGGAATATATAAAAAATACCGGCGAAAGAATTACCAGGAGGGGGCCCACCAGGAACCCTCAAGCCTGGGGGCGCGCCCCCCGAGCTTGTGGGGCCCCTGGCAGGCCTCCGGCCCCCTCCTTCTGCTATATGAAGCCATTTGCCCTAGAAAAAATAACAAGAATACTTTCAGGACAAAGCGCCGCCGTTTCTAGGCGGAACCTGGGCAGGAGCACTTTTGCTCTCCGGCGAAGCGATTCCGCCGGGGAAACTTCCCTCCGGGAGGGGCAAATCGAAGCCATCGACATCACCAACGATCCTCTCTTCATGGGAGGACCAATCTTCAACAACATCTTCACTAGCGCCATCTCATCTCAAACCCTAGTTCATCTCTTGTATTCAATCTTTGTCTCAAAACCTCAGATTGGTACCTGTGGGTTGCTAGTAGTGTTGATTACATCTTGTAGTTGATGCTAGTTGGTTTATTTGGTGGAAGATTATATGTTCAGATCCTTAATGATATTTAATACCCCTCTGATCTTGAACATGAATATGATTTGTGAGTAGTTACGTTTGTTCTTGAGGACATGGGAGAAGTCTTGTCATAAGTAATCATGTGAATTTGATATTCGTTCGATATTTTGATGATATGTATGTTGTTGCTTCCTTTAGTGGTGTCGTGTGAACGTCGACTACATGAAACTTCACCATCTTTGGGCCTAAGGGAAGGCATTGTGGAGTAGTAATTAGATGATGGGTTGCTAGAGTGATCGAAGCTTAAACCCTAGTTTATGCGCTATTCCGTAAGGGGCTGATTTGGATCCAAATGTTTCATGCTATGGTTAGATTTATCTTAATTCTTCTTTCGTAGTTGCGGATGCTTGCGAGAGGGGGTAATCATAACTGGGAGGCTTGTTCAAGTAAGAACAGCACCCAAGCACCGGTCCACCCACATATCAAATTATAAAAGTAGCGAACGTGAATCAAACAAACATGATGAAAGTGACTGGATGAAATTCCCATGTGTCCTCGAGAACGCTTTGCTTACTATACGAGTTCGTTCCGGCTTGTCCTTTGCTATAAAAAGGATTGGGCCACCTGGCTGCACCTTTGTTGCCATTACTACTTGTTACTTGTTACGAATTACATTGCTATCAAACTATTTGTTACCTACAATTTCAGTGCTTGCAGAGAATACCTTGCTAAAAACCGATTGTCATATCCTTCTGCTCCTCGTTGGGTTCGACACTCTTACTTATCGAAAGGACTACGATTGATCCCCTATACTTGTTGGTCATCAAGACTCTTTTCTGGCACCATTGCCGGGGAGTGAAGTGCGTTTGGTGAGTGGAATTTGGTAAGGAAACATTTATATTACGTGCTGAAATTTACTGTTACTTGTCACTATGGAAAGTAATCCTTTGAGGGGTTTGTTTGGGGTATCTTCACCTCGACCGGAAGCAATAAGAGTTGCTCCTCAACCTACTGAACCTACTGAAAATATTTACTATTAAATTCCTTCGGGTATGATAGAGAAACTGCTAGCTAATCCTTATGCAGGAGATGGAACGGTGCATCCTGATATGCACTTGATATATGTGGATGAAATTTGTGGATTGTTTAAGCTTGCAGGTCTATCCAGAGATGGAGTTAAGAAGAAGGTATTCCCTTTATCTTTGGAGGGAAAGGCATTGACATGGTATAGGCTATGTGATGATACTGGAACATGGGATTGGAACCGGTTGAAGCTGGAATTTCACCAGAAATTTTATCCTATGTATTTGGTTCATCGTGATCGGAATTATATATATAATTTTTGGCCTCGTGAAGGAGAAAGTATCTCTCAAGCTTGGGGGAGTCTTATGTATATGTTGCATACATGCCCCAATCATGAGCTCTCAAGAGAAAAAATTCTTCAAAACTTTTATGCTCGGCTTTCTCATAATGATCAATCCATGCTCGATACTTCTTCTACTGGTTCTTTTATTAAGAGGACTGTTGAATTCAAATGGGATCTTCAGGAAAGAATTAAACACAACTCTGAAGATTGGGAAATCGACAAAGGTAAAGAGTCAGGTATAAATCTTGAGTTTGATTGTGTTAAATCTTTTATGGAAACTGATGCTTTTCACAAGTTTAGTACTAAATATGGACTTGACTCTGAGATAGTAGCTACCTTTTGTGAATCTTTTGCTGCTCATGTTGATCTCCCTAAGGAGAAATGGTTTAAATATCACCCACCTATTGAATTAAAAGAAAAACCTGTTAGTGTTAAAGAAGAAACAATTGTTTACAATATTGATCCAGTTGTGCCTACTGCTTATATTGAGAAACCTCCTTTCCCTGTTAGGATTAAGGAACATGCTAAAGCTTCAACTGTGGTTAATAAAAGTAATATAAGAACACCTAGACCTTCTGAACAGATTAAAGTTGAACCTAATATTGCAATGGTTAAAGATCTTTTGGTTGATGATATTGATGGGCATATTATTTACTTTTGTGATGAGGCTGCTAGAATTGCTAAACCTGTTAGAAATGAACGAGATATGCTAGATAAGAACAAGCCCGTAGTTGGCATGCCTGTTGTTTCTGTTAAGATTGGAGATCATTGCTATCATGGTTTATGTGATATGGATGCTAGTGTGAGTGCTATTCCGTTTTCTTTATATCAAGAAGTAATGAATGATATTGCACCTGTTGAGATTGAAGATATTGATGTTACTATTACGCTTGCAAATAGAGATACTATTACACCACTTGGGATTGTTAGAGATGTTGAAGTCTTGTGTGGTAAGATCAAATACCCTACTGATTTCTTAGTACTTGGTTTACAACAAGATAATTTTTGTCCCATTATATTTGGTAGACCCTTCTTCTATACCGTTAATGCTGAAATTGATTGTGTTAAAGAGAAGGTTAGAGTTAAGTTTGGTGATATATCTCATGAATTCAATTTCTCTAAGTTTCGTAGACAACATCATGATAAGGAATTACCCAATAAAGATGAAATTATTGGTCTTGCTTCTATTGATGTGCCTCCTACAGATCCTTTAGAATAATATTTGCTAGACCATGAGAATGATATGCATATAAATGAAAGAAATGAAATAGATGAATTATTCTTTAAACAAGCACCTATTCTTAAACATAATTTGCCTGTCGAAACCTTGGGAGATCCTCTACCACCCAAGAGTGATCCTGTGTTTGAGTTAAAGAAATTACCTGAAACGCTTAAATATGCTTATCTTGATGAAAAGAAGATATATCCTGTTATTATTAGTGCTAACATTTCAGAGCATGAGGAAAAGAGTTTACATAAAACTCTGAGGAAGCATCGCGCTGCTATTGGATATACTCTCGATGATCTTAAGGGCATTAGCTCCACTTTATGTCAGCACAAAATTCATATGGAGCCAGATGCTAAACCAGTTGTTGATCATCAAAGAAGGTTGAATCCTAAAATGAAGGATGTGGTGAGGACTGAGATATTAAAGCTTCTTGAGGCAGGTATAATATATCCCAAAGCTGATAGTAGATGGGTAAGTCCTATTCATTGTGTTCCTAAGAAAGGAGGTATTACCGTTGTTCCTAATGATAAAAATGAACTCATTCCACAAAGAATTGTAACTGGCTATAGGATGGTAATTGATTTCAGGAAATTAAATAAAGCTACTAGGAAAGATCATTACCCTTTGCCTTTTATTGATCAAATGTTAGAATGATTTTCTAAGCATACACACTTTTGCTTCCTAGATGGTTATTCTGGTTTCTCTCAAATACCTGTATCACCAGAAGATCAAGAGAAAACCACCTTTACTTTCCCTTTTGGAACTTATGCTTATCGCCGTATGCCTTTTGGTTTATGTAATGCACCCGCTACCTTTCAAAGATGTATGACTGCTATATTCTCTGACTTTTGTGAAAAGATTGTTGAGGTTTTCATGGATGATTTTTCCGTATACGGAACTTCTTTTGATGGTTGCTTAAGCAACCTTGATCGAGTTTTGCAGAGATGTGAAGAAACTAATCTTGTCTTGAATTGGGAGAAGTGCCACTTTATGGTGAATGAATGTATAGTCCTTGGGCATAAAATTTCTGAAAGAGGTATTGAAGGTGATAAAGCTAAAGTTGATGCAATTGAGAAAATGCCATGTTCTAAAGATATCAAAGGTATAAGAAGTTTCCTTGGTCATGCTGGTTTCTATAGAAGGTTTATAAAAGACTTCTCTAAAATTTCTAGGCCTCTTACTAATCTTTTGCAAAAAGATGTTCCATTTGTTTTTGATGATGATTGTGTAGAAGCCTTTGAAATACATAAGAAAGCCTTAATTTCTGCACCTATTGTTCAACCACCTGATTGGAACCTACCCTTTTGTCGGGCCCATGGAACCCAGGGTATCCAGACCCGTCTGCCTTTGGCCCAGGGCGCAACGCCTGGCGTGGGCCCAGCAGGCCGTCATCAGCAAGCACCTCACCAGGACTCTTCATGAGGCCTTGGCCTCCTGAGGCCTCCTCCTTAGGAAGTGGCGAGCAAGGCTCGCCATCCTCACCAATGGCCTCGCGAGGCCCTCTCGCGAGGCGGCCTCCCGAGGTGGCCTCCCGAGGCCTCCTCCCGAAGGCGCCCAAGACGAAGGTTGTTCGACACAGCCGCGCGGTCGGGGGCCCATCATGTGGGTGACGCGCGCGGCGACGACCGGCGGCAGAGGCCGCGCCAGAAGGCGCGGATGGAGATGGTTTCCTCTTTTGTGTTAAGGGATCAGGGCCAGCTATCTACTACTCAAAGCGACCCCAAAGGTTGCCCGATCGGCGAAGGAAGACCAAGACGGCGGGCGCGCAGGGCGGAGGTCATCACCGAGCCCACCGGCGCGTCATGGATCATGCTTTGGTAGGCGAAGACCGCCTTTAGTCAGGATAGCCTGAGCGCCTGTCCCCTTTCAAAACCGCCAAGTGTGGCAACCCTTCCCGCCTAAGTTTTCGAGGGGGAAGAGGACCAAGGCTGGTATAAAGGGCAATGCTGCCGTTGAAGGACGGAGAGACCTCGGTTGAGTTTTGCCTCCTCCACCTTGTACGCAAGAACTATCTTGCCCCTTGCAATCCTCTGACCCTCCTTAGTTCAACTAGATGAATTAAATTCTCAGAATTCACATTACTATCGAAATTTTAGTTCATTTGGTTGAACTAATTAGGGTCGGAGGGAACCCTAAATGTTCCAAATTTGCATGCCTACTTGTCGTTCCGTATATTTTCTGCCCCACTTTAGACATTTTCTTAGTTGCCCCTTTCAAAGTGTCGGCCAGGTATCAATGAAAATGATATACCAAGGTACCCTAAAGGTTCCAAATTTGCATGCCTACTAGTTCTATGTCTTTTCAATAATTATCCTGGCTGAAAATAAATTTCCATAAAAGTGAACTGTTCTGCTTTGAGCGCGCTAAGGACGAACAGAAAAACTACAGACACTTGTTCGGGTGTGGATTGGATTCCTTCCTTTTAGTTATCTTGGGATCCCAATTCATCCCCGAAAGCTGTCCAATAAGGAATGAAAATGCATTAAAGATCGATTTGAGAAGAAGCTAGGCTACTCAAAAGGGTGAGCTTATGTCTTATGGAGGTCGGCAAATTCTTATTAATTAAGTGCTTACAAGCATGTCGATGTTCATGTTATCTTTCTTTGAAATACCCGTAGGGGTATGAAAAAATTTGGACTTCTATCGATCACATTTTTTTGGCAAAGCGATGAGACTAAAACAAAATGAAGACCGGCTAAGTGGGGCATATTATGTAGTCCAAAAGACCAAGGGGGTTTGGGAATTGAAAATCTCGAAGTAAAGAATAAATGTGGTTATATCGGCTATCCTCATAGGAGGAAGGGGTGTGGATTCAGTTATTGCGTAACAAGTGTCTGCATTCCATAACTTTAACACAAGTTACGGTGTAGCCGAATGATTCTCCCTTTTGGAAGGGTTGATGAGAACTAAGGTTGTGTTCTTTAACCGGAGTAAATTTATCATTGGGGATGGGCACACAACTAGATTCTGGGAGGACACTTGGATGGGTGAGACGTCTCTAGCTTTATAGTATCCAACTTTGTATAATATTGTATAACATAAAGACTCACTTCTGAGTATAATATTAGGTTCCGTTCTCTTACACATTTAGCTCAGGCAGGCACTAGTTCGGAAACGATGGGAGAGATGGTTGCATTTAGTGCGTAGGTGAATGGATGTCAACCTGACTAATGAGCCACATGTATTCCGATGGAAACTCTCAGTTTTAGGTGTGTTCTCAATCAAATCTAGGTATGTGGACTTGATTAATAATGAACCAATCCCCAAATCTATTCATATACGAAAAGCAAAGGTGCCTTTAAAAATAAAAATAAAATGCGGTTTATGCATAAGGGATTGACTCTGACTAAGGACAATTTGGCAAAACATAGGTGGGGGTGGAGTAAACGGTGTTGCTTTTGTGATAACGAGGAAACGATTCAACATTTGTTTCTCACATGTCCACTAGCAAAGTTATTTAGGTGAAAAATACATGTGTCCTTTAACGTTTCTCCATCTACTAGTATCTCCAACCTGTTTAGCAGTTGGTTAGGTGGGGTTGAGCCTAATATAGCGACACGAATTCGTGTGGGAGTTGGTGCATTACTTTGGGCTATTTGAAACTGTAGGAATGATGTTGTATTTAACAGAACAAATATTACAAAATTTTCGCAGGTTATCTACTGTGCGTCTGGATGAATCCGTATGTGGTCATTACTACACTGTGCAGAGGAGAGGCAACATGTGACCTTTGTGTGCAACCGATGGGAGACGGTAGCACGGGCTACATACAACCGGTTTGGATGGCGGTCAAATAATAGGATAGGGTGTAGGCCTTGTGTCCTATATTTGTCTGTTGTGGCTATTTTTATACTTTCTTGATTTTGTTTACATACTTTAGATGTTACTCGTACTTTAATACTATGTTTCGTTAAATAAACAGAAGTGTGCGTCACTTGATGGAGAGGCCGGGGTATTCCTCCTTTTCGAAAAAATAGCTATCACACAACTTAACTTGGTAATACAAATTTGCAGCTTCTACTACGAGAGCAAAGTCTCTTCTCTAAGAAATCTTCTAAAATTAACATGAATTGCGTCCTTGAGGCCATCACACACCTTTGTGAATTGTTGAAAGTGCAATTGCGTCCTTAAGTATATTTTGGTATTGATGATCATGAATTAAAGGAACTAATGAAGTCCACTAAGTGCATGGGCAGGTTTTAGTCCTATGTGTGAAGATTTTAGTGGATTGTTGACCGTTGAAAATTCAAGCACTTACAAAGGACTTCGTGGAGGCCAGCTAGTTTAGCCTTTATTTTTGGTCTTCAATATTAGGAATCCCACACTATTAAGAGGGGGTCATTGGGAAGTAAAGTACAATGTCAAGTCATGATCAAGATACCCATTTTCCTAAACTGAAGTCCAAATCCAAATAGCCTAACCAAATCCCAAGTCAAAAGCTGCAGAAGTGCAAATCCAGGTTGGCCAAGTCTCCCGGCCATTTTGACCGAAGTCTCTAGTCAGGCATCTGCGGCATATAAGAATGTTCGTTTTTTCAGCACAAGTTTTGGGGCCTCCTGTAGTCCCTCTTGGGCTGGAGCCAGAGCCTTCGGTGATTTCTCTGGGTGCTCTCGGGTTCCACCCGAAATATTTGAGAAAAGGGTCGGAATCTCTGGGGGTGATGTTCTCGACTCGCGCTTTGGATCTGGTGTGACATCCCAGGCGGAGTTTCTGACTCTTCTTCCAGGGGCTCTCGGGTTGGAACTGGAGCTTGGGCCTTACTTTGAGACACCCTGCTTCCTCGCCTTTCTGGCTCATGTGCAATCGCTGACAGCTAACCCGAAGCCTCTAGGCCTTTTGGGGAGGAGACTCCGGGTGACTAATTTTGGCAAAAACTGGCTAGTTGCTTCTCATCAATATATAAGACACCTACAAATCTGCTAGGTGGTTGACCACTTTATTTCTCTTTGAGCAGATCTAAGAAGAGATCCACCCACATCTTTACTACCCTAAATCTTATTTTCCTTGAGGGATTGTGAGAGATTTGATTGAGAAACACACCCAAGCAAAGATCCGTTCTTCTCTCTCTTTTGACCAACGGATTTCTTCTGTTAAGCAAGTCTCTAGCTTTCCCATTTGTTCTTGTTACTTCCTGGGCAGTAAGATTCATTTGGTATTTACCCCATCATTTTTAAAGGTTTAGAGGTCGCCTCAAGGTCGACCACAGGTGGTTGGGAAATGCCTTTTTTGTGATATCTCAATGGGAAAGTGAGCCTTTGTGGTATAGGATGTCTTTTTGGTTTCCCGCCTCTTCAACGGTGCTTAGTTTCCCTCCAAGGAAGTGAACATTGAGGTACATCTTTGTCTCCGCGCCTCTTTGGTTATCCCAAACCCTAGCTCATTCATTTGTGTTTTACTTTGATCCCTTGACCATGCAAGCATTGTATAGGTTGTCTACTCACCCTAGCTTCATTAGGGTCACATTTATATTCCACAAAGCCTAATCTTGCTAAGAAAAGATATGAAATTTGTAGAGAACTATTCACCCCTCCTCTAGGTCCATCAATTGTTGGAAAAGGGGCCGAGCCTAATTCTAGCCTCCTCCAAGAACCTAGTTTTCCTACCATCTCCTATGATGCTCTCACAACAAGAATAAAATAAATCTTTTACACAAACAATACCAGACAAAAATTGAGAATGGCCAGGAGAAGCTTTACATTAAATTGAAGTCCCTCTTCTTGGGTACTTAGCTCTAATCAAATATTTCCTCGATATTCTATAACCACCTAAAATGCAAGCTAATACTCTTTAAACTCAAGCGAGTGATACCAAGACCACCTTGTTCCTTAGGTTGGCAAATCACTGGCCATCGAACTAGGAGAAATTTCTTAATCCCCTACATCCCATGCCATAAAAAATCTAGCCACACCAAAATCTAAACGTCACAAAATGAACCTTTTTGCACTTTTAAAAGACATCATGTAGTTCAGAACACCTCTAGGACAAGATTTTTACATCAGAAGCCTCCCACCAATATAAATAGGTCCCTCTTTCGACAAGGAAATTTTGAATCTACCTTCTAAATGTGAAAAAATATTACTTGCTTCGTTCACAAATATAAGATGTTTTGGATATTTCAATATAGACTACATACGAATGAAATGAATGGACATCTTATTGGTGGGATATTTCAATATAGACTTCATACTAAAACATGTATATATACATCCAATTTAGGAAAAAGTTAGAACATCTTATGTTTGTGAACTAAGGGAGTATATAACAAAAAATACAATTTGACATAAAATGGGTAGGGCTTGAGCTTATGTCGCCTTCAATTTCTCGATAATTCTAGAGAAAAAGTAGCTCGCACAAAAAATATTTCTTTAGCGAGTGACAAGTTGGGGCAGATGCTTTTCCAACAATCCCAAGTAGTAGCATGCAATGTACTCCTCCATTTTCCAAACATCAGACAGAGAACCAATAGATCGAGCGCCGCCCTCAGCTGCTTTGACCGAAACCACAATCTGATTGAGCGACAGGGTAAAACTGGTGCAAGAGGAGAAACTTGTTGCACCTACCAATCCCAGCCCTCGAGGCCCCATTCCTTGAGCTCATTCAAAATGACTTGACACGAAACAACACAGGATTGCACCGAGATGATAGCCGTGTTGGAGAGGGCAGGTGCCACAACAACCATGTCAAGATCACCATCTAGCGAAAAGAAGGAGCAACCAGGCAGACCAAGGCCAAATTTCTTGAAGGCCGGGAACTTGCAGCGGTCCTGGCAATCCATCGTAAGGTGACCCTCGGTCCGGCAGATGAGGCAGAAAGGAGGGAATTTGTGGCGAGATTGGAAGTGCCCCGACCGATGGCAGGCGAAGCAGGTGGGAATAGATGAAGAACTAGACGAGGGGGGTGGGGGAGCCGCACCCTGCGGGAGGGGAGGAGGAGGAGGAAGGATGCCATCACCAGCAGCACCCACAGAGGAACCAGGATCTGACGGAGAGAACTTTTGAGCCTTGTAGGTGTCGGTAGAAGGACAATACCCACCCCACTGATACTGCCTGCAGCCATCGCCAGTACCGCTGCCGCTGCTGCCACCAACATAAGGACGGCCGCCAGCCCCCGGCCCAGCAGCACCCGAGCGCGCAGCAGGACGCGGGGCGCCACAGGACCACGAGTGTCGGTTTCTAAGAACCTACATATGAGTTGTGAGCAACAACTCTTTGAGAGTTCAGCCAGGGACTGAACACATCAAACAATCCTAAGTCATGGATGAAATATGTGGATGAACTAAAGATGAACACAAAGAGCTACCAGGTTCGGGCCACCTTCTTGGTGTAATACCCTACTCCTACCTTGTCTGTATTTCAATGGAGAGAGCTACAATGTGTCTGTTACAAGATCAAAAGATCGCCCCCCTATGAGGCCTCAGTCTTCCCCATTTATAGTGTTGAGGGAAGACCTTGTCGGGGCTCCTGATTGGTTGAATATACTTTGGTGGCATGGTCGCCCATTGCACGATGGCGCGCGTGATGATGACGTACTCTCGGGGAAGCGTGTTACCCCCTGGGTACTTACCCGCCTCCTTTGGTATTCGTCGAGCGGTGGTGAGGTACCACCACTGTAGAAGTGTAAGCGGTAGGTGAATCTTACTCTAGTCGTCGTAGATGGCTTGGGCCGCACGGGTCCTGCCGGAGGCCATGTGCGAGGACTAGTCATTCGACCTTCGTTTCCCACCCGACGTAGGAAGGAATGTGATACGTCCAATTTGCATCATGATTTCCTACTAATAATTATTATGTTTTTTTATCATTATTTCACTTTATGGTACAATTCTTATGCCTTTTCTCTCTTATTTTGCAAGATTCACATGAAGAGGGAGAATGCCGGCAGCTGGAATTCTGGACCTGAAAGGGGTGAAACAGAGATAGCTATTCTGCACAACTCCAAATGACCAAAAAATCTTCACCAGCACCATCTCATCTCAAACCCTAGTTCATCTCTTGTATTCAATCTTTGTCTCAAAACCTCAGATTGGTACCTGTGGGTTGCTAGTAGTGTTGATTACATCTTGTAGTTGATGCTAGTTGGTTTATTTGGTGGAAGATTATATGTTCAGATCCTTAATGCTATTCAATACCCCTCTGATCTTGAACATGAATATGATTTGTGAGTAGTTACTTTTGTTCTTGAGGACATGGGAGAAGTCTTGTCATAAGTAATCATGTGAATTTGGTATTCGTTCGATATTTTGATGCTATGTATGTTGTGCTTCCTTTGGTGGTGTCGTGTGAACGTCGACTACATGACACTTCACCATCTTTGGGCCTAAGGGAAGGCATTGTGGAGTAGTAATTAGATGATGGGTTGCTAGTGTGACAGAAGCTTAAACCCTAGTTTATGCGCTATTTCGTAAGGGGCTGATTTGGATCCATATGTTTCATGCTATGGTTAGAGTTATCTTAATTCTTGTTTCGTAGTTGCCGATGCTTGTGAGAGGGTGTAATCATAAGTGGGAGGCTTGTTCAAGTAAGAACAACACCGAAGCACCGGTCCACACACATATCAAATTATCAAAGTAGCGAACGCGAATCAAACAAACATGATGAAAGTGACTAGATGAAATTCCCATGTGTCCTCGAGAACGCTTTGCTTATTATACGAGTTCGTTCCGGCTTGTCCTTTGCTACAAAAAGGATTGGGCCACCTTGCTGCACTTTATTATACTTGTTACTTGTCTTGCTATCAAAACTATCTGTTACCGCTACTTTCAGTACTTGCAGAGAATACCTTGCTGAAAACCGCTTGTCATTTCCTTCTGCTCCTCGTTGGGTTCGACACTCTTACTTATCGAAAGGACTACGATTGATCCCCTATACTTGTGGGTCATCAGAAAGCTTCTCGGTACGGGCCATTATGCAGCCTCCGAAGTCAAGACCTGCTTCTCCGGACGGGCAAGTGAGGTCTCAACGCGGCCTCCCAGGAAGGCTCCACGAAGGGTTCCCATAAGTCACTCTATCTTCATGTCTTGTCCCCTAACGGCCCAGTTCATAGTCCAATGGGTACATCAGGGTCTTCACAAGATATTCCCTCGAACGGAGAACTATCTATGCCTTTGTCATCAAGGATCCTCTTACCAGGCTAGTAATACCCCAGTTTTACTGGCACAGATAGTAGCCCCCGGGCCCATCACCCGTCTTGGCGATTGCCGAAGTGGAGGCGGAGGATGGGGCCATGCCTTTCTAGAGCCTTGACACGTGGCGACCAATCAATTATAACGGGACCGGATGTTGCAGACTTTTTCTGTGCCGCATTGAAGGATGGCTTGGTGGGTGGTTTTGTCAGACCACGGGAGTGCCTCGATTCCTTCCCATGCTCACGTCGCGTCCTCGGGAAGCGGAGAACGTGGGCAGTTGTAGCCAAGAGGCGGGCGGTTTCCCCTCCGGCTGCCCCTTGATTTATAAGGGTGAGGAGTTAGGGTGCGGTTAGTGTTGGAAATATGCCCTAGAGGCAATAATAAAATGGTTATTATTATATTTCCTTGTTCATGATAATCGTTTATTATCCATGCTATAATTGTATTGGTTGGAAACACAAATACATGTGTGGATACGTAGACAACAACATGTCCCTAGTGAGCCTCTACCTGACTAGCTCGTTGATCAAAGATGGCCATGGTTTCCTGGTCATAGACATGAGTTGTCATTTGATAATGGGATCACATCATTAGGAGAATGATGTGATGGACAAGACCCAAACTATGAACGTAGCATATATGATCGTGTCAAGTTTATTGCTATTGTTTTCGCATGTCAAGTATCTGTTCCTATGACCATGAGATCATGCAACTCACTAACACCGGAGGAGTACCTTGTGTGTATCAAATGTCACAACGTAACTGGGTGACTATAAAGATGCTCTACAGGTATCTCCGAAGGTGTCTGTTGAGTTGGCATGGATTAAGACTGGGAATTTGTCAGTCCGTATGACGGAGAGGTATCTCAGGGCCCACTCGGTAATACAACATCACAATGAGCTTGCAAGCAATGTGACTAAAGAGTTAGCCATGGGATCTTGTATTACAGAACGAGTAAAGAGACTTGCCGGTAACGAGATTGAACTAGGTATGGAGATACCGACGATCGAATCTCGGGCAAGTAACATATCGCCGGACAAAGGGAATTGCATACGGGATTGACTGAATCCTTGACATCGTGGTTCAACCGATAAAGATCTTCGTTGAATATGTAGGAACCAATATGGGCATCCAGGTCCCGCTATTAGTTATTGACCGGAGAGGAGTCTCGGTCATGTCTGCATATTCCCGAACCCGTAGGGTCGCACGCTTAACGTTTGGTAGCGCTAGGGTTGTATTGAGATATTAATAGTGGAAAGTCCGAAGGTTGTTCGGAGTCCCGGATGGGATCCGGGGCATCACGAGGAGCTCCGGAATCGTCCGAAGGTAAAGATTCATATATGGAAAGTTGTTATCGGGGTTCCGGAAAAAGTTCGAGTTTTTTTGGCGGGAAGGTTCTAGAAGGTTCCGGAGTGGGGCCCACCTGCATGGGGGACCCACATGAACGTGGGTAGTGGGTAAAGTCCCCACAACCCTGGTCTAGGCGCACCAAGATCCTCCCTTAAAAGGAATAGTATCATATCCCAAAGGGATAAGATCAGGATCCCTAAAAAGGGGGGATAGTGATCGGTGGGGAAGGAAAGGAGGGATTTCCTTCCTCCCCCTTTGGCCAACGACCCTAGGGCCTTGGAGGGCAAGCCACCAGCCCCCTCCACGCCTATATAAAGGTGGGGAGGCGTTGGGGGCAGCCGCCCCTTGGACCCTTGCCCGTTACCTCTCCCAACTCCTCCCACGTTTCATCGGTACGCGCTTGGCGAAGCCCTGCCGGAATTCCGCTGCCACCACCACCACCATACCGTCGTGTTGGTCCCGATCTCATCTACCCCCTCTCTCTCGCTTGCTAGATCAAGAAGGAGAGGACGCCGCCGAGCCGCACGTGTGCTAAACTCGGAGGTGCCGTCCGTTCGGCACTTGATCGGGAGTTCATGGACGGATCGTGATTGGATCGCGAAGACGTTCGACTACATCAACCGCGTTTCTTAACGCTTCCGCTTAGCGATCTACAAGGGTATGTAGATGCAATCTCTCCTCTCGTAGATGTTCATCTCCTAGATCGATCTTGGTGAGCGTAGGAAATTTTTTGTTTCCCATGCAAAGTTCCCCAACAGTTAGCCCATTCCGTTGTCTTCGCCCCCATCCATTCTCTTCACCGTTGCTTCAGGTTTTCTCCTCTTCCTCGCATTAGCCCCCGTCCGGGATCTCTTTCCCATGGATTCGCGTAGATCTAAGACCGCCGTGGACAAGGGAAAGAAAAGCAAGGAGGCGGCGGCATCGCTGCCGCCGGAGCCGGCTCTGCACGAGTCGGATTTTGTGGATACCGATAGCACGAAAGCGCTTCGGTTCTTGGTCGGCAGTCAAGGTAGTGAGTGGGGGCGCATGGTGTTGCTGCCGGCGGGAAGCCAGGGAGTGGATGAGGACGGGGTTCCCATCTTTGTCAACTTCCTTGCCGCCGGCCTTGTGCCTCCCTTCTCTGATTTCTTCATGGAGGTGATGGAGCACTATGGGATCCACATGCTGCACCTCCATCCGAACGAGGTGACAGTTTTGGCTATCTTTGCCCATCTCTGCGAGGGCTTTGTCGGAGTGCGGCCGTCGCTGGAGCTTTTTCGGCATTTCTACTCCCCACGCATGAATTCCATCGACAGGCAGATCTCAGGGTGTGTGACCTTCCGTCTTGCGGTAAAGAAGACGGACATAAGTTACATCCCGATTGATTTGTACTCCCATGTGAAGGAGTAGCATCGGAGCTGGCTGATGGTGAAGACCTTGTGAGGCTCTCCTCTGCTCCGGGAACCGGAGGTTCCCCCACCCGTGATGGCACCCCCGGGATGGAAAAGGTGCATCGTCGGTAGGGCCTTCAAGCCAGTCCTCCAGCGCATCAAGTTGTTCACGGAGTGGGGGTTGGACGGCCGCATGGTGGCGTGCAGCTTCGTCTGTCTCCGGATCGCCCCCCTTCAATTTTGGAAGGAGCCGACTTGGACGCTCATGGGCGAGGAAGATGTCCAATGCTTGCACCGGGACGCGCTCTCGGGAGAGAAATTTTCATGGGTAATGGAGACCTGGTACATCCATTTTGCATCATGTTTTCCTACTGATATTTATAGTGTTTTTGGTCATTATTTCCAAATGACTTTTCTCTCTTAATTTGCAAGATTTATATGGAGAGGGAGATTACCGGTAGCTGGAATTCTGGACCTAAAAAGCTACAGCAGAGATACCTATTCTACGGAGCTCCAAATGACCTGAAACTTCACGTGGATTTTTTATTGAATATATGAAAAATACTGGAACAAAGAAATACCAGAGGGGGCCCACCAGTTGCCCACAAGGCAACAGGGCGTGACCACCCTCCTAGGCACGCCCTGATGCCTTGTGGGGCCCACAGCTGGCCTCTGGCCCCCTCCTTCTGCTATATGAAGCCATTTACCCTAAAAAAATAGGAGGAGGACTTTCGGGACGAAGCGCCGCCGTCTCGAGGCGAAACTTGGGCATGAGCTCTTTTGCCCTTCGGCGGAGCGATTCCGCCGGGGATACTTCCCTCCTGGAGGGGGAAATCGAAGCCATCGACATAACCAACATTCCTCTCATCGTGGGAGGACCAATCTTCACCAACATCTTCACCAGCACCATCTCATCTCAAACCCTAGTTCATCTCTTGTATTCAATCTTTGTCTCAAAACCTCAGATTGGTACCTGTGGGTTGCTAGTAGTGTTGATTACATCTTGTAGTTGATGCCAGTTAGTTTATTTGGTGGAAGATTATATGTTCACATCGTTAATGATATTCAATACTCCTCTGATCTTGAACATGAACATGATTTGTGAGTAGTTACTTTTGTTCTTGAGGACATGGGAGAAGTCTTGTCATAAGTAATCATGTGAATTTGGTATTCGTTCGATATTTTGATGATATGTATGCTGAAAGAACTTGTGCGGCCCCCATGTTTGGTTTTGGTAATTTATGACAATCTCTATGGACTAATGGTTGTCTTGAGTTATATTTGAAGGGTTTTTTCCATACGCATTTCTTGAAGTACATGTGTTGGTTTCAAGGAGATTATGTGATGACCAAGGTGGTATTCAAGGATTTATCCAAAGATTGGTCACGCAAGGAATTGAGCCTATGGCAAGCATGTCTTGAAGAAGAAGATTGCGTGAACATTCATGTTTACCATCAAGACATCACCTTTATGAGGAAAGAAGAGAAGATTCATGGTTGATCAAGACTAATGACAAAGAATGGATTCAAGTTGATCAACACACAAAGCGTAGAAGTTGTACCAAGTGGGACCAAGTGATCTCACGGTATGGTAAGCATTGTCCATTATGCTTTGTGTAGTAACCCATGGTCTATGTGAGAGTTCATTGTGGGGTTAGGTTTGTTTCCATGGGCTTGCATCAAAAGGAAGATCTCGTATGTCCCATGGAGGATGACGTCAAGTGGTGATTGTCATCAAGGTTGCGGTGTGCAAGTTCAAGTGAAGCATCATGAAGAGATCATGCTTGAAGCTTGCCGTCCATTGTGGTGACAATGGACTTATGAAGTTGTGACGAAGAGTGGCTCACCCATAGTGGAGTATGGGGGAGCAATCAACTAGTCTTCATCGAGGCAACGCAATCAAGAAAGGTGGTCCAACTTGAGGAAGTCAAGATCGTCATCATCTAGCTGAAGTGGACTATGTGCAAGGCAAAGGTTTGCCCTTGATAGGTTTTCTATTTTACTGGTCTCATGGTGGTAGTTGGGAGACCGGGTTATAGGATCGATTGCCGTACTAGCAAGGGGGGCTCTCAAGTGAGTAGCTTGATCGTATCATTCGTAGAGAGCTCAAACCATTGCATCCCTTGCATCATCTTTCTTGGTTCTTGGTTGGTGTTTCTCCTTGTGAGTTTTAGAGCTTTTGGTCATCTTCATGACAAGCTCGAGTTCATCGAAAACGGAGTTCATATGCATCTTCTATGATGTTTTCGATGTTGGAGTTTATGCCGGTTCTTCACCGATGGAGGCTTCACTCCTCTATATCTTAGGCATACTCCCCCTGCCACTTCTTACTATGTTGTTGGATAGTATTTGTCGTCTTCTATTCAACGAGCTTGAGTTTGCTCTATTCGGAGCTCATATGCAGAAGTTGTGGAAGTTCTGGTTTTCTTTGCTGCATCTGTTTGCTTGGGTAGTTTTTCAGTTTTAAGTGGTAGTAGAGAGGTAGTGGAGAGCAGTAGTACTGCTCGAGCGATAGTACTGCTCCCCGAGCGGTAGTACCGCTTGCGTGATACTTCCGCTTCCTTCTACCGCAACCACTTCCGCTTATTTTTATGCTTCTGTTGCACAATCTGCTCGAGCGGTAGTAGAGAGCGGTAGTACTGCTCCCCCGAGCGGTACTACCTCTGTGGCAGAACTACTGCTCGTGTTTTTGTATCTCGTTGGGCTGTTTTGACCGTGCTAAGCGGTAGTACCGCTCCCCCGAGCGGTAGTACCACTTAAACACGACTTGTGGGCATAACGGTTGGATTCGGGGGGGGGGGCTATTTAAGGGGGCCTTCTTGCCCAATGGTTCTAATCCATCGAGCTCGTGTTCTTCCCCGATTGTTGACCTTCTTCGAGCTTGCTATCTCTCAATCCCTCCAATGATTCTTGCTAGTTCTTGAGGGAAAAGAGAGAGGAGATCTTGATCCACATTTCCACCAATCACTTTCTCCTCTATGTGAGGGGAACCCCTTGGATCTAAATCTTGGAGTTCTTTGTGTTCTCTTCTTCATTCTTCCTCTCATTTTCCTCCCTAGCATTAGTTGCTTTGGTGGGATTTGGGAGAGAAGGACTTGGGCACTCCGTGTGCCCTTGCCATTGCATTTGGTGCATCGGTTTGAGTTCTCCACGGTGATATGTGGAAGTGAAGTTTGAGAAGCTTGTTACTCTTGGGTGTTTGGGCACCCTAGAGCTTGTTCCTGTTGGGTGCTTTGGTGCCCTAGACGGTTGGTGTTGTCGGAGCTCAATCATTGTGGTTTAAAGCTCCGGGCAAGCGTCGGGGTCTCCAATTAGGTTGTGGAGATTGCCTCGAGCAATTTGATGGCTACCGGTGACCGCCCCCAAGGGTTGCCAATTGTACGGGTTCGGTGACCGCCCCTAAGGGTTGCCATATGTATGGGTTCGGTGACCGCCCTCAAGGGTCCCTTAGTGGAATCACAACATCTTGCATTGTGCGAGGGCGTGAGGAGATTACGGTGGCCCTAGTGGCTTCTTGGGGAGCATTGTGCCTCCACACCGCTCCAAATGGAGATTAGCATCCGCAAGGGTGTGAACTTCGGGATACATCATCGTCTCCGCATACCTCGGTTATCTCTTACCCGAGCCCTTTACTTATGCACGTTACTTTGTGATAGCCATAGTGTTTCTTGTTATATATCTTGCTATCACTTAGTTGTTTATCTTGCTTAGCATAAGTTGTTGGTGCACATAGGTGAGCCTAGTCATTTTAGCTTTTGTGCTTGACAAATTAAACGCTAGTTTTATTCCGCTTTTATTCAAGCTTAAACCGTAATTATTTTAAAGCGCCTATTCACCCCCCTCTAGGCGACATGCACGATCTTTCAATTGGTATCAGAGCCTCGTGTCTCTTTATTTGGCTTAACTGCCTAGAGAGTAAAGATGTCGACTAGGGGATTTGGATTCTTTGACACTCTTAGTTTCGATGGCACAACTTCTGATGTTTGGGTTATTCGCATGCTTAATCATTTCCGGGCCATTGACCCGTGTTTAGAGCGAATTGTAGATATGGGTTTTTCTCCTCCAATGGATTCTCAAAACCTATCTTTAGAGGATGAAAAAAACTCTTATCTCAATGCTCAAGCTTCTAATGTGCTTTTCGATGCTTTGAGCAATGTAGTTATATTTCAACTCATGTCGTTTCGGGATGCTCATGAGTGGTGGACAAAGCTTGAAGACAAATATGGTGTGTCCAAGATTTGTGGGGATGATTGTTCTCCCTCCACCTCCGGTCGTGTTGTCTTCTCAACTTCTTCTACTTCACCTACATGCAGTTTACCACAAGGTAATGATATGGTCAGTAGTGTTGGTCATTGCAATGATGGTAGTGGGCTTATTATTGATGATCCTTCATCACTATCTTATTGCAATGCTCCATCTTTGGACTTTAACACTTCGAGCACTCTAAATGCTTCACATGCTTGTGTTGATAGTCCTTGCATATCATGTAGAAATTGCTTGACCAAATCTCATGATGATATGCTTGCTATGTCTTGTTGCCATGATAAATATGCCTCTATTTCCTCTAGTTATTGTGCTAACAATGTAGTGGAAAACCATCGGTCTATGGAACAAGATATGGTATTGAATGGTGCCTCAAGGGATCCTACATCATCATATATTGTTTTTTGCCTTATGGCTAAGGCTTCAAAGGTATCTCCTACTTTGAACCCCAATATGTCTCTTGATGATGATGTTGATGCTAATGATGATGAGGATAATGATGAGGAGAATGATAATGTTGCTTCCTTAAAAATTAAGGGGGAAATTATTTTTAAAGCTCTTCATTAGAATAAAATTGCTCGTTCCAACTTCATGGAAATTATGTCTATTGCCATTGAGGGCTAGAAATACATTGAGGAGTTGGAATCTCATCTCGAGGAGCATGAGGTCACCATTGAGAAAATGGAAGGTCTTGAGCGTGATTATGCTAATGAGATTGCAGATCTATCTCAAGCTCTTGAACTTGAACAAACCACCAAGGAATCACTTGAGGAGACTTTTACTCTAGAATTATCTACGGTGAGGGAATCCCGTGATAGAGCTCTTGAGGTGGCCAATGATTTCGAAACTAAAAATTACAAGCTTGAAGTTGCTCATGCTAAACTGCTTGAGGACTTTGAGCACCTCGAAAATGGCTCAAGGGCCATTAAGAGTGAGCTCATCGAACTCACTAAGTCTCATGCTCAACTAAAAGCTTCATATTTAAAAGAGCTTGCCAAAGTGCCTTCTCCTCTTGTTGTTAATGATGATGCTTGTGCTACTAACTCTATTTCTTGTGAAGCATCCATTTTGAAGGAGAATGTTGAGCTAATGGCTCAACTTGAGTTGCTATCTAGCAATTATGGGAAATTGGAAGAAAGTCATGCGAAGCTCTCAAGCTCTCATGTTGACCTTCTAGTCTCCCATAATGTGCTATTGGTAGCTCATGAGGCTAGAATCTCTAAGGTAACATCTAGTGAGCCTCATGTGGACACAAGCACTACTTCTTCTCAAAATGTTATCTTGCCATGTGCTAGTCCTTGTAATTCTTCTATGCATAATGTTGCTACATCTTGTGATGAATTACTTTCCTTGCCTTGTTGCTCTAATGATGAAGCTTATACTTCCTCTAGTACTTGTTTTGATACTAACCATGTAGAGAAAATCAAAGGGCTCAAGGCCCAAGTCACTTCTTTGAAGAAAGACTTGGAAAAGTCTCATGAAGGGAAGTCTAGACTCAACAATATCTTGAGTGTGCAAAAATCCCCCAATGACAAAGGTGGACTTGGATTCAACTCCAATAAGAAGAAGTCCAAGATCAACAAGAAGAAGGGCCAAGAACAAGTCAAGAATTCGGCCAAGATTGTTTGCTTCAAGTGCAAGATTGAAGGGCATCATGTTCGATCTTGCCCATTGAAGAAGAAGCATCATAGTGACAAGCAACAAGGGAAGCGGCCACAAGTTGAAGAAAGGCCACTTCCCAAGAAGACTCAAGTTAATGATTCTCATGTTGAGAAATCAAGTGAGAAGAAAGTGAAGAGTAGATGTTGCTACGTATGTCGTGAGAAGGCTCACCTTGCTTCTTCATGCACTAATGGTACCGTATCCAACCCTATTCTAATTGATGATATCTATTCTCTTGGGAAGGATAGGGTTGGCAATGTGTTTGCCAAGTTTGTTGGTACTCAAAGTAGTGTCAAGAAAAGAACTACTTGGGTAGCCAAGCCTATTGTGACTAACCTCTTAGGACCCAACTTGGTTGGGGACCAACAAGCTCAAACTTGATCAATAGGTGTTGTTGGAGGGCATTGAAGACTTGGCTATATGATGAAGAATTAAGGGATCTTCATCATTCATTTTGTCTCAAGTCAAGTCACTTGGATTATCAAGTTTCTATCTTATATCCAATGTGCCTCTCTGTGGTAACTTGTACTTAAATTGTTTACATTGAAAGTTACTTGCCCCATTGCATGTGTTGGTTTTGTACCTTGCATGTGTGTGTATATGTTGTGCTTCCAACTTGCTTATCTTGAGAAATCAAGTATGTGTATGTTGGTTTGCGCATCATGTACGTGTGAGTCTTGTGTTGAGCCTAGTTTGCATCTTGTTTGTATCTTAGTTGGCTCTTGTGAGAGATTAATGGATCATCCCATTTTAGTGGAGTGATGTGCTTTGTGCACTTCACAATCCTATAAATGTGTGTACATGAGGAATACCACCTAGTATTGATATTGCAAAAGTATCTAGTCTCTATGTGGTATGTCTTACTCATGAGAAATTCAAATTCTATATTGTCCATTAATTATCTCTTATAGGATTTAGTTTGCCTCTTGTTGAAAAGTTGGGGTATCACATTATGGGGGAGTAATATGCTTTGTGTATATTATAAGCCTAGAAAATGTGTACATTTGAGGTATTGCCACTTAGAGTTGATATTGTAAATTATCTTGTTTCTAGGTGGCATGTTAGCTCTACAAGAGTCGTTTGCTTATGTTGTTTGGTGTGAAGATGATGTTGGATACCTTTACAATCTACCAGCGGGAATTCATTCCAAATACTTATTGTACCTGTACAATTGGTATTCTTGTATGTGGTAGGAATTGTTGAATCATCTTCACGTTTGCTTGTGCTTATTTGCCTTATAACTTGCCAAGGAATGTGTCAACTCCCGTTGTCTTCCGTGCCACTTGTGGATCTTAGTAATTTCTTGATCTTGCCTTGTGTTTCTCTAGATGTAGTGAATATGGTGATCCCATATTGTGCATTTTGTATTCAAATGCAAATTCTCTCTAATGCACAACTCTTGGGGGAGCTATCCTATTTTCTTTAGAACACTCATCTTGTGATCCTTATCAAGTGTGTGTTGGTGGAAGGCAAACCGTTTCTTTTTGGTACTTTGTGCCATCATGAAACTTTGTAGAGGGTTTGGTTTGTTTGGAACCTTCCTCTCTTTTGGGAGTTTGATACCTTTCAATTAGTGTGTATCAATGGATATCTCATTCCTTTATGTATCTTTTAATTGATATCCTTCAAGTGATATTTTCTTCTTTTAGTATCTTAGTTTTCACTTGGTATCTTCTCGATTGGTATCTTATCAATCATGTGTTGTTTTCGTTCTTGAAAGTCTTGAGCATGCATATTTACTTTATGTACTTCCTTTGGCATGCTTTCTTTCTTTGACCCAATATATAGGGGAAACCCCACCATGTCACATATTGGCTAAAGTGTGCATGAAATTCAATTTCATATTTATATGCACATATTTATGTGGAGTTTGTCCTATGTATTGTTGGTTCTCTAACTCTTTTGTCCCAATGAGTTTGGGTACCATTTTGTTTGTGTTTGTTGTTCTAGGAACAATTGGAGATGCATTAGATGCTCGGCTCATTCAAAGGAAGGTGGTGTCACCATGTGCTTATTGGAGTCAAGCTAGGATGATCAATGAACTACTATCTACTACATCATTCCAATGCTATCTCGGTAACAAGTATTTATTCATGCATACATTTCTTGCATTCAACCTTGTGTAGGTTGCATCATGGCATGAATTTCTTGATTAGTTCTTGCGTTACTTGTTTCCTTTCTCAAAGCATCCCAACAATGATATCTTGTTGCTAGTTGTGATGTCTTTGATGTCCGTATGGTTCATTTATAAACTATAAGATAATATTAAGCCATGTGCTATATGCTTTTCAAGCAAAGATCTTATTGGTATATTTTATGACTTCCTTTTGGATATCCTATTCTTTCCTTGTGTAACCATTTCGTGTGTACATCCTTCTTTGTGGATTGATATCATCATGATTTTCATCTACCTAGAATCTTATACACTTGAGGGAAGTTACATCTTTAGTGGATATCCTTATTCTTTCACGTCCACCTTTTCATTCCCTTTATATTTCCTTGGTGGTTCCGTGAAAGGATTTGTCTTGAGTGCGGATCTTATATCCTTGCATCTTGTTGCACTCATTTGTGGTGAAGATTGGATTTCTTATACTTGTCTTGACGAGGCTTTTGCCATCTATTGGTATCCCTCCTCTTCACAAGGCTATCATTTTCTATCTTCACCACGGGTTTTCACAAGCTTTGGTTCTTAGTTTGCATTTTAGTGTGCTTGTGACCCATTTGCTTGTTGTGTGTGTGGGAAGGACATGTCTTGCACCTTGTATCTCATTTTTCAAGACTATGTTGACGCTTAATGCTCATCCTTATATTAGTCTTCTCAAGTGCTTTGACATGACTCACACACATCGTTTTGGTTGAGCCTATTCCTAAGTTGCCTCTCTTTCATGTTGCTCAACCATGTGTTTGTTCCAAGTGCTAGGCTTAGTTTCCTATATGCTCACTTGCACTTGTTGTGAGTTTCTATTGATTTTGGGGGAGTGATGATCCTATTTTGTGCACGTTGTATCCAAATACAAAACTAAATAATGCACAAATCATGGGGAGCTTCTCTATGTTCTTTAGAACACTCCTATGCTCATATCATAATATCATTTATTCGTGTGGCTCGTCGGATGATTTGTTTGATTGGTTCAATTGGTATCTTTAGATTGCTTGCTTCTCTCTTGGTATGTCTTTATGCCATATCATCCTTTTGCAATCTTTGGATCCTCAATATAGTTTGTCTTCCTCCTTTTGCGTATCTTTGGAGATGTGTATTGTATTCCACTCATATTTTGAGAAATACACACTTTATGGATGAACACATATTATATTGGCCTTCTAAGCTTGGAGCTCATTTTGGCAATCGATGCCAATGGGGGAGAAGTTTAGAGAGTTTATAGGAGAAGTGAGTTGCTTCTTCGTTTCATGCTTTGGTTTTGTTCCTAAGCATTTGTATCTCATGCTCTTGCATTATTAGTTGTTGCTTTGCATGGTGATGGTTAATTCCTTATATAAACTCTCTTGAAAGTGATTGTCATCAATTACCAAAATGGGGGAGATTGAAAGAACATGTGCGGCCCCCATGTTTGGTTTTGGTAATTGATGACAATCTCTATGGACTAATGGTTGCCTTGAGTTATATTTGAAGGGTTTTTTCCATACGCATTTCTTGAAGTACATGTGTTGGTTTCAAGGATATTATGTGATGACCAAGGTGGTATTCAAGGATTTATCCAAAGATTGGTCACGCAAAGAATTGAGCCTATTGCAAGCATGTCTTGAAGAAGAAGATTGCGTGAACATTCATGTTTACCATCAAGACATCACCTTTATGAGGAGAGAAGAGAAGATTCATGGTTGATCAAGACTAATAACAAAGAATGGATTCAAGTTGATCAACACACAAAGCGTAGAAGTTGTACCAAGTGGGATCAAGTGATCTCACGGTATGGTAATCATTGTCCATTACGCTTTGAGTACTAACCCATGGTCTATGTGAGAGTTCGTTGTGGGGTTAGGTTTGTTTCCATGGGCGTGCATCAAAAGGAAGATCTCATATGTCCCATGGAGGATGACGTCAAGTGGTGATCGTCATCAAGGTTGCGGTGTGCAAGTTCAAGTGGAGCATCACGAAGAGATCATGCTTGAAGCTTGCCGTCCATTGTGGTGACAATGGACTTGTGAAGATGTGCCGAAGAGTGGCTCACCCATAGTGGAGTATGGGGGAGCAATCAACTAGTCTTCATCGAGCCAATGCAATCAAGAAAGGTGGTCCAACTTGAGGAATCTTCATCGAGCCAACGCAATCAAGAAAGGTGGTCCAACTTGAGGAAGTCAAGATCGTCATCATCTAGCTCAAGTGGACTATGTGCAAGGCAAAGGTTTGCCCTTGATAGGTTTTCTATTTTACCGGTCTCATGGTGGTAGTTGGGAGACCGGGTTATAGGATCGATTGCCGTACTATCAAGGGGGCCTCTCAAGTGAGTAGCTTGATCGTATCATTCGTAGAGAGCTGAAACCATTGCATCCCTTGCATCATCTTTCTTGGTTCTTGTTTGGTGTTTCTCCTTGTGAGTTTTAGAGCTTTTGGTCATCTTCATGACAAGCTCGAGTTCATCGAAAACGGAGTTCATATGCATGTTCTATGATGTTTTCGATGTTGGAGTTTATGCCGGTTATTCACCGATGGAGGCTTCACTCATCTATACCTTAGGCATACTCCCCCTGCCACTTCTTACTATGCTGTTGGATAGTATTTGTCATCATCTATCCAACAAGCTTGAGTTTGCTCTATTCGGAGCTCATATGCAGAAGTTGTGGCAGTTCTGGTTTTCTTGGCTGCATCTGTTTGCTTGGGTAGTTTTTCAGTTTTAAGCGGTAGTAGAGAGGTAGTAGAGAGCTGTAGTACTGCTCCCCCGAGCGGTAGTACCGCTTGCGCGGTACTTCCGCTTCCGTCTGCCACAACCACTTCCGCTTATTTTTATGCTTCTGTTGCACAATCTGCTCGAGCGGTAGTACAGAGCGGTAGTACTGCTCCCCCGAGCGGTACTACCTCTCTGGCAGAACTACTGCTCATGTTTTTCTATCTCGTTGGGCTGTTTTGACCGTGCTAAGCGGTAGTACCGCTCCCCCCAGCGGTAGTACCGCTTAAGCACGACTTGTGGGCATAACGGTTGGATTCGGGGGGGGGGGAGTTATTTAAGGGGGCCTTCTTCCCCAATGGTTCTAATCCATCGAGCTCGTGTTCTTCCCCCATTGTTGACCTTCTTCGAGCTTGCTATCTTTCAATCCCTCCAATGATTCTTGCTAGTTCTTGAGGGAAAAGAGAGAGGAGATCTAGATCCACATTTCCACCAATCACTTTCTCCTCTATGTGAGGGAACCCCTTGGATCTAAATCTTGGAGTTCTTTGTGTTCTCTTCTTCATTCTTCCTCTCATTTTCCTCCCTAGCATTAGTTGCTTTGGTGGGATTTGGGAGAGAAGGACTTGGGCACTCCGTGTGCCCTTGCCATTGCATTTGGTGCATCGGTCTGAGTTCTCCACGGTGATACGTGGAAGTGAAGTTTGAGAAGCTTGTTACTCTTGGGTGTTTGGGCACCCTAGAGCTTGTTCCTCTTGGGTGCTTTGGTGCCCTAGACGGTTGGTGTTGTCGTAGTTCAATCATTGTGGTGTAAAGCTCTGGGCAAGCGTCGGGGTCTCCAATTAGGTTGTGGAGATTGCCCCGAGCAATTTGACGGGTACCGGTGACCGCCCCCAAGGGTTGCCAATTGTACGGGTTCGGTGACCGCCCCCAAGGGTTGCCATTTGTACGGGTTCGGTGACCGCCCTCAAGGGTCCCTTAGTGGAATCACGGCATCTTGCATTGTGCGAGGGCGTGAGGAGATTACGGTGGCCCTAGTGGCTTCTTGGGGAGCATTGTGCCTCCACACCGCTCCAAACGGAGATTAGCATCCGCAAGGGTGTGAACTTCGGGATACATCATCGTCTCCGCATACCTCGGTTATCTTACCCGAGCCCTTTACTTATGCACTTTACTTTGTGATAGCCATAGTGTTTCTTGTTATATATCTTGCTATCACTTAGTTGTTTATCTTGCTTAGCATAAGTTGTTGGTGCACATAGGTGAGCCTAGTCGTTTTAGGTTTTGTACTTGACAAATTAAACTCTAGTTTTATACCGCTTTTGTTCAAGCCTAAACCATAATTATTTTAAAGCGCCTATTCACCCCCCCCCCTCTAGGCGACATCCATGATCTTTCATATGTTGTTGCTTCCTTTAGTGGTGTCATGTGAACGTCGACTACATGACACTTCACTATACTTGGGCCTAAGGGGAGGCATTGTGTAGTAATAAGTAGATGATGGGTTGCTAGAGTGACAGAAGCTTAAACCCTAGTTTATGCATTATTCCGTAAGGGGCTGATTTGGATCCATATGTTTCATGCTATGGTTAGATTTATCTTAATTCTTCTTTCGTAGTTGCGGATGCTTGCGAGAGGGGGTAATCATAAGTGGGATGCTTGTTCAAGTAAGGATAGCACCCTAGCACCGGTCCACCCACATATCAAATTATCAAAGTAGCGAACGCGAGTCAATTAAATATGATGAAAGTGACTAGATGATAATTCCCACGTGTCCTCAAGAACACTTTGCTTTATATAAGAGACCGTTTTGGCTTTTACTTTGCTATAAAAAGGATTGGGCCACCTTGCTACACTCTTATTGCTATTGTTACTTGTTACTTGTTACGAATCACCTTGCTATCAAACTATCTGTTACCGCTACTTTCAGTACTTGAAGAGAATACCTTGCTGAAAATCGCTTATCATTTCCTTCCGCCCCTCGTTGGATTCGACACTCTTACTTATCGAAAGGACTATGATTGATCCCCTATACTTGTGGGTCATCAAGACCCTGTTCAACTCCGACGAGGCACCCGGCCTGCCGGCCTCTATTGGGATGCTTCACAACAGCCAGTCACGCGGTGCCATCCTGAAGAAGATACCGATGTGCGATCGGTGGGCACTTAACTCCGTGGGTCCGGCGAACCCTGAAAGGCCGAACCCCCTTTTGCCGCAAGAGGCCTCGGAGAAGGTCATAGAGGAAAGCGTGGCGGAGAAGGAGGAGGACGGAAATGACTCCGCAGGCTCCTCCAGCACTCCGACCAGAGGGGACGCACCTCCTCCGCCTGGCTGGAATAGTGCCTTATCTCCCGCAGCCCCCGGTCCTGCTACCGAGCCCGGCGACAACGCCGTGCTGCCGGCGCCAGGTAAATGTCTGAATTTGTTTTCTGGTTGTAGACACAACTCTATTCACTGTTGGCCTTTGTCTTTAGTTCGTCGGCCGCGGATGATGACGTGGTGGAGGTGACCCCTCCCTCGGCCAACAGCCCCCCCTGGGGGAGGTCACGAAGATTCCGGCAGCCCTCGAGCCTGGGGGAGGCTTAAGTATATGTTGCACACATGCCCCAATCATGAGCTCTCAAGAGAAATAATTCTTCAAAACTTTTATGCTCGGCTTTCTCATAATGATCAATCCATGCTCGATACTTCTTCTGCTGGTTCCTTTGTGAAGAGAACTATTGAATTCAGATGGGATCTTCTGAAAAGAATTAAACGTAACTCTGAAGATTGGGAAATCGACAAAGGTAATGAGTCAGGTATAAAGCTTGAGTTTGATTGTGTTAAATCTTTTTTGGAAACTGATGCTTTTCATAAGTTTAGTACTAAATATGGACTTGACTCTGAGATAGTAGCTACCTTTTGTGAATCTTTTGCTGCTCATGTTGATCTCCCTAAGGAGAAATGGTTTAAATATCATCCACCTATTGAATTGAATGAAGAACATGTTAGTGTTAAGGAAGAAACAATTGTTTACCATGTTGATCCAGTTGTGCCAACTGCTTATATTGAGAAACCTCCTTTCCCTGTTAGGATTAAGGAACATGCTAAAGCTTCAACAGTGGTTAATAAGAGTAATATTAGAGCACCTAGACCTTCTGAACAAATTAAAGTTGAACCTAATATTGCAATGGTTAAAGATCTTTTGGTTGATAATATTGATTTACATGTCATATATTTCTGTGATGAAGCAACTAGAATTGCTAAACCAGACACTAAAGATAAAAACAAACCTGCAATTGGCATGCCTGTTATATCTGTTAAAATTGGAGATCATTGTTATCATGGTTTATGTGATATTGGTGCTAGTGTGAGTGCTATTCCGTTTACTCTCTATCAAGAAGTCATGAATGATATTGCACCTGTTGAGATTGAAGATATTGATGTTACTATTAAGCTTGCAAATAGAGATACTAATTCACCACTTGGGATTGTTAGAGATGTTGACGTTTTGTGTGCTAAGATAAAATATCCTACTGATTTTCTTGTTCTTGGATCACCACAAGATGATTTTTGTCCCATTATATTTGGTAGACCTTTCTTGCATACAGTTAATGCCAAGATTGATTGCACTAAAGAAATTGTTAGTGTTAATTTTGGTGAGGTGTCTCGTGAGTTTAATTTCTCTAATTTTTGTAGACAACCTCATGATAAAGAATTACCTAATAAGGATGAAATTATTGGTCTTGCTTCTATTGTTGTGCCCCCTACTGATCCTTTAGAACAATATTTGCAAGACCATGAGAATCATATGCATATGAATGAAAGAAATGAAATAGATGAGCTGTTCTTTAAACAAGCACCTATCCTTAAACATAATCTGCCTGTTGAAACCTTGGGAGATCCACTTCCACCCAAGGGTGATCCTGTGTTTGAATTAAAGCAATTACCTGATACTCTTAAATATGTTTATCTTGATGAAAAGAAGATATATCCTGTTATTATTAGTGCTAACCTTTCAGAGCATGAAGAAAAGAGATTACTTAAAACTCTGAAGAAGCACCGAGCAGCTATTGGATATACTCTTGATGATCTTAAGGGCATTAGTCCCACTTTATGTCAACATAAAATTCATATGGAGCTAGATGCTAAACCCGTTGTTGACCATCAAAGAAGGCTGAATCCTAGAAAGAAGGATGTGGTAAGAACTGAAATATTAAAGCTTTTGGAGGCAGGTATAATTTATCCCATAGCTGATAGTAGATGGGTAAGTCATGTTCATTGTGTCCCTAAGAAAGGAGGTATTACCGTTGTTCCTAATGATAAAAATGAACTTATCCCACAAAGAATAGTAACCGGTTATAGGATGGTAATTGATTTCAGGAAATTAAATAAAGCCACTAGGAAAGATCATTACCCCTTGCCTTTTATTGGTCAAATGTTAGAAAGATTATCTAAACATACACACTTTTGCTTCCAAGATGGTTATTCTGGTTTCTCTCAAATACATGTGTCACCTGAAGATCAAGAGAAAACCACCTTTACTTGTCCTTTTGGAATTTATGCTTATCGTCGTATGCCATTTGGTTTATGTAATGCACCTGCTACCTTTCAATGATGTATAACTGCTATATTCTCTGACATTTGTGAAAAGATTGTTGAGGTTTTCATGGATGATTTCTCCATTTACGGAACTTCTTTTGATGATTGCTTGAGCAACCTTGATCGAATTTTGCAGAGATGTGAAGAAACTAATCTTGTCTTGAATTGGGAGAAGTGCCACTTTATGGTGAATGAAGGTATAGTCCTTGGGCATAAAATTTCTGAAAGAGGTATTGAAGTTGATAAAGCTAAAGTTGATGCTATTGAGAAAATGCCGTGTCGTAAAGATATCAAAGGTATAAGAAGTTTACTTGGTCATGCTAGTTTTTATAGAAGGTTTATAAAAGACTTCTCTAAAATTTCTAGGCCTCTTACTAATCTCTTGCAAAAAGATGTTCCATTTGTTTTTGATGATGATTGCGGAGAAGCCTTTGAAGTACTTAAGAAAGCCTTAATTTCTGCACCTATTGTTCAACCACCTGATTGGAACCTACCCTTTGAAATTATGTGTGATGCTAGTGATTATGCTGTTGGTGCTGTTCTAGGAAAAAGAGTTGATAAGAAATTAAATGTTATTCATTATGCTAGTAAAACTCTAGACAGTGCTCAAAGAAATTATGCTACTACTGAGAAAGAATTTTTAGCAGTTGTGTTTGCGTGTGATAAATTCAGATCCTACTTTGTTGATTACAAAGTTACTATTCACACTGATCATGCTGCTATTAAGTATCTTATGGAAAAGAAAGATGCTAAACCTAGACTTATTAGGTGGGTTCTTTTGCTGCAAGAATTTGATTTGCATATTGTTGATAGAAAGGGAGCTGAGAATCCCGTAGCTGATAACTTGTCTAGAATGGAAAATGTTCTTGTTGACCCACTTCCTATTAATGATTATTTTCTTGATGAACAATTAGCTGTGATTAATGCTTCTCGTAATACTCCCTGGTATGCAGACTATGCTAATTACATTGTTGCTAAATATATACCACCTAGTTTCACATACCAACAAAAGAAAAAGTTTTTCTTTGATTTAAGACATTACTTTTGGGATGACCCACACTTATATAAAGAAGGAGTAGATGGTATTACTAGACGTTGTGTACCTGAGCATGAACAGGAACAAATCCTACGAAAGTGTCACTCCGAGGTATATGGAGGACACCATGGGGGAGACAGAACTGCACACAAGGTATTACAATCTGGTTTTTATTGGCCTACTCTTTTCAAAGATGCATGTAAGTTTGTCCTTTCTTGTGATGAATGTCAAAGAATTGGTAATGTTGGTAGACGTCAGGAAATGCCTATGAAATATTCACTTGTTATTGAACCATTTGATGTTTGGGGTTTTGATTATATGGGACCCTTTCCTAAATCCAATGGGTATACTCATATTTTGGTTGCTGTTGATTATGTTACTAAGTGGTTGGAAGCTATTCCAACTAGTAGTGTTGATTAGAACACTTCCATTAAAATGCTTAAAGAAGTCATATTTCCGAGGTTTGGAGTCCCTAGATATTTAATGACTGATGGTGGTTCACATTTTATTCATGGTGCTAATCATAGAATTGCTTGCTAAATATGATGTTAATCATAGAATTGCATCTCCATATCATCCTCAGTCTAGTGGTCAAGTTGAATTAACTAATAGAGAAATAAAATTAATTTTGCAAAAGACCGTCAATAGATCTAGAAAGAATTGGTCTAAGAAACTGGATGATGCATTATGGGCTTACAGAACTGCTTATAAAAATCCTATGGGTATGTCTCCATATAAAATGGTTTATGGAAAGGCATGTCATTTACCTCTTGAGTTAGAACATAAAGCATATTGGGCAATTAAAGAACTTAACTATGATTTTAAACTTGCCGGTGAAAAGAGGTTATTTGATATTAGCTCTCTAGATGAATGGAGAACCCAAGCTTATGGAAATGCCAAGTTGTTTAAAGAAAAAGTTAAAAGATGGCATGATAAGAGAATTAAAAAATGGGAATTCAAAGTAGGTGATCATGTTTTATTATACAATTCTCATTTAAGTTTTTTTGCAGGAAAACTTCTCTCAAAATGGGAAGGACCGTATATCATCGAAGAAGTTTATCGCTCCGGAGCCATCAAAATAAACAACTCCGAAGGCAACAATCCGAGTGCGGTTAATGGGCAAAGAATTAAACATTATATCTCAAGTACACCCATTAATGTTGAAACTAATATTGTTCAAACAAGGACACCGGAAGAGCACATAGAGGAAACCTTCCGGAACGCCCCAGAATCCTGAAAAGGAGTAGGTATGTGGTACGGTAATTAAACCGACTCCAAAACTTCCATAAAAGTACTTTCTATCCGTTTTGGAAAATAAAAAAAATTAGGAAAATAATAAACAGTCCGAAAAGTGCACGAGGAGGCGACAAGCCTGGGGGTCGCGCCCTACCCCCCAGGGCGCGCCTACCAGGCTTGTGGCGCCCTCGTGGACTTTCCCGACTCCGTTTTTCTTCCATATTACTTGTTTTGCACGGGAAAAGTTCATTATATATACTCACGGGTGTTTTGACCACCGTATCGCAAGTTTCCCCTTTGTTCTTGTTTTGTGTTGTTTTCTGTCAGATTCTTGAGGTCAAGCGCCATGTCATCTTAGGATTCGGACGTGGAAAGCTATGTTTCTCATCTTGTTGCAAACCCTAGAGTCTATGGGGACACTGATCCCTATGGTTGGTCAACCGATGAAGAGGAAGATGCTGATTTGAGGAAAAAGCAAGGTTATTCCAGCGAGGAGGACGAGGATCCCCCACTGCCTCAACCAGGAGATATGCACATTGAATTCAAGAGGTCCAGCTTACCTAACATGGTGAAAGTTCCTAAGGTTCAATTCACTCCTTTTTGTCATGTGCAGGAAGATTCGGATAAACTGTGTCGCAAAATTTGGGATCTCGAAAGAGAGAATGACAAATTAAAAGAAGAAATCCGTGTCCTCAAATAGAAGGACAAGCCCACAACTTCATCACCACCATCACCAAAGAAGGAGAATTGAGTACATGGGTATGGGCACCACCCTTGGCTTGTGCCAAGCTTGGGGGAGGTGTCCCGGTATCTTATCACCATCACTTTTTCATCATCATTATCTATCTTAGTTCGATCCTCAGTTATTTCGTGAATGAGAAGAATAAAGTTTTAGTATGATTTAGTTTCAAGTGCTTGCTTTGTGATCTATCTATATATGTAATCGTGTGTGAAAGTTATATAATAAAGATTAGTTTGAGTTGAGTGTTTTGCTTTTGATGATCCAATCTTAGAAATAAATAAATAATAAAAAGTAAGATCATATGCTAATCCCATGGGGAGTGATGACTTCACATAAAAGAAGTATAATTGATAAAACTTGTTGGAAGTTGACAAACATAGTATTGGTCATTGTTACAATTCATGAAAAAGTAATAAAGGAAGAGAGGTCTCACATATAAATACACTATCTTGGACATCTTTTATGATTGTGAGCCCCCATTAAAGATTTTATGTCAATTAGTCGACGTTGGACAAGGAAGACAACGTAATGGGTTATGTTTGCTTATATTCACATAGAAGTTATATTGTTTTGGATCCTCTAACATGTGGTGCTTGCCCCCTATCTTTTGCTAGCCAATATTCTATACTAAGTAGAGATGTTACTTGTGCATCCAAAAACCCTTAAACCCAGTTTCATGTCATGAGAGTCCACTATATCTACCTATGGATTGAATAAGATCCTTCAAGTAAGTTGTCATCCGTGCAAAGCAATAAAAATTGCTTCTAAACATGTATGAACTTTTATTGTAAGGGAAAATAAGCTTTATATGATCTTGTGATGGTGGAGTAATAAAAGCGACAGACTGCATAATAATGGTCGCTATCACAAGGGGCAATATAAAGTGACGTTCCTTTACATTAAGAGCTTGCACATTCAAAAACAAAAAGCGCATGACAACCTCTGCTTCCCTCTGCGAAGGGCCTATCTTTTACTTTATGTATTTACTTTCATGCAAGAGTCAATAGTATTCTCCTCTATTCCGTTTTTATTTTCTCTCTTGACAAGCATCATGTGGTGGGGATTGATCCAGGCATATATATCCAGTTGGATGTAGGTGATCATGAGTTATTATTGTTGACATTACCCTTGAGGTAAATACGTTGGGAGGCGAAATTATAAGCCCCTATCTTTCTACGTGTTCGACTGAAACTTTTGCTCCATAAGTATGTCGTGAGTGTCAGCAATCATAGAAGACTAAATGATAGTTGAGTATATGAACTTGCTAAGCAAAGCTCTTACATAGACTCTTTCTGATAATATGATGAATTGCAATTGCTTCAGTGACTGAGATCATAGTTTGTTAGTTTTCAATTTGGTTTATGGTTCATACTTTAATTTGTGGATGCATTGTCACTTTTTTGTGAGAAGTTTTATGATGATATATTGCTTTTATAATAAAGATCATGATGCTCCATGTCCGCATTTTATTTTATCGACGCCTCTCTCTCTAAACATGTGGTCATGATTATCGATTTCGGCTTTCGCTTGAGGACAAGCGAGGTCTAAGCTTGGGGGAGTTGATACGTCCAATTTGCATCATGATTTCCTACTAATAATTATTATGTTTTTGATCATTATTTCACTTTATGGTACAATTCTTATGCCTTTTCTCTCTTATTTTGCAAGATTCACATGAAGAGGGAGAATGCCGACAGCTGGAATTCTGGACCTGAAAGGGGTGAAACAGAGATAGCTATTCTGCACAACTCCAAATGACCTGAAAATTTACGGAGAATTATTTTGGAATATATAAAAAATACTGGCGAAAAAATCAACACAAGGGGGCCCACCAAGAAGCCACAAGCCTAGGGGGGCGCCCAACCCCCCTGGGCGCGCCCCTGGCTTGTGGGGCCCCTGGCAGGCCTCTGGCCCCCTCCTTCTTCGATATGAAGCCATTTGCCCTAAAAAATCAGAAGAAGACTTTCGGGACGAAGCGCCGCCGTCTCGAGGCGGAACGTGGGAAGGAGCTATTTTGCTCTCCGGCGGAGCGATTCCGCCGGGGATACTTCCATCCGGGAGGGGGAAATCGAAGCCATCGACATCACCAATGATCCTCTCATCATGGGAGGACTAATCTTCAACAACATCTTCACCAGCACCATCTCATCTCAAACCCAAGTTCATCTATTTTATTCAATCTTTGTCTCAAAACCTCAGATTGGTACCTGTGGGTTGCTTGTAGTGTTGATTAAATCTTGTAGTTCATGCTAGTTGGTTTATTTGGTGGAAGATTATATGTTCAGATCCTAAATGCTATTCAATACCCCTCTGATCTTGAACATCAATATGATTTGTGAGTAGTTACTTTTGTTCTTGAGGACATGGGAGAAGTCTTGTCATAAGTAATCATGTGAATTTGGTATTCGTTCGATATTTTGATTCTATGTATGTTGAGCTTCCTTTGGTGGTGTCATGTGTACGTCGACTACATGACACTTCACCATCTTTGGGCCTAAGGGAAGGCATTGTGGAGTAGTAATTAGATTATGGGTTGCTAGAGTGACAGAAGCTTAAACCCTAGTTTATGCGCTATTCCGTAAGGGGCAGATTTGGATCCATATGTTTCATGCTATGGTTAGAGTTATCTTAATTCTTCTTTCATAGTTGCGGATGCTTGCAAGAGGGGGTAATAATAAGTGGGAGGCTTGTTCAAGTAAGAACAACACCCAAGCACCGGTCCACCCACATATCAAATTATCAAAGTAACGAACGCGAATCAAACAAACATGATGAAAGTGACTAGATGAAATTCCCATGTGTCCTCGAGAACGCTTTGCTTATTATACGAGTTCATTCCGGCTTGTCCTTTGCTACAAAAAGGATTGGGCCACCTTGCTGCACTTTATTATACTTGTTACTTGTTACTTGTTACGAATTATCTTGCTATCAAAACTATCTGTTACCGCTACTTTCAGTACTTGCAGAGAATACCTTGCTGAAAACCGCTTGTCATTTCCTTCTGCTCCTCGTTGGGTTCGACGCTTTTACTTATCAAAAGGACTACGATTGATCCCCTATACTTGTGGGTCATCAGAATGCTTCTCGGTACGGGCCATTATGCAGCCTCCGAAGTCAAGACCTGCTTCTCCGGACGGGCAGGTGAGGTCTCAACGCGGCCTCCCAGGAAGGCCCCGCGAAGGGTTCCCATAAGTCGCTCTATCTTCATGTCTTGTCCCCTGACGGCCCAGTTCATAGTCCAACGGGTACATCAGGGTCTTCACAAGATATTCCCTCGAACGGAGAACTATCTATGCCTTTGTCATCAAGGATCCTCTTACCAGGCTAGTAATACCCCAGTTTTACTAGCAGAGACAGTAGCCCCCAGGCCCATCACCCGTCTTGGCGATTGCCAGAGTGGACGCGGAGGACGGGGCCATGCCTTTCTAGAGCCTTGACACGTGGCGACCGGTCAAATATAACGGGACCGGATGTTGCAGACTTTTTCTGTGCCGCATTGAAGGATGGCTTGGTGGGTGGTTTTGTCAAACCACGGGAGCGCCTCGATTCCTTCCCACGCTCACGGCTCGTCCTCGGGAAGCGGAGAATGTGGGCAGTTGTAGCCAAGAGGCGGGCGGTTTCCCTTCCGACTGCCCCTTGATTTATAATCATGAGGAGTTTGGGTGCTGTTAGCCCATTCCGTTGTCTTCGCCCCCATCCATTCTCTTCACCGCTGCTTCAGGTTTCCTCCTCTTCCTCGCATTAGCCCCTGTCCGGGATCCCTTTCCCATGGATTCGCGTAGATCTAAGACCGTTGTGGACAAGGGAAAGAAAAGCAAGGAGGCGGCGGCATCGGTGCCGCCGGAGCCGGCTCTGCACGAGTCGGATTTTGTGGATACCGACAGCACGAAAGCGCTTCGGTTCTTGGTCGGCAGTCAAGGTAGTGAGTGGGGGCACACGGTGTTGCTGCCGGTGGGAAGCCAGGGAGTGGATGAGGACGGGGTTCCCATCTTTGTCAACTTCCTTGCCACCGGCCTGGTGCCTCCCTTCTCTGATTTCTTCATGGTGGTGATGGAGCACCATGGGATCCACATGCTGCACCTCCATCCGAACGAGGTGACAGTTTTGGCCATCTTCGCCCATCTCTGTGAGGGCTTTGTCGGAGTGCGGCCGTCGCTGGAGCTTTTTTGGCATTTCTACTCCCCACGCATGAATTCCATCGACAGGCAGATCTCAGGGTGTGTGACCTTCCGTCTTGCGGTGAAGAAGACGGACATGAGTTACATCCCGGTTGATTTGTACTCCCAGGTGAAGGAGTGGCATCGGAGCTGGTTGATGGTGAAGACCTTGTGAGGCTCTCCTCTGCTTCGGGAACTGGAGGTTCCCCCACCCGTGATGGCGCGCCCGGGATGGAAAAGGTGCATCGCCGGCAGGGCCTTCAAGCCAGTCCTCCAGCGCATCAAGTTGTTCGTGGAGTGGGGGTTGGACGGCCGCACGTTGGCGTGCAGCTTCGTCTATCTCCGGATCGCCCCCCTTCAATTTCGGAGGGAGCCGACTTGGATGCTCACGGGCGAGGAAGATGTCCAATGCTTGCACCGGGACGCGCTCTCGGGAGAGAAATTGTCATGGGTAATGGAGACCTGGTACATCCATTTTGCATCATGTTTTCCTACTGATATTTATAGTGTTTTTGGTCATTATTTCACTTTATGATGCAATCCTAATGCCTTTTCTCTCTTAATTTGCAAGATTTATATGGAGAGGGAGATTACCGGTAGCTGGAATTCTGGACCTAAAAAGCTACAACAGAGATACCTATTCTACGGAGCTCCAAATGACCTGAAAGTTCACGTGGATTTTTTTATTGAATATATGGAAAATACTGGAACAAAGAAATACCAGAGGGGGCCCACCAGTTGCCCACAAGGCAACAGGGCGCGACCACCCCCTAGGCGCGCCCTGATGCCTTGTGGGGCCCACAGCTGGCCTCTGGCCCCCTCCTTCTGCTATAAGAAGCCATTTACCCTAAAAAAATAGGAGGTGGACTTTCGGGACGAAGCACTGCCGTCTCGAGGCAAAACTTGGGCTGGAGCTCTTTTGCCCTCCGGCGGAGCGATTCCGCCGGGGATACTTCCCTCCGGGAGGGGGAAATCGAATCCTTCGACATAACCAACATTCCTCTCATCGTGGGAGGACCAATCTTCATCAACATCTTCACCAGCACCATCTCATCTCCAACCCTAGTTCATCTTTTGTATTCAATCTTTGTCTCAAAACCTCAGATTGGTACCTGTGGGTTGCTAGTAGTGTTGATTACATCTTGTAGTTCATGCTAGTTGGTTTATTTGGTGGAAGATTATATGTTCAGATCCTTAATGATGTTCAATACTCCTCTGATCTTGAACATGAACATGATTTGTGAGTAGTTACTTTTGTTCTTGAGGACATGGGAGAAGTCTTGTCATAAGTAATCATGTGAACTTGGTATTCGTTCGATATTTTGATGCTATGTATGTTGTGCTTCCTTTGGTGGTGTCATGTGAACGTCGACTACATGACACTTCACCATCTTTGGGCCTAAGGGAAGGCATTGTGGAGTAGTAATTAGATGATGGGTTGCTAGAGTGACAGAAGCATAAACCCTAGTTTATGCGCTATTCCGTAAGTGGCTGATTTGGATCCATATGTTTCATGCTATGGTTAGAGTTATCTTAATTCTTCTTTCATAGTTGCGGATGCTTGCAAGAGGGGGTAATCATAAGTGGGAGGCTTGTTCAAGTAATAACAGCACCCAAGCACCGGTCCACCCACATATCAAATTATCAAAGTAACGAACGCGAATCAAACAAACATGATGAAAGTGACTAGATGAAATTCCCATGTGTCCTCGAGAACGCTTTGCTTATTATACGAGTTCGTTCCGGCTTGTCCTTTGCTACAAAAAGGATTGGGCCACCTTGCTGCACTTTATTATACTTGTTACTTGTTACTTGTTACGAATTATCTTGCTATCAAAACTATCTGTTACCGCTACTTTCAGTACTTGCAGAGAATACCTTGCTGAAAACCGCTTGTCATTTCCTTCTGCTCCTCGTTGGGTTCGACGCTTTTACTTATCGAAAGGACTACGATTGATCCCCTATACTTGTGGGTCATCAGAATGCTTCTCGGTACGGGCCATTATGCAGCCTCCGAAGTCAAGACCTGCTTCTCCGCACGGGCAGGTGAGGTCTCAATGCGGCCTCCCAGGAAGGCCCCACGAAGGGTTCCCATAAGTCGCTCTATCTTCATGTCTTGTCCCCTGACATCCCAGTTCATAGTCCAACGGGTACATCATGGTCTTCACAAGATATTCCCTCGAACGGAGAACTATCTATGCCTTTGTCATCAAGGATCCTCTTACCAGGCTAGTAATACCCCAGTTTTACTAGCACAGACAGTAGCCCCCGGGCCCATCACCCGTCTTGGCGATTGCCAGAGTGGAGGAGGAGGACGGGGCCATGCCTTTCTAGAGCCTTGACACGTGGCGACCGGTCAATTATAACGGGACCGGATGTTGCAGACTTTTTCTGTGCCGCATTGAAGGATGGCTTGGTGGGTGGTTTTGTCAGACCACGGGAGCGCCTCGATTCCTTCCCACGCTCACGGCGCGTCCTCGGGAAGCGGATAATGTGGGCAGTTGTAGCCAAGAGGCGGGCGGTTTCCCTTCCGACTGCCCCTTGATTTATAATCATGAGGAGTTTGGGTGCTGTTAGCCCATTCCGTTGTCTTCGCCCCCATCCATTCTCTTCACCGCTGCTTCAGGTTTCCTCCTCTTCCTCGCATTAGCCCCTGTCCGGGATCCCTTTCCCATGGATTCGCGTAGATCTAAGATCGTTGTGGACAAGGGAAAGAAAAGCAAGGAGGCGGCGGCATCGGTGCCGCCGGAGCCGGCTCTGCACGAGTCGGATTTTGTGGATACCGACAGCATGAAAGCGCTTCGGTTCTTGGTCGGCAGTCAAGGTAGTGAGTGGGGGCGCACGGTGTTGCTACCGGCGGGAAGCCAGGGAGTGAATGAGGACGGGGTTCCCATCTTTGTCAACTTCCTTGCCACCGGCCTGGTGCCTCCCTTCTCTGATTTCTTCATGGTGGTGATGGAGCACCATGGGATCCACATGCTGCACCTCCATCCGAACGAGGTGACAGTTTTGGCCATCTTCGCCCATCTCTGTGAGGGCTTTGTCGGAGTGCGGCCGTCGCTGGAGCTTTTCTGGCATTTCTACTCCCCACGCATGAATTCCATCGACAGGCAGATCTCAGGGTGTGTGACCTTCCGTCTTGCGGTGAAGAAGACGGACATGAGTTACATCCCGGTTGATTTGTACTCCCAGGTGAAGGAGTGGCATCGGAGCTGGTTGATGGTGAAGACCTTGTGAGGCTCTCCTCTGCTTCGGGAACTGGAGGTTCCCCCACCCGTGATGGCGCGCTCGGGATGGAAAAGGTGCATCGCCGGTAGGGCCTTCGAGCCAGTCCTCCAGCGCATCAAGTTGTTCATGGAGTGGGGGTTGGACGGCCGCATGGTGGCGTGCAGCTTCATCTGTCTCCGGATCGCCCCCCTTCAATTTCGGAAGGAGCCGACTTGGATGCTCACGGGCGAGGAAGATGTCCAATGCTTGCACCGGGACGCGCTCTCGGGAGAGAAATTGTCATGGGTAATGGAGACCTGGTACATCCATTTTGCATCATGTTTTCCTACTGATATTTATAGTGTTTTTGGTCATTATTTCACTTTATGATGCAATCCTAATGCCTTTTCTCTCTTAATTTGCAAGATTTATATGGAGAGGGAGATTACCGGTAGCTGGAATTCTGGACCTAAAAAGCTACAACAGAGATACCTATTCTACGGAGCTCCAAATGACCTGAAAGTTCACGTGGATTTTTTTATTGAATATATGGAAAATACTGGAACAAAGAAATACCAGAGGGGGCCCACCAGTTGCCCACAAGGCAACAGGGCGCGACCACCCCCTAGGCGCGCCCTGATGCCTTGTGGGGCCCACAGCTGGCCTCTGGCCCCCTCCTTCTGCTATAAGAAGCCATTTACCCTAAAAAAATAGGAGGTGGACTTTCGGGACGAAGCGCCGCCGTCTCGAGGCGAAACTTGGGCTGGAGCTCTTTTGCCCTCCGGCGGAGCGATTCCACCGGGGATACTTCCCTCCGGGAGGGGGAAATCGAATCCTTCGACATAACCAACATTCCTCTCATCGTGGGAGGACCAATCTTCATCAACATCTTCACCAGCACCATCTCATCTCCAACCCTAGTTCATCTTTTGTATTCAATCTTTGTCTCAAAACCTCAGATTGGTACCTGTGGGTTGCTAGTAGTGTTGATTACATCTTGTAGTTCATGCTAGTTGGTTTATTTGGTGGAAGATTATATGTTCAGATCCTTAATGATGTTCAATACTCCTCTGATCTTGAACATGAACATGATTTGTGAGTAGTTACTTTTGTTCTTGAGGACATGGGAGAAGTCTTGTCATAAGTAATCATGTGAATTTGGTATTTGTTCGATATTTTTGATGATATGTATGTTGTTGCTTCCTTTAGTGGTGTCATGTGAACGTCGACTATGATACGTCTCAAACGTATCTCTAATTTTTGATTGTTCCATGCTATTATAGTATCAATCTTGGATGTTTTTATATGCAATTATATATCATTTTTTGGGACTAACCTATTAACCTAGTGCCCAGTGCCAGTTGTTGTTTTCTGCTTGTTTTTGGCTTTTCAGAGAAACAGTACCAAATGAAGTCCAAATGCCACGAAACTTTTTGGAGATTTTTTTCTGGACAAAAGAACCCTTGGAAGCTTCGGGAGGAGGTCAGAAGCCTCATGAGGGCTTCACAAGGCAACAGGGCACGCCCCAGGAGGGGCGCGCCGTGTTGCCTTGTGGGGCCCACGTGACTTCGTTTGACCTAATTCCACTTCTATAAATTCACAAATATTGGGAAACCCCCAGGGAGCCAGAAGAAATAACCTTTCCGCTGCCGCAAGCCTCTGTTCTGCCGCGATCCCATCTGGAGGCCTTTTCCGGTACTCTGCCGGAGGGGGAATCGATCACGGAGGGCTTCTACATCAACCTTGCTGCCCTTCCGATGATGTGTGAGTAGTTTACCATAGACCTATGGGTCCATAGCTAGTAGCTAGATGGCTTCTTCTCTCTCTTTGATCTTCAATACAATGTTCTCCTTGTTGTTCTTGGAGTTCTATCTGATGTAATCTTCTTTTGCGGTGTGTTTGTTGGGATCCGCTGAATTGTGAGTTTATGATCAGATTATTCATGAGAAATATTTGAGTCTTCTCTGAACTCTTTTATGCATGATTGTTATAGCTTTGTATTTCTCTCCGATCTATCGGTTTAGTTTGGCCTGCTAGATTGATTTATCTTGCAATGGGAGAGGTGCTTTGTGATGGGTTCAATATTGCAGTGCTCAATCCCAGTGACAGAAAGGGACATGACACATATTTGTATTGTAGCCATTAAGGATAAAAAGATGGGGTTTATTCATATTGCTTGAATTTGCTTCTCTACATCATGTCATCTTGCTTAAGGCGTTACTCTGTTTCATACTTAATACCCTAGATGCATGCTGGATAGCGGTCGATGGGTGGAGTAATAGTAGTAGATGCAGGCAGGAGTCCGTCTACTTGTCTCGGACGTGATGGATATATACATGATCATTGCCATGAATCCGTCATAATTATTTGCTATTCTGTCAATTGCCCAACAGTAATTTGTTTACCCTCCGTATGTTTCTGCGCTCGAGAGAGAAGCCTCTAGTGAAAACTATGGCCCCCGGGTCTATCTTTATCATATCAAAAACCTAAAAATACCTTGCTGTAATTTATTTACTTTTATTTTAATTATTATTTTAGTTTAGCTATTTACATCTATAAGTTTTAAACCTTGCAAGTAACCGCTAAGAGGATTGACAACCCTCTTATTTGCGTTGGGTGCAAGTGTTTGCTCTTGTGTGTGCAGGTGCGCTTAACGGAGTTTTGCTTGGTTCTCCTACTGGATTGATAACCTTGGTTCATAACTGGGGGAAATACTTATCTCTACTGTACTGCATCATCCTCTCCTCTTCGGGGAAATACCAACGCAGACCACAAGTAGCAGACTACATGACACTTCACCATACTTGGGCCTAAGGGGAGGCATTTTGGAGTAATAAGTAGATGATGGGTTGCTAGAGTGACAGAAGCTTAAACCCTAGTTTATGCGTTATTCTGTAAGGGGCTGATTTGGATCCATATGTTTCATGCTATGGCTAGATTTATCTTAATTCTTCTTTCGTAGTTGCGGATGCTTGCGAGAGAGGGTAATCGTAAGTGGGATGCTTGTTCAAGTAAGGACAGCTCCCTAGTACCGGTCCACCCACATATCAAATTATCAAAGTAGCGAACGCGAATCAATTAAATATGAGGAAAGTGACTAGATGATAATTCCCATGTGTCCTCAGGAACGCTTTGCTTTATATAAGAGACCGTTCCGGCTTGTCCTTTGCTATAAAAAGGACTGGGCCACCTTGCTGCACTCTTATTGCTATTGTTACTTGTTACTTGTTACGAATCACCTTGCTATCAAACTATCTGTTACCGCTACTTTTAGTACTTGAAGAGAATACCTTGCTGAAAACCGCTTATCATTTCCTTATGCCCCTCGTAGGGTTCGGCACTCTTACTTATCGAAATGACTACGATTGATCCCCTATACTTGTGGGTCATCAAGACCCTGTTCAACTCCGACGAGGCATCCGGCCTGCCGGCCTCTATTGGGATGCTTCACAACAGCCAGTCACGCGGTGCCATCCTGAAGAAGATGCCGATGTGCGATCGGTGGGGACTTAACTCCGTATGTCCGGCGAACCTTGAAAGGCCGAACCCCCTTTTGCCGCAAGAGGCCTCAGAGGAGGTAGCAGAGGAAAGCATGGTGGAGAAGGAGGAGGACGGAAATGACTCCGCAGGCTCCTCCAGCACTCCGACCAGAGGGGACGCACCTCCGCCGCCTGGCCGGAAGAGTGCCTTATCTCCCGCAGCCTCCGGTCCTGCTACCCGAGCCCGGCGACAATGCCGTGCTACCGGCGCCAGGTAAATGTCTGATTTTGTTTTCTGGTTGTAGAGATAGCTTTATTCACTATTGGCCTTTGTCTTTAGTTTGTCGACCGCGGATGACGACCTGGTGGAGGTGACCCCTCCCTCGGCCAACAGCCCCCCCTGGGGGAGGTCACAAAGATTCCGGCAGCCCTCGAGCCTGGGCAGGCTTGTGTTTCACAGGCGCACACCGGTGGTCCTGCCGAAGGACCAGACCTGAGCGTCTCCTTCTGTCCGGACCGGCTCAAGAGGTCATGGACCGCCAGGGACGAGTATGTAGATTATTCCTTGAGGGTGTAGGATGTAGCCCTCGAGCCGTTTTAGCCATCGCTTTGCCATGCGCGCAGCCCATCATGCTGGGGCCACCCGTCGAAGAAGGTGAAGTGGGTGGTGTCCAAGAAGACGACCGGTGAGGACCCAGGCACCGAGGTGGCAGCAGAGGCCGAGGATAGTGATCGAGAGGCAGACTGTCAGGCCGAGGATGCGAAGGTATGATGCCCGGAGTGGGACAGACCCTCTTGCGGCAGGCGTGCCCATACAAGAGGATGGCCCCATAGAAGTGATGGTCCCCGACGACACTACTGGCAAGGATGAGGGCGCCGACCGAGCCTTCCGGAAGGCCATGGAGGAGAGTCCTGCCGGGGCACCCAAGCCCCGGAGGCCCCCATTATTGGGTCTACGGGGGGCCCCGAGGCTCCGCTAGGGGACGCCCAGGGGAGCACCATCGGTCCAGATACCCAGGCCCCGAAGGCCCCCGTTATTGGGTCTACGGGGGGCCCTGGGGCCCTGTCTGGCGATGCCCCAAGCAGTGGCTTCCTCACCCCTGCAGCTCCGGCAGGGTTTTTTCCAGCAGGCACCTCCAGCCTGGTGGTGCGTGATGGCTCGTCGGATGGTGCCGCGCATCATGTGGCTCCTTCTGTCGTGGAGGTGGTCGTCCGGGAACCGCCTCCCGAGGGCAGTTCAAACTGGGCCCTGGGGCCGGTGCTTTATCCGGCAGGCGCTGCTGGCGCCAGCGTATCCACCGGCAAGTTTCTCCGTTCGGTGCGCCGGGCGGTTGATTGTCTTGAAGCTAACCTGGCGGACGAGAGGATGGCCCTGGCCCAGGGCCGACAGGCCCTTGCTGGAACGTGGGGAGTCTTCTTCACCCAGTCCATTCACGCCGGGCGGGAGAACGAGGAGTGCCATGATTTATATTTATGCGGTGAAGGCAGAGTCATGCCATGCTTACATAACTCAATGAGTAGGGATAAATTTCGTTGAGCATCGTATATTTTTTTAAAGTAATGATTATGTTCTTGTATTCATGCATATTATTATGCTGATATCAATTACTTCATCATTTCTCAATATTTATACCATAAGAAGATTACATGATAAAGATGCTAACTAGCATTCAACATCAAAAATTATCTTTGTTTTATCATTTGCCTACTCGAGGACGAGCAGGAATTAAGCTTGGGGATGCTGATTCGTCTCCGACGTATCTATAATTTTTGATTGTTTCATGCTATTATTATATCAATCTTGGATACTTTATATACAATTTTGTATCATTTTTGGGAACTAACCTATTAACCTAGTGCCCAGTGACAGTTCGTGTTTTTGCCTATTTTATTGTTTCAGGGAAAAACTATAACAAACGAAGTCAAAACACGATGAAATTTTACGGTGATTTTGCTGGACCAGAAGGGACTCTAGAAGCTTCGGGAGGAGGCCAGAAGATGTACGAGAGAGCCACATGCTCACACGGCTCGCCCTTTGGGGGCGCCACCTGAGCTTGTGGGCCCCACGTAACTCTGTTTGAACTAATTCCACTTCTATAAATTCCCATAAATCCCAAAACCAATAGAGAGCCACCCGAAACAAATTTTCCGCCGCCGCAAGTCTCTGTTCTTCTGCGATCCCATCTGGAGGCCTTTTTGGTACTCTGCCGGAGGGGGAATCGATCACGGAGGTCTTCTACATCAACCTTGCCGCACCTCCTATGATGTGTGAGTAGTCTACCACAGACCTACGGGTGCATAGTGATTAGCTAGATGGCTTTCTATCTCTCTCTCTCTCTCTCTCTCTGATCTTCAATACAATGTTCTCTTCGGAGATCGATTCGATGTAATCTTCTTTTGCGGTGTGTTTGTTGGGATCCGATGAATTTTGGGTTTATGATCAGATTATTCATTGAAAGTAATTGAGTCTTTTTTGAACTTTATTATGTATGCTTGTTATAGCTATGTAATGCTTTCTGATCTATGGGTTTTCTTGGGCCAAGTTGATTCGTTGATCCTCAGTGGAAGTGCTTCATAGTAGTAGGTTCAATCTTGTGGTGTCCTCACCCAGTGACAGAAGGGGTAGCGAGGCACGTATTGTATTGTTGCTACTAAGGGTAAAACAATGGGGTTTAATCGTATTGCTTGGTTTTATTCTATCAACATTATGTCATCTTGCTTAAAGCATTACTCTACTCGTCATGAACTTAATACCATAGATGCAGGCAGGAGTCGGTCGATTGGTGGAGTAATAGTAGTAGATGCAGGCAAGAGTCGGTCTACTTGTCACGGACGTAATGCCTATATACATGATCATGCCATGAATAACGTCAATGCGCATTTCTATCAATTGCCCAACAGTAATTTGTCTACCCACCGTATGCTATTTTTAGGAGAGAGATGCCTCTAGTGAAAACTATAGCCCCCGGGCCTACTTTAATCATATTACAAACACCAAAAATACCTTGCTGATTATTTTGTTAGTATTTTGATTATTTTTGCTGTATATGGAACCACTTTAATTATGTGATTATTTTGTTAGTATTTTTGTACCTACTCCGTAGGCTTTGTGGGATTTTACCGCGTTCGCGCACTTGTTTTTGTCGTTTTCCTCAGATATTGCTCTTTGGACTGAATATTAGTATATGGAAGAAATCTCAGAAAATGGTAGTGGAATCACACAATTAAAGTGATAATCACCTACCATAAGAGAAAGAAGCAAATTGGGCAAAGAAGAAGTCATCGCAGAGCTTCCAGAGCGAAAGACAGCGTTCCATATGACCGCGCCCGCCCGTATGAGCGGTCGTGTGGAGTGCCATCGCCACCGTCTGGTCAACTATATTCACCCTCTGAAGACGGATCAAAGATCAGATGCCCAGACACACCAGAAACTCGTCCAGAAGCAGGAACCCTAGCCGCCGGAGTGATCCGGAGGGAGGAACCGGCAAGAGGAGGCCACCACCTCCACCCTCTTCACCAAGAAGGCTCCAACTTCATCCCCACTGTCATCATCATCAAAATCTACCTTTTCCCTATTGTAATCTCGGGAACCCTAAACGTAGGGCAACTTGTGTATTACATGTGTGATTTGTTCATGGCTTTTGCATGTGGTGCTATGATGATTGTTGCCTTCATGAGTGAGTAGATCCCTTAGTCCTCGGGCACATGGATGAACCCTAGTGTGTAATAGATCGTTGATATTAGGATTTAATATCCTCTTTGCATATTCATGTTAATGGTCTTCTTGACATTGGGTGAAGTCGACCATCCAATGTATGCCTATTTTGGACGGAAGGTTGTTACTGTTGGCGGACCATGTGGTTGCGGAAGTGGGTGACGTGACATGCCCCATTTCCCTTCGTAGCAGACCATTGCAGCAGGGGTAAAACAGAGACCACTTATAGGCTGCGGCCATAGGGATCTTTTCCCCCTTATTCACCGTTTGGTAACCGGAGTGGGGAAGAACGGTGGTGGTGTATGTGATACTGGGCTGCCTAGAGTATGCACTTATCTGTACCAGCTCTGCCCACTAAAAGAAATATGCAAAGTGGCTTAGGAATCCGAAGTAGCATTGTGTTTAGACACCACTATAGATGCACACTAGAGGGGATTCCAGACTCCCTGAGGACACTTCAAACCCATTTGTCTCAAGTCTCTTTTTGCAATTCTAGTTATTTACTTTTGTTGAATTATTCGTCTTTACATTTGCAACTTCATTTCCATCACTTTACCACCACTTTGGACCATTAACAATTTACAAGCATTCTATTTTGCACCATTCAAGAGACAAAAGATTGATTCATGTGCTCCTTGTGGGATCGATACTCTTACATCGAAAAAGCTACAACTAAACCTTGTGCACTTGCAGGACATCAAGCTTTTTCTGGCGCCGTTGCCGGGGAGCTGAGCGCTTTTGGTCTTAGTCTTGAGTTTGGTTTGAATGTTGTGTACTAAGTTATTTGCAGATCCGGAGCAACCATGGCTGAGTTTGGACACAACTATCAACTGTTAGCCATGCGTCTTATGGGAATGTTCACACCATTGGGTCCTAATCCTACCGGTATCGCTTATGAGGTGAACCCAAGTGTCCTCAAATTATTGCACAGTAAGCAGGTTAAAGGTGAGGAAGGTGAGGATCCTTATCAACATTTGCAATTCTTTGAAGATGTATGTGGGACATTTAAATTAAACGCTTTTAGCCCTGATGATATGATGCTGAAATTATTTTCTCACACTTTGGCTAATAAGGCAAAGGATTGGTTAGTGTCTCACCCTGCAGGTACCTTTGATACTTGGGATAAGTTAGCAGAAACCTTCTTATTAGATTTTTACCCAAAAATGAAATCCTATGAAGCAAGGAGGAGGATTCGAAACTTCTGATAGAGACCTGGAGAAAGTCTAGTAAATGCATATCAAAGGTATAAAACTTTACTAAATGATTGCCCTCAGCATAACCTTCCAGAATGGCTAGTGTTTAACCTTTTAATGGAGGATTGCAGTATGATTCAAAAGAAGAACTAGATTTAGCCTCTGTGGGTTCATTTATTACTAGCAGAGTCCCTGAAGCACAAGAATTATTAGAAGGTAAACTTGCTAATCACGAAGCTTGGGGGAGCGATGAAGAAAAAGAGGGTAAAGTAGAAATAGGTTTTTACTGCATAAAAGCTTATTTAAACTCAACAAGAGTTGATCAAATCAGTAATGAACTATACCTTGACCCTGACGTTGTTTTGAGATTTGTTCAAAGCTATGCAGAACACATGGAGTTTCCAAAGAGGAAATGGGAGAATTATACGGATGAGGACCCTGAGGAAGAGGTCATAGTGGAGACCTTGGAGGTGGAAACATCAGTAGCTCCCATGGAAGATGATTATGAACCTATACCAGTGTTGCCATATCCAGTTAGGAAGGCGCAGCTTGAATATCTAAGCAAAGAGCATTCCGAAGATGAAAGTGAAGGTAACTGCAACATTAAGGTAAAGCCTCCAAAAAAGAGGAAGCAAGAAAAACCAATTGAAACAATGGAAGAAGAGGTAACTTATTTTGTGCAAGGTTGCATTAAGGCTGCAGATACTGGTAAACCCGTGGTACCCTGTTCTTTTGGTAGTACTTCTTATTTCAGTCTTTGCGATATAGGCTCTTCTATTAACGTGATACCTTACACTCTTTACACTAAGCTTCATGATGAAATTTATGCTTGTGACTTGCAGCCTACTGATATGGAAATAAAACTAGCAGATGATACCCTTAGGTCAAGATGGTAACGGGGCCCCGAAACCCACGTCCCCACGGGTTTTTACCCTATTAGGGGACGGGGATGGGAGTCTTTCTAACCCCGCGGGACTACTGATTGGTGCATTATAAAACCCGGCATGTTTCGCGGGTTCAAACCCATTTCAGTAGTACCCGAACCCGAAACTCGACATACCCGTTAAAATAGGTCCATCTACTGATCCAGCCTCGAGGCCCATCTAAATAGATGAACATGGCCGGCCCATCGGCCTCAACCCAGCGCCCCAGCCCAGCCCCTCGAGTGCACGAGCACGGAGCACCCCTCCCTCAGTCGCTTGAGCTGTCCCGCACACAAGGCACAGCCGCACAACACAGAGCTATTTCAGAGCTTTTGTATTCAGAGCTTTTTCTGCTGCTATTGCTCTAATATATGCTCTTATTTTTCTTTCAAAACATGCTATTTTCGCTGAATGCTCGTGGGGACGGGTTCCCCGTGGGTTTAGAAAACCCGACGGGTTTAGGGGACGGGCAAAAAACTAGCCCCGTGCACAGAGACGGGGATGGGGACGGGCTTGCGCTTTTTTCGTGGGGACGGTTTTGGGCAAGCAAAACCCGGTGGGTTTCATCCCCGTTGCCATCTTGACCCTTAGGAGGCCTTATGGGATGGTACCTGATGTCTGTGTCATTTTGGGAACTTTCACTTATCAAGTGGACTTTGTTGTTATGGAAATCCCTGAAGATGAATTTTTGTCCCATTATTTTTGGATGGCCTTTTCTTAATACTGCAGGTGCAAGTATCGACTGTAAGAGGGAAGTTGTCTCTCTCAAATTTGGGGATGAGGTAAGAGAATTTCACTTTTTCAGGTTTAAAAATCATCCCCAATTGCGAGAGCATGGTAACAGTGAAGAGAAGACTATAGCACAACTGGCAGCTATCTACTTCGGAACCCCGGAAGATGATTTGGAATGGAGTTTGACTGATTATGAGAAAAATACAGAAGACCCAGCTAAAGAAGAAATAGATCATCACTTGAATGAAGCACCGGTCCAAGACCTGATATCCAGTGAGCAGTATGAAGTACCCGAAAAGAAAGGAGATGAGGAACCACCACCACCTGAACTAACCTCTGCCAAAAGAGTTAAGGTATGAGTTTTTACATAAAACTAATAAATATCATGTTATTATCAGTGCTAATCTTTCAGATGAAGAGAAAAAAAGGATAATTGATACCTTAAGGAGACATAGAAAAGCATTTGGGTATTCAATGGATGACTTAAAGGGCATTAGCCCCTCTATATGCACTCACCGTATATTCATGGAAGAAGGAGCTGAACCAGTTCGTGAGTACTAGAGAAAGCTGAACCCTGAAATGAAAGAAGTAGTAAGAAAATAAATTGTTTGTCTACTTGATGCAGGTATTATATATCCAGTTTTTGAAAGCAAGTGGGTGAGTCCGGTTCATTGTGTACCTAAGAAGGGTGGATTTACAGTAGTACCTAATAAGCACAGTGAACTACTCCCCACTAGAACAATAGTTGGGTATAGAATGTGCATTGATTTCAGGAGGCTAAATAAGGAGACCCGAAAAGATCATTATCCTTTACCATTTATTGATCAAATGCTTGAAAGGCTAGCAATGCATACTCACTTTTGTTACCTGGATGGATACTCGGGATTCTCACAAATAGCAGTGCATCCAGAAGACCAAGAGAAAACCACCTTTACCTGTCCTTTCGGTATGTACTCCTATCGCCGTATGCCTTTTGGCCTATGTAATGCACTAGCTACATTTCAGAGATGCATGAATACTATTTTTGCTGATTTTGTTGAAGAAATCATGAAGTCTTCATGGATGACTTTTCTGTCTATGGAACTTCTTTTGATGACTGTCTTCACAATCTTGATAATGTTTTGCAGAGGTGTGAGGACACTAATCTTGTTTTGAACTGGGAGAAATGCCATTTTATGGTTAATGAAGGTATTGTTTTAGGGCACAAAATATCTAGTAAAGGTATATAAGTCGACAAAGCAAAGATAGATGCTATAGAGAAACTCCCTTACCCTCGAGATATAAAAGGGATAAGGAGTTTTCTCGGTCATGCCAGCTTCTATAGGTGCTTTATTAAGATTTTTTCTATTATTTCAAAGCCCCTGACTAACCTTTTACAGAAAGATGTTCCCTTCACATTCAACGATGAGTGTAAAAACGCCTTTGAAGAACTCAAACATGCTCTACTTAATGCTTCTATCATTACACCTCCAAACTGGGACATCCCTTTTGAAGTTCTATGTGAAACATATGACAACGCGGTAAGTGCAGAATTGGGCCAGCAAGTGGGTAAGAAGTTCAATGTTATTTACTATGCAAGTGATACTCTTACTAATGCTCAAAGAAACTATGCCGATAATGAAAGAGAACTCTATGCAGTGATCTTTGCTTGCGAGAAGTTTAGACCTTATATCACTGATATGAAGGTCATATTTTATACTAACCACCAGGCAATAAAAGAGGTGCTTGACATCAAAGAAACCAAGCCTCGCTCAATGAGATGGTCTCTTCTTTTTCAGGAATTTGACAGTGAAATTTTAGACCGCGGGAAGATAGAAGAAGTGTTGATGAACATCTCCCTTGTAAGAGAAGAACGTCAATACATCGCATCGGGGATATGCATCCCATATTGAATGGTACTGGCCTTGGACAGAGATACCACTCGTACCTTTGGAGATACTAGACCGCCATTCATTGGGTTGGAAGAGCCGCTCGCAAAACTAAGGGTAAGGGAAGAAAGTGATTTATTTTATTATAATAACTCTTTGCATCCCAGTAAGTTGCAAAGGACGTCACCGCCTCCCCAGCCCCGAAGAGAAAAGAAGCCTGGGACGAAGATGTATGCCAAAAAAAAACAGTGCAAAATGCAAGGAAACACATGGAAGCTCTTTTGTTTGCCTTAAGTATTCGCTTTATTCGCCTCCATTGTATTTTTCTGTGCAAAATTTTGTGTTCTTCGTAGTCAAACGGGCGCTCATACGACCGAAAGCAGCCGTATGAAACATTGTCTTTAACGATGTTTTCTTAAGTGTGCAGGCGAAAGATAAAATGGGTGCTCATATGACCGCTCAGTGATCGTATAGTAGGCCGTCGATCGCTCTGTTGTCGAAGAACTAATCTTTGCTTCCTGTGTGTTAAAAAACTTGTCTCGCAGGGCCAGGAAATCAAACAAGCACCTAAACGAGCGGCCACGATCGTTTGGAACGCCACCAAATGCTCTGGAGACAAAGGACTCAGGGAGAAGAATCCATACGACCGCTCGAACGACCGGACGCGGTCATATGAAAGGCCATTGATTGTGATTTCTTTCCGAGTCTTAACAGAATTTCGCCTGATTCTGTCTGGTTTGTTTCCGATTCTTTTTAACTTCCTTATCTCATCAAAACCTGCGTCCTTAACCTCTTATATACAGGACTATTGCCTCCTTCTCTATCAAAGCTAACAAACCAATCTAGCCCAAGTCTTTCTGAGTTTTGAAGTGTTGGAGCAATGGCTCATTCATGGGATGAAAGGCAAACCTCCGCACAAGAGGAGGAGGACTTGGAGCAGGAAGGCTACTCTCCGGCGAGTATAAGGGTGAGTCTCCGTCGCACCCACGATTGGTCCTCTTTCGAAGAAGACCCGGAGGAACCGCCTTTTGAGGAAGAAGAAGAAGATGATGATGAAGAGAAGGGAAAAAAACTGACGGCCATCCCCATCAACGCAATCAAGGTCGTCATCAACGAGAACAAGGTCGACTTTTTCAAGGATACTTCCATCGTCATGGGGAAGTGCGGTTTTGGCAACTGTACTATCCATGATCCTTTGGGCGAGTCCGAGGAGATTGATCCTAGGGCGCGCAAGATGCATACCATCGGCGCCCGCATGCAAGTGGGGCCTCGTAGGAAAAGGCGTAACACCATCCCGGTGCCCCCGACTCAACCCGAGGTACATGTCAATAATTTTACAGTTGAAACTAAAGCTATGACTGAAAAGATCAGGGGGATGGAGGTGGCCCTAGCTGTCAAGACTCGTGAGGCTCTTGACACGATCTTGAGGATCATCGCCAACCAAGATGCAACGCTTCACATGTACCATTCTCGCATCAAGGACTTGGAGGTTGCCAATAAGCTCATGATCGACGCCCTCACCGGCGTCACAGCTTCACCTCCAGAAGAGAACAATGGTATCAATCAAAAGGAGGCTAAATGAATCCAGCCAGCTTAGCATGTTAAGCTTGGGGGGATTTGGAGGCCCTTTTGTATCCCTTATTATTATTTTCTCATTGAACTTTCTTTAAAAAAAATTCGTTTAGTCTGAATAAGTAAGGACAACCATTCTTTCTTGATAAGAGGAATGAATTTTATCCATTGAGTCATGGATGATTTGAAGAGTGATCTATTATGATCTTTATGAATTTGCTTAGTATGATCTCGCATCTTTGTGTGCTAGATATTTTTGCTTTTAGATGATGATTATAAGTGTTCCACATCTTTAGTATCAATCAGGAATGAGAGGTTGACAACTGGATGTGCTGCATTGATCTTCATTTCAGTTTATTTCATGATTACTTGGTGAAGTCTTTAAACAAATGAGCTAGGTATGAAAAGGGGACAAGTTTTCTGTACGGTAAAAACAAAATATAATAGTTAAAAGAAATTTTGTAATTCCCAGCAATCAAACTTGGACAACCAAGCATACCATTCATATCACACCTCGAAAAGAAAAATAAAATTCTAGTGATATGGGGCAGGCTTGGTAATTCAAGAAATAAAAGCACTACAAAAAAAGACACATCCGTGACATTATGGCCCGAACGAAAAGTTTTTCTGTCATAGTTGTGACACTTCTATGACAATAATTGTGACAAAAACACATATCATCATAGATGTGGTGGGCTCCTATTTCTATGACAAAAAATTATAACAGAAAATGGGCTTTTTGTCCTGGGCGGACCGGAGATGCACCCGCATGACATTCTTTGGGCCGTCCATGACGCAAAAAATCATGGTAGAAGTGAGGGCGAGGAAATTTTTGGGGAGTTTCCTTTTATGGTGTGTGGTCGGGCCGAGCGATGCAGTGTGGTTTCGCGCGTTTCTCTCTCATACACGCGTGTGTGTGCGAGGTGCTCGCTAACTAAACCCGAGCGAGGCGTACGTTCGCTTACTGAACTCGAGCGATCGATCGCCCTCGCACTATGTACAGAACACGAGCGATCGATCCCTCACACTACGTACTGAACCCGATCGATCCCTTCACTGCTAACTGAACCCGAGCGATCCCTTCACTCCTAACTGAACCCGAGCGATTCCTTCGCTGTTAACTGAACCCGATCAATCCTTCTCGCTGCTTACTGAAGCTGATCGAGCCCCCGTGCGAGATGTAGCCAGCCGGTGTTGGGTTACCTCTCGATGAACAGTGCCAATTACTGTCGCGCGCGCGATACACGTAGAACGAGTCAAGATTTGCATCGATCAAGCCGGTTGGTTGGTTGTGGATGAACAGTTCCCGTTGCCGCCGCTCGCTCGTACACCCCACCCTAGCCGGTGGGGGTTGGATGAAGAGGACCCCGGTCGTGTAGGCTGTTGTCGCTAGATGAACAGGACCCCGAGGAGGCCGTGCCGCGGTACGCCATACCCCAGCCGGTTGGAGGTGCATGAACAGGACCCCAAGGAGGCTGGATGAACAGTACGCTTTGGCCGGGTGGGTCCCAGCTGTCAGGGAGGATAAGGAGGCACTTCCTTGCGTGCGAAGATATAGCAGGTGGGTCCCAGCTGTTAGGGGGATGGATAATTTTTTTCACGCGTAATAAGGAGGCACTTCCTTGCGTGCGAAGATGTAGCTGGTGGGTCCAGCTGTCAGCCTCACCGCGTACAGTCCTCTTCTGATGGCTGTCGCTCATTGACCACGTTGACTACGCTGCGCTAACAGTACCAAGGCGGTGGACGACGGTGAGGCCTAGGAAGGGAACGACGCGGAGTCGGGGAAGACGCGGCAGTGGATTGATGACCCATAAGTATAGGGGATCAATCCTAGTCGTTTCGATAAGTAAGAGTGTCGAACCCAACGAGGAGCAGAAGGAAATGACAAGCGGTTTTCAGCAAGGTATTTTCTGCAAGCACTGAAATTATCGGTAACGAGTAGTTTGATAGCAAGATAATTAGTAACAAGTGACCAGTAGCAATAGTAACTAAAGTGCAGCAAGGTAGCCCAATCCTTTTTGTTGCAAAGGACAGGCCAGAACGATCTCTTATAATAAGCAAAGCGTTCTCGAGGACACATGGGAATTTCATCTAGTCACTTTCATCATGTTTGTTTGATTCGGGTTCGCTACTTTGATAATTTGATATGTGGGTGGACCGGTGCTTGGGTGTTGTTCTTACTTGAACAAACCTCCCACTTATGATTAACCCCTCTCGCAAGCATCCGCAACTACGAAAGAAGAATTAAGATAAATCTAACCATAGCATTAAACATATGGATCCAAATCAGCCCCTTACGGAATAGCACATAAACTAGGGTTTAAGCTTCTGTCACTTTAGCAACCCATCATCTAATTATTACTCCACAATGCATTCCCTTAGGCCCAAAGATGGTGAAGTGTCATGTAGTCGACGTTCACATGACACCACTAAGAGAATCAACAACATACATATCATCAAAATATCGAACGAATACCAAATTCACATGATTACTTATGACAAGACTTCTCCCATGTCCTCAAGAACAAAAGTAACTACTCACACATCATATTCATGTCCAAGATCAGAGGGGTATTGAATGGCATAATGGATCTGAACATATAATCTTCCACCAAATAAACCAACTAGCATCAACTACAGGATGTAATCAACACTACTAGCAACCCACAGGTACAAATCTGAGGTTTTGAGACAAAGATTGAATACAAGAGATGAACTAGGGTTTGAGATGAGATGATGTTGTTGAAGATGTTGATGAAGATTGGTCCTCCCACAATGAGAGGATCGTTGGTGATGTCGATGGCTTCGATTTCCCCCTCCCGGAGAGAAGTATCCCCGGCGGAATTGCTCCGCCGGAGAGCAAAAGTGCTCCTGCCCAAGTTCCGCCTCGAGACGGCGGCACTCCGTCCCGAGAGTCTTTTCCTTATTTTTTTTCTAGGGCAAATGGGCTTATATACCAGAAAATGGGCACCGGAGGCTGGCCAGGGGCCCCACGAGCCACCAGGGCGCCCCTGGGGTGGGTGGCGTGCCCTGGTGCCTCGTGGGCACCTGGGTGGCCCCGTCTGTTACTTACTTTCTCCAGTATTTTTTATTTATTCCAAAATAAATCTCCGTGAAATTTCAGCTCATTTGGAGATGTGCAGAATAGGTATCTCTGACATAGCTTTTTCAGGTCCAGAATTCCAGCTGCCGACAATCTCCCTCCTTATGTAAATATTGCATATTAAGAGAGAAAAGGCATTAGAATTGCTCCACAAAGTGTTATATTTATTAAAAAAACTATAAATAATAGTAGGAAAACATGATGCAAAATGGGGATGCCCACGCGGAGGGGAGTACGAGGGTTGACTGGTTCGGCAGCGGTGTGAGGCCGCTGTTGCCAGAGAATAACAGGGGATGTGGGTGCGTAGAGGGATGGCATGGCCAGCGGTGGGAGTAGGGTGGGGCGGTGAGGCCTACGAGGCAGCACAGCCGACCACAGAAGGCAGGAGCAGGCGGTCCCACCGGTGCTGGTTTGGGCGGCTGGAGCAAGAGGATCAGAGATTGAAGAAGCAGCACGGCCGTTGGATTAACATCCAACGGTCACTGTTGCTAGAATCGTTTGTTGACTAAGTTGACAAAGCCTTGCATACTCATCAACTTAGTAGGCCCACAAGTCAGCCGCCAAATCCGGTGGGTCCCAGTTGTCATGGGGAGAAACATTTTTTCCGCGTAATAATGAGGCACTTCCTTCCGTGCGAAGCTATAGCTGGTGGGTCGCAGCGGTCAGGGGGAGGAATCATTTTTTTCGCGTAATAAAGAGGCACTTGCTTGCATGCGGCCATGGACCATGTGGGTCCCTACTGTCAGCCTCTCCACGTACATCCCTCTTTCGATGGCTGTCGTTTGTTGACCATGTTGACCACGCCGCGCCGAGAGCACCAATGCGGTGGACGACGGTGAGGCCTAGGAAGGGAGCGACCCGGAGCTGGAAAAGCCACAGCAGTGGATGCCCACACCGAGGGGAGTACGAGGGTTGACTGATTCGGCTGCGGTGTGAGGCTTGTGTCGCCGGAGAATAACAGGAGGTGTGGGTGAGTAGAGGGATGGCCTGGCCAGCGGTGGGAGTAGGAGGGGTGGTGAGGCCTCCGCGGCAGCACAGCCGGCCATGGGAGGCGGGAGCAGGCGGTCCCGCCGGCGCTGGTTTGGGCGGCTGGAGCAAGAAGATCAGAGATTAAAGAAGCAGCACGACCGTTGGATGTTATCCAACGGTCACTGCCGCTAGAATCGTTTGTTGACTAAGTTCACAAAGCCCTGCGTACGTGTCAACATAGTAGGCCCACAAATCAGCCTCCAAATCTGTGGCAAACAGCATACAACCCATTTGCCATTTTTTTAATAATTTACAGCCCATTTGCTAATTCTTAAGGATTTTTTTGATCCCCGTGTTCTTTTTGTTAGCATTACAGCCCATATTCTGGCCACGGTTAAAAAAATCAACGAATTTTTGCATATTTTGGTGGGGTCTAAACTGTTTTTAATCCCGAAATTTTGAGTCAGATTCAAATTAATTGGAAAAATAAAATTATATTTATTTAAAATCCTACGAAATTTTCACCGCAAAAAAATCAATGAAATTTAAAATATCGAAGTCCTAAAATAATGTAATTTGAAACTAATTGCCGGTTTGTTGTGTTGTTTTCAAAATTTACAACCCATTTCTTACTACTTATAGTCCATTTTCTGCGCAAGCCCCGAATACATCCCTCAACGTCTTGAAAGATTTGCAGCCCAGCAGGGCTGAGAAAAGCAAGTAAGCCTCGGTTGGGTATTCTGCAAAAAACAATAGAACTGGGCTAGCCATTTTCAGATAGAGAAAAAAATAACTGGGCTGGTCATGTGGTAAACAGAAAATAAAAGCCTGGGCTAGACGGGCTACAGCCCCCGCATAGCCCAGTTGATACCCTGCTCCATCTCAAAAACAAAAAAACAACTGCGCGAGCTGCTGGGTCCCTGGTGTCAGCCGCTCGTTGGGCAATTCTCTCGCTTATTGACTACGTTGACAATGCATGGGACCCAGATGTCAAACCATTAGGAGGAAGCATTTTTTTGGCTTGTAATAAGGAGGCACTTGCTTGCGTTCTGCAATGACCCTCATGGGTCCCTACTGTCATCCTCTCCACGTACAGTCATCTCCTGATTCCTCTCGGTTGTTGACCATGTTGACAACGCCAGACGGTGGCGCCGCGGCGAGCGAACCAAGGCGGAGGACGATGGCGAAGCCTCGAACGGGAACGAACAGGAGCCGTGGAAGATGCGGCAGCATAGTCGCAGACTCGCAGGCAGAGGGGAGTACGAGGGTTGACTGGTTCGGGTGCGGGTGCGGGTTGGGGCTGACGTCGCCGGAGAATAACACGACGTGTGGGGGAGTGGAGGGATGGACTAGCCAACGTTTGAGGGTACGGTGGGGCGGCAATTCGTGGGCGGAGGCGCAACCAGCCGTGTGAGGTGGGAGCAGGCGGGACCGATGGCGTGGTTTCGTTTGGGTGTCTCGAGGAAGAAGACAAGAGATAGAAGAAACACGACAGATGTTGGATGTCAATCCAACGGCTGGCAGGCAGAATCGTTTGTTGACTAAGTCGACACCACCTTGGATAGGCTTTTTCCTTGTGGGTCCCAAATGTCAGAATCCAAATCTGTCACGGCGATGCAGCCTTTCTTATTAGGAATTACAGCCCATTTGGTGTGCTAGCTCAAAATAAGTTTGTGGCTGCTGGCGGGCGCTAAGCACTTGCGTTCTGTAATGCACAATGAGCTCAAGGAGCCGGCGAGAGTGATGTTATTTCCCTTGCTTGGGATTTGTTACAATATTTCCCTCTTAATTAAATAAATGACAAGCCATTTGCCTAGTTTCAAAGAAAATATGACAGCCACAGCCGAGTTGAAAAGGGTAACAACATCTAACTCCAGCTTACTAACTGTACAAAAGCACGAGGGTTAATTGTTCATCAGGTTTAGACTAAACCCAGATTGAAAAGGGCACCAACATCTAACTGCAGCAGTGTTTTTAGCAGTCACAATCAAATGGATCGGTCAGATCCATAAAATGAACATCCCGGGTCGTAAAATTTAATGGAATATGACCACAAGATGATGTAAAAAGAAGACTGGCTTGTTCAGAAGCCCATTTGTCCACCTGAAACTCCTTTTTTTGCTCGTCGACATATCCATCCGTCAAAACTTCGTTGTTAATAAATTTAAGCCTGATGGACAATAGTGCCCTCGCATTCAGCAAGAAGAATGTGACAAATCTAGTGTTTGCATGGGTGGCTACATATCCTTCCAGCGTTATTGTCTTCAAACGAATGCCATGAGAACTGAGAAAATCCCAGTGCTTACGATGCCACCGATTGGTTATACCTTTTGTACCTCGTCCTGCTACCTAAATAGACATGAAGATTGGAAACAGTTAAGGTCTAAAAAAAGAGTATGTCGAAAGAGCAAGAACTGAACGGTTAATTCTTGTACACTATATATGGGTTTCCAATGTGCGTCAAATCATCACCTTTATATACAACTTCTCCAGACATGGAAAGCATCGCAACAAGCCAATAATCTTGTTCAGATCAAAAGTATTCATACTGATATATAAGATCTTAACAGAATCCAACACCACTGATAGGCTATCCATGGACAAACTCTTCATTGAGCATAGAACATAATATTAGTACAAAAAGTGTACTCCAAGATGATATCAAACTTATGCGCACAAATGAAAAATGCATCTTATGATTACAAATGTGTAGATGATAATATACAATACCTGGATAATCATGGAGCCAGACACCATCTTGAAATGATTACAGAGATCAAGAATTACACCCAAGGTCTCCAGTTTAAGCGCAGAGATGACAGTTATTTGCGAAGGTGAAAAACAAGAATCAAGGATCAACCTTTGAAGTGAAGGGGCGTCTTCGATGATGAGCTCCCCTACGTCAAAAGAAATTCCAATTCTTACAAGGTTAGGCAACTTTATTCGGAGACAACCAATTTTAACTGTCAAAAGAAGCACTAAGCACTCCAGGGCAAAGCAACTGGATTGGATGATGCTGTGCAGTGAGGCCTCCGATATACGAACCACCACAAGTGAAAGTTTTTTGAGAAGTGGGAGTCGAAGCTTTTGTACCAGATTGTCTGGTAGTTTGCACAGGGCGAAGGTGGCGGTGTGGAGAGGGGAGGAAAACCGCGAGATGGACATCGGTGCTGAGGACACAAGTACATGGCGTTCGGAATGTGGTATGTGATTTATGTGGGAATAGTACAACTCAAGCAGCTGGAGTTTTTTGAATTCAGGGGATTTCAGCCAGGCATCCACCGTGCAGGGCATGCACAGGTAGCATGCTGGGATGCAGAGGCGTTGAACGGAGCCCTGGTGGGAGGAGATGATGGCTCCGGGGAGTTCAAAATCATTGAATAGAGATATGCCACAACAATTGAGATTAAGAGGCGCGGCGTGCCATAGAGGGCACCACCGAGATGCGAGGACTTGGGTGCGGTAGCAATCCTTGGTGGGGAGAAGCGAGATGATCTCCCCAAGGATGGCGTCCGGGAGATCGCTGATGCAGTCTACCCGAGATTCTTCGGGTTCCTCAGATCTAGGGGGGAGGCTCGCCGCTTCTCCCCGCGCTGCCGGGTGCGGGAACTACAACCGGCGTCGCCGCTGGCGGGAGCCTCATCTTCTTAACGATGGGGCCAGCCGACTCCATTTTCCTTGCGGGCACCACATCGAGCTCACGCGTTTGAGCAGAGTAGCGAAAGATGAGCCTAATTAAGGGGGGATGGGGTTTTCTGTTGGAGTGAGGAAGAAGGTGAGCGGGGGTTTTCTGTCGGAGTGAGGAAGAAGGGGAGCGGGGGTTTTCTGTAGGAGTGAGGTGAGGAAGAAGGGGAGCGGTGGTTTTCTGTAGGAGCGAGCTGCAGTGAACAGAGAACTGGGAGCGAGGAGGAAGAAGGGGTCTTTTGGGAGCGCCCCTCTTCAAATAATATGGGTTTTTCCTACAAAAATATGGGCTTAAGATGGATCGGCTCTTGTACTGGTCGGTCTTAACACTAGAGACAGCCCATTAGAGACACTCTCCAGTTCTCCAGCTTATGGCCCATTCGCAAAAAAAAAAAGACGCAGTCCAGCTTATGGCTCCTGCAGTCCTGCTCGGTAACCTTCTTCAACTTGAAAAAAACTTATGGCTCCTCCTCGGGCCCGCTTGGCATCCACCAAATTAGAGGGTGTGGTAATGCATGCAGACGCTCACACTGGTCGAAGCACGGCACAAATGAGGCGTAAATAACAGGCCCACAATATAGATTCTAAATGTTCACACGCTAGTCAACATTCACATTAAACTAAGCTTCACAAGATATAGTATGCATACCAGCTAACATTCACAAGCACATATATAAGTTCAGCATGTTTATGCATCTCAATGATTCACCAGACTATAAACAAGACAAAGCTGTGAGAAGGTGTAGAAATCAAGAGAAAACGATCGATGCTTCTCTGAGCAAAGGGCCTCCCTACACATTAATTTCTTGGGCATGCTTCTTTCTTCTCAATGTTGAGTGCACTTTGAGCATGTTGGCAACTCCACAGCTAGCTCGCAGGCTCATCTTCCAATTGACGCTGACACATTGCAACAAACAGAGGAAGCAATAGAGATCACTCAATATCAGACCAGTTTGTGCAGTTCCACTGAAATCATCTTCATTGTCCTGAATGTGAAAAGATAGGAAACAACAGCTGTACTTAAACGGTGTTGCAAATAGTAGCACATATGATGGTGTCCTGGACTAGGGGGTACTCATCACGTCGTCTCCCGACCAGGTGGATCGGGCTGAGGACCCCCTTGGCGGTTCACTCATGGGCCACTTCGGGCAGTCCATGAGGAATACAAGGAAGACTCCACAAGACTTGGCGCCCAAGTAGAGGACACTCCTAAACCCTAGGCCTCCGGTGCATATATAAACCGAGGCCAGGCTAGTCAATAGAGGATCTAAGATTCATTAGAACAATCTCATGGTAGGTACATGTACTTTGTACTACACCCCATATGAATACAATCAAAAGCAGGACGTAGGATATTATCTCTTCAAGAGCCCGAACCTGGGTAAAATCCTGTGTCCACGTTACCATCGCTCCAAGACGCCTAGCTTAGGACCCCTACTACGAGATATGCAAGATTTAGGACCGACATTGGTGCTTTCATTGAGAGTCTGCTGGGTAGTCGCCCCGGTGCGATGGGAATTCAGATCGGCTCCACCGCGATCTACGCGTCGAAACCGAGCTACATCATCAGCGTCGGCATCTTCATCGCCGACCCGACTGGTCACCTTGGCTGGACCGAGGACTAGGCTTCTCTTCGGATCATCAAGTTCGGATAGATGTCTTCGTCATTATCAATTTCGATCTCATCTGGGATCATGGAAAAATCGTCCATGGTGCCCGGGGGCTCAACGTCAACATTGCCCTCGCGCGATCATGCAGTTTTTTCTGGACAGCGGATTCGTGTTCGCCGTCCCCGTCTCCTCGAGCGTCGCTTTGACGATTGCTTCGGTGGAATTGTGCGGAATTGAGTCTAGAACAACCCTGCAAAATTTCGTCACGTTCCGATGGAGGAATCTCCGGCGATCTCCGATATACCGGAGCCCTGTCGAATCTGGACGGGAATCTGGATGAGTTTAGGGCGAGGAGTACAGCAGTCAGCTCGGACGTCCTTTGGAAGATCCAACCATTCATCGGCTGCGGAATTCCCATATCTACCACCCCTCAAAATTTCAGCTCGATCCGACCGTTCAAACTCCGGGAAGCGTCCGATGAGTGAATCAATTTTCGGATGTGTTTTCTGCGCGAAAACGAATCCGGCCCGAGTTCATCTTTTTCAAGAACAGATTATCGGACATCCTTTTTGAAGTGAAATTTTTATAGGGTATTGTGTTTTGTTTTCAAGCACGTGCCAGCAAATTTTAAGCCTTTTCCGAGGCGATCTTCGTCGTCGCGCCGGTGTCAAACCAGCCTGGCCACGTTGCTGCATGGCTGCCGACCTGCGCCAGCATCGACTGCGTCGTCGCTTCATCAAGCCGACGACAACCACCTCGGATCATCACCTCGGCGAGCCAACCAAGAGTTTGGCACCGCTCTCCCTAATGATCGTAAAGATAACATCGTCACCTTACGGATTGCACGGGTCGGGCACGCCAGCATCGCCGCGCGGTCACTTCTCAAGCCAGCATTGAGCGCGTCACAAAGTTTCGACCTGCGTCGGCATCGCCGCGCCGTTGCTTCTTCGAGCCGACGTCCACCTCGCTGAGCTGCTTCAACACCTCGGCTGGCATAGGGGTTGCAATGTCACCTTACCGACCTGCTCCGACACCTCGGCTAGACCGGGGGCTTCGCCATCTCTTCATCAACCTACTCCGGAGACTTTGGCGTCACCAACCGATCAGCTTCGTCACCTCGGCTGAACCGGGGGTTTCGCCTCGCCACATCGACCGTACTGTGTCGCTACTTCGGAGTGCCGAGCTCCTCGCTCGGCCATCTCGGGCTTGGGGTCTGGGACCTAGATCAAGCCGAGGACTATGCGTCTTCGTCCCGCCACAAGCCCACACCACGTCATCAACGCCGAGCACATTAACCAGCTAAGTCGCTTTCATGCTTAAATTTTCTAAATTCTTAATTTTTTGTTCGGTTCGACCAAGCATTATATCTATGTTAAAATCTGTTTGTTAAAAACGAGGTTCGTTAAAAACCACTTCCTTTACCCATGTTAACTGGGGGCTCTTAAATTTATATGAGCCGCTATAATAAGTGTTTTCTTCTAAGTTGTTGCAAAGTCTTTTTCTACCACTCCTTTCTCGACACGAGTGTGTGGTCAATAGCCGGATAGCCTGGTTTCTCTCTAAAGCCGCACGAGTTTGGTTCGCTAAACTGGCCTGAGAAGCACTCCGCCTTCGGGAATAGGAGGTTGAAGCCGATGGCTGACCCGCTTGAAGTCTTGAGATCGGATGTGTCATGTTGAAGCACGACGGAAGCACAAACTAATTTTAAGACCACTTTTTGGATTGGCACCAAAAAACTTGATTTAGTTCGGACGTCAAGTTTTTACATAAGTTTTTTGGCTTTTCGAGCTTATGTCACTTTTAAGCTATTTGTATGTTTTTCTTTCAGGAGGCGGGACATCCTCACGACCGAGGTGCCTTGCGTAATAATTTAGCTCGGGAGATCTTTTCCAACCCGCAGCTCGGCATCTTTCCTGCCGACCTACACCTCGGCATTGGCAAAACGCACATGACATCTGGACTAGTTCCCAAGGAGATTTGATCCTCAGGTTGGTCGGCCGCACCCAACCTGAGTCTCGGGGGATATTGTGTGTCTCCAGAATAACTCTCGCAGTACAACGTCGGATGCCTTTAAAGTATCGGCAATATCAATGGGGGGCTGCGATTAGAGCCGAACCCACCAAAAGCCAAGGTACTCCGAGGAGTCCTCGGCAAAACATTCTCGGATATTGCTTGATATGCATCAGTTTGGAATTGAGTCTTCGGTCAATAGTTGGGTTGCCCGGCTCCTGCGCTTACCTCCTACGTTCCGCTTTGTTCGGCTAGGTGTGCAAAGGGAGAACCACTGCGATTGTACTTCCGATTCAACTGGTCAAGTACCTCAGTGGAGAAAGCCGAAAACTGACTGTCACAATGAGCACAAACTGGTCAGTGATCCGATGATTGTGTCAAACTATAGCTCGATAGAGGTTACCCCGTGGGCCTTTCATAAAATTGGCCAAAGTGTTAATGGCTTGACCTCGGCTGACGCCGAACACTAACCGGGGGCTAGTAACTGGCCTCCCAACTTTAAGCTCCTATGACTAAGTGAAAGTTATAAAGCCTGGATATCTGATTGCCTCGTTTTCGCTAACACAACCGCCTCCGGGCACCGAGACATCGGCTAAGGGTTGTCTTGTTACTGCGGAAACACCCTACGTAGCATCTACAAAGGGGTAGAAGCCGACGATGGGCCACTCTCAAATGATAATCGGTCACAAAGGAGTCAAAATAGCATATAGCATAAAAGCGTTTGTATTCAATATACGAGCGCTGCCTTCCGTAATTATCGTTATAATGCCATAAATATGCATCAATTTGACTTAAGATTTTGGCCAAGCTGGGTTGCCTGGCTCCCGTGATTACCCCTTACGTTCCCGATTGTTCGGCTAGGGGTTAAAGGGAGCACCTCTGTGATTGTTACTCCCGGGTCATCCGGGCTAGTACCTCAGACTGGGTGAAGCCGAAAGCTAGCCATCTTAAGAATATAATTGGTCGGCAACGACGGAAGTGAAAATTTTGGTTCATTAGAGACCACGGAGTTCGGGAACTTTTCCCAAACTAAATCCTCAATATTTTCCTCCCACATTGATCGGAGTTGAGGTTTCACGATCATGGTCAACATGATTGCCTGGGAAAAGGAACTTATAAAGGAACTATTTTTCCCAGAAGATGTTTCTTACGTTAAATAGTAATATAACATATCTCTCCGCGTACCTTTGTTTATACAACCGTATGGCCGGATTGCCTTGTTTTCCGTAAATCTTTGCGCTTATAAATTCTTTATAAAGTAGGACAAACACTCCTCGGCTACTGGCCGAGGAGGTTGAAGCCGATGGTCGGTCAACAAAGTTTTGTACAATGCGGATCCGAGCATTAATTTTGTAAAGTACTTGGATACATAGAATCATTACACATAGATTATGACTAAAGTCAATTTACTCCGAATATCGATCCTTAATTCGGCCACCCTTGCCCAAATTAAGGCTCGGGGGCTACTGGGCTTCGCGCTTCTCACGTAAAAGCCATTAACTGGTTACATCGATCCCCTGATCTGGTGTTGCCACCCGACCAGTGTCTCGGGGGATACTGCATTGCCTATTCAATGCAGACAATTTTAAAAAAAAGTGCAAAACAGTTTCTGAGGAGATTACGATCCTTAGGTTTGTCGGCTGCACCCAACCTGAGTCTCGGGGGATACTGCACACCGCGTTTCTATTCCTAAAGTATGCTGCCGAGCAATGACTTGATCCTCAGGCCAATTTTGCGAATCGACCTGAGTCTCGGGGGCCATTGGGATCAGCGGCTTTTGTTTTATCCTTCAGGTGCATTCCGGATTTTAGGCTGGCACACACACCTTGAGGGCTACTAGCTATACATCTCGGCAGAGAATAAAATGCACCAATCTATAAAACATCAGCCCACGGCTGAGGTGGTGCGCCACCTCGGAAGCAGTCCGGCATAAAGCTCGGATTCAAATGGCTGGCTCCATAGAGAGCATTTCCGGCATTAAGCTCGGCTGAACTCCTTCAAACTTTTTCAAAGACGAGGTACTCTATGCCTCCTCAGATGCAGTCCGGCGCTGGAGCTCGGATACAGACCAACGTTGGAGCTCGGCTGCTAAAATGTACCTCGAATGCAGTCCGGCGTTGGAGTTTGGCTACTAAAATGTACCTCGGATGCAGTCCGGCATTGGAGTTTGGCTGCTAAAATGTACCTCGGATACAGACCGGCGTTGAAGCTCGGGTGCAAAAATACACCTTGGATAAAGACCGGCGTTGGAGCTCGGCTGCAAAAGACAACTCGGATGCAGTCCGGCATTGGAGCTCGGATGCAAGAGGACACCGCCGCACGAGAAAAACTTCGAACCCAAGGTATGGCGTAAAAAGTAACAAGACATTGATAAAGGCCAAGAACCTAAAGGGGCTCCTCGGATACTCGACGTATGAACTCTTCGGATACACCTCGGCGATCCTCAAGATCGGAGATGGGAAGATTTGTTGAACCAGTTTTCAAGACCGACGGCCGAAGACGAAGAACAGTTCGGAAGAACCGAGGAGCGTCCCCAACTTGAAGACCGGTTCAGGGGGCTACTGATGGTGTCCTGGACTAGGGGGTACTCATCACGTCGTCTCCCGACCAGGTGGATCGGGCCGAGGACCCCCTTGGCTGTTCACTCATGGGCCACTTCAGGCAGTCCATGAGGAATACAAGGAAGACTCCACAAGACTTGGCACCCAAGCCGAGGACTCTCCTAAACCCTAGGCCTCTGGTGCATATACAAACCGAGGCCAGGCTAGTCAATAGAGGATCTAAGATTCATTAGAACAATCTCGTGGTAGATACATGTACTCTGTACTACACCCCATATGAATACAATCAAAAGTAGGACGTAGGGTATTATCTCTTCAAGAGAGCCCGAACCTGGGTAAAATCCTGTGTCCACGTTACCATCGCTCCAAGACGCCTAGCTTAGGACCCCTACTACGAGATATGCCGGATTTAGGACCGACAACATATCAATAGCTCGGCATGACAAAACACGATCATCTGGACGAAGGGGTACTGACCTGCGTGAGGAAGATTATCCATAATTTTATAAGTGGTTAGTTGATTTCCACCTTGGGGTCTCATCTCATGCCATGGAGGAAATTTGATCCAATCGTATCAGTGCAATTCCTTCCGTCTGGCTGTAGAAAATTTGTCCAACTCACCCCAATATCTTTATTGCGCAGTTCCACTAAAATTATGCACCGCTGTTTGCACGACCCCTACTCGCCGGCCAGGCCATCTATGACTCGGTGTCTTTTATCTTGCATTGACAGGGCGGCTACACTGCTTGTTTGCTACTCCACACATGACAGGCTCGTTCTACACTGCGATCAGCAAGTCAACGTAAGAATAAGCTTATTTCATCTTGCGTTGGTCATTCTACCTAGTTTCGAATGTAGGAATACCTTGAGCACCGTGAGGTTAGCTGACAGCAGGTAGATGCAGCCATCTAATTTTGCGCGGTTCTTCTAAAATTGTGGTTTGTGCTTCTGTTTGCACAAATAGAAACCACATGGAGATAGACAACCCTATTTGCAGAAATATGTGATAGGGTTATTTAAGCAGTGTCATTTTTTGCTATAGCATATGATTAACAGCCGCATCTCATATGTTATCAATGGCATTACATTGACAGTATGAAAAAGTGCATTAACTAAGAAGTGCCATCACAACAGATCAACACGGGCACTAGATTAACGGGGGCTTAGACTAACATGCACAACAATTGCATTATAACTCTGTGATGACAGTAGCACATGATCAGTAACTACGTGCACAGTTAATTGGAACGATCGTTCTAACAAAGGGCAATACGGAAAGGAGAAATACATCGTCATGTCAACCAAATGTGCAATTAAATTTCTGCAGTTCCACTGAGATGAAGCTATGTTACCGGCGTGAGATTTAAGTGTAACACCCCAAAGCACTCCTCATGGGAAATAAAGCAAGATAGAAGCATTTCATAAAACGGTGGTGGCATTGCTTCAGTTTATCAATGGCAATAGATTGACAGCAGCAATACTTAAGAGTGACATCACATTAACAGTGGCATTGTTTCATTTTACTAGATATTAGATTAAAAGCTGCAGTACGGGCATAGGGACAGGTGAGGCACAAGCATGTTTTACCTCCACTGAGGCATAAAGTGGTGCGGCAGAGGTGGTTGCCGAGAGCGGCAAACATGCAAGCTGAATGTCTAGATTTGTGCCATTTTTGTTCTCGTGATCTCGTCAGTGACCATTTGCTGCGTGACCACAGGAAATCTAGCCATGCTCATTCTCAGTTGCATTGTCCACCCAGCACCCCCTCACTTTCTTTCCTTTTTCGACCAAGAGACCGGTCAGGCCAGAATCTTAATACTAGTACTTCCCCCCACCCTTCTCCCCCACCCCACTTTATTGCCCTTTTCAACAAAGAGATCGGTTCGTTAACCAGTCTTTGCTACCCCGCCCACCCCAAAAAAAATTCCACATTCAACCAGGCCATCTATTTATCTTCATGCATTACCTTTTTTCCTCTAATAGTAAAAATTTAGGTGGTGTTCGAGTGTTCGACAAGCCGACGCGGCTATCTAGATACATGGTGAGCTTTGGACTGAAGAATATCCACATGCAGGATGCAATGACGTGGGGAGCAAACCAAACTTGACGGGAAAAAAAGGATGCAGTGACGTGGGGAGCTGGCCCATTAGAAGAAGGCCGGTTCTAAAAGAAGTTATACCTCCGGTCGGCGGGATGTGGCGAGGCAGGCGGCGGGATCTGCCAACACAACGGCAGTGAGCAAGGGTCCGGAGGACCACCCACGCCGGCGCCAAGTCAGAGAAGACGGCGCGTGTCGGCTTCCTCCCACGCCAACGGCGACCGCATCAACGTTGCACCTCGTACCCTACCCAGCGGAAGGGATCCGGTCGGATCTGTGACCACCGGTGAGAAGAGAGAGAAACAACACCACCATCTTGTTTAGATCTGGAGAGGGTGAGAGAGTGAGAAGAAGAGAGCAACCCTCGCAAGCAAGTCCCGAAGCTCCAGCCGACATATATAGTGGAGTTATTTTTTCCCTCTCCGTAGCAATCGTTTTAAATTGAATACGCGTGGAGCCATCTTTTCATTTAATGTACCAGTAAAAAAACTCAATCAATAACCGTGCCACCACGTTCAGGTCGCACTTTGTATGGCTCACATGTGGTCCCAGACCCTACATTAAGTGGACAACTAGATGGGTCAAATTATCATGCTGTAGCTACCTCTTCGTGTGCAAATGCGCTCCACCGTGTACACGTGCGTGTGCGTGAAGGAACGATAGAGTGCATGCGTGCGCTTCTTCTCTTCGTGTGTGTGCGTCTGTGTGTGTGTGTGTGTCTCTCTCTCTCTCTCTCTCTCTCTCTCTCTCTCTCTCAGAGACAACGAGACACTGACCTAGACAAAGATGGTGTGTACAAAAAGTCGCGAGCGTGTGTGTGTATGAGCGCGTGTGCGTGAGAGCAGACACGGATGCGGGAGGATGCCATCCAACCGTGGCCGCATACATTTTGACAACAGTTCGAACCAACAAGATAAAATTTGTGCAAACACGGCCGCATTTCATATAAACATGAAGGATTTTCATATAAACATGACAGATATCATTACATTTACATCAACTAAGCGGTGCTAGTCCGGCTCTAGAGGTATTAATACCTAATCTAAATGGTCGCCGGCGGCTCCTTTTGTCTTCCTCATGTTCGGCAGCCCAATCACCGGACTACCGGGAGCCCCGGAGGTATATGCTTCAGCGCAAAGGGCGGCTCGCTTCCCCACCGCTCATCGGAGTGGAACCCCCGGCTAATGCTTCAGTCGGAGGGGAAGGGGGCGCCTCCACTTCCGTGGAGCCCATGCGGGGTCGACGATGGTCTGCGCTAAAGAAGAACCATGCAAGACACCGGTTGTGTATGCCGGCGTCGCCTCGGCGGTGGTCTTCTTGGGATACAAGCGGCGGGGGCCTCCCGTGTTCTACTTCTCCTCGATGATGGCGGCGGGCGCGGACGTGCTAGCCGCCACCTCATCGACATCCGCGTAGCCGACTTCTTTCTCTGCCTTCATGGCGCGGCTACGCGCGCGTCTACGACAGATGGCACGGTAACAGGCACAGGAGGCGCCGTGCGGGCGTGGAGCAACACGTGAGGCCTCCTTGAGCTGGCCTGGAGCGTCGAGTTGCTGAACCACGCGCTGGTTGGGGGTGGCAACTGGCTCCGTCGGGCTAGGCGAGGGAGGTGGAGCAGCGAGCTACCTTGCTCGTAACCGCTGGGGTAGGTGGGCCACCCAGCCGGCTTTTATGCCGGAGAACTGCTCTTCCTGCTCGTCGGATGCCATCGAAAGAGTGGAGAAAATGGTGGAAGGAGGAGCTTGGCCGGCGTTGCGTTTAATGCCGGCCCGCTCCTGAACGGATGTGTGGATGTACTAGGTTTCTCGGCTTCCACGCGGGTTTAATGGAGGCGTTTGAATGCGGCGAGGAGGCGTGTTCAGCCGGGCGTGCAGCGGCCGGCACCCTCGACCGGTGCGCCGCTTCAATGGCGGACGCGACCTCTCACTCTCACTACGTCCGCCCTGAGCCGCCTTCAATGTGGAGTGGCGTGCTCTACAGCGGCGTGAATGCGGGCAGCTGGCGCCGGGCGGGAAGCGCGCGCGGGAGGGGAGGGGTTTTTGGTGGGCCAGGGGGTCAGAACCTCAGAAGCGGGCTTGGGATCAGTCCAGACTCCTGATTTATGCCGCTTCAGCTAGGATGAATCTCCATCATGTGGAACCACACTAGAAAAGCTGCGACCATGGTTCCCGTTGCCCGCCGCTATGGATCGTGCCTTCTATGAAGAACGCCTGGGACTGGAACCAGGTGGTGTACATGGAGTCCATCGACAACGTTTAAGTGGAGTAGTCATGCACAAAATTATGGGAGCGTTGTTAATCTATGTAGAGTAGTGCACAAATTTTAATATAGGAATGGGGTATGAACTTGTGTGGCATGTTGGCATATGTCCCTTAGAACTTACGAGTAAATGTGTACGTGCTACTTGTGTGGCTGTTGCACGGGCTCCGACACGATTTGTGAGATTACTAAAAGGTGGCGCAGCTTTGGCTATAACTGACCTTGCGCTTGGCTCTTCGCCTCTTCTGGAAGTCGAACAATGATGATGGTACTACTAGTACTAGTAGTACTACTGTAGTACGAGTAGTAGGAGTATATAGTTCTGGCAATCTGACACCGAATGAACTACTGCACGTCCACCGCGTAGTAAGCAAAAGCTTCTCCTCGTCCTGTGAGCCACCGAACGCGCGTGGACAAGGGAGAGGGCGTAGTAAGCAAGCTTCTCCTTGTTCCGCGAGTTGACGGGACACATCAAAGTAGTACTCCCTCAGGTCCTTTTTAGTCCGCATATAAGTTTTGTCCAAAGTTTTGTACTAGTAGTCTCCAAAAAGGGCCTACCATGTCCATGGCTACCATCCCGTGCTCCGTCACTGTACGTGCATGATTCACGTGCCATTGAAGAAGAAAAATTGCGTACAAGTCATTGAAGAAAAAAACTTTATTTACAAATAACGCGCCACTGCGTCATGGTCGAACTTTTATTCGTTCACGCGTGGTTCCCGACCCTCCACTTAAGTGAACAACTACTACACGCGTCAAATTATCACGTGAGCTACCTCTTCGTACAGAAATGAGCTCCACCGTGTACCCACGCGTGTGTGTTAGGGAAAGAGGCAAAGAGTACGTGCGTCAGTGCGTGCACCTCTTCTCTTCGTGCACGTACTCCTTTTTTTTGTGGGTGATTCGTGCATGTACTCCACCTTGGTGACCGTTGGTGAGTCTCACTTACACTACTTATCTCCATATTCTTGCATGACACATGGACCTGGATGCTGAATGTCCCACGTGTCGGCAAAAGGAAGAAGAACGATTTCCGACGATCGAGAAGGAGCCAGGACCTGCGCGGTGGAGTACTAGACCGAAGGAGTCCGAAACACGGCAGCCCAGTGTAGTTACATCATACATGGCCCACCTCACGCTATCACCATATTCTCGGCCTCTGTGCGACACCTAGCTCCACTAGCCTGTATCGCTTCTAGCTCATGTTCTCTCTCAAAGTGCGGCGGGTTGGCGATTTTGCCGTCAATTGAGGTCGGTTTGTTCCCACTCCCTCCCACATGTTTTTCTTTCTTGAAACATTCCTCCCACATGTTAGTGATATGCCAAGAGCATTCTAAAAAAATGATATGCCAAGAGGAACCGCTTTGACCGACGGACCAAACGCGACAGGCGTGCCGTGAGTTTGAACTTGTTTGGTGTAGTAATAACACTTGGTTTTGCACCTTCATCGATCGATGCAAATACCCGCTAAAAAGGCGCTTTGCTTTCTACTAATCTCGTCAACTGCCCTGCTACAGTATATCACTCACATCTGGTTTATAGAGCTTAATCTCCAAATTTTTGTATTACTATACCATTTTGTCAGTCTAAATTTTACTGGTCACAATCACATGTTTAGATTTCAAAGCGCATTAAATTGTTGCATGCAAGGATTAACAGAAAACTAACCAATGCATGTAAATGTTATTGGTCATTGTACTCCTCATGCATGCAAGCGTTGATACATACTACTACTCCAAACTCTCACCATCTAGTAGTTCATTGGTTGGTTTCGATTTTTGAATTGAGCCCCATAAACCCATATTGATGCTATGCTACTACCGTCCAATATTTGCGTGTGGTGGTTTGCAAAATAGAAAGGAGGTACTTACCATGTGAAAGGTGGAATGATGGTTGCTTCGTCCGAGCAACTTACTGTGGGAATATTGGAGTACGAGCGGATTCAACGAATAGTGAAATGATGGTTGCTTCGTCCGAGCAACTTATTGTGGCAAAGGTGGGGCCCTGTGATTTGACTGCACAATAGTCATTATTACTGCGGCGCAACGACCAGGGTGAACCCCCATGCGGTTGTGCACTCAATATTGGTGCATGGCACGTGGACCAGGATGCTGGAAGTCCCACATGTCGGCGAAAGGAAGTTCAATGGTTTCTGGCATTGCTATCAAGCTTTCAGGATTTGTTTATATGTCACATAATTTTCCAGCATAATAAATTATACTGTAATGCTATGAAGCTTTCAACTTTGGTTTCTTGTGTCCACTTGCCTCCAAGGTTGTCTCGTTACAACATTCCATCAAATACAAAAAAACTAACATGGATGCTAATGCATCACAATGATTCGCAGATCAGCCCCAATATTTACATCACAACTTAAGAAAAAGATGTGAGAAGGTCTACAAATAAAGAAAAATTAAAAATTGATCGATGCTATCCGTAGGCATGGTTCCATTTCCTGGCCACGGTGTTCATTGGTCGGCGGCTAGTTTAACGCAGCTCTGTCGAACTTAACAAGACATGTTAGCCAAGAAAGAAGTCTATGGAGGACATGGACCATCCGATCATTTTGTGGAGTTCCACTAAAATCGAGCTGAGCATCCCTGTTTGCAAAGATATGAATAAGTGTTTTTACAATAATAGTGGCACTATGTGATGAAACATACACACACAAATAGAAGCCGATCACCTTTGCAATCTCTCGTAAAACTAACTACTTGTTGGAGAAGATTAGGCTCGGAGTTGGATGAGGAGGATAGCACAGCCAATCTCCCTTTGTGCAGTCCCACTGAAATGTAGAAACGTTGCCTGTGTGACGTTTTAGTGGAACTGCACAAAACACTCTTAAGAAAAAAGTGATTTGTGCAGTTCACCAAAAGGTCGCAATAGCAACGAGGTGAAATGGATAGCCCTGTTTGCAAAAAGAGGTAGAATGGAAACAATTACTGGTTAATAACATCTGATGACACATACGCCGACAAAAAGAAGCATATTCATTGTCTTTAGGGAGAGATAGCCGCCCAGTGGTTTCTCTCAAACGGTGTGAGGACGAGATTGCAAAATGGGAGGTACGCCGGCCGAGTTACGTTTTAGGCAAAGAACTAGAGAAGATCCACATGCAGGATTTTAAACATGCACCGACTTGGGAAGTTGGGCAGTGGAGCAAGGCCGGTTCCAGAGGAAGCTCTACCTGAGGGTCGTCGGGATGTAACTAGGAGGGCGGCGGCAGCCAGGATCTACTGCGGCAGCGAGCAAGGGGCGAAGGCCCTACCGCGCCGGAGCTTGGTCGGAGAGAATGGCGGGTACCGCAGATCGGGACGCGCCGACAGTGAGTTTCCTGCCTCGACGCCGGCGACCGGGGCAACGCTGCACATCCTCCCTTTCCGCCGGCGGACGGGATCCTGAAAGCGTAGGTTAACTCCCAGAGGGGGGGTGAATGGGAGATTTTTAGAAATTCGTCAAACTCCGAAGATTTTGACGAAGATTAGAGTGACAAAATAGAAACATGAGTGAAACTAGATCGACACAGATGTAGATAGTATGCAAATGAAATACATACAGGTGAAGAACATGTAATCATACAAGCAGACAAGCATGAGGAAGATGAACTGAGGAAATAAAATACAACATGATGAAAGTCTTCAGTTCAAATTCTTCAGAAAAGTAGAACACAAGTTCTTCAGCAGCGGAAATGCGTAAAGGTAAAGGGGTGAGGAATTTGAAACCAGTTGGGCTCGGTGAAGACACAGCGATTTGGATGGCTGGCCTACTGGAACGTGAGAGGGGACAGGTGCAGTTTCTGTGTGGCAGGGAGACCGAACTAGAGCGTTCGACTATCGGTGTGTGTGTGGGGGGGGGGGCAGAGACCTAACTAGAGGGGTAGATCAACTAGTATATGTGTGGAGAAGGAGACACCTAGCTATGTATCGAGGGAGATCGATCGACATCCATACATATGTGTAGGAGAGGAATAAGGTTGGGAGAGAGACGGAGCTAGAGTGTCGGAGGGGTGGTGATGGAGTTGCTTCTCGGAGATGGTGAGAGAGACCTACTAGACAAACGGAGGGTACGACTGCAATATCAATAAGAGAGGGGATGTGTGTCTGTGTGTGCGCGTGCGTGTGAGACACTACTGTAGGTGTGTGCGATAGACGGCAAACAGTTCACTTGGATGAACTATTTCCGCTGAGCAAAAACAAACGAAACGGTCAACCAGATCAAGGTGTGTGCGATAGACGGCAAACAGTTCACTCGGATGAACTGTTTCCGAAGAGCCAAAACAACAGAAACGGTCAGAGCATCTCCAACAGCCTTTGTATATTGGATTACTATAAAAACATGTTATAGCAAGAGGAGAGAGAAGGTTTACAAAGCCAACATGTTTTTTGCTTTGCTAGCCTTTGTATATCGGATTGCTATATTTGCACAAAACACACAATGACATGTGGGGACAGTTTGTCATAGACACATCACACGTCTACTAGCACAACTCGTGTACACGTGTGCACACGCGTACGCGTGCACAGAATCAGCACAGACGCGTACATGTACACACACGCACACATGTACACACACGCGTACACGTACACACACGCAGCACACACGCGTACACGTACACACGCATGTACACATACACACGCGTACACGTACACGTACACGTACACACGCACGCATCACACACATACACGCACACACGATGCACATACGCAGCTCACACATACACATACACATCACACACTGGCCCACTGGTCATTGAGACAAAAATATGAAGGGACCACTTTTACAAAGCCTTGCCAAAATTTAGCAAGTGCCTTTCGATAATCATCTTCTGAGCCCAGGCTCATCTGCACCCGCGCTGACAAAAAAAATCAAAACAAATACTAGAAAAATTCAAAAAATTCAATTTTTTTTAATGGTCGATGATTTGATGTGTGAGGTCCGCTCCAATTTTCAAATCATTTGGACATCTGAGCAGCTCTCAGCAAAAAAGACAAATTCGGGGTCAGTTAAAAAGTTTACTGTTCATGCACTCTTCTGACCCGATTTGTCTTTCTTGCCGAGAGTTGCTCAGATGTCCAAATGATTTGAAAATTGAAGCAGACCTCACGCATCAAATTTTCTACCATGCAAAAAAGAATTTGGAATTTTTTGAATTTTTTTGAATATTTTGTGAATTTTTTTCTGACAGGGTGCAGATGAGCCTGGGCACCGAATCGCCGCACTTCCCTTTCGTGTTTGCAAATATACAAAGTGGGATGGCAGATTTATCAAGCTTTGTAAAAAATTTAGGTGGGGGACCACTTATACAAAGGCTGTTGGAGGAGGTTATTTTTTAATATAAAGTTAGTCAAACTTTACAAAGCTTGACTTTGACCAAACTTTATATGCAGACTGAAAAGAAATGGAGTGAGTAAGTGAGTGCAAATAGAGAAAGGCTGTTGGAGATGCTCTCAGCCAGATCAAGGAGTCTGCGATATACGGGCACCGATAATCCTATACACACGGACCTGTTACGGGCGTTTTACACGATCTTCAACTAACTAATCTTTCTCCCCCCCCTGATTTTCAGCCGGGGTGGGCCCCAACCTCCCCTAATCTCCAATTCTATTGGTCCACTTCAACTACCTTGTCAAATCCTTAAGTAAATCGCCGTGCGTCTAGCATTACTCATACGGGCACACAGTCTAATTAAAAGAATTGTGCGTGATGGAACAAGTCGTGTGCTGACATCGCCGATTGCGGTGCACACGCCACGTACGCATCCGAGAATGCTTGCCCACGTTACACCATACGGGAATCGTGCCGCACTTCGAAACCGGAAGCATCAATAAATTTTGAGCTTGTTTCCCGTCACATTCCAAATTACCATGCTATATTTAATTGCAAACCTGTTCACACCGATCAAAACCTAAACGTTTTCCCACTTAGCAGCTTATTACTAGGTTTTAAATAATACCTACTCGAAAATGCTACACAATCCACCTCAATTCCTCATCAACAAACAAACAAGTCTTTCTTCGTCCTTCCTTGCGTCTGCCGTGGCCCGTAGGAGTTCTTCATCGAGAATTGACTAGGGAGCGGCGAGTATGGAAGCGGGAGCATCAGAGATGTCCCGCCTCGCTGCGATAGCAACCGCGAGGTCCCGCCGCACCGCCGATGCAGCAAGAGGTCCCGCTGCGCCACCGAAGCAGCACAGAGGTCCCGCCACGCCGCCGAAGCAGCACAGTGGTCCGGCCGCACCATGGAAGCCGCAAGGATGACCCGCCGCGCCGCGGAATCAGCTGAGAGGTCCTACCGCACCGCGGCGGCCTGGGAAGATCTCTTCCGGGAAAGCGAGGGCTCTCGCAGGTGCATGCGCGCTGAGCTCAATAAGCTGAAGGATGAGATCTCCGGCAGGGCGAAGCTGCACAAGGAGATCAATGCCTCATTTGATAAGGTGATCGGCGTCATCCGGGGACTAAGGGATGACAAGGCGAAGCTCCACACCCAGCACGACGTGCTGAAGGCCAAGATTGCCGGCAGTGCGAAGCAGCATGAGGAGAGCACTGTCGTGATGAAGAAGACGGCCGCCATGGTCAAGAAAATTATGGACGATAATGCCAACCTCCACATCGAGCGTGAAAGGCTGGTGCGGGAATCCAAAGCTACTGTCAAGCGAAGTATTGAGGACGTGAAAGAGATCATTGTCGTTCGCCGTGTGTCGTGGTTTTGACACGGCAGATGCCCTTGTGAAAGGACTTAGAGATGAGGCCATCGCACGAAGGTGGAAGCTTAGTGGGGTTGATCGGGAACGAGAAGACACGAGATTACCCAGGTTCGGCCCCTCACGGTGGAGGTAATAGCCTACGTCCTGCTTGGTTATAGTGTTGTATATCTCGACTACAAGGGTGCGAATATGCTAACCTAGCTTTCGAGGGATTGTAACTTAGTCTTTCTGGCCTAGGCGCTCCCCTTTATATAACAGGTGGAACCCTAGATTTACATGAGAGTCCGGGTCATAATCTAACCCGTCTCCTACACTTATTCTACTTATTCTCCAAGGCAACCTTCCTGCCGTATGTTTTCCTCTTGAGCCGACCCGCAGGCTGAGCCGGCCTTTCTCACCGGGGCCCCGTTAAACCGGCCCACTGAGTATCTTTTTAACCCCGCAGTGAGATAACCCGCTGAGCCTGCTCTAAGGCCGGGTCATCTTCCTGCCGGGTCTACATGCTGGGAAATATCCCCAACATTAGCCCTCAGTTTGACTTGAATTCATTCATGTTAAACTCCACCCTAAAAAACAGACAAATCATTAATAGGGAAAGGTACCCACAAATTGCTTCTCAAGCCGGCTTTTTGGAACATCGTCCGCATCAGACATAATTTCCCGGTTTATGCAAACGCCGAGTCATTCTTCTATTTTCAGACTTGGCATTTTTCATTGCTTTTATCTCATGACGTCACACTCCACTTCCGCAAAATCCGGGATGACATCATGGGGAATCTTTGAATGGATTTGTATTATCTTGTCAGGTGCGAAAATCGAGGAGCCTTTTTAGCCACTGTTCATTGCGCCGCCTGGGGCTTCGCGCCCGCTGGTTCGGGTTTCGCCGCGCCCATAAATAGACCAGCGCTTCCCCCACTTCCTTCTCTATCACTCCTTGTCTTCCTCCTCAGACTCTCCGATGCCGCCATGCCCACTCGAGCTCGTCGCCGCCGCCTGTTCAGCGCCGTCCGGAATTTCCTCCCGTCGCCGGAGCTCATCTGGTGCTGCTACGCGGCCGCCTCCGCCATATACGAAGACTGCAAGATTCCCCATCTGAATCTGTAGGCATTGCCTTCTCCATTGCTGCTTGTTCTTTGACTGTTCTTCCTAGTTCATTGTCTTAGCTGCACACAGATCCAAGAATACCTACAGGATTCTATTTTACAGTTTGTAGAATCGGATCGCCATATCTTCCCGCATCGTAGATCTATTACTCTGCTTCGGATAGATCCCCCATTATAGCTCTTGTTTTACTTCGAAGAATAGTACAAGGTTTACTCTCCAAATTTTGGCCATTTTTCAGATCTGTTGAATCTCTTAATTCGCATGAAACTTGTTTACCGACTCATAGCCCAGACCATGCTCAACACGTGTACAAAAATCTGCGATATGTGATTTTCGGCTTATCTTGTATCAGAAACCGTGACCCAGAATTTAATCATACCGCTTCCTGTGACCCGTCAAATGTTCCAATCGCCAGCTCATATTTTTGTTTTACGATAACCCGGAAAATCTTTGAATTGCCGGCTTCTGGTATTCTTTTCTTTTTCATGGCAGTTGAATCAATGGCTCCCAAACCCAAGATCGTTAACTGGGTCAAGTCTAATATGTCAGAACTTAGCCTGCAAGCCCTGGTGGACTCCGGGCTGCTGCCGGCTCAAGAAACGATCAAATGGCGAGCTCCTGAGGAAGAAATCCACCCTCAGCCCAAACAGAACGAGGTCGTCATATTTGTTGATCATGTTTCAAGGGGCTTCTGTCCCCCCGGCTCTAAGTTCTTCCGAGATGTGCTACATTTCTTCAACATCAGGCCTCAAGACCTGACCCCCAATTCTATCTTCAATTTATGCCAGTTCCAGGTATTCTGCGAAGTTTATCTGCAACTTGAGCCGTCCATCAACCTGTTCCGGGAGTTCTTCTACTTGAACCGCCAAGCAGAACACAAAGATGGCCCAAGTGTTGAACTCAGTGGAATCTCCATTCAAAGGAGGAAAAACACTATCTTTCTTGACGCCAAGCCAGCCAGCCACCCAAAAGGATGGCACAGGACTTGGTTCTACTGCAAGGATACCTCCCCCGATGGGCAACACCCACTACCGGGTTATAGGGCAAGCCGGCTCACAGCCAATGCAGCCTTCAAGGGTTTCGCTTCTAAGGAAGAAAGAAAAAACCTAGAGCCCCTGTACCCAAAGATGAATGCCCTGATTGCCCATGGCCTCACCGGCGTTGATTTGACTCGGACTTGGGTTGAATGGCGCATTCAACCTCTCAGCTTCAGGAACCGGCTCATGCATACTTATACCGGCCATCGAGAAGACTTACTTCGATTTAGCCGGGTCAACCTTGATGGGAAGGAGGTCCTGAAATTCGCCAAGAAACTTGTTGGCGAGACCAAGGATGCTATCAAACTTGTGGGGCTTGCCCCCTGTTATTCGAACAACCCGGCTCCTGAGGTAAGCCGTCTTCTTGTTGTCTTTCATTTTGCCAGAATCTTTACCCTTGTCGTAATTCCATCCATCCACCATGATACAGGAGAACGATGACTGGTGGCGGGTTGAGGTTCAAGACCCTACTCCTCCTCGGGAAAACGATGAAGAGGATCCAGACGAGGATGAGGATAATGAGGTAGAACTTGACTCTCTTGGCCGCCTTTTTAACCAGATTGCTGATGCTAACTCCTCACGGGAAGAAGCTGAGATTGGCCACACCATCGAGCCAGAGGTAACTTTGATCTCTTCAGACTCTAACTCCCCAAAACCTGTTCAAAAGAAATTCTGGGCTGTAGTCCGCAAAGTCCGAAGAAAACCCCGGGTTACCGTCCGTAAGGTCCCTTTTTCACATCAAGATGCTCACTTAGATCCCCAATTTCTTTTGAAGAAAACATAGCATGCCAGAACATCCAAAAGAAAGACCCGGAGTACTGAAGGAGAATTGAATGGTGGGCTACCACATGAGCCGCCAGCACGTAGAGCGCGGACAGAGGTGCTTCTTAGTCCAACTCCCTCTCTTCCTCTAGCTGGTCGTTTCAAAGAGCCCTTACATTTGAATGACTCGGCATATCAGACGTCCCCCTCTTCGGACGAATCAAGCGCTACTCAGGCGCCGGCCTTCAACATTAACCCTGGGTAAGCCATTTGATTATTCATGTGTCGCATAACGGTTTCTTGCCCTTTATCCTTTAATTGAATAACTCCTTGTTCCTTGTATAGCGCTAAGGCTATTAAGAAGAAGACCACCACCGGGTCATCTGACCCGGTCATCCAAACAGGTCCTTCCCAGGAAGAGACAATGGCTACCTTGGACACCCAGGACGAGCCGGCATTTCAGAACAGCCCGCCGCCCCAAGACACTACTGTGAACCCGGCTCATGCCTCTTCTCCCGTTATTCAGGAGAAGGAAGATTTAACTGAAGAGCAGCCCGCGGCACCGGCTCAAGATGAAGTAGTGGTGACCGGTGAACAACAAAATGCTCCACCGGAAACCTCTACTGCTCTAACAAAGATTCCTACCAAGGCTGAGCCGCCCCTTAAGAACAAGGGGAAGACAGCTCTTGACTTCCCTGCTTTTGAAGAAAAAGATGCCAACACACTGCACCAAGCTGTGCTGACCCGGCTGTCTGAAAGCCGTGACACGGAAATTGCAATGGTAACTTCATTGAAGCGGAAATATGAGGTAACTTTTGTCCTCTGTCGTGATATTCATATATATATGTAGCCCCCAAGGGCCGGGTCATTCTCAAATGATGACCCGGGACTTCAAAAACTTGTCTTGCTTGTATAACTGCAAACGGTGGCCCCAAAAGGCCGACTCGTCATATTATGATGGGTGGGTCTCCATATGTAGTAACATAGATCGAACTATGCATTAGCCCCCAAGTGCCATGTGGAATGCCTGCATCCTCGTGGAACTTGCTATTTTTTGATGAAGCACTGAAACATGTAGCCTCCATGTACCGGGTCGACCAGAAGGGCGGCTCGGGACATTCTTATATGACCTATAACTGAAACTGCCTTGCAGGATATGCTGAATCAAGTGGAGACACAGGCACCCTTCTTCCAAAAGGAAGCAAAGAAGGAGAAAAAACTGCGTAAAAAAGCTGAAGAATCATCTTCAGAAGCCCACAAGTCTTGTGAGAAGTACTTTGAAGCAAGCTGAGGCAGAAAGAGCCGCCTTGGCTAAGCGTGCTGAGGAGGCCGAGGCCAAACTTGAGCCGGTAACTCGAGAACTATCCACTCTGAAGGGCCACATCACAGCCTTATGCCACCCCATCTTTGGTACAGACTCGCAACTTTATGAAATATACCAGTTTTGACATATCAAGCCGGCCGTACTAACATTATGACCCTCATATTCTTGCAGGCCGGAGAACGCACAATCTTGCTGAGCAACCACTAGTAAAACTGAAGGCGGTGTACACTTTGGCAGAGCAACTATACATAGGCGGCACACGCTGCATTATGGCCGTAAGACACACCAAGGCCCTGCCACAGCTGATTGTGGACATGCTGAAGGAGCTGTCAGTTGTGCCCAAGTGGCTCGAAGAATGGAAGAAGGCGGCTTGTCGCGCTGGGGCTCTGACAGTTTTCGCTCATGCCAAAGCCTATGTGCCAGAACTGGATCCGGCTTAGATTGTGGGTGGGTATCCGAAGTTCAATGTAGATGACTCCCCCTTTACTGAGAAGGACTTCCGATGTTGCCTAAAGGAAACCCGGGTTGCCGCCTCTGCCATTGCCGAAGAGGTGAATTTGTATAAAATACCAAGCCGGATACTCTGAGAACAATGAACGGATTGAGCCGCCTAACCCTTAGGCAGTTGCACTCACTCGTGCTTGTAAGCAATCTTTTGCCCCTGACATTGATCATTCTTCTGTGATAACCACCGACGCAATGTTTGAAGCCTTGCGCTCCATCCAGTGGTCGACTGGCGAATCCACAAGCCAGGAAGGGGCAGAAGATGACGACAATCGCGAAGAGCCGGGACAAAGCGCTCCTTGATCCTCCAGCGTCCTTAATCTGGCAAACACCGGCTCTTCCTTGTTTATAATAGAATTTGGAGGAATACCATTTACGTCTGCAGCCCGATGGGCGACTTGTAATAACGTAGTATCCAAAACTGTTGCTGATGCCAGTGCCATCGTGCACTGTACTGTGGTTGCCTGTACAAACATCTTTGTGGATACCTTGCCTGTGTATTTATATAGGCGTTTTTGTCCTTGTGAATCCTCTTTTTGACTTCTAGAGCCGGTTTTTGCAACAAGAATGATTCTGCACAGATAATAACTACCGCAGATAGCAATAGTTTTTCATTGATGAATAGCATACAGATAACTAGTAACCATGTTACTGATTGTAATGAACCTGGAAAATCAAATTTTAACTAAGGTAGATGCCATGTATGAATGTATGTAAGCATGTAGAGATGAAATGAATGCAAAAAAGAGAACGTAATTGTAACAAGCCAGTTTTTAGAACACAACTTGAAAGAACGGCTTATAAAGCTTGAGTCTGAATTGCTTTCATGAAGCAGGCACCTTGGCCTTATGGTTTATCCTCGCTTTTTGAAATCCGGCTCTCACGCAACCAATCAAACGTTTTAACTCTGATGAATTCAGGGTCACCTTTGTGATTGACTCATCAGGCGTACGCCGGGTCACCTTTTTGGAGTAGCATCTTGCTAACAGGCAAGTTTAACCAACTTTTGGCATTTCGCCGGGTTAAAGGGTTTTGTAAGCTAAACTCAATTAGTTGGAAGCCCCCAAGTAACCAATGATCAACAAATAAAGACTCAACACACAACTTTGAGGCGAAATGACAAACTCTCTTATACAGAGCTGCTGGTCTTTATTTTATTGATCAAAAATATGTATATACATGATAAAAGGTATGTACAAAGATGCAACCCAGTCTATGACTTAGGTGTAGTATGGCCGGAGATGGGCAATGTTCCAGGGCCGGCTTGTCTCCTCTTCAGAGGTACGTGATTTATCTTCTCACGTATATTAACCAGGTAATACGACCCGTTGTTCAGATTCTTGCTGACCACAAAAGGGCCTTCCCAAGGAGGTGATAACTTATGCATGCCTGTCTGGTCTTGTATCAGACGGAGCACTAAGTCACCTTCCTGAAAAGTACGGCTTCGAACTCTACGGCTGTGATAGCGATGTAGGTCCTGTTGATAAATTGCTGATCTGGACGCGGCAAGTTCGCGTTCTTCTTCGAGAGCATCAAGAGCATTTTGGCGATCTTGCTCATTATCTGCTTCCACATAAGCCGCCACTCGAGGGGAGTCATGACGAATATCGCTTGGAAGTACTGCTTCTACACCATAGACCAGTGAAAACGGCGTATAGCCTGTTGACCTGTTGGGAGTAGTTCGTATGCTCCAAAGTAATACAGGTAATTCTTCTTCCCAGCAACCCGGCGTGCATTGTAAAGGCACCATAAGCTGGGGTTTGATACCACGCAGTAATTCCTGATTGGCTCTCTTTGCCTGTCCGTTGGACTGAGGATGCGCAACCGAAGCAAGATCAAGCCGGATGTGCTCCTGTTGACAGAATTGTTTCATGACTCCTTTGTAAAGGTTGGTTCCATTGTCAGTGATGATACTGTGCAGATAGCCGAAGCGAAATATCAGCTTTTTCAGAAACTTGACGGCTGTGGCAGCGTCACAGCGGCTAACCGGCTCTGCTTCTACCCACTTGGTAAACTTATCCACAGCTACCAATAGGTGTGTATGCTTGTTCTTAGAACGTTTGAAAGGTCCAACCATGTCAATCCCCCAGACTGCAAAAGGCCAAGTTATCGGGATCATCCGCAATTCTTGAGCCGGCACATGAACCTGGCGAGCATATTTCTGTCAACCATCACACTTGCGTACAATATCCTCTGCACCGGCGTGAGCTGTGAGCCAGTAAAACCCGTGCCGAAAAGCCTTCGCAACAAGTGATCTTGAGCCGGCATGATGACCACAATCGCCAGAGTGAATCTCATTGAGAATTGCACGGCCCTCCTCTGGTTAAACACAACGCTGAAAAACACCAGTGACACTGCGCCGATGCAACTCGCCATTGACGATAGTCATAGACTTGGATCGTCTGATGATCTGTCGAGCGATGATTTCTTCTGCTGGAAGCTCACCCCGGCTTAAATAAGCTAGGTAAGGAATTGTCCAATCAGGTATAGCATGAACAGCAGCTACAAGAGCCGCCTCTGGGTCAGGAATAGCCAAGTCCTCCTCCGTTGGCAACTTGACAGACGGGTTATGCAAAACATCCAGAAAGACATTAGGCGGCACCGGCTTCCGCTGAGAACCCAAGCGAGAGAGTGCATCTACCGCCTTGTTCTGCCGGCGATCGATGTGATCAACCTGATAACCCTTGAAGTGTCCAGCAATATTAGTGACCGCGTATTGATAAGCCACCATAAGGGGATCCTTGGAGTTCCATGTGCCAGAAACCTGCTGGGCTACCAAATCTGAGTTGCCCAAGCATCTGACCCGGCTCAAGTTCATCTCCTTGGTCATTCGGAGCCCATGAAGCAATGCCTCATATTCTGCTGCGTTGTTATTACAGGGGAACATAAGTCTTAAAACATAACAGAACTTATTTCCGTGCGGGGAAGTGATCACAACTCCAGCCCCTGAGCCTTCGAGTTGTCTCTCTTCTGCAAGCCGGACTTGCACCTCTGCCATGCGGGTGTTTTTAGCATTGATGTCCTCCTGGATCTTGGCCATCTGCTCATGACACTTTGTGATCTCTGTATTGCACGCGGCCGCGTTCTCCACAGTAACCGGCTCGGAAAACAGGGCTGTCAGAGTATTCATCAAGTCCGCGAGCGCCTGTACCCCGGTTTTCTAAGAACCGACAGCAGCCGCACCGGCCCCTCCTGAGCCGGCTAAGGTAAGATTCTGACCAGTCGCCAGATCAACCAGGTCGTGCGTCGGATCCTTTCTACCCGCCATATAGACCACTGCAAAGCGAGGCGGCTTGGGGATCTCTGGAAAGGCTTCATCAGCATATCCCAGCCTTCCATCGTACAGGGGACAGATCGACTCTGTTTCTCCCACCGAGGATTCGCCGTCCGATTGAACGAGCGTCTCGTCTCCAGACAGGGAATTCTCCGACAAGGCCACCCCTTGGGTGAACCCTACGAAGACGTGCTTCCGGCCGGCTTGCGGCAGGCCGGGTCTTGCCTGACTTGGACTAGCGCGGTGTGCCGACTCTGCACCGGTGACGCCCTCCAAATTGGCGGCCGACTCTCCGGCAACGCCGATGAAGGTATGGATCTTGCCGAAGGGGACCCGGTACCCGTACTCGATTGAGTCGGCTTCGGGGCCCCAGTACGAGTCGTCGATGTAGAGCTTCCCGCGGTGGCTCTTCGTCATCAAGCCGACCGCGTACCTCCCGAACCCTGGGAGAGCTCCCGCTAAGAACTCAACTCCACTGTGCATAGGCCCCACGGTGGGCGCCAACTGTCGTGGTTTTGACACGGCAGATGCCCTTGTGAAAGGACTTAGAGATGAGGCCATCGCACGAAGGTGGAAGCTTAGTGGGGTTGATCGGGAACAAGAAGACACGAGATTACCCAGGTTCGGCCCCTCAGGGTGGAGGTAATAGCCTACGTCCTGCTTGGTTATATTGCTGTATATCTCGATTACAAGGGTGCGAATACGCTAACCTAGCTTTCAAGGGATTGTAACTTAGTCTTTCTGGCCTAGGCGCTCCCCTTTATATAACAGGTGGAACCCTAGATTTACATGAGAGTCCGGGTCATAATCTAACCCGTCTCCTACACTTATTCTACTTATTCTCCAAGGCAACCTTCCTGCCATATGTTTTCCTCTTGAGTTGGCCCGTAGGCTGAGCCGGCCTTTCTCACCGGGCCCCCGTTAAACCGGCCCACTGAGTATCTTCTTAACCCCGCAGTGAGATAACCCGCTGAGCCCACTCAAAGGCCGGGTCATCTTCCTGCCGGGTCTACGTGCTGGGAAATATCCCCAACACCGTGAGAACTCCATCGCCATGGATGCAATGATGAAGATGGTGGAGAAGAGGCGAAAGGAGGTGAAGGTCGTGGAGGCGATGAAGAAGGAGTTGGAGGAACTCCGTGCCCTGCAGCGACCCATCAAGAAGGAGTAGAGCAGCGACCCAGATTGTTGTCTGCGTCTTCTTCCTTCTCCTTTTGCCCATGTGTCTTTCGGGCGTTGCCGCGTGTGGCATTTTAAATTGTCTTCTTGAATATATAAGACAATTACTATCCATTGCCATCGTCATCATATATAACAGTCTTGCTAAGTCTTCTAAGTTTCAGTCGAGGCTATGTCCGTGAGTTATTCGTGCGAATTTTGGTTTTCAAATTTTCTTTTTTCTCCCTTAAATCTCAGTCGACTGAGACCTAGCTAGGCTCGGGCGCCATTAATGGAGAAGTTGGAAGCGAGGTGGGCGGCGGATGGAGGTCAAAGGGCTCGCCTCCCAGCAAGCCTGCGCAGCGGTCTGCCTCCCGTCTACTCAAATAGCTACCCCGCACGGCACCTCCTAGCCAATAAAAATGGGGACGCGTGGCGGCACGTAAATGGTTAGTACAACGCCCACGGTTTGAATAACACTTGTGTTTCTGATTGTAACGTGGTAGCTCTTTGTTCCAAAATGACTTTGTTTGTTGTTAATGTGTGCGCCTTCAAAAAATCGGACAAATTTTTTACCCTAGTAGGTTGGTGCCATGTTAAGGCAACAAGCCAAGTTTCATGATTTTCACGCAAGTTTTGGATTTACAGGAATTTAAAAACCAAGTTTGTCAATGTTTTTGGCCGAGCCACGACGCCCGGATGTTTAAAATTCATTCCCATTTCTTGCATGGGACCTAAACATTCACCCAAGGACACATATATGATTTTTCAACCCATTTTGGTGCACTGGAGCATGTGCATGTAGTTCAAATTTGAATTATGCACATTAAAATGCCTAGAAAACTCAACAAATGTATAAAAAGGGTAAACGAACCCGGAATAATTCCAAATTATAGCGCGACACAATTGGTCTTTGTTGGCTCTGTAAAAACAATCAAGGTAGGAAGAGGCAGCGTATGTCGTTTCGCCCACAAAGGTGACACATTCCCTATCGGAACCATGAGCCTTTTTGAGAGAAGCTCCGGTTTCTAAGAAGCTTATACCAAAACTTGTCCCAAATCGAACAAAATTTTTACCACAGCATGTTGGTGCCATGTCAAGACACCATGCCAAGTTTCATGATTTTTAGGCAATTTTTGGATTTACAGGAATTTAAAAACCAAGTTTCTAAATGTTTTCGGCCGAGCCACGACGCCCAGATGTTTGAAATTCATTCCCATTTCTTGTATGCGACCTAAACATTCACCCAAGGACACATATACGATTTTTAACCCATTTTGGTGCAGTGGAGCATGTGCTTGTAGTTCAAATTTGTATTATGCACATTAAATGCCTAAAAACTCAATTAATGTATAAAAAAGGCCAAACGATCCCGGAATAATTCCAAATTTTAGCACGACACTCCTATCGGTCTATGTTGCCTATGTAAAAAAATCAAGGCAGGAAGAGGTAGCATATGTCGTTTCGCTCACAAAGGTGACACGTTCCTTGTCGGAACCATGAGCCTTCTTGAGAGAAGCTCCAGTTTGTAAGAAGCTTATACCAAAACTTGTCCCAAATCGAACAAATTTTTTTACCAAGGCATGTTGGTTCCATGTCAAGACACCATGCCAAGTTCTGTGATTTTTAGGCAATTTTTGGATTTACATGAATTTTAAAACCAATTTTCTCAATGTTTTCGGCCGAGCCACGATGCCCAGACGTTTGAAATTCCCTCCCATTTCTTGTATGGGACCTAAACATTCACCCAAGGACACATATACGATTTTTCAACCCATTTTGGTGCACTGGAGCATGTGCTTGTAGTTCAAATTTGATATCTCTTTGTCTGTTTGTGCTCCGAAAACTCCCTCCTTCTCAACCCGCGCCTTGCTATCCCGAAATTACAACGCGCACGAAAACTCCATCCTCCTGTGAAATCCCGACACGCGAAATCCCCGTTCTACCCCTGGGCGGAAAGAGACGCTAGTTCAAATTGGTGGGGGTACGTTTGTAACTTACCCTACATTTTGGACAAGCGCGTCCCTAAGTCATGGTTCCCCCCACCCATCCCCTTCTTTTCCCCATTCGAAAACCGAGGCCGCCAAAACCTCTCTCCACCAGCCGCGAAACCCCACCCTCCTCGGTCCGCCCCCACCGTCGCCCCGCCAGAGCCTCTTCCCCAACGACGTCGTCCACCGCAACAGCTCGACGTCCCTCATCCACCGCACCTGATGAGGATCCGTTGTCGATCTCGTCATCCCGCCGATTCAGCCGCCCCGTCCTCCACCTCCAAGGAGCTACTCCGACGATCGCCTCGTCTATCGCGGTTGCTCCATTCCCACAGCGCCGCCTTAACCTGCCCCACCGGAACCGCAGCATCCTCACCGACTCCTAGGATGAAGCCGAGGCCTACTCGGTGGCGCCAAAGAGGTTGTACACTCATCGCTTCTTCTCTTTCACTCGACCTCACGGCGCCGCCAGTGCTTGATCCTGCTCCGACACGGCCCGGCTCCCTCGACGCCGGCGCCGCCGGCGACATCCTCCATGGCGGATCTCCCCCATTGCGAGGCTCCCTCGGCGGCAGCGTCCATGCTCGCGCTAATGCTCTGCTCTTGCTCTCGCTCGTGCTGCTGCTCTGCTCTTGCTCTCGCTCGCGCTGCTGATGCTGGTACATGGGCTGCTGCAGCTACATGAGTTGCTGCATTGGCTCTCGTTCGCGCTGCTGTTCCAGCTGCTAGCTGCTAGTGCATTCCCTGTTGAGCGGCTGCTGATTTAGATCACTGCTTCTCTGCTACCAGTGCTCGAGCGGCCTAAACTACCAACGAAGTGCTTGTTTGCTACTAATGCGTCCAGTTTCGACAGTACAATTCAATTTCAATAGTAACAGTCAGTTTTGATAATAAAATTTAGTTTTGACAGTTAAGTTCAGAGTCAACAGTATTTACATCATCTGTTGGAGTTGGTTGTCTTTTGGTGATGTAAATTTTACAGCTAGCACTTTTTGGTGATGTATTTTACATCATCTATTGGAGATGGTATTAGAATCCCACTTCAGATTAACGATGTCCGTCTTGTACAGCTTCAGCCTCGACGTCGTACAGCTCGCCGGAGCTGCTCCAACGACGGAACCATCCATCACAACAGAGCAGTACCCTCGACGCCATCTACAGACGCCTCAAATCTTCTTCCCCAGCTCTGACAGCCACCTCCGCCGCAATATCTTCAGCGACCGACCCAATGATGTTGAGGTCGACACGGCTATGCCAAAGAGGTTGTACACTTGTCGCATCACTTTTTACTCTACATTCATGTCGATCCCTTAGGGCTATTTTGGTTCAAAGGAAAAAGTGAAGGAAAAACATAGCAATAGGAAATTTTCCAATGGTACCCTACTATTGAATTATTCATGCATTAGGTTGAAAGGAATGGAGCAAAACAAAACTGAAGGATTTTTTCCTTTCATGTCTGTTTCAAAGGAAAAACAAAAAATTTTAATATCCACCTAGACCTACTTATCAAAATCCTATGCATTTAAAGAAGACTAAATGCATTAGTGGCATAATAACATTCTAACTGTACACATTTGAAGGTGGTTTGACTTTAATTTGGCCGTGTTTCTTTGCATCCCTGTGGTCTTCCTGCAAGCCAAAGGAGCCCTTACAGAATTACTTCATTTACAGATAGGTGTCGAAGAAAACTTTGTGTGGTTTGTCCTACTCCTGCCGCGCCGTCGTCCACCTCACCTGAGTTGCTCCATCGACAGAAGCGTCCACCATACCAGACATCATGACTCCTTACCGTCTTTCGCCGCCTCAGATCTCCTCCCCCGCCGCCGGTAGCCACCGCAACTGCATCACCATCATCGACTCAGCAGATGAACCTGAGGAGTACACAGGTCCGCAAGAGAGGTCGCACTCTTTTGTTTCTACTTACTTTATGCATTGCTTAATATTACCTGCTAGTTTATCATCATGTTCATCTCTTAGACTCCAAGTCAGGTCCAAATTAATGTTCAAACTTGAGTTTGAAAATGCTTGTGGGGCACATATCGAGGCAACAATGAATAGTATATCGATCTACTATCTGTTTCATATAGGGTATCTACTATGTCGTTCATCTTGGGTGGGAAACAAATAGTAAAGCAGCCATCATCTGTCTTTTTATTAAATTAAGCTATCATTTGCCTGCTATCATTATTTTTGGATCTATCAACTGGTTGTTACCATCAGTCTAGATTTCTGCATGCTCTCCTTACTTAATCTCACTATTTTTTTTTCGTATGCATGTCAGTTATTGTACACAGTCATGCTGAACATGTAGAGAAAAAGAGAAGAGTCTTGCGCGGCAATACAATGTCATGCAGTCATCGCTCCATGGTGGGTGCAATGGCAACCCCACCCCCTCCTCGAGATTGTAATCCAAAGGAAGATAGTTGTTCAGAGGTGGAGTCAGAGGGAGCTGACCACTCCTATTTACCCCGCGAGGTGTTTGCTCTAACTTGGCATCATGATGTTGGTCATATCATGCATATGGTGCCTTGCTTTGCTTACTTTCGACATCATATATGTCATCTGCTTAGTTTAGGCATGTTCTGTAATGCCACCTATTTACTTTCTATATCACATATGTGAATTATGCAATGCCGTCTTTTTTAGCCAGCCATAGTATATGTGAAATATGCAATGCCATCCTGTTTAGCCAGGCATCATATATTTGAATTATATCTCGCCATTCCTTTTTTTCATTACATTTCCATTTGTCGACAATGTTTGTACATTCAACTACTCTTCCTGTGAATCAGCCATTTGGGTGGGTGATGAAAAAATCTAGAGTGAAAACAAGTTCTTCAGAGCAGACAGTGCTACCTATCGAAGCAGATCTCTTGCTGGGTCCAGATAGCTCCTCAGAGGAGGATTCAGAGACAGATGACCAATCCTATTCCCCCCCCCCCCCCGAGGTGTATGCTCTAACTTGGCACGGTTATACTGCTCGTATCATGCATATGTTCTCTTGCATTGCATAGTTTAGACATCATAAACACAATATTCAACACCATCTGCTTAGTTTAGACATCATATATGTGAATGCCATCTGCTTAGTATATAAATCACATATGTGAATTATATCATGCCATCCTGTTTACTTAGATAACATGTATGTGAATTATGTCATGCGAACCTGTTTACTAAAGACATCATATAATTATCTCATGCCATCCTTTTTAGTTAGTCATCATATCTTTGAATTATGTCATGCTATACTGTTTAGATATACATCATATATGTGAAATTATGTCATGTTATCCTGTTTAGTTAAACAACATATATGTGAACTATTTCATGCCCTGTTTTTTCCTCACTATCTATTGCATCTGTCTCATACAAGGTCTGTACATTCTACTACTTTTGTTGTTTATCGGCCATTTGAATTGGAGGGGGTGATGGCAGTATCTAGCGGAGTAAAAACACGGTCTTCAAATAAAACAGCTCTACCTGTTGATGGAGATAGCACCCCGGTTGTACTTGCACAAGAACAAGCCCTACCACACATAACCCAGACTATTGCAGATTGTACCCCTACTCCGATGGACAGAGAACCAGCTTCACCCAATCTAACCCCAATCCCAGCAGATAGTAACCTAGTTCCAGTTGACACAGCAACATCTCCACAACAGAGCTCCCAAACAAGAGCAGTTAGTATGGCAGCTCCAGTGCCCAAAGCACCAGGACTACCACAGCGAACCCCAACTCCACCAGTTAGTACACCTATTCCTGTGGACGAAGAAGAACCAGTCATCCGTAGTTTAGCGTCTATCGCATTTGATGTTGTTAAATCCTATGTGCGTATCTTCCCATCATGGAAATATTATACTGAAGATGAAGGAAAAAGCCAGTTGCAGGTGTTCCTCCAGGAGTTATGTGTAAGTATTCATGGCAATTACTTTGCTTTGTCCCATACGTTCTACTTCCCTGCTGGTTATAACACTGCAAATGTTCCCATTTTTCTGTGTAGAGAATGATCGATTTGGAAACTCAGGATGAGGTAACCTATGCTAATACATGTGCTATCTTCAAGAATGCTTTGCGACAGTATGGGAATTACCTGAAGAAAACGTATTTCACTGGCAAGGAAACTCATCAAATTCCCTTACTTTCTCCGGAGACACATTTACGGGACGATGACTGGGAACGCCTTGTTCTGTATTGGTCTAGACCCATGAATCTGGTAGGGTCTATGAGATCATATTTCATTTTGAAGTACTATATGGATGTGTCTTACTGTACTCTCTTCTTGTAGAACAAGTGCTTAAACCTGAACAACAACTGTTCTCATGTAAGATTCCATAGCTATGGTGCATACTGCTTTGCTCTTGTATCACTGTATTTACTCATACCAGCTAATTTTTAAATAGAAGGATCCAATCAAAACTCCAATGGCACAACAGTTATGTTTAAACATGTTTCTTTAACTGGTTTGCTCTTCTAAATTGATCTATGTTGATTTCAATTTCAATTGTGTAGACAGTTGTCTTCTCATATCATGCACATTACTAGCATCAAAACAGAGTCAATAGTGTTGTTAGTTGTACATGTATACCCGTGGTACCCATCTAAAATCTTGTGGTGCCATGTAGTTTCCCACACTTATATTCTTTCAATGCTATTTTATCTTGAACTGATATGATTTGAACTGTGTCTCTATTTTGATATGGCAAGACAATGCAGTGATAGTAGCACATAGATATATGTTTGTTTGATGCTTTTATAATGTACTACTTTGCAATAGAAGACTTGATAGTTTAATCATGTCCACCTTCCTACTGAATTGGTTCACCAAAATGAGTTTCATATACTACATGCTAAACCTATTATGTGTCTGCTTGTTTCTTCTTTTCGAATGCTGACATAATATTGGAGAAGAGTACCACATTAAGTAATGGTAAAGGAAGTAATGCAGATAAGGTTGAAGATAGTGAGACAACCTTGCTGGTCTCCAACAAAGCTGATAAAATAGATAAGGAAAACTATCTTGAAGACAGTGAGACAACCCCAAAGTTCTGTCTTGATGTAGTGTTCGAGTTACTGGCCACTACCGCTTGCACAAGCTCTTCAAACTCGCTGTCTGAATCAATTCAGTTTCATGAGTCTCAACTACAAGCGAAAACACATCGATCAGCTGTGCTGCAACAAGAAGCCGAAGGACTAAGGAAGTCCCTGGAGAATTTAGATGCATACTTTCTGGTGCAACACCAAGCGTTGGAGGATTTTAGCGCCAAACAAGAGAAAGCTAATAAGCTTGCTAACCTTATTGCCAGCATGGTGGATACCCAGGATAACGTTTCTTGAGCTCTTCTAAAGTTGTTTCAGTTCTTTGCTGCCGCGTTTATTTGCACTGTTGGCCAATTTAGACGCCCAGTGTATGTAATATGGTGCTTTGTTGTTCCCTTTATTTGCACTGGTGGCGAACTTTGATGCCCAGTGGATGTAATGTCTGTAATAGCCGTAATAGCCTAGCGTTAGTTGCTTGCTTATTTATTTGTTTTCTTGTAGTCACTGCAGTTCTTTTTCCTCGGTTTGCTAGTGGCCGCAATAACCATGGGCCACATACGGGCCGTGGTAAGGATGGGCCTCCTACGGGCCGTAGGGATCCATGGCCCTCCTACGGGCCGTAATTTCCATGGGCCTCGTACTTGCCGTAGGATCCATGGGCCGTACTATTCGTGGGCCAAAACCGTAACGCAATATCGACCATAAACGGGCCTAAATTAGAACCGTCCATTTATGGGCCCAAACCATAACGGGCCGTTAACAGGCCGGAAGGCAGCACAGGCTTAATTCTATCAACAGGCATGACGGGTCGTTAATGGGCCGGATTACAGGATAGGATGAAAACGGCCCAATGTGTTAATGGGCCACAAACGGAACGATTGTCACCACGGGCTGAATTTGGCCCATTAGAATAACAGGCCAGTAACGGACCATAAGTAATCGAGGGCTGGAAATGAGCCCAAGAATTTATGGGCCCTTAGAAGGCCGAAAGAAAACACGGGCTAGAAATGGCCCAACTGAATCATGGGCCGTTAATGGGCTCAAAGCAGTTTACTGTTCATGATGGGCATGTTTCACCACGGGCCGTCAATGGGCCCAGAGATGCAAAAGGCCTCATATGGGCCGAAAGACATCACGGGCCATAGATGGGCCGAAAGTGACAACGAGCTGGAATCATATGGGATGGCCCACATGACGCTACTGGGCCGAATATTGAAAGGCCCTAACGGGCCGTGAGTACCCGGGCCATAAATGGGCTGTATGCAAACAGGCCGTTAACAGGCTTTCCATGGGCCGACCCGCTAACTTTTGACCAAGTCAAACGGGCCGGCCTTTATAACCTAAATGGGCCACTGTTGGGCCGTGCCACATGTCGACGTATCATAGGCGTCTCTCGTCCAATGAATGGATGACATCTGTCGCAACGCCGAGCTGACACGTGGATCGGCCGGCGAATGAGAAATTTACACGTGGAAAATCGCCATTGGCAAGGCTGCTAACGGGTTATCGGATCCAAACCGGAACCCGATAGCTTAACGGCGACCCGTTACGGTGGATGCCACGGGTCGGTCACCCTTGACGAAAACACTTCCATGACGCGACATTTATCATCATGGAAGTGGACACTTCCGTGATGATAATTTCAGTATTGTCATGGAACACTTCTATGACAGCACATGTATGACTATCTTGATTCTATCATAAAATTGTCACGGGTGTACATGCATGACAGAAGACTTGACCTACTGTGACAAAGAGTATCATCACGGAAGTGTTTTTTTTGTAGTGAAGGGAAGAAGGAGAACAACTAGAGTAAAAACCATAAGAGCTTGTCCAACTGAAGGAGAAGAACAACTATCACTTAGAGTTAAGGAACATTTTCTTAACGATTGGTAGTAAGGTGTGGAGGCCTTCATATTCATCTAATAAAAACCAAGATATGATGGTGCACGAAAGAGCCTATCATATGATGCAAATTCTGAATTTATGATGGACTCATTCATTTTCGATTTATCTGCATCTCATAACTAAGATGACCTCTTTATTACAAGCTGCAGCATTTGCTCGGGGACGAGCAAACCTTTAAGCTTGGGGGAGTTGATGAGTCCAAATTATGTGATTATTTTGTTAGTATTTTTGTGCCTACTCCTTAGCCTTTTTGGGATTTTACCGTGTTCGCACACTTCTTTTTGTCGTTTTCCTCAGATATTGCTTTTTGGACCGAATATTAGTTTATGGAAGAAATCTCAACAAATGGTAGTGGAATCACACAATTAAAGTGATAATCACCTACCATAAGAGAAAGAAGCAAATTGGGCAAAGAAGCAGTCGTCGCAGAGCTTCCAGAGCTAAAGACGACGTTCCATACGACCGGGCCCTCCCGTATGAGCGGTCGTATGGAGTGCCATCGCCGCCGCCTGGTCAACTATTTTCACCCTATGAAGACGGATCGAAGATCAAACGCCCAAAGACTCTAAAAACTCGTCCAGAAGCAGGAACCCTAGCCGCCGGAGTGATCCGGAGGGAGGAACCGGCAAGAGGAGGCCACCGCCTCCACCCTCTTCACCAAGAAGGCTCCAACATCATCCCCACTATCATCATCATCATCATCCCCACTATCATCATCATCATCCCCACTATCATCATCATCATCGGGAACCCTAAACGTAGGGCAACTTGTGTATTACATGTGTGATTTGTTCATGGCTTTTGCATGTGGTGCTATGATGATTGTTGCCTTCATGAGTGAGTAGATCCCTTAGTCCTCGAGGACATGGATGAACCCTTGTGTGTAATAGATCATTGATATTAGGATTTAATATCCGCTTTGCATATTCATGTTAATGGTCTTCTTGACGTTGGGTGAAGTCGACCATCCAACGTATTCCTATTTTGGACCGAAGGTTATTACTGTTGGCGGACCGTGTGGTTGCGGAAGTGGGTGACGTGACAGGCCTCATTTCCCTTCGTAGCGGATCGTTGCAGCAGGGGGTAAACAGAGACCACTTATAGGCTGTGTCGACGGGGACCTTTTTCCCCTTAATCACTGTTTGGTAACCGGAGTGGGGAAGAACGATGGTGGCGTATGTGATACGGGGCTGCCTGGAGTATACACGTATCTGTACCGACTCTGCCCACTAAAAGAAATATGCAAAGTGGCTTAGGAATCCAAAGTAGCATTGTGTTTAGACACCACCATAGATGCACACTAGAGGGAATTCTGGACTCCCTGAGGACACTTCAAATCCATTTGTCTGAAGTCTCTTTTTGCAATTCTAGTTATTTACTTTTGTTGAATTATCCGTCTTTACATTTGCAACTTCATTTCCATCACTATACCACCGCTTTGGATCACTCACAATTTACAGGCATTCTATTTTGCACCATTCAAGAGACAAAATATTAATTCCTATGCTCCCTGTGGGATCGATACTCTTACTTCAAAAAAGCTACAACTAAACCCTGTGCACTTGCAGGACATCAGTTCTCTACTAAGGGAAATACTTATCTGCAACTATATTGCTTCACCCTTCCTCTTCGAGGAAAATCCCAACGCAGCTCACAAGTAGCAGAAAGAATTTCTGGTGCCGTTGCCTGGGAGATATCATCAAACACCTACAGGTTCCTACATTCACAATATAATTTACTTGTTCTACTTTTTATTTGCTTTCATTTGCCTTCTCTTTTTCATCTCCTTCCACTTCTCTAAAAAAATCAAAAACACAAAAATATTTTATTTTGTCTGTTTGCTTGTTTGCTTGAAGTTGTTATCATGTCTGAGTTTGAAAAAATTATTGTTGAAAGCGCTAGTGAAGATAGTGCTAGCGAAACTTGTGAGGAAGAACCTAAATTGTTTAATCATAATAATGATCCTCCAAATGATGAGCCTCACATAGCTTGGAAAACAAAATACTTCCTCTTTCGTAGTGGTACCATTATTGGGAAAAGTGTTATCCAAGAATTTTTTACTTGCACTGGAACCTTGCCTTCAAGTGAAGGATCTATTCTTAAAAGAACAAATTGCTATGCTGATGCTATTGTTATGCTTGTGCGAAAACTTGAAAGGAAGTGTGCTTGTACCCATCCTACTTTGCAAAGATTATTTTTTGAACTTCCCCTCATAGACAATCCCGGGGCTAAGAAAATTACCACTACTATCCTTATGAACGAATTTGATTACATAATTTAAGAGGCTAGAGAAATCTTTGATTATTATGATATTAATTATGAATGTCCTTTAATAGATGAGGTTCATTAAGACAATGATTTTATTCGAAAAATTGAATCTAAAGATTGTTATGAATTTGAGGAGAATGCTAGAAAAAGGGTTCCACATATAGCTTTAATCCAACATTTATTTAATAGCACTAACGGTCAATATGCTTGGATTGTTAAGGGAAACCAACAAGGGTATGATGACAAAAGTTTACATATGCTAGGATTACTCTTGATGATAAGTTTACCATTGCTTATGAAAGGTTACATGATGATCACACCCCAGATAAGAATTATATTGAAAACATTAAGATTGCCGATGATAGTCCCTTTTATTACTTGAGCTCCCCAAATAGAAAATGCATTGCTGAGAAAAGGGAACTTTTAAGAAACACTTATGAAAATATTATTTTTAAGGGAAGATTGGACAAGGATGATAATACTTGAAACAATGCATTATGCCTAGCTAGGGGCATAAAACAATAGCGCTTGTTGGGAGGCAACCCAATATTTATCTTTTGCTTTCATTGTATTTTTCTTGAGTGACATGATTATTGCTACTGTAGTGATTGTGTTTTTATCTTTCAGTTAGTGTTTGTGCCAAGTAATGCCTTTGGGATGATTTAAATGAAAGTATAATAGATGTTGTCTGAAAATAGAAAGTTTTGCGCCCAGTTTTGGAATTTCTATTCTGTACTGGAACGTGATAAAATTCTGAATTTGTTACACAGTATTGGGATACAAATTTTTTACATTGTCCTAATGTTTCAGAATTTTTGTAGTTACATAAGTATGACTTTAATTCAGATCATTACCTATTGTTCTGTTTTAGACAGATTCTGCTTTTTATTGCATAGTGTGCTTATTTTAATGATGCTATAGATTATATCGGGGGGTATAAGTCATGAGAATTTAGAATACAGTAGGTATTATGCAATAATAATTATGAATGAGTTTACAACAGTACCTAAGGTTTATGATTTGATTGTTATACTAATGGAGCTCACGAAGTTTCTGTTGCGTTTTGTGTGCTGAAATTTTCAAGTTTTGGGTGAGATCACGATGGATGAAGGAATAAGAAGCGGCAAGACCCTAAGGTTGGGGATGCCCAAGGAACCCCAAGGTAATATTTAAGAAAGACCCAAGCGTCTAAGCTTGGGGATGCCCCAGATGGCATCCCCTCTTTCGTCCACAATTCATCGGTATGTTACTTGGAGCTATATTTTTATTCATCACATGAAATGAGTTTTACTTGGAGCGTCTCGTACCATAGTTTTATTTTGTTTGCTTGTTAGTTTGCCACAATCATTGTTTGCTGGACACACCTTTTGAGAGAGACACACATTCGTCATGATTTGTCAGAATACTCTATGAGCTTCACTTATATCTTTTGAGCTATGCAGTTGCTCTTGCGCTTCACTTATATTCTTAGAGAATGACGGTGGTTATATATTTTATAGAAAGAATTGCACTCTCATACTTCACTTAAATCTTTTTGAGAGTCCTAAATAGGAAGTGGTAATGTGCACGGGTTATAAGACTAGTCTGCAAATAATAGGTATACAAGAGTGATATAATAAAGGGATTTCTATTTCTGTGCCCCTGGTTGCTTAGTTGTGCTCAGTTTTGCCCAGCACAACTATTTTTGCTCACTTTTGCCCTCCCCCCTCCACCACCAGCCCACAAAAGCCCGAACGTTGCACTGCCGTCCGGTCAAAGCCTTTGACCGTTACCTCCTGACTAGTTTTTTCTTTGGTCTCCTCCTACCTAGTGGGGCCGCCTGATATCCTAACAAGTGGGGCGGAGGCAGCTTTCTGCAGGTCGGTCTCTCTCTTACCTCATTTCGAACAGCCAATACCCGATCCGTTCCCCACACCGCCGCCGCCAACTCCGCCGCCGGACCATCCGCCGATAGCCAGCGGGGCGGCCGTAGAAAGGCTGCACCGCATGACCCCCACCAACCCCTACCCACCCAGCCCACCACCGTCGCCCAATCTAGCCTGCAATCGACAGGAACCCTCGCCCACGGTGCACTGATCTGCCGCGTTTCATGCCCCAGGCTTGTAGTGGTTTGAGGGGATCTGGAGGGTGGACCTGCGGCAGCAGCTTGAGCTGCAATGTCGATGGACACCGGCGTCCGTCCCATCGACCGTGGGGAGGATTGGGTCGAACCAGGAGCAGAAGGGAACTCATGGATTCCGGCTGGGTAAGCCTCGAACCCCTTTGCAATGTGTGATCTAACTCCTAGCATTTGACCAATGGGCGCGTGAATTGTTACCTACTTGAATGAATTATTGCCTACCTAACTGCGGGATTGGTCGAGCCCTTGCCTTTCGGCTCGCAGTTAGAATGGAAACTAGCATCCTGCGAGGTACAAAAGTGCATCATTTGTCTGGATTTTGGTATCCAAAGGTGGTAGAAACAATTATTTCGTTTAAAGATTTATGTAAATACCTCTGTTCTGATTATCCCTGGAGCCAAGCCGATGCTGTTGACCTGAAATATTTCGATAGTAGTGAGCAAAAATTTGTGCCACTAACTTGCGACAAGCATGTAGAAAATATTTTTGCTATGAATGCTCCCAACCATTTCAGAAAAATTCAAATCGACGTGCTCCAGCCTTCAAAAAAAATTGGAAAAGGGAAAGGGTGTGGCCCCTGATAACTCTGCTAATAGTGAACGGCCCCGCACTCCTCGTAGGTCAGGACCGGCTAAACCTACTGGTAGTGAAAGCCAGGCGAGTGCTGCTGTGGATGTTGAAGATGATGCACAGCCTAACGAGGTAGTGCCTCGAAACGATGACGAGGATGAGAGGATGTACCCTGAATTGGTTGATGAATTCAACAAACAAGCAATGGAGGACGAATACCAAGAGGAGCCAAGCAGCCTTGCTAGATTTGATGACACTGATAATGAAGAGAAGGAAGAGAATGCTGACATGTTGGTGCCAGAAGAATACGCTGGTGAGGACATGCCAACAATTGAGTGGGACAGGAATGATCCTAAGCTTACTCGAGGAACAATATTCGAATCGATGATAGACTGTCGGAATGCACTGACTATATACTGCATTCTCACTCAAAATGATTTTGTGATTGACAAGAGTGAACCCAGAAGGTTGACGGTTCACTGTCCATATGAGAGGTGTAGGTGGAGGTTGCATGCCTCCCGTATGCGTACAAGTAAATATATTCAGTTATTTAATTTTGCACAGAACATTAGTTTTAGTGATGTTTGATCCCTTTTGTTTGATACACTTTTTTCATTGAAATTCAGGTCAAACTGAACCCACAGAAGCACACTTGCCCACCTGGAGCGGGGAAGGCCCAAACAACAAAATTAGCAAAAACTAGGTGGGTGGCAGATGCAATCATGGATATGCTTAGAGAGACACCAACACTTGGTCCTACAGCACTACACAAGTTGTTGTTTGACTAGTATAAGATGAACATACCATACATGAGGATTTTTTATGCAAAGGCAATGGCTCTTGACAGAATTAATGGTCCATAGAATGAAAGTTTTGCTTTGTTGTACACCTACAAAGCTGAAGTGGAGATGGCAAGTCCAGGCAGTGTTGTAGAGCTTGACAAGCATACTGTACAATACAAAATTAGGGGGAAGACATTTGAGAAGGAATGTTTCAGGAGTGCTTTTGTTTGTTTCAAGGCTGGCTGGAAGGGGTTTTGATGTCTACTACGCAACTTTTATTCTTGTAGACGTTGTTGGGCCTCCAAGTGCAGAGTTTTGTTGGACAGTAGCAAATTTCCCTCAAGTGGATGACCAAAGGTTTATCAATCCGTGGGAAGCATAGGATGAAGATGGTCTCTCTCAAACAACCCTGCAATCAAATACAAGAAATCAATGGTGTCCCCAACACACCCAATACAATGGTAAATTGTATAGGTGCACTAGTTCGGCGAAGAGATGGTGATACAAGTGTAGTATGGATAGTAGATATAGGTTTTTGTAATCTGAAATAATAAAAACAGCAAGGTAGCAAGTAGTAAAAGTGAGCACAAACGGTATTGCAATGCTTGAAAACAAGGCCTAGGGTTCATACTTTCACTAGTCTAATCTCTCAACAATGCTAACATAATTGAATCATATAACAATCCCTCAACGTGCGACAAAGAATCACTCCAAAGTTCCTTTTAGCGAAGAACATAAGATGAAATTGTTGTAGGGTACGAAACCACCTCAAAGTTATCATTTCCGATCAATCTATTGAGCTATCCCTTTAAGTGTCACAAACAGCCCTAGAGTTCGTACTAAAATAACACCATATGATACGCATCAACCAACTCTAATGTCACCTAGATATTCCAATGTCACCACAAGTATCCGTGAGTTGATTATTCGATATGCATCAAACAACTTCAAATTCATAATATTCAATCCACACAAAGAACTTCAAAGAGTACCCCAAAGTTTCTTATCGGAGAAAAGATAATGAAAACGTGCAACCAACCCCTATGCCTAGATCACCCCGAGGTCACGGGAATCCGCGAGTTGATCACCAAAACATACATCAAGTGACTCAATAGAATACCCCATTGTCACCACGGGTATCCACATGCAAGACATACATCAAGTGTTCTCAAATCTGAAATATTCAATCCGACAATAACGAAACCTCAAAGGGAAAGACTCAATTCATCACAACAAAGATAGAGAGGGAAGAAACACCATATGATCCAACTATATTAACAAAGCTCGTGATACATCAAGATCATGCCAAATCAAGAACATGAGAGAGAGAGAGAGAGATCAAACACATAGCTACTAGTATATACCCTCAGCCCCGAGGGTGAACTACTCCCTCCTCGTCATGGAGAACGTCGGGATGATGAAGATGGCCTCCGGCGATGATTTCCCCCTCCGGCAGAGTGCCGGAATAGGGCTCCGGATGAGATCGCTTCAGTACAGAGGCTTGCGGCGGCGGCGTGGAAGTTCTAGATTTCTTTCTGGGGTTTTTGGTATTTATAGGAATTTTTGGCGTTGGTTTCACATCAAGGGGGCCCACGAGGGAGCGACAAACCTGCTCCACGCGCCCTGGGGGGGGAGGACGCGCCCCCCAGGCTTGTTGCTTCCTCATGAGGCTTCTGGTCCTTCCTCGAAGCTTCGGGGGTCTCTTTTGCTCCACAAAAAATCACCGTAAATTTTCAGCCCATTCCGAGAACTTTTATTTCTGCACAAAAAACAACACCACAGTAGTTCTGCTGAAAATAGCGTCAGTCCGGTTAGTTCTAATCAAATCATACCAAAACCATATAAAATTATTGTAAACATGGCATGAATACTTCATAAATTATAGATACGTTGGAGACGTATCAGCATCCCCAAGCTTAATTCCTGCTCGTCCTCGAGTAGGTAAATGATAAAAGATATAATTTATGAAGTGTGAATGCTAGTATAGTGCACAAGTTTGATCAATGATAATTTCAATCACTTTTCCTAGCATCATCACATATCATAAACAGTAGCTCATCTCATAAAACTTCTCATGATCAAGTAGCAAGCTATTCACATGTTAAAGTATAGACCATAAACTTTCTTGAAAACTAACAAACTATGTTTTCAGTCATCAAACAATTACAATTCATCTTATTTTCTGAAAGGGTCTATGTAAGAGTTTTGTCTTAGCAAATTCCACATACTCAACTATCATATAGTCTTTCATGATTGCTGACACTCAAAGCATATTTTTAGAACAAACCGTTTCAGTCAAACACATAGGAAGATAGGGGCTTAATGTTTTGCCACCCAACTTATTTATCTCAGGGATAATGTCAACAATAATAACTCATGATCACCTATATTCAACTGACTATATGTGCATGGATCTTTCCCCACCACATGACGCTTGCCAAGAGAGAAAATAAAAACGGAATAGAGAAGAACACTATTGACTCTTGCATAAAGGTAAATACATAAAGTAAAAGATAGGCCCTTCGCAGAGGGAAACAGAGGTTGTCATGCGCTTTTTATTTTTGGATGTGCAAGCTCTTAATGCAAAGGAACGTCACTTTATATTGCCCCCTGTGTGTAACATCCCGATGTTCGGAATGTTTAAGAATTATTTTTTCCAAAAAGTAGGGCTAGAAAATTTCTTTTGTTTCATTTGGTTAATACAAGCTTAAATGTGTTTTTATAATTGGACGATATAATTTGAACTAATGCGAACTTAAATTAAAATTTGAGTTTACTTCTTTTCTTTTAGTTGAGCTTTATTTTGTCACCCTCGTCATATTATAATATGCGCCTTTGAATTATCTTTGTGTTTTCTGAAATTCGTTTGATTGTTCGACCTTATTTTCCTTCTCTAGATTTTTTTCTAAGAGGAAAGTAAATTTCGTTCCCTGTCTCAAACTTTGGACAGAATTTCAACTCTCAATCCACCTCTCGCTTTTCTGTGAGTATCTTATTTTCTTTCGACCACCGAATGGCTAATTCCATCTCTCGCTTTTATTTTTTATTTCTTTCTTATGGACGCAGCCCAACTCATCTCTTCTTTTTGTTTATTCTCCAACCGAATGGGCCTAGTCCATTTGTTTTATTTTTCTTTTTACCTCCTCCCTTCCTTTTCCAAATGGGCCTGGTCTAACTGGCCCAGTACCAGGCGAACGAGCGCCTCTTCCTCTTTCCTTCCTCTGTACGTTTCTTTCTCTGGTTCATACCTACAGGAGAGAAACGGCCACCACCACACCACCTACACATACATAGGAAACTGCTGCATCCTTCCTTCAATTTTTCCCCTGGACTCCTCCCTTGCCTTATTTCTCTCCACTTGCCCATCTTGCAACCCCAACCCAAACGCTTCTTCTCCTTCCTCCACCCACACGTACGCGCACATTACAGAGAAGAAGAAACGTACGTACAGCCACTCTCCTGCCCTCCCCTCAACTCCCATAAATCTCAATCGTTTTTCAGTTTTGAAGATAACTAGACATCCTCCACAATCTCCTCTCTCATTTCCATCACTTCTCCTGCCCTCTCGCTTCCTCCTCTCTTCAAGACATCTCCATGAACTTTGAAGCTCCATGGACACCGATGCTCGATACCGGTGACTCATACCATCTCCGTACGAACCCTCACGCCAGAAGATTCTCCTTCACGCCATGAATCCATTCAGGGAGAAGGAACACGATCCGTTGATCACACGCGCAGAATTCCACGTGTCCTTCAACACTGTTCGTCGAGTTCATCACACCATTCCGTCAAAATCGGTGAGCCTCTATCAAATTCCTCTTGCCCACGTTCTCAACATCACCCGTAGGATCTCCTAGACATCATGTTTGAACCTATCTATGTCGTTGGTCGCGCGTGTCCAAAACTGAATTCGGTTTGATGGCATCGGCTTGTCTTTTTATTTTCTATCCGTCAAATGGTCTCGTGTTCAACATATGAAATAATTCTTAGGGCTGTAGCAACCCCGTAGAGGAGTTAGATTAATTTTATGATCAATTGGATATAGTGTATATTTTATTGTTTGTTGATCGGTGATGTTTTTGTTTGTTTGTTAATATGTTGGGTTCATGACATGCCTAGGAGTGCATCCTATTAGTCTCATAATTTTGCGTGTGACTTTTATTTGTTTTACCGATTATATTTATGTGATATTTTTCTTTCGTATGGTACGTAGTCATATGATATGGCTATGTACAACTTTCTGCGAATTATTATCCTGTGTAGTAGTGATCGGCGAACTTTGGCGTTGGTACGATATTTTTCATGTGTTGCATTATGCTAGGAGTTATCTTGAGTTATATCATAATTTTAGGAGTATCATGTGGTTTAATCGATGGATTTAAATGTACGTTTTTAATTATAAGTATAGTCTTGTATGTTTCGTCTAGATAATTCTGTGCATCATGTAGTACTATGATACGCCTTTGTAATAGTTCGTGTGAATTACTTCCATGTGTAGAAGTTGATTCGGTGTACCGGATTATTATTGTTCATACGTGCTTGGCGGGCGTTATTATTTTAATTAGATTTAGAGCATCATTAGTGTAATGTAATTATTGTTATTTCGGTAATATTTTGTATTATCCCATGTTAAGATTATGCATAGGTTTTGGTGAGTTGTTTCCATGCTTATGACTTTACATAATTATTCAAAGCTTTGCTTGATTTCTTTAGTTATGGAATATTTCTTGTTTGATTATTTTCATTTTTGTTTCGCATAAAGATATCCTAGATTTAGTTTACATATTCATTTTCATCCATGTAGCATGTGTGTTCTATATATTATGATTCATGTCATGCCTATGATGGTTGTCGTTAATCTATTCAATTTGTGGTTTAATTCTCGTTAATTATTGTCATGAATTAGTATGTTATATTAGAGCATAGTCATGCTTGTGATGAGTCGCTTGTTGTAGCTCTATTATTAGCAGTTAGATTATTTGTTGATCATGGTTCAAGAACATTTTCTTACATTTCCAAAGATGCGTGACATGACATGTTTTGTGTGATATTTTAGTAGCACCATTTGTGTAGTTGTTATTCATATTTGTAGATCTTTATTATCCAAGATTACATGGTTGGATGCTTTTATGTCATGGTTATATTTGTGTTCCTTGTAGAATTTATTTCTTGTGGCATAGAAGTTAGTTTATTACATCTTGATAATCATTCGGTGTGTTTTGTGTACATAGGACAATACCATGCCATGCTAGCACTTGCTCAAATGTTGAATGCATGTTTATTGTATGATTTCCATGTGTTATAGCATTGCTAGTATGCACTACTGTATGATTGCACATATGATAGCCTTTGCTTGGTAGAGATACATGTTAGTAGTTTATGATCTCATATGGTTCAGTTAAGTAGGATTCCTTCTTGCTCGAGCAATACCATGACATAATGTTGTGGTTGCATAACTAGGTTGCATAGCATGTGTGTATCAATTCGTGTATTAGATCATGCCTAAGTTGTCTATCTATGTACTTACAAGTGTATGACGTACTAGATAGGAAATGCATGGAATCATGTTATTCATTCTAGTATAGTACTTTGCTTGATGTCATTGATGCCATGACTTAGATGTTTACTTGCTTAGCATGCTACTCCATGTGTTTATATGTCATAATTAGCACTATATCTTTGTTATCTTACTATTTCATTTGTGGTATGCCCAACCTATACATCTTGCCATGATAGTGATATTTCATGTCTTATTATGCTCCATGTGTTATAGTTGGGTATTTAGTCCTTATGCTTCTTATAGATGATTACCCTTGTCACATGTTAGTTTTATGAGTGTTTTATACTTGATGCAGTAGTTCATATCATGCTTAATATAGTTTACCTTTCATGTTAGATGACTCGTGCCTTCCTCATGAGCTTAGCATGCACAAATAGTTATGTTATTACAAGAATGTGGTGGTAACCTTGTTGCTGGTTATTATTTGGATAATGTTGTTTATTGTAACAAAGAGCATGTCATAGTTTAATATCTTCTAATGACCACTTGTATGCTTGATGCTTGTGGTATTAGCTAAGACCTTCATGATTCTTTTCACATGCCTTGTATGATATGCAACTTAGATTTAATTGTTCAATTAGCTTTTACCATAGCATTGGTTTGTCTTTTGTTATAGAAATGATTGCTCATAGTTGTAATGGTTGATGTTTAGACTTTCCTTTTTGTCTACCGTTATAAATATTTAGAAGTATCTAAATATTTATTTGTGGTGGATTGTTACTTTTAATCATGCCATCTATTGCGTGTGGTAGTATAATGTTACATCAACTTCTATTACTATGTCATGTATTGGGCATTTGTTGTTTATTTATTGGATGTATTGTTTAATCTATTTATATTAGTTGTCATATGCTTTGGTTTGTAATATTGTATCTACATGGTTTGGTATTGCTTTCGAACTGAACCTAGGTCCAACTCAACTCATGTTGTTGTATATGATGTTTCATTGCTTAACTAGTATGGTTTGTATGTTGGTTTGATTGTCTTATAGGATACTTGCTTTTGAATTATTATAGTTGATGCTCATGTTTGACTGCTATTGACCATTATAAATATTTAGATTCTATCTAAATATTTATTTGTGGTTAACTTTTACCTTCATCATGCCATCTTCTGATTGTGTAGTTAAATAGGATGGTTCCATTTCATGTGTGTTGATGCCATTGCATTTGTTATATAGTAGTTTAGTTGGCCGATATGTGTAGTGGGAACTACTTGTGGTCAATAGCATAGTTCGTATCGAAATGTTAGTCTTGTTGGCGAGCCTTGATTATCCATCATCAACCTAAACCCTGTAAATTCATTGAGTCCTCTACTTACCTTCCAATCATGCTATCTCCTTTTGGAATCTCCATCTGATCAATATCTTGCTATCCATCCACCCTTAATTTGTTTTGGATGTTATTTGGATTTACTTTTGCTTTGGTATTTATTTGTTTTTCATTTGCTATCGTTATGACGAGTAGGGAGTGACGAGGTTGGACGTCGACAGAATCAGGTTACTGAAGGACTCAACAACGAAGGCATGCCTCCTTCTTTGATCATGCTTATCCTATGTTTTACAAAATTGCATTGAGTTTTATGGTTGCTATATGCATGCTTTTTTTAATCTCGTAGCTAGCGTGTCGATTGACACATTACCTTGATCCGCTTGTCGCCTATTTACTTGACACCTGAGTAGAAGTATGTAGTATTCCGCTAGAGTAGAAATGCTTAGCCATGCTTATCACCCTATAGGTGCCTTGTTGAATGACCTCTGAGTCATTGACAGTTGAAACTTATCGCTGAGCTAGGCCAGTTGGCCTTGTTGACCTTCTCTATCCTCTTCTACTCTGGGTGAAACTTACCATCTAAATACTGGCGCGGGCGACAGCTGAATCAAGGATTGAAGGAGCGATTGGCTGCCCTTCACAAGTTGAAGGGGGCAATCAGTCGTCCGTGCCGCATGAGGCCTAATAAGTCTTGAATTTGAAGATTGTGATAACAGTACGGCCACATGCTATATGGGCACTGGCTTGGTTGATTAGTTAGTTCACCCTTATTGTCGTCATCGCCGTACCGCAGATGGGATAACTGCCTTGCGAGGAGTATCCTCGGCACAAAAGGGGGGCCCGGACTGTGAGCTGCGGTTACTTCCGTGTTGAAACCTAGTGGGCTTGGCACAGTAAGTGTGGTCTAATGAAAGACCTCGTCACAATCTCCCTGCCGGTATACCAAATGGTGTACTACGCCAGTGGCCACTGGTGGCAACAAGTCGGGATTGTGTCATGTGGGTAAAGTGTACAACCTCTGCAGAGTGTAAAACTATTCGAATAGCCGTGTCCACGGTCATGGACGGCACATGAATCTTTCTTGACATACAGGACCTGTCTTGCTTATTCCCTCTTTGCCTCTATTCTTGGAACCTATGAAGAGTGTGAGTTGATCGAGGATCCTCACTTTGATGAAAGTTATTCTGGGGATAAAACATGTTTTCATCTAAAACTGCTATTATCCAAGTACTATGTTATTTCAAACAAAATTAGCTTCTATGAAAATGAGCCATGCAGCCTTCCTTTGAAGCCACATGTAGCTATTAGGTCCTTCCCCGAGGGAGGCATGTTGAGTACGTAATGTACTCATGGCAATAATTTTGTTGGACAACAGAGATCTATGAAGATGAGGGCGCCGACTACGACTACTATGGTGATCCGTAGGAGTGAGGTCACGTGGACTACATCGACTACCGGTGGCTGAGATGGAGTCGCTACGCATTTTACTTTCCGCTGTTTTCTGAATGTAAAATGTCATGAGACATTTCCCTATGTATGCCTTGAGGTAATATTTCTTAAACTTTTAATACTTATATTTATTGTGCAATGATACCATTTCGATGTGTTGTCAACAATGATCCTGGGGTTGACAATATACACAGGAGGGTCTGGAAGTTAATTCCAGGTTCTCACACTGTGATAGCAACCTTTATTATGCAGTCTGTCGCTTTTATTTCTTCACCATCACAAGTTCTTACAAAGCTTATTTTCCCTTGCAATAAAAGATCATACATATTTAGGAGCAATTTTTATTGCTTTTGCACCGATGACAACTTACTTGAAGGATCTTATTCAATCCATAGGTAGATATAGTGGACTCTCATGGCATGAAACTAGGTTCAAGGGTTTTGGATGCACAAGTAGTATCTCTACTTAGTGCGGATTTTTGGCTAGCAAAGGATAGTGGGCAAGCACCACATGTTTGAGGATCCAAGAACATATAACTTCTATGTGAATATAAACAAACATAACCCATTACGTTGTCTTCCTTGTCTAACATCAACTACTTGATCAAGGTTGAAAATAATTAATGGGAGCTCACAATCATAGAAGATGTCCAAGATAGTATATTTATATGTGAAATCTCTCTTCCTTCAATATTCTTTCATGAATTTTTCAAGTGACCAATGTTGTGTTTGCTAACCTTCAATAAATTCTACCACTTATACTTCTTATTTGTGAAGTCACTACTCCCCATGGGACAAGCATGTGAAGCACATATAATTTCAACTTTATGATATGCAATTCATTCAGCAATTTACTCTTCGGATATAAGTGAAGCATGAGAGTAAATGACAAACTACTCCAAAAGATTTAAGTGAAGATCAATGAGTAGTTAAACAAATAAGTAGCTATGTGAAGACTCTCTCTCTCAATAAAAATTTTAGATATTGATAATTTTATTCAAATAGCAAACAAAATGAAAATAAAAGGACACTCCAAGAATAGCACATATCATGTGAACAAGTAAAAAAACTTAGGCTAACTGATAGGTGTTGATGAAGAAAGGTGGGATGCCTACCGGGGCATCCCCAAGCTTAGTTGCTTGAGACTTCTTGGAATGTTATCTTGGGGTGCCTTGGGCATCCCCAAGCTTGAGCTCTTGTGTCTCCTTAATTCCTCTCATATCATGGATTTTCCTAAATCTTAAAAACTTCATCCACACAAAACTCAACAAGAACTCGTGAGATAAGTTAGTATAAATCAACTCAAAATGTAACACCCTGGTTTTTGCCCTCTTTATTTTATTGGGATTTATTGAATATTTAATTTGCATTTGGTTTTTCTGTCAATTCTTTTGGACTTGCCACTTGGAAATTATTTTTGGTTTTCTTCCAAGTGGGTTCTATCATCCTTAAACCTTCCCTAGACCTCATCCCTCTCACCATAATGCCATGGGATAATTTTCTTTAACGGCATTATATTCATTTTCTTCCTAAAAATGACTGTTTTCTCATTAGGCTATGAAGCAACCCTCATTTTTATTGCTCAAAAAATTCTCAGAAAATTCTCAAATATTCTTTGGATCATGCCTCACCTCCCCATGCAAAAATATGCCATGGTCATTTGGAAATTTTCAGCTAGGGAAAATATTTTTGCTTTTGGTCACAATTGACACTTTGTGAAGCAAGTATATTTTTCCTTGATCTGTTGGAGCTGAAATTTTTACCACATGACTACCTTCCTAGGAGATGCTTAACCCCCAAATTTCAACCTTTAGTTCCGAGCCGTTTGCTCCCCGCATTCATCCCAAGTTTCTGTCCAGAAACATTGCAGCTTGCTCAAGTCTCATCCATTGAGCTAGGTGGCAAACCTAGCGCACATTTCGGCACCGCGATGAAGGGACTACACCCTAGACACGGTCTCGCATCGCCTAAAGCACCGCGTGTGCCAGTGCATGTGGTGACTACGTGTGTGCACAGGGTTTGGCTGGCAGTCGCCGCGCTCTGGGCATCGGGGCCCTCTGCCGCCGCCCGTTCATCCTCCTCTCGCCACCGCAGCATGTCCCCTCCTCTCGGCAGCCTCCCGCACTCCACCTGGCCTCGCCCTGTTCCTCTCCGACACCGGTAGGCAGCACGCCGGAAGTGGCCGAGGCGCTACCGGGCGAAACAGTGCGTGCGCATGCGTCAACTACCCCACTTAGTGCGTCGCACTGTGACCGCGTGCATGCACCGCGTCCTGAGCTCCTCTACTTCCTCTCCATGACTCGCCCGAGCTCCTCTCTCTCCCAGTGCACCGGCAGCTCCTCTCCGGCGGAGTCCAGTACACGGCCACCCCTCCGCCTTTAAATAGAACCCTCCCCGAGCCATTCCAACCATCGCAATCAACTCCCCTGGCCACAAATCGAGTTCCTAGCTAGTGCGGCAAGGCCGGGAGGGCCTTCTGCCGCCGATCATCGCCGGAGTTGGCCGCGGATCCACCTCGGCCGTCCACTCGCTCCGGTCATCCCCGTCTTCATTCACTGTTTCCGTCGAGCTCGTGGTGGTCTCCTGAGTACGCCGGTGCCTTTGGTTCGTCGGATCATCGCCGGAATCGCCATATCCAACGAGCTCCGCCGCCACCGTCTCTGGAGAAGAAGCCCGAGCCACCGTCCGTCCACGTCAGCCGTCGCCACGGGTACGTACGTGTTCGCCGTGATGTGCTGGACCCATCCCGACCATCGCCGGCGGCAGCCGTGGTCTCCTCGCCGGAGAACCACCGGCGACAGCGCCGTCCCCTCTGTTCTTCCCTCTCTCTCCCTCAAACCAGATAGTGGGACCCCACTGTCAGCCTCTCTCTCCCGCCCGAAACATTTTCTAAGTGGAGGCGTACTCTGAAAATACGTCTTCGACGTGGCCTTCTCTGGAAATTCATTTAAATGAAATTTTGACCAGAACTTTGACCAGCTCTAGATTCTATTCTATAAGTCCAAATGAATTGATTCTTTTTGCATTAGTTTTTTCTTGAGCTAAAGTTTCTGTCTGCCAAAATTGAGAATTTTTCTTGCTGTTTGGAATATCTGGTGCAATAAAATGCTTTATGTGACATTTTCTTTTTGCATTTAAATTATTTTCAGAAGATCCTAGTTCTGTTGGAGAAGACCAGGAGTATTGTGACACTCCTCTGAACCAAGGCAAGCCACAACATTCATATGCAAGGATGACATTTCAATGACAATGGTTTTATTTGAATAAAATTCATTATATGCTTCACTATTAAAATGAATTGCTATATATGACCTATTGCATTTTAGTGGGTACATGTCATTATGCAGTGGAAAATGTGTCATCTGGTTATTATGTGCGGTAGAGATCATGTCGTATACTCTCATGGTAGCATGATGCATTCGTTATTCATTTTCATATTATCATGACCCGTGCACTTCATTGCATACTATGGCTCGAATCACATTCTTTCAAGTTAAACATGATGTTAATCCAACTTGAACAACTGTTGATCGAGTCATGGTGCCACCGAATCGAGCTCACCAGTGCAACCACACTTGCCTGGATGGGGAGGCCCTAATTCGGTCTATTGTCATGCCTCTCGCCGGTGCCTCCAACTAGGGAAGGTTGTGCACTCGCGCTACCCTGGCCCGGTAGGCAGTCATAACCTTGTGTGCCCGAGTTTTACGGTACCGATGTCCCCGTTTGGGACGACTTTGTTTTGTTTTGGCCACAACGGTGGCAGCCACGAGGTGGCAGGATGTCACGAGTTGACATCGGGGACACCCATGACATAGCCCAAAGGGGAGTTTGTCGGAGTGGCCAGGAGAGTGTCATGCAATAGATTGGTTTTGTCGGAATGTCGTTGGTCCACCCGAATGGGAGCACGAGGCCATGAGTTCCATAGTGTGGGTACAGTGTACTAACCTCTACAGAGTGTATAATCTATCGATAGCCGCATCCTCGGTCATGGACACAGTTCGTAGTAGGTCACACCGTGGGTCAACAGAAATAAATAACCTGCACACTTAATACTTCTACGATGGCACATGCAGAAGTTGGTGATCGTGTGAGGATCACTATGGTAAGATGTTGACGGTGGTTACGAGGTAATCCTGAAATGGTAAGTTGGTCCTAGCAACCATGTCGAAGATCCACGTGCACTCCATGACTGATAGTATCATGTTCCTGTCCATGCATTAAACTTGTTAAATGCCTTGTTATTGTTTGTCGTATTTGCTTTGTTTGCTGTGAGTTTGCGAGTACATTCAAAGTACTCACCTGGCGTGTCATGCCAGATGCAAGAGAAGCCGTGCAAGGCATTGATGTCGATCGGTATGTCGCAATCTAGGCCGTGTCCCAGCAGTGTCCCTGTGGAGTGGAGTTCCGCTACATCGTCGTTCCGCTGCCGCGTAGTAGTTTCCTTTATCATCGAGGCCCCTGAGAAGTATACTAAATAATATACATAAGTGCAGTCGCACCGTGTGTGCCGCTTGGCCTCGATTATATTGTAATATCTGAACCTATGTATCCGCTAGAGATCAATAAAGCGGTTATTTTCTGTACCAAGTTGTTGTGTGTTGCCAGAAGACTAGATCTCTGGGCTGGCAATGCAAGGTAAACCGGTTGCTCTAAGCCGGGGTACCACAACACTTGGTATCAGAGCCGCACTGATTGTAGGACGCCCTAGACAGCCGATGCGTTAGAAAACAGTAGTTTTTAGTCTTTGTGGTGATCTGAGTATGCCTCTGCACTTGGGTGTTGCATTGCATGCATATAGTTTACTTTTGATGCTGATCAGCTAATATTGTGAGTGTAGATGACACCAGTTCCATATCCGTATCAGTCTGAGCCAGCACCTTCCACTTTTCCGCATCTGCTTCGCAACGTATGGTGCCGACTCTACCCCGACGGTGACGACCCTGTGTACCAGGTGTATCGAGAGCAGCCTGCCGACGGTGTGTATGAGTATCACGTGGAGGTCATCATGCACAACAGCACCTTGGTGGGCACCTACACACGCTCCTCCAAGGGCGGAATAACTTTTTAGCTGGGCATGATGATTTCAATGATGCTCGCACAAGAATAAAGAATTGAAACACAAAGAGAGCATCATGAATCATATGACAAGCACATTTAAGCCTAACCCACTTCCTATGCATAGGGATTTTGTGAGCAAACAATTTGTGGGAGAAAGAATCAACTAGCATAGGAGGCAAAACAAGCATGACTTGAAAACTTTCAACACATAGATAGGAAACTTGATATTATTGAGATATCTATAAGCATATGTTCCTCTCTCATAATAATTTTCAGTAGCATCATGAAGAAATTCAACAATACATCCATCACACAAAGCATTCTTTTCATGACCCACAAGCATATAATTTTTACTACTCTCCACATAAGCAATTTTCTTCTCATTCATAATAGTGGGAGAAAACTCAACAAAATAACTATCATGAGATACTTGATTGGCATAATCCAATTGAAAATTAAAATCATGATGACAAGTTTCATAGTTATCATTATTCTTTATAGCATACATGTCATCACAATAATCATCATAGATAGCAACTGATGTCTACTACACAACTTATTCTTGTAGACTCGTGTTGGGCCTCCAAGCGCAGAGTTTTGTAGGACAGTAGCAATTTTCCCTCAAGTGGATGACCTAAGGTTTATCAATCCGTGGGAGGCGTAGGATGAAGATGGTCTCTCTCAAACAACCTTGCAATCAAGTAACAAAGAGTCTCTTGTGTCCCCAACACACCCAATACAATGGTAAATTGTATAGGTGCACTAGTTCGGCGAAGAGATAGTGATACAAGTGTAGTATGGATAGTAGATATAGGCTTTTGTAGTGCGAACAATAAAAAACAGCAAGGTAGCAAGTAACAAAAGTGAGCATAAATGGTATTGCAATGCTTAGAAACAAGGCCTAGGGTTCATACTTTCACTAGTGCAATCTCTCAACAATGCTAACATAATTGGATCATATAACAATCCCTCAACGTGCGACAAAGAATCACTCCAAAGTTCCTATTAGCGGAGAACATAAGATAGAAATTGTTGTAGGGTACAAAACCACCTCAAAGTTATCCTTTCCGATCAATCTATTGAGCCATCCCTATAAGTGTCACGAACAGCCCTAGAGTTCATACTAAAATAACACCATATGATACGCATCAACCAACTCTAATGTCACCTAGATACTCCAATGTCACCACAAGTATCCAAGAGTCAATTATACGATATGCATCAAACAACTTCAGATTCATAATATTCAATCCAACACAAAGAACTTCAAAGAGTGCCCCAAGATTTCTACCAGAGAAAGTAGGATGAAAACGTGCATCAACCCCTATGCATAGATTACCCCAATGTCACCTCGGAAATCCACGAGTTGAGTGCCAAAACATACATCAAGTGAATCAATATAATACCCCATTGTCACCACGGGTATTCATATGCAAGACATACATCAAGTGTTCTTAAATCCATAAAAGTATTCAATCCGATAATAGTGAAACCTCAAAGGTAAAAACTCAATTCATCACAACAAGATAGAGAGGGAGAAACACCATATGATCCAACTATATTAACAAAGCTCGCGGTACATCAAGATCGTGCCAAATCAAGAACACGAGAGAGAGAGATCAAACACATAGCTACTAGTACATACCCTCAGCCCCGAGGGTGAACTACTCCCTCCTCGTCATGGAGACCGCCGGGATGATGAAGATGGCCTCCGGTGATGATTTTCCCCCTCCGGCAGGGTGCTGGAAAAGGGCTGTAGATGAGATCGTGGAGGTAAAGAGGCTTGCAACGGCGTAGTCGAAGTTCTAAGGTTATTTCTGGGGGTTTTGGTATTTATAAGAATTTTTGGCGTTGGAAACACGCGAAGAGGGGCCACTGGGGGCCCACGGGGCACCAGGGCACGCCGGGGGGGTGGCGTGCACAGGTGGCTTGTGGGGCCCCTATGGGTCTTCTGCTGCTCCACCGAAGCTTCCTGGGTCTGTTTCCTTCCAGAAAAAATCGTCAAAAAGTTTCGCTGGATTTGGACTTCATTTGATATGGATTTTCTGGAAAACCAAAAACAAGCAGAAAACAACAACTGGCACTGGGCACTAGGTCAATATGTTATTCCATGAAAATCATATAAAATCCATATAAAAGTGCACCAAAATCATACGAAACTATAATAAACATGGCATGAATACTTCATAAATTATAGATACGTTGGAGACGTATCAGCATCCCCAAGCTTAATTCCTGCTCGTCCTCGAGTAGGTAAATGATAAAATAAATAATTTATGAAGTGTGAATGCTAGCATAGTGCATAAGTTTTGATCAATGATAATTTCAATCACTTTTCCTAGCATCATAATAGAAACTCTTTCTCATAAAACTCATCATGATAAAGTAGTAATCAATTCACATGTTATGGTTCAAACAATGCAATCTCTTGAAGTTTAACAACCTATGTTCTTAGTCACCAAACAATTGCAATTCAACTTATCTTCAACAAAGTCTAAGTAAGAGCTCCACATACTCAATTATCATTTAGTCTTCTATGATTGCTAGTACTCAAAGCATATTTTTAGAACAAATAGCATCCATCGAACACAGAGAAAGATAGGGGCTTAATGTTTCACCTCCCAACTTATTTATCATAGAGATAATTGTCAACAATAATAATTCATGATCAAATATATTTGACTGGCCATATGTGCCTGGATGTTTCCACACCACATGATGCTTGCCAACTAGAGAATAATTAAGGTTGAAATAAGAAGTAATACTATTGACTCTTGCATAAAAGTAAATACATAAAGTAAAAGATAGGCCCTTCGCAGAGGGAAGCCGAGGTTGTCATGCACTTTTTATTTTTGGATGTGCAAGCCCTTAATGCAAAGGAACGTCATCTTATATTGCCCCTTGTGATAGCAACCTTTATTATGCAGTCCGTCGCTTTTATTTCTTTACCATCACAAGTTCGTACAACGCTTATTTTCCCTTGCAATAAAAGATCATACATATTTTAGGAACAATTTTTATTGCTTTTTGCACTGATGACAACTTACTTGAAGGATCTTATTCAATCCATATGTAGATATGGTGGACACTCATGGGAAGAAACTGGGTTTAAGGGTTTTTGGATGCACAAGTAGTATCTCTACTTAGTATGAATTTTTGGCTAGCAAAAGATCCTAAGCAAGCACCACATGTTGGAGGATCCATAACAATATAACTTCTATGCAAATATACCCAAACATAACTCATTACGTTGTCTTCCTTGTCCAACTTCAACTAATTTGCTCAAGTTTGAAAATAATTAATGGGTATTCACAATCATAAAAAATGTCCAAGATAATATATTTATATGTGAAAGTTCTCTTTCTTATACTAATCATTCATGAATTGCTTGTATGGCCCATATTGTGATTGTCAAGCTTCAATAGATTTCACTTTTCTAAACCCAATGTGAAACTACTACTAGGCATGATACAAGCATATGAAGCACATATAATTTCAACTTTATGATATTCAATTCTTTCACAATTTACTCATAGGATATAAGTGAAGCACAAGAGTAAATGACAAACTACTCCAAAAATATATAAGTGAAGATCAAATGAGTAGTTAAGTAATTAAGTAGCAATGTGAGGACTCTCTCTCATTTAAAAATTTCAGATCTTAAGTATTTTATTCAAAAATAAAATAAAACAAAATAAAATGACATTCCAATAATAGCACATATCATGTGAAGAAGCAAAAACTTAGTCTCACCCAAAATTGACCGATAGTTGTTGAAGAAGAAAAGTGGGATGCCTACCGAGGCATCCCCAAGCTTAGATGCTTGAGACTTCTTGAAATATTAAATTGGGATGCCTTGGGCATCCCCAATATTTTAGCTCTTGTGTCTCCTTAATTCCTCTCATATCATGGCTTCTGCTAAATCTTTAAAAACTTCATCCACACAAAACTCAACAAGTACTCGTGAGATAAGTTAGTATAAATCCACTCAAAACCTTAACATTCTCTACTGTAACAAATAAATAAAATTATAATTAAACATTGCATACTAAATGCCTCTGCATATTTAATACTCCTATCCACAAATAGAAACATTAAACAAGCAACATATGCAAACAATGCAACTATAACCGAAATCTGTCTAAACAGAACAGTCTGTAAAGGGTGAATAAGAATTCATACTTGCCTAACTCCAAAAATTCTGAAAAATGACCACATGACAGATAACTCATGCATGCTTACTGTGTAAAAATTTCAGATTTTTATCATGTTCTGACTATTCAGGAATATTCTAGACATAACAGAAAACTTTCTGTTTTCAAACAGAAACACATGAACTTGCAAACTGAGCATGGTAAAGGTTATAATTGGCATTTTATTGAACTAAAAGATACAAAACATGATTATCTATAACAGAAAGCAAATCTCAACAAAATAAAATGACACTCCAAGCAAAACACATATCATGTGATGAATAAAAATATAGCTCCAAGTAATGTTACCGATAATGTTGAAGACGAAAGAGGGGATGCCTTCCGGGGCATCCCCAAGCTTAGACGCTTGAGTCTTTCTTGAATATTACCTTGGGGTTCCTTGGGAATCCCCAAGCTTAGGGTATTTCCGCTCCTTATTCTCCTCATATCGTTATCTCACCCAAAACTTGAAAACTTCAATCACACAAAACTTAACGGAACTTCGTGAGATGCGTTAGTATGATAAAGAATAAACCATCACTTTGGTACTGTCAAGACAAGATTCATAATTGTTCTCACATAATGCCTACTGTAGTATATCATTTCCATAATTTATATCTCATAATATAAGCTATGGAAACACTAAAACAAGCAAACTATGCAATAAAAACAGAATCTGTCAAAAACAGAACAGCATGAAGTGAGCGATTTAAAAACCATACTTATGTACCTCCAAATATTCTGAAAAATTAGGAAAACGTAAACAAATTGTAACCCAATGCTCTGTAAAAAATTAAGAATTTTCTCACGCTCCAGTACAGAATAGAAATTCCAGCACTGGACGCAAAAGTTTCTATTTTTGCACAGAATCGAATCAACAAGTATCCACACTATCCCAAAGGCTTTACTTGGCACATTATTGAAACAAAACATATAATACATGATTACTACAGTAGCTTAATCATGTGAACACACAAAAACAGAAGGTATAAGTATTGGATTGTCTCCCAACAAGCGCTTTTCTTTAATGGCTTTTTAGCTAGGCATGATGATTTCAATGATACTCACATAAAAGTAAAGAATTGAAACACAAAGAGAGCATCATGAAGCATATGACTAGCACATTTAAGCCTAACCCACTTCCTATGCATAGGGATTTTGTGAGCAAATAATTTATGGGAGCAAGAATCAAGGGATAATTAGATTTATGCCCCTAGTTGGGTCCCACTCGTCTGTTTTACCCCTAACTTCAGAAACTCACCTGTTCTGTACAAGCCACTTTGCAATTCTTAAGCTTTTGCCCTTTGACCCTTTGACCAACACTTTGAAAAAATCATAACAAATTCGTACTAACTCAGAAAAATGCAAATAAGATATCAAAATGTTCACAAAAACATCACATATATGTGCATGTCATTTTCATTCTTGACAAAAGTGTTGGAAAGTCCTCATCTTAGTTTTAGCTCATATGACCTTAGCATGAACAGTACAATCTAAAAAAATTCAAAAAATTCTAATTTTTTTTGGTGGCAAACATTGACCAATGTTTTGAGTGCTTGCCAAGTTTCATAACAGAATGACATTCGAGGAAGTCGTGGCAAAAAAAATAAAATCAATGCTTCAAAATTTTGTTTTTTGCCACGACTTCCACGAATGTCATTCTGTTATGAAACTTGGCAAGCACTCAAAACATTGGTCAATGTTTGCCACCAAACAAATTTAGAATTTTTTGATTTTTTTTAGATTGTACTGTTCATGCTAAGGTCATATGAGCTAAAACTGAGATGAGGACTTTCCAACACTTTTTTAAGAATGAAAATGACATGCACATATAGGTGATGTTTTTGTGAACATTTTGATATCTTATTTGCATTTTTCTGAGTTAGTATGAATTTGTTATGATTTTCTCAAAGTGACGGTCAAAGGGTCAAAGGGCAAAAGCATAAGAATTGCAAAGTGGCTTGTACAGAACAGGTGGGTTTCTGAAGTTAGGGGTAAAACAGACGAGTGGGACCCAACTAGGGGCATAAATCTAATTATCCCAAGAATCAACTAGCATAGGAAGGCAAAACAAGTATAACTTCAAAACTTTCAACACATAGAGAGGAAACTTGATATTATTGAGATATGTAGAAGCATGTATTCCTCTCTCAAAATAATTTTTAGTAGCATCATGAAGAAATTCAACAATATATCCATCACACAAAGCATTCTTTTCATGATCTACAAGCATAGAAATTTTATTACTCTCCACATAAGCAATTTTCTTCTCATCAATAATAGTGGGAGCAAATTCAATGAAATAACTATCATATGAAGCTTGATTGGCATAATCCAATTGAAAATTAAAATCATGATGACAAGTTTCATAGTTATCATTATTCTTTATAGCATACATGTAATCACAATAATCATCATAGATAGCAACTTTGTTGTCATAATCAATTGAAACCTCTTCCAAAATAGTGGATTCATCACTAAATAAATTCATGACCTCTCCAAATCCACTTTCATCAATATAATCATCATAAATAGAAGGCATGCTATCATCATAATAAATTTTCTCATCAAAACTTGGGGGGACTAAAAATATCATCTTCATCAAACATAGCATCCCCAAGCTTATGGCTTTGCATATCATTAGCATGATGGATATTCATAAAATTCATACTAACAACATTGCAATCATGCTCATCATTTAAAGATTTTATGCCAAACATTTTATTGAATTCTTCTTGTATCAATTGAGCACAATTTTCCGCTCCATCATTTTCAAGAAAGACATTATAAAGACGAATAATATGAGGCAACCTCGATTCCATTTTTTTTAGTTTTCTTTTATAAACCAAACTAGTGATAAAACAAGAAACTAAAAGATTCAATTGCAAGATCTAAAGATATACCTTCAAGCACTCACCTCCCCGGAAACGGCACCAGAAAAGAGCTTGATGTCTACTACACAACTTATTCTTGTAGACTCGTGTTGGGCCTCCAAGCGCAGAGTTTTGTAGGACAGTAGCAATTTTCCCTCAAGTGGATGACCTAAGGTTTATCAATCCGTGGGAGGCGTAGGATGAAGATGGTCTCTCTCAAACAACCCTGCAATCAAATAACAAAGAGTCTCTTGTGTCCCCAACACACCCAATACAATGGTAAATTGTATAGGTGCACTAGTTCGGCGAAGAGACGGTGATACAAGTATAATATGGATAGTAGATATAGGCTTTTGTAGTGCGGGCAATAAAAAACAGCAAGGTAACAAGTAACAAAAGTGAGCATAAACGGTATTGCAATGCTTAGAAACAAGGCCTAGGGTTCATACTTTCACTAGTGCAATCTCTCAACAATGCTAACATAATTGGATCATATAACAATCCCTCAACGTGCGACAAAGAATCACTCCAAAGTTCCTATTAGCGGAGAACATAAGATAGAAATTGTTGTAGGGTACAAAACCACCTCAAAGTTATCCTTTCTGATCAATCTATTGAGCCATCCCTATAAGTGTCACGAACAGCCCTAGAGTTCGTACTAAAATAACACCATATGATACGCATCAACCAACTCTAATGTCACCTAGATACTCCAATGTCACCACAAGTATCCGTGAGTCAATTATACGATATGCATCAAACAACTTCAGATTCATAATATTCAATCAAACACAAAGAACTTCAAAGAGTGCCCCAAGATTTCTACCGGAGAAAGTAGGATGAAAACGTGCTTCAACCCCTATGCATAGATTACCCCAATGTCACCTCGGGAATCCGCGAGTTGAGTGCCAAAACATACATCAAGTAAATCAATATAATACCCCATTGTCACCACGGGTATTCATATGCAAGACATACATCAAGTGTTCTCAAATCCATAAAAGAATTCAATCCGATAATAGTGAAACCTCAAAGGTAAAAACTCAATTCATCACAACAAGATAGAGAGGGAGAAACACCATATGATCCAACTATATTAACAAAGCTCGCGGTACATCAAGATCGTGCCAAATCAAGATCCCTCAAGTGGATGACCTAAGGTTTTTCAATCCGTGGGAGGCGTAGGATGAAGATGGTCTCTCTCAAACAACCCTGCAATCAAATACAAGAAATCAATGGTGTCCCCAACACACCCAATACAATGGTAAATTGTATAGGTGCACTAGTTCGGCGAAGAGATGGTGATACAAGTGTAGTATGGATAGTAGATATAGGTTTTTGTAATCTGAAATAATAAAAACAGCAAGGTAGCAACTAGTAAAAGTGAGCACAAATGGTATTGCAATGCTTGAAAACAAGGCCTAGGGTTCATACTTTCACTAGTGCAATCTCTCAACAATGCTAACATAATTGAATCATATAACAATCCCTCAACGTGCGACAAAGAATCACTCCAAAGTTCCTATTAGCGGAGAACATAAGATGAAATTGTTGTAGAGTACGAAACCACCTCAAAGTTATCATTTCCGATCAATCTATTGAGCTATCCCTTTAAGTGTCACAAACAGCCCTAGAGTTCGTACTAAAATAACACCATATGATACACATCAACCAACTCTAATGTCACCTAGATACTCCAATGTCACCACAAGTATCCGTGAGTTGATTATTCGATATGCATCAAACAACTTCAAATTCATAATATTCAATCCACACAAAGAACTTCAAAGAGTACCCCTAAGTTTCTTATCGGAGAAAAGATAATGAAAACGTGCAACCAACCCCTATGCCTAGATCACCCCAAGGTCACGGGAATCCACGAGTTGATCACCAAAACATACATCAAGTGACTCAATAGAATACCCCATTGTCACCACGGGTATCCACATGCAAGACATACATCAAGTGTTCTCAAATCTGAAATATTCAATCCGACAATAACGAAACCTCAAAGGGAAAGACTCAATTCATCACAACAAAGATAGAGAGGGAAGAAACACCATATGATCCAACTATATTAACAAAGCTCGTGATACATTAAGATCGTGCCAAATCAGGAACATGAGAGAGAGAGAGAGAGATCAAACACATAGCTACTGGTACATACCCTCAGCCCCGAGGTGAACTACTCCCTCCTCGTCATCGAGAACACCGGGATGATGAAAATGGCCTCCGGTGATGATTTCTCCCTCCGGTAGAGTGCCGGAACAGGGCTCCGGATGAGATCGCTTCGGTACAGAGGCTTGCGGTGGCGTGGAAGCTCTAGGTTTCTTTCTGGGGTTTTTGGTATTTATAGGAATTTTTGGCATTGGTTTCACGTCAAGGGGGCCCACGAGGGAGCGACAAGCCTGCTCCACGCGCCCTGTGGGGGAGGGCGCGTGCCCCAGGCTTGTCGCTTCCTCGTGAGGCTTCTGGTCCTTCCTCAAAGCTTCGGGGGTCTCTTTTGGTCCACAAAAAATCACCGTAAATTTTTAGCCCATTCCGAGAACTTTTATTTCTGCACAAAAAACAACACCACGGTAGTTCTGCTGAAAACATCGTCAGTCCGGGTTAGTTCTAATCAAATCATACCAAAACCATATAAAATTGTTGTAAACATGGCATGAATACTTCATAAATTATAGATACGTTGGAGACGTATCAGGTTTCTGGATGGTTGCAGGCCTTATTTGGCTGTGGATGCAACAGCTTTGAATGGATGATTTAGGGGACAGCTAGTAGCTGCTTGTGCAGTTGATGCACACAACTGGCTTTTCCCAGTGGCATATGGTGTGTTGGAGATGGAGTCGGAGGAAAGTTGGGTGTGGTTTTTGAAGAATTTGCACAACATTATAGGGCAGCCACCAGGATTGGCTATACACACAGATGCTTGCAAGGGTTTAGAGACTGTGGTAGGTGTAGTTTTCCCTGGAGTTGAGCATAGGGAATGTATGAGACACCTAGCTACTAATTTTACAAACAAATTCAGGGGTAAAGTGTATGATGAGAACCTATGGCCAGCATCATACACTTGCAGCTTGAGGAAACATGAGCACCACTTGAGAGTCTTGTATGCTGAAAATTCTGCTATGCGGGAATACATGGAAGCGCATCATGGAATGGTGTGGTCAAAAAGCAAATTCAATGAAATATGCAAGGTATACTATGTGACCAATAACCTTGTCGAGTGTTTCAATTCAAAAATTAAGTCAGTGAAAGGGCTTATGTTGTGGCAAGCATTTGACAAGATTAGGCAGATGATCATGATAAAGATGGATTTGCGTAGAAGAATTGCAGATACACAATATGTTGGCCATGTCATAATCCCGTCTGTGATAAAGGCATTGCATGCTAGGCAAGAGGATTGAGGATGAAATGCATTAGACGATGAACACATGAGGCTGAGGTAACATATACTGACACTAAAAACAGGGAATGGAGGTACCAGTGGATTTCAGTAGTAAGACATGAAGCTGTAGACAATGGCAGATCCATGGGCAGCCATGCATACATGCTCTGTTTTTCATGACACTCATCGGGGGTGAAATTGGTAAGGTTGATCGGTATGTGTCTGAATACTTCTCTGTTGCGAAGTTTAAGGCAACATATGCTGAGAACGTGCCTGCATTGTTGGGAAGAGACCAATGGACCATCATCGATCCAGGTTTTAAGATTCACGCTCCAGTTTTAGTTAGACCACCAGGAAGGCCGAGGAAGAACAGGATAAGATCAAGTGCAGAGGGAGGTACACGTAGGAGGTGCAAGTGCAAAAGATGTGGAGGACTAGGCCACATTGCTAGGATTTGTACCAATCCAGTGGATCCATCATTTGGAGAGGATGATCAATGGGGCGCCGAAAATGCAGAGGATCATGAAGCGCTAGAAGAAGGGGCAGAAGGACAAGCAGCTGTAGAACAACTAGAAGAACTAGAACAAACACAACTTGAGCCACTTGAGCCACTTGAGCTTTCATTGGTTGCAAGTACAGCTTGGTATGTGTGCCTTCTCTTTATGCATTTGTTCTCATTTTTTTAAGGGAGGTAGATTTTAATGTTCTCTCTATCAACAGCTCTAGGATAAGTGTTGGGGGGATAACCCCCGGGTAGGCAACAGAGTCCGGAGCCCTTTTCAAAACATCGGGGCAGCCCGTGCCCCTCAAGTCCGGCTGGCCGTCCGGCCGGCTTCCCAATGCTGGCCGGCTGGGCGCGGCCCCGTGCCGGGTCCGGCTGGCCGCTAGCCGGCTGGCGACGGGTCAGCGGCCGTCCCATCCCTTCGTACGACAAGACGGCTCTCCACGGCGGGAGAGCGTGGCTACAGCGCCACGAACCCCGGAAGAGCGTGGCTACACTGCGGCCAACCCCGTTGACCCGGGCAACCGACGTCAGCGCGGCAAACCACTGTATCCCCACGACACCAACCACTCCGTGACGCACGAGGCGACGAGCCACAACGCCGGGCAGCCGGTGGGTACTAGTAGCCGGCGGGCCCCACTGCCGGCTCAAGACACCGACATCCGGGTCCCGCCCACGTATGAATTTACCCATGTAACCCGGGGGGTCGGGCTATAAGACCCCCCAGGAGGCCTCCATGCAGGGGGCGGCTCTCAGTAGGAACACACACACCCACGCACTCACTCACACTCACAGGAGAGGTAGAGCAGTGCTCTCCGTATTACATTCGGCAGGACTAGGGGTGTTACCTCTCCAGAGGGCCCCGAACCTGGGTACGTCTCGTGTCTCACACCCGCGCGTACCGACCTTGCGTCCTGTCGGGCCCATGGAACCCAGGGTATCCAGGCCTGTCTGCCTTTGGCCCAGGGTGCAACGCCTGGTGTGGGCCCAGCAGGCCGTCTTCATCAAGCATCTCACCAAGACCCCTCATGAGGCCTTGGCCTCCTGAGGACCCCTCCTCAGGAAGCGGCGGACAAGACTCGGCATCTTCACCAGCAGCCTCGCGAGGAGGCCTCCCGAGGTGGCCTCCCGAGGCTTCCTCCCGAAGGCGCTCAAGACGAAGGCTGTTCGGCCCGGCAGCGCGGTCTCGTGCCCGTCACGTGGGTGATGCGCGCGGCGACGAGCGGCGACAGAGGCCGCGCCAGCAGGCGCGGATGAAGAGGGTTTCCCCTTTTGTGCTAAGGGAGGAAGGCCAGCAGTCCACTTCCCAAAGCAACCCCAAAGGTTGCCCGATCGACGAAAGGAGACCAAGACGGCGGGCGCGCAGGGCGGAGGTCATCACCGAGCCCACCAACGCGTCATGGATCATGCTTTTGCAGGCGAAGACCACCTTTAGTCAAGATAGCCTGAGCGCCTGTCCCCTTTCAAAACCCGCCGAGTGTGGCAACCCTTCCCGCCTAAGTTTTGTGGGGGAAGAGGACCAAGGCAAATATAAAAGGGACAGTGCTGCCATCGTGGGCGAGAGGACGAACTTAGTCGACTCCTTCTCCTACCTTGTATGCAAGAACACTCTCTGGCTCATTGCAATCAAACCAATCAGGAGTAGGGTTTTACACCGCAAGGTGGCCCGAACCTGGGTAAACCACTGAGTCCACGGCCCGCTCCTCACCAGCGCGCTCCCGCCGTAGCCTCGCCGTAGCTTAGCCGTGGTAGGGGACGAAGAGGTAGAAACAAGTGCACCCCAGTGTTTGAACCTTTGGGTCCCCGGAGCCCCACTTCTGACATTTGGCGCGCCAGGTAGGGGTGCGCTACTGCTCTCCCGCTCCACCCTCCATTCCACAAGCCTCATGGCCGACGCACGTCGCGAGCGCACCGAGCGCAGGGCTGGCCGCGTGGCTCAGACGGAGCCGGTGGCCCGCGGCAACCGCCGCCACCCTGTCGAGGCTGCTGCCGCCATCGACCCCGCTGCCCGCGAGCAGCAGGACTCCTCCCTGCACCCCTCCATGCAGGCGAACGGCCACGCCGCCATGGCTTCTTCCTCCCTCGCCCCCCGTGGGCCGCTGAACGCGCAGGTGAAAGCTCATTTGCTCCCTTGGTGGTTTTGGTAATTCATAACAACATACATCTCATTGAACAAATGTCCATTCAAGTTAAAGATTTCAGGATGTTCAATGATTGGCATGGCATGGACTAGAGATGTGGACCCCTCAAAATGCTAAGGACAAGGATTGGTAAAAGATCAAGACTCTACATTTTTGGTTTAGTGATCCAAGATCACATTGAGTCCATAGGAAAGCCAATACTATTAAAAGGGGATGAGGTGTTGCTTAATGGTCTTTTTGCTCAAGTGCTTAGTGACAGTACTCCTAATCCCTCAACCACTTTATCTATCCAAATATGTCCAAAACCCACATTCCAACTCGGCCCCACTGAAATTTCCTATCCGGAGCCATCGAGTTCACCTAGACTTAGCCACTGCCAAAACCCTAACAAATCGGATCCACCAATATGGATCTCGGTCCCACCGAGATGGCCTTGCCAACTCTCTATGATCATTTGCACCTACTTTGGTCTCACCGAGTTTTGCAAATCGGTCTCACCGAGATGGCTTGCCAACTCTCTGTTGCCTTATTGCTTCACTTCGGTCCTACCGAGTTGATGCAATCGGCGCCACAGAGATGAGGTTTGTCCTAGCCATTGCACTTCGGTCCATCCAAGTTGTTCCTATCGGTCCTACCGAGATTCCTAACGTTCATATCTTTTACACAGTTCGGTGCTACCGAGATTATGGTTTCGGTGCCACCGAGTTGGGTCAAAAGTGTGTGACGGTTGGATTTTGTGTGGAGGCTATATATACCCCTCCACCACTTCCTTCTCTGGAAGGAGAGCCATCAGAACGTGCCTACACTTCCACCATACATTTTCTGAGAGAGAACCACCTACTCATGTGTTGAGATCAAGCTATTCCATTCCTACCATTTGAACCTTGATTTCTAGCCTTTCCCAAGTTGCTTTCCACTCAAATCCTTCTTCCACCATAGCCAAATCTGTGAGGAGTTGTTTGAGTGTTGGGAAGACTATCATTTGAAACATAACAGCAAGGAGTTCATCAACAACACACCGTCTATTACCCTTTGGAGAGTGGTGTCTCCTAGATTGGTTTGGTGTTACTTGGGAGCCTCCGACATGATGTGGAGTTGAACCAAGGAGTTTGTAAGGGCAAGGAGATCGCCTACTTCGTGAAGATCTACCCGAGTGAGGCTAGTCCTTCGTGGACGTAAGCCATGGTGGAATAGACAAGGTTGCTTCTTCGTGGACCCTTCGTGGGTGGAGCCCTCCGTGGACTCGAGCAGCCGTTACCCTTCGTGGGTTGAAGTCTCCATCAACGTGGACGTACGATATCACCACCTATCGAAACCACGCCAAAAACCACCGTGTCTTCATTGCGTTTGAAATCTCTGATCCCCTCCTTTACTTACATATGCAATTGTTTACTTTCCACTGCTATACGCTTAGAATTGCATGTGTAGGGTGATGCTTGACTTGTGTTCTTGCTAAAATCTGCCCACAACTAAAATTGGGAAAAGGTTAGGTTTTTATTTTGTCAAGTAGTCTAATCACCCCCCTCTAGACATACTTTCGATCCTACAAGTGGTATCAGAGCTTTGGTCTCCGTAAGCCTTGATTTCCATTGCTTTGGTGATCATAGCCTTGGTTTCACAACCTAGGAGAGTATGGCGTCTAGTGAGGGTAACTATCACCGTAGAGGTCCATATTTTGATGGTACAAACTTTGCTAGTTGGAAACATAAGATGAAAATGCATATTCTTGGTCATAACCCCGCCGTTTGGGCTGTTGTTCGTGTTGGCTTGCAAGGTGACTTCTTTGAGGATGGCAAGGAACCGGATCGTGAAGCAACCCCGGAAGAATTGAAGATGTTGCAATACAATGCTCAAGCTTGTGGCATTCTATTCAACGGGTTGTGTCCCGAAGAATTCAACAAAATCAGCCGCCTCGAGAATGCAAAGGAAATTTTGGATACTTTGGTTGATATGCATGAGGGTACCGAGTCCGTCAAGGAATCTAAGTTGGATGTGCTTCAAAGTCAACTTGACAAGTTCAAGATGAAGTATGGTGAAGGAGTTGCTGAGATGTACTCTAGGCTTGCTCTCATCACAAATGAGATTGCCGGCTTAGGAAGTGAAGAGATGACCGACAAATTCATCATCAAGAAGATACTTAGTGCTTTGGATGGAAAATATGATACCGTTTGCACATTGATTCAAATGATGCCAAATTACAAAGATCTCAAGCCCACAGAAGTCATTGGAAGGATTGTTGCTCATGAAATGTCACTCAAGGACAAAGAGGAGCTACACAACAAATCAAGTGGTTCTTACAAAGCCTCAACCGATGCTCCAACAACTCCAAGTGACAAGCTAGTATCCAATGAAGAGATAAGCCTAATGGTTAAAAGGTTCAACAAGTTCTACAAGAACAAAGGGAAAGAAAGAAGCTCTAGCTCAAGACACTATGAGAGAAGATCATCAAGTCGTGACCGTAATTGCTACAATTGTGGAAAGCCCAGACACTACTCCAATGAGTGTACGGCTCCCTACAAGAAAAGAGACGAATCACCAACAGGAAGACATAGAAGAGATGAATCACCTCATAAGGAGAGAAGGAGTAGAGATGATCGTTATGAACAAAGACACTCTCGAAGAAGCAAGGATTCGGAGAGGAAGGACAAGTCATCCAAGAGCTACACAAGAAGAAGACATCAAGCTCATGTTGGTGAATGGGTTTCCGGCTCTGACTCCGACAACCACTCCGAGAGAAGTTATCACTCCAACTCCGACTATAGTCAAGATGAAGGTGTTGCCGGACTTGCTCTTGTGTCATCCAACTCCCATGATCTATTTGACTCACCAAATGAAGGAATTGGAAGATGCTTCATGGCAAAAGGCCCCAAGGTATCACACCCCGAGTATCTTGATTTCAATAGTGATGAAGATGATTTGCTTGGTGATGATGATTTACTTGTTGATAAGGATAGTGATGTGAGCTATAATGAAAATGCTAGTAATCATGATAGTCAAGAGGAAACGAGTGACAATGCTATGAAGGAGATTGAGCGTCTAACTAAAGAACTAAATGCTCTTAAGTTAGCTCATGAAACAACTCAAGAGGATCATAGAGAACTTCTAAGAACTCATGAGAAGCTATGCTTCGAGAAGCTAAATTTAGAGCAAGAGCATGAGTTTCTTAAAGCTATCAATGACGATCTTCGAAAGAAGAGTTCTTCATATCTTGCCAAACGTTTACTCTTGTCTACCTTTATGCCACAAGTTAAACCTAAGCAAACTAGAAACAAGGGTAAAAATGGTTCTACCTCTAGTAGTAACAATAACAATGCTAAATCCAATGTTGTTGCTTCTATTAGTTCTATTGATTCCACTAATGATTCTCTTAGCCAAGTTACACTTGAGCAAGAAAATATGCTATTGAAAGGAATTATAGAAAAAAGGTGTCTACAAGAGTCTTGCCGGGAGTAAGCAATTTGAGGAAATTGTACGCAAGCAAGGAAGGCACCGAAAGAACCAAGGTGTTGGTTTTGAACGAAAGTTCAATGCCAATGGAGTTGAGTGGGAAGAAGATCAATACCCCAAGACGAAGTTTGTTCCTCAACAAGAGAAGTATGATCCTACTTCCTTCAAGGGAACACAAGCTCAAGAAGATCTTCCGCCACAAGACCACAAGCTAAAAGGCAAGGACAAGCTTCAAGAAGAGATTGATTCATTTGAAGAAGCTCCTCAAGCCATGGTCAAGTGGGTTCCCAAGACTTCATCATGTTCTACTTCATCAAGTGCTACTACAACTCCAAGGATTCCCATCAAATTGATGTGGGTCCAAAAGAAGAAGAACTAGAGAGTTCTTGAGGGTGACTCCGCCAACGAATTTCACTCATATTCTTTATGGCAAGAACTTCTGCAACCAACTTCCAAATTTTGCACTAGTTCATGGAGTCACAAACCCTCTTGTTGGTAAGACAAGGGACAAGGTATTCAATGCATTCATGGACATCATCCTATGTGTATTTCACTCTATGTCTATGGATATCCTTGTATGTTCCTTGTGTGGGACTTACCCATGTAGGTATTGAAAGCACAAAACTCCAAAGGATTGCTCCCAACTCTTGATGGTCTACATCAACATTGAGCATCCACATCTTCAATATCTACATGAAGTCATCATCGACAAAACCCAAGGTTAGTTCATCCCTCTTAGGGGGGATATCACATCTAGGGGGAGCTTTGCTATAAACAATTGGGCTAAAGCAACTCTAATGGTGTGAACACATCAATGCTTTATGTAAAAGTGGCAACCCCACTTGTGCTTGAACGATGAGTATGACCTATGATCAAATATTCTTATTTGGCTCCTAAGTCAATATACTCATATATAGATGACCTAGTCATCGCCATTGCTTGATAGATGCTAGAATTGGTTGTGCATGTTTGACACATATTTCATTTGCTATCTTATTGTGTGAGCATGTTGGTTTGCATGTTTTCATCATTCGAGGACATCCATTTGTTTATTTGATTGTGTAGGATTTTTCGGCCAAGTGGATGTACAAGAATGCCTAAGTACCTTCTCTAGCTATCTATGTTTTCTTGTCTCAAATTCTATTCTTGCTGCATCACAAAAATTGAACAAGTCATTTTCGGACCCTCCGAGTGAGGAGCACTCGGAGCCACCGATCTGAAAGGGCTGAACCTCCAAAACCTTCTATCTGATTTCGGCCAAACCAATTCACTCAAACTCGGTCTAACCGAAATCACTTAGGTTGATCTAGGTTTTCCATCTCGGTGCCACCGAGTTGAACCACTTCGGAGCCACCGATGTGCTAATCTGCGTGCAGTTACACATATCGGTGCTACCGAGTTGTCCAACTCGGAGCCACCGACAGTGTACGAGTATATATATCGCGCGGGCTCGAACGGTTGAAATTTCTCGACTCTTTCGCTCCCGCACCACGTTGCTGCCGTCGCCCTCGTCTCCGGACTTCGTCGTCGTCTCCAGCCCGCCCTCGCCGCCGGATTCAGTCGCCGTCAATGGCAATCTGCCCCGCCGTTGCCGCCGTAGAGAATCTCCACCGAGTTAGGGTGAGATTCGATCCCTCTCCTGCTCCATTTTCCGATTCAATGCACGATAGGATTGCCATTATTCTTGCCACAGATTGCAATGCTTATTCCACCAGAAGAATTCCGTAGATTAGATTTGAGCGAAATTTTTAGGTTTAAGTTTCCGCCGAACGCATCTCGGACCGACCGATTAGAAATTTTCGGTCCCACCGATTTGGCCTCGGGCCATAGCACTAGTACGTCTCGGTGCCACCGAGTTGTACGAATCGGTGAGACCAAAAGTAAAGTCTCAGTGAAACCCTAGCATCTCGGAGACACCGAAACCCATCTCCGTCTGACCGAAATGGAGTGCAAGGTTTCTGTAGAGTGCTTCGGTATCACCGAGATGATCAACTCGGTCCATCCGAAATGCCTTCTATGAAAACTTGAAACTAAGAGTTGAACTCAATTTTTATGAAAAACTTCTGCTTTTTGTGATGACTCATCTACTCTGCCCATACCCATCTATTCACAGGGTCAGCTCAGCAAGATGTCAGATGACAGCGACAGCCAGAACAGGTCAGAGCAGCATGCAGAACTCAGTGAAGGATCAAGTCCTGCAGAAAGTTTCTATGAGGGAGAGAGGAGCTCTCCAGATCTTCCTAAGGCTGCCACTAGAACAAGGAAGAAGAGAACCTCAGACAGTGAGGATGAAGATTTTGTTGCTAGTGCCGCAGCAACAAAGAAGAAAAGAGTCGTGCTTGCTAAGGAGTATAGCACCAAGCCTACTTCTGCCAAAGAGAGAACTGCCGTGAGGAAAGTTCCTAGGCAAACAATGCAATTCACACTTGAAGAGCCAAGTGACACAGAACCAGCTGCAGGAGCAAAGAAGAAGAGAGCTAGGAAGACTACAGCTCATGTGCTTGGAAGACCCTCCATGAGGAATGATTCAGAGGAGGAGGAAGAGCCAGTAGCTAATGCACCCCCAGCAAAAGCTCAGAAGCTCATGTCAGATGCAATCAGGACTGCTGCCCCCACCAAGTCCAAACCAAAAGCTCCAGCACCCAAGAGGTCTACAAGAAATATTTCTGCTACTAAGAAGAACAAGGCCCCAGTGCCTGAGGCAAATGTTGATGAAAAGCCACTAGTGCTCAGGAAATTGAAACCCAAGATTCCAGACCATGATGATGCACACCCAGTTTTAGAAAATATGATGCTAAGGAAAGACAAAGGACTGCGTCAGTGGAGACTGTCAGATCCTTATGCTGCAAGGAGGAAAACAGCATGTGACTATCGCTTTCACACACGAGAACAACAAGACTTTTATGAAACCGTTCTATTGGATAAGAAACCCATTGTTAGTGACATGAGATGGGTGGATTGGGAATACATTGATGAAAATGAGGATTATTTCCCCCATGTTCATGAGAGCTTCAGGATTGCAGGTGTTGATGACTTTGTTGGACAGTAGTTGACGAAGTGGAATGATGAAATGGTTATGCAATTCTACTCTACAGCTCATTTCTATCCAGATGGCCGAATTGTGTGGATGACTGAGGGTATCAGGTACCAGTCAACCATCTCTGAGTGGGCAAGTCTTCTTGGTGCTCCCAAGGAAGAGGATGATGACTATGATATCTATGCCAAGCTCAAGATGGATCACAACTCCATGGCCAACATGTACACAGCAATACCCCAGAAGGACATCGAGACACATAAGTTTGGATCAGTGAAGCATCTGCTGCCAGGACTGGCCACCACTAACACTATCTTGCGGTATACTCTATTACCCAAGTCAGGCGATGATAAGATGATACGTGGCCACTCCATCAACTTGCTGCATTTGTTTGACACACCTCAGAAATTTAAGGTGATGAGTTTGATTGTGGAAACTATCAAGAGGACTGCAGCTGATCAGAAGAGATCGTGCGGATATGCTCCACACATCTAGATGTTGATCAATTCCAAGGTTGGAACCAGCACTTATCTTCTTGATCGTGAGCATCTGCCACTGCGTCCAGAGTTTGAGGATAATGTTATCGTGATGGATCCTTCGCATCCCACTTCTACTCAAGCCCAACAGAAGATTCGAGAAGCCAAAGAAGCCAAAGCAGGACGCTCTTCTTTCGACGCCATCTACGCACACCGGAGCTGCCAGCAGGAGATCGCCTTCAGGAGCTTCCGAGGATCGTGCTTAGAGAGCCGCATTAGTCCTGTACCTATTCGATCTTTTTGGTACTTGTTGCCAAAGGGGGAGAATTTGTATAGATCTTAGCTTCGAGAGAGAGAGTTTTGCTTTGTTTTGCCCGTTGGATTTCTCTCGAGTTCTTTTGCTACTATTTTGTTTGGTACTTTGTTTGATGTGTGTGCTTGATACTATGTCTGTGAGTACTATGCTTCATTATGATTGTGAGCTACTTCATGTGATTGATCATACTATGCTTCTTGTGATGATCAATGTTTATCTTTATCATTATCTTGTATGATCACTTACTTGTGTTGGTGATGCGTGCTTACCATTCCACTCATATCATTTAGCGCGCTCCACCAAGATGTATGTGACATGGAAGAGTGACCCATGAGCCTAATCGATTGTGCATTTGCATTCAAACGCTAATTTTTAATAATGCACAAATTTAGGGGGAGCTCTTGCTTATCACATACTTCTCAAAGCGACGACGTATTCCATTCATTTAATCATTTGTCGAAGCTTTGATCTATATGTTGTCATCAATTACCAAAAAGGGGAGATTGAAAGCACATTTGCTCCCTTGGTGGTTTTGGTAATTCATAACAACATATATCTCATTGAACGAATGTCCATTCAAGTTAAAGATTTCAGGATGTTCAATGATTGGCATGGCATGGACTAGAGATGTAGACCCCTCAAAATGCTAAGGACAAGGATTGGCAAAAGATCAAGACTCTACATTTTTGGTTTAGTGATCCAAGATCACATTGACTCCATAGGAAAGCCAATACTATTAAAAGGGGATGAGGTGTTGCTTAATGGTCTTTTTGCTCAAGTGCTTAATGACAGTACTCCTAATCCCTCAACCACTTTCTCTATCCAAATATGTCCAAAACCCACATTCCAACTCGGCCCCACCAAAATTTCCTATCCGGAGCCACCGAGTTCACCTAGACTTAGCCACTGCCAAAACCTTAACAAATCGGATCCACCGATATGGATCTCGGTCCCACCGAGATGGCCTTGCCAACTCTCTGTGATCATTTGCACCTACTTCGGTCTCACCGACTTTTGCAAATCAGTCTCACCGAGATGGCTTGCCAACTCTCTGTTGCCTTATTGCTTCACTTCGGTCCTACTGAGTTGATGCAATCGGTGCCACCGAGATGAGGTTTGCCCTAGCCATTGCACTTCGGTCCATCCGAGTTGTTTCAATCGGTCCCACCAAGATTCCTAACGTTCATATCTTTTACACAGTTCGGTGCTACCGAGATTATGGTTTTGGTGCCACCGAGTTGGGTCAAAAGTGTGTAACGGTTGGATTTTTTGTGGAGGCTATATATACCCCTCCACCACTTCCTTCTCTGGAAGGAGAGCCATCAGAACATGCCTACACTTCCACCATACATTTTCTGAGAGAGAACCACCTACTCATGTGTTGAGATCAAGCTATTCCATTCCTACCATTTGAACCTTGATTTCTAGCCTTTCCCAAGTTGCTTTCCACTCAAATCCTTCTTCCACCATAGCCAAATCTGTGAGGAGTTGTTTGAGTGTTGGGAAGACTATCATTTGAAGCACAAGAGCAAGGAGTTCATCAACAACACACCGTCTATTACCTTTTGGAGAGTGGTGTCTCCTAGATTGGTTAAGTGTTACTTGGGAGCCTCCGACATTATGTGGAGTTGAACCAAGGAGTTTGTAAGGGCAAGGAGATCGCCAACTTCGTGAAGATCTACCCGAGTGAGGCTAGTCCTTCGTGGACGTAAGCCATGGTGGAATAGACAAGGTTGCTTCTTCATGGACCCTTCGTGGGTAGAGCCCTCCGTGGACTCGCACAGCCGTTACTCTTCGTGGGTTGAAGTCTCCATCAACATGGACGTACAATAGCACCACCTATCGGAACCACGCCAAAAACCACCGTGTCTTCATTGCGTTTGAAATCTCCGATCCCCTCCTTTACTTACATATGCAATTGTTTACTTTCCGCTGCTATACTATTAGAATTGCAAGTGTAGGGTGATGCTTGACTTGTGTTCTTGCTACAATCTGCCCACAATTAAAATTGGGAAAAGCTTAGGTTTTTATTTGGTCGAGTAGTCTAATCACCCCCCCTCTAGACATACTTTTGATCCTACAGCAGGCCGCGCTACTCATGGCGCGCGAGCTGCTCCGCTACCGTCCAGCTGAAGCCGGCTACGACGCCTGGCTTGGTCGTATCACCGAGCTCGTCAACGCCCCCGGGGATGCTCCGGCGCCTTCCCACTCGCTCCACCCTCCGCCGTCTCGCGCTGGGGACCTAGCGCTCGGTGCTCCCCCACCGCCTCCTCGGCGCAATGAACTCGGCAGGCCCCAGCGCAACGCGCGGGCGCGCGAGCCGTTTCGTGGCGCATCCCCGCCAGCCCGTGACGATGCCAGCTGTCAGATAATCCGGCGCGCGCCCCCCGACGCGCGAGTGCTCCTCGAGCGGCAGCGTCAGCGCCAGGACCAAGCCGTCCAGGAGGTTGCGGCGGCAGGGCGCCAGAACCGCGCCGCCCTCGCTGGCGGCGTCCCCTCGAGCGGTGTGGGCTGCCGCGCCTTCACCTGCGAGTTGCGCCGGGTGGTGTGGCCCGCGAAGTTCAAGCCTGAACTGCCTCCGCGCTACGACGGCACCCCCAACCCTGCGGAGTTCCTTCGGCTCTACGCGCTGAGCGTCGAAGCGGTGAACAACGATGACAAGGTCATGGTGAACTGGTTCCCCATGGCCCCCAAGGACGGCCCGCGCTCCTGGCTCAGGAACCTCCCCGAGGTGTCCATCTCATCGTGGGCCGAGCTCTGCAGCCAGTTCGTCGCCAACTTCAAGGGCACGCAAGACCGCTCCCTCACCATCAACGACCTGCGGCACGTGCGGCAGTGCCCAGACGAGACCCTCCACAAGTACATCCAACGCTTCAGTCAAGTGCGCAACAAGATACCGTGCGCATCCAATGCGGCCATCATCTCTGCGTTCTCCACCGGCATCACGGACGTCAAGATGCGCGAGAAGCTCGCCATCAACGACGAGTTAGACTCGGTGCTTGAACTGTTCGACCTCGCCGACAAGTGCGCCAAGGCTAAAGAAGGCCGCCTCTTCGTCCACAACGACCCCGACGCGGCGCTTGAGGCCGCCAAGACCAAGAACAAGGACGTCAAGCATAAGGGCCCTGCCGTGCTGGCGGCGAAGCCCGAGCAGAAGCATGGCTGTGACCATGACTAACCCAGGAAAGACGACCGGCCGCTCTGCGCCTACCACAACGTGCGCTCCCACAGCACCGAAGACTGCCAGGAGCTCAAGCTGCTCCGCGATGAGCGCCAGGGCCGCCAAGACAACCGCAATGGCCGTGGTGCCGGTCGTGGAGGTGGCCGCGGCGGCAACCGCTGGGATGGTCGCAACGGCAACTTCCTCCAGGCCTAGCGCGACCAGCCTCGCGAGCCGAACCCTCAGGCCAATGCCTCTCTCCCGTCGCTACCACTGCCACCCCGGAGGAATAACATCAACCAGCCAGACGAAGGTGCTGGGGGCTACCAAGAGCCTCGCGCGGTCGCCTGCATCCTTGGCGGGGTTCATGCCCCCGAGTCCAACCGCCACTTCAAGCTGCTCTCTCGCGAAGTGAATGCCGCCCTCCCGAGGCCTGAGGCCGCGTGGCGCCTCAAGTGGTCGCAGTACGCCATCACCTTCGACTCCACAGACCACCCCAAGTCAACGGCCTCCGCTGGCGCACTCCCCATGTTATGCACTTCCACCATCAGCAACGTCGCGGTCACCAAGAACCTCATCGACGGAGGCGCCAGCCTCAACGTGATCTCCATCGAAACCTTCGAGACGCTCCAGGTGCCCTACGACCAGCTGGTGCCGACCAGGCCCTTCTCCGGAGTGACCGATGGCTCCACCATCCCTCTGGGGCAAGTGCGCCTTCCCGTCACCTTCGGCACCCACAAGAACTACCATACCGAGCTCATCGACTTCGACGTGGCGCACATCGGCCTGCCTTACAACGCCATCTTGGGCTACCCAGCTCTCGCCAAGTTCATGGCGGCGACCCATCACTTCTACAACGTCCTCAAGATGCCTGGCTGCAGCGGCATCATCACTGTCGCCTGCGACGAGAAGGACGCGGTCTGCTCCCTCGAGCGTGCCTACAAAGCCGCCGCTGTCGCGCATCCGGCTGACGAGGACGCGTTCGAGCCTCCCGAGGCCGCGCCCGCGAAGAAGAAGCAACTGTTCTCTCAGGACCGCACCGAGACAAAGAAGGTGTCGGTGGACGGCAGCGGCTCCGGCCCTGCCTTCACCATCGGCGCTGGCCTTCCTCCCACATAGGAAAGCGCGCTCGTCACCTTCCTTCGGGCAAACTCGGATGTTTTCGCCTGGAAAGCATCTGACTTGTCCGATGTGCCGAGGGAGGTGATCGAGCACCACTTATCGGTGTGCCCCAATGCCCGCCCCGTCAAGCAAAAAGCACGGCGCCAGGCGCCAGAGAAGCAAGATTTCATCGTCAAGGAAGTTTAGAAGCTCCAGGAAGCTGGGGTCATCCGCGAGGTGCGCCATCCCGAATGGCTCGCCAACCCAGTCGTCGTCCCAAAGAAAGGCGGCAAGGAGTGCATGTGTGTCGACTTCACCAGCCTCAACAAGTTCTACCCTCAAGATCCATTTCCACTGCCCCGCATCGACCAGATCGTGGACTCCACCGCCGGGTGCGATTTGCTATGCTTCCTAGATGCCTTCTCAGGCTATCACCGGATCAAGATGGCGGCCAAAGACGTAGAAAGGACGGCCTTCATCACCCCATGCGGCATATATTGCTACGTCTGCATGCCCTTCGGCTTGAGGAGCGCGGGCACCACCTTTCAATGGCTGATGCGCATCATGCTGGGGCCTCAGATGGGGAGGAACGCAGAGGCCTACGTCAACGACATCGTGGTCAAGTCTCACGAGGCTGAATCCCTCATTGCGGACCTCAAGGAAACGTTCGCCAACCTATGCGAGGTAAACCTCAAGCTCAACCCCGAGAAGTGCATCTTCGGAGTCCCTCTGGCAAGCTCCTTGGCTTCTTGGTCTCGCACCGTGGCATCGAGGCCAACCCTGAGAAAATCAAGGCCATCGAGAAAATGCGCCCTCCCCGGACCCTTAAGGAAATGCAACGCTTAGCAGGATGTATGGCCTCCCTGGGGCGCTTCATCTTCAAGTTTGGTGAGCGAGCCCTCCCTTTCTTCAAGCTCCTAAAGAGGTCCGTCTCTTTCAAGTGGACTCCTGAGGCAAACGCCGCTTTTGAAGACCTCAAGAGGTACCTCACGAGCCCGCCCATCATGGTCGCGCCGCGCTCTCGCGAGCCCTTGCTCCTGTACCTGGCGGCCACCCCTCAGACGGCCAGCGCGGCGCTGGTGGCGGTGCGAGAGGAGCATGTCTGGGCTAAGGAGAAACCCTCCGCACCTCCCGAGCCTCGTGAGCCCTCCGAGCCTCGCGAGCCTCCTCAGCCTCGCGAGCCCTCCGAGCCTCGCAAGCCTCCTGAGCCTCGCGAGCCCGCCGAGCCTCGCGAGCCTCCCGAGCCTCGCGAGCCTCTTGAGCCTCGTGAGCTCCCCGGGCCCGTCGAGCCTCGCGAGGTGCCTGGAAAGCAAGCTGGCACCACAACTACGCGCCTCGTCGAACACCCCGTGTACTTCGTCAGCACCGTGCTAAGGGATGCGCGCGAACGCTACCCCATGCAGCAGAAGCTCCTCCTCGCGCTCCTCGTCACCTCGAGGAAGCTGTGCCACTACTTTCAGGGTCATCCCATCAAGGTCATCTCTTCCTACCCCTTGGAGCAAGTTCTGTGCAGCCCCAACGCTGTCGGCCGCGTCGCCGAATGGAACATCGAGCTGCAAGCCTTCCAGCTGGAGTTCTCCACCACCAAAGTCATCAAAGGCATGGCTCTAGCCGACTTCGTGGCGGAGTGGACGGACACGTACGAGGAGGAGCCTCGCGAGGCCAAATCCCTCCTGCCAGGGGACAAGGTGCCCGGCGGCTGGACCATGCACTTCGACGGCGCCTTCTCCCGATAGGGCGCGGGGGATGGAGTCATGCTCACCTCGCCGATAGGAGACAGTCTCTACTACGATGTACAGCTCTACTTCAGGCACGCCGACAAGGTTTCCAACAACATCGCAGAGTACGAGGGCCTCATCGCCAGCCACAGGGCCGCGTTCGCTATGGGCATCAAGCGTCGGATCATCAAGGGCGACTCGCAAATTCTCATCAACTTCTCCAACAAAAGCTACAAGCCCAAGGACGAGCACATGGACGCCTATCTAGACGAGGTACGTAAACTTGAGAAGCATTTTCTTGGCCTGGAGTTGCAGCACGTCCCCCGCAGCGGCAACAAAGAAGCTGACGACATCGCCAAACGAGCATTGATACGTCTCCAACGTATCTATAATTTTTGATTGTTCCATGCTGTTATATTATCAATCTTGGATGTTTTTATAATCATTTACAGCAATTATATATCATTTTTGGAGACTAACCTATTAACTTAGTGCCCAGTGTCGGTTGTTGTTTTCTGCCCTGTTTTTGTTTTACAGAAAATCAATACCAAACGAAGTCCAAATGCGACGAAACTTTTTGGACATTTTTTTTTGGACAAGATAAACACTAGAAGCTTCGGGAGAGGGCCAGAAGACTCAGGAGGTGGCCACGAGCCACCAGGGCGCGCCTGGGGGGGGCAGGCGCGCCCTGGGGCCTCATGGGCCCCCCTTTGCTCCGTTTGACCTAATTCCACCACTATAAATTCAGGAAAAATCAGAAACCCTCAGGGGAGTCCACGAAATACTTTTCCGCCGCCGCAAGTTTCTGTTCCAGAGAGATCCCATCTGGGGTCTTTCTCCGGTAATCTGCCGGAGGGGGAATCGATCATGGAGGGGTTCTTCATCAACATTGCTGCCCTTCCGATGATGCGTGTGTAGTTTACCACAGACCTTCGGGTCCATAGGTAGTAGCTAGATGGCTTCTTCTCTCTTTTTGATCTGCAATACAAGGTTCTCCTCGATGTTCTTGGAGTTCTATCCGATGTAATCACTTTTTGCGGTGTGTTTGTTGGGATCCGATGAATTGTGAGTTTATGATCAGATTATCCATGAATATTATTTGAGTCTTTGCTGCACTCTTTTATGCTTGATTATTATAGCCTCATATTTCTTTTCTGATCTATTGATTTGGTTTGGCCAACTGAGTTGATTTATCTTGCCATGGGAAGAGGTGCTTTGTAATGGGTTCGATCTTGCAGTGCTCAATCCCAGTGACAGAAAGGGACATGACACGTATGTATCGTTGCTATTAAGGGTAAAAAGATGGGGTTTATTCATACGTGAGTTTATCTTGTCTACATCATGTCATCATTCTTAAGGCGGTACTCCGTTCTTTATGGACTTAATACACTAGATGCATGCTGGATAGCGGTCGATGTGTGGAGTAATAGTAGTAGATGCAGGCAGGAGTCGGTCTACTTGTCTCAGACGTGATGCCTATATACATGATCATTGCCTTGGATATCGTCATGATTATTTGCTTTTCTATCAATTGCCCAACAGTAATTTGTCTACCCACCGTATGCTATTTTCTTGAGAGAAGCCTCTAGTGAAACCTATGGCCCTCGGGTCTATCTAAATCATATTACTAAAACCCTAAAAATATTGCTGTCATTTTCTTTTATTTCTTTTATTTTGTATTTTTGTTTCAATCTATCTATCTATCACATACAATTTAATCTTGCAATTGACTGCCGAGGGATTGACAACCCCTCGTTTGCGTTGCGTGCAAGGATTTGTTGTTTGTGTGCAGGTGCTGCTAACGAGGTGTTGCGTGATTCTCCTACTGGTTCGATAACCTTGGTTTCATAACTGAGGGAAATACTTATCTCTACTGTGCTGCATCATCCCTTCCTCTTCGGCGAAATACCAACGCAAGATACAAGTAGCAAGCATCTCGCCGCGAGCCTCAGAGCCCTGGTGTCTTCGGGGAAAGGCTCCTTAAACCATCAGCCGCACCTCCTGCCGCGGGCACCGCGCTCCTTCATGAAGAAATCCCGCCCGCACCGCCCACGGGTGCGCTAGACTGCGGCCCAGCCTCGGGAGCCCGCCTGCTGCTGGCGCTGGAGCCTCGAGCGGATAGCTGGGCCGCGGAGTTCAAGGCTTACTTGCTTCATGGCACCCTCCCAGAGAAGGACTCAGAAGCAGAGCGCGTGGCCCGGCAGGCCACCGCTTACTGCTTACAAGATGGTGAGCTATACCGCAGGTGCCCCAATGGCGTCTCGCTGCAGTGCATCTCTGAAGAACAAGGTCGTGAGTTGCTCACCGATATCCATGGAGGAGACTGCGGCCACCACTCCTCGTCCCGCACCCTCGTCGGCAAGGTGTTCCGCAGCGGCTTCTACTGGCCCACTGCGCTGTGTGACACCACCGCGTTGGTCCAAGCCTACGAGGCATGCCATATCCACACCAAGCAGATCCACCAGCCGACGCAGGGCCTCCAGACGATTCCCCTCTCATGGCCCTTCGCAGACTGGGGGGCGGATATTCTAGGGCCTTTCCCTCGCGCGGCTGGCGGTTACCGCTACCTCTACGTCGCCATCGACAAGTTCACCAAGTGGGCAGAGGTTGAACCTGTGCGCACCATCCCGGCAAGCTCTGCTGTCAAGTTCATCAAGGGCCTCGTGAGCCGCTTTGGAGTTCCCAACCGCATCATCACCGACAATGGCTCTCAGTTCACGAGCGGCCTCTTCAGGTCCTACTGCGCCAACCTCGGCACGCAGATCTGCTACGCCTCGGTGGCGTACCCGCGAAGCAATGGCCAGGCCGAGCGCGCCAACGCCGAGGTCCTCAAGGGCCTCAAAACAAGGAGCTTCAAGAAGAAGCTCGCGGCCTGCGGCAAGGGCTGGCTCGTTGAGCTGCAGTCCGTGATGTGGTCCATCCGCACGACGGCAAGCAAGCCTACCGGCGAGACCCCCTTCTTCCTCATCTACGGAGCTGAGGCGGTCCTTCCATTGGAGCTTAAGCACGGCTCCCCGCGAGTCCTTGCCTTCGACGAGGCGCGTTAGGATGGCTCGCGGGAGACCGATCTGCTGCTCCTCGAGGAGGGCCGCCGCCAGGCCGCTCTTCGCGCCGCGAGGTACCAGCAGGCCTTGCGTCGCTACCACAGCCGCAACATCCGCCCTCGCACTCTCGAGGTCGGCGACCTCGTCCTGCGCAGGATCCTCTCCAGAGAGGGACTTCACAAACTCTCACCTATGTGGGAAGGCCCTTTCAGGGTTACTCATGTCTCCAGGCCCGGCTCAGCCCGGCTGGAGATGGAGGACGGAGTTCCTGTGCCTAACGCCTGGAAGATCCAACACCTCCGCAAGTTCTACCCGTGACCCTCACGCATACGAATGAAATGGGGCTGTACACGCCCCGGAGCCTCTCATTGCGTTCGCCTGATGGACCCGCGAGAGCTCCCGCCCACGCCCAAGTGGAAGCCCCATTCTGGCAGAACGATCAACCCGCGATCATACCCACACCCCTGTTGAAGCCCCATGCTCCGCGCTGGTGGAACAATCAACTGAGGGCGCCCCACGGGCTGCACCAACCTCAAGATGACCCGTGTCGGACACGGCAGCACCCTTTTTCTCGTTTTGATGTGTAACTGAGGGCGCCCCATGGGTTGCACCAACCTCAAGCTGACCCGTGCCGGACACGGCAGCCGCATCTTGTTTTGGTTATGTAATGGTTGCTATCTTACTTCAGTAAAGCTTCGGTTTCCTTACATGGTGTTTCGTTTTATCCTTGCCTCACGAGCCTCGCGCGCTCACGACGTCCCTCATGACCCTCACGCGAGTGGGGGCTGGATACGGTGTCTGTGCTCGGGTCAGTCCCAGCAGTGCCGCAAAACCCAAGCAACCGGGCTCTAGCTCGCGGGCCTGCCTCCGTGCACGCCACCCCACCAAGATCCTTGGTGTCTTGTCTCCTCACGTAACACCCATGAGCGAATCGGCAAGCGCGCGCTGCTCCCCTATTGTTAAGTATTATGCATGCAGTTATCTCAGGAGCAGGTCCCTTGAAAGGCCTCGCGAGGTGGCCCCCTCAGGGCCTCAGGAAGCCCCGCAGGCCCTGCCTAGGGAGCTAACCCACGACGGCTGTCTCAGCAAGAGATCTCGCGAGCAAAACCCTCACGAGGCGTACCCTACAAGTGATGGCCTACCAGACACCATCCCGCACAGAGCTAAGTCTCCTGCCTCGCAAACCGCCCTTGCCATCTCTTAAGCTTTCCCCTCCAGCAACCTCACAAGCACCAGCGTTCCTCTTGGCGCAAGCCGCTTGTGCGTCAAAGGGGGCCTCCCTGAGCATCGCGCCTCAGGAGCCCTCACTAGCTCCCGGTGCCCCTCACCTCCTGGCCTTGTCCAGGCATCACGACCTGACATACCAGCGATGGCTGTGGCCCGCTCGGGGGCTGGGTCCTGATGACGTAGAGCATCAAGGCAAGCAAAAAGAGCAAAACATGCCTCAAGAGAAAGCTTCACGAGGGCACGAGTGTTCGGTACAACCAGACACAAAGTACTTGAAATATAAAAGCATTGTCCTCACACCCCCACGGGGCCACAATAAACTATGCGCAGGACATGGGGAAGGGCCTAAGAAGACGTGTCGCCATCAGCGCCGTTGCCATCGTCGTTGTCACCTCCCTCGACTCCACCTGAGCTCTCGCTGCCGCCAGGGGTGAATTGCTCATGCAAAGCGTCCACGTGATCCTCCACCGCCTTCCCAAGGGTGTCGCGGACCTCCTCCGGGATGGGAACTATCATCTTGCCGAAGTCAAAGTTGGGATCGGCGTGGAGAAGATGGCTGAAGATGCGCGTGGCGGCCTGGGTGAGGAGATCGCGACACTCCTCCTCGACAATTCCGCCCACCTTCTTGGCACCAACCTCGAGCCGCTCCATGAGCTTGGTGAAGAAATCGAGGTAGCTCCCGTCGTGGGTCTCGAGGGTGCTGCTGACGTCCTCCTTGCAAATGGAGACCAAGGCGCGGTGGGCTCGGAGCTCGAGGGCGCAGAACATCTTGGAGCGCTGGAGCTGCCGCCCCGCGCTCGGGCCACCTCGTCCCTCGCCTGCTCCACGACCGCGGTGACGCCCCCCACCTGCTGCTGGAGGGAGGCCAGCTCGGCCTCGGCATCGGCCTGGGCCTTCAGCGCGGTCTCCCGCCATTTTTCAGCCTCGATCAGCATCTCCTTGAGGCCCGCGATCTTGTGCTAGAGCTCCTCGCGCCTGCCTCGAAGCGATCCTCCTGCCGCTTCAGCTTCTTGTTGTTCTCATCGGCAAGCGCTTCGCGGTTCAGCACGACCCTCCTATCGGCGTCCTCCTGAATCTTTTACTCCTTGGCCGCCAGATTGGCGTTGGCCATGTCTAGGCGCTTGGCGTAGGAGCCTTGGGCAGCGGACACCTCTCGCTCCAGTGTCTCCAGCCGTTCGCGTTCCAGGTCCTGCGCGGATGCCGACCGCGCGAGCTCCCGCTCGCGAATACTAAGGTCCGCCTCACGGGCCGCTAGCCCCTCTTCGAGGGCGGAGGTGGCATCTCTCCGCGCCTGGAGCTGCCGCTCCAGCGAGGTGTTCTGGTCCTGGAGTTCCTTCCTGCGGGCCTCTGCCGCCTCGCGCCGCATGTCGGCCTCGTCAGCCTCCCTGACAGCGTTCTCGAAGATTTCCTTCGTGTCCTGGGCGGCCTTCTCATGCTTCTCTCGCGCGGCGTCATCTTGATGGCGGCCCAGCTTGATGGCCACATCAAGCTGGCGCCACCCCTCCGCGAGGCGCTGACGCTCCTCGATGATGCGCGCCTCCTCCACCCGGAGGTCCGCTTCTAGCTGATCAAGGGCTACAGGGTCCAGCCGGCATGCGCCTCAACGCCGCCCTCTCGCGAGGGCCCGGTGCCACCCGCCAGGAGCGGAGGGCTCGCAGGGACCCCCTCCTCGTCTTGCCGTGGCGGCGAGCCCCACGCGCGCGGCGCCCCCCCCCCCCCCCCCGGCGGGGGCCCCGCGTGCCGGCAAGTCCCGCGGGCCTCCCGCAGCGCCGCCGCCACCCGCGGTGCGGGAGGGGAGAGACGGCGTCTCCGCCTCTGCCGCCGCGACATCCGCCCTAGCAGTGGGCGCCCCAGGAACCGCAGAGCCGCCTCCTGACGACGCCTCCCGAGACTCGCCCGCTTGGGCCTCCCGAGCCGCGTCCTTTTACGGCTCAGGAGGGGCAACCTACCCCTCTGCCTTCGCGGGGCCAGCCTCGGTGTCGAGGCCGCTGGCGTTTTCCTCACACCCCTTGGCCATAGCAACCGACGGTGTGGCCCCCGCTAGGCCGGGGGACCTCTCCTCCTTATTCTTCTTCTTGCTCGAGGAAGTCCTGGAAAAAGCAAGGACTCAGGCACACGCGACGCGCCGGGTGCAAGAGAAGGGAAGGCGGACGCTTACTCGTCCTTGGCAATCCACCACCTCTTCTTCAGCGGCCACGGTGGAACGCCGCCACCGCCACCCTCGCGAGGCCCCTTCTCGCGACTGGCCCCCTTGCGGGAGAGCCACGGGGTCCGCCCTCGTCGCCGCCTCCAGAGCCCCGCGGCTTCACAGCTGCAGCGCAGGGGCTCCTCGCGCTCTCCGCCCGATCGGGCACGACAGGCGTGGCCCCAGGCGGGGCGATGTCATCATCATCTCCAAGCCCGCGGATGAGTCGGTGGCGGGTCCGTCGGCCCGGGCCGCCACCGTCCTCTGCAGCGCCCGCCGAGCCCCCGGGGTCGCCACGGCCACCCGAGCCGGGGACCGCCAAGAAGGGGTTGTCCCGGGGCCCTTCGCGGACCTCTGGAAGCGGCCCCCACTGGTCGAAGCGCGGCATTGAGCCAGCCAGCGCCTCTTTGTTCCTGAAGCGGTACAAGGGGAGCCCATCCTTGGGTGGCTCGTCCGCCTCTTCGCCGGTCAGGGTGTGGAGCACCCCGTTCAGCACCTCCGGCAACAAGCTGTCCATGCTCAACCGCATCGGGTCATCCGGGCCGGTGAAGGCCCACATCGGGCGGGAGTGTCACTGGAGGGGAGCTATGCGGCGCCGGAGGAACTCCCTCATGACCGTGACCACCATTACTTTCGCAGCCCTCAGCTCGGCCAACCTCTTCCACACCCATGCTAGTCTCGGGTAGGCTAGCCTCCCATGCCCCCATCCGGAGCTCCTCGCCGCTGGGGATGTCGGCAGCTGCAGCAGGGGGCTGAACTGGGCCGCGTCCACGTACACCCATTGCCATCTGAAGCCCTCAACCTCCTTGGTGAGCCTCATGTCAATGCCGTCGCCCGCCGTCTCGTCTACGATGTGGAACGAGGCGCACCCGGAGCATTGGTTCGCCGCGGTCAGCCGCAGGCTGAAGAAGTGGCGGAAGAGCGCCACTGAGGGCGTCACGCCCAGGAAGGCCTCGCATAAAAAGGCAAAGGTGGAAAGAAGAAGGACAGAGTTCGGCTCGAGATGCAGCGCATGGACGTGGTAGTGGGAAAGGGTGGTGTTGAAGAAATCAGAGAATGGAGGCAGCAGGCCGGCGAAGAGTGCTGGAAGGAAGAGGACGGCGGAGGTGGCGTCGAGGTCGGCGGTCGGGCGCGAAGCTGGCAGATCCAAGTGCCCCCCCACTCGTTAGAAGTAGCTGCGGTCATTGGAAGCACCTTGCTAAGCCCCTCGGCGTTGATGTTCGTGGGCCTACCCAGAGCATGTTCCGGCACCACCTCCGCGACCACCGTCTGTTCTGCCTCTTCCTTCCTACCGGGGGGCGAGATGGTGGCGCAGCGAGGGTCTAGAGCGGCGGAGTTTTGAGAGAGGTAGAAGGAGCTGTGCGTGGGAAGGAAGGCACGGGGAGACGGAATGCGCGAAGGAAGGCAATGATGGTCTCGCGTCGCCCGCGGCAGGCTTTATGTCAGTGCGGGCAGTTACCGAGGCGTCGTGGGAGAAGTGGGGGCATCCCCCGTCACATCGTGTGCCACGCGTCGCGCCTGGTCTGCGGGCGGTTAGGGCCCACACCGTTTCGCCCCCTAGTAGGCGGGAACATGTGCGCCGCGGGCCCGGTGGCTACTGTCGGACCCATGGAACCCAGGGTATCCAGGCCCGTCTGCCTTTGGCCCAGGGCGCAACGCCTGGCGTGGGCCCAGCAGGCTGTCTTCATCAAGCATCTCACCAAGACCCCTCATGAGGCCTTGGCCTCCTGAGGACCCCTCCTCAGGGAGCGGCGGACAAGACTCAGCATCTTCACTAGCAGCCTCGCGAGGTGGCCTCCCGAGGTGGCCTCCTGAGGCTTCCTCCCGAAGGCGCTCAAGACGAAGGCTGTTCGGCCCGGCAGCGCGGTCTCATGCCCGTCACGTGGGTGACGTGCGCGGCGACGAGCGGCGACAGAGGCCGCGCCAGCAGGCGCGGATGAAGAGGGTTTCCCCTTTTGTGCTAAGGGGGCATGGCCAGCAGTCCACTTCCCAAAGCAACCCCAACGGTTGCCCGATCGACGAAAGGAGACCAAGACGGCGGGCGTGCAGGGCGGAGGTCATCACCGAGCCCACCAGCGCGTCACGGATCATGCTTTTGCAGGCGAAGACCACCTTTAGTCAAGATAGCCTGAGCGCCTATCCCCTTTCAAAACCCGCCGAGTGTGGCAACCCTTCCCGCCTAAGTTTTGAGGGGGAAGAGGGCCAAGGCAAATATAAAAGGGACAGTGCTGCCATCGTGGGCGAGAGGACGAACTCAGTCGACTCGTTCTCCTACCTTGTATGCGAGAACACTCTCTGGCTCACTGCAATCAAACCAAGCAGGAGTAGGGTTTTACACCACAAGGTGGCCCGAACCTGGGTAAACCACTGAGTCCACGGCCCGCTCCTCACCAGCGCGATCCCGCCATAGCCTCGCCGTAGCTTAGCCGTGGTAGGGGACGAAGAGGTAGAAACAAGCGCACCCCAGTGTTCGAACCTTTGGGTCCCCGGAGCCCCACTTCTGACACTTCCGGAACCCACCGGCATCCTCACGCAGCCCCCCACTTTTAGCCATCTCATGGCATCTGCCATGATTTTGCCACGATAGTTGGCGCCCACCGTGGGGCTACTCGCGGCATCGGCCGGAGTCAAGTTCTGGACGAGGCCCTTCACCAGCTCCGGCGAGCGCATTGCGCACGGCTTGGTCTGCCCGCCTTGCGCGGCCAAGCCGGCCGGCTGCGACGCAGCGCCAGGCACAGACGCCGCCTGCCCCACAGGCTGCTCCGTCGTCCCGTTCGGCGCGCTGCGCGTCTTCGTCGCGCTCCTCCCCGACGAGTACCCTAGCAAGGTACACAACTTCATCGACTCGCCCGTCCCCGTTGGCTGCATCATCTCCGACGACGTCGCGGATCTCTGCACCCGTGCGGAGGTGCTGACCATCGACTCCAGCTCTGGCTCCTCGTGCAGCAAGGAGAAGGCCGCCGCGGCCGCTGCTGCAGCAGCTGCGGCCCAGGCCCGCCATGTCGACCCACTTCGCGAGACGATCCGGAGTCTGCAAGCCCCCATCACGCCCGACGCCGACCCGGCGGCCGCGGTGGCTCAGCTCGACGAGAACCGTGAGCAACTGCTGGACGAGGTCACGGCGCTCGCGGCAATGCGGCGCCGGATGGATTCCGCCCAGCGGGAGTATGACAACGTCCACGGCTTCACGCCGGCCGCCGATGAGCCCAGCAGGGTGGCGGAGGTGCGATTCCATGGAGGCGCCATCGGCCGTGCGCTGGGCGCAGGCCGGCCCATCTACGACACCCCTGTCAAGAACATGCTCGCGGCACAGGCCGCCATGGCGGATCTCGAGTTCCTGGAGGGCGAGGAGCTCCTACAGCAGCAGCAGCAGCAGCAGCAGCGCGTTCGCGACCTCATCACAGCGGCGAACGAGCAGCAGAAGCGTTTTGGTCCGACCCAGCCTGCCGCCTCCGCCTCAGGGAACACCGCGGACCCGAAGAGGGCCCTTCGGGACACGCAGCAGGTGTCTTCCCCTGCCACTAGAGCCAGCCGCTCTGGCCGGCCCCGGGCAAGCCGGAGCCGGCACAACCGCGTCGTGACGCCCGGTGACGGCATCGCTGACAAGACGGCTGTTGACGGCCGGGTCCAGCAGCCGGAGCGCCCTCCCCCGCCGCCTCGGCGGCCCCAGCCGGCCTCTGCTAGTGCAATGCCGCGCGGCCCCGTCATGAACCGGCTGGGCCCCCGCGAGCCCTACGACGAAAATGACGCCTGCCATCGCATCGACCGGCTGGCGCGGTCCACGGCCCTCAAGAAGGAGAGTTCCGTCGGTCCCGCCTGTTTTGGGCCACACATCCGCGAGGAGCCCTTTCCCAAAGGCTTCACGCTGGCCCGCGACACCCCCAAGTACAGCGGCGTCACCAAGCCGGAAGACTGGCTGACCGACTACACCACGACCGTCGGCATAGCCAGCGGCAACAGGCGCCTGGCGATCCGCTACGTCCCCCTCATGCTGCTCGGCTCGTCCCGGACATGGCTTAACAGCCTGAAGGCCGGCAGCGTGAACTCCTGGTTGGACTTCGAGGAGGCGTTTGTGCGCAACTTCACCAGCACGTACAAGCTTCCGGGTCGCCCTCGCCAGCTCTCCATGTGCGTCCAGGGCCCGGACGAGCCCCTTCGCGACTTCCTCACGCGGTGGACGGAGCTGTGCAACTCCTGCGAGGGTTCCATGAGGTGCAGGCTATCAAGTACTTCATCGACGGGTGCCGAGATGGCACCCTGCTCAAGCACCGACTGATGTGTGACGAGCCGGACACCTTGGCGGGGCTCATGGCTGTGGCGGACAAGTACGCCACGGCCGACTCCGCGATGCATATGAAGATCTCGGTCGATGCATCCGGCAAGCCTGTCCCGGTCCAGCCAGCCAACCCTCGGCCAGCTGGTGACAACAACCAGCGCCGGCAAGACAACAACAACAACAACAACAACAACAACAACAACAACAACAACAAGCAAAAGGGCGAGCAGCCGGCTCCCCGCTACAACAACCAGCAAGTGGCCACCGTGGCAGAGGAGTAGCCGGTCGGGCAAGACGGCGACAAGCGCCAGCGCACCGGCAAGATGGCCTGGCAGCCCAAGCTCTCTTTCGAGCAGATGCTCGATGCCCCATGCAAGCACCACAGTGGCGCGAAGCCATCCACGCACACGCTCCGAAACTGCAGCATCATCCAGCGCCTGATGCGTGGTGACCCTCCGCCTCCGCCACCCGGCCCCAGCCCGCAGCTTCCGCCGCCTCCCCCACCATCTCCGGCAGCCGGCGCCCTGGCCAACAACGCCTTCCCTCAGCAGGACGCAGCCTACATCGTCTTCACCAGTGAGGGCGAGGACAAGCACAGCAAGCGCAAGTACCAGCATGAGGTGAACGCCGTCGTCCCCCCGGTCCCCCAGTTCATGCACTGGTCCGACCATCCCATCAGCTGGACCCGGGAGGATCACCCGGCCGTGATGCCCACGCCGGGTGGCTACAGGCTCATCCTTGACCCCACCTTCATCGCTGAGAAGCGCACCTGCCACTTTTCGTGGGTGTTGATCGATGGCGGCAGCAGCATCAACATCCTCTACCGCGACACCATGATCAAGCTCGGCATCGAGGAGAGCTAGCTGCAGCCCACCCAGACGGTGTTCCACGACATCGTGCCGGGTGCCTCTTGCTCCCCCATCGGCAAGGTCCAGCTGGACGTGCTATTCGGCACCAGCGCCCACTTCCATCGCGAGCCGATCTGGTTTGAGGTGGTCGACCTGGCCAGCCCCTACCACGCGCTTTTGGGCCGGCCTGCCTTGGCCAAGTTCATGGCGGTCCCCCACTATGCCTACCTCAAGATGAAGCTGCCGGGCCCCAAGGGCATCATCACCATCACCGGCGACTACAAGAAGTCCCTGGAGTGCGCCAAAGCCAGCTCTAAACTGGCTGAGTCGCTAGTCATAGCCGAGGAGAGGCGCCAGCTCGACCGTCTCGTCGCGCTGGCTGACGAGCGGCCGGTCATGCCGGCTCAGCTCAAGCAGCCGGCCGACGAGGGGTCTTTCAAGCCGGCCAAGAGCGCAAAGAAGATTTCGCTCGACCCGTCCAACCCCAACTCCAGCGAGTACGCTGTCGTGGGCACCGGCCTCGACAGCAAATAGGAAGGCGAGCTCATCGACTTCCTTCGTGAGAATCGGGATATCTTTGCATGGTCCCCCAAAGACATGCCGGGTGTTCCGAGGAAGTTCGCCGAGCACAAACTCCACGTCCGGCCAGATGCCAAGCCGGTCCGGCAGCCGCTACGCTGCTTCTCCGAGGAGAAGCGAAGAACCATTGGCGAGGAGATCACCCGGCTGCTCGCAGCCGGCTTCATCATGGAAGTGTTCCACCCCGAGTGGCTGGCCAACCCAGTCCTCGTCCTGAAGAAGAACGGCACCTGGCGCATGTGCATCGACTACACCAGCCTGAACAAGGCCTGCCCCAAGGACCCGTTTGCCCTACCCCGGATCGACCAAGTCATCGACTCCACCGCCGGCTGCGAGCTTCTATCCTTCCTGGACGCCTACTCCGGCTACCACCAGATCAAGCTGGACCCGGCAGATGCCCTCAAGACATCCTTCATCACCCCCTTCGGGGCGTATTGCTACATCACCATGTCGTTCGGCTTGAAGAACGCCGGCGCCACCTTCCAGCGCTGCATGCAAAAGTGCCTCCTGCCATAGATTGGCAGGAATGTGCACGCCTACGTCGATGACATCGTGGTGAAGACCAAGCAGCACCTCAGCCTCCTGGAGGACCTCAGGGAGACATTCGCCAATTTGCGCCAGTTCCAGATCAAGCTCAACCTGGAGAAATGCGTCTTCGGTGTGCCGGCTGGCCAACTCCTGGGGTTCCTCATCTCGGAGCGCGGCATTGAGGCCAACCCGGAGAAGATCAAGGCGATCAAGCGCATGCGCATGCCGGCTCGGCTGCGCGATGTCCAGAAGTTCACCGGCTGCCTGGCCTCTCTCAGCCGGTTCATCAGCCGGCTGGGGGAGAGGGCCCTTCCCCTGTATCAGCTGATGAAGAAGACGATGCCATTCGAGTGGTCCGACCAGGCGGACGAAGCTTTCCGCGACCTCAAGCGCATGCTCTCCACCGCACCCGTTTTGGCCGCGCCGGCTGAGAAGGAGCCGCTCCTGATGTACATCGCGGCAACCACCCGTGTGGTCAGCGTGGTGCTGGTGGTGGAGCGCCCTGAGCAGGGCAAGGCGTAGCTGGTCCAGTGCCCTGTGTACTACCTGAGCGACGTCCTCTCCACCTCCAAGCAAAACTACCCCCACTACCAGAAGATGTGCTATGGTGTGTACTTGGCCGCCAAGAAGCTGAAGCAGTACTTCCGGGAGCACGTCATTACCGTGGTTAGCACGGCTCCCCTCGGTGAGATCATGGGCAGCCGGGACGCCTTCGGCCGGGTCGCCAAGTGGGCCATCGAGCTAGCCGGCCACACCATCCTCTACGAGCCTCGCACGGTCATCAAGTCGCAGGCGTTGGCCGACTTCCTCGTCGACTGGGCGGAGACCCAGTACTTGCCACCTGCTCCCGACTCGATGCTCTGGCACATGCACTTCGAAGGCTCGAAGATGGTCTCCGGCTTGGGAGCCGGCATCGTGCTCTCCTCCCCCAAGAACGACTGGCTGCGCTACGCGCTCCAGATCCACTTCGCTGCCTCCAACAACGTGGCCGAGTACGAAGCCCTTGTCCACAGCCTCTAGCTGGCCAAGGAAATCGGCATCCGGCGCATCCTTTGCTACGGCAACTCCGACCTGGTGGTCCAGCAGGTCTCCGACGAGTGGGATGCCAGAGACGCCAACATGGCCAGCTACCGCAACCTGGTCCAGCAGTTGACCGGCGGCGGCTTCGACGGCTGCGAGTTCCTCCACGTCCCTCGAGCCGAGAACGAGGCAGCAGATACACTGGCCAAGATTGGCTCCAGCCATTAGGCAATCCCAGCTGGCGTCTCCCTCGAGCACATGTGCAAGCCTTCCATCAAGCCGTCTCCGGATTCGGAGTCCATTTCGTCCCAGCCGACCCGGTAGCTCCCGCTTCCGCCTCGGGGGCTGCCGGCTCCGGCTCGAGGACTACCAGCTCCGGCTCGGGGAATGCTGTTCCGGTCCCGGGGGCCGCCGTCTCCGACCCGGCCCCAGGGGTTGCCGGCTCCGGCTCGGGGGCTGCCACTCCAGTTCCGGGGGTTGCCAACTCCGGCACGCCGCCTCCCGACCCGGCCGAACCTGTGCAAGCAGCTGTCTTCACGGTGCTGGAAGCACCGTCTTGGGCACAACCGATCCTTACCTTCCTGGTGAGTGGCGAACTCCCTGCGAACGAGGTCGAGGCCCGGCAAGTGCAGCACCGGGCCTCCGCCTACAACATCATCAACAACGAGCTTGTCAAGCGCAGCACCACTGGCGTTTTCCAGCGCTGCGTCTAGACGGATAGGGGCCTCGAGATCTTGCACGACATCCACCAGGGCGAGTGCGGGCATCACGCCGCCTCCCGGTCCCTGGTGGCCAAAGCCTTCCGCCATGGCTTCTACTGGCCGACTGCTCTGAAGGATGCAGAGCAGCTGGTCCTCAAGTGCAAGGGTTGCCAGCACTTCAGCGCCCAGAGCCACCAGCCGGCTGCGGCCCTCCAGACAATCCCCATCACGTGGCCCTTTGCCGTCTGGGGCCTCGACATGGTGGAACCCTTCAAGACCGCTCGAGGCGGCATGACGCACCAGTTGGTGGCCGTCGACAAGTTCACAAAGTGGATCAAGGCAAGGCCGATCAAGAAGCTCGACGGGCCCACAGCCGTCAAGTTCATCAAAGACATCGCTGTCCGCTATGGCGTCCCCAATAGCATCATCACCGACAACGGCACCAACTTCGCCAAAGGCGCGCCGGCTCATTACTGCTCTGTCTCCGGCATCCGGCTTGACTTGGCCTCCGTCGCACATCCTCAGTCGAACGGCCAGGCGGAGCGAGCAAACGGCCTCATCCTAGCCGGCATCAAGCCACAACTCATCGAGCCACTCGTGTGCTTACCCGGCAGCTGGATCGACGAGCTGTCGGCCATCCTATGGAGTCTTCAGACCATGCCCAACCGGTCAACCGGCTTCACCCCCTTCTTCCTCGTCTACGGGGCCGAGGCAGTCATCCCCACGGACCTTGAGTTCGACTCGCCTCGGGTCACCATGTACACGGAGGCGGAAGCCAAAGCAACATGCGAAGACGGCGTCGACCTACTCGAGGAGGCGCCCCTGCTGGCCCTCAGCCGGTCGGCCATCTACCAGCAAAGCCTGCGCCACTACCACAGCAAGAAGATCAAGCCCCTAGCTTTCCGCGAGGGCGACCTCGTACTCCGGCTGGTCCAGCGGACAGCCAGCTAGCACAAGCTGTCCTCCCCATGGGAGGGCCCTTTCATCATCAGCAAGGCCTTGCGCAATAACGCGTACTACCTCATCGATGCGGAGAAGACAAGCAAACGCAAGAGAGACGCCTCCGGCGAGGAGATGGAACGCCCATGGAACGCGGAGCTCCTTTGTCCATTTTACAGTTGAACCATGTATGTATGTATCGCTACCCCTTTTGGAAGTTAATGAAAGCAGCAGGTCCCCCGAACGACACTCGGCGGCTACCTTTTCATCTCTATCGAGCTTTATTTTCTCTTGCGTACTTTACCGCATTCGCCCCCTCCTGCCGGGTCGGCACGTCCGGATCGGGGGCTCGCCGGCTAGCCCGCACCCCGCTCTTCTAAACCCGGCCCAGTAGCGTGCGCACCGCCGAAGCCCCCTCTCTGCCATAAGCCACAGACCGGCTCCCGGCTGGCGAGAGCCAAAGGCTGAAAGCATTCTCACGCGAAAGGTGGCTAGGGACGAATGCCCGGCTCGGCCAACCCGGCCCTCTCTTTCACTCATCGCCATAGAGACCGGCTGCGCTCCAGTCGGCTTCGCCGCCTACAGCCAGCCGGCCCACTGGGTGCTTTGCTTGCGCTCAAATCCTAAAGACTAAGTACTGTGCGCTCTCTTTCGAGCCTGGCTCCCCGTCCCAGCTATAGACCGGCTCCCGGCTGTCCGGCTGGTGGGGAGGAGGTCGAGAAGGGGAGGGAACAAGAAAACGGCCTAAGGAAACAAGCAAGAGCGAGCCACCAAACGGCAAAGACAAGCATACATAAAAACAAGCATGCATATATACACAGCAAGGGCCCATGGCCAGTAGTTCATTACATAAACTTACACCCCAGTGGGTGGACTTGCCAGCTAACGAACAGTTCGAGTTCAAAAAACAAAAGTTCAGGAAAGATAAAAAGCCCTATGCGGTGGCCTCGTCGGCATCGCTTTGCGCCGGATCCTCCGTAGCGGCGGTGTCGTCCAAGTCGGCGGCATCGTCGTCCTCCCCGGCTCCCGTCTCGGCCGAGCTGCCCTCCGGGTCCTCGAGCGCCAGGCCGAAGTCGTCGGCAGGAAGCTCCGTGCCATCCGGCTCCCGCTCCAGCACGAACTCATCGTGCGGGGTGAACGACGCAATGTCGTTGGCCCGCACGGCGATTGGCATCGCCCGCTCCGCCAAGTCCGCCTCCGCCCCGGCCCTCCGTGCGCGCAGCTTGTCCAAGCGGATGCTCGGGTACCAGGACAGCACGAAGCCGAGCGCCATCTCCGCGCCGGCCCGGGCTGCGGAGGCCCTCCACGCGCCAAGTCGCGCCGCGCCGGCTTCTAGCCAACGCAACAGCCGGCTGACGGTGGTTGGCACCACTGCAGCCGGCCAGAGAGCAGCCACCATCGACAAGCCATTTTCGAAAAACCGGTTCATGTCGCGCTCCACCGCCTCCAGGCGGACCTTGGCAGCAACGGTGATCTCCGCCACCGTCTAGGCGGCGTACTCCTCGACGTCGGCTCCCGCCGCCCTCTGCTCCTGTCGGTGGGCGTTCACCGCCTCCTCGGCCGGCACTTGGGTCTCAGGGAAGACCCCTGGAAAAGAAAGGGAGAAGATCGATCAAAAGGCCGAAGGGCCGGAACCAGAAAGAAACAAAGACAAAAACAAGCGAAAACACTTACGTGTGAGGAGCTCGTCGATGTACAGCGCCTCCTGCAACATCTCCCGCTCCCTTGCCGCCCATGCGCTGGCGCTGCGATCGCGGGCCGCATTGAGCTGGGCGACCTCCTCGGCGGCCTTCTTCGCCTCCTCCTCCTTCCGCCCCACCGCCTGGCAGTGCTCCTCCGCGAGCCGGTCCAGCTCGGCCTTATGGGCAGCCGCCGCCTCGTCCCTCTCCCGGACCGACCGGGCCGCCTCCTCCTGCAGCCGGTCGCGCTCTGCGGCCGCCTGATCATGGAGCTGGCCGGCCTTGGCCAGCTGGCGCCGGAGCTCCTGCACTTCGGCCGGATTGACGGCGGCGGCTGCGCGACTTGATCCGGGTCCTGGTGAGAAGACAGGCAAGAAACGAAGAAGAAAGCAAAGAATGAAGCAAGAAGATTTGACCCGGCTGCTGCGCAGCCGACCCGAATCTCGGGGGCTACACCCAGTGGGAGCGCTAGCGTGCCCCCACTGGACGAATGCAAAAATTACCTTTGGCCTGGCGAAGCTCCTCCTCCTTGGCCGCCAGCTGGGCCTTCACCGAGCGGAACCAGCCTAGGAGGTTGTTGTACGCCGACACCCGCATGTCGTAGATGGACTGCAAGGAAGAGAATTAGACCAAATCGCCTGGGTAGGCCCGACCCGCCTGCTGCGCAGCCGGCCCGGGCCTCGGGGGCTACACCCAGTGGGTGCGCTGACGCGCCCCCACTGGAAAGCGACCAAGCCGGTCAAAAAAGGGAAAGGAGAAGCAAGACGAAGCCACAAGAAAACGCGAACTCACCAAAACGGTCCGCTCCAGCTGAAGAAGCCGGGCGTTCTCCACCTGGGCGAAGCCTTGCCACTGGCTGCGGTGGTCGGCGAACTGCAGCCGCAGGGCGTCCAGCGCCGCGTCCAGCTCGCTCCGGGGGGGGGGGGGCGCCGCTCGTCGCCTCGCTAATGCTCGCTGCCCAGTTCCGCTGCGGCCGGGCCGAAGACCCGGCGCTGGTCCCGCTGCCAGCCGGCCTCAGCTCGAGGTTGCGCTCCGTGGTTCGCGGCTCCATGGTCACCATGGCGCGGGAGCCCCCTGGCGTGGCCTCCGCGCTCGGGGGCGGCGCTCCTCCTCCGCCTAGCGCGGCCTTCGGCCCGCGGCCTCCTTCGTCCCCACGCCCGACTTCGCTGGCCGGGTCGGTCGCCGGCGGCACCTCGGGGTCGGCCATCTGGTCGGCCGCCGGGTCATGACTGCCTCGGTGGCAGCGCGAGTGTCCGCCTCTGCACGGCGGGCCGGGTCGTGCACTGATTTGGAGCGATGCTCCGCAACCGGCGACGGCTGTGGCGAGGGCGTCGGCCAGGCCAGCCATTCGGGCCCCTCGGCGGTCCTCCTCCGCCTCGCTGCGGCCTCAACCATGACGTCGGCCCACGCCTTCGCCGAGGCCTCGGCCATCTCCTTCTCGGCCTCCTCCCGCGCCCTCCAGGCGTCCCTCTCGGCCTCTCCCAGCACGGCACCGGACTGTCGGGCCGCGAGCACCTCCTCGGTGGTCTCCGCCACCTCGCGCTCGCCCGCGGCGCTCCGGCCCCTCGGCCGGTCGGTTTCCTCCGCGGCTGCCACTGCCGCGGCTGCCTCCGCCAGCTCGAGCGCGCTCCTGGTCGGCGCGCGAAATGGATAAGGGGAAGGAAGATAGCACGGCAACAAACAAAACAGAAGCAAAACGTAAGAGAAACCTTACCCGATGGCCATGGGAACCGCTCGCTTCGGGCCCGCCGACGACCGCCGCCCGGCGCGTCTTCTTGACGGACCTCCTCATGCCACCCGGCTGCGCCGCAGCTGGATGCTTCCCAGCCGGCCGCGCCTCGACCGGCTGCTTCCCGTGCGGCCGGCTCACGGCGGCCGGCTCCCCTGCCGCCTTCCGCTGCCGTCCCCTGGGAGCGGCTCCATCGCCCGCCTCCACGTTCGGTGGAGCTGCATCGCCCGCACCATTCTCATCACCTTCGTCGTCGTCCGTCCACTCGCGTAAAGAGTCCGGGGTCAGGGAATTACCGGCTTGGCCGGATCTGCCGGCTTCCGCATCCACGAGGCGCTCCTCGCCGCCTCCCTCTCCCGCGTCACTGTCCCCCTCCTCCTTCGGGTCCGAGTCAGCCCGGTCCGGCTGCAGGACCTGGGGGTTTGGGCCGTCAAAAATCTCCTGGCTCGGGAAGTGCTGCAGCCGGCCCGAGACGTCAGGGCGCAAGAAAAGGGCGGAGGTCGCAAAGAACAAAGAGCAAGGACTCACCGTCGGCGCGGGATCATCCCGGCTGTAAGGCTCCTTGCCAAACCGCCACTTCGTTCCATCGAGCCCGACGGCGGAGATGTCGTTGATGCGCCGGGCGATCTCCTCCAGCGTCAACTCCTTCGTCGATAGCCAGCAGGGGTCGCGCCGGCCGCTCACGTCACAGATCCGGTGCGACCGACGCTGCAGTGGCAGCACCCGGCGGCCCACGAAGGCCGCGATGAGGTCCACGGCGATGAGGCCCTCACGATCCGTCATCTCCTGGATCCGGCGGCAGGCACCCACGATCTCCGCGGACGGGCTCCTCGGGTTGTGCCCCCAGTTTAGCTTCTCAGCCGGCGGCGTGTTGATGAAGGGCAGAAGGTTGATGCAGTCGTTGGCCGGGTCAGTGTTCTTCACGTAGAAGAATGATTTCTGCCATTTCTTGGCAGACACCTCGAGGGGAAGCTTCGGGAAGGGCCCCGTCGTCCGGGTAACCACCACGGCCGCCCCGCAGGCGGACATGGCGTCGGCTGACGCCCCCTGCTGCTTGAGGTAGAACAGCCGGCACCACAGCTCCACATACGGGAGGAAGCCGATGTAGCCCTCGCAGAGGGCCACAAAGGCTGAGAGCAGCAGAATCGCATTCGGCCCCAGGTGGTGCGGTTGGAGCCCGAAATACGTAAGAAAGCGGCGGAAGAAGGGGCTCGCGGGGAGGCCAAGCCCGCGGAGGAAGTGGGTGTAAAAAACCACCACCTTGTTGTCCCGCGGCGCTGACGCAGTCTCCCCGCCGGGCGCGCACGCCTCCACCAGCTCCGCTGGTGGCAGCCGTCGCGTGCGGCGGAGATATGTGATGTCGTCGTCATTCACCACGGACCCCTCCCAAGAGCCTTTCGGCGGCGCCATCGGCGGGTGCGGGAGGGGTGCGGGCACGAGGATGGCGCGGCGAGGAAGCGGAGAAGGGCCCCACTCGCAGATCACGGCAAGCTGCGGCTCGAGCGATCGTCACCGCGGTAGAGCTTTGCTTGCGCGTGCGGGGGAAAGAAGAGATGCAGAGGAGGAGATGGAGCAAGGGGCAGGGGCGAGAGTGCGAGTGCCTCGGCCTCTCCCCCTCCCTCCCCATTTAAACCCGCGGCGAGCGTGGGGGAGTGGGATCATTTGCGCCAACGTTCCCCAATCCCCCGCAATGCGCGGGCGCGTTACGTGCGTGCAATAACTGCGTCGAGAACTCCAACCAACGAGCGTGGCCGCACTAAATCCCACGCGCGGGCCGAGGCCGCGGCCTGGTGGGTCCCTGGCCCATTGCAATGTCCCGTCGCGAGCGTGGCCTGGCAGGCCTCGCCCGCCGATGAGCTGCACGTGGTGGGACCTTGTCAGGAGTCTGGCGCGATCCCCCACGCCGACTGGACTTTGACCGGTCAGGCCACCCGGTTTCCGCCTCGGCCGGGCGTCGCAGTCCGGCCCCCGACACCCGGCGCTCGCGGTATCAAGCCGGCGCTCCTACATCGACAACCATCGCTTTCCTTCAGGGGAATAAGCTGCAAAGGCCCCCCTGCTTGGAGCCGGCCAGCCTTTACAGCTTCGGGGACAACTGTCGGGGGGATAACCCTCGAATAGGCAACAGAGTCAGGTGCCCTTTTCAAAACAGCGGGGCAGCCCGTGCCCCTCAAGTCCGGCTGGCCATCCGACCGGCTTCCCAACGCTGGCCGGCTGGGCGCCACCCCATGCCAGGTCCGACTGGCGACGGGTCAGCGGCCGTCCCATCCCTCCATACGACAAGACGGCTCTCCACGGCGGGAGAGCGTGGCTACCGCGCCGCGAACCCCGGAAGAGCGTGGCTACAGTGCGGCCAACCCCGCTGACCCGGGCAACCGACGTCAGCGCAGCGAACCACTGTAGCCCCATGACGCCAACCACCCCGTGACGCACAAGGCGACGAGCCACAGCGCCGGGCAGCCGGCGGGTCCCAGCAGCCGGTGGGCCCCACTGCCGGCTCCAGACTCCGACATCCGGGTCCCGCCCACGTATTAATTTACCCATGTAACCCTGGGGGGACGTGCTATAAGACCCCCCAGGAGGCCTCCATGCAGGGGGCGGCTCTCAGTAGGAACACACACACCCACGCACTCACTCACACTCACAGGAGAGTTAGAGCGGTGGCCTAGCCCCTTCTTCCTCCTCCGCCCAAACAGCTCCAGGAGCAACCTTGTAGCCCTTGTGCTCTCCGTATTACATTCAGCAGGACTAGGGGTGTTACCTCTCCGGAGGGCCCCGAACCTGGGTACGTCTCGTGTCTCACACCCGCGCGTACCGACCTCGCTTCCGGAACCCACCGGCGTCCTGATACGTCCATTTTGCATCATGTTTTGCTACTGTTATTTATAGTGTTTTTAATCAATATAACACTTTTTGGAGCAATTCTAATGCCTTTTCTCTCTTAATATGCAAGATTTACACAAGGAGGGAGAATGCCGACAGCTGGAATTCTGGACCTGAAAAAGCTATGTCAGAGATACTTATTCTGCACATCTCCAAATGAGCTGAAATTTCACGGAGAATTATTTTGGAATAAATAAAAAATATTGGAAGCAAGAAGTACCAGAGGGGGCCACCCTGGAGCCCACGAGGCACCAGGGCGCACCACCCCCTCCCCCCAAGCGCGCCCTGGCGGCTCGTGGGGCCCCTGGCCAGCCTCTGGCCCCCATTTTCTGGTATCTAATTCCATTTGCCCTAGAAAAAATAAGGACGAGACTTTTGGGACGGTGCGCCGCCGTCTCGAGGCGGAACTTGGGCAGGAGCACTTTTGCTCTCCGGCAGAGCAATTCCGCTGGGGATACTTCCCTCCGGGAGGGGGAAATCGTCGCCATCAACATCATCAACAACCCTCTCATAGTGGGAGGACCAATCTTCATCAACATCTTCAACAACACCATCTCATCTCAAACCCTAGTTCATCTCTTGTATTCAATCTTTGTCTCAAAACCTCAGATTGGTACCTGTGGGTTGCTAGTAGTGTTGATTACATCTTGTAGTTGATGCTAGTTGGTTTATCTGGTGGAAGATTATATGTTCATATCCAATATGCTATTTAATACCCCTCTGATCTTGGGCATGATGATGATTTGTGAGTAGTTACTTTTGTTCTTGAGGACATGGGAGAAGTCTTCTCATAAGTAATCATGTGAATTTGGTATTCGTTCGATATTTTGATGATATGTATGTTGTTGATTCTCTTAGTGGTGTCATGTGAATGTTGACTACATGACACTTCACCATCTTTGGGCCTAAGGGAATGCATTGTGGAGTAGTAATTAGATGATGGGTTGCTAGAGTGACAGAAGCTTAAACCCTAGTTTATGCGCTATTCCATCGGGGGCTGATTTGGATCCATATGTTTAATGCTATGGTTAGAGTTATCTTAATTCATCTTTCGTAGTTGCGGATGCTTGCGAGAGGGGGTAATCATAAGTGGGAGGCTTGTCCAAGTAAGAACAGCACCCAAGCACCGGTCCACCCACATATCAAATTATCAAAGTAGTGAACGCGAATCAAACCAACATGATGAAAGTGACTAGATGAAATTCCCATGTGTCCTCGAGAATGCTTTACATATTATAAGAGATTGTTCCGGCTTGTCCTTTGCTACAAAAAGGATTGGGCCACCTTGCTGCACTCTTTGTTACTATTGCTACTTGTCACTTGTTACAAATTATCTTGCTATCAAACTACTCGTTACCGATAATTTCAGTGCTTGCGGAAAATACCTTGCTGAAAACTGCTTGTCATTTCCTTCTGCTCCTCGTTGGGTTCGACACTCTTACTTATTGAAAGGACTACGATTGATCCGCTATACTTGTGTGTCATCAAGGCTCTTTTCTGGCGCCGTTGCCGGGGAGTGAAGCGCCTTTGGTGAGTGGAATTTGGTAAGGAAACATTTATATTACGTGCTGAAATTTACTGTCACTTATCACTATGGAAAGTAATCCTTTGAGGGGTTTGTTCGGGGTATCTTCACCTCGACCGGAAGCACCAATAGTTGCTCCTCAACCTACTGCACCTACTGAAAATATTTATTATGAGATTCCTCCGGGTATGATAGAGAAACTGCTAGCTAATCCTTATGCAGGAGATGGAACAATACATCCTGATATGCACTTGATCTTTGTGGATGAAATTTGTGGATTGTTTAAGCCTGCAGGTATATCCGGAGATGGAGTTAAGAAGAAAGTATTCCTTTTATCTTTGGAGGGAAAGACATTGACATGGTATAGGCTATGTGATGATACTGATACATGGGTCTGGAACCGATTGAAACTGGAATTCCATCAGAAATTTTATCCTATGCATTTGGTTCATCGTGATCGGAATTATATATATAATTTTTGGCCTCGTGAAGCAGAAAGCATCGCTCAAGCTTGGGGGAGGCTTAAGTACATGTTGTACACATGCCCCAACCATGAGCTCTCAAAATAAATTATCTTACAGAATTTTTATGGTCGGCTTTCTCATGATAATCAAACCATGCTCGATTCTTCTTCAACTGGCTCCTTTATGAAGAAAACTATTGAATTCAGATGGGATCTTCTGGAAAGAATTAAACGCAACTCTGAAGATTGGGAACTCGACAAAGGTAATGAGTCAGGTATAATACTTGAGTTCGATTGTGTTCAATCTTTTATGGCTACCGATGCTTTTCATAAGTTTAGCACTAAATATGGACTTGACTCTGAGATAGTAGCTTCCTTTTGTGAATCCTTTGCTACTCATGTTGATCTCCCTAAAGAGAAGTGGTTTAAATATCATCCCCTTGTTAAAGAAAACATTGAGGAACCCGTTAGTGTTAAAGAAGAAACAATTGTTTACCATGTTGATCCAGTTGTGCCTACTTCTTATATTGAGAAACCACCTTTTCTTCTTTGGATTAAGGAACATGCTAAAGTTTCAGCTGTGGTTAACAAAAGTAATATTAGAGCACCTAGACCCTCTGAACAAATTAAAGTTGAACCTAATGTTGCTATGGTTAAAGATCTCTTGGTTGATACTATAGATGGGCATTTTATTTACTTCTGTGATGAAGCAGCTAGAATTGCTAAACCAGATCCTAAAGATAAAAAAAACCTGTAGTAGGCATGCCTGTTGTCTCTGTTAAAATAGGAGATCATTGTTATCATGGCTTATGTGATTTGGGTGCTAGTGTGAGTGCTATTCCGTTTACCATATATCAAGAAATTATGAATGACATTGCACTTGTTGAAATAGAGGACATTGATGTTAGTATTAAGCTTGCAAACAGAGATACCATTACACCGCTTGGGATCGTTAGAGATGTTGAAGTCTTGTGTGGAAAAATAAAATACCCTACTGATTTTCTAGTCCTCGGTTCTCCACAAGATGATTTTGGTCCCATTATATTTGGTAGACCTTTCTTGAACACTGTTAATGCCAAGATTGATTGCGCTAAAGAAACTGTTAGCGTTAATTTTGGTGGTATGTCTCATGAGTTTAATTTCTCTAAGTTTCATAGACAACCTCATGATAAAGAATTGCCTAGTAAAGATGAAATTATTGGTCTTGCTTCTATTGCCGTACCTCCTACTGATCTGTTAGAACAATATTTGCTAGACCACGAAAACGATATGCATATGAATGAAAGAAATGAAATAGATAGGATGTTCTTTGATCAACCACCTATCCTTAAACACAATTTTCCTGTTGAAACTCTTGGAGGTCCTCCTCCACCTAAGGGTGATCCTGTATTTGAATTGAAGCAATTGCCCGATACATTGAAATATGCTTATCTTGATGACAAGAAGATATATCCTGTTATTATTAGTGCTAACCTTTCAGAGCATGAAGAAAAGGATTATTGAAAACTCTGAGGAAGCACCGAGCTGCTATTGGATATACTCTTGATGATTTTAAGGGTATTAGTCCCACTCTATGTCAGCACAAAATTAATATGGAGCCTGATGCTAAACCAGTTGTCGACCACCAACGACGATTAAATCCTAAGATGAAAGAGGTGGTAAGAACTGAAATATTAAAGCTTCTGGAAGTAGGTATAATTTATCCCATAGCTAATAGTAGATGGGTAAGTCCTGTTCATTGTGTCCCTAAGAAAGGAGGTATTACCGTTGTTCCTAATGATAAAAATGAACTCATTCCACAAAGAATTGTAACTGGTTATAGGATGGTAATTGATTTTAGAAAATTAAACAAAGCTACTAGGAAAGATCATTACCCCTTACCTTTTATTGATCAAATGTTAGAAAGATTGTCTAAGCATACACACTTTTGCTTTCTCGATGGTTATTCTGGTTTTTCTCAAATACCCGTATCACAATCCGATCAAGAGAAAAACACCTTTACTTGTCCGTTTGGAACTTATGCTTATAGACGTATGCCTTTTGGTTTATGCAATGCACCTGCTACCTTTCAAAGATGTATGACTGCTATATTCTCTAACTTTTGTGAAAAGATTGTTGAGGTATTTATGGATGATTTCTCCATTTACGGGACTTCTTTTGATGATTGCTTAAGCAACCTTGATCGAGTTTTGCAGAGATGTGAAGAAACTAATCTTGTCTTGAATTGGGAGAAGTGTCACTTTATGGTGAATGAAGGTATTGTCTTGGGGCATAAAATTTCTGAGAGAGGCATTGAAGTTGATAAGGCTAAGGTTGATGCTATTGAGAAAATGCCATGTCCTAAAGATATTAAAGGTATAAGAAGTTTCCTAGGTCATGCTGGTTTCTATAGAAGGTTTATTAAAGACTTCTCTAAAATTTCTAGGCCTCTTACCAATCTTTTGCAAAAAGATGTTCCATTTGTTTATGATGATGATTGTGTAGAAGCCTTTGAAACACTTAAGAAAGCCTTAACCACTGCACCTATTGTTTAACCACCTGATTGGAATTTGCCTTTTGAAATTATGTGTGATGCTAGTGATTATGCTGTTGGTGCTGTTCTAGGACAGAGAGTTGATAAGAATTTAAATGTTATCCATTATGCTAGTAAAACTCTAGACAATGCTCAAAGAAATTATGCTACTACTGAGAAAGAATTTCTAGCAGTTGTGTTTGCATGTGATAAATTCAGATCTTACATAGTTGATTCTAAAGTAACTGTTCACACCGATCATGCTGCTATTAAATATCTTATGGAAAAGAAGGATGCTAAACCTAGACTCATTAGGTGGGTTCTATTGCTACAAGAATTTGACTTCCATATTATTCATAGAAAGGGAGTTGAGAATCCCATAGCAGATAATTTGTCTAGAATGGAAAATTTTCTTGATGACCCAGTTCCTATTAACGATGATTTTCCTGATGAACAATTAGCTGTCATAAATGCTTCTTGTAATACTCCTTGGTATGCAGACTATGCTAATTATATTGTTGCTAAATTTATACCACCTAGTTTCACATACCAACAAAAGAAAAAGTTCTTCTATGATTTAAGACATTACTTTTGGGATGACCCACATCTTTATAAAGAAGGAGTAGATGGTATTATTAGACGTTGTATACCTGAGCATGAACAGGAACAAATCCTACGGAAGTGTCATTCCGAGGCTTACGGAGGACACCATGCGGGAGACAAAACTGCACATAAGGTATTGCAATCTGGTTTTTATTGGCCTACTCTTTTCGAGGATGCTCATAAGTTTGTCTTATCTTGTGATGAATGTCAAAGAATTGGTAATGTTGGTAGACGTCAGGAAATGCCTATGAATTAATCACTTGCTATTGGACCATTTGATGTTTGGGGATTTGATTATATGGGACCTTTTCCTAAATCCAATGGGTATACTCATATTTTAGTTGCCGTTGATTACGTTACTAAGTGGGTAGAAGCTATTCCAACTAGTAGTGCTAATCATAACACTTCTATTAAAATGCTTAAAGAAGTTATTTTCCCAAGGTTTGTAGTCCCTAGATATTTAATGACCGATGGTGGTTCACATTTTATCCATGGTGCATTCCGTAAATTGCTTGCTAAATATGATGTCAACCATAGAATTGCATCTCCATATCACCCTCAATCTAGTGGTCAAGTAGAATTGAGCAATAGAGAAATAAAATTAATTTTGCAAAAAAACATCAATAGATCTAGAAAGAAACTTGACGATGCATTATGGGCTTATAGAACTGCTTATAAAAATCCTATGGGTATGTCTCCTTATAAAATGGCTTATGGAAAAGCATGTCATTTACCTCTTGAGTTAGAACATAAAGCATATTGGGTAATTAAAGAACTCAATTACGATTTTAAACTTGCCGGTGAAAAGAGGTTATTTGATATTAGCTCATTAGATGAATGGAGAACCCAAGCTTATGAAAATGCCAAATTGTTTAAAGAAAAAAGTTAAAAGATGGCATGATAGAAGAATTCAGAAACAGGAATTTAAAGTGGGAGAGCAAGTTCTATTATACAACTCTCGTTTGAGATTCTTTGCAGGAAAGCTTCTCTCTAAATGGGAAGGACCGTATATCATCGAATAAGTTTATCGCTCCGGAGCCATCAAAATAAACAACTCCGAAGGCACTAATCCGAGAGTGGTGAATGGGCAGAGAATTAAGCACTATATTTTAGGTACTCCCATTAATGTTGAAACTAATATTATTGAAACAATTACACCAGAGGAATACATAAGACAGACCTTCCAGAACACTCCAGAACCCTGAAAAGGAAGAGGTATGTGATACGGTAAGTAAACCGACTCCAAAAATTCCATAAAAATACTTTCTACTAGTTTTGGAATACTAGAAAAAATGCAAAAATAAGAAACAGCCGAGGTGACCCACCTGGTGCCCACGAGGCACCAGGGCGCGCCACCCCCCCCCCCCAGGCGCGCCCTGGTGGCTCATGGGCCCCACGTGAGCCTTCCCGACTCCGTTTTCTCCTGAATTACTTGTTTTGCAAGATAAAAATTCTTTATATATACTCCCGTATGTTTTGACCACTGTATCGTAGAAATCTTCTTTGTTCTTGTTTCGTGCTATTTTTCTGACAGATCCGAAAGTATGTCGTCTCAAGACTCGGATGGAGAAAGCTTCGTATCGCACTATGTTACAAATCCAAGGATCTATGGGGATATAGACCCCTATGGATGGTCTGCGGAGGAAGAGCCAGATGCCAACATGAAGGGAACGGAAGACGCGAGCTCGGTTGAAGAAGATGCCCCTCTACCTCAACCAGGGGATATGCATGTGGAGTTCAAGAAGTCGAGCCTCCCAAACACAATAAACAAATCTAAGATCCAATTTATCCCTTTCCGTCTTCTACAGGAAAACAAGAATGTATTGTGTGAGAAGATAGTGGAGCTTGAGCAAGAAGTTAGCAAGTTGAAGGAAGAAAAGTATGTTCTCAAGCGGAAACTGAAGGACAAGCCCACTCCATCACCACCATCACCGAAGAAGGAAACTTGAGCACATGGGTATGGGCACTCCCCTTGGCTTGTGCCAAGCTTGGGGGAGGTGCCCCGGTATCGTATCACCATCACTTTTATTATCTTTACCTACTTTTAGTTCGATCCTTAGTTATTTCGTGATCTAGTTGAATAAAATTTTAGCATGATCTATTTTCGAGTGTTAGTTTCGTGATCTACCTATCTATGTAATCGAGTTGAGAGTTATATAATAAAGAGTAGTTTGAGTTTTTGCTTCTTTACTTTTATGTTTCAATCCTAGCAATGGAAATAATGAAAAATATCATATGCTAATCTTATGGAAAGTAATGACATTACATAAAGAAAAGTATAAGTGGTAAAATTTATTGGAAGTTAACAAACATAGCATTAGTCAATGATGCAATTCATGAAAGAATTAATAGGGAAGAGAAGATTCACATGCAAATATACTATCTTGGACATCTTTTATGATTGTGAGCTCCCATTAAGTATTTTATGTCAAATTGTTGATGTTGGACAAGGAAGACAACGTAATGAATTATGTTTGCTTATATTCACATAGAAGTTATATTGTTATAGATCCTCCAACATGTGGTGCTTGCTCAATATCTTTGCTAGCCAAAAATCCGCACCAAGTACAGATACTACTTGTGCATCCAAAACCCTTAAACCTAGTTTCATGTCATGAGAGTCCACTATACGTACCTATGGATTGAATAAGATCCTTCAAGTAAGTTTTCATCGGTGCAAAAAGCAATAAAAATTGCCTCTAAATATGTCTGAACTTTTATTGTAAGGGAAAATAAGCTTTGTACGAACTTGTGATGGCAAAGAAATAAAAGCGACGTACTGCATAATAAAGGTTGCTATCATAAGGGGCAATATAAAGTGATGTTCCTTTGCATTAAGAGCTTGTGCATCCAACAACAAAAAGTACATGACAACCTCTGCTTCCCTCTGCGAAGGGCCTATCTTTTACTTTTATGTATTTACTTTTTATGCAAGAGTCAATAGTATTCTCCTCTATTCCTTTTTATTTTTCTCTTTTGCAAGCATCATGTGGTGGGGAAAGATCTAGGCATATATATCCAATTGGATATGAGTGATCATGAGTTATTATTGTTGACATCACCCTTGAGGTGAATAAGTTGGGAGGCGAAATTATAAGCCCCTATCTTTCTATGTGTCTGGCTGAAACTTTTTGCTCCATATATATGTCGTGAGTGTTAGAAATCATAGAAGACTATATGATGGTTGAGTATGTGGACTTGATAAAAAGCTCCTACATGAGACCCTTCCTGAAAATATGATGAATTGCAATTGCATTGTTGACTGAGAACATAGTTTGTTAGTTTTCAAGAAAGTTTATGCCTTATGATTCATTGTTGTGATGAATTGTTACTTGCTCATGAGAAGTTTTATGATATTAAATATTGCTGTTATAATAATGATCATGATGCTACTATGTCCATATTTTGTTTTTATCGACACCTCTCTCTCTCTCTAAATATGTGGACATGATTATCGATATTGGCTTTCACTTGAGGACAAGCGAGGTCTAAGCTTGGGGGAGTTGATACGTCCATTTTGCATCATGTTTTGCTACTGTTATTTATAGTGTTTTTAATCAATATAACACTTTTTGGAGCAATTCTAATGCCTTTTCTCTCTTAATATGCAAGATTTACACAAGGAGGGAGAATGTCGGCAGCTGGAATTCTGGACCTGAAAAGGCTATGTCAGAGATACCTATTCTGCACATCTCCAAATGTGCTGAAATTTCACGGAGAATTATTTTGGAATAAATAAAAAAATACTGGAAGCAAGAAGTACCAGAGGGGGCCACCCAGGAGCCCACAAGACACCAGGGCGCGCCACCCCCCCCCCCCCCCAGGCGCGCCCTGGTGGCTCGTGGGGCCCCTGGCCCCCATTTTCTGGTATATAAGTCCATTTGCCCTAGAAAAAATAGGGAGAAGACTTTTGGGATGGTGCGCCGCCGTCTCGAGGCGTAACTTGGGCAAGAGCACTTTTGCTCTCCGGCGGAGCGATTCCGCCGGGGATACTTCCTCCGGGAGGGGGAAATCGTCGCCATCGACATCATCAACAACCCTCTCATCATGGGAGGACCAATCTTCATCAACATCTTCAACAGAACCATCTCATCTCAAACCCTGGTTCATCTCTTGTATTCAATCTTTGTCTCAAAACCTCAGATTGGTACCTGTGGGTTGCTATTAGTGTTGATTACATCTTGTAGTTGATGCTAGTTGGTTTATCTGGTGGAAGATTATATGTTCAGATCCAATATGCTATTTAATACCCCTCTGATCTTGGGCATGATGATGATTTGTGAGTAGTTACTTTTGTTCTTGAGGACATGGGAGAAATCTTGTCATAAGTAATCATGTGAATTTGGTATTCATTTGATATTTTGATGATATGTATGTTGTTTATTCTCTTAGTGGTGTCATGTGAACGTCGACTACATGACACTTCACCATCTTTGGGCCTAAGGGAATGCATTGTGGAGTATTAATTAGATGATGGGTTGCTAGAGTGACAGAAGCTTAAACCCTAGTTTATGCGCTATTCCGTAAGGGCTGATTTGGATCCATATGTTTAATGCTATGGTTAGAGTTATCTTAATTCTTCTTTCGTAGTTGCGGATGCTTGCGAGAGGGGGTAATCATAAGTGGGAGGCTTGTTCAAGTAAGAACAGCACCCAAGCACCGGTCCACCCACATATCAAATTATCAAAGTAGCGAACGCGAATCAATCCAACATGATGAAAGTGACTAGATGAAATTCCCATGTGTCCTCGAGAATGCTTTACTTATTATAATAGATTGTTCCGGCTTGTCCTTTGCTACAAAAAGGATTGGGCCACCTTGCTGCACTCTTTGTTACTATTGCTACTTGTCACTTGTTACAAATTATCTTGCTATCAAACTACTTGTTACCGATAATTTCAGTGCTTGCAGAAAATACCTTGCTGAAAACCGCTTGTCATTTCCTTCTCCTCCTCATTGGGTTCGACACTCTTACTTAGGACTACGATTGATCCCCTATACTTGTGGGTCATCACGTCCTCACGCAGCCCCCCACTTTTAGCCATCTCATGGCATCTGCCGTGATTTCACCATGACAATAAGCACACAGAAGAATATAACAAAGACAAAGAAAGGGACTAAAAGGAACATAGCACAAGTTGATTTGACATCAACTGAAGGTGAACCAACTGTTGAAGCCACATCTGATGATGAGTTTCAAAGAATGGCTCTCAATGGTTTTCAAGCGCTAGAAGCCGAAGAAAGATCAGTTCAACCTGTGGCAGCTGAAGCTGTTTCACATTGGCCATCACATGTTCTGTTACTGGAAGTACTCCTTCACCACCTCCACCGCCAGAACCTGTTGTGAAGACCAAAAGAACAAAGTCAGTGAATCTACCGAGTAACCCAGCAAGGAACACAAGGAGCAAGGTGGTGAATCCAGCAAGAAACACACGGAGCCAGAAAAGGATTGGAATTTGAGTTTGAACTTTGAAATGATGTGAAATTGAGTTTGAACTTTGAAATGATGTGAACTTGAGCTTGAACTTTGTAATGTTGTGTACCTTTCGATGTTCTGAACTTGAGTTTGAACTTTGTAATGTTGTGAATTTGGATTTCAGTAGGAACAATTTGATATTTGTCATTTTGTGTGATGTAATGCTACTTTTGTGAAGTACTTTGAAGACGTCTCTTTTGTGAAGTACTTTGAAGACGTCTCGTTTGGGGCATGAAAAATGTGCTCCAAATGAGCTCCAAAGCTAGGATAGACAGCCCCATTTCTAAGTAATTTTTTTACCTTCTCTAAATGAGCTAAAAAAAACCTTGACGTCTAGTTTGCAAATATAGGGTCCATGCCCAATATGGGATCGTTTGGACAAACTATGCTATGTTTAACCCTAAACTCTAGCTCATTTCCCTTGAAAACCATACAACCTTGTTGGTGATAGCTAAGTTATGTGAAGGGAATTTCATGAAAATATCCATAGACGTGGTTTCTTATTTTTCCTAGCAACCTAGTAACATAAAACAATGATGTGCGCAAGTTTCATATTTTTTGATTTTTTTTAAATTAGTTCTGCTCAACCCTAATCACTGAAACCCTCTCAAAATCCCTCAAACCCCTCTCAAAACCCCTCAAACCCCTCTCAAAACTCCGCACCATCCGAGCCATTGGATCGCTGTTCAGGGACGGTTTGGATCAGGCACTAGGGTTAGACATGGTCGATCCGCTAGAGGTGACCTGATTGGCTGGATTCGGTCGGGCGTTCCGTGGCCCACATGGCAGCGGCAGAAGAGGGACAAGCGACAGATAAGCCACTGAATCTCACTTGCACCGCCGCATTTCCCCCTTTCCCCTCTCTCTACTCAAACCCTAAATCCCGGTTGGCGACGGCGAGTTCGACCTCCTCCTCACCCCCCCTCCCCCCCTGTCCTCCTCGCCGCCTCGTGTCGGCTGCACGGATCTGGACGGATCTGGGCGGGGCGTCGCGGTGAGGATCTCCACGGATCTGAGCGGGGCATCACAGTGAGGATCTCAGCGGATCTGAGCGTTTGGCGCCGGTAGGAACGTTAGAGTATTTTGGGGTTAGATTTGGAACACGCCTAGTTTTTTGAGCTAGTTTATCACCACTGTTGCTACACATTTAGCTAGTTTTTCACCAATGCCACTGCACATTGAGCTAGTTTTTCACCAATGCCACTGCACATTGAGCTAGTTTATCACCACCGCTACTACTACACATTGAGCTGCTCCATGATCTGATTTATGACCATTGACATTTTTGTTTAATTTCATAAGTCTGCACAAAACAAGGACATGTCTAGTTCTAGCGTCAACAGCACTACATGGTACATCAACGAGGAATCCTCCTCTTCCCCAATACCGTACAGAGAAAAGTCGCTGCAGTATTGGCCAGATGTACCTTGTTGGTGCAAGGAGAAGGTTCCAGGTGGATTTCTTGGAGCGATTCCAACCCAGGACAGAGATATTACTGATGCACAAGAGTTTGGGTGTCTTCCTATTTCTTCTCATTTCCCAAGTTTTTTGGCCATTAAATAAAAATATAATCTTGACTCTAAATAGTGTTAATATCATAGGTTGGTGGCTGTAAGTTCTTCGAATGGGCTGATCCGAAAGTGCCCGAGTTCTTGAAGCAGCACTTGATTGATTTGCGTGACATGGTGCGTCGGCTCAAAAGAGAAAAGGATCCCCGAGTTCTTACTGAATTACAGGCCTACAAAGCATGGAATCAAGAGTTGCTGCAGAAGAAGGCTTGGACAGATGATTTGATCAAGAGGAAGGATATGCAAATTGAGGTGTTATTAACGAAAGATGCTGAAAATTCTGCTGCTATTAACCAGCTAAGGGTTAAGCAGAAGAAATTAGAGGGAGAGAAATTTGTGCTGAAATGTGTTTTCGTAGTAGCATTATTTTCTATGTTTGTCAAGCTGCTGTCTTGAACATGCTGGTGTAATAAACATTTGGGATCCCTAAACATTTGGATGCAAGGCTAATTTGAAGTGGACCAGTTCACAAACCATGATGTTTTCAATTCCTTAAATTTCCAATTTGTAGACACAAAATAGCATATGATTTGTATTGAAACTGGATATCGTGTGGATGCCTAATAAAAAGAAGGGATGGGAGCCCTAAAAAGAAGGGAAGGGCATCTTTTGCCTGAAACATTTACAAACAAAGTTACATATCATGTGGACTAAATTCCAAGGGGTTAACAAGATGTCACATCTTGCCCAGGTTGCACGGGTACAAACTTGCTCAATAGTCCATCATATTTGGAGATCTCTACATTAATTTATTTCAATTTACCTTACTACATAGTAAAGAGCTAGTAAAGAGATGACAACTATTGTAAGTGCCACCATGTATCTGTTTTTCTCCTTTGCCTTCACTTCAAGTCCTTGTATGACTCTTGCTTTCCCCTCTCCATCCATTTGCAGCTCCTCTACCACATGATCAAATATGGCCAAATCAGTCTCTAGTTTCAACTTGTCGTTGTGAGCAATTCTCCTTTCTTCCGCAATAGTACGCTTCAGCTCAACAATCAATCTGTTTTTACTGGCTAATTCAAGACCCAAATTAGCCACCACCTCCTCCAATCTTCTCTCTACCCCACTGGATTGACTCATCTTGGTATGCAATATACCAAGGATCATCAGCCTGCCTGTTAAACTATAATAATCCATCCAAAAGTAAATTAACACTACAAATTAAACAAGGGATCATTCAGATAGGCCATGAGCGCTAACTACCTGAACCTCCTCCGAATCTGGTGTAGGTTAGCGTGTGGCCAAGACATGATCGAATCGCCACCCTCGCCGCTGTAACCACTGCGACCAGACATTTACCGCGATGGCGCCCCTGAAATTAGGTGTTCAGACGAGATTAAGGGAACGGGTTCAGAAGCGCTTGAATAAGGCAGATCAGGATCCGAGAGCTCACTAAGAAATGCCGCACGGCTGTCGGTGGTTGTCTTCGACGGCAGAGCAAATCAGATGGTGGGGAGTGGGGGTGTGGCGGCGGCAGCTCTGCGTGCGGTATGTTGGCCCGGAGGGACAATGCGGGCAGAGAAATATTGCTGGTGCCGTGGCGATCATGCACCGCTGGTAGGCGCCGGAATCAAATCTGGCGATGCGGGCAAGCTGCGGCCATGGCTATGGCTGCTTTGTGGGGATGGTGCTCGGGGTTGTGCGCGGTCGGCCGTTGACAAATGATAGAGAGAATATACCCCACCTGTCATATGCAACGCAGGCCCACCTGCCATAAGCTGCCTCGGCCCCACCTGTCATAAGATGCCTCGGCCACACAAGTCAAGATCTTACCGCGTCTGCACTGTGGGGAGAGAGTGGCCAGACCCCACCTGCCAGGGTATCAAGTGGCCCCACATATCATAAGTTGCCTCGACCCCAGATGTCCGGATTCTACCGAGACAGCACTGTGGGGAGAGAGAGGGGCCCGACCCCACCTGCCAGGGTATCACGTAGCCCCACATGTCATTAGTTGCCTCGACCCCACATGTCAGGATTCTACCGTGTCAGCACTGTGGTGAGAGAGAGTGGACCGAATCACCTGTCAGGATATCACGCGGCCCCACTAGTCAGGAGGTAACGGTCAAAGGCTATGGCCGGACGGAAGTGCTCCATTTGGGCTTTTTTGAGCGGATGGTGGAGGGGGGAGGGCAAAAGTGAGCAGGGTTAGTTGGGCGGGCCAAAACTGAGGAGAACTTAGCAACCAGGGGCACATAAATAGAAATCCCTATAATAAAAACTTTCATGTAGATCACTAAATGTGAAACGTATTATTTAATTATATTGATGTCGTAATATGAAAGGGTATTAGTTCATGATCATTGGTTAGTAGAAATATCGATATTAAATCTTGTTATTAACTACTCATTTAAGTGTCGGTCATGGCATGGTGGGGAGGTTTGAGCATTTTTATGTCTGATTGAAATCCTTGTGTGCTGTCTAAATCGGGGGCGCGCGATGGTTAACTCCTACCAACCTCCTCCCTAGGGGCATGAGAGTAATACTTTGCTTTGAGGGCTAATAAAACTTTCTCAATAAGTATATGAGTTCTTTATGACAAATGTGAGTTCATGGTGTCGGAAGTGGGGCTCCGGGGACCCAAAGGTTCGAACACTGGGGTGAGCTCGTTCTACTACTTCTTCCCCTACCACGGCAGTGCTACGGCGAGACTACGGCGAGAGCGCGCTAGCGTAGGACGGGCAAAGGCACAGCGGTTTTCCCAGGTTCGGGCCACCTTGCGGTGTAAGACCCTACTCCTGCTTTGTGGTTGAGATTATCGTGGATGAGAGAGTTCTTGCGTACAAGGTTGAAGATGATGGATCCCTCCCTGCTACGGTGGCTGCACTGACCCTTTTATGCCGCCTTGGTCCTCTTCCCCCTCGAAACTTAGGCGGGAAGGGTTGCCACACTTGGCGGTTTTGAAAGGGGACAGGCGCTCAGGCTATCCTGACTAAAGGTGGTCTTTGCTTGCCAAAGCACGATCCATGACGCGCCGGTGGGCTTGGTGATGACCTCCGCCCTGCACGCCCACCGTCTTGGTCTTTCTTCGCCGATCGGGCAACCTTTGGGGTTGCTTTGGGGAGTAGATAGCTGGCCCTGCTTCCTTAGCACAAAAGAGGAAACCATCTGCATCCGCGCCTGCTGGCGCGGCCTCTGCTGCTGCTCGTCGCCGCGCGCGTCACCCACGTGATGGGCTCCAGTCCGCGCGACACGCCGAACGGTCTTCTCCTCGAGCGCCTGCGGGAGGGGGCCTCTGAAGGCCACCTCGGGAAGCCGCCTCGTGAGGCCACTCGGGAAGCCGCCTCGTGAGGGGACTTGGGAAGCCGCCTCGTGAGGGGACCTCGCGAGGCCGTTTATGGTGGTGCTGAGCGTTGCCTGCTACTCCCTGAGGAGGGGGCCTCAGGAGGCTAGGGCCCCATGAGGGGGCATGGCGAGACACTTGGTGGCGACGGCCCGTCGGTCACACACCAGGTGTCGCGCCCTGGGCCAAAGGCAGACGGGCCTGGATACCCCGGGTTCCATGGGCCCGACAGTAGCCCCCGGGCCCGCGGCGCGCACGTTCCCGCCTACGGAGGGGCGAAACGGCGCGGGCCCTAACCGCCTGCGGCCAGGCACGACGCGTGGCGCACAATGCGGGCGACGCCCCCACTTCCCCACGACGCCTCGGGAACTGCCGCACTGACATTAATCTTGGCGCCGGAGAAGGCGGAGCGACGAGGGGAGTCCCGCGCCGAAATAAAAAAGGGGGGAAGGGAGAGCCGGAGCCCCCACTCATCTTCTCCTTCCTCCAGCTTCCTCGTCTCCTTGCTAGAACTGCCGAAGAGATGGCGAGAGGACGAGGGCGTGGCCGTGCCTCCGCCGCCGCATCGCAGGTCCCACCCCGGGGGCGTGGTCGATCCTCGACGGCCGCCGGCGCCGGGCCCAATAGTCGCGGAAGGGGCACCGCCCGCGGGCGTGGCGGGCGAGGCACGCAAGGCCGAGGCGGCCACGTCGGAGTGGCTGCGCTTCCGCCCCAGGCGGGGAGCCACTCGGCGGAGGCGGCATGCGAGTTCATCGCGAACATGCACCGCAGCCCCTGCACCTGGCTCCGGCTCCCGGACTCCTTCGCGGCGGCGATGGCGGACCGCGCTCCCTTGGGCCTGTGGGTGCAGGCCGACGGTTGCTGCAACGGCCCCTCCTGGGTGGCGACGGAGCTTACCGCCTCGGGCTTCATGTTCCTGAGGCAGGGGTGGAAGTCGTTCGCCCTCGCCCGCGGCCTGAAGCGGGGGCACGTCCTCCAGTTCAAGTACGACGGGGCCGCCACGCTCTTCATGAAGATCTTCGGGCTCTCCGGTAGCCGCCTGGCGTGCTGCGCGGAGAGCGAGGACAGCTACAGCGGCTCCTCCAGCGATGACGACTCCTCTGACGGTGTCGCCCCCTCTGGCGGGGGCGGAGGCGGCGGCGGCTCCCCCCGCGTCAAGGGCGAGGACGAGGACTCCGACTAGGCGCGCGCGACGACGACTCCGGAGCCAGGACACCGTGCGCACGGTGACGGGGCCGCACTCGCCTAGGCCTTTCTTTCTTTTCGTTCTCCTGCGTTGAACCGATGTAAACCCCGCGGGGGCGTGAAACAGTATCTTCTTGTGTTGAACTTAATACTTTTGTGACGTGGGGTTGCATGCATTCTCTCCCGAAGTCCTCCCGTGAGGCTGGTTTTTTTTCTTTGCTCGCCTCAGCGCTCTACGCCGTCAGGACCCAGCCCCTGAGCGGGCCTCAGCCGTCGCTGGTATGTCCGGTCGCGATGCCGGGAGAAGGCCAGGAGGTGAGGGGCACCGTGAGCTAGTGAAGGCTCCTGAGGCGTGATGCTCAGGGAGCCCCCCTTTGGCGTGCAAGCGGCTCACGCAGAAGAAAAACGCCGGCACCCACGGAATCGGGAGGGGAGAGAGCTTGAGTGATGGTAAGGGCGCCTCATGAGGCAATCACACTTAGCTTTTGGCGGATAGCGGTGTTGGGTGAGCCACGGCTCATGAGGAGCTCACGCAGCTCGCGAGGCATGCTCGCGAGGCCCAGTGTTCGAAGCGTCTTCGCCTCGTGAGGCCGGCTCGTGAGAGGCTGCCCACGAGGCCTTCGCGCAGCTCGACTCCTCAAGAGCTGTATGTCAAAAAATCTCACGATAGGGGGAGCGGCACGTGCTTGCTAACTCACCCGTGGCCGTTGCGTGAGGAGATAAGGCACCAAGGACCTTGGTGAGGTGACGTGTGCGGGAGCAGGCCTGCGAGCCAGAGCTCAGTCGCATGGATTTGGCAGCGCTGCAGGGACGGACCCGAGCACAGGCACCGTGCCTAGCCCCCTCTCACGGAATAGGTCAGGGGAGGGGTCGCGAGCGTGAGGCGTTCTCGGGCGGCGTCGAATTTATCATAGAAATTAGCAGGCAATTGAGTAGGTAATATAATTCATCAAAGTAAAAGTCAGTAAAATCCATTACACGACCAAAAGGATAAGGTTCCGGGAGCAAAGCTCGAGAGGCGCGGCGGGAAGGAGTGCGGGTCGCGCGGGGCGACGCGCCGGGCACGCCCGGCAGGACCGCACTGTAGTGACGTCAGACCACTCGGCGCGGCGCACCAAGGGAGTCTGCTCCTTCGGAGCCAGGGGGCTCGCGAGGCGCTGGGAGCTCGCGAGGAGCGGGAGGCTCACAAGGCCCTGGTGCGAAGGGCGCCAGCCTCTGGAAAGAGGCGCCGGCGTTCCTCAGCCCGAAGGGCATGCACGTGCCGCCGACGGTGGGACCAACGCCCTGACCGCCTCGCGGCAGCTGGAAGGGGTCACGAGTGCAGGACTTGTTGAGGCTGGTGAAGTCGACGCACACGCGCTCCTTGCCGCCTTTCTTGGGGACGATGACTGGGCTGGCGAGCCATTCAGGATGGCGCACCTCACGAACAACTCCGGCTTCTTGGAGCTTCTGAACTTCACTGACGATGAACTCTTGCTTCTCTGGCGCCTGGCGCCGCGCTTTCTGCTTGACCGGGCGTGCATTGGGGCACACCGCTAAGTGGTGCTCGATCACCTCCCTCGACACACCGGACAAGTCGGATGCTTTCCAGGCGAAAACATCCGAGTTTGCCCGAAGGAAGGTGACGAGCGTGCTTTCCTATGCAGGAGGGAGGCCTGTCCCGATGGTGAAGGCAGGGCCGGAGCCGCTGCCGTCCACCGACACCTTCTTCGTCTCGGCGCGGTCCTGAGAAAACAGCTGCTTCTTCTTCGCGGGCGCGGCTTCGGAAGGCTCGGCCGCGTCCTCGTCGGCTGGGTGAGCGACAGTGGCATCCTTGTAGGCACGCTCGAGGGTGCTGGCCGCGTCCTTTTCGTGGCAGGCAACGGTGATGATGCCGCTGCAGCCGGGCATCTTGAGGACGTTGTAGGCGTGATGAGTGGCCGCCATGAACTTGGTGAGAGCTGGGTAGCCCAAGATGGCATTGTAGGGCAGGCCGATGTGCGCCACGTCGAAGTCGATGAGCTCGGTGTGGTAGTTCTTGCGGGTGCCGAAGGTGACGGGGAGGCGCACCTGCCCCAGCGGAATGGTGGAGCCATCGGTCACTCCGGAGAAAGGCCTGGTCGGCATCAGCTGGTCGTAGGGCACCTGGAGCGTCTCGAAGGTTTCGATGGAGAGCACGTTGAGGCCGGCACCCCCATCGATGAGGGTCTTGGTGACCGCGACGTTGCTGATGGTGGGAGTGCACAGCATGGGGAGCGCGCCTGTGGAGGCCGTGGACTTGGGGTGGTCCTTGGAGTCGAAGGTGATGGCGTACTGCAACCACTTGAGGGGCCGCGTGACCTCAGGCCTCGGGAGGGCGGCGTACACCTCGCGAGAGAGTTGCTTGAAGTGGCGGACGGACGTGGGGGCTTGGGACCCGCCAAGGATGCAGGCGACTGCGCGAGGCTCCTGGTAGCCCCCAGCGCCCTCGTCAGGCTGGTTGACGTCGTTCCTCCGAGGAGGCGGAGGCAGCGGCGGGAGAGCGGCATTAGCCTGAGGATTCGCCTCACGAGGCTGGTCGCGCCAGGCGGCCTCACGGGGCTGATCGCGCCAGCCCTGGCGGTAGTTGTTGTTATTGTTGCGGCTGTCCCAGCGGTTGCCGCTGCGGCCACCTCCGCAGCCGGCGCCACGGCCGTTGCGGTCGTCTCGGCGGCTCTGGCGCTCGTCGCGGAGCAGCTTGAGCTCATGACAGTCTTCGGTGCTGTGGGAGCGGACATTGTGAAAGGCGCAGAGTGGCCGGTTGTCCTTCCTGGGTTCGTCGAGGTCGCGGCCGTGCTTCTGCTCGGGCTCTGCCGCAAGCACGGCAGGGCCTTTGCGCTTGACGTCCTTGCTCTTGGCCTTGGTGCCGTCGAGCGCCGCGTCGGGGTCGTTGTGGACGAAGAGGCGGCCTTCTTCAGCCTTGGCGCACTTGTCGGCGAGGTCGAGCAGCTCGAGCACGGAGTCGAGCTCACCGTTGATGGCGAGCTTCTCGCGCATCTTGATGTCCGTGACGCCGGTGGAGAACGCGGAGATGACGGCCGCGTCGGAAGCGCGCGGGATCTTGTTGCGCACCTGGCTGAAGCGCTGGATGTACTTACGGAGGGTCTCGTCTGGGCGCTATCGAACGCGCCGCAGGTCGTTGATGGTGAGGGAGCGGTCCTGTGTGCCCTTGAAGTTGGCGATGAACTGGCTGCAGAGCTCGGCCCACGACGAGATGGAAGCCTCGGGGAGGTTCATGAGCCAGGAGCGCGGGCCGTCCTTGAGGGCCATGGGGAACCAGTTCGCCATGACCTTGTCGTCGCCGTTCGCCGCCTCGACGCTCAGCGCATAGAGCTGGAGGAACTCCGTGGGGTTGGGGGTGCCGTCGTAGCGCGGAGGCAGCTCAGGCTTGAACTTCGCGGGCCAGACCACGCGACGCAGCTCGCGGGTGAAGGCACGGCAGCCCACGCCGCTTGAGGGGACGCCGCCAGCGAGGGCGGCGCGGTTTTGACGCCCGGCCGCTGCAACGTCTTGAACGGCCTGGTCCTGGAGCTGGCGCTGGCGCTCGAGGAGCACTCGCGCATCGGGGGGGCGCGCGGCGGATGATCTGGCAACTGGGCTCGCAGTGGTCCGGAGAAGACGCACCGCGGGACGGCTCACGATCCCGCGCGCTGCGCTAGGGCCCGGCGTGCTCGTCACGCAGAGGAGGCGGTGGGGGAGCGCCGTGCGCCAGGTCCCCAGCACAAGACGGCGGAGGGCGGAGCGAGTGAGAAGGCGTCGTAGCGTCCCCGGCGACGTTGACGAGCTCGGTGATGCGACCAAGCCAGGCGTCGTAGCCGGCGTCATCAGGACAGTAGCGGAGTAGCTCGCGCGCCATGAGCAGCGCGGCCTACGGGTTCGGCGGCCCACGGTTGGCGAGGGAGGAGGCCGTGGCGGTGTGGCCGTCCACCCGCACGGAGGGGTGCAGGGAAGAGGCCTGCTGCTCGCGGGCAGCGGGGTCGGTGGCGGCGGCAGCCTCGGCATCGGGGCGGCGGCAATTGCCGCGGGCCACCGGCTCCATCTGGGCCACGTGGCCAGCCCTGCGCTCAGCGCGCTCGCGACGTGCGTCCGCCATGGGACTGGTGGAGCTGAAGGTCGAGCAGAGGTACAGTAGCGCACCCCTACCTGGCGCGCCTAATGTCGGAAGTGGGGCTCCGGGGACCCAAAGGTTCGAACACTGGGGTGAGCTCATTCTACTACTTCTTCCCCTACCACGGCAGTGCTATGGCGAGACTACGGCGAGAGCGCGCTAGCGTAGGACGGGCAAAGGCATAGCGGTTTACCCAGGTTCGGGCCACCTTGCGGTGTAAGACCCTACTCCTGCTTTGTGGTTGAGATTATCGTGGATGAGAGAGTTCTTGCGTACAAGGTTGAAGATGATGGATCCCCCCCCCTGCTACGGTGGATGCACTGACCCTTTTATGCCGCCTTGGTCCTCTTCCCCCTCGAAACTTAGGCGGGAAGGGTTGCCACACTTGGCGGTTTTGATAGGGGACAGGCGCTCAGGCTATCCTGACTAAAGGTGGTCTTCGCCTGCCAAAGCATGATCCATGACGCGCCGGTGGGCTCGGTGATGACCTCCGCCCTGCACGCCCGCCGTCTTGGTCTTTCTTCGCCGATCGGGCAACCTTTGGGGTTGCTTTGGGGAGTAGATAGCTAGCCCTGCTTCTTTAGCACAAAAGAGGAAACCATCTGCATCCGCGCCTGCTGGCGCGGCCTCTGCTGCTGCTCGTCGCCGCGCGTGTCACCCACGTGATGGGCTCCAGTCCGCGCGACACGCCGAACGGTCTTCTCCTCGAGCGCCTGTGGGAGGGGGCCTCGGAAGGCCGCCTCGGGAAGCCGCCTCGTGAGGCCACTCGGGAAGCCGCCTCGTGAGGGGACTTGGGAAGCCGCCTCGTGAGGGGACCTCGCGAGGCCATTTATGGTGGTGCTGAGCGTTGCCTGCTACTCCCTGAGGAGGGGGCCTCAGGAGGCTAGGGCCCCATGAGGAGGCATGGCGAGACACATGGTGGCGACGGCCCGCCGGGCACACTCCAGGCGTCGCGCCCTGGGCCAAAGGCAAACGGGCCTGGATACCCCGGGTTCCATGGGCCCGACACATGGACTGATACAGCACTCCCACCTATCCACATATTGCTAGCCTCTTCGGTACCGTGCATTACCCTTTCTCACCTCGAGAGTCGGTGCAAACTTCGCCGGTGCATCCAAACCACGTGATATGGCACGCTCTATCACACATAAGCCTCCTTATATCTTCCACAAAATAGCCACCATACCTACCTATCATGGCATTTCCATAGCCATTCCAAGATATATTGCCATGCAACTTCCATCGTTCCGTCTTATGACATGTGTGTTCATCATCATATTCCTTTGCATGATCATATAGAGCTGACATGAAATTTTTGGCAAAGCCATCTTTCATCATTGTAATTGTGGGGTCGAGGTGATAGGTCTAGACGGGGGGGGTGAATAGACCCTTAACCAACCAAAGTTGCAGTTTTTAGTTCACTTGAAATTTAGGCAGATTTTGGCACAAGTTAAGATAACACCAAGACTTCCTACACATGCATATCTAGAGATTGAGCAGCGGAAATAGTAAAGCACGCAAGTGTACGGAAAGTAAAGGGGTAGAGTATGGAAGATCAAACGCAATGAAGACACGATGATTTTTGGCGTGGTTCCGATAGGTGGTGCTATCGTACGTCCACGTCGATGGAGACTTCAACCCACCGAGGGTAATGGTTGCGCGAGTCCACGGAGGGCTCCACCCACAAAGGGTCCACGAAGAAGCAACCTTGTCTATTCCACCATGGCTTCCGTCCATGAAGGACTAGCCTCACTCGGGGTAGATCTTCACGAAGTAGGCGATCTCCTTGCCCTTACAAACTCCTTGGTTCAACTCCACATGATCTAGGAGGCTCCCAAGTGACACCTAACCAATCTAGGAGACACCACTCTCCAAAAGGTAATAGATGGTGTGTTGATGATGAACTCCTTGCTCTTGTGCTTCAAGTGATAGTCTCCCCAACACTCAAACACTCTCTCACAGATTTGGCTATGGTGGAAGAAAGATTTGAGTGGAAAGTAACTTGGGAAGGCTAGAAATCAAGGTTCAAATGGTAGGATTGGAATATCTTGATCTCAACACATGAGTAGGTGGTTCTCTCTCAGAAAATGTATGGTGGAAATGTAGGCACGTTCTGATGGCTCTCTTACTTGGTAAGAGGGTGGTGGAGGGGTATATATAGCCTCCACATGAAATCCAACCGTTACACACTTTTGACCAAACTCGGTGGCACCGACTGGGATTCTCGGTGAGACCGACTGTGCAAAAGATGTGAACTTTTGAAGTTTCAGTGGGACCGAATGGAAACAACTCGGAGCGACCGATGTGCAATGGTAGGGCAATCCTCGTTTCGGTGGCACCGATTGCAACATCTCGGTAAGACCAAAATAATTGCAACAAGGCAACAGAAAGTTGGCAAGCCATCTCGGTGGCACTGATTGCAAAACTCGGTTGGACCAAAATAATTGCAAGTGATGATAGAGAGTTGGCAAGGCCATCTCGGTTGGACCAAGATACATATCGGTGGATCTGACTTGTTAGGGTTTGGCTTGTGGCACTGTCCTTATGAACTCGGTGGGTCCGGAAGGATAGGATTCGGTGGGACCGAGTTTGACTTTGGGAAAATAGTACAAGTTTGGATAGAGAAAGTGGCTGAGGATTTTGGAGCAATATCACTAAGCACTTGAGCAAACAGATCATGATCAAAACATCATCCCCTTTTAATAGTATTGGCTTTCCTATGGACTCAATGTGATCTTGGATCACTAAACCAAAAATGAAGAGTCTTGAGCTTTTGCCAATGTATGTCCTTAGCATTTTGAAGGGTCCACATTCTCAAGTCCTTGCCATGCCATTGTTGAACTTGTCTGAAATTCACTATATAGAAGCATTAGTCCAACAACATGTATGTTGGCATAAATTACCAAAACCACCAAGGGAGCAAATGTGCTTTCAATCTCCCCCTTTTTGGCAATTGATGACAACATACATCAAACCTTCAAATAAAGATGTAATTGAACATTATATGAAAGCTTTGAAGAAAACATGTAACATGTATGAGCTCCCCCTAAAGATGTGCATAGTAACTGATGATAGTTCATGGAAAGCAGAGGCACAAAGTGAAGGAAATACACATGTAACATGTATCTTGGCTACATGCATCAGAGCAACAAACTGAAATTGAAGTACCCATATGTTCATGATTATCTTCTTGCAAACAATATGTGCAAAAGCAAGCAGTCATCATGTACATGAGTGTGATGCATATACCTACCTCGAAGTTCTTGATCAAGTACCTGAAGAAATACACTTGAGAAAACAAGGTTAGATAACACAATATAATCTCTTCAAGAAAAGACACAAGATCAACAAGAAACCAAGATTGGGATGACATGTAGAAGAGAGTATTGCTAGAATACTTCTGTCAGAGGCAGACATGTCCCCAAAAGAAAATAGTTGTCTCCCCTTAAAAGAACTTCCTCTCCCCCTGAAATATTGACATTGGATATTGGGAGCAGGTAGGGTGAGAAAACTAAACCAACTAAAAACACTGAGATCATGTTTCTCCCCTCTTAGAAACATGTAACATTCTCTCCTCTTGTAAGGTGCATCTCTCTCTTCCCTTTTTATAAAGAAGAGCTTGTGCTGATAAGCTTTGATGTAGATCTCTCTCCCCCTTTGACATCAATTTTCAAGAAGGGCTACTTCAAGGTTATTGGTCAAGTAGGTGTGGTCCTTGAGAAATACATCTAGCCATTGAGTAGTACCAGATGCAAGTAGAGGGTAAGAATCATTGAGTGGAGCTGGAGCAAAAAAACTCAGAAAATATTTGACAGAAAATCCCTTAGAGCAGCAAAGTCGGTGACTCCGAGTTGAATGAATTCGGTGTGACCGAGTTTGGTGCAAAAGGAAGATTTTGTCAACTAAGCTCACTAGGCAAAGGAATTCTCACAAAGATTTACAATGAATTAACTACTAAACTAGCTAAGAGAAAAGAACACTAAAAGAAAATAGAAACAGAGAAACATCTAGATGAAGTTTTTTTTTAATAGAAATACTCTAGTAAGAAGAGGAACACAAAAGAAACACTAGAGAACTTCATCTAGAGGGGTCGGCGACTAGGTCACCTATGTTAGAGTATATTGACTTAGGAGTCAAGTGAGAACACTTGATCATAGGTCATACTCATCATTAAGCTCAAAATGGGGTTGCCATTTTTCTTTTAGGCATTTCAATGTATTCACACCTTGTTGAGTTGCTTTGGCTCATGGCTTTGAGTAAATCTTCTCTAAGATATGAGAACTTACATTGGGATTTGGTGGTGATGTCCATCATGTAGTTGAACTTGAAGTGGATGCTCATGAGTTGAAGTTGGGAATCCTATCATTTGTAGTTCATCTTCCTACATGGGTTAGATTTGCAAGGAACAACATATGTATCCAAATTGACAAGAATGAAGCATAAACTCAAGTATTGTCAAGGATATGTTTAGGTTGTCTTGTTCCTTGTTCCACCAAGGATTGTTGATACTCGGGTTATACAAGATTGCTCAAGATAAGAGTGAGATGCAATCTTGTGACATGTAGCTTGTACAAGTACCTACAAAAGGTTAGATACAATACAAGGGAGCAAAATGTCCAAGATATAGTATGATCATAGAAGTATCATGGATTAGTCAAGAATGCTCATGCCCTCGTATGCATCCAAGTGAGTCTCTAGTTCAAGTTTTAAGCATCAATGATGTTCAACTCACTCCTCAAGTGGCAAAATACCTTCTCATCAAGAGGTTTGGTGAAGATATCCACCAATTGCTTGTCGGTACGAACATGTTTAAGGTCAATGTCACCTTTCTCAACATGATCTCAAATGAAATGGTGACGAACCTCAATATGCTTAGTTCGAGAATGTTGCATGGGATTGTGTGCAATCTTAATAGCACTCTCATTGTCACATAGTAATGGCACATGTCTCTTATGCACTCCATAGTCTTTAAGAGTTTGAGTCATCCACAGTAATTGAGCACAACATGATCCCGCAGCAATGTATTCCGCTTCGGCAGTAGATAGAGATACCGAGTTTTGTTTCTTGGAGGACCAAGACACAAGAGATCTACCAAGAAATTGACATGTACCCGAAGTGGATTTTCTATCAACCTTGTCTCCAGCATAGTCCGAATCGGAATAGCCAACAAGATCAAAAGAAGATCCTTTGGGATACCAAATGCCAAAGTTTGGTGTATGTAACAAGTATCTCACGATTCTTTTCACAGCCTTAAGATGACACACTTTTGGTGCCGCTTGGTATCGTGCACACATGCACACACTTAGCATAATGTCGGGACGGGAGGCACATAGATATAGCAATGAACCAATCATAGATCGATAAACCTTTTGATCAACCGGTTTGTCATCCTTAGTCAAGTCAAGATGTCCACTCGTGGGCATTGGAGTTTTTGTACCTTTACTTTCTTGCATGTTGAACTTCTTGAATAAGTCCTTGGTATACTTTGTTTGAGAAACAAAGGTACCCTCCTTAGTTTGCTTAATTTGCAAGCCAAGAAAGAATTTGAGTTCACACATCATAGACATCTCATACTTTTCCGACATTAACCTTCCAAACTTTTCACTAAAAGAGGGGTTAGTAGATCCAAAGATAATGTCATCAACATAAATTTGGCATACAAATAGTTCTCCATTAACCCTCTTAGTGAACAAAGTTGAATCAATTAGAAACTTTGTCAAGCATTTGTACCAAGCTCTAGGGGCTTGTTTGAGACCATAAAGAGCTTTATGAAGTTTGTAAACATGATTAGGTTTTTTGGGATTAACAAAGCCGGGAGGTTGTTTAACATACACTTCCTCCTCAATTTCTCCATTTAAGAAAGCACTTTTAATATCCATTTGGTAAAGAGTGATATCATGGTGATTGGCATAAGCAAGTAAAATGCAAATGGACTCAAGTCTAGCAACGGGGGCATAGGTCTCACCATAGTCCATACCTTCGACTTGTGTGTAACCTTGTGCTACGAGACGAGCCTTGTTGCTTACAACTTTTCCATCTTCATCTTGCTTATTCCGAAACACCCATTTGGTTCCAATAATGTTTTTCTCATCTTTAGGCTTCTCAACCAACGTCCACACTTGATTTCTCTCGAAGTTGTGTAGCTCCTCATGCATTGCATTTACCCAATCGGGATCCTTGAGAGCTTCTTCTACCTTTAAAGGTTCAACACTAGAGATGAATGAGTAATGCTCACAAAAGTTAGCTAAACGAGATTTAGAGAGAGTGATTCTCCCGGATTGGATATCTCCAAGTATTTGTTTGACGGGATGATTCTTGTCAATTCTTGCTCCGACTCGAGGTAGCTTTTGCTTGGGTTGTGGTGAGGCTTCCTCATCATCATCTTCTTCTTCTTCATTATTGTTGTCGTTGTTCGCTTGTGGAGGTGGGGAAGGAGGTTGAGGTGGATCATCTTGTTGCACTTACTCCCTTCGTCTTGACGTGTTCCACTTGTGGATGCCTCCATGTCAACTTGTTGTTCACCTTGACATGAAGTTGGGGCTTCCACTTGAATAGACGAAGTACTCTCCTTCACTTCCACGGGTCGAATCTTGCCAATGGACAAGTCTTGGATTGCTTCTGATGGTTCTTGATCTCCTACATCAATTGGCAATTGCTCGACTTCTGAGCCGTTAGTCTCATCAAACTTCACATCTACCATCTCTTCAACTTTTCGAGTGAAGTTGTTGTAGACATGGTAAGTGTGAGAATTCGATCTGTAACCAGGTAGAAAACCTTCATGAGATTTAGGAGCAAACTTTGAATGACGATGCTTATCAAGAATGTAACATTTTGAGCCAAATACTCGAAAGTATCCAACTTGTGGTTTGTTACCGGTGAGTAGTTCATACGCCGTTTTACCAAGAAGCTTGTGAAGATAGAGTCGATTTGTAGCATGACAAGCTGTCTCAACCGCTTCCGCCCAAAAGTGTTTTGGCGTCTTGTATTCATCAAGCATTGTCCTTGCCATCTCAATAAGAGTCCGGTTCTTCCTCTCAACAACTCCATTTTGTTGAGGTGTGTACGTAGCCGAGAACTCATGTGAAATGCCCTCCTCATCAAGAAAGGTATCCACATTTGTGTTCTTGAACTCCGTTCCGTTGTCACTCCGAATCTTCTTGATCTTCACTTCAAATTGATTTTGGGCTTTCCTTGCGAAGTTCTGGAAGATCTTTTGTACTTGCAATTTGTCATCGAGAAAGAACACCCACGTAAATCTGGAAAAATCATCAACAATGACCAACCGAAGGAGTTACCACCAAGACTCTTATAGGAGTTAGGACCGAAGAGATCCATATGAAGCAGCTCGAGTGGTCTCCTCGTGGTCATAATGTTCTTCACGGGATGGCTTCCTCCAACTTGTTTTCCTGCTTGGCAAGCATTACAAAGTCGATCCTTGTCAAATATAACATCTTTCACACCAAGAATATGATCTCCTTTAACAAGTTTATCAAGATTACGCATGCCAACATGTCCAAGTCTCCTATGCCATAACCAACCTTTAGAAGATTTAGCAATTAAACATGTACGAGGTTGGGCTATTTTAGTGAAGTCAACAATGTATAGATCACCTCTACGAATGCCGGTAAAGACCATATTATGATTATCTCGACGAAACACTTGGCAATCTACTTTGGTAAATAGAACATTGAAACCAAAGTCGGCTACTCTAGATACGGAAAGAAGATTGTAACCAAGGGATTCAACAAGCATAACATTTTGTATGGAGCTATCATTTGATATGGCCACCTTACCAAGGCCAAGTACCTTACCCTTGGAGTTGTCTCCAAAAGTCACATACTTGTGTGGACCATCATTTTTTGCAAGCTCACAAAACATGTCTCTATCTCCGGTCATGTGATTGGTACATCCACTATCAAGAATCCACTCTTTTCCTTCGGCCATGTAATCTCGAAGATTTGCCATAAGACTAAGATTCCTCATGGTCTTCTCATGTTCAATATCAAATTCCTCGTCCTCATCATAATAGACATGCTCAACATCATCATCATCAACATGTATGTGATCATCACCTAGGGCAATGAATTCATTAGTTTCATGATCATGACAATGTTCAAGTTTATGAATTCTAATGGCTTCCGTGATAATGTTACTAATAGTTCTAACATCTCCTTTAGCACGCATAAGATCACAAAGCCCAAACAAGCAATCATCAAAGTTAGGATCACTAGGATTCATCTTGTGAAAAGCAATAGTCTTATGAAGAATCTCATCAAGATTCTTTAAAGAATAGTCGGGATATCGCTTTTCCAAGTCATTCCATAGAGTATATGCACACTCAAAGTTTTGCATACAACCGAGCACAATTTTAGTTAATCCTCTAATGATAACATTGATAGTTCTAAGATTACAAAGCATGTCAATTTCCTCTTCATGAGTACGATGCAAGGGATCAATGGGAGGCACATAAGGATTATGAATGTACTTGCTCAAGTTAAATTCATCAAAGATATCAAGCATTTCATCCTTCCAAAAATGATAATACTCCCCATAGAGAATAGGCACTCTACGTCTAAGACTCCCCAAAGTAGACACATCCATCTCCCTCCAATGGTGATTAAACCAAAGCAATGGAGACCAAAGCTCTGATACCAATTATGGGGTCGAGGAGATAGGTCTAGAGGGGGTGAATAGACCCTTAACCAACCAAACTTGCAGTTTTTAGTTCACTTGAAATTTAGGCAGATTTTGGCACAAGTTAAGATAACACCAAGACTTCCTACACATGCATATCTAGAGATTGAGTAGCGGAAATAGTAAAGCATGCAAGTGTACTGAAAGTAAAGGGGCAGAGTATGGAAGATCAAACGCAATGAAGACACGATGATTTTTGGCGTGGTTCCGATAGGTGGTGCTATCGTACGTCCACGTTGATGGAGACTTCAACCCACGGAGGGTAACGGTTGCGCGAGTCCATGGAGGGCTCCACCCACAAAGGGTCCACGAAGAAGCAACCTTGTCTATTCCACCATGGCTTCAGTCCACGAAGGACTAGCCTCACTCGGGGTAGATCTTCACGAAGTAGGCGATCTCCTTGCCCTTACAAACTCCTTGGTTCAACTCCACATGATCTTGGAGGCTCCCAAGTGACACCTAACCAATCTAGAAGACACCACTCTCAAAAAGGTAATAGATGGTGTGTTGATGATGAACTCCTTGCTCTTGTGCTTCAAGTGATAGTCTCCCCAACACTCAAATACTCTCTCATAGATTTGGCTATGGTGAAAGAAAGATTTGAGTGGAAAGCAACTTAAGAAGGCTAGAAATCAAGGTTCAAATGGTAGGATTGGAATATCTTGATCTCAACACATGAGTAGGTGGTTCTCTCTCAGAAAATGTATGGTGGAAATGTAGGCACGTTCTGATGGCTCTCTTACTTGGTAAGAGGGTGGTGGAGGGGTATATATAGCCTCCACACGAAATCCAACCGTTACACACTTTTGACCAAACTCGGTGGCACCGACTGGGATTCTCGGTGAGACCGGCCTATGCAAAAGATGTGAACTTTTGAAGTTTCGGTGGGACCGAATGGAAACAACTCAGAGCAACCGATGTGCAATGGTAGGGCAATCCTCGTTTCGGTGGCACCGATTGCAACATCTCAGTGAGACCGAAATAATTGTAACAAGGCAACAGAAAGTTGGCAAAAGCCATCTCGGTGGCACCAATTGCAAAACTCGGTTGGACCGAAATAATTGCAACTGATGACAGAGAGTTGGCAAGGCCATCAAGGTGGGACCGAGATCCATATCGGTGGATCCGACTTGTTAGGGTTTGGCTTGTGGCACTGTCCTTATGAACTCGGTGGGTCCGAAAGGATAGGATTCGGTGGGACCGAGTTTGACTTTGGGAAAATAGGACAAGTTTGGATAGAGAAAGTGGCTGAGGATTTTGGAGCAATATCACTAAGCACTTGAGCAAATAGATCATGATCAAAACCTCATCCCCTTTTAATAGTATTGGCTTTCCTATGGACTCAATGTGATCTTGGATCACTAAACCAAAAATGAAGAGTCTTGAGCTTTTGCCAATGTATGTCCTTAGCATTTTGAAGGGTCCACATTCCCTAGTCCTTGCCATGCCATTGTTGAACTTGTCTGAAATTCACTAGATAGAAGCATTAGTCCAACAACATGTATGTTGGCATAAATTACCAAAACCACCAAGGGAGCAAATGTGCTTTCAGTAATACATGTTACGCTAGACCATTGCACATCCTGGTACACTGCCAGAGGCATTCATATAGAGTCCTATTGTTTCAGATATCGAGTTGTAAGTAAATAAAAGTGTGGTGATCATCATTATTGGAGCATTGTCCCAATGAGGTAAAGAATGATGGAGACTGATGAGTCCTCCAAAATGTGGGGATGAGGTTCATGATATTGTTCTGGAAAAAATGAGAGAAAAAGAGAGAAGGGGCAATGCTACTATCCTTTTACCATACTTGTGCTTCAACGTAGCACCATGTTCTTCATATAGAGTCTCCTGAGTTGTCACTTTCATATACTAGTGGGAATTTTTCATTATAGAACTTGGCTTGTATATTCCGATGACATGCTTCCTCAAATGCCCTAGGTCTTCATTAGCAAGCAAGTTGGATGCACACCCACTTAGTTTCAGTATTGAGCTTTCATACACTTTTAGCTCTAGTGCATCCGTTGCATGGCAATCCCTACTCCTCGCATTGATATCGACTGATATGCCTCTCCATTGCCTATTCATCCACCGAGTCGATGTGAGACTTTCTTCCTTTTTGACTTCCCTTATGAATCTCTACCACCGCACTCTATTCCACCCATAGTGCTAAGTCCATGGCTCACGCTCATGGATTGAGTGGAGTTGAAAATGCTGAAGCGCGTGAAAAAGTATGATCCAATTGCTCGGTTTGACACCGGGGTGCTCATGATTTATATTTATGCGGTGAAGGCCGAGTCATGCCATGCTTACATAACTCAATGAGTAGGGATAACATTCCTTGATCATCGTTTATTTTGAAAAAGTAATGATTATGTTCTTGTATTCATGGATATTATTATGCTGATATCAATTACTTCATCATTTCTCAATATTTATACCGCTAAGAAGATTACATGATAAAGATGCTAACTAGCATTCAACATAAAAAATTATCTTTGTTTTATCATTTGCCTACTCGAGGACGAGCAGGAATTAAGCTTTGGGATGCTGATACATCTCCGACGTATCTATAATTTTTGATTGTTTCATGCTATTATTATATCAATCTTGGATACTTTATATACAATTTTACATCATTTTTGGGAACTAACCTATTAACCCAGTGCCCAGTGACAGTTCCTGTTTTTGCCTATTTGATTGTTTCAGGGAAAAACTATACCAAACAAAGTCCAAACATGATAAAATTTTACGGTGATTTTTTCTGGACCAGAAGGGACTCTAGAAGCTTCGGGAGGAGGCCAGAAGATGTACGGGAGAGCCACAAGCTCACACGGCTCGCCCTTGAGGGGCGCTGTCGTGGATATGGGACACAGGTACCCTCATGGAGATAGGCTGTGGCCCATCATGGGAGGTGGCCCAGCAGGCCGACTTAAACAGTTGGAATAAGACCCGTACTGCTATCCGGCTTGTAATAGAAAAGAGGCTAGTCCTACTCTTACTAGGACTCTACATGTAAGCCGGCCCCTTCAACTTATATAAGGAGGGGCAAGGCGCCCAAGAGGGACAAGTTAGAAGCTCTAGAATCTAGACGGCTAGACACAACTAGCAAAGAGTCGGCTCATACGGCGACTCCCCCATGAGCATACGGAATAAGACCTAGCCACAAACAGCACGTAGGGCTATTGCCGGATGATGTTTCCCGGGGCCCGAAGCTGTCTAAATCTTGTCTCTCGTGTGCTAACCCACCTCGACGATCTCCACGCGTACTAATCCCCACAATCATCTACGGATGATACCGTTTATAAACAACATCGACATTGGCGCCCACCATGGGGCCTCGTGCGCATAGATCAACATGTTCAGATGGGTTTTTCCTATATTTTTTCCAAGATCGGTTCTGACCTAATCAAGATGAAGGCCGGAAGAAGTTCTGGCGGCTGCCGCGCATGACTAGCCGACTGGCTGACCAACATCTGGTTGCTGCGTGCCAGTGCGTACGTGAGGTCAAACTTCAATCAAAGTCGGAGCAACCAAACTCTCGGATAAATTGCTGCTGTCAGATGGCATCTACTGGGCGGCAGACGAGAACAGTCAGTCCAAAGAAGCGTCGCGGAGCTGACGTGATCTGCCATGGAGCCACGCTCCCATAGCCAATTCCTCTCACGGGGCCTTTTCCCAACCCACCTCGTGGGAGCAAAACCAGAAAAAACTGGAGCCCGGAGGCGTCGTGCTATGTGCAGAGCAAACCAACCCCTTCAAGTTTCCACCTAGTCGCGATGGCCTCACCACTAAGTCCTTTCACGAGGACATCTACCGTAGCAAAATCACGACAGTTGGCGCCCACCATGGGCCCCGTGAGAGGAATTGGCCCCACGTAACTCCGTTTGACCTAATTCCACTTCTATAAATTCCCATAAATCCCAAAACCAACAAAGAGCCACCCGAAACAATTTTTCCGCCGCCGCAAGTCTCTGTTCTTCCGCGATCCCATCTGGAGGCCTTTTCCGGTACTCTGCCGGAGGGGGAATCGATCACGGAGGTCTTCTACATCAACCTTGCCGCACCTCCTATGATGTGTGAGTAGTCCACCACATACCAATGGGTCCATAGTGATTAGCTAGATGGCTTTCTCTCTCTCTCTCTCTCTCTCTCTCTCTCTCTCTCTCTCTCTCTCTCGCTCTTTGATCTTCAATACAATGTTCTCTTCGGAGATCGATTCGATGTAATCTTCTTTTGCGGTATGTTTGTTGGGATCCGATGAATTGTGGGTTTATGATCAGATTGTTCATTGAAAGTAATTGAGTCTTTTCTGAACTTTATTATGTATGATTGTTATAGCTATGTAATGCTTTCCGATCTATGGGTTTTCTTTGGCCAAGTTGACTCGTTGATCTTCAGTGGAAGTGGTGCATAATATTGGTTCAATCTTGTGGTGTCCTCACCTAGTGACATAAGGGGTAGCGAGGCACGTATTGTATTATTGCTACTGAGGGTAAAACGACGGGGTTTAATCATATTTCTTGGTTTTATTCTATCTACATTATGTCATGTTACTTAAAGTGTTAATCTATTCGTCATGAACTTAATATCATAGATGCAGACAGGAGTCGGTCGATTGGTGGAGTAATAGTAGTAGATGCAGGCAAGAGTCGGTCTACTTGTCACGGACGTAATGCCTATATACATGGTCATGCCATGAATAACGTCAATGCGCTTTTCTATCAATTGCCCAACAGTAATTTGTCTACCCACCGTATGCTTTTTTATGAGAGAGATGCCTCTAGTGAAACTATGGCCCCCGGGTCTACTTTAATCATATTACAAAAACCAAAAACACCTTGCTGCACTTTTACTCTTTTTATTTTACTTTGCAATTTATCTATCTACCACTATCTGATTTAATCTTTGCAATTAACGAGCACAAGGGGATTGACAACTCTCTTGCCCGCGTTGGGTGCAAGTATTTGCTCTTGTGTGTGCAGATACTATTGACGGGTGTTTGCGTGGTTCTTCTATTGGTTCGATAACCTTGGTTCTTTACTGAGGGAAATACTTATGCACTACTATATTGCTTCACCCTTCCTCTTCGGGGAAAATCCCAACGCAACTCACAAGTAGGAGCGCTCCGCCTTGAGCTTCGAACGGAGGGCAGCCTCGTACTCCAGATCGGAGGCCGCCTCCATCGAGCCCTCACGGCGGCGCTTTCCACCGGACACAGCATCACACAAGGAACCACGGGACTTGTCCATGGCGAGGATCTCCACGAATGAACGCGAGAGGGGAGGAGGGGGGTTGGATCTCACTAGGCGGCGGATGGGGAAACGGTAACAACGCACGTCTGATCTGGGAGCCGGAAACCCTAGGGTAATGTCGCACACGCCCTTTCTTATCCATAAATATCCCGGCACCACCGGGCCAGCAGGCAAAGTAAGGGTAGGCTGACCCACAGGCCCACCATGAGCCACACTCGACGGCCCACCAGCCATGCCAGGAAGGGGAGGGAAATCAGCCGAAGACAGCGAGCCCCCGACCGGCCCAAACAAGCCGCCAGGCATGGGCTGGCCCACTAGCAGGCCCGTGCCACCAACGACGACCATACCCTCACACGAGTCTAGGGTTCCGCCCGCCTCCACCTGCGCCACCGCCGTCAAGCCACCACCTAAAGCCGGCGAGGACAGGACGGAGGAGGAAGGCGACCCCAGATCCGGAGCCTCCACCAGAGCATCAAAAAGCGGCGGCGCCGGGCCAAGCACACCAGACACCGTCGAGGGAACAGAAAACTTATCTGCGGCCGAATCAGATCATTCCTCATCAAGAGCCCAAAAGCGATTCGCACACACCGGCGCGAGAGCCAACCGCACGGGCAAGAATTGAATTTTTGTCCAAAAGGACCCCCCGCCGAGTCGAATTGGCAGAAAAGACCACCTCTGAAACGAATTGTCAGAAAGGACCAGCTGCACCATGGCGGCAGGTGCGCCAGCCGACACGTGGCACCTGCCGCCACGTGCGCGGGCGGCAGCCGATGCCACCAGGGGCGTAGGCGGTAGCTCCTCTCTCACAGGATTTTCGTCCGCGTGGCGCCTCGCAACGGAACGGCTCGATGCAGGTGTGCCCTGCCGCCATTCCCTGAGGCGGCAGGTACTGTTGCTGCTACCCCATTACCAGCTTGCCCGACAATGGCGGCAGCCTTCTTAATGATAGGGCGTCCGCCTGCAGCCGGCGCATGCATGCGCGTGGGACTAACTTGTTTTGGTTTTTTAGGGAGGAAAAGGAGAGAAAATATGCATATGTAACAAGATGATTTGGTTTTATTTTTCAATGAAAAATGGGGGCGAGGCGTATGCCCTTTTCTTCTTAAAAAAAGAAGGGGGGCCGGCCTGAAAAGTGACTCCCACGACTAGTCCTGGCCATGGGCATCCCGGCCCGGACGACCCGGCCCGAAAAAGCCCGACCCGGCCCGACCTTGTCCACGGGCCGGGCCTGGGCCTGAGATCTAGGCCCGAAGGCCGGGCCCGGGCTCGTCATATTAGCCAGTTAACGAAGAGGCCCGGCCCGAGGCCCGAGGCCCGGCGGGCTTTTTTGCTGATGGGCCGGGCTTGGGCCTGGATTCTAGGCCCGATGGCCGGGCCGGGCCGGGCCCGGGCCTAGCTTTTTTGCGTCGGGCTTAGTCAGGCCCGGCCCGAGGCCCGGCCCGGCCCGAGTTTTGCCCAGGTATACCCACGGCACATGACAGGAGTGTGAAAAGATCGAGATGAATGTGGACCTGTGCATCAGGAAGTTGTGGTCATTGCTTGTTGCCAGGGGCAGTTCTATGCACCCAACAAAGCTAGTCCCATCACGTCTCAACTAAAAAATCAAAATCCAAGCTAGTCTCACGCGCATGCAACGTCCCATCGTTCTGAAGGCTGCCGCCTTAGGGAATGGCGGTAGGGCCCACCTGCGTCGAGCCGTTCCGTTGTGAGGCGCCGCGCCGATGGAAACCCTGTGAGAGAGGAGCTGCCGCCTGCGCCCATGGCGGCAGGGGCTGCCGCCTCCTCGCATGGCGGCAGGTGCCACGTGTCGGCCGGCGCACCTGCCGTCACGGTGCAGCTGGTCCTTTTTGACAATTCATTTCAGAGGTGGTCTTTTTTGGCAATTTGACTCGGCAAGTGGTTCTTTTAGACAAAAATTCCACGGGTAACGGCAGCGCAGAGGGGGGCGAGGGAGAAGGAGAGGAGGGAACACTGGCCCGAGAGGAGGAGGAGAGAGACGGGGAGCCGGCGACCACCATGGTCGGGGCGAAGGACGGGGGAGCGAGAGGAGAGGAGGGAGAGGGGAAAGCCATCCTCCGCAAGCCCGGTTGATTTAGTTTCTTTTAGATGTGGCCGCGCTTAATTGAATCCATCCACCCATCACATGCATGCATGCCAAAGCTACAATACTCCAAAACTGCCAGTGATTTCTGTCTTGGCGTGTGGCTTACCTAACATTGAAATGATACTTATCTAATGATGCGGCGGCCCCGATCCTTCATGTGCCAAAATGCAGGACCGGTAGACATCCAAAAAAGAAACTTCGGGGATTATCGTGTTTTTGTTCTAGTGTGAAGGATGCATGATTGCGTTTGGAGCTTATGGTTTTGACAGACGAGCGGATCTTTCCGTGGCACCGACTAAAAACAAGCAAGGCACATGCATTCTCGTTTCTCGAAAAGAAATACAAGTATTACCAACATGGATTTCTTTTTCAGATATGGTAATTCTAAGTTATTTGTTTGCTCGTGAGCAATATATTGCTTGCTAAAAACTGAATTATTCGACAAGAAGACAAGCTGCATACTCCTTTTTTTTTGCGAATAAGCCGCATACTCCCTGCGTCCCATAATATAGTACACATTGGTTTTCACAAGAATCGAGTTTCATAAACTTTGATTAAGTTTATAGATAAAATTATCTATATGTATAATACCAAATATATATTTTAGAAAATCATATTCCAAGTTTGCGGAGTTTGACTTAAAAAACTCAAATAATCACTATATTTATGACAGAGTGAGCATATCTAATTCACACATTTTAAAAGTCTATTACATACCCCCGATAAAAAAAAATCTATTACATACACCTCATCCAAAACTGGGACATAAATTTCCTGGCAAAAAAAATAATTCCTGGCAATGAGCTCCGATCTCGTGGTCCCTATTTTACGGCCAACTGGTACAAGAGAAAATACTTGTAAAAAAATATAATTTCTTTTGGCGAGCACCCTATCGCTCCGCATGGCCAAATAAAATTGTTGCCGATATTTTCCAACTGCCTCAATCTAGGATGCATGGATTTTCATTTGGCCTATGATAAACGAATTGTTTACAGTGTATTTTTCTACAAAATAGTATATAGGAAAATCGTGCATTCAAATTATTATTTTGGAAAGAGGAGGACACCATCAACCTCTGCATTGAGTGATGCACACAACCTTTTATTAATTATTTCAACTTAATTATCTGAGTTCATTATAATTCAATAAATAAAATGCCACATATGACTGCCCATGGGACGATGAAAAAAGAAGAAGTAGGAGAATGAGCCTCATGCATCACAAATCCTACTTGTAGGCAGCCAATCAAATCGGTTGAATAAATTCTGATCTACCATTTGCCAATCAAATACTGTGGGTGCCCACTCCTCCTTCGTGTGAAGTAACAACCACATATGGATTCAGTTGATGGCCTCGAAGTTTTGTAACATGCAATTTTTTGGAGGTTTCATTCTGTTAAAAATACAAGCATTGTGAGTGTTTCAAATGGCTCAAAGTAAAAAAGCACAAAACCCCCGGGTATGAGACTTCAAGTTGGGATGCACCCCAACTAACCAGTTTCCAAACATATTTGTACAACTTGTCGATGTAGGTAGATTAAAAGCTACATGGATAGATAACTTAGCAAGTGGGCAGTGAAGAAATAGATGTTGAATCGACTCTTCGTTACCACAAAGACAACACTTGGTGCATCCTCGCTAATTTCTTTTTTATGTTATCTTTAGTTAGGATGACCTAACGGTCCAAATACTATATGAACTAGCTAATTTCCCCGCGCGGTGCTACGGGGATATAAAGATTAACTGCAGATGAATTATGTATGAAGGAAAAGATGTAAATCAAAAGCTAATATTTTTAATGTAGAAATATTGCGTACTTGCATTATATGTGAGTAAAGAGTATGATGTACAGTTGCAACAATTAAAACGAGGCATTTCACAATCTTTGGAAAATAAACAATTTAAATAATTATCTGATGTACTACATATGTCTAGTGACAAAAAATAAACATGTCGATATGGTTTGCATGGATTAAAAATAATGATAGTGACGTGGCACACTTGGTGGGAGGCTTGCATGTTGAAAGAATTAGAAGTAATGCTCATTTGGTTTGCATGGGCTTCAAAATAATGTTAGTGGATGCTGACATGGCACACTTGATGGGTGGAAGGCTTGCATGTTGAGAGAATTCAAGGTACTAGGGATGAACTATTTAGGTATATAGGATATATATTTTCAACGGAACATTCATTTTCTGAATATATTTGTGGTGGAAAGGTTGGCCATCATTAATGAGGGTCATGTACATGGATTTGACCGTGAAGACCCCTGAGGTCATCGACTTCCAACTGAAAGTGTCAGCCTCGTCTAAAAGGTTGATCATCATCAACCTTTCAACAAGGTTTAACCAATTTGTCGATTTGTCACCAAGGAGCCAGAAAGCAACATTCAACAGTGTCTGGTCCATCACCGTGGCAACAGAAATATCTTTTCGTTGCACAACATGGTAAAGACGAAGGTATTGCAAAGCTAGAGATGTATCATCTGGTCATACATCTTCCCAGAACCTTAGTCGTGAGGCCACTGCCTAACACAAGTGCCCCTTTGTGAAAAAAATCAGTCTAGAAAGGAGAATCAGTAGGTTTAGGCTGAACCTCCGATAGCGTTTTAGAACGTAAATATTTGTTTTGGAGCATTTCTTCAAACCCCTCGTTCAAAACCTGCACTTGACAATGAGCACTGCTACACAGATGATATTTTGCGGCTGATTTCCGTACGACACACAATTGCAGCCATGTATCTGTGTCGTTCAATGGGCTACAACCATCGATCGTACGTGTTCGTTGGGCACTCCATCGTTTGTACAGTAATTCGGTTTGACACCGGACTGGATGTAAAGTACCATGATACTCCCTGCGTTCCAAAATATAGTGCGTCCTCGATTTCCGCGCTTCAACTTTGACCATAAATTTGACTAACGAGACCGACTGCGACGGGGAAAAAAATTATACCAGTGAATTCGTATTCGAAAGAAGTTTTCAATTATATAACTTTTGCTCCCGCCACAGTCGGTCTCGTTGGTTAAATTTATGATCAAAGTTGAACCTCGAAAAGTGCGGGCGCAATATATTTTGAAACGGAGGGAGCATGATTTATACCCATGCCCTGATGCCCACTTGACATGACAGCTCAAGAACTGCATGCCACCCTCAATTCATTATTAAACCCTACTTAACTTCCGCCGGAACAGCCAGCTACATGAGTTGCCTCCCTCAGCCTCATAAAAATGGCGGCCGCACCGACACACCGTAGCCATCTCCATCGACCTCATCATTGGCCGCGAGCTCACGTGGTCACGCCACCACACCAGTCTATCACACCGGTTGGTCGTGCTTCTCCTGCAAATTATTCACGTTTCCAGACCAACATGCACTGCCATGTGAACAGCAAAAAGATTAAGAAAAGAAACAGCAGGGCACGTGAATCTTGCTTCTTCTTTTTGCTTGATTGTACGGTTTAGACTTTAGAGTATGTATATACAACGCCAGAAGCTGTTACAATAGTACCGGTATGAGCATCATGTGGAGTATTGATGTACTCCCTCCGTTTCTAAATGTAAGTCTTTCTACAAATTTCAATATGGACTACATATGGATATATATAGACGTAATTTAGAGTGTAGATTCACTCATTTTACTTCGTATGTAGTCTATATTGGAATCTCTAGAAAGACTAATATTTAGGAACGGAGGAGTATGTGCTATGCATGTGCGGCTTTCATAAACATGAATCTTCTTTCTCAGAGCTTCATACCTCCGACTAAAATTCTCTGGACCAAACACTGCAAAACAGCAGAGAGCACAGCTTAAATAATATTGCAATGAGTTAATCTGTCGCAACTGCATTTTGCCTAGAGTAAAACCGTCAAAGCCGGGGAATCCTGTTCTATAGTACTCCATTCATGAGATTTTTTACTACGTTTGTCTGAAGCCAAACTCTCCAAAATTTGACAAAGTTTATACGAAAAATTGTTAACGTTCACAATACAACATCAATGTCATGAGATCCATCATGATATATTTTTCTATTATATTTATTGCAACACTAGTTGTGGCCTTGTAGGAAAGCACAGCATGCCTTGCTAAAGTTTATGGATCCTTTTGTCTATCAAAAGGTTTATGGGTTCTAATTATTCCACTAATACAACCGAAATGCTCCGTCACTACTCAGAAACACCACATGATGAAAAAATTGCAAAAAAAGAACTCCACATGATGAAACTCATGGGGCTACCTGCATTACCCATCATGTATTTGAGAAAGCGTTTAGGCTCACCCTTTTTTTTATATCACTACATTTTACTAACTCATTTGCTTTTGCAATTTACACCAAAGCAAGTGAGGATGAGCACAATGATGCAAAAAGGAGTTGTCCTGCTGTGTTTTCCAAAAGAAAAAATGAGAAGGCAACAAATTACAGAAAATGTATATTTTTTTTTGTAAAAAGTCCTTCAATCTAATAAAAACTAACTAATAAGTAACATCGGTACAAAGATCACAAGAAGGGAAAAAAATACACTGGGTCCATGGACGACTTACCGGCAACTACACTCACTAGAATGATGTGCGCGCCGTCGTCATCACCCCACACTAAAGCCGGTCAAATCTTATTGTACCTAACTGCCACGAAGTCGTCTTGCTAAGACCCCAAAGGGCCAGCGCATCGGAACAACACTCGTCATTGATAAAGAAAACCATATATCGAAAGGAACATACATGCAAACGCACCAACGGCCACGAGCGCTAGCCAAATCCAGATGGATACATATGAGACCAGCGCTAATCGTATATAAATAGATCCTTCAAAGGCCAATGTCGACCGGACTCGAGCATATCCGCCGAAAATACACCTTCACGCGCCTTCCTCCAGCGGTAAGCGCACCACCAGAGCGGGGATGGGGCGGAGAGGACATTATTCTAACTATGCACCGCCACCATTTCACTACCCCGGCCAGGACATTAAAACTAGCCCCAGATCAATCGCTGGCCATGGGAAGAAAAACATCTGTGTCGAATATGAATCTTGACGAGGTTTATTCCCGAGCATCGCCGCCACCCCAATCATGGTCGAAATGTCGGACCACTCTGCAACCCAAGCTATGAGGAAGACCCCAACCTATTACTCTAACTACCTATTGGATCCGCAACACCCCCTCCCTCGATGCCGACAAGGCCGACTAAGGAGAGGGGTGGTCGGTGAAGTGACGGGAGGAGGCTACAAGGGCGAGTCACTTTCTTCTCAAGCGTGACCAGATGCGATTTGGCCAGAAATACATATATCATAGGAGCTTAGAAAAACGAAACGGGATTTTTAGAACCAGAGCGCCCATCTTTAAGGAGGTAAAGAAAATAACATTCTAAGTTTTCTAAAAGTACGGATAAATCACACACGTCATTGGGTAGATAACCATGTAGATTTTCATAAGGTTGGGACCATTTCGTGACATGAACTTTCTCACGTTATACCTTTTACACATGCTGCGAATGTCATGTAATTTCCAAAAAAAATACTCTCTCCATACAGAAATATAAGAGCGTTTAGATCACTACTTTAGTGATCTAAACGTTCTTATATGAGGGAGTATTTTTTTTTTTTGTTATGCCCCGGTCAAACTCATTGGTTCACCCACCCATTGCTCGTCGTTGCTCTTAGGATCTAGACGGGCCCCACAGACAAATACTAGTCTTTCCTGCGCACCTGTCATCAACTTTCCAGTCGGCCACCCATCCTTAAATTGCTCCAACCCAAGCACATTTAATTTTGAGGTTCTTTTCGGACGGGCTCCTGAAAAAGATGGTGCGTGTTGTTTATATGAGTAGTCTATCATTCCTATTAAGATGGAATGGCACAAATTTTGACTCCATGCCTACATGTGGGACTTTTTATTTTCCTGGAACTTAAAAAAGATTTCCTGTTAAGTTTTTAAAAGTGGACTACCCATGTTATTTTGAGCATTTTCATAAGAAACACTGACAACTTTCGATGCAAACAACCGGTGAACATCTTTATTTTCTTCGAAAAGGAGGAATACTCCATAGTCTCTCCATCGCTTGATGCACACAAGCATCCATACATTAATAATTATTCAACAGTTCCCATCATTAACATTGAACAAATTGGCTTACAAAAGATAAAAATCCAAACCCATCCACGAAAGGATCCACCTCACGACATTATTTTTATAAACCAACAATGAATTGTATGACATGTGACCGAACATCAAAGAAAAACACTACTCCTAAAAAAAGCTTTCAGGAAGAATTGAGACCCACGCTTCGATGTTGACAGATCCAACCATGAATATCATAAGTCATATGCATTGCAATGCAAGATGTAAATCTAATATGAAAGCACATAATGTTGTGCTAAAATTACGAACCCGTCAATTGATGTATATGTCATGGTTTATTATCGTTTTTGTGGAAAATACCAATTATGCTGCTAATCATGGCTAAAATGCACTAACAAATCACAACTAAAATGCATAAGTACGAAAAGGAGGAGGGGCTCCTCTATTGCTAGCCAAACTTCAGGGTCTCTTTGATTTACATGATTTCTAAAATGCAAGAATATAAAAAACACATGAACGAAGTGACATGCCATCTTCAATACTACATGATTAGTATGGATTCTTCACATGAGGTTGGATTAGATGATTTTTTATTCTATGAAAGCTAGTACAAATGAATCATAATGACAAATTCGGATGGATTATAATCCTATGAATCAAACAAGCAATGTAGGAAAAATCATAAGAATTAGAATCCTCTAAAATATTCCTTTAGGACTATTTTGATTCAAAAGATTTTTATAGGAATCTTGGAGGATTAGAATCCTCTTGTTCCCTATATTGGTTGTTTGATTCATAGGATTGAACCCTATAGGATTTTTTTTCTTAAGGATTCCTTTATGCTACCTTCCATAGGAATTTTAGTTTATAATCATAGGTTTACAACCCTAAGAAAAAAGTCATATCGTTTACAATCGTATGAATCAAACAACCCATGTAGGAAAAATACATATAGTTTACAATCCTATGAATCAAACAACCCACACAGGAAAAATTCATAAGGTTTCACAGAGGTTAGGGTGGATTGTAAACCTAAGAAAAAACATATGGTTTACAATCCTATGAATCAAACAACTCACGTAGGATGGATTGTAAACCTAAGAAAAAACCGTGGGACCTCCGGTCGGCGGATCTGACGGCGTCGGGGCGGGTCGCCGGCTGGCTCGAGATGGCTCGTGGCGGCGTAGGGAACCCTAGCTCAAGGTGGTTGCCTGGTTGGGACGGACGAGTGTGGGAACAAACGCGAGGCTCTCTGGATCAAACGTTTTGGGCCTCGCTTGGTCTGTCCCGAGTGGCATTTTGGGCTTAAATAATTTGTCCAATAGGTGTACTGGTTGAAAACGAATCGTTTTCTTTTGAGAGGCTGGCGAGACTTTCGATGATTCTAAAATTCACTGCGATTCGGTTGATTTTGGACGATTCCTGGGTAGAAAATAAGTTCTTTTACAATTATGAGTTTTCATACCGTAATTCTTCATAATAAAGTAAAAACACTGGCACCCAGACGAGGACACACTTGCCTGCGGCCTCGCTCAACTGCTGCCACCTCTCTCTCTCTCTCTCTCCTGTCTATACTCATCAACAGCTGCCATCTATGATGGCATTATCTTTTACTCTTCCCCGTACTGCAACTTTTATACTAAACGCACACTCCCTCTTATCTCTCTCCCCCACCCCCATTCCAACCTCATCCTGTTCGTGCTGCCTTCACTGCTCCCCCGCTCTGCACTCGCTCAGGTCAGTCTCAGTAACCTGTCCACATCTCAATCCAACGCCGTGGCACAAATGCTCAAATTTCCTTACGCTTTTTTGGGTCTCCATGTGTTTGCAATCTGAGCTTAGAGGCGCTCGATTTTCGAAAAATTAGCTCACAGGCGCGTACATTGCTGCATTTGGATCTGTTCTCCCAGTTCTTGGCCCAAGGAAGAACAGATCTTCGCGTTGTGTACTTTCGTGGCTCTTATTTTCAGCCGAAGCAACGAAATGCAGTACAATTTTGGCCCCTGCTCTCGGATTCAGGAGTGAGCAATTTGTTGGTTTTCTCTGTTCTTGCCACTGTTTCAGCTTTGGAGTAATTTGTTCCATCCATGATGCTGAGATCTGCAGGACGTAAGAGGACTGTTCAGTTCATGCGTAGCAGTTTTTGCCACCTTTTATTTTATTTTGGTAGGTAGCACATGTTCTGTAATGCCGGTCAATTCTGCTAGATCGGGTCTGGAATGTTTTTCCCCCTCGTCATGTTTGTCCCTCTTGGTGACAGGGAAAGGCTCAGTAAATTAGCTCTTGATGAAAGATCTGATTGAATCACAAATCCTTTCAGATCGATAAGCCGCATGCTTCTTGAAATCTCACTAGTTCATAGTACTGTGAAACGCCTTGCAGTTCTCAGAAATTGCAGAAATCGGAAGAACAGCGTGATACTGTTCCTGCATAAGCCAGGAACCACAATTTAAAATCTCCTGTTGTTGGCCAGTAAATTAAGTAATTACCGCGTTTTTGTGGGTGTAGAATTTGCAGACTAGGTAATTCAGGTTCTTATGAAATACGCGAAAAGAAAAACCAGTGCTTAATTCTTGGTTGTTCTTGCGTGACCTCAGGGATTTTGGGCAAAGCAGGGGACCTTCAGGATGAAGCTCAGAGCAGGCATTTTTGCCGTGACCATGCTCGCCATGGCCGTGCTCTCCTCCCCAGCATTGGCGCAGAAGACGAAGAGCCCCCCTGCTCCGCCGGCGGCCGTCCTCCCGCCGTCCCCAGCACCGGCGCCGGCGCCGCGCCACGTGGACCTCGCGGACCTCCTGAGCGTGGCCGGCCCGTTCCACACCTTCCTGGACTACCTCCAGAAGACCAACGTCCTGGAGACCTTCCAGAGCAAGGCGAACGACACCAAGGAGGGGATCACCATGTTCGTGCCCAAGGACTCGGCGTTCGCGGCGCTGAGGACGACGACGTTCGCCAACCTCACCAGCGACCAGCTCAAGTCGCTGATGCTGTACCACGCGCTGCCCAAGTACTACTCGCTGGCCGAGTTCAACAAGCTGAGCAGCCTCAACCCGGTGGCCACCTTCGCGGGGTCGCAGTACACGCTCAACCTCACCGACAACATGGGCAGCATCCGGATCAAGTCCATGTGGTCCAACCCCAAGATCAGCAGCAGCGTCTACTCCACCCGCCCGGTCGCCGTCTACGAGGTCGACAAGGTGCTGCTGCCGATGCAGATCTTCAAGAGCGACCCGCCGCTGGCCCCGGCTCCCGCGCCCGCCCCCGTCGACGCCAAGTCCTCTGATGACGCGCCTAGCCCGGCGTCGGGGAAGCCGGCGAACGAGAAGGCCAAGGCGGGATCCAAGAGCGCGTCGCACCGCGCCGGCGTCAGTGTGGCCAGTTACCTGGCGCTCGCGGTCTCCGGTGGCCTGATGATGCTGTTGTGAGTGAGAGACTGATGAGAGAGGTCAGTGGCGGGGTTCATCCGTGCTGCCCCGCTGCTTAGTTTTTACTACATGGATTGTTGCTGAGTTCATTCTTTGGACATAGTAGGCGTTGTGCTAGGATTTGCATCATATATGCTTCTGTGGTTGGTCCTTGTTGATACTACTAGTACTTGATATACTACTACTTTATTTGTGCATGTATGCAGAGAGTATTTCAGTACTCAGGGCTCTAGAGACAGTGGCTGATTCTTGTCATGCGCTTGATCTTGAAGAAGAAAATGACATGCCATATGAAGTACTCCCTCGTTTTAAAAAAATATAAGGTGTATTATTTTTTTTCAAAATCAATTTTTTGTATGTTTGATCAAGTTTATAGCAAAATATACCAAAATCTACACTACTAAATAAATAAATATGAAAATATATTTCATGATGAATCTAATGATAATGATTTGGTGTTTTTACATTGGTATTTTTCTATGTAAACTTGTTCAAAGTTAGGGAAGTTTGACATTTTGAAAAATCAATACGCCTTATATTTTAAAACAGCGGGAGTATTTATTTAGAGTAATATTACAAAAGCTTGTACAAGGCCGATTTATCGTCGGACCACATTTAAAAAAAAATACTTCCCACTTAACCATAATTTTGGGACAGTTTACTTCACACCACTCAAACAAAGTACTGCATCTCTATTTACATGATGTCTTTGTTCTTTGTGATATAACTTTGATCACTAAGTTAACCAATAATCTATAAATTTTGTGTGATATAATTTTAGCATTAGAAGACCTTTTCAAATTGAATTCAATGATATGTTTTCTTAACACACAATTTAGCATCAAGGGGTACAAAGTATCATAAACACACATAGCCATTGAACAATTAGTGTGTACACAATCAAACCCAAAACACACACAACGATAGGCCACATTGACAGAAGGCAAATTCATATAAGACCAAAACTAAGACTTTGACGAATGGGGTGGGGACCTATCCGAAGACCATGTCATCACCCATGTGGGTAAAAACATCCTTGGCCATCTGCTCCAACTGCGTACACACCTTCATGAACAGCGAATGGTGCTCCGGTCACTGAAGAATGTACCACAAACGGAGCTAGTGCGTACATCAGGAAATAAACTACGGTGGAGAGGATTTTTTACCACTGAAAACCAAGTCATTACATAGTGAGAGCAACCAAATCAAAGTTGACGCTGCGACTATAATAAACATGCAATACTTGTGTGAAACCCATCTAGCCAGTGACCAAACATGTTGGCAATACTACATGGTGCGTACAAGTTGGACACGATGTGGATGAGGGTCCATGTAGCGCTCGCAAAGTCGACTTGGAAGAAAATATGTTTAATCGTTTTATCATGGTGACAAAAAACACTTTTTTTGCTTTCCTGCTAATTGCAGCAAACAAGGTTACCCTTTGTCAGTATCACACCTCGGCGTAGGTACCGTGAGAAAAAATTACTATCTCTGTAACTAAATATAAGATGTTTTTGCAGTTCATATGGAACTGCAAAATCCAAATCGAATGGGAAAACCGGGATGGTTCTCACGCGTCACGTGTCGGCTGGCCTCGTCAAACACCGAATAAAACGAGCCTTGATTGAGTTAGACTAACCGGTCATTTCTCCATCCCATCTGACTGTCGCCTGCCAAAGCACATCATGACCAAAGGTATACCACATTGGGAACCCTCGCAAGGCTTAGCTGCTTACCATTCGTAAATCCAGTCCCATCTTCCAGTACACGGGCAGCGACAAGACAATGTATGTCCAATCACCAACCTTACACGCAAAATTAACTATTGACACCGTATTGATTTAAAGCATCGCTAGGAGCAAGGCATGATGATGGTGTTACGGCAATCAAGAAACCTACTCTGGTGCACACTTAATGTCGCAGGGACGTCGCTAGAGATCTTATATGAAGGGTTGCCCTAAGGTTGTGGCGGCGTCAAGCCTTCGTGTCGATGTTACTCATTTTTTGTTGGGTCCTTTGGTCCAAAAATTTAGCATGAGCTGGCCTTTTGTGACGCCATCTATCGTGGTGTTTGAGTTGCATGGTAGACGTCATGGTCCAAGGCGTTTCCTCCGTGGGCAGGGGTGGCCAGCCAGGGCCAAGGCCCACCCCAAGAATCTGAAATCGCTTGTTAATAGCAAATAAACAGTCGAAAGTCCTATTCTGAGCCCGAGCTCAAATGCTCCCTGATGAACAGTAAAATAAAAAATAATAGTAAAAAATTCAAAAAATTCTGATTTTTTTTTTGATAAACTTTGACAAATTTTTTGTATTCCTGCAAACTTTCAGCACGAAATGACATTCGTGGAAGACGTGGCAAAAAAACAAAATCAGTAGTCCAAAATGTTTTCAAAACTAGCATTTGTGGAACATCGATTTTGTTTTTTTGCCACCACTTGCACGGTGTCATCTTGTGCTGAAATTTTGCAAGCATACAAAACATTTGACAAGGGTTGTCACAAAAAAAATCAGAGTTTTTTTAAAAAAATTACTATTTTTTTGATTTTACTGTTCATCGGGGAGCATCAGAGTTCGGGAGCAGATACTCCACGTTCATAAACAGTAGCCTTTTTTGAATTTTCCCTACAATCGCCCCCTCAACATTTGGATTTCAGCAATCTTGCCTCCGGCACTATCCATGGGACTTGCATCTCTCACGGAGAGCGAAAAGCCATGAAGCATGGCGTTTGGGCCAGGGGTAAACGCCGTGGATCATGGCGTCTTCCATGCAACCTAAGCCCAACTCCAACGCACGACCCCAAACGGACGTCCGTTTTGTCCGGATTTTGTACGTTTGGGTAGGGCAATGGGGCGGCGTTCGGCTGTTTTCCTCGATGCGCTGGCCGTGCACCCAACACGCGGACGCATCTCGTCCGACCGCCTGGAATTTTTTGTAAATGAAATTTTGTCACCACGACCGTAGTTCATGTTGGCGGCCATAGTTCATGTCGGCGAGTGCGCCAGCGACCGGCACACATATGCCAGCCTACGGAATGATCAACCCCCGAGTTTTTACGCTGGCAACAAAGCCAGCGGCCGGCACGCTTGCCAGCCTACAAAATGATTAACCCCCCAAGTTCTCTCGCCGACAACAAAGCCAGTGGCCGGCACCCTTGCTAGCCTTCAAAATGAACAACCCCACAAGTTTTCTCGCCGGCAACAAAGCCAGCGGCCGGCACACTTGCCAGCCTTCGAAAAGAACGGCCATAGTCCACGACCGAGTCCTCCCTCGTTCATGCCGTGTCGGTCGAACATCTCCTTTTGCCGGCTATCGAACCAACTTCTTCTCTTCGGGGACATGTTGGTCAAGTCCACACTCATGATTGCTAGCGCCACCTCTTTTGCTTTGGTGTCGGCATTGGTGGCCTCGATCGCGAGCTTCTTCGTTCCTCCTCTTGGCGGCCTCCTCCATGTTGAGCTTCCTCCTCTTGACGGCCTCCTCCATGTCAAGCTTCTTCGTTTGGAGCTCCAAGTATATCTTCATTTGCTCCTCCTTTCCTTGGCGCTTCCTCTCGTCCCTCACTTCCTTTTGAGTCATCATGCTGTGCAAAGTTTCTTGCAAGGCAAAAGATGCCGCATCACGCTTCTCGTCAATCGTCAAATTGGTCTTGCCCCTTGGCCTCTTCACCAAATCTCAATCCCCAGCCACGGCCGCCGGCCCTCCTTTCTTCTTTAGAGCGGCATATTGATCTTTGAACTTGGGGCAATCTTTGATGAGTGTCCAACAATGGGTGAGAGTGAATGGCTTGTTCTTATGCCGGACCTTGAAGGCTTTCAAAGATTGGAATGCCTACACAATCAAAGAGAAGGCCACAAATGTAATAGCGAAGGACACGAGATGCAACAAATTTGAACATGGCATACCAATGAAAGAGGAAGAGGTCATACCAAGTCGCCCACGCCTAGGCCACTCACGGGACGGGCTTCAATGCTCTCAAGCGCAGCACAAAACTTGTTGCATTCTTGTTGACTGAAACCCATCTCTATTGGATTGAGTTGATGCCACTGTTACTCGCAAACTTGTAGGGTGCAAACTTCCTCCGTTCATGAAAGGTTTTATGAACTCTCGTCCAAAAAACGGATCCTTTTTGCTCAGCACCGGTCTTGGGATCTTGGCCTATCTCCTTCCAACTCTCGCAAATCAACATGTCCTCATCTTTGGTGAATGATCCTGTGTGAATGCTTTGCTTCCTCCTTTGTGCGTTGATAACCCACAAGTATAGGGGATCAATTGTAGCTTTTTCGATAAATAAGAGTGTCGAACCCAACGAGGAGCTAAAGGTAGAATTAATATTCCCTTCAAGTTCTATCGACCACCGATACAACTCTACACACGCTTAACGTTCGTTTTACCTAGAACAAGTATAAAACTATTTTGTAGGTGATAGGATAGGTTTGCAAGAATAAAACTAGAAGTACTTTGCGAGAATAAAACTACGAGTAATTTGCAAGATAATAAAAGTTAGTTGTTTAGTAGAAAGCTTTTGTAACACAAGAGAATGATTTGTCCATAGGCAATCGATAACTAGACCAGTAATCATTATTGCAATTTTATATGAGGGAGAGGCATGAGCTAACATACTTTTCGTACTTGGATCATATGCACTTATGATTGGAACTCTAGCAAGCATCCGCAACTACCAAAGATCATTAAGGTAAAACCCAACCATAGCATTAAGTATCAAGTCCTCTTTATTCCCATACGCAACAACCCCCTTACTTGGGTGTAAGCTTCTGTCACTCTAGCTGCCCACCATAAGAGAATTATGAACGTATTGCAAACCCTACAGCGGGGATCCCTCACGCTTGCGCGACACGGAGGGCACCATAGGACAGCACCAAAATAAAGCATACAACTCAAACCAATCACGATCATCAATCAACCCATAGGACAAAACGAATCTACTCAAACATCATAGGATGGCCACAAATCATTGGATAATAATATGTAGCATTAAGCACCATGTTTAAGTAGAGAATTACAGCGGGAAAAGAGAGGTTACACCGCTGCATAGAGGGGGAGAGAGTTGGTGTTGACGGCGGCGAAGTTGTTGGTGTAGATCGCCATCACGATGTTTCCTCCGGCGGCGCTCCGGCGCCACCGGAAGAGAGGGGGAGAGAGAGCCCCCTCCTTCTTCTTCTTCCTTGGTCTCCCCCCTAGATGGGAGAAGGTTTTCCCCTCTGGTCCTTGGCTTCCATGGCACCCGGAGGGGCGAGAGCCCCTCCGAGATTGGATCTCTCTCTCTCTGTTCTCTTCTGTTTCGCGTTCCTGTTTTCTGGCCCTTCACCGTTTCTTAAACTCCCGGAGATCCGTAACTCCAATTGCGCTGAAATTTTAATACGATTTTTTCTGGATATTAGCTTCCTTGCGCCCGAAGAAGAGCCCCAACCGACTTACGGTGTGCCCACGAGGCACCACTGCGTGCCAGGGGGAGGCGCGCCCATGTGGCTTGTGGAGGCTGTGGGCCTTCGTTTCGGTTGATTCCACCTCCCAAAAATCACATATATTCCAAAATAATTCTCCGTAAAATTTTATTGCATTTGGACTTCGTTTGGTATGGATTTTCTGTGAAAAAAAAACAAGCAGAAAACAGGAACTGGCACTGGACACTGGATCAATATGTTAGTCCAAGAAATCATATAAAATGTTGCCACAAGTATGTGGAAATTGTAGGATATTGGCATGAAACAATCAAAAATTATAGATACGACGGAGACGTATCATGCGTCAGCTCTTTGGGTGAGCTCATCGATAAACAATGGCTCCTCCACAATGTCGACGCTCTCTTCTTCCTCATCTTCGCAATAGATGTCATTATCTTCATGCCATGAGTTGCCATGGTCGTCGGTCTCTTCTTCAACATTGACACCATAGTGCTCGGCACCATCTTGGCCGCGACCGTCTTGGCTTCGGGTCTCGTCGGGATCGTAGCCTTGGCCTTGGCCCTTGTGTGGAAGGCCTGGCCACGACCCTCATAGATGACGTTCTCCATGAATGCGTTGTAGTCGGGGTCGTCGACCGCCGGCGTCGGGATTGGCATTTCGTCGAATGCTACTTGTAGTCTACGTTGGTATTTCCCCAAAGAGGAGAGGATGATTGATGACCCACAAGTATAGGGGATCGCAACAGTTTTCGAGGGTAGAGTATTCAACCCAAATTTATTGATTCGACACAAGGGGAGCCAAAGAATATTTGCAAGTATTAGCAGTTGAGTTGTCAATTCAACCACACCTGGAGACTAAATATCTGCAGCAGAGTGATCAGTAGCACAGTAGTATGGTAGTTTGATAGCAATAGCAACAATAGTAACGGTAACAGTAACGGTAGCAGCAATAGTTTTGTAACAATTGTGACAGTAGTAGCAACAGTAGTAACTTAGCAAAGAACATTATGTGAAAATCTTGTAGGCATTGGATCGGTGATTATGTTGGATAACATTCATCATGTAACAGTCATAACCTCGGGCGACACAGAACTAGCTCCAATTCATCAATGTAATGTAGGCATGTATTCCGTATATAGTCATACATGCTTGCGATAAGAACTTGCATGACATTTTTTGTCCTACCCTCCCGTGGCAGCGGGGTCCATAAGGAAACTAAGGGATATTAAGGCCTCCTTTTAATAGAGAACCGGAACAAAGCATTAACACATAGTGAATACATGAACCCCTCAAACTATGGCAATCACCGGAAAGAATCCCAATTATTGTCACCTTGGGGTATGCGGATCATGGCACGTAATAGGTGTATATAAATTGCAAGATAGGATCAAGAACACAAATATATTCATGAAAACATAAAGGGTTCAGATCTGAAATCATGGCACTCGGGCCCTAGTGACAAGCATTAAGCATAGCAAAGTCATAGCAACATCAATCTCAGAACATAGTGGATACTAGGGATCAAGCCCTAACAAAACTAACTCGATTACATGATAAATCTCATCCAACCATCACCGTCCAGCAAGCCTACGAAGGAATTACTCACTCCTGGTGGTGAGCATCATGAAATTGGTGATGGAGGATGGTTGATGATGACGATGACGGAAGATCCCCCTCTCCACAGCCCCGAACGGACTCCAGATCTGGCCTCTCGATGAAGAACAGGAGGTGGCGGCGGCTCCGTATCGTGAAACGCGATGAAACTTCTTCTCCTATTTTTTCTCTGGAATTATGAATTTATAGGCCTAAGATTAGGGTCAGCGGAGCCACGTAGGCCCCACAAGCCACCAGGGCGCGCCGGGGGGGGGGGGGGGGTGGCGCGCCCTGGTGCCTCGTGGGCAGCTGGTGCCTGATACGGCTCCAACGTATCTATAATTTTTGATTGTTCCATGCTGTTATATTATCAATCTTGGATGTTTTTATATGCATTTACAACAATTATATATCATTTTTGGAGACTAACCTATTAACTTAGTGCCCAGTGCCAGTTAATGTTTTCTGCCCTATTTTTGTTTTACAGAATATCAATACCAAACGAAGTCCAAATGCCACGAAACTTTTTGGAGATTTTTTATTGGGCAAGGTAAACACTAGAAGCTTTGGGAGAAGACCAGACGCCAGAGGAGGTGGCCACGAGCCACCAGGGCGTGCCTGGGGGGGGGGGGGGCAGGCGCACCCTGGTGCCTCCTGGGCCCACCTCAGCTCCGTTTGACCTAATTCCTCCACTATAAATTCCCAAAAAATTAGAAACCCTCAGGGGAGTCCACAAAATACTTTTTTCGCTGCCGCAAGCTTCTGTTCTCGAGAGATCCCATCTGGGGTCCTTCTCCGGTAATCTGCCGGAGGGGGAATCGATCACGGAGGGGCTCTACATCAACCTTGCTGCCCTTCCGATGATGCGTGAGTAGTTTACCACAGACCTTCCGGTCCATAGTTAGTAGCTAGATGCCTTCTTCTCTCTTTTTGATCTTCAATACAATGTTCTCCTCAATGTTCTTGGAGTTCTATCCGATGTAGTCACTTTTTGCGGTGTGTTTGTTGGGATCCGATGAATTGTGAGTTTATGATCAGATTATCCATGAATATTATTTGATTCTTCTCTGATCTCTTTTATGCATGATTATTATAGCTTCGTATTTTTTCTCCGATCTATTGATTTGGTTTGGCCAACTAAGTTGATTTATCTTGCCATGGGAAGAGGTGCTTTGTAATGGGTTCAATCTTGCGGTGATCAATCCCAGTGACAGAAAGGGACATGACACGTATGTATCATTGCTATTAAGGGTAAAAAGATGGGGTTTATTCATACGTGAGTTTATCTTGTCTACATCATGTCATCGTTCTTAAGGCGTTACTCCGTTCTTTATGGACTTAATACACTAGATGCATGCTGGATAGCGGTCGATGTGTGGAGTAATAGTAGTAGATGCAGGCAGGAGTCGGTCTACTTGTCTCGGACGTGATGCCTATATACATGATCATTGCCTTGGATATCGTCATGATTATTTGCTTTTCTATCAATTGCCCAACAGTAATTTGTCTACCCACCGTATGCTATTTTCTCAAGAGATGCCTCTAGTGAAAACTATGGCCCCCGGGTCTATCTAAATCATATACTAAAACCCTAAAAATACTTGCTGCACTTTTTCTTTATTTATTTTATTTTGTATTTTTGTTTCAATCTATCTATCTATCACATACAATTTAATCTTGCAATTACCGCCGAGGGATTGACAACCCCTCGTTTGCGTTGGGTGCAAGGGTTTGTTGTTTGTGTGCAAGTACTGCCAACGAGGTGTTGCGTGATTCTCCTACTGGATTGATAACCTTGGTTTCATAACTGAGGGAAATACTTACCTTTACTGTGCTGCATCATCCCTTCCTCTATGGGGAAAATACCAACGCAAGCTACAAGTAGCAGGATGAATTTCTGGCGCCGTTGCCGGGGAGACATCATCAACATCTATCAAATACCTATGCACAAAACTTATATCTCCTTGCATTTACTTTATTTACCTTTGCCTCTCGTTTTCATGTCCCCCACTTCCAAAAAGTTTTTACAAAAATACAAAAATATTTTCCATTTGCCTTTTTGCTTGTTTGCTATCTTTGCTTGTGTTGCCATGTGCCTTCTATTTGCTTGCATCTTCGCTTGCTAAAAATCTATTGATATGGATCCTCATCCACTTGCTAATCTTTTCAAAAGACCCAATTATGATGAACCAATTGCTAGTGAGTTGAGTGCACTTGATTTCCTCTATGAAGTTTTGCTTAAAAATCATGAATCTGAAAATTGTGATGAAGTGCTGAAAGAAGAAACTTATAAAATGATTCATGATAGCTCCTTCAATGAAAAGCATGATTGCAATAATTTTATTATAATTTCTATTAGTGTCAATTGTGCTAATGATATGCAAAACTCCAAGCTTGGGGATGATGATTTTGTTACGTCCACTACTTATTGCAATGATCATGATTGGGGTGATAATGCTTCTTATGATCTTGAAAATTTATTTAAGCCTCATGATGAATATGCTATTGATAATAATGTTTACAATAATAATTTTGGAAGAGTGTCAACTTTAGGTAAAAATAATCCCACACATTTGGAGAGTGTTCAATCTTATGAAATTTTTGATAAAAGTGGGTTTGGAGAGGTCATGACCTTATTTGATGATAATCCCACTATTTTGGAAGGGTGTCAACTTTGCATGCATATGGATCGTGAAGAGAAAATTTTATATGATAGCTATTTTGTTGAATTTGATTATGATCCTACATGTAATTATTATGAGAGAGGAAAATATGATTGTAGAAACTTTCATGTTACTAAATTGCCTCTCGATATGTTGAAATTATTAATGCTTCATTCTTCCTATTTGCATATGCTAGATATTGCTTGTCTTGATAATTTGTTTTCCTATAAAATGCCTATGCATAGGAAGTATGTTAGACTTAAATGTGTTTTTCATATGCTTCATGATGCTCTCCTTGTGTTTAAATTATTATCTTTCGTATGAGCATCCTTGAAATCTCAAGCCTATCTTAATGGCGATAAAGAAAGAGCTTGTTGGGAGGCAATCCAATGAATAAAATAAATTTTTACCTTTTGTTTCTGTTATTGTGTGTTTTTACAATTATGCTACTGTTATGATTGTGTTTTTGTGTTTTTAATTAGTGTTTGTGCCAAGTAAAACCTTTGGGGTGATTTGGAAGATAGTATAATTGATGCTGTTTGGAAAACAGAAAGTTTTGCGTCCAGTGCTGGAATTTTGGTTATGTACTGGCGCATCAGAAAAATCTGAAATTTTCACAAAATATTGGTATATGAATTTCCCACGTTGTCCTAATTTTTCAGAATTTTTGGAGTTACAGAAGTATGGATTTTAAATAGGTTGCTACAGACTGTTCTGTTTTTGACAGATTCTGTTTTTGATGCACTTCTTGCTTGTTTTGATGGAACTATGGATTGTATCGGGGGGTATAAGCCATGGATAAGTTAGAATACAGTAGGTATAATGCAAAAATAAAATATGAATGGGTTTGCAATAGTACCTAAAGTAGTGATTTATTTTGTAATACTAACGGATCTCACGAAGGTTTTGTTGAGTTTTGTGTGATTGAAGTTTTCAAGTTTTGGGTGAGATCACGATGGATGAAGGAATAAGGAGTAGCAAGAGCCTAAGCTTGGGGATGCCCGAGGCACCCCAAGGTAATATTCAAGGAAGACTAAAGCGTCTAAGCTTGGGGATCCCCCGGAAGGCATCCCCTCTTTCTTCTACCAACCATCGGTAATTTTACTTGGAGCTATATTTTTATTCGTCACATGATATGTGTTTTGCTTGGAGCGTCGTGTATTATATAAGTCTTTGCTTTGTTTGCTTTTTAGTTTGTCACAATCATCCTTGCTGAACACACCTATTTTGAGAGAGCCACATGTTATCATGATTTGTTAGAATACTCTATGTGCTTCACTTAAAAAAATTGAGCTAGGCAGTTGCTCTAGTGCTTCACTTAAATATTTTTGAGCACGGAGGTGGCTATATTTTGAAGAAATAAACTCTCATGCTTCACTTATATAATTGTGAGAGTTGATAAAATTTTGAAGAAATATTTGCACTCTCATGCTTCACTTATATTATTTTGAGAGTTGATAAAATTTTGATGAAAGTAACGGTAATTTTCACAAGATATGAATTTGGTCCCAAAGTGATGAATATTCAAGAGGGATATAATAAAAACTTTCATATAGATCATTGGATATGATAAGTGTGATTCCTTGCAATAGTTTTGCGATATGGAGATGATGATATGTGAGTCATGTTAGTGAGTAATTGTGATTTAGTAAGAATATTCGTGTTAAGGTTTGTGATTCCCTATGCATGCACATTAAGTTAATAGTTATGCAAAGAAATTATATCCTACTTATGGTGCATCATTCGGTGTTAGTTATGTTCAATGCATGTTTATGACCATTTTCGTTTTTTGGTTGGTTGCTTCTCAATCTATTTGCTAGCCTTCATTTGTACTAAGCGGAAATACTGCTTGTGCATCCAAACTCTTTAAACCCAAGTTGTGCCAAATGAGTCCACTATATCTACCTATATGCGGTATTTCCATGCCGTTCCAAGTAAATTTGCGTATGCCAACTCTAATTTTCAAAATAATTTTTCCGTTTTGTGCGCCCGTACTGCTCATGAAGCGGCAGGGGGTGGCCAATATTTTCCATGCTAGGTGTGTTATTCTCACGATGAGTGTTTATTCACTTGTCATTGCATGAGAGAATGGTTGGTAATAGGGATGCCCAGTCCCACAATGAATCAAAAATTAATAACAACAAAATTCCTTGGAAAGTGTTGGTATGGAGGGCACCCGTGGATACGGCTAGCCATGGATTGTGAAAGAATGGTGGAAGGGAAATAAACTTTACTTTCTGTTTGGGAACCGCCTATCATGTGTCTAGCATGGAAGATATTGGGAATTCTCGGTCGTTTCGTTGACAGGAAAAGCATGCCTCTCAAAATATTTTTATCTCTCTAATTTAAGCTTTGAGCTCCGGCACATTTGACAAATCTCTGCTTCCCTCTGCGATGGGCCTATCTATTTACGTTTATGCAATTTTTATTTTTATTTTGAGTCTCCATCTTCTCTTATAAAGCACCAACTAGAGAGCACTATTGTCATACTTGTGCATTGAATATAGCTAATATGGAGTGTGTTTCATGAATGAATCAATGATTGAGCATAATGGGCTAGGGATAACTTTCTTTAGCGTTGATATTTTGAAAGACATGGTTGCTTGTTAGCATGCTTGAGTATTTATATTTTCATGTCAAACTATAGACTATTGCTTTGAATCATTCAAGTCTAATGTCCATGCTATAAAAGAAAAGAATATGTGATGAATATGATAGGCAGCATTCCACATCAAAAATTCTGTTTTTATCATTTACCTACTCGAGGACGAGCAGGAATTAAGCTTGGGGATGCTAATACGTCTCCAATGTATCTATAATTTTTGATTGTTCCATGCTGTTATATTATCAATCTTGGATGTTTTTATATGCATTTACAGCAATTATATATCATTTTTGGAGATTAATCTATTAACTTAGTGCCCAGTGCCAGTTGCTGTTTTCTGCCCTGTTTTTGTTTTACAGAATATCAATACCAAACGAAGTCCAAATGCCACGAAACTTTTTGGAGATTTTTTATTGGGCAATATAAACACTAGAAGCTTCGGGAGAAGACCAGACGCCAGAGGAGGTGGCCACGAGCCACCAGGGCGCGCCTGGGGGGGGCAGGCGCGCCCTGGTGCCTCGTGGGCCCACCTCAGCTCCGTTTGACCTAATTCCTCCACTATAAATTCCCAAGAAATCAGAAACCCTCAGGGGAATCCACGAAATACTTTTTTCGCCGCCGCAAGCTTCTGTTCTCGAGAGATCCCGTTTGGGGTCCTTCTCCGGTAATCTGCCGGAGGGGGAATCGATCACGGAGGGGCTCTACATCAACCTTGCTGCCCTTCCGATGATGCGTGAGTAGTTTACCACAGACCTTCGGGTCCATAGTTAGTAGCTAGATGGCTTCTTCTCTCTTTTTGATCTTCAATACAATGTTCTCCTCGATGTTCTTGGAGTTCTATCCGATGTAATCACTTTTTGCGGTGTGTTTGCTGGGATACAATAATTTCTGGCCCTTCACCGTTTCTTAAATTCCCGGAGATCCGTAACTCCAATTGCGCTGAAATTTTAAAATGACTTTTTCTGGATATTAGCTTCCTTGCGCCCGAAGAAGAGCCCCAACCGACTTACGGTGTGCCCACGAGGCACCACCGCGCGCCAGGGGGGAGGCGCGCCCATGTGGCTTGTGGAGGCTGTGGGCCTCCGTTTGCGTTGATTCCACCTCCCAAAAATCACATATATTCCAAAATAATTCTTCGTAAAATTTTATTGCATTTGGACTTCGTTTGATATGGATTTTCTGTGAAACAAAAAACAAGCAGAAAACAGGAACTGGCACTGGGCACTGGATCAATATGTTAGTCCAAGAAATCATATAAAATGTTGCAAAAAGTATGTGGAAATTGTAGGATATTGGCATGAAACAATCAAAAATTATAGATATGATGGAGACGTATCATGCGTCGGCTCTTTGGGTGAGCTCATCGATAAACAATGGCTCCTCCGCAATGCCGACGCTCTCTTCTTCCTCATCTTCGCAATAGATGTCATTATCTTCATGACATGAGTTGCCATGGTCGTCGGTCTCTTCTTCATCATGGACACCATAGTGCTCGGCACCATCTTGGCCGCGACCGTCTTGGCTTCGGGTCTCGTCGGGATCATAGCCTTGGCCTTGGCCCTTGTGTGGAAGGCCTGGCCACGACCCTCGTAGATGACGTTCTCCATGAATGCGTTGTAGTCGGGGTCGTCGACCGCCGGCGTCGGGATTGGCATTTCGTCGAATGCTACTTGTAGTCTATGTTGGTATTTCCCCGAAGAGGAGAGGATGATTGATGACCCACAAGTATAGGGGATCGCAACATTTTTCGAGGGTAGAGTATTCAACCCAAATTTATTTGCAAGTATTAGCAGTTGAGTTGTCAATTCAACCACACCTGGAGACTAAATATCTGCAGCAGAGTGATCAGTAGCACAGTAGTATGGTAGTTTGATAGCAATAGCAACAATAGTAACGGTAACAGTAACGGTAGCAGCAATAGTTTTGTAACAATTGTGACAGTAGTAGCAATAGTAGTAACTTAGCAAAGAACATTATGTGAAAATCTTGTAGGCATTGGATCGGTGATTATGTTGGATAACATTCATCATGTAACAGTCATAACCTCGGGCGACACAGAACTAGCTCCAATTCATCAATGTAATGTAGGCATGTATTCCGTATATAGTCATACATGCTTGCGATAAGAACTTGCATGACATTTTTTGTCCTACCCTCCCGTGGCAGCGGGGTCCATAAGGAAACTAAGGGATATTAAGGCCTCCTTTTAATAGAGAACCGGAACAAAGCATTAACACATAGTGAATACATGAACCCCTCAAACTATGGCAATCACCGGAAAGAATCCCAATTATTGTCACCTTGGGGTATGCGGATCATGGCACGTAATAGGTGTATATAAATTGCAAGATAGGATCAAGAACACAAATATATTCATGAAAACATAAAGGGTTCAGATCTGAAATCATGGCACTCGGGCCCTAGTGACAAGCATTAAGCATAGCAAAGTCATAGCAACATCAATCTCAGAACATAGTGGATACTAGGGATCAAGCCCTAACAAAACTAACTCGATTACATGATAAATCTCATCCAACCATCACCGTCCAGCAAGCCTACGAAGGAATTACTCACTCCTGGTGGTGAGCATCATGAAATTGGTGATGGAGGATGGTTGATGATGACGATGACGGAAGATCCCCCTCTCCACAGCCCCGAACGGACTCCAGATCTGGCCTCTCGATGAAGAACAGGAGGTGGCGGCGGCTCCGTATCGTGAAACGCGATGAAACTTCTTCTCCTATTTTTTCTCTGGAATTATGAATTTATAGGCCTAAGATTAGGGTCAGCGGAGCCACGTAGGCCCCACAAGCCACCAGGGCGCGCCGGGGGGGGGGGGGGGGGTGGCGCGCCCTGGTGCCTCGTGGGCAGCTGGTGCCTGATACGGCTCCAACGTATCTATAATTTTTGATTGTTCCATGCTGTTATATTATCAATCTTGGATGTTTTTATATGCATTTACAACAATTATATATCATTTTTGGAGACTAACCTATTAACTTAGTGCCCAGTGCCAGTTAATGTTTTCTGCCCTATTTTTGTTTTACAGAATATCAATACCAAACGAAGTCCAAATGCCACGAAACTTTTTGGAGATTTTTTATTGGGCAAGGTAAACACTAGAAGCTTTGGGAGAAGACCAGACGCCAGAGGAGGTGGCCACGAGCCACCAGGGCGCGCCTGGGGGGTGCAGGCGCGCCCTGGTGCCTCCTGGGCCCACCTCAGCTCCGTTTGACCTAATTCCTCCACTATAAATTCCCAAAAAATTAGAAACCCTCAGGGGAGTCCACAAAATACTTTTTTCGCCACCGCAAGCTTATGTTCTCGAGAGATCCCATCTAGGGTCCTTCTCCGGTAATCTGCCGGAGGGGGAATCGATCACGGAGGGGCTCTACATCAACCTTGCTGCCCTTCCGATGATGCGTGAGTAGTTTATCACAGACCTTCGGGTCCATAGTTAGTAGCTAGATGGCTTCTTCTCTCTTTTTGATTTTCAATACAATGTTCTCCTCGATGTTCTTGGAGTTCTATCCGATGTAATCACTTTTTGCGGTGTGTTTGTTGGGATCCGATGAATTGTGAGTTTATGATCAGATTATCCATGAATATTATTTGAGTCTTCTCTGATCTCTTTTATGCATGATTATTATAGCTTCGTATTTTTTCTCCGATCTATTGATTTGGTTTGGCCAACTAAGTTGATTTATCTTGCCATGGGAAGAGGTGCTTTGTAATGGGTTCGATCTTGCGGTGCTCAATCCCAGTGACAGAAAGGGACATGACACGTATGTATCATTGCTATTAAGGGTAAAAAGATGGGGTTTATTCATACGTGAGTTTATCTTGTCTACATCGTGTCATCGCTCTTAAGGCGTTACTCCGTTCTTTATGGACTTAATACACTAGATGCATGCTGGATAGCGGTCGATGTGTGGAGTAATAGTAGTAGATGCAGGCAGGAGTCGGTCTACTTGTCTCGGACGTGATGCCTATATACATGATCATTGACTTGGATATCGTCATGATTATTTGCTTTTCTATCAATTGCCCAACAGTAATTTGTCTACCCACCGTATGCTATTTTCTCGAGAGAAGCCTCTAGTGAAAACTATGCCCCCGGGTCTATCTAAATCATATACTAAAACCCTAAAAATACTTGCTGCACTTTTTTTTATTTATTTTATTTTGTATTTTTGTTTCAATCTATCTATCTATCACATACAATTTAATCTTGCAATTACCGCCGAGGGATTGACAACCCCTCGTTTGCGTTGGGTGCAAGGGTTTGTTGTTTGTGTGCAAGTACTGCTAACGAAGTGTTGCGTGATTCTCCTACTGGATTGATAACCTTGGTTTCATAACTGAGGGAAATACTTACCTCTACTGTGCTGCATCATCCCTTCCTCTTCGGGGAAAATACCAACGCAAGCTACAAGTAGCAGTGCCCCCCCTCCAGTGGATCTTGGCTCCAGTATTTTTTATTTATTCCATAAAAAATCTCCAAAAAGTTTCGTCCAATTCCGAGAACTTTTATTTCTGCACAAAAAACAACACCATGGTAGTTCTGCTGAAAACAGCGTCAGTCCGGGTTAGTTTCATTCAAATCATGCAAATTAGAGTCCAAAACAAGAGCAAACGTGTTTGGAAAAGTAGATACGACGGAGACGTATCAACTCCCCCAAGCTTAACTCATTGCTTGTCCTCAAGCAATTCAGTTGACAAACTGAAAGTGATAAAGAAAAACTTTTACGAACTCTTTTGTTCTTGTATCTATATATATGCTTAAATAATACCCAGGTTTTCAGCAAAGATTATAACTAACCATGCAAATGATAACTCTTAAAAATTATATTCACTCATATCAATGGCATAATCAACTAGCGAGCAATAATAAGATATCTCAAATGCCAACACTTTGTCAAAACAATTATGATATAATATGACAACATGGTATCTCGCTAGCCCTTTCTGAGCCCGCAAAACATAAATGCAGAGCACCTCCAAAGTTCAAGCAGCGACTAAACATTGTAATTCATGGTAGAAGAGATCCAGTCATGATGCACACAACATTAACTATACACAATGCATGAGAATGACAATAGTGCTCTCAGGACTGGTGCTTATTTGAGAAGGTGGTGACTCAACAATAAAAATAAAATAACATAAATGTAAATAGATGGGCCCTTCGCAGAGGGAAGCAGGGATTTACAGAGGTGCCAGAGCTCAAAGCTTAAATCAGAGATAAATATAATTTTGGGAGGTATGCCTTTCCTGTCAACGTCACGACCGAGAGTTTTCAATATCTTCCATGCTAAACAAATTAGCGGCGGTTCCCAAGCAGTAAAGTAAAGTTTACCCCCCCCCCTCCACTAACAATCACAAGCCATGTCTAGCCGAATCCTCGGGTGCCCTCCATACCAACAACTTTCCGGGGGAGTTTATTTTATTATTTTGCAATTTTAATCATGGGACTGGGCATCCCGATTACCAGCCCCTCTCGTGCAAGGACAAGTGAATAAACACTCATCATGAGAATAACCCGCTTAGCATGGAAGATATTGCCCGCCCCCTGTCGCTCCATGAGCGGTACGGGCACACAAAACAGATGTTCTTTTCAATATTTAGAGGTGGCACATGCAATTTACTTCGAACGGCAGGGTAATACCGTGTATAGGTAGATATAGTGGACTCATCTGGAATAACTTTGGTTTAAGGATTTTGATGCACAAGCAGTATTCCCGCTTAGTACAGGCGAGGGCTAGCAAATAAGTTGAGAAGCGACCAACTAGAGAGAGAAAACGGTCATAATCCTGCATTATGAATGGTCAACATTGAATACTAGCATGAGTAGGATATAAGCACCATGAACATAAATATCGTGGAGGCTATGTTGGTTTTGAATCAACTACATGCGTGAACATGTGCCAAGTCAAGACAATTGAAACATTCAGAGGAGGATACCATATCATCATACTACATCACAATCATTTTAATGCATGTTGACACCCAAGATAAATCATTATCCACTCCTAGCTACTTAAGCATGGCATGAGCAACTTTTAATACTACAACTAATTAAACTAGAAAGAAAAACCGAAAAGAAGCGAGAAATGTTTTTGGATTTTCTCAAAGTTTTCAAACACACAAGAAGAAAGCGAAGATAAAACTAACATAGATATACAATGAAAGAGGATGAACACCGACAACTGAAATGAATGTGTGAACATGAATGTAATGTCGGTGAGAAATACGTACTCCCCCAAGCTTAGGCTTTTGGCCTAGCTTGGTCTACGGTCATCCGTAGTAGCCATCCGGTCCCATATGAAAGTGTTGAGGAGGCGGCACTTGAGCGTCCCAATCCTGGGCCTCATCCTCTGCCGCTGCCAATGCGTTCCGGTAAGCAACGATGTCCGGTGGCATAACAGTATATCCATGCCTGGCATGAGAATCAAACAAAGCAGGTGCAGGCAACGGAATAATATCACGAGTATCCTCACTAAAAACTAAGTTATAACGAATGTGGTGAGGAGGCTCAGGAGCATCAAGAAAGTGGTGGTCCCTCATAGACTGGTGATCTATGTAAACTCTGGGCAACAAATAATCATGTGGGCGTATGTTAACATTAAAACGTCTTGCTAAGCGAGTATCATAAATACCACCATGAATTTTACCCTTAGTCCTATTAGTGTGCAGGCGGCGTGCAATGATAGCTCCCAGGTTATAAGTGTTGTCATTATGTAGTGCGCGGCATAAAATGGCAAAGTCAGGTGCACATAGCGCACCACCTTGCTCTCTAGCAGTCAAGCAATTCCCTATAAATAAAGCAAAGTAATGAATAGCGGGAAATTGCAAGCTAGTGGCTCAGGCTTTCGACACGCCCATTTCCTCTCCCACAGTTAAAGTGTGGAGAAAGCCCTCAAACTCCTCCGATCGAGGCTCTCTCATTTCCCCATCAAAGGGAATCAAACATATCTCACAAAACTCAGCAAGCGATATCTGATGATGTTCAGCATATAAATCAAAGTGCACCGCAGGGGGGTCGAGCCTATTCAGGAAATGAAAGTTTTGCACAAAGGAATTCGTAAGGATGTGCTGCTGGTCACACTCATCTGCGAGGAAGTTGGTCAATCCAGCATTAGCAACAAATTGCGCGAACTCTTGGTAGAATCCGGCTTCGTTCATGAAGGCATTGTGCGGCCATTCGCACGGCCGGACCTCCGTCCTGCGTGGAATGTTGAGGTCACTGTCCGAGGAGTCCCCAAGGACTCCCTTGGCGTTCCGCTTCGAAGAACTCCTCCGGAAGATATTCATTTTCCTAAGAACGAATTTCTGAATTTTTTTGGGCCACAAAATGATGTTAACAAAACTTCACAAAATTGATAGCAACTACTCATACAAGTGCCTAGAGGCCATATCAAGCATTCAAACTACTTAGGACTCAAAGAATTCAACATGCAAGCTCATTTTCAGTAGCACCAATAGTAGCTAATTATGCAAAATATAATCCACTAGAGAAAAAACTAATTAGAGCAATGGAGGAGTCACATACCAAGTAGAAATCCTCCAAAACAGTTTTGGAAATGGAGCTCCGAGCAAAGAGATCGAAAATCTCAGGTTTGGGAGCAAGAACATGAGAGAGAGAGAGAGAGCTACCAGGAATTTTTTCTAGAGGTAAGAGACGAAGTGGGATAAAGGAATAAGTGAGGGGGTCCCTGTGGGGCTCACAAGTCACCAGGGCGCGCCCGGGGGGTGGCGCGCCCTGGTGCCTCATGGGCACCTAGGGCATCCCCCTGGTATGTTTCCAGTGCCAAAAATTCTTAAATATTCTATAAAAATTCATGTCAAAATTTTATTGCATTCTGAACACTTTTATTTTTGTGCCATTTTTTATTGCACGTATAATTCAGAAAACAGGATAATCATGGCATTTTTATTTTATTAAACTATAATTAACAGAGAACAAAAGGTAGGTACAGAAAGTTGTGCTTACTAAATTCATCAACCACATGCCCTTCAGAAAGAATCCATTAATAAGGTTGATCAAGTCTTATTAACAAATTATTTCCGAGTGACATGAAACCGAAGAATTTTCGTATAACACTGAGTTACCTCAACGAGGATACGCATCTCCCCAATTATAAGTGTTTCATATTTCCTTTTGACAGTAGGAAGAGGGAGTTGAAAACTTCCAATAGTAATTGTCGGAGTCTTTTCAATAACATGAATACCGTTTACTTGAAATTGTTTCTTCGAAAAGTGCACCGTATGTTCATTACCTTTGATATGAAAAGTGACCTTGCTTTTGTTGCAATCAATAACATCCCCTGTAGTATTCAAAAAGGGTCTACCAAGGATAATTGACATATTGTCGTCCTCGGGCATATCAAGTATAACAAAGTCTGTTAGGATAGTAACATTTGCAACTACAACGGGCACATCCTCACAAACACCGATAGTTATGGCTGTTGATTTGTCAACCATTTGCAATGATATTTCAGTGGGAGTGAGTTTATTCAAATCAAGTCTTTTATATAAAGAGAAGGGCATAACACTAACACCGGCTCCTAAATCACACAAAGCAGTTTTGACATAGTTTCTTTTAATGGAGCATGGTATAGTTGGTATTCCTGGATCTCCTAATTTCTTAGGTACTCCGTCTTTAAAAGAATAATTTGCAAGCATGGTAGTAATTTCAGCTTCAGGTATCTTTCTTTTATTTGTGACAATGTCTTTCATATATTTAGCATAAGGGGCCATCTTTAAAATATCAGTCAAACGAGTACGCAAAAAGACTGGCCTAAGCATTTCAGCAAAGCGTTCGAATTCTTCCTCATCCTTATTCTTAGATGGTTTAGGAGGAAAGGGCATGGGTTTTTGGACCCATGGTTCTCTTTCTTTACCATGTTTTCTAGCAACGAAGTCTCTTTTATCATAACGTTTGTTTTTAGGAGGTGGGTTATCAAGATCAACCGCAGGTTCTATTTCAACATCATTATCAGGTTCTTTATCATTATCTGATTGAGTGTCCACATGAGCATCATCATTGTTATTATCATCAGGTGAATGTTCATTACCGGATTGCGTTTCAGCATCGGAAATTGAAACATCATTATTATCCTCAGAGGGTTTTTCTACCTCAGGTTCACTAGAAGTATGCAAAGTCCTATCATTTTTCTTTTTAGATGGACTAGGTGCATCAACATTAATTCTTTGAGAGTCTTGTTCAATTCTTTTAGGGTGACCTTCAGGATAAAGTGGCTCCTGAGTCATTCTACCTCCTCTAGTCATTACTCTAATGGCATGATCATTCATATTGTTATTCATTTCATTGAGCAATTCACTTTGAGATTTAGCAACTTGTTCTACTTGGGTTTGAACCATAGATGCATGTTTACCTACACCTTTGACATCATTAGCAATTCTAAACAACAAATCACTCAAGCGATCAATCATGTAGGCATTTCGTTTTAATTGTTTCATAACATTTGCATTGAAGTGATCTTGCTTAATAATATAATTGTCAAATTCATACAAACATTGACTAGGAGATTTGTTATAAGGAATATCACCTTCATCAAACTTTATAAAAGAATTTACCTCTACCACCTGTGGTGGTGTGTCAAGACCATGTATTTCCTCAATAGGTGGCAAATTCTTAACATCTTCAGCTTTAATACATTTCTCCTTCATACATTTCTTTGCTTCTTGCATATCTTCAGGACTGAGAAATAAAATACCCCTCTTCTTCGGAGTGGGTTTAGGCGGTGGTTCAGGAAGTGTCCAGTCATTATCATTCTTCAATATATTATTCAATAATTCCTCAGCTTGTTCAATAGTCCGTTCCTTCAAAACACAACTCGCACAACTGTCTAGGTAGTCCCTAGAAGCATCGGTTAGTCCATTATAGAAGATATCAAGTATTTCATTTTTCTTAAGAGGATGATCAGGCAAAGCATTAAGTAATTGGAGAAGCCTCCCCCAAGCTTGGGGGAGATTCTCTTCTTTAATTTGCACAAAGTTAAATATTTCCAAGTGAATCAGCAAATAAAGCTATGCTCCCCGGCAACGGCGCCAGAAAAAGGTCTTGATAACGCACAAGTATAGGGGATCGCAACAGTTTTCGAGGGTAGAGTATTCAACCCAAATTTATTGATTCAACACAAGGGGAGCCAAAGAATATTTGCAAGTATTAGCAGTTGAGTTGTCAATTCAACCACACCTGGAGACTAAATATATGCAGCAGAGTGATCAGTAGCACAGTAGTATGGTAGTTTGATAGCAATAGCAACAATAGTAACAGTAACAGTAACGGTAGCAGCAATAGTTTTGTAGCAATTGTGACAGTAGTAGCAACAGTAGTAACTTAGCAAAGAACAATATGTGAAAAGCTCATAGGCATTGGATCGGTGATTATGTTGTATAGCATTCATCATGTAATAGTCATAACCTAGGGTGACACAGAAATAGCTCCAATTCATCAATGTAATGTAGGCATGTATTCCGTATATAGTCATACGTGCTTGCGATAAGAACTTGCATGACATCTTTTGTCCAACCCTCCCGTGGCAGCGGGGTCCATAAGGAAACTAAGGGATATTAAGGCCTCCTTTTAATAGAGAACCAGAACAAAGCATTAACACATAGTGAATACATGAACCCCTCAAACTACGGCAATCACCGGAAAGAATCCCAATTATTGTCACCTTGGGGTATGCGGATCATGACACGTAATAGGTGCATATAACTTACAAGATAGGATCAAGAACACAAATATATTCATGAAGACATAAAGGGTTCAAATCTGAAATCATGGCACTCGGGACCTAGTGACAAGCATTAAGCTTAGCAAAGTCATCGCAACATCAATCTCAGAACATAGTGGATACTAGGGATCAAGCCCTAACAAAACTAACTCGATTACAAGATAAATCTCATCCAACCCATCACTGTCCAGCAAGCCTATGAAGGAATTACTCACTCTCGGTGGTGAGCATCATGAAATTGGTGATGAAGGATGGTTGATGATGATGATGACGGAAGATCCCCCTCTCCGGAGCCCCTAACGGACTCCAGATCTGGCCTCCCGATGAAGAACATGAGGTGGCGGCGGCTCCGTATCGTGAAACGTGATGAAACTTCTTCTCCTATTTTTTTCTCTAAAATTGTGAATTTATAGGCCTGAGATTAGGGTCAGCGGAGCCTCGTGGGCCCCACAAGCCACCAGGGCGCGCCGGGGGGGGGGGGTGGCGCGCCCTGGTGCCTCGTGGGCAGCAGGTGGCCCCCCTCCAGTGGATCTTGGCTCCAGTATTTTTTATTTATTCCATAAAAAAATCTCCAAAAAGTTTCATCCAATTCCGAGAACTTTTATTTCTGCACAAAAAACAACACCATGGTAGTTCTGCTGAAAACAGCATCAGTCCGGGTTAGTTTCATTCAAATCATGCAAATTAGAGTAAAAAACGAGAGCAAAAGTGTTTGGAAAAGTAGATACGACGGAGACGTATCAATGATGCAATATAGTAGAGATAAGTATTTCCCTCAGTAAGGTTATCAATCAAGTAGGAGAACCAAGCAAAATTCCATTAAGCGCACCTGCACACACAAGAGCAAACACTTGCACCCAACGCAAATAAGAGGGTTGTCAATCCTCTTAGCGGTATTTGCAAGGATTAAATCTTATAGAGATAAATAGATAAACTAAAATACTAAACAAAATAAAAGTAAATAAATTGCAGCAAGGTATTTTTGGGTTTTTAATATATAATAAAGTAGACCCGGGGGCCATAGTTTTCACTAGAGGCTTCTCTCTCGAACACATAGCATACGGTGGGTAAACAAATTACTGTTGGGCAATTGATAGAAAAGCAAATAATTATGACGGATTCATGGCAATGATCATGTATATAGGCATCACGTCCGAGACAAGTAGACCGACTCCTGCCTGCATGTACTACTATTACTCCACCCATCGACCGCTATCCAGCATGGATCTAGGGTATTTGAAAGCACATTTGCTCCTTTGGTGGTTTTGGTAATTCATAACAACATATATCTCATTGAACTAATGTCCATTCAAGTTAAAGATTTCAGGATGTTCAATGATTGGCATGGCATGGACTAGAGACGTGGACCCCTCAAAATGCTAAGGACAAGGATTGGCAAAAGATCAAGACTCTACATTTTTGGTTTAGTGATCCAAGATCACATTGAGTCCATAGGAAAGCCAATACTATTAAAAGGGGATAAGGTGTTGCTTAATGGTCTTTTTGCTCAAGTGCTTAGTGACAGTGTTCCAAAACCCTCAACCACTCTCTCAATCCCAAATATCTCCAAAACCTACATTCTAACTCGCCCCCACCGAAATTTCCTATCCGGCCCCACCGAGTTCATACAAGACTTAGCCACTGCCAAAACCCTAACAAATCGGATCCACCGAAATGGATCTCGGTCTCACCGAGATGGCCTTGCCAACTCTCTGTAATCGTTTGCACTTACTTCGGTCTCACCGAGTTCTGCAAATCAGTCTCACCGAGATGGCTTGCCAACTCTCTGTTGCCTTATTGCTTCACTTCGGACCTACCGAGTTGATGCAATCGGTGCCACCGAGATAAGGATTGCCCTAGCCATTGCACTTCGGTCCATCCGAGATGTTCGTATCGGTCCCACCGAGATTCCTAAAGTTCATATATTTTACACAGTTCGGTGCTACCGAGATGATTGTTTCGGTGCCACCGAGTTGGGTCAAAAGTGTGTAACGGTTGGATTTTGTGTGGAGGCTATATATACCCCTCCACCACCTCCTTCTCAGTAAGGAGAGCCATCAGAACGTGCCTACACTTCCACCATACATTTTCTGAGAGAGAACCACCTACTCATGTGTTGAGATCAAGCTATTCCATTCCTACCATTTGAAACTTGATTTCTAGCCTATCCCAAGTTGCTTTCCACTCAAATCCCTCTTCCACCATAGCCAAATCTGTGAGGAGTTGTTTGAGTGCTGAAATCTGTGAGGAGTTGTTTGAGTGCTGGGAAGACTATCATTTGAAGCACAAGAGCAAGGAGTTCATCAACAACACACCGTCTATTACCTTTTGGAGAGTGGTGTCTCCTAGATTGGTTAGGTGTCACTTGGGAGCCTCCAACCTGATGTGGAGTTGAACCAAGCAGTTTGTAAGGGCAAGGAGATCGCCTACTTCGTGAAGATCTACCCCGAGTGAGGCTAGTCCTTCGTGGACGTAAGCCATGGTGGAATAGACAAGGTTGCTTCTTCGTGGACCCTTCGTGGGTGGAGCCCTCCGTGGACTCGCGCAGCCGTTACCCTTCGTGGGTTGAAGTATCCATCAACGTGGACGTACGATAGCACCACCTATCGGAACCACGCCAAAAACCACCGTGTCTTCATTGCGTTTGAAATCTCCAATCCCCTCTCTACTTACATATGCAATTGCTTATTTTTCGCTGCTATACTCTTAGAATTGCATGTGTAGGGTGATGCTTGACATGTACTATTGCTAAAATCTGCCCACAACTAAAATTGGGAAAAGGTTAGGTTTTATTTGGTCAAGTAGTCTAATCACCCCCCCCTCTAGACATACTTTCGATCCTACAGTATTAAGTATGAAACAGAGTAACGCCTTAATCAAGATGACATGATGTAGACAAAGTAAACTCAAGCAATATGATTAAACCCCATCTTTTTATCGTTAATGGCAACAATAAAAATACATGTCATGTCCCCTTCTGTCATTGGGATTGAGCACCGCAAGATTGAACCCACTACAAAGCACCTCTCCCATTGCAAGACAAATCAATCTAGTAGGCCAAACCAAATCGATAGATCGGAGAGAAATACAAGGCGATAATAAACATGCATAAAAGAGTTTGGAGAAGACTCAAATATTTCTCATGAATAATCTGATAATAAACTCACAATTCATCGGATCCCAACAAACACACCGCAAAAGAAGATTACATCGGATAGAACTCCAAGAACATCAAGGAGAACATGGTATTGAAGATCAAAGAGAGAGAAGAAGCCATCTAACTACTAGCAATGGACCCGTAGGTCTGTGGTAAACTACTCATACATCATCGGAAGGGCAGCAAGGTTGATGAAGAAGCCTCCGTGATCGATTCCCCCTCCGGCAAAGTACCGGAAAAGGCCTCCAGATGGGATCGCGGAAGAACAGAGGCCATTTTGCATCATGTTTTCCTACTGATATTTATAGTGTTTTTGATCAATATAACACTTTGTGGAGCAATTCTAATGCCTTTTCTCTCTTAAAATGCAAGATTTACATAAGGAGGGGGATTGCCGGCAGCTGGAATTCTGGACCTGAAAATGCTATGTCAGAGATACCTATTCTGCACATCTCCAAATGAGCTGAAATTTCACAGAGATTTATTTTGGAATAAATAAAAAATACTGGAGAAAAGAAGTACCAGAAGGGGCCACCCAGGTGCCCACGAGGCACCAGGGCGCGCCACCCCCCTAGGCGCCCTGGTGGCTCGTGGGGCCCCTGGCCAGCCTCCGGTGCCCATTTTCTGGTATATAAGCCCATTTGCCCTAGAAAAAATAAGGAGAAGACTTTCAGGACGGAGCGCCGCCGTCTCGAGGCAGAACTTGGGCAGGAGCACTTTTGGTCTCCGGTGGAGCGATTTCGTCGGGGATACTTCCCTCCGGGAGGGGGAAATCGAAGCCATCGTCATCACCAACGATCCTCTCATCGTGGGAGGACCAATCTTCATCAACATCTTCACCAGCACCATCTCATCTCAAACCCTAGTTCATCTCTTGTATTCAATCTTTGTCTCAAAACCTAAGATTGGTACCTGTGGGTTGCTAGTATTGTTGATTACATCTTGTAGTTGATGCTAGTTGGTTTATTTGGTGGAAGATTATATGTTCAGATCCATTATGCTATTCAATACCCCTCTGATCTTGAACATGAACATGATTTGTGAGTAGTTACTTTTGTTCTTTAGGACATGGGAGAAATCTTGTCATAAGTAATCATGTGAATTTGGTATTCGTTCGATATTTTGATGATATGTATGTTGTTGATTCTCTTAGTGGTGTCATGTGAACGTCGACTAAATGACACTTCACCATCTTTGGGCCTAAGGGAATGCATTGTGGAGTAGTAATTAGATGATGGGTTGCTAGAGTAACAGAAGCTTAAACCCTAGTTTATGCGCTATTCCGTAAGGGGCTGATTTGGATCCATATGTTTAATGCTATGGTTAGATTTATTTTAATTCTTCTTTCATAGTTGCGGCTGCTTGCGAGAGGGGTTAATCATAAGTGGGAGGTTTGTTCAAGTAAAACAGCACCCAAGCATCGGTCCACCCTGTCAGGACCGGAGTATATCGACCAGAGGGGGGGTGAATGGGAGATTCAAAATTTCTTTTGAAATGTTGAATACTCTCAACACAGCACAACGGATAATAAACTAAGCAGTTTCAGTTCTACGAAAGAAAACTATTTCCGAAGGAAAACTAGTTACGAAGCAAAACTAGTTCTGAAACAAGATTGTTCCCGAAAGAAAACTGTTCTCGAAACAAAACTGTTTTCAAGGCAAAACTGTTTCCGAAACAAAACTGTTTCCGAGACAAAACTGTTTCCGAAAAAAAACTGTCCTCGAAACAAAATTGTTCCTAAAACAGAACTGTTTCCGAAACAAAGCTATTCCCGAAACAAAACTACTACGGAAACACAACTGAGCAGTTTTAGTTCTACGAATCAAAACTACTACAGAAACAAAACTATCAACATGGATAGAGTTACACACATGAAACAATTGCACATATAACAGATACAAAACATACCCACTACTACGAAATATTCATCAGGGCAAGACTTAGTATAAAGAATAAGTACCACCAAATGAAAAGCAGATGAACGTACAGACATACAACCTTAAGTACTGTGAAAGCAAGTGTGCAACACAATATAGTCACGGACTGAAAGGAATGCTTGAAAGATAAAGAATCACAGTACACAGATAGATATCTATCGACAGCAAAGAGCACCGAAAATAAACTACTGAAAAAAATGCAGTAGGATAGAAATGACCAGTGGTGCTCGATGGCGACAGATGATTTGGTAGACCAGTTCACTCTTCTGCAAAAGAGCTACGTCTGGTTGGAGGGACTTGTGATTCAACACAGGAGATAAACTCACTCCATCCTATTCTCCTCAACGTGAAGTTCCTCAAACTTCAGTTGATTTCACTCGTGGTAGATTCTTGTCGGCGATCTCCAAACCTTCGACAGACTTCTTCGCGAACCACAACGACTCTTGGTTGCTGAAGACTTTGCTCGGTGAAGACAACAACTCTTCAACACTCGAGCCGACACCTATCCGTCTAGAGAGTATGCAACTCTCAAGAGTAATAGGTACAAGAACTCTCAACTCAGATCTACTGTGATGCTCAACCACTATCTAAGTTTCGGCTCTTGATTTTCTCTCAGTGAATTTTAAACTCAAATCTCTCAGAGAGGGGTGCTCAATCAATCTTCTTAGAATCTCAAGTGGAGCAGCCAACGGGCAATGTTGGAGCGGGGTGGCTATTTATAAACGCAGCCTTCCCGGATGGGAAATGACCATTGAGGACACGCGGTCCAGCCAATGGCCAACTGACACGTTTCCAATAGTCAGATTTTGAGCACAACGGTAACATTACTTGAGGAACAAGTAATGCTAACTCCTCGGTCCGAAAGATATCTCCTGCAGCTCCGAAGAACAACGTCTTCTGCTGACAGGTAATCATTCGGAACACAAAGAGATTTCTCTCAATCTTTCATAGGTTTTGGCTAAGCATCACAACAGACAAAATTCTCTAATACTTATACCCCTCTTAATAGTACGGTGGTCCTATGAGAGATTTTGGCTAAGCATCTTTTTGGTATGCTTTCTTCTCGAAACATATCCTTCTCTTCTCTGCAACGTAGATGTTTCTCGGTGAAGTTCTTCAAACTTCCTGAAAGAATATAGCATTCTTATTGATAACAAACTCTTCGAGACATGTCAATCTTTTCTGCAGCGCAGATAACTTTCGAGGAAGTTTATATTAAACTTCTCGGAAGTGGCAATCTTCTCGATAATAAGCTTCTTGAAACATATCAATCTTCTCTGCTGCAATCTTCTCGGAAGATTATAGCAATCTTTTCCGTAGCAGTCTCTTCGGGAGATTATAGCAATCTCTTCGGCAGCAATCCTTTCGGTATATTATAGCAATCTCTTCCGTAGCAATCCTTTCAAAAGATTACAGCAATCTCCTCGTTAGCAAAGCTTTCGGTAGCATACCTTTCGGAAGCAAACCTTTGGGTAGCATACCTTTCGGAAGCAAACCTTTCGGTAGCATACCTTTCAGTAGCAAATCTTTCGGTAGCAAACCTTTCGGTAGTATACCTTTCGGAAGCAAATCTTTCGATAGCATACCTTTCGGAAGCAAACCTTTCAGTTGCAAACCTTTCGATAGCATACCTTTCGGTAGCAAACCTTTCGGCAGATTATAGCAATCTTCTCGATACTCCAGGGACTATTTCTCTGTGTGTGCACTAGTAAACAAATTAGTCCCTCACTGTTTCTGACAACAATCTCCAAAACACAAGGGGCAAGGAATTGCACCAACAATCTCCCCCATTTTGGACGATTGTTGACAAAACATATAAACATCGAAGAGTAGATAGATATGTAACCAGAAATGTGCGGAATGTAAATTCGATAATATCTCGAAGATAAATATACTCCCCCTAAATGTATGCAGCGTATGAAAGATTTACCTTTTGGATAAACCTACATATATTAGAATAAGCTTGGTGGAGAGATATTTCACATCTTCGAGAATAAATGTATTGCATCAAAGGATAATGTCCGAGAGATAATAGAGTGCATCCATACGTGAACTCTGGTAATAATTCCACCTGCAAAAATAAATTCTCGAGAGAAATGAAGTATGGCAGGGGTTATTATCATTCGAGAACTAGAAAGAGTTCACAAGAGTTATACAACACGATAAGAATCAAATGAAGGCAAGTGTTATAAACTCGATAAACAACCCAGCCAAGACCCGCAAATGTATCACTCGATGTCTTCTCCCCCTTTTTGTCAACAAGTGTCAAAAAGGTGAAAAAGAACATGAGACATTACACGCCCGAAGGAAAAATGAACCGTCGCCCGAAAAAGGTCCAGATTCGCTTGGCAAAGAAGTTTCCACCTTAGAGGTGACAACATTATCTTCAGCTGCATCTTCTTCTGCTTCTTTATCGGAACGCTGCGTCACAACTGGGGTTGCTGGAGCATTTCCATCTTACTTCTGAGAAGCTCTTTCAACAGATAACGGAACACTGTTCTCCTCAGATAAAAATTTATGCGATGTAGCCTCAAACTCAGTGATAACATTGTTCAGATTAATCCTCAGCGGATCTGTCGAAGGAAATCTGGCTGAAAACTTAGGAGTGTTGCACTCTCGAAGATCTTCAATAGTCAGCGGGGCATCCATGAAGTCATATGTTTCGAATAGACTAGCCATGTTGATTTTCTTCTTAGAAAGAAATTTCCTCAGCAATTTCCTCAACGGGGCATCCATGAAATTATCTGAATTTTGTTTGTATTGTTGTGGGGAATATTCAGCTCATGTGCAAGACGCTCTTTTTCTTTCTGATCATTATCAATGTGCTTCAGCAGGAGTTGTTGGGTTCTAAGACTGATCTCTGGAGTCTGGATGTATTATCTCTGAAAACTTTGCCTTTTGTAATCTTTCAACATCAGCAGAGTGTCTCTGACATGATGGATAAATTTCTCTGGAGCTTCTTGAGCAAGATATTCTTTCCTTGCGCATCGATAGATAATCTTCTGTATCCAAGGAGCAAAAATCTTCTCAGCTTCATTTTCCTCGGCAGAATCAACAAGCTGATGCATGAATACGTCTTTGTTATTGGAGAAATAGCCAAGATATAGGCCATTGAGAGTGTTGCGTAATATGCCATGAATTGCTCCTGAATTATATGCTCCTGGCAGAGGACTTGTAGTATGACACAGAATATAATGGAAGGTTTGAAAGTTGAACTTCAGATATTTTGTCCAAGGAAAAACCATACGAAAGATAATCGCCAACCTTATTCGAATCCATCAGGAGGTGAAACTGTTCATCAGAAATCCCATCGATAAAATGCACACGAGTTTCAAAGGCATTGCTTTCAATCCGAGGGAAAAGCAGACACTCGAGAAATTCTTCAGCACTGCCCTTCATGACATGGTGCTCTGTTATCCATTCGAGATCCCATGTTTTTGATATCTTGTTTGTCATCTGACACATATAGTGTGGCAAGAATATATTCTCAGTTCCATGGGTGCTTGAATGAGAAAACCTTCGTAAGCTGAAAATCTTCAATGTCCTGAAGGATTTGCTTTAAGCATTCCAATATTCTCATCAGTGGTAAATCAAGATATTCATGATGAAATATCTGATTACTTTTCAGCTGCGAGCATTTTCTTTCGGCAGAGAGCATTTTCTTTCAGCTGCGAGCCAACATTTGTTTCAGCATTTGTTTCTGATGGACCAGCATTTGTTTTAGATTTTGAAGTACTTGGACAATCAATCTCCATGGAAACATTTTCCGTGAGGGGCACATCAGCTTTTTCAAGATTTTCATTCTCAAGCTCATTTCTATTTGACGAGGCACAAGGGCCTTTTCTTTCTCTGATTCATTGTTTTGAAGCACTTGAGCCTTCTTTTCCTTCTCTGATTCTACCTTCTCATAGAATAACTCTGGAAGGAGAATTTCGTTGCCTCTCATCCTTTTCAGAAGATTGTTCCGATGCTTGAGGATCTGAAACATTTGCATTTTCCACACTTCCTTCTCCCTGAGCACTGGGCTCATTTCTTTCGGCTTATAGCTTTCTTTTCATCAGAAGCATTTTCTTCTGCCCAACTTTCTTTTGATGGGATTTCTTTCGGCATCCAGATTTCTTTTCAGTGCCACACATCTTCTTCTGCGGACTGCCATTCTTCATCAAACCGAGCTTTTGATACAACTCTTGTGCCCATGACATTTTCTTCACCCATTTCTGTCTGACCAGCAGGCTTAGCAGAATCTTCAACAGAATCCATTGACCTGTGAAAGAGAATACATGCGAGGGAAAGTATAGACAGGGCCATGAGTACGCATAGATATGTTTTCGATGAAAATCATTTTTCGAGAAGAATTGATCAGCACTTTGAGAATTATCTCGAATGAGAAATATCTTCGAAAGATTTCATGCTAGTAAGTTCCGAAAGAAAACTACTAAGATGAAACCTATCTAATTTTTCATCAGAGAAAAAGCACAAAGTTTAGATCAATTCAGATGTGCACGAGGAAAAACTACAAACCGCGCACGGTAAAAAGTATAAGCTCTTGAAGATCTACTTGGATAGTTGAATCAGAAGATAATCGCGTTGGGTTGAACTCATATTATGAATGGAATGAGAAATATGAGTTCGGATCTCCGTACTCTAATTTGGTGGCGGAGATCAACTAAGGCAACGCAGAGAGGAAGATTTACCGCGGCGGCTTGGAGCAAATGCGGCGAGGTCCACTGGAGTTTCATCGGCAGATGATCTCATCGAAGTTGCAAGTGCGACGGCGCACCGAGGATTTTTTGAGCGAGGGAGATGATGAATGACAAAGAGATTGGAACCGTACGAGGAAGACGAGGAGGGGGGAAACCCAACCGTCTCGACAGAAAATCTATGGTTCAGAGTCAATGGGTTCTTCACATTCAACGCACATGATTAAGTGGCGGTTGTATGTGGACACGTGGCAACCAAAGGAGCAGTTTCTCCTCACTTGGGCGGGAGACCCAAAATTTGGAGGGCTTTCGCCAAATTAGAAATAACCTTCGGAACACATTTCTCTCATAGCCAAGAACACTAGAGAGAAAGTTGCTTCAGATAAAATTGCGTACCCACGAGAGAAAAGCATAGACTGGATAAGATAGCATGGAGAGGTAGGGTCCAAAACATTTCACTCAGAGAGAAAATCAAAGCGAAAGAAAATAGCCACGAGTGAAATGCATACATGACTAAATCCAGATCTATGAAAGAAGATAAACATCCTATGAGAAAGAACTTAAATCCCGAAGTAAAACCATAGCAAAAGAAAATGACCGAAAGAAAACTTTGGTCAGCCAATAAATTCTTCATCTTGACGTGACTGATAATAATATCCTTTCCATTCAGAGATATCTTGAAAGAATTCCCAAAACAGGCGAGATCGATCTTCTACACAGTCACAAGCATATTCTTCGACAATGTCTTCGGATATATCTTCACTGTGACAAATGACCCAATATCCTAAAATTGAGTTAGTTTGACTGGCCGAAGCAAATCACATGATAATGCAAGTATCTCAAAATTCTTTCAATAGAACCAAGTTTCCTTTTAGGAAAAACTGATGGGATAGAAGCAATAATATCAGCAAGGGTAAAAGTCAATCCTTTCAGAAAGTGAAGCATATCCCCTGCAAATATCGATTTGTCTCAGGCATATGATTTGATTTGTTTCGCCTGGAGACATTTTTCCTGCAAGAAAGATTAGGTTTTCTTATCCACCCACATCTTGGCAGGTGGCCAAGAAACATTTGGTTTCGGACATGCAGGATAGGATTTCTTTCGAGAAACATAAGAGTTGTTCCTCTGGGAAGGGTTAACATAATCGAAAGAATAAGCATTGTAATTCTTCCCGGAAACATGAGCATAATGGTTGGAAGAAGTATACATATAATCTTTCTGACGAGCATTCTTATCAGAATCATATGAGGGATTTGCAGTTTCGTACTGCGAAGATTTTCCTTTCCTACGAAAGTTATTTCCCTGCATGGTTAGAGCAGCAGTAGCAGGCAGATTTTCAATACGAGACTTTTCAACCCAGATTCTTTTCTTGGGAGGCCCGTTCCTGCAATTAGTGCCAATATAACGTGCAAATACTTCACCGTTCTGTTGCTTAAACAGTTTGTAGTTGATGTCAAATGACTCATCAGTAGGTGAAGGAATTGGACAATCATATCCTGAAAGTAATGCAGGTTCGAGAGTTTTGCTTTTACCAAGAACCCATACTGTCTTTGGATATTGCTCAGGTGTCTAGTATGTTCCATCAGCATTTAAGTTTCTCTCGAAACCTAACCCTTCCTTTCTAGGATTCTTGTGTAGAATTGACTTCTTCAGAACATCACAAAGAATTTGGTGTCCTTTGAGACTTTTGAACATTCCTGTCTCAAGCAAATTCTTCAGCCTAGCATTTTCATCAGAAATAGCAACATTTTCTTCAGAGGAGGAGTTAGTTTCAACAGTAATAACAGGTGCATTTCTTTCAGCAGCAGCGGATGTTTAAGTACTAGAATCAGAATTGCTGCGCTCTAGGCATTTTAGACAAGGTGGCATAAATTCCTCCTGAGAAGCACAAATTTGCTGGGCGAGGAGAGAATCATTTTCAATCCGAAGATCATCATGAGCTACTCTCAGACACTCGAGCTCTTGTTTCCTTTTCAGGAAATCATAGTTAAGTCTTTCGTGGTCATCTGAGAGAAAATCATGACGACCTGACAGATCCTCAAATTTTGCCAAAAGAGCAGAATGCTCGTTTGTCAACATTTGGTTTTTCTTCATCTCCTCGACCAACAAATTTTCTGTCTTTCTGAGAGATTTCTCAAGTTTCTCAAGAGAGTATTGTTGTTTCTTAGCAATTGTTATAAGCTTAGCTTGATCATCATCACTAGAAGAGGAATCATCACTAGCATAAGCTTTTTGTTTCTTGGGAGGTACCTTTCCTTTCGAAGCTTTTGCCATGAAGCAATATGCGGACGCTTCAACATCACTTGAATTGTTGTCGAAGAAGTTCAACACTGGTGTGGAAGCGCAAGCAATGCCGGCTATGCCTGAATCTGAATCCTCGTCGGATTCTTCTTCGGCAACTTCTTCGGACTCAAAGACTTCTTCTTCGGAGTCCATTTCCTTCCCAATATATGCCTTAGCCTTGTGAGAGCTCTTCTTTCGATTGGAATGAGACTTGGAGGAAGTTCTTGACGAAGACTTTGATGAAGACTTCAAGTAGGAATTGTCTTTCTTCTTTGAGAACTTCTTTGTCTTCTCATCATCGGAATCATAGCTCTTGTTCTTGAAACTCTTGCTCTCGAAACCCTTGCTACTGCCCATGTTGAACTTGCCACTGGCGCTTATTTCAGCTTCCCACATTGGACAATCAGAGATGAAACGTCTAGGCTTCTTGCACTTAAAGCATCTATGTTCTCCAGAAGATTTTGACCTCGACGAAGACTTTGAGTTACTGCCTGAAACTGGTTCTTTTTCAGAAACTGGTTCTTTTTCGGAAACTGATTCTTTTTCAGAAACTGGTTCTTTTTTGGAATCTGATTCTCTTTCGGGCAGCATTGCAAGTGCTTAGTTATCTGCATGGGATCTTTGCTGATGCTATCAGGGTCATTGGAATCTTCATCAGCATTATTTTCGACGTTCGAAGAAGAATCGGCAGCAGCTTTGAGAGCATGATTCTTTCGGTAGCGAGAGCCATATAGATCTCTTTTCTCTTCTTCTTGTTCTTCATGGGTGTTTAGCCTCTCCATATCATCAGCAGCATCGAGACTTTTGAAGTCACGATTTTCCTTGATCATCAGCTTGAGGGTATTGAAAGAACTGTCCAGGGACCAAAGCAACTTATTCACAATCTCATGATCGGTAATATCTTCAGCACCAAGACCTTGCAACTCGTTTGCGATATCATTCAGACGATCAAAGGTTTCTTGACAGTTTTCATTCTTGAGCCTCTTGAAGCGGTTGTACTTGGCCCGAAGAATATCGATTCGTGTTTCTTTTTGAGTTGAAACACCTTCATTGATCTTCTCTCTGTCCCAGATTTTTTTCGCTGTTTCAAGTCTTCTGTACTGAAGGAATTGCGTCCTGGAGAGATGATTGCGGATGATATGCTTTGCGTGTGCATCCAGCTGAATATTTCTTTCGTCATTGGGTGTGGGAGATTCGGGAAACTGAATTGTGTAGCCATTTTCCACAATCTGCCACATTTCTTCATTGATGGCCTTTAGTCGAATCATCATCTTTTGTTTCCAGAATGGATAGTCATTTCTTTCGAAGAAAGGAAATCTTTCAGAGTGCCCATGGTGTCCTGCAAGCGACATACTCAAAACTCCAAGGCGGTTAGACCTTAATACGCAGAGACAAGGAGTACCTTGCTCTGATACCAATTGTCAGGACCGGAGTATATCGACCAGACGGGGGTGAATGGGAGATTCAAAATTTCTTTCGAAATGTTGAATACTCTCAACACAGCACAGTGGATAATAAACTAAGCAGTTTCAGTTCTATGAAAGAAAACTATTTCCGAAGGAAAACTAGTTCCGAAGCAAAACTAGTTCTGAAACAAGATTGTTCCCGAAACAAAACTGTTCTCGAAACAAAACTGTTTTCAAGAAAAAACTGTTTCTGAGACAAAATTGTTTCCGAGACAAAACTGTTTCCGAAACAAAACTGTCCTCGAAACAAAATTGTTCCTAAAACAGAACTGTTTCCGAAACAAAGCTGTTCCCGAAACAAAACTACTACGGAAACACAACTGAGCAGTTTTAGTTCTACGAATCAAAACTACTACAGAAACAAAACTATCAACATGGATAGAGTTACACACATGAAACAATTGCACATATAACAGATACAAAACATACACACTACTGCGAAATATTCATCAGCGCAAGACTTAGCATAAAGACTAAGTACCACCAAATGAAAAGCAGATGAACATACAGACATACAACCTTAAGTACTGTAAAAGCAAGTGTGCAACACAATATAGTCACGGTACTGAAAGGAATGCTTGAAAGATAAAGAATCACAGTACACAGATAGATATCTATCGACAGCAAAGAGCACCGAAAATAAACTACTGAAAGAAATGCAGTAGGATAGAAATGACCAGTGGTGCTCGATGGTGACAGATGATTTGGTAGACCAGTTCACTCTTCTGCAAAAGAGCTACGTCTGGTTGGAGGGACTTGTGATTCAACACAGGAGATAAACTCTCTCCATCCTATTCTCCTCAACGTGAAGTTCCTCGAACTTTAGTTGATTTCACTCGTGGTAGATTCTTGTCGGAGATCTCCAAACCTTCGATAGACTTCTTCGCGAACCACAACGACTCTTGGTTGCTGAAGACTTTGCTCGGTGAAGACAACAACTCTTCAACACTCGAGCCGACACCTATCCGTCTAGAGAGTATGCAGCTCTCAAGAGTAATAGGTACAAGAACTCTCAACTCAGATCTACTGTGATGCTCAACCACTATCTAAGTTTCGGCTCTTGATTTTCTCTCAGTGGATTTTAAACTCAAATCTCTCGGAGAGGGGTGCTCAATCAATCTTCTCAGAATCTCAAGCGGAGCAGCCAACGGGCAATGTTGGAGCGGGGTGGCTATTTATAGCCGCGGCCTTCCCGGATGGGAAATGACCATTGAGGACACGCGGTCCAGCCAATGGCCAACCGACACGTTTCCAACGGTCGGATTTTGAGCACAACGGTAACATTACTAGAGGAACAAGTAATGCTAACTCCTCGGTCCGAAAGATATCTCCTGCAGCTCCGAAGAGCAACGTCTTCTGCTGACAGGTAATCATTCGGAACATAAAGAGATTTCTCTCAATCTTTCATAGGTTGTGGCTAAGCATCACAACAGACAAAAGTCTCGAATACTTATACCCCTCTTCATAGTACGGTGGTCCTATGACTCAAATAAAAGAAAGAAGAACAACGAAACAAATGCTACGCCTTTAATCTTCTCGACTGCAGTCATTCTTCTTCGGACACACCGAATGAAAATTGCTTTGCGTCAGCAATTCTTTCAGGACCATCTCCGGCACGCAATCTTTTCGGTATGCTTTCTTCTCGAAACATATCCTTCTATTCTCTGCAACGTAGATGTTTCTCAGTGAAGTTCTGCAAACTTACTGAAAGAATATAGCATTCTTCTTGATAACAAACTCTTCGAGACATGTCAATCTTTTCTGCAGCGCAGATAACTTTCGAGGAAGTTTATAGCAAACTTCTCGGAAGTGGCAATCTTCTCGATAATAAGCTTCTTGAAACATATCAATCTTCTCTGCTGCAATCTTCTCGGAAGATTATAGCAATCTTTTCCATAGCAGTCTCTTCGGGAGATTATAGCAATCTCTTCGGCAGCAATCCTTTCGGGATATTATAGCAATCTCTTCCGTAGCAATCCTTTCGAAAACCTTTCGGTAGCAAACCTTTCGGTAGCATACCTTTCGGAAGCAAGACTCTTTTCATTTCCTTCTGCTCCTCGTTGGGTTCGACACTCTTACTTATTGAAAGGACTACGATTGATCCCCTATACTTGTGGGTCAGCAAGACTCTTTTCTGGTGCCGTTGCCGGGGAGTGAAGCGCCTTTGGTAAGTGGAATTTGGTAAGGAAACATTTATATTACGTGCTGAAATTTATTGTCACTTGTCACTATGGAAAGTAATCCTTTGAGGGGTTTGTTCGGGGTATCTTCACATCAACCGGAAGCACAAAGATTTGCTCCTCAACCTACTGCACCTACTAAAAATATTTATTATGAGATTCCTTCGGGTATGATAGAGAAACTGCTAGCTAATCCTTATGCAGGAGATGGCACAATACATCCTGATATGCACTTAATCTATGTGGATGAAGTTTGTGGATTATTTAAGCTTGCAGGTTTAATCGGAGATGAAGTTAAGAAGAAGGTTTTCCCTTTATCTTTGAAGGGAAAGGCATTGACATGGTATAGGCTATGTGATGATATTGGAACGTGGGATTGGAATCGATTGAAATTGGAATTTCATCAAAAGTTTTATCCTATGCATCTGGTTCATCGTGATCGGAATTATATATATAATTTTTGGCCTTGTGAAGGGGAAAGCATCACTCAAGCTTGGGGGAGGCTTAAGTACATGATGTACACATGCCCCAATCATGAGCTCTCAAGAGAAATTATCTTACAGAATTTTTATGCTCGGCTTTCTCATGATGATCAAACCATGATCGATTCTTCTTCGACTGGCTCCTTTATGAAGAAAAATATTGAATTCAGATGGGATCTTCTGGAAAGAATTAAATGCAACTCTGAAGATTGGGAACTCGACAAAGGTAATGAGTCTAGTATAATACTTGAGTTCAATTGTGTTAAATCTTTTATGGATACCGATGCTTTTCATAAGTTTAGCACTAAATATGGACTTGACTCTGAGATAGTAGCCTCCTTTTGTGAATCATTTGCTACTCATGTTGATCTCCCTAAGGAGAAGTGGTTTAAATATCATCCCCCTGTTAAAGAAAAGATTGAGGAACCCGTTAGTGTTAAAGAAGAAACAATTGTTTACCATGTTGATCCAGTTGTGCCTACTACTTATATTGAGAAACCACCTTTTCCTGTTAGGATTAAGGAACATGCTAAAGTTTCAACTGTGGTTAACAAAAGTAATATTAGAGCACCTTGACCCTCTGAACAAATTAAAGTTGAACCTAACGTTGCTATGGTTAAGGATCTCTTGGTCGATGATATAGATGGGCATGTTATTTACTTCTGTGATGAAGCAGCTAGAATTGCTAAACCAGACCCTCAAGATAAAAACAGACCTGTAGTAGGCATGCCTGTTGTTTCTGTTAAAATAGGAGATCATTGTTATCATGGCTTATGTGATTTGGGTGTTAGTGTGAGTGCTATTCCGTTTACCTTATATCAAGAAATTATGAATGATATTGCACCTATTGAAATAGAGGACATTGATGTTACTATTAAACTTGCAAATACAGATACCATTACGCCGCTTGGGATCGTTAGAGATGTTGAGGTCTTATGTGGGAAAAATAAAATACCCTACTGATTTTCTAGTCCTCGGTTCTCCACAAGATAATTTTTGTCCCATTATATTTGGAAGACCTTTCTTGAACACTGTAAATGCCAAGATTGATTGCGCTAAAGAAACTGTTAGTGTTAATTTTGGTGGTATATCTCATGTGTTTAATTTCTCCAAGTTTCGTAGACAACCTCATGATAAAGAATTGCCTAGTAAAGATGAAATTATTGGTCTTGCTTCTATTGTCGTACCTCCTACTGATCCGTTAGAACAATATTTGCTAGACCATGAAAATGATATGCATATGAATGAAAGAAATGAAATAGATAAGATCTTCTTTGATCAACCACCTATCCTTAAACACAATTTGCCTGTTGAAACTCTTGGAGGCCCTCCTCCACCTAAGGGTGACCCCGTATTTGAACTGAAACAATTGCCTAATACATTGAAATATGCTTATCTAGATGAAAAGAAGATATATCCTGTTATTATTACTGCTAACCTTTCAGAGCATGAAAAAAAGAGATTACTAAAAACTCTAAGGAAGCACCATGCTGCTATTGGATATACTCTTGATGATCTTAAGGGCATTAGTCCCACTCTATGTCAGCACAAAATTAATATGGAGCCTGATGCTAAACCAGTTGTCGACCACCAACGACGATTAAATCCTAAGATGAACAAGGTGGTAAAACTGAAATATTAAAGCTTCTGGAAGCAGGTATAATCTATCCCATAGCTGATAGTAGATGGGTAAGTCTCGTTCATTGTGTCCCTAAGAAAGGAGGCATTACCGTTGTTCCTAATGATAAAAATGAACTCATTCCACAAAGAATTGTAACTGGTTATAGGATGGTAATTGATTTTAGAAAATTAAACAAAGCCACTAGAAAGGATCATTACCCTTTACCATTTATTGATCAAATGTTAGAAAGATTGTCCAAACATACACACTTTTGCTTTCTTGATGGATATTCTGGTTTCTCTCAAATACCTATATCACAAGCCGACCAAGAGAAAACCACCTTTACTTGTCCTTTTGGAACTTATATGCTTATTGATGTATGCCTTTTGGTTTATGCAATGCACCTGCTACCTTTCAAAGATGCATGACTGCTATATTCTCTGACTTTTGTGAAAAGATTGTTGAGTTTTTCATGGATGATTTTTCCGTTGACGGAACTTCTTTTGATGATTGCTTAAGCAAACTTGATCGAGTTTTGCAGAGATGTGAACAAACTAATCTTGTCTTGAATTGGGAGAAGTGCCACTTTATGGTGAATGAAGGTATTGTCTTGGGGCATAAAATTTCTGAACGAGGTATTGAAGTAGATAAGGCTAAAGTTGATGCAATTGAGAAAATGCCATGTCCTAAAGATATTAAAGGTATAAGAAGTTTCCTTGGTCATGCTGGTTTCTATAGAAGGTTTATTAAAGACTTCTCTAAAATTTCTAGGCCTCTTACTAATCTCTTGTTTTTGATGATGATTGTGTAGAAGCTTTTGAAATGCTTAAGAAAGCCTTAACCTCAGCACCTATTGTTCAACCACCTGATTGGAACTTGCCTTTTGAAATTATGTGTGATGCTAGTGATTATGCTGTTGGTGCTGTTCTAGGACAAAGAGTTGATAAATTTTTTTAAATGTTATCCATTATGCTAGTAAAACTCTAGACAGTGCTCAAAGAAATTATGCTACTACTGAGAAAGAATTTCTAGCAGTTGTGTTTGCATGTGATAAATTCAGATCTTACATAGTTGATTCTAAAGTAATTGTTCACACCGATCATGCTACTATTAAATACCTTATGGAAAAGAAAGATGCTAAACCTAGACTAATTAGGTGGGTTCTACTGCTACAAGAATTTGATTTGCATATTATTGATAGGAAGGGTGCTGAAAACCCCATAGCAGATAATTTGTCTAGAATGGAAAATGTTCTTGATGACCCACTTCCTATTAATGATGATTTTCCTGATGAACAATTAGCTGTCATAAATGCTTCTCGTAATACTCCTTGGTATGTAGACTATGCTAATTATATTGTTGCTAAATTTATACCACCTAGTTTCACATACCAACAAAAGAAAAAGTTCTTTGATTTAAGACATTACTTCTGGGTTGACCCACATCTTTATAAAGAAGGAGTAGATGGTATTATTAGACATTGTATACCTGAGCATGAACAGGAACAAATCCTACGGAAGTGTCATTCCGAGGCTTATGGAGGACACCATGTAGGAGACAGAACTGCACATAAGGTACTACAATCTGGTTTTATTGGCCTACTCTTTTCAAGGATGCTCGTAAGTTTGTCTTATCTTGTGATGAATGTCAAAGAATTGGTAATATTAGTAGACGTCAGGAAATGCCTATGAATTATTCACTTGTTATTGAACCATTTGATGTTTGGGGATTTGATTATATGGGACCTTTTCCTTCCTCAAATGGGTATACACATATTTTAGTTGCTGTTGATTACGTTACTAAGTGGGTATAAGCTATTCGAACTAGTAGTGCTGATCATAACACTTTTATTAAAATGCTTAAAGAAGTTATTTTCCCGAGGTTCGGAGTCCCTAGATATTTAATGACTGATGGTGGTTCACATTTTATTCATGGTGCATTCCGTAAACTGCTTGCTAAATATGACGTCAACCATAGAATTGCATCTCCCTATCACCCTCAATCTAGTGGTCAAGTTGAATTAAGCAATAGAGAAATAAAGTTAATTTTGCAAAAAACCGTCAATAGATCTAGAAAGAATTGGTCTAAGAAACTTGATGATGCATTATGGGCTTATAGAACTGCTTATAAAAATCCCATGGGTATGTCTCCTTATAAAATGGTTTATGGAAAAGCATGTCATTTACCTCTTGAGTTAGAACATAAAGCATATTGGGCAATTAAAGAACTCAATTATGATTTTAAACTTGCCGGTGAAAAGAGGTTATTTGATATTAGCTCGCTAGATGAATGGAGAACCCAAGCTTATGAAAATGCCAAATTGTTTAAAGAAAAAGTTAAAAGATGGCATGATAAAAGAATTCAAAGACAGGAATTCAAAGTGGGTGAGTATGTTCTATTGTACAATTCTCATTTTAGATTTTTTGCAGGAAAACTTCTCTCTAAATGGGAAGGACCGTATATCATGGAGGAAGTTTATCGCTCTGGAGCCATTAAGATCAATAACACCGAAGGCACTAATCCGAAGGTGGTCAATGGGCAAAAAATTAAGCATTACATCTCAGGTACGCCCATTAATGTTGAGACTAACATTATTCAAACTATGACACCGGAGGAATACATAAGAGAGACCTTCCAGAACACTCCGGAACCCTAAAAAGGAAGAGGTACGTGATACGGTAAGTAAACCGACTCCAAAAATTCCATAAAAATACTTTCTGTCAGTTTTGAAATATTAGAAAAAATACAAAAATAAGAAACAGCTAAGTGGACCCACGAGGTGCACACAAGGCACCAGGGCGCGCCACCCCCCAGGCGCGCCCTGGTGGCTCGTGGGCCCCTCGTGAGCCTTCCCGACTTCGTTTTCTTCTGGAATACTTGTTTTGCAAGATAAAAATTCATTATATATACTCCCGGACGTTCTGACCACCGTATCGCAAGACTCCCCTCTGTTCTTGTTTCATGCTATTTTTCTGACAGATCCGAAAGTATGTCGTCTCAAGACTCAGATGGAGAGAGCTTCGTATCACACTATGTTACAAATCGAAGGATCTATGGGGATATAGATCCCTATGGATGGTCCGCGGAGGAGGAGCAAGATGTCAACATGAAGGGAACGGAAGACGCAAGCTCGGATGAAGACGATGCCCCTCTACCTCAACCGGGAGATATGCATGTGGAGTTCAAGAAGTCGAGCCTCCCGAACACAATAAACAATCTAAGATGCAATTTATCCCTTTCCGTCTTCTACAGGAAAACAAGAACGTATTGTGTGAGAAGATAGTGGAGCTTGAGCAAGAAATTAGCAAGTTGAAGGAAGAAAACTGTGTTCTCAAGCGGAAACTGAAGGACAAGCCCACCACCTCATCATCACCACCGTCACCGAAGAAGGAAACTTGAGTACATGGGTATGGGCACTCCCCTTGGCTTGTGCCAAGCTTGGGGGAGGCGCCCCGGTATCGTATCACCATCACTTTTATTATTTTTACCTATTTTTAGTTCGATCCTTAGTTATTTCGTGATTTAGTTGAATAACAGTTTAGTATGATCTATATTCGAGTGCCAGTTACGTGATCTATCTATCTATGTAATTGAGTTGAGAGTTATATAATAAAGAGTAGTTTGAGTTTTTGCTTCTTTACCTTTATGTTTCAATCCTAGCAATGAAAATAATGAAAAAGATCATATGCTAATCTTATGGGAAGAAATGACATTACATAAAGAAAAGTATAAGTGGTAAAATTTATTGAAAGTTAACAAGCATAGTATTAGTCAATGATGCAATTCATGAAAAAATTAATAAGGGAAGAGAAGATTCACATGCAAAAACACTATCTTGGACATCTTTTATGATTGTGAGCCCCCATTGAGTATTTTATGTCAAATTATTGACGTTGGACAAGGAAGACAACGTAATGAGTTATGTTTGCTTATATTCACATAGAAGTTATATTGTCATAGATCCTCCAACATGTGGTGCTTGCTCAATATCTTTGCTAGCCAAAAATCCGCACCAAGTAGAGATACTACTTGTGCATCCCAAACCCTTAAACCCAGTTTCATGTCATGAGAGTCCACTATATCTACCTATGGATTGAATAAGATCCTTCAAGTAAGTTATCATCGGTGCAAAAAGCAATAAAAATTGCCCCTAAATATGTATGAACTTTTATTGTAAGGGAAAATAAGCTTTGTACGAACTTGTGATGGTAAAGAAATAAAAGCGACGGACTGCATAATAAAGGTTGCTATCACAGGGGGCAATATAAAGTGACGTTCCTTTGCATTAAGAGCTTGTGCATCCAACAACAAAAAGCGCATGACAACCTCTGCTTCCCTCTGCGAAGGGCCTATCTTTTACTTTTATGTATTTACTTTTTATGCAAGAGTCAATAGTGTTCTCCTATATTCCTTTTTATTTTTTCTCTTTTGCAAGCATCATGTGGTGGGGAAAGATCTAGGCACATATATCCAGTTGGATATGAGTGATCATGAGTTATTATTGTTGACATTACCCTTGAGGTGAATAAGTTGGGAGGCGAAGTTATAAGCCCCTATCTTTCTATGTGTCTGGCTGAAATTTTTTGCTCCATATATATGTTGTGAGTGTTAGCAATCTTAGAAGACTAAATGATAGGTGAGTATGTGGACTTGCTAAAAAGCTCCTACATGAGACCCTTCCTGAAAATATGAAGAATTGCAAATGCATTGTTGACTAAGAACATAGTTTGTTAGTTTTCAAGAAAGTTTATGTCTCATACTTCGTTGTTGTGATGAATTGTTACTTGTTCATGAGAAGTTTTATGATAATAAATATTGCTGTTATAATAATGATCATGATGCTACAATGTCCGTATTTTTTTTATCGACACCTCTCTCTCTAAACATGTGGACAAGCGAGGTCTAAGCTTGGGGGAGTTGATATGTCCATTTTGCATAATGTTTTTCCTACTGTTATTTATAGTGTTTTTTTATCAATATAACACTTTGTGGAGCAATTCTAATGCCTTTTCTCTCTTAAAATGCAAGATTTACATAAGGAGGGGGATTGCCGGCAGCTGGAATTCTGGACCTAAAAAAGTTATGTCAGAGATACCTATTCTGCACATCTCCAAATGAGCTGAAATTTCACAGAGATTTATTTTGGAATAAATAAAAAATACTGGAGAAAAGAAGTACCAGAGGGGGCCCCCCCAGGTGCCCACGAGGCACCAGGGCGCGCCACCCCCCCAGGCGCGCCCTGGTGGCTCGTGGGGCCCCTACCCAGCCTCCGATGCCCATTTTCTGGTATATAAGCCCATTTGCCCTAGAAAAAATAAGGAGAAGACTTTCGGGACGGAGCGCCGCCGTCTTGAGGCGGAACTTGGGCAGGAGCACTTTTGCTCTCCGGCGGAGCGATTCCGCCGGGGATACTTCCCTCCGGGAGGGGGAAATCGAAGCCATCGTCATCACCAACGATCCTCTCATCGTGGGAGGACCAATCTTCATCAACATGTTCACCAGCACCATCTCATCTCAAACCCTAGTTCATCTCTTGTATTCAATCTTTGTCTCAAAACCTCAGATTGGTACCTGTGGGTTGCTAGTAGTGTTGATTACATCTTGTAGTTGATGTTAGTTGGTTTATTTGGTGGAAGATTATTTGTTCGGATCCATTATGCTATTCAATACCCCTCTGATCTTGAACATGAACATGATTTGTGAGTAGTTACTTTTGTTCTTGAGGACATGGGAGAAGTCTTGTCATAAGTAATCATGTGAATTTGGTATTCGTTCGATATTTTGATGATATGTATGTTGTTGATTCTCTTAGTGGTGTCATGTGAACATCGACTACATGACACTTCACCATCTTTGGGCCTAAGGGAATGCATTGTGGAGTAGTAATTAGATGATGGGTTGCTAGAGTGACAGAAGCTTAAACCCTAGTTTATGCGCTATTCCGTAAGGGGCTGATTTGGATCCATATGTTTAATGCTATGGTTAGATTTATCTTAATTCTTCTTTCGTAGTTGCGGATGCTTGCGAGAGGGGTTAATCATAAGTGGGTGGTTTGTTCAAGTAAGAACAGCACCCAAGCATCGGTCCACCCACATATCAAATTATCAAAGTAGCGAACGCTTTGATTATTATAAGAGATCGTTCCGGCCCGTCCTTTGCAACAAAAAAGATTGGGCTACCTTACTGCACTTTAGTTACTATTGGTACTTGTCACTTGTTACAAATTATCTTGCTATCAAACTACTCGTTACCGATAATTTCAGTGCTTGCAGAAAATACCTTGCTGAAAACTGCTTGTCATCAGCGGCGGAAAGGTTTTCTTTTCTGTCTCTCTGGTATATTGGGAATATTTCAGAATTTATAGCATTGGAATTAGGTCAGGAGGTGCCACGAGGGGCCCACAAGCCTGGGGGCGCGCCTACCCCCCTGGGAGCACCCTCCAAGCTTGTCGCCTCCTCGTGACTCTTCTGGTCTTCTCCCAAAGCTTCGTGGGTCTCTTCTGGTCCAGAAAAAATTAATCCAAAGTTTTTTTTCTCGTTTGGACACTTTTTGATAGTGATTTTCTGAAAAGGCAAAAACAAGCAGAAGACAACAATTGGCACTGGGTTAATTGGTTAGTCCCAAAAAATGATATATAATTGCATATAAAACATCCAAGATTGATACTATAATACACTACTGCAGGCGACCGCTAACGCGACACATGAATCAGAGACCCCGCGACCAAACTGTGTGCGCTGCATGCATCGCAAACGGTGTAGTAATAAAACTGTCCCAAATAAGACGAACTGTTTGCGATGCCGGAGACATAAAAAATGATTTGGATTACAGACGCATGTGCGATACGTGGCATACAGTTGGTCCATACGAACTGTTTGCGATATGCCAGAACAACAAACACGGTCAGCCAGTTTAGGTGTGTGCGGTACACGTCATACAGTTCACTCGGATGAACTGTTTGTGATTTGTAACACCCCCAGTGGTTAACTACAGTAATCACCCTCTGATAATGCCAAGTCACCATGATTAACAAGCTTGATCAACAATTGGTTTCATATCTCATTTGAAATTCCACTTCAAACTAAATTTCAAATAGCAAGTGAAATTTGAACATCTACAAACTTGCAAGCAAAATAGTTCATCATGTTGTAAATAAGCCATAGGTAATTATGGTTAAGGAAAACAACATCACTTGTTTTCTCATTTGGAAGCTATCACCCAAAAACAGTGACTAAAACAGCCCATTAAATCCATTTTCGTTTAAGCAAAATTCAAATGAAATCATCTTGCCTCCAAATTTTTTGTGGCAATACCAAATATTGCCTTGTATTTATTGAGACAAGATTCACATTTTACAAAAGTGGTTTGATGCAAAAAGAAATGCAAAACAGAGAAAAATAAATAAAACCGTAAAGAATAAAAGAAAAACCTAACGGCTACTGTACATATGGGCTTAAGTCCAACAGTACATAACGGCCCAGCCCGATAGGGCCTTCTCGTTCCTCTCACCAGAGGAGAAGCAGAGCCATGGCGTGGCCACGGCCGCGCCCGTCCATGCCTCGGATTTCGACGTGTCGACCATCCAAAGCAACCTGGAGATGGATAAGATCCTCCTCGTCACGGTGGACAGCCCTAGCCTCCCCATTATCCCCTCGCTCACTCTTTCTCTCTCGACATTTGTTCGTGCCCGAGCGTTGGTCGCCGTCGCCGCGTCGATCCCGTGGCCACCGGCCTCCCCGGTGCCTGAACAGATGTCCAGGAGCTGCGCCATGGACGGCTCCTTCGACTAGGCCCACCGGTTCGTGCGGGAAGGCAACGTACGCTCGCCATCGTCCTCTTCTTCCCGCCACGGCCGCCGCATCTCGTCGACGAGCGCGATGCGTCCGGCCACCCCCATGCCTTCCGACCATGTCCACGAACCCCCCTGTGAGCCCCTCAGCCGATCTCACTCGTTTGCCCCTTCGATCTGCTCCGTTTGCCGCTGTTGCCCGGAGCTTGCCGTGTCCGCGCGCGTCGGCTACTGCTGTCTGCTGGCCGCACTGCTGCCGCTGCTGGCTGCGCTGCTGCCACTGCCGCTCCCGCGTGCACCCGCGCTGTGCTGCTGCCGCTGCTTGCTAGCTGCGCTACTGTAGCTCCTGCTAGGTGCTGCTGCTGCTGCCTTACTACTGCCGCCACTGCTGATGGACATGGCCATGGCCGTGTGCAAGTGAGTGTGTGTTGTGTGTGCGTGTGTGAGTGTGTGGCCGGCTGTGCCACAGCCGTGTGTGGCCGGCTCTGTGTAGTTAGCGTGTGTGTGTGCGTGAGTATGTGTGCAGTGTGTGCGCTTAGGTTAGACTAGCTTAGGATTAAATTAGTGCTAAGTTAGTCTAGTAGTAGATGACATGTGGGCCCCCCATTAAATAAGTTAGATTTATTTATTTGTTTAGGTATAGCCTAAGACATGTGGGCCACCCCTTCTCTATTTGACCAGTCAAATTTGACTTGGTCAAACTCGTATTAAAACAATTTCAGAAATTTCAGAAAATCGTATAAACTTCAGAAAACCATATAAAATAAACCGTAAGTCAGATGAAAATAATTTATATATAAAAAACGATCAGAAAAATATGACGAATCCGAATATGCCCTCCACATACCTGTCACACCCCTCTAACATGATGAACATGGAACTTTCCCCTCCGATTCATCTGATCGATAATTGCCCGGAGCTGGTAAACACCTCCAGATGTTTTCCCGCTTCGACTAACTTGCGTATTACTGCATTAGGGCACTCCTCGAATAACGTGCTGCCATGCCATGCATTTGTGTAGCATTTGTTGCTTGTATTTATTGTTTCTTCCCCCCTCTTCTCTCCGGTAGACCCCGAGACCGACACTGCTGCCGAGTACGACTACGCCCTTGACGACCAGCCCCTTTCAGCAGAGCTTCCAGGCAAGCAAAACCCCCTTGATCATTCCTATATCGCCTATTCCTTCTCCCTCATGCTTGCATTAGATTTTGCTACTGTAATTGCTTGCTCCTATTCTGATGCATAGCCTGCTTTTGTAACCTGCTGTTGTTACTTTACCTGTCATCCTAAACTGCTTAGAATAGGTTGGTTATTGATCCATCAGTGACCCCTCACCCTTGTCCCTGTTGCCCCGTTTTGCTACCAGTGCCTCGATCATTGTGATCGATGTGCAGAGACCGACACATCACCGCACACCCCCCTTAGTTGTACGACTCTGCAGGGTTACTATCAAGTGCCGAGGGTGATACCTTGTACTGCACTCCTGATGATATCTCTATAGTATAGCACATCGGTGGTGATTGCAGAGGGTGATTCCTCACTCTCCCCTTCCCGATGATGACTCTGTCATGCAACCCCTCAAGTGTGGACCATCGAGGGTGATTCCTCCTGGTTCTCCTTGACGATTTACGTCGAGTAAGAATCCATCGAGGGTGATTCCTCGGATTCCCCCTTGATGTGATAAACACACTGTTACCATGACTTTTACTTCAGTCCCGGTTAAAGTCGGGTTGACCCCGAGGGGTACCCGCGAGAGGTGTGAAGTCGGGTTGACCCAAGGGTACCTGCGAGATAATTACGAGGCGCAGCCGGGCAGGCAGAGACCGCCCTAGAGAGGGATGGTCCTGACCCTTGTTGCACTTCCTCGAGACGGGGCAACAGGAGTACTGATCGTCACCGCGAGCTCCTAATAATTCACTAACGGATTTGGGTATTTGATCTGAGTTGGCCGCTGGCCATATACGCACTACCACCACGTGGGATAATGGTTATGGGACCCTCGGCGCCGTATGTATCAGCCGAAAGCTCTGTCAGACGTCCAGTTCAGCATTGTGGCCGGGTCGGATCGGCGCCCCAGAGGTGGTGCCTGGATCCACCTTGCGCACAACGACCCGGAGTGCACAGGGCGATGGCCCAAGACCCCTGAGCGCTTAGGATGTAGACCGGCGGGGACCTCTCTGTTGAGCCTAGGTAGGACTACGTCGTGTCGATCATCCGAGGCCGGGCATGACCCAGAAAAGTATGTCCGGCCAGAGTTAATCGAGCGTGTTGGGTAACAGTAGTGCACCCTTGCAGGGAAGTTATCTATTCGAATAGCCGTGTCCACAGTAACAGGACGCTCAGTGTTGTATCCCGATCTACTACAACTTGAACTGAATACATGTTACTTTAACTGTAAGCTCCGGGATCGCTTTCTCACAGGGAGTCGAGGAAGGATCTCTGGGCTTTGCTATTATATGCTTGTTACTTTACATTATGCTAATCGGCACTCTTCTAATGGTGCAAGACGTTGAAGACGCTAGACTTCGATAGGCTAGGCTTTCTCCCTCTGTTCTGGCATTTCTGCAGTTTAGTCCAAAGATATAGCCCCATTCCTTTGATACCTGAAAGGATCGATACGGTTTAGCGGAGAAAGAACACCCATGTATATCTTGTATAGTCATCGACAATGACAAGGCCATACCTCCTCCCTCCCATGCTATCATAAGATGGAGGCCCAAAGAGATCCAAGTGGATGAGCTCGAGAGGCCTCAAAGTGGTAATAATAGTCTTCACCTTATGTGCTTTTTCATGTAGTTTTCCGGCAATGCAAGCACTACAAGGACGATCTTTGGCAAAAGACACATCGGTTAGTCCAAGGATGTGCTCCCCCTTTAAGAGAGCTTGTAAATTTCTCATGCCAACGTGGGCTAGCCGTCGGTGCCATAGCCATCCCACGTCGGCCTTGGCCATTAGGCATGTTGCAAGATGAGTTTTCTCTTTTGAGAAATCAACCATGTAAAGGTTGTCTTCAACATGCCCAACAAAGACCACTTTGAGATTGCTCCTCTTAAAGACGGTCACATGAAATTCACCGAAATGAGAATCATAACCGGCACGAGCCAATTGAATTGTTGAAAGTAGATTATAGTGAAGGGATTGAACAAGCATGACATTCTTAAGTGATGTATCACTAGAGATTACCACCTTGCCCAAACCCAATACCTTGCCCTTGCTATTGTCGCCAAAGGTGATGTTTGAAGAAGCCTTGAGCGAATCAACGAACTCCACAAGCATCTCCCTCTCTCCGGTCATATGATTGGTGCATTCACTATCGATCACCCATTGTGTTCCACTGGAGGTATAGTCCTACATTAGTCAAGCTTTGATTTTAGGTCCCCATTTTGCAATGGGTCCTAGAGAGTTAGCAACAAGGGTCTTAGGAACCCAAATAGTCCAAGTATAATCATCATAGTTAGTGCCAACAAATTTAGCAAAGGTGTAACCATCATCTCCTCTCATGAGGACATAAGATGGGTTGTTCTTGCCGGCAAAATCTTTGGGAATGGCCTTGTCCCTAGTGACCTTGCCATCCCCAACATTCCCCTTTTTCTTCTCCAATTCCTTGTGCCCTTTGTGCACAAATACTACCTTTTGTTGAGGAGGAGGAGTAGGACCGATCTTCTTCTTGTGTCTCTTCTTCGGGTTCTTCTTTTTCTTAGAAGAGGGGTCAAACCCAATTCCCTCCTTGGCAACACATTCCTTTTGGTTTCTCAAGAGTTCATTGAGGTTTTTCTCCCCTTGAATGCATGACACAAGCCCTTTCTCAATTTGGGCTTTCAACTTCTTATTTTCCTCTTGGAGAGAGGTGCAATCATGAGCAAAGTTAGCCGTACAAGATTCATCATTTAAATCAATATGAGGGACGGAAGTCAGAGCCTTAATGGTTGTAGCTTTAAGTTGAGCATCAGACTCGGTGAGGGCAATGAGGTCACCTTTGACAACCATGGAACTAGTCACAAGGAGCTCATGTTCCTCAACAAGTCTCGTGTGATCAACTAGAAGCTTTTCAACCCTTACTTTAAGGGCATCTTTGTTCTCAAGAGCAAGTTGCAAAGCATCATTGGTTTTAACAAAGTCAATTTCATGAGAAGACAAGGCTTCCTCAAGTGATGCTCTCACGACACTCTCTTCATGTAGTTCGTGCTCGAGGAGTTTGACTCTCTCTTTTTCCTCTATGAGGCGGGTTTCAATGTTCTCAATAAAGTCATCGCGTTCGGCAAGTGACTTAAGGAGATCACCAAAACGAGCACGAGCTTCACCATGAAGAGTTTTCATGAAAGCCATCATTATCCACACCATCATCACACTCATACTCCACTATCTCACATGAGACATTGGAAGTGTGGATGGAGGGTTTTGGAGATATGGACTTTGTTTTTACCTCTTTGGCCATGAGGCAACGATGAGTGAAAGGCTTGTCCTCGTTGGGAGAGTCGAAGAGGCCGGTGGTGGAGGAGGAGGTAGTAGTGGCATGCATGGCAATAGCGGCCGTGCCCACATGATCATCATCACCGTCATCTTCATCTCCGGACATGTACTCCTCATGAACAAGAGCCTTATCTTCTTTCCTCTTGGTAAACTTGGTGAACTTCTTCTTTTTGAGCACAAGCTTCTCGGACTTGTCTTCACGTCTCTCATTTGGACAATCATGAACAAATTGTCTTGGGCTATCACAATTGTAGCATTTCCTTCGTCCGAATGATCTTCCTTGAAGGTTCTTCCCTTTGTTTGCCATGGTCCCGGAATATTTCTTTACCAAGAGAGCCAAGTCTTCCGCAAAGTCATTTGCCGGGCATGAGGTGTCAACATCTTCCTCACAAGTCTCTTCAACAACTTCTTCATCCCTTGAGGGTTGAGCAATTACTTTCTTGGCCTTCAAGGCAAGATTTGAGTTCTTGGTTGCTTGAGCAATGGCAAAGGTCTTCTTGGACTTGGTCTCCAAAAGAACATGAGTTGAGAAGATGGATACAACTTGTGTCGCGGTTAACTTGTGGTAGTCCGGGCGTTGATGTATCATCATCACCATGGTGTGTTCCGTGAGAACCATAGCATCAATGAATTTGTCCTTAATGAAATCATCATTTGCCCAAGTGCACCCAAAGGTCCTCAAGTTGAGCACAAGTGACTTCAACCTTCGATATACCTCTTCCGCGGTCTCGCCCTCATTCCTCACAAATAGGTTGACTTCTTGCTTGAGCAACGCCAACCGAGATCTTCGAATTGCTTCATCACCTTCGAGGGCCTCCTCAAGGCAATCCCAAATTTCCTTGGCGGTCTTGAGTAGAGCAGTGGAGTCACTATAGTCATCGGTCACCGCGGTGAGTAAAATGTTGTGGGCGGTAGCATTGAGTTGATCATCAACGACTTCTCTTGGAGTGAGATTCATGGGATCCTTGGGGTTGAAACCGTTGACCACAATCCACCACAGTTGTGTAGAAGCACTGCGAATGTGAGACTCCATATCTAGCTTCCATTTAGCAAACGCGTTAGCTTTCAACGGGGGCGGAGGCCCAACAGGATTAATGCGAGGGTGCTGCAAAGGTTGAGGAGAGTAAAAGGGTTCCACGGCATTGTACTTAGGAACTTGAGTGCGAGTCGAGGATGCAAGGGGTTCTCTCGAATCATCCGCATCATGAACGGCATTTGGATCAAATGAGTTTGATGCGGATGTCGAGGGATTTAAGCGAGCATCAATTTCCTCCTTGACCGAGGAACGAACTTCTTTCAACATCGCAGTTTTGAGGTCCGCAAACATTGAAAGAATGTCGGCCGCGGTTAAGGGGGCACCCGGGTTAATGGGGGTGACGGGAGCAATGACCGGAGCAACAAGTGCTTCGGCCGCGGCGGGGGGGGGGGTAGGTTTTGACCATCCACCGAAAGTGGTGCGCCACCTCCCTCATTCCCTAGATCGTCCATATCCTCTAAGGTTGTAAAACCTTATATTAGAGCACGAGGCTCTGATACCAATTGAAACGATCGATACGGTCGACTAGAGGGGGGTGAATAGGAGACAACAAATTTTAATATTTCTTGTCAATTTTAAGGTTTAGCGGATAAATAGGGTTCACTAGATATGCAACTAGGTGAACACAACCTATATGACAAGCAAGCTCCAAGCTAAATATGCTAGGCAACAACCTAATTAGCAAGCCAACAAGGATACAATGCAAAGTAAAGTGCGGGAAAGGATTAACCACAAGTGAGACGAGGACGCGGAATTTATCCCGAAGTTCACTCTTCCTTGGGGAAGAGCTACTCTCCGTTTAGAGCGGTGCCGGAGCCAAAGCTTGCGGAACGCCACCGAAGGCTCACCATAATCTCTTTCGAGTCACCCCCAACTGATGAGCCTCGAATCACTCGGGGTTGGTCTTGAAGGCGACCACCACACCTTTACAAACTTCTCCGGAGCACACCACAAGCAAGGAAGCTTCCGGAGGAACCTCTAGCCGCCTAGGAGCCCAAGCTCCAAGAGTAACAAGTCAATGGTGGATGAATGTTGCGGGGAACACGATTTGGTTTGGTCAAAGTGTAGATCGGGCTTGCTCTCCCAATCCCCAAAGTTTCAACAAGTTTGGGTGGAGGGATTGAGAGTATTGAGCAAAATGAGGTGTAGCAATGGTGGAGCTCAACAAGACATTAGGGTTAAAGGTTGGTGGTGGAAGAATGGGTTTATATAGTGTTCTTGGCCGGGATGGGGATTTCTTCCCGTTGGACCCCGTGCGCACGGGCTAAGTCAGCCCCGAGCGCACGGGGTGTCCAGAGACTTTCCAACCACCCCGTGTGCACGGGGGTTTAGGACCCCGTGCGCACGGGGTGTCCAGAGAGTTTCGAGGTACCCCGTGCGCACGGGGTGTCCAGAGAGTTTCCAACCACCCCGTGCGCATGGGGGTCCAGGACCCCGTGCGCACGGGGTGTCCAGAGAGTTTCGAGGTACCCCGTGCGCACGGGGGTCAGAGACCCCATGCGCACGGGGTGTCCAGAAACTTTCTGACCACCCCGTGCGCACGGGGGTCAGAGACCCCGTGCACACGGGGTGTCCAGAGGGTTTCTGATGAAACTCACAGGACACCTCGGCAAAGCACAAAATAAGTGGAAACTTGGTGGAGGAGTAGGAGGGCTGGTGTATAAGTTTTGGTGGCATTCCCACATGACACTCATTCCACGATGACCCCTCTTGATAGTGCGGTTTTTCCTACGACTCAAATCGAACCAAAACGAAAAACCTTCGAGTCACTGGTAAACTACGTCTATGATCTTTTTGAATTGGGGGGGGGGGGGGGGTCACACAACTCCATAATAATCTTCATGGAACCAATATCCTGAGATAAACTTTAGGAACCGATATTAGTTCCTCTAACAACATTGTCATCACACCAAAATATAATTATGTGCCATATGCCCTTTCAATCTCCCCGTTTTTGGTGCATTGATGACCACATGGTTAGGACATGGCAATAAAGATATAACAAAGTGAATAGCCAAGAGACAATAGTTGATCACGAGAGCTCCTCCTATATGTGTGCAAGGATAAAAGGAGATGCTTGACTATGCATCAAGCACACACACGAGGCTCCCCCTATATCAATATTGTCAAGGCATGTGATCAACAGAAATAACCTACACGGTGCCTAGATCACATGCAAGTGTGGTGAGCAGACAAAGAGAGACTATAACATAAAGTAACTCGATCAAACTCCACAAGATAGATCAACATAAGCATAGATAAACTCCATAAAGTAGATAGTCTCTCACATAGACTAGGTAGCTCACGACCACACAACGAAAGTAAATAAGAGTATCTCAAGCCAATTAAACACCACCAAATAAAACGAGGCCTTGAGATCTCAACCCAACTGAAACCAACTGCAAACGCTCTAATAGAACACTTCTCCCCCTTTGTCATCAAGACAACAAACAGGGAAAAGGCGATGCTAACGAGACCCTAGACAAGAGGAGACGCGCTCGCAGCATCATCATCACCATCATCAAAGCGATATCCTGCCAACGGAAAAGAGCGAGCCGTGGCCTCACTGTCATAGTCCTCAGACCCATGGCCAACCTCCTCTCCTGCAGCAGCACGCTCGGCCTTCTTCAGACGCCTTTCAAGCTTGCCCCTGTTGGTCTCCTTAATCTGACGACGCTGAACGATGAGCAATAGTGAATTCCCTGGAACCTGCCTTTGAGCGCTTGCGACGAAGCTCGGACCTCTTGTCAGCGGAGTCTGAAACACCAAAACACAAACACAACACACCAGAGAAAGGAAACTGAGTGCAAGTGCTAGATTGAATTGGCAAGGAATGAATCAAGCGAAAACAGACAGACCAGAACCATCCTATAGACCCCGTGCGCACGGTACAGAGCCCGTGGGCACGGGGTTCATCCGGCGTCAGCCACTTCCAGAACGAATTCGAGGAGTGGGTGAGGCCAGGCGATTACAGAGGTTCTATGCCGTCTATATTTCTAATCATCATCGAATGGAGATCTGATCTAGTAGACTGGAAAACCCTAGGACTCAAGGACCCAATCCATGAAGAAATACATGGAAAGGAAAGGGAATGCGGGCAAATACCAGAGGAGGAGCCCATCCTGGAAGAGCTCCACAGAGAGAAACGGCTCCACGGCGCGAGGAGGCGCCGGAGAGACCCGAGGCGACGGCGGCGGCCCTTGAGGCTTCCTGGGGCATGCAGGGGGCGAATGGGTGGGAATGAACCCTAACCCCCTCGCGCCCCACCTCTTAGGAGCCGGAAACTGCATTCCCCGTGCGCACGGGCTAAAGGTCCCGTGGGCACGGGGGCCCGTGCGCACGGTACGAAGCCCGTGGGCACGGGGTATCCAGAGGGTTTCGACAGGAAGAAGCTTGTTGGGTCATGGCTGAATGCAAATTCTTACCAAGGCTCAAAAAAGCATTCCTGTCTCACTTCTGAATACGTCGCAAGAGAGAACCAACACTACTAGAAAGGTGTATGTGTAGCACTTGCACTAGAAGAGAACCGAAAAACACAAACACCACGAAAACGAACACAAGGACAAGAAGAAACCAAAGAAAACACAAAAACAAAAAAGGATCCAACGTCCAAAGGAGGGCGGTGGCCGAAGCCACCATGTTTGAGTTTGTTTGGTATGGCACCGCGAAGATATGAACCTTGGGCCCAAGACCAATACTCATCTTTGAAGCAGAAATGCCATCTAAAAATGGCTAATGTGAAAGATTTTGTTCAATTTATGCACTTGTAGGATAAGATAGCTCATGATTTGAGCTAGCTCCCCCTACATAGGTGCCTACACCTAAACAAGATATAAGTTGAGCATGTGTGTGTTTGCAAGAACTTCAATCCAAGTTACTTATATCCACGATATTTAGCTCATGCCTTAACTCGCGGAATCTTGCTTCATCAAGTGGCTTGGTGAAAATGTCGGCAAGTTGCTTCTCGGTGTTGACATGGAATATATCAATGTCTCCCTTGGCCACATGATCCCGAATGAAGTGATGACGAATCTCAATATGTTTGGTTCGGCTATGTTGCACCGGATTGTCGGCGATCTTGATTGCACTTTCATTGTCTCAGAAAAGAGGCACTTTGTCACATTTGACACCATAATCCATCAAAGTTTGCCTCATCCATAATAATTGAGCACAACAACTTCCGGCGGCAATGTACTCGGCTTCGGCGGTTGAAAGAGACACACAATTCTGCTTCTTTGAAGTCCAACTTACCAATGACCTCCCTAGGAATTGACATGAGCCGGAAGTGGACTTGTGGTCTACCTTGTCTCCAGCCCAATCCGAATCCGAGTATTCCATTAACTTGAAAGTTGCTCCTTTGGGATACCAAAGGCCCAAGTTTGGGGTATGAACCAAATATCGAAGGATTCTTTTCACTGTCGAAAAATGGCTCTCCTTGGGAGCGGATTGAAATCTTGCACACATGCATACACTCAACATAATATCTGGTCTAGATGCACAAAGGTAAAGCAAAGAACCGATCATGGAGCGATATACCTTTTGATCCACATCTTTACCATTGGGATCAAGATTAAGTTGGCCATTGGTGGGCATGGGCGTCTTCATGGGCTTGACATCTAGCATTTTGAACCTCTTGAGCATGTCTTGAATATAAAGTGCTTGGTTGATGAAGGTTCCTCCTCTCAATTGCTTCACTTGAAATCCGAGGAAGAACTTCAACTCTCCCATCATGCTCATAGCAAATTCCTTGGTCATAAGATTCTCAAACTCAATGTTAATAGCATGGTTAGTGGAACCAAAAATAATATCATCAACATAAATTTGGGACACAAACAATTCTCCTTTTACCCTCTTCGTGAAGAGAGTGGAATCTATTAACCCGATCTGGAACCCCTTCTCGCTTAGGAATGCCGTAAGGTGATCATACCAAGCACGAGGTGCTTGTTTAAGTCCATAGAGCGCCTTATGGAGTTCTTAAATGTGAGAGGGGTGATCGGGATCTTCGAAACCGGGAGGTTGTTTGACATACACCAACTCCTTAAGAGGACCATTAAGAAATGCACTCTTCACATCCATTTGATACAATTTAAAATCATGATGTGAAGCATATGCAAGCAAGATACGAATGGACTCAAGACGGGCAACGGGGGCAAAGGTTTCACCGAAGTCCAATCCTTCAACTTGGGTGAACCCTTGTGCCACTAACCTTGCCTTGTTTCTAGTGACTTGTCCATGCTCATCTTGTTTGTTCTTAAAGATCCACTTTGTTCCAATGACATTATGATGATCTTTGGGTCTCTCCACAAGAGTCCATACTTTGTTGCGGGTGAAGTTGTTGAGTTCTTCATGCATGGCATCTACCCAATCCGGGTCGTCAAGGGCATCTTCAACCTTAAGGGGCTCAACACAAGAGACAAACGAGTGATGTTCACAAAAGTTTGCCAAACGTCTACAAGTAGTTACCCCCTTGTTGATGCTTCCATAAATGTTGTCGGTGAGATGTTGAAGATGCTTTAGCTTGGCGGCCGCTTTTTACCCTTTGAGTGTAAGCTCTTCTTCACTTGGTTTTGAACTTGTGGAAGAAGCTTGGCCTTGAGAATGCTTTAGCCTTGGAGACACCCTTCTCTTCACAACCTCAAGCTCTCGATCACTAGAATGTGACGTTGTGGAGGACGCTTGAGGTTGGGTTTGATCTTGATCTTGATCATGAACTTGAGCTTGATCATGGGCCTCAAGGATTGGTTCTTCACCATTTGGTTGGGCTTGCCCTTGATCTTGCTCGGGAACATGAGGGACTTGTTCTTGTTCTTGGATAGGTAAATGATCTCCCGTAGCATCTTGCACTTGAGGTGGTGGTGATGACTTCCCTTGTGGTGAATTCACAAGAGGGGCTCTTACTCCTTCTACTTGGACTTGGGGTGTTTCTTGTGGGCGAATGTGACCTATCCCCATAGTCCTTATAGCTTGTGAAGGAGCCTCATCACCTACAACACAAGGAACAATTTGCTCCACACGGGAACCGTTATCTTCATCAAACTCCACATTTACCGTTTCCTCAATACATCCGATGGATTTGTTGAGAACTCGGTAAGCGTGAGAGTTTGACAAATATCCAACAAATATGCCCTCATAAGTTTTAGGCTCAAACTTTGCTAGACGGGATTTTTTGTTTAGAATGAAACACTTACTACCGAATACCCGAAAGTATTTGACGTTAGGCTTCCTCCCGATTAGGAGTTCATAGGGGGTCTTGTTCTTGAGCTTGCGAAGATAAAGACGGTTTGAAGCATGGCACGCGGTGTTGATGGCTTCGGCCCAAAGCTTGTATGGAGACTTGTACTCGTCAAGCATGGTCCTAGCCATCTCAATGAGAGTCCGGTTCTTCCTCTCCGCAACACCATTTTGTTGAGGAGTGTATGGCGCGGCATATTGGTGCTTGATCCCCTCATCACTCAAGAACTCGTCCATCGTATAATTCTTGAACTCGGTGCCGTTGTCACTTCGAATTGCCTTGATCTCAGAATTATGTTGACATTGAGCTTCTTTGGCAAACTTGATGAAGGTGTCTTGTGTTTCATCTTTTGTCTTGAGAAAGAACACCCATGTATATCTTGTATAGTCATCGACAATGACAAGGCAATACCTCCTCCCTCCCATGCTATCATAAGATGGAGGCCCAAAGAGATCCAAGTGGATGAGCTCAAGAGGCCTCAAAGTGGTAATGATAGTCTTCACCTTATGTGCTTTTTCATGTAGTTTTCCGGCAATGCAAGCACTACAAGGACGATCTTTGGCAAAAGACACATCGGTTAGTCCAAGGATGTGCTCCCTCTTTAAGAGAGCTTGTAAATTTCTCATGCCAACGTGGGCTAGCCGTCGGTGCCATAGCCACCCCACGTCAGCCTTGGCCATTAGGCATGTTGCAAGATGAGTTTTATCTTTTGAGAAATCAACCATGTAAAGGTTGTCTTCAACATGCCCAACAAAGACCACTTTGAGATTGCTCCTCTTAAAGACGGTCACATGAAATTCACCGAAATGAGAATCAAAACCGGCACGAGCCAATTGAATTGTTGAAAGTAGATTATAGTGAAGGGATTGAACAAGCATGACATTCTTAAGTGATGTATCACTAGAGATTACCACCTTGCCCAAACCCAATACCTTGCCCTTGCTATTGTCGCCAAAGGTGATGTTTGAAGAAGCCTAGAGCGAATCAACGAACTCCACAAGCATCTCCCTCTCTCCGGTCATATGATTGGTGCATTCACTATCGATCACCCATTGTGTTCCACCGGAGGTATAGTCCTACATTATTCAAGCTTTGATTTTAGGTCCCCATTTTGCAATGGGTCCTAGAGAGTTAGCAACAAGGGTCTTAGGAACCCAAATAGTCCAAGTATAATCATCATAGTTAGTGCCAACAAATTTAGCAAAGGTGTAACCATCATCTCCTCTCATGAGGACATAAGATGGGTTGTTCTTGCCGGCAAAATATTTGGGAATGGCCTTGTCCCTAGTGACCTTGACATCCCAAACATTCCCTTTTTTTTCTCCAACTCCTTGTGCCCTTTGTGCACAAATACTACCTTTTGTTGAGGAGGAGGATTAGGACCGATCTTCTTCTTGTGGCTCTTCTTCGGGTTCTTCTTTTTCTTAGAAGAGGGGTCAAACCCAATTCCCTCCTTGGCAACACATTCCTTTTGGTTTCTCAAGAGTTCATTGAGGTTTTTCTCCCCTTGAATGCATGACACAAGCCCTTTCTCAATTTGGGCTTTCAACTTCTTATTTTCCTCTTGGAGAGAGGTGCAATCATGAGCAAAGTTAGCCGTACAAGATTCATCATTTAAATCAATATGAGGGACGGAAGTAAGAGCCTTAATGGTTGTAGCTTTAAGTTGAGCATCAGACTCGGTGAGGGCAATGAGGTCACCTTTGACAACCATGGAACTAGTCACAAGGAGCTCATGTTCCTCAACAAGTCTCGTGTGATCAACTAGAAGCTTTTCAACCCTTACTTTAAGGGCATCTTTGTTCTCAAGAGCAAGTTGCAAAGCATCATTGGTTTTAACAAAGTCAATTTCATGAGAAGACAAGGCTTCCTCAAGTGATGCTCTCACGACACTCTCTTCATGTAGTTCGTGCTCGAGGAGTTTGACTCTCTCTTTTTCCTCTATGAGGCGGGTTTCAATGTTCTCAATAAAGTCATCGCGTTCGGCAAGTGACTTAAGGAGATCACCAAAACGAGCACGAGCTTCACCATGAAGAGTTTTCATGAAAGCCATCATTATCCACACCATCATCACACTCATACTCCACTATCTCACATGAGACATTGGAAGTGTGGATGGAGGGTTTTGGAGATATGGACTTTGTTTTTACCTATTTGGCCATGAGGCAACGATGAGTGAAAGGCTTGTCCTCGTTGGGAGAGTCGAAGAGGCCGGTGGTGGAGGAGGAGGTAGTAGTGGCATGCATGGCAATAGCGGCCGTGCCCACATGATCATCATCACCATCATCTTCATCTCCGGACATGTACTCCTCATGAACAAGAGCCTTATCTTCTTTCCTCTTGGTAAACTTGGTGAACTTCTTCTTTTTGAGCACAAGCTTCTCGGACTTGTCTTCACGTCTCTCATATGGACAATCATGAACAAATTGTCTTGGGCTATCACAATTGTAGCATTTCCTTCGTCCGAATGATCTTCCTTGAAGGTTCTTCCCTTTGTTTGCCATGGTCCCGGAATATTTCTTTACCAAGAGAGCCAAGTCTTCCGCAAAGTCATTTGCCGGGCATGAGATGTCAACATCTTCCTCACAAGTCTCTTCAACAACTTCTTCATCCCTTGAGGGTTGAGCAATTACTTTCTTGGCCTTCAAGGCAAGATTTGAGTTCTTGGTTGCTTGAGCAATGGCAAAGGTCTTCTTGGACTTGGTCTCCAAAAGAACATGAGTTGAGAAGGTGGATACAACTTGTGTCGCGGTTAACTTGTGGTAGTCCGGGCGTTGATGTATCATCATCACCATGGTGTGTTCCGTGAGAACCATAGCATCAATGAATTTGTCCTTAATGAAATCATCATTTGCCCAAGTGCACCCAAAGGTCCTCAAGTTGAGCACAAGTGACTTCAACCTTCGATATACCTCTTCCGCGGTCTCGCCCTCATTCCTCACAAATAGGTTGACTTCTTGCTTGAGCAACGCCAACCGAGATCTTCGAATTGCTTCATCACCTTCGAGGGCCTCCTCAAGGCAATCCCAAATTTCCTTGGCGGTCTTGAGTAAAGCAATGGAGTCACTATAGTCATCTGTCACCGCGGTGAGTAAAATGTTGTGGGCGGTAGCATTGAGTTGATCATCAACGGCTTCTCTTGGAGTGAGATTCATGGGATCCTTGGGGTTGAAACCGTTGACCACTATCCACCACAGTTGTGTAGAAGCACTGCGAATGTGAGACTCCATATCTAGCTTCCATTTAGCAAACGCGTTAGCTTTCAACGGGGGCGGAGGCCCAACAGGATTAATGCGAGGGTGCTGGAAAGGTTGAGGAGAGTAAAAGGGTTCCACGGCATTGTACTTAGGAACTTGAGTGCGAGCCGAGGATGCAAGGGGTTCTCTCGAATCATCCGCATCATGAACGGCATTTGGATCAAATGAGTTTGATGCGGATGTCGAGGGCTTTAAGCGAGCATCAATTTCCTCCTTGACCGAGGAACGAACTTCTTTCAACATCACGGTTTTGAGGTCCGCAAACATTGAAAGAATGTCGGCCACGGTTAAGGGGGCACCCGGGTTAATGGGGGTGACGGGAGCAATGACCGGAGCAACAAGTGCTTCGGCCGCGGCGGGGGGGTAGGTTTTGACCATCCACCGAAAGTGGTGCGCCACCTCCCTCATTCCCTAGATCGTCCATATCCTCTAAGGTTGTAAAACCTTATATTAGAGCACGAGGCTCTGATACCAATTGAAACGATCGATACGGTCGACTAGAGGGGGGTGAATAGGAGACAACAAATTTTAATATTTCTTGTCAATTTTAAGGTTTAGCGGATAAATAGGGTTCACTAGATATGCAACTAGGTGAACACAACCTATATGACAAGCAAGCTCCAAGCTAAATATGCTAGGCAACAACCTAATTAGCAAGCCAACAAGGATACAATGCAAAGTAAAGTGCGGGAAAGGATTAACCACAAGTGAGACGAGGACGCGGAATTTATCCCGAAGTTCACTCTTCCTTGGGGAAGAGCTACTCTCCGTTTAGAGCGGTGCCGGAGCCAAAGCTTGCGGAACGCCACCGAAGGCTCACCATAATCTCTTTCGAGTCACCCCCAACTGATGAGCCTCGAATCACTCGGGGTTGGTCTTGAAGGCGACCACCACACCTTTACAAACTTCTCCGGAGCACACCACAAGCAAGGAAGCTTCCGGAGGAACCTCTAGCCGCCTAGGAGCCCAAGCTCCAAGAGTAACAAGTCAATGGTGGATGAATGTTGCGGGGAACACGATTTGGTTTGGTCAAAGTGTAGATCGGGCTTGCTCTCCCAATCCCCAAAGTTTCAACAAGTTTGGGTGGAGGGATTGAGAGTATTGAGCAAAATGAGGTGTAGCAATGGTGGAGCTCAACAAGACATTAGGGTTAAAGGTTGGTGGTGGAAGAATGGGTTTATATAGTGTTCTTGGCCGGGATGGGGATTTCTTCCCGTTGGACCCCGTGCGCACGGGCTAAGTCAGCCCCGAGCGCACGGGGTGTCCAGAGACTTTCCAACCACCCCGTGTGCACGGGGGTTTAGGACCCCGTGCGCACGGGGTGTCCAGAGAGTTTCGAGGTACCCCGTGCGCACGGGGTGTCCAGAGAGTTTCCAACCACCCCGTGCGCATGGGGGTCCAGGACCCCGTGCGCACGGGGTGTCCAGAGAGTTTCGAGGTACCCCGTGCGCACGGGGGTCAGAGACCCCATGCGCACGGGGTGTCCAGAAACTTTCTGACCACCCCGTGCGCACGGGGGTCAGAGACCCCGTGCACACGGGGTGTCCAGAGGGTTTCTGATGAAACTCACAGGACACCTCGGCAAAGCACAAAATAAGTGGAAACTTGGTGGAGGAGTAGGAGGGCTGGTGTATAAGTTTTGGTGGCATTCCCACATGACACTCATTCCACGATGACCCCTCTTGATAGTGCGGTTTTTCCTACGACTCAAATCGAACCAAAACGAAAAACCTTCGAGTCACTGGTAAACTACGTCTATGATCTTTTTGAATTGGGGGGGGGGGGTCACACAACTCCATAATAATCTTCATGGAACCAATATCCTGAGATAAACTTTAGGAACCGATATTAGTTCCTCTAACAACATTGTCATCACACCAAAATATAATTATGTGCCATATGCCCTTTCAATCTCCCCGTTTTTGGTGCATTGATGACCACATGGTTAGGACATGGCAATAAAGATATAACAAAGTGAATAGCCAAGAGACAATAGTTGATCACGAGAGCTCCTCCTATATGTGTGCAAGGATAAAAGGAGATGCTTGACTATGCATCAAGCACACACACGAGGCTCCCCCTATATCAATATTGTCAAGGCATGTGATCAACAGAAATAACCTACACGGTGCCTAGATCACATGCAAGTGTGGTGAGCAGACAAAGAGAGACTATAACATAAAGTAACTCGATCAAACTCCACAAGATAGATCAACATAAGCATAGATAAACTCCATAAAGTAGATAGTCTCTCACATAGACTAGGTAGCTCACGACCACACAACGAAAGTAAATAAGAGTATCTCAAGCCAATTAAACACCACCAAATAAAACGAGGCCTTGAGATCTCAACCCAACTGAAACCAACTGCAAACGCTCTAATAGAACACTTCTCCCCCTTTGTCATCAAGACAACAAACAGGGAAAAGGCGATGCTAACGAGACCCTAGACAAGAGGAGACGCGCTCGCAGCATCATCATCACCATCATCAAAGCGATATCCTGCCAACGGAAAAGAGCGAGCCGTGGCCTCACTGTCATAGTCCTCAGACCCATGGCCAACCTCCTCTCCTGCAGCAGCACGCTCGGCCTTCTTCAGACGCCTTTCAAGCTTGCCCCTGTTGGTCTCCTTAATCTGACGACGCTGAACGATGAGCAATAGTGAATTCCCTGGAACCTGCCTTTGAGCGCTTGCGACGAAGCTCGGACCTCTTGTCAGCGGAGTCTGAAACACCAAAACACAAACACAACACACCAGAGAAAGGAAACTGAGTGCAAGTGCTAGATTGAATTGGCAAGGAATGAATCAAGCGAAAACAGACAGACCAGAACCATCCTATAGACCCCGTGCGCACGGTACAGAGCCCGTGGGCACGGGGTTCATCCGGCGTCAGCCACTTCCAGAACGAATTCGAGGAGTGGGTGAGGCCAGGCGATTACAGAGGTTCTATGCCGTCTATATTTCTAATCATCATCGAATGGAGATCTGATCTAGTAGACTGGAAAACCCTAGGACTCAAGGACCCAATCCATGAAGAAATACATGGAAAGGAAAGGGAATGCGGGCAAATACCAGAGGAGGAGCCCATCCTGGAAGAGCTCCACAGAGAGAAACGGCTCCACGGCGCGAGGAGGCGCCGGAGAGACCCGAGGCGACGGCGGCGGCCCTTGAGGCTTCCTGGGGCATGCAGGGGGCGAATGGGTGGGAATGAACCCTAACCCCCTCGCGCCCCACCTCTTAGGAGCCGGAAACTGCATTCCCCGTGCGCACGGGCTAAAGGTCCCGTGGGCACGGGGGCCCGTGCGCACGGTACGAAGCCCGTGGGCACGGGGTATCCAGAGGGTTTCGACAGGAAGAAGCTTGTTGGGTCATGGCTGAATGCAAATTCTTACCAAGGCTCAAAAAAGCATTCCTGTCTCACTTCTGAATACGTCGCAAGAGAGAACCAACACTACTAGAAAGGTGTATGTGTAGCACTTGCACTAGAAGAGAACCGAAAAACACAAACACCACGAAAACGAACACAAGGACAAGAAGAAACCAAAGAAAACACAAAAACAAAAAAGGATCCAACGTCCAAAGGAGGGCGGTGGCCGAAGCCACCATGTTTGAGTTTGTTTGGTATGGCACCGCGAAGATATGAACCTTGGGCCCAAGACCAATACTCATCTTTGAAGCAGAAATGCCATCTAAAAATGGCTAATGTGAAAGATTTTGTTCAATTTATGCACTTGTAGGATAAGATAGCTCATGATTTGAGCTAGCTCCCCCTACATAGGTGCCTACACCTAAACAAGATATAAGTTGAGCATGTGTGTGTTTGCAAGAACTTCAATCCAAGTTACTTATATCCACGATATTTAGCTCATGCCTTAACTCGCGGAATCTTGCTTCATCAAGTGGCTTGGTGAAAATGTCGGCAAGTTGCTTCTCGGTGTTGACATGGAATATATCAATGTCTCCCTTGGCCACATGATCCCGAATGAAGTGATGACGAATCTCAATATGTTTGGTTCGGCTATGTTGCACCGGATTGTCGGCGATCTTGATTGCACTTTCATTGTCTCAGAAAAGAGGCACTTTGTCACATTTGACACCATAATCCATCAAAGTTTGCCTCATCCATAATAATTGAGCACAACAACTTCCGGCGGCAATGTACTCGGCTTCGGCGGTTGAAAGAGACACACAATTCTGCTTCTTTGAAGTCCAACTTACCAATGACCTCCCTAGGAATTGACATGAGCCGGAAGTGGACTTGTGGTCTACCTTGTCTCCAGCCCAATCCGAATCCGAGTATTCCATTAACTTGAAAGTTGCTCCTTTGGGATACCAAAGGCCCAAGTTTGGGGTATGAACCAAATATCGAAGGATTCTTTTCACTGTCGAAAAATGGCTCTCCTTGGGAGCGGATTGAAATCTTGCACACATGCATACACTCAACATAATATCTGGTCTAGATGCACAAAGGTAAAGCAAAGAACCGATCATGGAGCGATATACCTTTTGATCCACATCTTTACCATTGGGATCAAGATTAAGTTGGCCATTGGTGGGCATGGGCGTCTTCATGGGCTTGACATCTAGCATTTTGAACCTCTTGAGCATGTCTTGAATATAAAGTGCTTGGTTGATGAAGGTTCCTCCTCTCAATTGCTTCACTTGAAATCCGAGGAAGAACTTCAACTCTCCCATCATGCTCATAGCAAATTCCTTGGTCATAAGATTCTCAAACTCAATGTTAATAGCATGGTTAGTGGAACCAAAAATAATATCATCAACATAAATTTGGGACACAAACAATTCTCCTTTTACCCTCTTCGTGAAGAGAGTGGAATCTATTAACCCGATCTGGAACCCCTTCTCGCTTAGGAATGCCGTAAGGTGATCATACCAAGCACGAGGTGCTTGTTTAAGTCCATAGAGCGCCTTATGGAGTTCTTAAATGTGAGAGGGGTGATCGGGATCTTCGAAACCGGGAGGTTGTTTGACATACACCAACTCCTTAAGAGGACCATTAAGAAATGCACTCTTCACATCCATTTGATACAATTTAAAATCATGATGTGAAGCATATGCAAGCAAGATACGAATGGACTCAAGACGGGCAACGGGGGCAAAGGTTTCACCGAAGTCCAATCCTTCAACTTGGGTGAACCCTTGTGCCACTAACCTTGCCTTGTTTCTAGTGACTTGTCCATGCTCATCTTGTTTGTTCTTAAAGATCCACTTTGTTCCAATGACATTATGATGATCTTTGGGTCTCTCCACAAGAGTCCATACTTTGTTGCGGGTGAAGTTGTTGAGTTCTTCATGCATGGCATCTACCCAATCCGGGTCGTCAAGGGCATCTTCAACCTTAAGGGGCTCAACACAAGAGACAAACGAGTGATGTTCACAAAAGTTTGCCAAACGTCTACAAGTAGTTACCCCCTTGTTGATGCTTCCATAAATGTTGTCGGTGAGATGTTGAAGATGCTTTAGCTTGGCGGCCGCTTTTTACCCTTTGAGTGTAAGCTCTTCTTCACTTGGTTTTGAACTTGTGGAAGAAGCTTGGCCTTGAGAATGCTTTAGCCTTGGAGACACCCTTCTCTTCACAACCTCAAGCTCTCGATCACTAGAATGTGACGTTGTGGAGGACGCTTGAGGTTGGGTTTGATCTTGATCTTGATCATGAACTTGAGCTTGATCATGGGCCTCAAGGATTGGTTCTTCACCATTTGGTTGGGCTTGCCCTTGATCTTGCTCGGGAACATGAGGGACTTGTTCTTGTTCTTGGATAGGTAAATGATCTCCCGTAGCATCTTGCACTTGAGGTGGTGGTGATGACTTCCCTTGTGGTGAATTCACAAGAGGGGCTCTTACTCCTTCTACTTGGACTTGGGGTGTTTCTTGTGGGCGAATGTGACCTATCCCCATAGTCCTTATAGCTTGTGAAGGAGCCTCATCACCTACAACACAAGGAACAATTTGCTCCACACGGGAACCGTTATCTTCATCAAACTCCACATTTACCGTTTCCTCAATACATCCGATGGATTTGTTGAGAACTCGGTAAGCGTGAGAGTTTGACAAATATCCAACAAATATGCCCTCATAAGTTTTAGGCTCAAACTTTGCTAGACGGGATTTTTTGTTTAGAATGAAACACTTACTACCGAATACCCGAAAGTATTTGACGTTAGGCTTCCTCCCGATTAGGAGTTCATAGGGGGTCTTGTTCTTGAGCTTGCGAAGATAAAGACGGTTTGAAGCATGGCACGCGGTGTTGATGGCTTCGGCCCAAAGCTTGTATGGAGACTTGTACTCGTCAAGCATGGTCCTAGCCATCTCAATGAGAGTCCGGTTCTTCCTCTCCGCAACACCATTTTGTTGAGGAGTGTATGGCGCGGCATATTGGTGCTTGATCCCCTCATCACTCAAGAACTCGTCCATCGTATAATTCTTGAACTCGGTGCCGTTGTCACTTCGAATTGCCTTGATCTCAGAATTATGTTGACATTGAGCTTCTTTGGCAAACTTGATGAAGGTGTCTTGTGTTTCATCTTTTGTCTTGAGAAAGAACACCCATGTATATCTTGTATAGTCATCGACAATGACAAGGCAATACCTCCTCCCTCCCATGCTATCATAAGATGGAGGCCCAAAGAGATCCAAGTGGATGAGCTCAAGAGGCCTCAAAGTGGTAATGATAGTCTTCACCTTATGTGCTTTTTCATGTAGTTTTCCGGCAATGCAAGCACTACAAGGACGATCTTTGGCAAAAGACACATCGGTTAGTCCAAGGATGTGCTCCCTCTTTAAGAGAGCTTGTAAATTTCTCATGCCAACGTGGGCTAGCCGTCGGTGCCATAGCCACCCCACGTCAGCCTTGGCCATTAGGCATGTTGCAAGATGAGTTTTATCTTTTGAGAAATCAACCATGTAAAGGTTGTCTTCAACATGCCCAACAAAGACCACTTTGAGATTGCTCCTCTTAAAGACGGTCACATGAAATTCACCGAAATGAGAATCAAAACCGGCACGAGCCAATTGAATTGTTGAAAGTACATTATAGTGAAGGGATTGAACAAGCATGACATTCTTAAGTGATGTATCACTAGAGATTACCACCTTGCCCAAACCCAATACCTTGCCCTTGCTATTGTCGCCAAAGGTGATGTTTGAAGAAGCCTAGAGCGAATCAACGAACTCCACAAGCATCTCCCTCTCTCCGGTCATATGATTGGTGCATTCACTATCGATCACCCATTGTGTTCCACCGGAGGTATAGTCCTACATTATTCAAGCTTTGATTTTAGGTCCCCATTTTGCAATGGGTCCTAGAGAGTTAGCAACAAGGGTCTTAGGAACCCAAATAGTCCAAGTATAATCATCATAGTTAGTGCCAACAAATTTAGCAAAGGTGTAACCATCATCTCCTCTCATGAGGACATAAGATGGGTTGTTCTTGCCGGCAAAATATTTGGGAATGGCCTTGTCCCTAGTGACCTTGACATCCCCAACATTCCCTTTTTTCTTCTCCAACTCCTTGTGCCCTTTGTGCACAAATACTACCTTTTGTTGAGGAGGAGGATTAGGACCGATCTTCTTCTTGTGGCTCTTCTTCGGGTTCTTCTTTTTCTTAGAAGAGGGGTCAAACCCAATTCCCTCCTTGGCAACACATTCCTTTTGGTTTCTCAAGAGTTCATTGAGGTTTTTCTCCCCTTGAATGCATGACACAAGCCCTTTCTCAATTTGGGCTTTCAACTTCTTATTTTCCTCTTGGAGAGAGGTGCAATCATGAGCAAAGTTAGCCGTACAAGATTCATCATTTAAATCAATATGAGGGACGGAAGTAAGAGCCTTAATGGTTGTAGCTTTAAGTTGAGCATCAGACTCGGTGAGGGCAATGAGGTCACCTTTGACAACCATGGAACTAGTCACAAGGAGCTCATGTTCCTCAACAAGTCTCGTGTGATCAACTAGAAGCTTTTCAACCCTTACTTTAAGGGCATCTTTGTTCTCAAGAGCAAGTTGCAAAGCATCATTGGTTTTAACAAAGTCAATTTCATGAGAAGACAAGGCTTCCTCAAGTGATGCTCTCACGACACTCTCTTCATGTAGTTCGTGCTCGAGGAGTTTGACTCTCTCTTTTTCCTCTATGAGGCGGGTTTCAATGTTCTCAATAAAGTCATCGCGTTCGGCAAGTGACTTAAGGAGATCACCAAAACGAGCACGAGCTTCACCATGAAGAGTTTTCATGAAAGCCATCATTATCCACACCATCATCACACTCATACTCCACTATCTCACATGAGACATTGGAAGTGTGGATGGAGGGTTTTGGAGATATGGACTTTGTTTTTACCTATTTGGCCATGAGGCAACGATGAGTGAAAGGCTTGTCCTCGTTGGGAGAGTCGAAGAGGCCGGTGGTGGAGGAGGAGGTAGTAGTGGCATGCATGGCAATAGCGGCCGTGCCCACATGATCATCATCACCATCATCTTCATCTCCGGACATGTACTCCTCATGAACAAGAGCCTTATCTTCTTTCCTCTTGGTAAACTTGGTGAACTTCTTCTTTTTGAGCACAAGCTTCTCGGACTTGTCTTCACGTCTCTCATATGGACAATCATGAACAAATTGTCTTGGGCTATCACAATTGTAGCATTTCCTTCGTCCGAATGATCTTCCTTGAAGGTTCTTCCCTTTGTTTGCCATGGTCCCGGAATATTTCTTTACCAAGAGAGCCAAGTCTTCCGCAAAGTCATTTGCCGGGCATGAGATGTCAACATCTTCCTCACAAGTCTCTTCAACAACTTCTTCATCCCTTGAGGGTTGAGCAATTACTTTCTTGGCCTTCAAGGCAAGATTTGAGTTCTTGGTTGCTTGAGCAATGGCAAAGGTCTTCTTGGACTTGGTCTCCAAAAGAACATGAGTTGAGAAGGTGGATACAACTTGTGTCGCGGTTAACTTGTGGTAGTCCGGGCGTTGATGTATCATCATCACCATGGTGTGTTCCGTGAGAACCATAGCATCAATGAATTTGTCCTTAATGAAATCATCATTTGCCCAAGTGCACCCAAAGGTCCTCAAGTTGAGCACAAGTGACTTCAACCTTTGATATACCTCTTCCGCGGTCTCGCCCTCATTCCTCACAAATAGGTTGACTTCTTGCTTGAGCAACGCCAACCGAGATCTTCGAATTGCTTCATCACCTTCGAGGGCCTCCTCAAGGCAATCCCAAATTTCCTTGGCGGTCTTGAGTAAAGCAATGGAGTCACTATAGTCATCTGTCACCGCGGTGAGTAAAATGTTGTGGGCGGTAGCATTGAGTTGATCATCAACGGCTTCTCTTGGAGTGAGATTCATGGGATCCTTGGGGTTGAAACCGTTGACCACTATCCACCACAGTTGTGTAGAAGCACTGCGAATGTGAGACTCCATATCTAGCTTCCATTTAGCAAACGCGTTAGCTTTCAACGGGGGCGGAGGCCCAACAGGATTAATGCGAGGGTGCTGGAAAGGTTGAGGAGAGTAAAAGGGTTCCACGGCATTGTACTTAGGAACTTGAGTGCGAGCCGAGGATGCAAGGGGTTCTCTCGAATCATCCGCATCATGAACGGCATTTGGATCAAATGAGTTTGATGCGGATGTCGAGGGCTTTAAGCGAGCATCAATTTCCTCCTTGACCGAGGAACGAACTTCTTTCAACATCACGGTTTTGAGGTCCGCAAACATTGAAAGAATGTCGGCCGCGGTTAAGGGGGCACCCGGGTTAATGGGGGCGACGGGAGCAATGACCGGAGCAACAAGTGCGTCGGCCGCGGCGGGGGGTAGGTTTTGACCATCCACCACAAGTGGTGCGCCACCTCCCTCATTCCCTAGATCGTCCATATCCTCTAAGGTAGTAAAACCTTATATTAGAGCACGAGGCTCTAATACCTATTGAAAGGATCGATACGGTCGACTAGAGGGGGGGTGAATAGGAGACAACAAATTTTAATCTTTCTTGTCAATTTTAAGGTTTAGCGGATAAATAGGGTTCACTAGATATGCAACTAGGTGAACACAACCTATATGACAAGCAAGCTCCAAGCTAAATGTGCTAGGCAACAACCTAATTAGCAAGCCAACAAGCATCCAATGCAAAGTAAAGTGCGGGAAAGGATTAACCACAAATGAGACGAGGACGCGGAATTTATCCCGAAGTTCACTCTTCCTTGGGGAAGAGCTACTCTCCGTTTAGAGCGGTGCCGGAGCCAAAGCTTGCGGAACGCCACCGAAGGCTCACCGTAATCTCTTTCAAGTCACCCCCAACGGATGAGCCTCAAATCACTCGGGGTTGGTCTTGAAGGCGACCACCACACCTTTACAAACTTCTCTGGAGCACACCACAAGCAAGGAAGCTTCCGGAGGAACCTCTAACCGCCTAGGAGCCCAAGCTCCAAGATTAACAAGTCAATGGTGGATGAATGTTGCGGGGAACACGATTTGGTTTGGTCAAAGTGTAGATCAGGTCTTGCTCTCCCAATCCCCAAAGTTTCAACAAGTTTGGGTGGAGGGATTGAGAGTATTGAGCAAAATGAGGTGTAGCAATGGTGGAGCTCAACAAGACATTAGGGTTAAAGGTTGGAGGTGGAAGAAAGGGTTTATATAGTGTTCTTGGCCGGGGTGGGGATTTCTGCCCGTTGGACCCCGTGCGCACGGGCTAAGTCAGCCCCGAGCGCACGGGGTGTCCAGAGACTTTCCAACCACCCCGTGTGCACGGGGGTCCAGGACCCCGTGCGCACGGGGTGTCCAGAGAGTTTTGAGGTACCCCGTGCGCACGGGGGTCAGAGACCCCGTGCGCACGGTGTGGGGGATATGACCCCAGGATATGACCCGCCCATTCAGGGCCGGGTCATTACGTGGTGACTCAAGAGGAAGGCTTTGGCTAGGTGGGCCGTGAAGATCCAGAAGACATAGTCCAGAGGATGAGCCGCCCTTAGTGGGCTGACTTACGGTCAACCGCCTTGAGCACTTTCCTTGTAAGGCGCCACGAAGAAGTTCCCTTACTTGTGTAATAAGATGAGTAGGAGTAAGAGTAGGTCACGGGTCAGGTTACGACCCGGACCTTGTTGTAAACCCAGGGCCTCGACCTGTATATAAAGGCGAGCCCCTGAGGCAGAAAGATTCAAGTTACAAGCTCTCGAGTACTAGGTTAGCTAAGTCGCACCCTTGTAATCGAGATCACCATCATCAATACAACCAAAGCAGGACGTAGGCTATTACCTCCTTCGAGAGGGGCCGAACCTGGGTAAACCCTTGTCTCTCGATTCCGATCAACCCCGTTCGAGTTACCACCTAGCTGCGATGGCCTCACGACAAAGTCCTTTCACGAGGACATCTGCCGTGGCAAAACCACGATAGTTGGCGCCCACCGTGGGGCTATCGCTCGGTGGTGTTGAGTACTTGAATGGAATTCCCGCAGGGATCGAGGGATACGCGATCGGCCGCATGACCAAGAGTCACCGCGGCAAGCTCTACATCGACGATTCAGGCTGGGGCCCCGAGGCCGACTCAATCGAGTACGGGTACCGGGTCCCCGTCGGCAAAATCCAGGTCTTCATCGGCAAAGCCGGCGGATCTGAACCCGAGCCGGACATCTGCACCAACCTCGTCGAGCCGGCTCGGCACGCGCAACCCGCCCAGGCTCAAGCCGGTCGGAAACACGTCTTCGTCAGCTTCACCCAGGGGGTGGACCTTGCAGATAACTCTGCGTCCGGCGGCGATACCCTTATCTATTCTGAGGGTGAGTCTTCGGTTGGCGAGACCGAGTCCATCCTCCCGGTTTACGATGGCAGGCTTGGGGGCTACTCCGACGACCAGCCGACTCAAGATTCCTTCGACACGCCCCCCCGGGCTGCTGTCTATATGGCCGGCTCGGCCCCGGCCCTTAATTCCACGGTGGCCGGCGCAGCGACGGGAACCGGCACCTCAGGGGTCGGCTCAGGCCTTGACAGAATTGGCAACCGCCCTGGCGACTCTCCTTGCGACGCCGGTGACTGCAGAGAATCAGGCGGAACGCAACACGGAGGTGATAAAACTCCGCGAGCAGATGGCAAAATTACAGTCTCAATTCCACGCCGAGGCAGAACGCCTGAAAGCCGAAGCCTGGCGCATGGGGCTCCGTCAGAGTGCCTCAGAAGCGGTTCATCAGAGGCGTCATATGAGCCGTCTACCGCCCAATTACGAGCCCATGCGCCTGTTTAACACGCCGCAGGATGCGCCTGTCCAGGGGGCTGGAGCAGGCACCCCGGAAACACCGTTTGTACCCCCGAGCGGAGGCAGGCAGCCGCCGGCGGGTCAACCACATCAACCAGCTCAGCAGCGCCTGCATGAGCCGGCCCAGCGGCTCCAGCCGGTTCAGACGCCCCCACATCATTTCCTCACACCGGCGGGTCACTTCACCAACCCTTTGGACAACTTGGTGGCAGCAGCGACCAACCTGGCCGCGCTCCCAATCACGGGAAACTCATCGGTTGAGATCGAAGCCTGGAATTCCTTTGAGATGTTAAAAACTGCGGTCGCCCAGCAGGCAAACTATTCCTACAGTCGGCAGCGACTCCACTCTACCCCGCTTTCAAGCCGAAGCAGGAGCCACCACGATGAGTCGCCAACCGTCTCTAGCAGCGCTCGCCGACGTCGGGAGCAGCCTCGTGACCCGCCACGCCTTGGGCCCCTTAACGCCCAGGAGATTGTTGATACAACTCGGGCTCAACGAGCGGCGGAGGCGGCAAACGCGGCAGGTCAAGCGCTACCTGTCACAACCCAATTGACTTCCAGTAGCAGGACCATTGGGATACCATGTTTGGTGCCGGCTCTACGCAACGAGCGCATGCCCAATGATTTCAAAGGCCCTCGTAAGGTTCCAAATTACACGGCTGACCTTGAGCCGGCTGCCTGGATTGAGAGCTACGAGATAGCCATGGACATGCTGGATGTCAGCGACGCTGTCTGTGCTAAGTACCTGACAATGATGTTGGAAGGGCCGGCTCGTACGTGGTTAAAAACTTGCCCCCTAACTCTATTAACACCTGGACGGAGTTGAAGGACCGTTTCATCAAGAACTTCCAGGGAACCTGCAAACGCCCAATGATGATCGTCGATCTTCAGCACTGCATCCAACGTGAGGGTGAGTCGGCCCATCACTGGACGCACCGGGTTGCGGAAATTATTCACGCCTCTGACAGCATCACGGCGGCTCAGGCGGTTCTGATTTTGGAAAAAAACTGCCACTTTGAGCCACTCGTGCAGAAACTGGGCCGGCTCAAACGAAAGGTTCAGGATATGGGCGAGCTCATGGATGTCCTCACTAGATATGCTGAGTCAGACACCACGAAGGATCCCAGCCCAGACGATGACCAGACTGGCAAGGGAAAGAAAAACAATGGTGGCAAGGGTAACCAGCAGAACAATTCAGGGAACAATGGAAACCATGGCAATGGTGGTAAGCGTAAGAATCAGGAAGGAGGATCAGATTTGGTCGCTAATACCAACACTGGTTACAAATACCCGAAGGGGAATAATTAGGGAAGATCCTATAGTGGCAACAAGCCCCGTAATTTTGAGGAAGCCCTCAAAGGGCCATGCCCAAAGCACAGCCTCCCTAATAAGCCGTCAACCCACTCTTGGGAGAACTGTCACATAATGCAAGCCTTTGGAGAGCAATTCTTTCAGAACCGTCAAGGCGGCGGCGGAGGCAACCCGGGGCAGCCTGGAGCCGGCTCGTCCGTTGGTTTTCATAACCCGGGGTTTCATGGCCCGGGCGGCTCAGGAACAGGTTACCAGGGTTCTGGCAACAACGGAGGAAATTAGCAACAGGGCAATCAACATGTCAATCAGTCTGGTTTTCATAGCAATCCCAAACAGTTGAATAGTGGGCAGTATCACGTATTCATGACCCATACTGACAAGCGAGATCGCAAACTCCAGAAACGAGCCGTCAGTGTGGTTGAGCCGGCAGTACCAGAATATCTACGTTGGTCGGAACAGCCCATTACATGGAGCAGAGAGGATCACCCTCCCCGGGTTGACAGTCCGGGTTGCTTGGCTTTGGTGGTGGCGCCTCAAGTCGGCGGCTATTCACTCACGAAGGTACTCATGGACGGAGGAAGTAGTATAAACATCTTGTACTACGACACTTTCCGACGGATGAATCTGTCTAAAAAACAGCTCCAGTCGTCTTCTACAGTGTTTCACGGGATCGTTCCCGGAAAGTCTGCATATCCTATAGGGCGGATCAAGCTGGATGTCGCGTTTGGCACTGATGATAACTACAGGTGCGAGTCTTTGACCTTTGAGGTGGTCAAAATCAAGAGCCCGTATCATGCCCTGTTCGGGCGGCCGGCTTACGCTCGCTTCATGGCTCGACCCTGCTATGTCTACCTCAAACTCAAGATGCCTGGACTAGGTGGCACTATCATGGTTAATGGAGATCGAAAGATCGCCCTTGAGTGCGAGGAAGGGGATGCAGCCTACGCCAAGACGGCTTGCGCTGCGGAAGAGTTGAAATATTACGCTGCAAATGTTGACCCGGCCGATATGACGCCCTTGAAGAAACCCACCGAAGAGTCTGACCCGCCCCTCAAGTTTAAGTCAGCCGAGGACACCAAACAGGTTGAGTTCGTCCCGGGTGACCCGTCCAAGACGTTCACTATTGGGATTGGTATGGATCCCAAATAGGAAAGCGCGCTCATCGAGTTCATCCGTTAGAATCGGGACATCTTCGCGTGGAAACCTTCTGACATGCCAGGTGTACCGAGAGAACTCGCTGAGCACCACCTTAATGTGGATCCGAAAATGAAGCCTGTTCGATAATTCCTCCGTCATTTTAACGAGGAGAGATGCAAGGTTATTGGAGAGGAAGTAGCCCGGCTCCTAGCTGCTGGGTTCATCATTGAAGTTTTTCACCCTCAGTGGTTGGCTAATCCAGTGCTTGTTCTAAAGAAAAACGGCACTTGGCGCATGTGTATTGACTACACCGATCTCAACAAGGCTTGTCCCAAAGACCCATTTGCCCTCCCTCGCATTGATCAGATCATCGATGCCACGGCGGGTTGTGAGAGTTTGTGTTTCCTGGATGCTTACTCCGGCTATCATCAGATAAAGATGGCTGTTGAGGATCAGAAGAAGACGACTTTCATCACAGCTTTTGGGGCCTTTTGCTATGTCTCTATGCCTTTCGGGCTCAAAAGTGCCGGGGCGACTTATCAGCGTTGTGTCCAGAATTGTTTCCACAAGTAGATTGGGCGCAACGTTCATGCTTATGTGGATGATATCGTGGTCAAGTCATTGAAGAAGGAAACCTTACTGGATGATATCAAGGAAACTTTTGCTAATCTTCGGACTTACCAGATGAAGCTTAACCCGGATAAGTGTGTTTTTGGTGTTCCTGCAGGCAAGTTGCTGGGTTTCCTAGTATCGGAACGAGGCATTGAAGCCAACCCGGATAAAATCAAAGGAAAAACCTCACTTGCGAAACCAGAAAATATCAATGACGTTCAGCGCATGGCGGGTCGTATTGCGGCTCTAAGCCGGTTCATAAGCCGCCTTGGTGAGAAGGCCATTCCCTTGTACCAGATGCTGAAAAAGACTGATGACTTTGTCTGGAGTGATGGAGCTGACGCAGCTTTCGAAGCCCTCAAGAAGCAGCTGGCTGAGCCGCCTGTCCTCGCTGCTCCTATTGCTAAAGAGCCTATGCTCCTGTACATTGCTGCTAATAACAAAGCAGTCAGTGTAGCAGTTGTTGTCGAGAGGAAAGAGGCAGGGAAAGAATATCCAGTCCAGAGGCCAGTCCATTATGTCAGCGAAGTTTTATCCGAGTCTAAGCAGAGGTACCCACATCGGCAGAAACTGGTGTTTGGCGTTTTTCTGGCTAGTCGCAAGCTCAGGAATTATTTCCTAGAGCACCCCATTACTGTGGTCAGTTCAGCACCTTTGGGAGACATCATCCAGAACAGGGAAGCTACAGACCGGGTTGCCAAATGGGCGATTGAGCTTGGCCCACATCATCTTAAATACGTGCCTCGCACGGCCATCAAGTCCCAGGCACTTGTTGATTTCATCAATGATTGGACTGAACTCCAAGCTCCGGAAGAGAAGCCTGATAATACATATTGGACTATACATTTTGATGGCTCCAAACAGCTCGAAGGCTCGGGAGCTGGAGTCGTCATATCTTCCCCTCGAGGTAATAAATTTTGCTATGTCTTGAGAATTCTGTTTACTTGTACTAACAATGCAGCTGAATATGAGGCTCTCTTACATGGTCTTCGGATGGCTAAAGAGATGAATCTCAGCCGGGTCAGGTGCTTGGGCGACTCAGATTTGGTTGCTCAACAAGTTTCAGGAAAGTGGGATTCCAAGGACCCGCTTATGGCGGCTTATCGGCAAGAGGTAACCAATGTGGCTGGACACTTCAAAGGATATCAAGTTGATCACATTGATCGGCGGCTCAACGAGGCGGCTGATGCATTGTCGCGACTCGGCTCTTAACGTAAGCCGGTTCCTCCCAATGTGTTCCTTGACGTGCTACATCATCCTTCTGTCAAACTGCCATCCGAGGAAGATCTCGCTATCCCTGACCCGGAGGCACTGTTGGTGGCGGCTCTTCACGCTATTCCGGACTGGACAGTTCCTTATCTGGATTATCTGACTCGAGGCGAGTTACCTGCAGATGAACTCATGGCTCGTTAGATCCTCCGCTGCTCCAAGTCTATGTCTATCGTCAATGGCGAGTTACATAGAAGAAGCATCACAGGAGTTTTCCAGCGTTGTGTCTCCCCTGATGAAGGGCGCGCGATTCTCAACGAGATTCATTCTGGCGATTGTGGTCATCATGCCGGCTCAAGATCCTTAGTGGCAAAGGCCTTTTGCCATGGTTTTTACTGGCTTACGGCTCACGCAGATGCTGAGGATATCGTACAAAAGTGTGATGGTTGCCAGAAGTTTGCACGCCAGGCTCATGTTCCAGCTCAAGAGCTTCGCATGATTCCTATCACATGGCCTTTTGCAGTATGGTGGCTCGACATGGTTGGTCCATTTAAAATGTCCAAGGACAAGAAGACCCATCTTTTGGTTGCTGTTGATAAATTCACCAAGTGGGTTGAGGCCGAGCCAATCAGCAATTGTGATGCAGCCACAGCAGTCAGGTTCTTGAAGAAATTGATTTTTCGCTTTGGTTATCCACATAGCATCATCACTGATAATGGCAAAAATTTGTCCAAGGGGGCTATGAAGCAGTTTTGTCAAAGAGAGCATATCCGGCTTGATGTGACATCAGTTGCCCACCCTCAGTCCAATGGCCAAGCAGAACGCGCTAATCAAGAGATTTTGCGAGGTATCAAGCCACGGCTTATGGTTCCCCTCGAGCGCACGCCGGGTTGCTGGGTTGAGGAGCTTCCTTCTGTCCTTTGGAGCGTACGGACCACCCCTAACCGATCAACAGGCTTTACGCCTTTCTTTATGGTCTACGGTGCAGAAGCTGTTTTACCCAGCGATATTCGTCACGACTCTCCCCGGGTCACTGCCTATGTCGAAGCAGATAACGAGCAGGCTCGTCAAGATTCTCTCGATGCATTGGAGGAGGAACGGGGCTTAGCAGCAGCACGATCTGTAATATATCAGCAAGACCTACGTCGCTATCACAGCCGTCGGATTCGCAGCCGTACTTTCCAAGAGGGCGACTTAGTACTCCGTCTGATTCAAGAACAGGTGGGTATGCACAAGCTCTCCCATCCCTGGGAAGGGCCTTTTGTCATCAGCAAGAATCTCAACAACGGTTCATATTACCTGATGGATATACGTGAGCACAATAAGTCACGTACGTCGGAGGAGGAGACCAACAGGCCTTGGAATATCGCTCATCTCCGTCCTTATTACACTTAGGGCCACCGGCTCAAGTTCGCTTGTACATACCTTTGTCTAAATAATGATCAATAAAACATAAGCCGGCACCCTCGAAACTCGGGGCCTCTGTCGTTTCATCTCAAATATTGTGCATGAGTCTTTTGTTTTTGATCATTGGTCACTTGGGGGCTTCCAACTCACCGAGTTTAGCTATCTCACCCTCTTGACCCGGCAATTAAACACCACATTATCTTGGTTAAACCTGCCTGTCTGCTTGATGCTACTCCGATTAGGTGACCCGGTGTACTCTTGACAAGTCAATCATCTCTCTGACCCTGAACTTGTCTTGGTTAAAACATCGGCTGTCACGTGAGAGCCGGCTTACAGAGAGCGAGGATAAACCATGGGCTATCACGCCAGCTTCCTTGAAGCAAGACTCGAGCCTCGAAAGCCGACTTAACATTGATATCTATTCATGATTTCTGTTCAATTTTTACAGGGGTTATCTTTGTTTTCCCTTTGGCCATGAGCCGCCGGATCATGGATGAGCCGGGTCAAACAAACATCCTAAACAGATATGACTCGCCATACTGATGCTCAACGAAGCATAGTTTTTTCCAAAAGGAGACCTGGCGGGTCAATATACAACCAGTGCAGATGTTTCATCAAAAATACCGCAAAATTTTAAGTGCGCGAAGGCACGTCAGAGCACCTAAGTGTTTCAACTATCCTATTACAAAGCCACAGCTGGGCTCAATGATGACAAAGTTCTTTGGAGCTCAACTCCTGGGCACCAGTATCAGCGCCCTTCGGGTTATCAGCTCCCGGGTTAGCTCCGTCATGCTGCTTCTTGGCGGCTTGAGTTTCCGGGTCACCCTGCTCCGGCTCTGCTTTTTCTCTTATCTGAAGATTATCGAAGTCCCAGTCGAGGGTGGTCAAAGCTTGGAACTCGGCGTCCTCTCCTATTATAATTGATAGATCAACATCAGGAGCAAAGATGTGCTTACTCCGTGCTAGTGTCAGGTTGATTGGCTCGAAGATTGGCGGTGTAACCCGTTGGTTCCCTTCAGTATAAGCCGCCTGGTACCTCTTCAAATCCACCTCTTCAACAATTTGACTCGCCACAACACGAGTTTCTTTCATACAGCGGGAATAGTCAGCCGACGTGAATTCCTTGCCGTCCGTCTTAAGTTCCGGAAACCCGCTAGCAAGCTCAGACATGTCCATATCTGGCACATACGCCTTGGCTCGGCCCAGGGCTAGCATGCTGGCTGATCGGGCGGCTGATTTCTTGAACTCCTCAATGTACTTTGGCACGGTGGACAGCTGATTCAACACGTCTTTGATATATCTTGGCGGCTCTTTATGTCTCATCACTGACATAATTGTGAACAAACTCCCTGCATAGAGTTGCTCAAGGAAGGAATACATCGCCTTCAGCTTGACCAGCGGCTCTTGTCCAAGATTCACAGTCACGTATGGATCAGCTAAGGATTGCAGTTCGCAGGCGAGTTAAACAGTACAAATACAAATCAACTACAATTGGTGGGTCACTTACCAAAGATGGCCTGCGTCATGTGATTGACGTGATGCTTTAACCCGGCCAACTCATCGGAAAGGGGCTTGAGTTTGTTGTCTTCCTCTTCCGCACATTTCAACAGCAAGGTTCTCTCTTTCTCGTGAGAGGCCGTCAACGCTCTCAATTTTTCGGCGGTTGTTGATGCTGATTCTTCTAGAGACGCGGCTGCTAACTCGGCATCAGCTCGAAGTTTTTTCTCCGCCTTAAGTTGCTCTTGCAAGCCGGCCGCTCTGGACTCAGCATCATTCAGCAGATCCTGTCATAACCAGGTCACATCCGTACAATGAGCCTACAAAACCGGCGACTTTGGTGTTTGGCGACTCTGCTACAACCACATTTTTTCTAAACTGAAGTCCCAAGCAGTTGCTAGCAAGCTACATGGCACTTGGGGGCTAGTGCAAGTTCATTTTTCTTTTACAAATATCAAGGGAAAGCTCCAACTCATCTCACTACAATGAGTCGGCCCTTGGCGACTGTCACAGTCAATTTTCTTCAACGTACTAAATCAATATTATGAAGACCCGGCTGTTTCACAGAAACAAGCCGGCCCTTGGGGGCTACACATCGTTTTGCTATCTAATTGATGAAGACCCGGCTGTTTCACAGAAACAAGCCGGCCCTTGGGGGCTACACATCGTTTGGCTCTCTAATTATTGAAGACCCGGCTGTTTCACAGAAACAAGCCGGCCCTTGGGGGCTACATGTCACTTCAGTTAAAAGAAGAAGTTTAAGCACCCGCTCGTTATATGCATAACAACCCGGTCCTTGGGGGCTATGGTTCAAGACAAACGAAGGAAAGCATATCTAAAGTCTCTCACACAAGCATGTCTGTTTATGTCTAAGACTTGGCGGCTACATATGATATAATATAGTGTGGAAAAGAGATGTTTTCTTACCTCATATTTCCTCTTCAGCATGTTAACCATGCTGGCCTCCATATCTCGGCTTGTGGATAGCCGGTTCAAGTATGCCTCATGAAGGTCAGCAACGCTAAGTTCTTCAAAGCTTGGGAGTGCATGTTTTGCCAAAACGGTTGAAGGCTCTGGAGTTTTAAAGGATGCGCCTGTGATGGTGACCTTGTCGGCGGCTTGGGGAGACGACACCACTACATTTTCCGCCGCCTTGGTTGGGCTCGAAGCATGGTCAGGACTAGGCGGATTGACGTCTCCCACCTCGTCTGTCGCACACGTTTGAGTGTCCACCTTTCCAGTCGATGGCGGCTTATTTTGAGGTGGTGGCTCAACAATCTCGTCAGCCTGGTCCTTTTCAGTTTCAACTTGACCTTCAGGGGTCACCACCTCTGGAGTTTCGGATCCGGGTTTCTCTAAGGACGAGGGTAATTCGCGAGTCTTCCTTTTCTTGGCCTTGGCCCTGCGAAAGCACAAACAGATTCAGATAAATAATACAATAAATATAACAAAGAATTACTCATCGAAAAGCTCTTACCCTGGTTTGATGACCATGGGTGGCAGTTGAGTGGCAGATGAGTCGCCAGATGATGGTGGCGACTCCTGATAATCTGAATCGGACGGGTTACGTGGTTGTTTAAAAAGACCGGCAAGCGGGTGAGATGGAGTTGGACTATGAGGCACCTCATTTCGACGCTTGCGGGGGTTTGGCGAGTCAGATAAGCCGCCCAAAAGTTCTCCAGAGCCACTTCGCGTCTGGCGCCTTATTGATTCGGCATGCTGTGATTTCTTTAAAGAAAATTTTAGGTCTAAGTAAGCAAGTGGATGAGAAAAGGGCACTTTCCTCATAGTTTTTCTTAGCTTTGGGGGAAAAAAGGTGTCCGAGTCAAAAGAGATAGAAATTACCTCAATGTCATCAGCCCGGCTAATATCAATATCGCCCTGGGAATAAGAGGCGTCAGCAAGTTCAATAAAAAGACAACCAAGGGAGTCAAGTTCTACCTCTGATTCATCATCAGCCAAAGGCGACTAGCCCCTAGCTGCCGTCTCATGTTCAGTGGCTGGCTTATACTTTTTCTGAGCCGGCACAGCTTTGGATTTGGAAACTGCCTTCTTCGCTTTCTTGTTCCAAAATGAAGAATTGAGCTGCAGTTTAACGAGATTAACAAGTAAGATTAAGTTATGGATTGATAAGTCGGATAAAACAAATTATAGAGAATGCTTACTAGAGGAGCTTGATTGAGGGCATAGAACGGTTTCAGTCCGGTCTTGTTGCATATTTCTTGAGGTTCCCCAAGTAGCTTCTTCGTAGCCTTATTTATATCATCATCTGACATATCATTGGGACTGAACCGTTGTGGATCGGTTGATTCGCCAGAATAATTACACATTAAGTCGTTTCAGCGGCTTAAGGGCAGGATCTTAAAGGTAAGCCAGCACCGGGTCAAGTCAACACCAGTCAGACCGTTGGCTATCAAAGCCCTCAACCTTGGATATACGTGGGCGACTTGGGCACGTTCTTCTTGAGGAGCCCAGCCAGGAAGTTCAAAGGTTGGGGGAAGGCGTTCAGGTCTATAACCCGGCAGAGGGTTTTCATCAGCTGGAGTTGTGTTCTTGCAGTAGAACCATGTTTTGTTCCAACCTTTAGGGTGACTCAGCAGAGCAGCAGAAGGAAAAGGAATGTCTCTTCGTCTTTGAATTGAGACCCCGCCAAGTTCTAGGCAGGGGCCATCAGCGCACTCAGTTTGGCGGTTGAGATAGAAGAACTCTCTGAAGAGAGGAACGGTGGGTTCTATTTGCAGATATACCCCACACAAGACTTGAAATTGACACAGGTTGGATACAGAGTTTGGACCGATGTCTTGAGGATGAAGGTTGAAGAAGTGTAGAACATCCCGGAAGAATTTTGACCCGGGTGGAGAGAAACCTCTAAGGAGATGGTCTGTAAAGATCATGACTTCCCCTTCGCGGGGGTGTGGGATGTTTTCTGCTGCTTGAGGGGCTCGATAGCCACTTATTTCCTGAGCCGGTAGGAAGCCTTGCTCTTTATAATCATTCAGTACAAGGTCAGAGACTTGAGAACACACCCAGTTGCAGACTGTGGTCTTCGCCATAGCAAGTCGCCTAAATATGAACGAGGAAATGCAAAAACGTAAATGGCAGGATTACTCATGTTCATGATAAGCTCACATCATATGATCAAAGGTACAGGGGTGAGTCACCATGTTCAGTAAGTCGCCAAGAGAGACTATCATCAAAAGGACAGTTTAAATAACTATGCCTAAGTCGCCAGGATTTATGGCCGACTTACAATGATTACACCTAAATCGCCAGTATTAAAGGGCGGCTTACCAGATGCTAAAATTTCTAGTTTTTACTAAGTGTTGCACAAACAGGTTTCACACAGATCGGATGATATTTCAGATCTACAAAATCAGTTTAAAGAAGAATATTTTCAGCGCCGAGTTCATACACTGGAAGCCTGAGTTGATCTATCTGTTGTTTCTACCAAAGTTCAAGTTCGTCCAGATACAAAAACGGTGCTACAACGAACGGCAGGGCATTTCTAAGTCAAGGAAGTGCAAAACCTAGATCTAACAATGGCAATGGCGGTATGGCCGAGGCAAGAACAACGATGAACTAGGTTGAGCTACAGTATAGATCTATGGCGACGGGGATGAGTACCTGGTTGCGGGAGATGATCCCGGGCGGATCGAATGAGCTCTAATGGTGACGCGCGCGAGTAAGACGAAGGTTTGGGGACGCCGGCGAGCTTGAAGGCGAGTGGCGGCGGAGCTCCAGGTGCACGCGTGGCGAGAGGAAGAAGAAGAAGAGACGAGGCGGTAAAGTGAAAATGAGGACCCCTCGGGAGCATTTATAAGGAAATAAAGAAGAGGAAACGGCAGGTGCGAGAATCAAGGCGACGCAGTGATAAAAGGCGCCTCGATTATCAGGCTGGTCAGATCCACTCAAGATTCGGAATGACGTCATGCAAGATTTGCGGATATCAGTTGAATGAAGTCATGGATTTCAAAGGAAAGGTATGACAAGTATGAAGCATGTTATAAGCCGGCAACAATAAGCCGGCCACGACCCAGATGATCAGTCCGGGTTATCCAAATTTTGAAGGTTGACATGAATAAATTCAAATCAACCTGGGGGCTAATGTTGGGGATATGACCCCAGGATATGACCCGCCCATTCAGGACCGGGTCATTACGTGGCAACTCAAGAGGAAGGCTTTGGCTAGGTGGGCTGTGAAGATCCAGAAGACATAGTCCAGAGGATGAGCCGCCCTTAGTGGGCCGACTTACGGTCAACCGCCTTGAGCACTTTCCTTGTAAGGCACCACGAAGAAGTTCCCTTACTTGTGTAATAAGATGAGTAGGAGTAAGAGTAGGTCACGGGTCAGGTTATGACCCGGACCTTGTTGTAAACCCAGGGCCTCGACCTGTATATAAAGGCGAGCCCCTGAGGTAGAAAGATTCAAGTTACAAGCTCTCGAGTACTAGGTTAGCTAAGTCGCACCCTTGTAATCAAGATCAACTAGAAGCTTTTCAACCCTTACTTTAAGGGCATCTTTGTTCTCAAGATCAAGTTGCAAAGCATCATTCGGTTTAACAAAGTCAATTTCATGAGAAGACAAGGCTTCCTCAAGTGATGCTCTCATGACACTCTCTTTATGTAGTTCGTGCTCGAGGAGTTCGACTCTCTCTTTTTCCTCTATGAGGAGGGTTTCAACGTTCTCAATAAAGTCATCGTGTTCGGCAAGTGACTTAAGGAGATCACCAAAACGAGCACGAGCTTCACCATGAAGAGTTTTCAAGAAATCCATCAAGGATTCCTCATCATTATCCACACCATCATCACACTCATCCTCCACTATCTCACATGAGACATTGGAAGTGTGGATGGAGGGTTTTGGAGATATGGACTTTGTTTTTACCTCTTTGGCCATGAGGCAACGATGAGTGAAAGGCTTGTCCTCGTTGGGAGAGTCGAAGAGGCCGGTGGTGGAGGAGGAGGTAGTAGTGGCATGCATGGCAATAGCGGCCGTGCCCACATGATCATCATCACCGTCATCTTCATCTCCGGACATGTACTCCTCATGAACAAGAGCCTTGTCTTCTTTCCTCTTGGTGAACTTGGTGAACTTCTTCTTTTTGAGCACAAGCTTCACGGACTCTTCTTCACGTCTCTCATATGGACAATCATGCACAAAATGTCTTGGGCTATCACAATTGTAGCATTTCATTCGTCCGAACGATCTTCCTTGAAGGTTCTTCCCTTTGTTTGCCATGGTCCCGGAATATTTCTTTACCAAGAGAGCCAAGTCTTCCGCAAAGTCATTTGCCAGGCATGAGGTGTCAACATCTTCCTCACAAGTCTCTTCAACAACTTCTTCATCCCTTGAGGGTTGAGCAATTACTTTCTTGGCCTTCAAGGCAAGATTTGAGTTCTTGGTTGCTTGAGCAATGGCAAAGGTCTTCTTGGACTTGGTCTCCAAAAGAAGATGAGTTGAGAAGGTGGATACAACTTGTGCCGCGGTTAACTTGTGGTAGTCCGGGCGTTGATGTATCATCATCACCATGGTGTGTTCCGTGAGAACCATAGCATCAATGAATTTGTCCTTAATGAAATCATCATTAGCCCAAGTGCACCCAAAGGTCCTCAAGTTGAGCACAAGTGACTTCAACCTTCGATATACCTCTTCCGCGGTCTCGCCCTCATTCCTCACAAATAGGTTGACTTCTTGCTTGAGCAACGCCAACCGAGATCTTCGAATTGCTTCATCACCTTCGAGGGCCTCCTCAAGGCAATCCCAAATTTCCTTGGCGGTCTTGAGTAGAGCAATGGAGTCACTATAGTCATCGGCCACCGCGGTGAGTAAAATGTTGTGGGCGGTAGCATTGAGTTGATCATCAATGGCTTCTCTTGGAGTGTGATTCATGGGATCCTTGGGGTTGAAACCGTTGACCACAATCCACCACAGTTGTGTAGAAGCACTGCGAATGTGAGACTCCATATCTAGCTTCCATTTAGCAAACGCGTTAGCTTTCAAAGCGGGCGGAGGCCCAACAGGATTAATGCGAGGGTGCTGCAAAGGTTGAGGAGAGTAAAAGGGTTCCACGGCATTGTACTTAGGAACTTGAGTGCGAGCCGAGGATGCAAGGGGTTCTCTCGAATCATCCGCATCATGAACGGCATTTGGATCAAATGAGTTTGATGCGGATCTCGAGGGCTTTAAGCGAGCATCAATTTCCTCCTTGACCGAGGAACGAACTTCTTTCAACATCGCGGTTTTGAGGTCCGCAAACATTGAAAGAATGTCGGCCGCGGTTAAGGGGGCACCTGGGTTAATGGGGGCGACGGGAGAAATGACCGGAGCAACAAGTGCGTCGGCCGCGGCGAGGGGTAGGTTTTGACCATCCACCGCAAGTGGTGCGCCACCTCCCTCATTCCCTAGATCGTCCATATCCTCTAAGGTTGTAAAACCTTATATTAGAGCACGAGGCTCTGATACCAATTGAAAGGATCGATACGGTCGACTAGAGGGGGGGTGAATAGGAGACAACAAATTTTAATCTTTCTTGTCAATTTTAAGGTTTAGCGGATAAATAGGGTTCACTAGATATGCAACTAGGTGAACACAACCTATATGACAAGCAAGCTCCAAGCTAAATATGCTAGGCAACAACCTAATTAGCAAGCCAACAAGCATACAATGCAAAGTAAAGTGCGGGAAAGGATTAACCACAAGTGAGACGAGGACGCGGAATTTATCCCGAAGTTCACTCTTCCTTGGGGAAGAGCTACCCTCCGTTTAGAGCGGTGCCGGAGCCAAAGCTTGCGGAACGCCACTGAAGGCTCACCGTAATCTCTTTCGAGTCACCCCCAATGGATGAGCCTCGAATCACTCGGGGTTGGTCTTGAAGGCGACCACCACACCTTTACAAACTTCTCCGGAACACACCACAAGCAAGGAAGCTTCCGGAGGAACCTCTAACCGCCTAGGAGCCCAAGCTCCAAGAGTAACAAGTCAATGGTGGATGAATGTTGCGGGGAACACGATTTGGTTTGGTCAAAGTGTAGATCGGGTCTTGCTCTCCCAATCCCCAAAGTTTCAACAAGTTTGGGTGGAGGGATTGAGAGTATTGAGCAAAATGAGGTGTAGCAATGGTGGAGCTCAACAAGACATTAGGGTTAAAGGTTGGAGGTGGAAGAAAGGGCTTATATAGTGTTCTTGGCCGGGGTGGGGATTTCTGCCATTGGACCTCGTGCGCACGGGCTAAGTCAGCCCTGTGCGCTAGGGGTGTCCAGAGACTTTCCAACCACCCTGTGTGCATGGGGGTCCAGGACCCCGTGCGCACGAGGTGTCCACAGAGTTTCGAGGTACCCCGTGCGCACGGGGTGTCTAGAAACTTTCTGACCACCTCGTGCGCACGGGGGTCAGAGACCCCGTGCACGCGGGGTGTCCAGAGGGTTTCTGATGAAACTCACAGGACACCTCGGCAAAGCACAAAATAAGTGGAAACTTGGTGGTGGAGTAGGAGGGCTGGTGTATAAGTTTTGGAGGCATTCCCACATGACACTCATTCCACGATGACCCCTCTTGATAGTGTGGTTTTTCCTACGACTCAAATCGAACCAAAACGAAAAACCTTCGAGTCGCCGGTAAACCACGCCTTTGATCTTTTTGAATTGGGGGGGGGGGGTCACACAACTCCATAAAAATCTTCATGGAACCAATATCCTGAGATAAACTTTAGCAACCGATATTAGTTCCTCTAACCACATTGTCATCACACCAAAATATAATTAAGTGCCATATGCACTTTCAATACTGATGCATATTTAGTATAGATCTGATGTCAGTCTTGCGAGTACTTTGGATGAGTACTCACGGTTGCTTTGCTACCTCTTTTCCCCCATACCCATTTACTGTGACCAGATGACGGAGTCCCGGAGTCAGCTGATCCCCTCGATGGCTACTACTACCTCTCCGGTGGAGCTTACTACTACATGGAGACCGATGGCCAGGAGTAGTTTAGGAGGCTCCCAGGCTGGAGGCCTTGCCTCTTTCGATCAGAGCCGTTGTTTGTTTTCGCCTTCTTAAGGCAGATTTGTTTAACTTTATGTCTATACTCAGATACCGTTGCTTCCGCTGATGTTTGTGTATCTCAAGCTTATGTATTCGAGCCCTCGAGGCCCTGGCTTGTAATATAAAGCTTGTATTATTTTATTTTGTGTCTAGAGTTGTGTTGTGATATCTTCCCGTGAGTCCCTGGGCTTGATCGTGCGCATTTGCGTGTATGGTTAGTGCACGGTCGGGTCAGGGGCGTCACAAGTTGGTATCAGAGCCGACTGCCTGTAGGAAGCCCCCTTCCGATTCCTTGGTCGAAGTTTAGTCTCGTCTTTGAAAAACTATTTTACTAACATTGTTGTGTGGCTTACGGGCCCACATCGCAAATGGATGGGATTAGGATCTTTTATTCCTCTCCTTTACTCTGGGATTCTGATCTCTCTTCTTTTCGGGTTAAAGATTTTGCTAACTCTAACCGTAGGTTCTTGTAACTACTTCTTCGCGGAGAGCCCCTCATTCCAGAAGATCGCTTGATTCATCAGAAGATTCCGAAGGTACTCTTCGATGTTTTTCCAAAACCCTTGAGCCCACCGCCTTTGCAATTCTTTACCATCGATAAATCCCTGTGGATAACTGCACATAATTGCCATTCATACATTCAACCCCAGTTGCTCAAGTGTTTCACAAAATACTTCGTATTGCTAATCGATATTCCGATAATCCTCTGCAACCTATTACTCTTGAAACACTTGACTGCCTGCACTATGGCTAATTCCATATGTCCAGTAATCTTCGTTGACATCCTTTGTCATTATCATCTTGAGTCCCCTGATTCAATACATTTGCGAATGCTCGCAATCATCAATCCATTTCTAGAATTCATCCTTACGGCTCAGATATCATTTTGAACATGAGCTGGTTCTCGGCAAATCAAACCTTGATTGATTGTCCGTCTAATTCTATTCAACTTACTCGTCTTTCGATCAGAGCATCTGCTTCTGATCCCCCGATTTGGAAATCTTAATTCCTTTGTATTTAAGCTTCGAAATTATTCAGATGTGTCTATAAACCGATGCGTTTGCATTCTTTCATCCTCTAGTTGAGTACCGATACTCACAATCAAATCCTTTACGGTCCGCCAGATCCTTTGGTGGGTTATTTTCTGATCGTTCCTGCATATTTTAAAACCTTATTAGTTCTTCCCCTGATACCTAATGCCTTTGGTAAATTGTATCCCCTGCTTTTGTCAACCACGCTCTGCTTCCGAGCTTGAGTAAATTACTCCTGAAGTTTGAGATATATGTTCCTAAGTTGCCCCGATGGGTTGAACCTATGCCTTCCCTAATCTATGGGAACCCGAAAGTTTTGCGGGTTATACTCTACTGGCGTTTCATTAGATAAAATTTCAACACTACAACTTCTTCGAAGCGAGAAGTGAATGAAAGGATTATGCATTGAAGAAGTGGGAGTCGACCTTGAACCTTTGTGTTCATGCCCCTGGAAACGATGTAGATCTTATCACGAAAGCTTCTTGCAAAATATTTAATCATTTGTATAATTCTTCCGGTATCATTAAATTTGATCCCATGCAGTTATGGTTCCGACCATGCTGTCCTTATTCGATATATCGAAAAGGAATCAATTTCAGTGCCTCGTCTATTTTTCTGACAAGGTTAAAGCATATGTCGTCTGCAGATGAACAATCTAGTTTAGCTTCTATTATGTTCTGCCTACGAGCATTAACCTCTAGTATCTCGAGGATATCGTGCCATTGCACTACCCCTCATAAATTCCTGTTGGAATAATATTTCTCGCCGTTTTAGTCACCCCGCAGGTTTGCATTGTCCGTCACTCGAGAACTCTGACAAGTGAACTGAATTCACCCTATGGTTCATTACCCCTAGTAAATTTGTTGCTGGGAAATTTAAACTCAATCTTGTCATTCCTAGACTACCGCCTACATCCTTATCACACTACCTTTGATCGTGCTACCTCGTCCTTCTTTGGTGCACGAATTCTTCAGACCGCGAGCAAAGCTTACGTCGAGTTTTCAACATCATACTGTTTGTCTTGAAAAGCAACGCCGATTCTGAGTTTGCCTCTTATCTGTGGATCCAATAACTTTCCGCTTCACCATTCCTTTGATTGATGCCGTCGCTATTCAATTGCATCTTCATGTAACATTTCGATAAAATGTGTTGTGATCTTCGTCAACATTCTGACTCCTTCCAAAATGTGAATTGAATTCATGACGAGAATTACCATCTTTGCCCCTCGATAATTTGTGTTGTCATCGGCAACATCCTTGTTTTTCCTTTCAACACAGACTTGGTCATGATTTGGTTATACCTTGAGTTCCTTGTTATTCTTGAAATTATTCCTTGTGTAATTCTTATGTTCTCCAAACCCAGCCTTTACTTAAACACCATATCATTGCTATTCCGAAGCATGACTGTGGTATTCCAGTTATCAACAAGAACATCGGAAGCGCAATGCTAAATGTTTCTTGATCAATTATCCAAACACTGTTGTATGGGTAAACCCCATGTTCGCCTTTACCCCTCTTATCTAAAGGGTTATGCACCTGCTGTTCCGTCATGTATATCATGCTCCGCTTGCCCTTGGGAAAGGACATACTACTAATCCTTGAGTATAAACACATTTTCCTTTCCTTTGGTCTGTTTAATCTGGTAAGCACATATTCCTTTCCATTGGTCTGCTTAACCTTTCTTGTGGTTTATATGATCTAAGAAGTAATAATTCCCTGCTTATGTAAACACTTCAGTGTACAACTTTGTCAGCAAGACCCTGTTAATATTGTTGATGACATTCTGGTAACACCGGTGGATGAGAACCTTGCCTATTGGTCCGCCTCGTTTTAACGAGCAGGAAAATGGTTCTCTGCGTCCCCCGCCCTTGGTACCAACGTTGTTGCCAACATAGCTGACAAACTATCCTCTGAGAAGCCTTGTATCGTGATTGTACAAGATGTCACCAGCCTTCCTATTATTGATCCACCCTAACTACAGTTCCACTGGACCGAAACCTGACTCTCCTGTACATCCCTGTTCCCAAAGTTATTCCTCGCGCTTGGCCTCGTATGTAATTCACGAGCCATCTACCTTGAGATATTCAATCCGGTATCAGACGCGGTGCTTATGCCAGATGCTCTGGACCCCTTTTCATCATCCGTCATAGACATCGAATGCTTGCCTATCCGCTTGAAACTTCTCATACCTTCTTTTATTTCTCTCGATGTATTTCCCTGAGTTCCAACTCGAGAGATACTTTATACCTTCATCCCCTAAGATAGTTACCAGATGCCAACCTTTTTAGACATCCGTCCTTGTAGTTTCCCCTCCTACCCTACTCGTACGTACGATGAAATTCCTGAAGAAAAGATGCCAACCTCATCACGTTGCGCTGATGCAGAGAAATGAAGACACCAAACCCGACGGGCCGACTTCTTCAAGAAGAGTAACCAAGACCGAGAAGACTCGTTAGAATTTCGTAACCAAACTTCTTCCCGTTACTGTACCTCTTAAATCTCGGGACGAGATTTCTTTTAGTGGAGGAGATTTGTAACACCCCCAGTGGTTAACTACAGTAATCACCCTCTGATAATGCCAAGTCACCATGATTAACAAGCTTGATCAACAATTGGTTTCATATCTCATTTGAAATTCCACTTCAAACTAAAATTCAAATAGCAAGTGAAATTTGAAAATCTACAAACTTGCAAGCAAAATAGTTCGTCATGTTGTAAATAATCCATAGGTAATTATGGTTAAGGAAAACAACATCACTTGTTTTCTCATTTGGAAGCTATCACCCAAAAACAGTGACTAAAACAGCCCATTAAATCCATTTTCATTTAAGCAAAATTCAAATGAAATCATCTTGCCACCAAATTTTTTGTGGCAATACCAAATATTGCCTAGTATTTATTGAGACAAGATTAACATTTTACAAAAGTGGTTTGATGCAAAAAGAAATGCAAAACAGAGAGAAATAAATAAAACCGTAAAGAATAAAAGAAAAACCTAACGGCTACTGTACATATGGGCTTAAGTCCAACAGTACATAACGGCCCAGCCCGGCAGGGCCTTCTCGTTCCTCTCGCCAGAGGAGAAGCAGAGCCATGGCGTGGCCACGGCCGCGCCCGTCCACGCCTCGGATTTCGACGTGTCGACCATCCGAAGCAACCTGGAGATGGATAAGATCCTCCTCGTCACGGTGGACAACCCTAGCCTCCCCATTATCCCCTCGCTCACTCTCTCTCTCTCGACATTTGTTCGTGCCCGAGCGTTGGTCGCCGTCGCCGCGTCGATCCCGCGGCCACCGGCCTCCCCGGCGCCTGAAAAGATGTCCAGGAGCTGCGCCATGGATGGCTCCTTCAACTAGGCCCACCGGTTCGTGCGGGGAGGCAACGTACGCTCGCCATCGTCATCTTCTTCCCGCCACGGCCGCCGCATCTTGTCGATGAGCGCGAGTGTCCGGCCACCCCCGTGCCTTCCGACCATGTCCACGAACCCCCCTGTGAGCCCCTCTACCGATCCCACTCATTTGCCCCTTTGATCTGCTCCGTTTGCCGCCGTTGCCCGGAGCTTGCCATGTCCGCACGCGTCGGCTACTACTGTCTCCTGGCCGCACTGCTGCCGCTGCTGCCGCTGCCGCTGCTTGCTAGCTGCGTTGCTGCAGCTCCTGCTAGGTGCTGCTGCTGCTGCCTTACTACTGCTGCCGCTGCTGATGGGCATGGCCAAGGCCATGGCCATGGCCGTGTGCAAGTGAGTGTGTGTTGTGTGTGCGTGTGTGAGTGTGTGGTCGGCTGTGCCACAGCCGTGTGTGGCCGGCCCTGTGTAGTTAGTGTGTGTGTGCGTGAGTATGTGTGCGGTGTGTGCGCTTAGGTTAGACTAGCTTAGGATTAAATTAGTGCTAAGTTAGTCTAGTAGTAGATGACATGTGGGCCCCCCCATTAAATAAGTTAGATTTATTTATTTGTTTAGGTATAGCCTAAGACATGTGGGCCGCCCCTTCTCTATTTGACCAGTCAAATTTGACTTGGTCAAACTCGTATTAAAACAATTTCAGAAATTTCAAAAAATCGTATAAACTTCAGAAAACCATATAAAATAAACCGTAAGTCAGATGAAAATAATTTATATATGAAAAACGATCAAAAAAATATGACGAATTCGAATATGCCCTCCACATACCTGTCACACCCCTCTAACATGATGAACCTGGAACATTCCCCTCCGATTCATCTGACCGATAATTGCTCGGAGCTGGTAAAACACCTCCAGATGTTTTCCCGCTCCGACTAACTTGCGTATTACTGCATTAGGGCACTCCTCGAATAACGTGCTGCCATGCCATGCATCTGTGTAGCATTTGTTGCTTGTATTTATTGTTTCTTCCCCCCTCTTCTCTCCGGTAGACCCCGAGACCGACACTGCTGCCGAATACGACTACGCCCCTGACGACCAGCCCCTTTCAGCAGAGCTTCCAGGCAAGCAAAACCCCCTTGATCATTCCTATATCGCCTATTCCTTCTCCCTCATGCTTGCATTAGATTTTGCTACTGTAATTGCTTGCTCCTATTCTGATGCATAACCTGCTTTTGTAACCTACTGTTGTTACTTTACCTGTCATCCTAAACTTCTTAGAATAGGTTGGTTATTGATCCATCAGTGACCCCTCACCCTTGTCCCTGTTGCCCCGCTTTGCTACCAGTGCCTCGATCATTGTGATCGATGTGCAGAGACCGACACATCACCGCACACCCCCTTAGTTGTACGACTCTGCAGGGTTACTATCAAGTGCCGAGGGTGATACCTCGTACTGCACTCCTGATGATATCTCTGTAGTATAGCACATCGGTGGTGATTGCAGAGGGTGATTCCTCGCTCTCCCCTTCCTGATGATGACTCTGTCATGCAACCCCTCAAGTGTGGACCATCGAGGGTGATTCCTCTTGGTCCTCCTTGACGGTTTACGTTGAGTAAGAATCCATCGAGGGTGATTCCTCGGATTCCCCCTTGATGTGATAAACACACGGTTACCATGACTTTTACTTCAGTCCCGGTTAAAGTCGGGTTGACCCCGAGGGGTACCCGCGAGAGGTGTGAAGTCGGGTTGACCCAAGGGTACCCGCGAGATAATTACGAGGCACAGCCGGGCAGGCAGAGACCGCCCTAGAGAGGGATGGGCCTGACCCTTGTTGCACTTCCTCGAGACGGGGCGACAGGAGTACTGATCATCACCGCGAGCTCCTAATAATTCACTAACGGATTTGGGTATTTGATCTGAGTTGGCCGCTGGCCACATACGCACTACCACCACGTGGGATAATGGTTATGGGACCCTCGGCGCCGTATGTATCAGCCGAAAGCTCTGTCAGACGTCCAGTTCAGCATTGTGGCCGGGTCGGATCGGCGCCCCAGAGGTGGTGCCTGGATCCACCTTGCGCACAATGACCCGGAGTGCACAGGGCGATGGCCCAAGACCCCTGAGCGCTTAGGATGTAGACCGGCGGGGACCTCTCTGTTGAGCCTAGGTAGGACTACGTCGTGTCGATCATCCGAGGCCGGGCATGACCCAGAAAAGTGTGTCCGGCCAGAGTTAATCGAGCGTGTTGGGTAACAGTAGTGCACCCCTGCAGGGAAGTTATCTATTCGAATAGCCATGTCCACGGTAACAGGACGCTCATTGTTGTATCCCGATTTGCTACAACTTGAACTGAATACATGTTACTTTAACTGTAAGCTCCGGGATCGCTTTCTTGCATGGAGTCGAGGAAGGATCTCTGGGCTTTGCTATTATATGCTTGTTACTTTATATTATGCTAATCTGCACTCTTCTAATGCTGCAAGACGTTGAAGATACTAGACTTCGATAGGCTAGGCTTTCCCCCTCTGTTCTGGCATTTCTGCAGTTTAGTCCAAAGATATAGCCCCATTCCTTTGATATCGATGCATATTTAGTATAGATCTGATGTCAGTCTTGCGAGTACTTTGGATGAGTACTCACGGTTGCTTTGCTACCTATTTTCCCCCATACCCGTTTACTGTGACCAGATGACGGAGTCCCGGAGTCAGCTGATCCCCTCGATGGCTACTACTACCCCTCTGGTGGAGCTTACTACTACGTGGAGACCGACGGCCAGGAGTAGTTTAGGAGGCTCCCAGGCAGGAGGCCTTGCCTCTTTCGATCAGAGCCGTTGTTTGTTTTCGCCTTCTTAAGGCAGATTTGTTTACCTTTATGTCTGTACTCAGATACCGTTGCTTCCGCTGATGTTTGTGTATCTCAAGCTTATGTATTTGATCCCTCGAGGCCCCTGGCTTGTAATATAAAGCTTGTATTATTTTATTTTGTGTCTAGAGTTGTGTTGTGATATCTTCCCGTGAGTCCCTGGGCTTGATCGTGCGCATTTGCGTGTATGGTTAGTGCACGGTCGGGTCGGGGGCGGCACATGATTATCCTACACAATAGAGACGGGCAGCCAGTTCAAGGTGTGTGCGATGCACGGCATGCGGTTCACTCAGATGAACTGTTTGCGATTACCCAACTCAACAAAAATGGTTCAACTTAACAAGGTGTGTGTGATACGCGGCAAACAGGTCAGTAATCCAAAATGTGTGGGAAGATGGATAACAACACGGATGATTCCTGCTAATAACCCGTGTGTGTTGTGGGCAAACGCTTGCTGGTACACAATTGTCAGTGATTGATGAAAACATCACCGACGGGTTCCGTAGTTTTATCCGTGTGCGATGTGATTTGCTCAGTCTGCACAACATCAACGCTCTCTGTGTACAGAACAATATTATTTTGTGTGAATAGTGTGCTCTGTTGGGCACACGAGATATATGGATCACACCCGTGGGCAAGCAATGTGCGCATACGCGTCGTGCTAGCTCGTGCTTCCTTTTATGCTAAGTTTCCATTAATTGATGGCGTTTTATGAACACGCCACCGTTTCCCGCCATTTCCCCATCGGTTTCCCGCCGCCACCTAGCGATTGCGCATAAGCCTAGGCGGTGCGCGACACACCGAGGCACAAGCGCAGCCTATAGCCCCTCTAGCTACCTTTTGCAAGCATGTCAACCCACCGAAGCGCGCCTCTGCCATCAACCTCCTCGATGAGGTAAATGAGCAGGCGCCACGGCCCGTCAAGGCCAAGGGCGTCCCCGGCAACACGATGGACGACGCCGTGATGCGCGTCATCGCCAGGGTTGAGCAGACCCTTGGCGGACGGCGCTTCAGCGCCGCAGATCAAGAAAGGCAACTCAGCGCCAAGAGGCTACAGCTCAACGCACAACATGATCGGTGGTGCCCCGCAGTGCAAGACAGGCGCGTCCGCGTCGATAGGCTGTGGCTCGCCGCACAGCGAGACCGATGGACCGCCGCAGAGCGAGAGGCGCGGCGCGCCGCACGGCAAGAGCGATTCCATCGGCGCTTGCCTGCTGTCGACAGGGCGTTGCAGCTGGCTACACGGCCCGTTAGTAGCCCCATTCCTCGCCAGAAGTGGGCAGAGGCCGTCTGCGTCGTACTAGCACCAGAGGCCGGCCGCACCATGCTTGCACCGGATGCCAGCCGCGCCGTTCACCTTGTCCGTGGCCCTCTCAATGCCAACGCGCTGGTCGCTAGGCTCAAGCGCCTCCTTGGCCCAGGCGTCCACATAGGCGCAGTAGAGGAACATGGCCGTCGCATCCTCGAGCTGGTGATCTCCGATGAAATAGCCAACTTGGAGCTCGAGATCGCACTCCAGATGTACCGCGGGCGTGTCAACCGCTTAGATGAACGCCTGCACGATTTCAGGCAGAGGCAAGAGCTACCGTAGGCAGGGGTGGTGGTCATGGACGCATTTTATTTTGTTGAGTCATTTCGACGTTGATCGCTATGTATTCCCAACAATCATAATATTGCTCTGTTTCAATGTGTGTACTCTGTTTTTCGTTCTTGCATATTGTTCTGTTTCAATGTGTATGTTTTCCATTTTGTACATGTGGGTGGTAAACAGCTAGATAGAAATTAGTATGAAAATGAACAATATGTGATGATACTTAACTGGGATCCCATACTTAACTACTAAGTACAATGCATAAAATTGAAAAACGAACAATACTAAAACTAATAATCCCTCCTTATACGGCTAGTATTTCGGCAGCCCCTCGCTAGCAGCTCCCTGGTGCGCGGCGGCTTCCCAGCGCGGAGGGAGTTCTTCGCTTCCTCCGCCTCGCGGCGCTTGACGTGCCGATCTGCCTCTTGCTGGCGGACGCGCGCGAACGATCTTGCCATTTTGTTGGGCGCCCACCGGAGATCCTCGTCGGTAGCACGCTGGAGCTTATCATCCCACCTCCACGCAGTGATGAGGCGCCTAGCACCTTTGGCCTTCATGGTGAAGTACCGGCCCTCTTCGTACACCTCGTCCGCACGTCGACGCGCCCGCCGCCAAAGCTCCAGCTTCTCCTTTACCCAGGCGGCCTCACGGGCTTCACAGGCCGCTTGGTCCCTAGCGCACTGATACGTCCATTTTGCATCATGGTTTGCTACTGTTATTTATAATGTTTTTATTCAATATAACACTTTGTGGAGTAATTCTAATGCCTTTTCTCTCTTATTATGCAAGATTTACACAAGGAGGGAGAATGCCGGCAGCTGGAATTCTGGACCTGAAAAAGTTATGTCAGAGATACCTATTCTGCACATCTCCAAATGAGCTAAAATTTCACAGAGAATTATTTTGGAATAAATAAAAAATACTGGAAGCAAGAAGTACCAGAGGGGGCCACCCAGGTGCCCACGAGGCACCAGGGCGCGCCACCACCCCCCAGGCGCGCCCTGGTACCTCGTGGGGCCCCTGGCCAGCCTCTAGCCCCCATTTTCTAGTATATAAGCCCATTTACCTTAAAAAAATATAGAGAAGACTATCGGGATGGTGCGCCGCTGTCTCGAGGCGGAACTTGGGCAGGAGCACTTTTGCTCTCCGGCGGAGAGATTCTGCCGGGGATACTTCCCTCCGGGAGGGGGAAATCGTCGCCATCGACATCACCAGCGATCCTCTCATCGTGGGAGGACTAATCTTCATCAACATCTTCACCAGCACCATCTCATCTCAAACCCTAGTTCATCTCTTGTATTCAATCTTTGTCTCAAAACCTCAGATTGGTACCTGTGGGTTGCTAGTAGTGTTGATTACACCTTGTAGTTGATGCTAGTTGGTTTATTTGGTGGAAGATTGTATGTTCAGATCTATTATCCTATTCAATACCCCTCTAATCTTGGACATGATCGTGATTTGTGAGTAGTTACTTTTGTTCTTGAGGACATGGGAGAAGTCTTGTCATAAGTAATCATGTGAATTTGGTATTCGTTCGATATTTTGATGATATGTATGTTGTTGATTCCCTTAGTGGTGTCGTGTGAACATCGACTACATGACACTTCACCATCTTTGGGTCTAAGGGAATGCATTGTGGAGTAGTAATTAGATGATTGGTTGCTAGAGTGACAGAAGCTTAACCCCTAGTTTATGCGCTATTCCGTAAGGGGCTGATTTGGATCCATATGTTTAATGCTATGGTTAGAGTTATCTTAATTCTTCTTTCGTAGTTGCGGATGCTTGAGAGAGGGGGTAATCATAAGTGGGAGGCTTGTTCAAGTAAGAACAGCACCCAAGCACCGGTCCACCCACATATCAAATTATCAAAGTAGCGAACGCGAATCAAACAAACATGATGAAAGTGACTAGATGAAATTCCCATGTGTCCTCAAGAACGCTTTACTTACTATAAGAGATCGTTTTGGCTTGTCCTTTGCTATAAAAAGGATTGGGCCACCTTGCTGCACTCTTTGTTACTATTGCTACTTGTGTAACACCCCGATTTTTGGCCCTTTCTTTTTCTTTTGGTTTTGCCCGGGTTTTCTTTTTGAAGCAGTTCTTTGGACTTGAAATCAGGGAGATCATCATTACTTCTTCTCTCAAGTAGTATTTCATCCTTGTATCTTTCCCAAGATCATGGCCTCTCTATTCTAGCCCAACTCCAAAATTCTTTTCTTAGGGAATATTCCTTTTCTTACTAAAGGAATAACCCTATTTGACCTAGGTTGTGAAGCAACCTATATTTCTGCCATTCCAAAAATTCCCATATAATTCTCATAAATTCTTGGGATCATATATTCCCCAAATATGTCCAAACCTTTCCTTGCCCAGATCAAAAATAATTCAGAAATATTCCTTTTCCAATCTGTCCAGTTTGGCACTTTGTGAAGGAAGTGCTCTTTTTATTTTCCTGATTGCCCTAAAAAAATTTTTGGGCACTCTTTCCTATCCAAATCATTGCGTCATGACAAAATTCAGCTCCATTTGCCTAGTAAATCTTCCTCAGCAAATTCCCAAAGTTTCTGTCCAGAGGGAAGCTTTGTGAAGGAAGTACTAGCTAGGAGTATCCAAATGGGTTGATATTTTGCCAGGCCCTTCACATGCTCAAATTATTCCCCTCCACCAAATTTTAGCTCCATCTAACCATCTATGTGAGTACACCTTCCAATCTTTGGTTCTGGTCAAATTTTCAGTGTATGAAGCAACTATATTTTATATTGCTTCAAAAATTCTGAAATAAATCCAGGGCCTAAAGATCCATTTATCCTGTGAGCATGCCAAATTTCACATCAGTTTGCCAAGTCAGTTGCCCTACAAAATTCTCCCAAGGTTCTGTGCAGAGAGGACCTTTGTGAAGGAAGTACCATCTAGGTGTTTCCAAATGGCATGAAATTTTGCCAGTATCTGCATGGTCCTAAATCACCATCCTATACCAAAATGCAGCTCAAACCCACACTCCATGTGAGTGCATCTTCCTAATCTTGTTTCTGTGCTGTTTTGGGTAGTTGTATTGCAACTATCTTCAAATCTTGTCCAAACCATCTCAAAATTCCCAGGACTGTAGTCCTTCCTATCCTAAACCCTGGAGACATCCCCTCTGGTCCAATGGTCAAGTAGCTTGACCACAACATCCAATCCAAGTTGACTACAGTAACAAGTTCTTGATGCATCCCATCTACCCATAGCTCTTCTGATCGATCTATCTTATCAGGGAGACTATAGGATGGGTGGACAACGCTGTGGACATGGTGTGCCTTGCCTACGTGCCCTCTCCGCGGCCGCGTATGCGGTGACCGCACCGTGGCCACGCGGTCGCGCATGCTCTGTATGCAGCGAGCGCGCTCTGGGTGTCGCCGAGCTGCGGGTTGCTTCTGCTCGGCCGCGTCCGCGCGTCCGGGGGCACCGCACTCCCTCTCCGGCGTCCACCTGTCCGGCTGACCCCCTCACCCCCTCCTCCCTTCCCTCTCCTTGCGCCACGGCGGCTCTGCCATCACTGCGCACACACGCGCAGTGCGCTAGTGGCTGACCGCGCGTGCTCTGCCATCCCGCGTATGCTTTCTGCCATCCCGCGTCGCTGGCCCGCCGCTCAGCCTCTCTCCCATCACCGCAAAGCTCGCGCGCGTGCCCGAAGCTCTCGCCGGAGCTCGCCCATCGGGTCGCGGCGGCATCCGGACTAGAATCTCTCCCCCGCCTATTTAAGCACTCCCCGACCGCGGCTAGCCTCACCACTCCTCCTCCCCCTCACCAAATCGACCTCCGGAGTCGCTAACCCAAGCCGGAGCCCTCTCCTTCCTCCTCTCTGGCCACAGCTCCGCCGTTCGGCCATCTCCTCCTCGAGCTCATTCCAAGCCACCCCAGCCCTAGCTGAGCTCACCATCGAGCTCCCCTCTCTCCCCTAGTCCTCCTCAACCTTAATCCCGAGCCTCTCGTCGCCAGAATCGCCGAGTTCGCCGACGCCTGAAGCCCATCGCCACCGGGGACGAAGGGAACGACGTCGTCTGGCCACCGTTTGAGGAGCTACGGGTACAGGCGGGTGCGCCGTCGAGTGCCCATTCCATCCCCGCCCTCTCCCAGCTCCGTCGACGTCTCTACGCCGGCGAACGGCCGCCGGTGAGCCGCCTCCTCCCTGTTCCCTCCTCTCTCTCTTTAAATCTGACGGGGTGACCCCACCCGTGAGCCTCACCCCGCCCCCGCCGAAGCGTTTTAAGTGGAGGCGTAAACCCCACTTTACGCTTTCGACGTCAGCCCCTCTGGAAATTCCAGAAAATCGGTTTAATCTAATTTTATATTCAGATTTGACCAAACTTTGACCGTGAATAACTCCTAAACTACAAGTCCAAATGAACTGATTCTTTTTGCACTATTTTTCTTTTGAGCTCCTCTATTTTCTGGTAGAATTTGGTATTTTTATCTTCTATCTAGAATTTTTGGACAGAAGTATTTGCATTATGGTATATTCTTAAATGCTTGCAAAAATATTTTCAGAGTGTTTGTGGTGTGTTGGTGAAGACCAGGAGCTCTTCCCCTCTCTTTTGGAGCAAGGCAAGCCACACCCTCCATTTGCATGATTGCAATGCAATGCCATTATTAATTTGAATTAAAATTGATTAATATGGCATTATTTAGAAATGATTTATTCATGGCCTTATGATTGGATATTATGTGGACTTGCTACTGCCATGATAACGCTTGGATCTCTAGGACTAATATTTTTGAAGATGACATGTTACTTAGGAATTACAGTAGCAGTAGTCACGCTTTATTCTTGGTCATATTGAATACTATGCTCTCAGAGTTCATACTAATGTTATGGATACATTATGCTTTGGATTTTGGATGGATATTGCCGTAATTTATATTACAGGTTTATATGTAACATTGGAGTAACAGTTCTAGCAGAGTTATTACCTTGGGGGTAAATTCCGTCATTTCATTGGTCAGGTGCCACCGAATCGAGCTCACTAGTGCAGCCACACTTGCATGGATGGGGAGGCCCTAATTCGGTCTATTGTCATGCCTGTCGCCGGTGACTCCAACTAGGGAAGGTTATGTGCTCGCGCTGCCCTGGCCCGGTAGGCGGTCATGACCTTGTGTTCCCAAGTTGTGTTGTACCCGGGTGTCCCCATTTGGGATGAGATTGTTTATGTTTGGCCACGACGGTGGCAGCCACAGAGGTGGCGGATGTCACGAGTGACATCAGGGGCCACCCAGGACATAGCCCAAAGGGGAGTTTGTCGGGAGTGGCCGGGAGAGTGTCATGCAATAGATTGGTTTTGTCGGAATGTCGTTGGTCCACCCGAATGGGAGCACGAGGCCATGAGTTCCGTAGTGTGGGTACAGTGTACTAACCTCTGCAGAGTGTACAAACTATCGATAGCCGCGTCCTCGGTCATGGACACAGTTCGTTGTAGGTCACACCGTTTGATCAACACTCACAATGACAGAATGACTTATATTATGATTCAAAGTTTGGCAGGATGCCGATGTTGACATTGGGATGACCTCGAGGATGATCATCGAATTGTGATGTGGTCATGAGGTGACCACGAGGATTTATTTGACCACGAGGTGATCGAGATGATATGTTGCTTGGTCGGATAGCCAAGAGTGTGATGGTCCTCGTGACCCAAGAGATTGGTTTAGAAGTGATTTTAATCTTACCATACTACTTTGAATAATATCTTCTTCCACCTCATAGTAGTTAGTAATAAGTTAACTTGTTAATGCTATGTTGTTGTTTTGGTTGTTGTGAGCTTGCGAGTACATTCAAAGTACTCACCTGGCTTATCATGCCAGTTTGCAGGTGATGCTGTGATTGAGTGCTTGTCGTGGATTCCGTTCGTGCGAGCCAGACCGTGTCCCAGCCAGAGTCCCTGCGGAGTGGAGTTCACCTCTGTCGTCGTCGTTCCGCTGCTACGAGTTGTTCCGTTGCTAGCATAGGACTACCTTAGCAGGCGTCGTGACGCCGTGCCATTGTAACCGGTGTAATAGCAGACCTTTGTAACCTTATCCTTTGTAATAAAGCTGATTTGTTCTATGCCAAGCAGTGCCGTATTCCAGAAGACATTTTTGGGCTGGAATACGGGGCGTTCCGGTCCCTCTGAGCCGGGGTGCCACAACTTGTCACTTGTTACAAATTATCTTGCTATCAAACTACTCGTTACCGATAATTTCAGTGCTTGCAGAAAATAATTTGCTGAAAACCGCTTGTCATTTCCTTCTGCTCCTCGTTGGGTTTGACACTCTTACTTATCGAAAGGACTACGATTAATCCCCTATACTTGTGGGTCATCAAGACTCTTTTCTGGCGCCGTTGCCGGGGAGTGAAGCGCCTTTGGTAAGTGGAATTTGGTAAGGAAACATTTATATTACGTGCTGAAATTTACTGTCACTTGTCACTATGGAAAGTAATCCTTTGAGGGGTTTGTTCGGGGTATCTTCACCTCGACCGGAAACACAAATAGTTGCTCCTCAACATACTGCACCTACTAAAAATATTTATTATGAGATTCCTTCGGGTATGATAGAGAAACTGCTAGCTAATCCTTATGCAGGAGATGGAACAGTACATCCTCATATGCACTTGATCTATGTGGATGAAATTTGTGGATTGTTTAAGCTTGCAGGTTTATCCGGAGATGGAGTTAAGAAGAAAGTATTCCCTTTATCTTTGGAGGGAAAGGCATTAATGTGGTATAGGCTATGTGATGATACTAATACATGGGACTGGAACCGATTGAAACTGGAATTCCATCAGAAATTTTATCCTATGCATTTGGTTCATCGTGATCGGAATTATATATATAATTTTTGGCCTCGTGAAGAAGAAAGCATCGCTCAAGCTTGGGGGAGGCTTAAGTACATGATGTACACATGCCCCAATCATGAGCTCTCAAAAGAAATTATCTTACAGAATTTTTTTGCTCGGCTTTCTCATGATAATCAAACTATGCTCGAGTCTTCTTCGACTGGCTCCTTTATGAAGAAAACTATTGAATTCAGATGGGATCTTCTAGAAAGAATTAAACGCAACTCTGAATATTGGGAACTCGACAAAGGTAATGAGTCAGGTATAATACTTGAGTTCGATTGTGTTAAATCTTTTATGGCCACCGATGCTTTTCATAAGTTTAGCACTAAATATGGACTTGACTCTGAGATAGTAGCTTCCTTTTGTGAATCATTTGCTACTCATGTTGACCTCCCTAAGAAGAAGTGGTTTAAATATCACCCCCCTGTTAAAGAAAAGATTGAGGAACCCTTTAGTGTTAAAGAAGAAACAATTGTTTATCATGTTGATCCAGTTGTGCCTACTGCTTATATTGAGAAACCACCTTTTCCTGTTAGGATTAAGGAACATGCTAAATTTTCAACCATGGTTAACAAAAGTAATATTAGAGCACCTAGACCCGCTGAACAAATTAAAGTTGAACCTAATGTTGCTATGGTTAAAGATCTCTTGGCCGATAATATAGATGGGCATGTTATTTACTTCTATGATGAAGCAGCTAGAATTGCTAAACCAGACCCTAAAGATAAAAATAGACCTATAGTAGGCACGCCTGTTGTCTCTGTCAAAATAGGAGATCATTGTTATCATGGTTTATGTGATTTGGGTGCTAGTGTGAGTGCTTTTCCATTTACCTTATATCAAGAAATTATGAATGATATTGCACCTGTTGAGATTGAAGATATTGATGTTACTATTAAGCTTGCAAACAGAGATACCATTACACCACTTGGGATCGTTAGAGATGTTGAAGTCTTGTGTGGAAAGATAAAATACCCTACTGATTTTCTAGTCCTCGGTTCTCCACAAGATGATTTTTGTCCCATCATATTTGGTAGACCTTTCTTGAACACTGTCAGTGTTAATTTTGGTGGTATGTCCCATGAGTTTAATTTCTCCAAGTTTCGTAGACAACCTCATGATAAAGAATTGCCTAGTAAAGATGAAATTATTGGTCTTGCTTCTATTGCCGTACCTCCTACTGATCCGCTAGAACAATATTTGCTAGACCATGAAAATGATATGCATATGAATGAAAGAAATGAAATAGATAAGATGTTCTTTGATCAACCACCTATCCTTAAACACAATTTGCATGTTGAAACTCTTGGAGGCGCTCCTCCACCTAAGGGTGATCCTGTATTTGAATTGAAGCAATTGCCTGATACATTGAAATATGCTTACCTTGATGAAAAGAAGATATATCCTGTTATTATTAGTGCTAACCTTTCAGCGCATGAAGAAAAGAGATTACTAAAAACTTTGAGGAAGCACCGAGCTGCTATTGGATATACTCTTGATGATCTTAAGGGCATTAGTCCCACTCTATGACAGCACAAAATTAATATGGAGCCTAATGCTGAACCAGTTGTCGACCACCAACGACGATTAAATCCTAAGATGAAAGAGGTGGTAAGAACCGAAATATTAAAACTTTTGGAAGCAGGTATAATCTATCCCATAGCTGATAGTAGATGGGTAAGTCCCGTTCATTGTGTTCCTAAGAAAGGAGGTATTACCGTTGTTCCTAATGATAAAAATGAACTCATTCCACAAAGAATTGTAACTGGTTATAGGATGGTAATTGATTTTAGAAAATTAAACAAAGCTACTAGAAAAGATCATTACCCCTTACCTTTTATTGATCAAATGTTAGAAAGATTGTCTAAGCATACACACTTTTGTTTCCTAGATGGTTATTCCGGTTTTTCTCAAATACCCGTATCACAACCCGATCAAGAGAAAACCACCTTTACTTGTCCTTTTGGAACTTATGCTTATAGACGTATGCCTTTTGGTTTATGCAATGCACCTGCTACCTTTCAAAGATGTATTACTGCTATATTCTCTGACTTTTGTGAAAAGATTGTTGAGGTGTTCATGGATGATTTTTCCGTTTACGGAACTTCTTTTGATGATTGCTTAAGCAACCTTGATCGAGTTTTGCAGAGATGTGAAGAAACTAATCTTGTCTTGAATTGGGAGAAGTGCCACTTTATGGTGAATGAAGGCATTGTCTTGGGGCATAAAATTTCTGAAAGAGGTATTGAAGTTGATAAAGCTAAGGTTGATGCTATTGAGAAAATGCCATGTCCTAAAGATATTAAAGGTATAAGAAGTTTCCTTGGTCATGCTGGTTTCTATAGGAGATTTATTAAAGACTTCTCTAAAATTTCTAGGCCTCTTACCAATCTTTTGCAAAAAGATGTTCCATTTGTTTTTGACGATGTTTGTCTAGAAGCCTTTGAAACACTTAAGAAAGCCTTAACCACTGCACCTATTGTTCAACCACCTGATTGGAACTTGCCTTTTGAAATTATGTGTGATGCTAGTTATTATGCTGTTGTTGCTGTTCTAGGACAGAGAGTTGATAAGAAATTAAATGTTATCCATTATGCTAGTAAAACTCTAGACAGTGCCCAAAGAAATTATGCTACTACTGAGAAAGAATTTCTAGCAGTTGTGTTTGCATGTGATAAATTCAGATCTTACATAGTTGATTCTAAAGTAACTGTTCACACCGATCATGCTGCTATTAAATATCTTATGGAAAAGAAAGATGCTAAACCTAGACTCATTAGGTGGGTTTTATTGCTACAAGAATTTGACTTGCATATTATTGATAGGAAGGGAGCTAAGAATCCCGTAGTAGATAATTTGTCTAGAATGGAAAATGTTCTTGATGACCCACTTCCTATTAATGATGATTTTCCTGATGAACAATTAGCTGTCATAAATGCTTCTCGTAATACTCCATGGTATGTAGACTATGCTAATTACATTGTTGCTAGATACATACCACCTAGCTTTACATACCAACAAAAGAAAAAGTTCTTCTTTGATTTAAGACATTACTTCTGGGATGACCCACATCAATATAAAGAAGGAGTAGATGGTATTATTAGACATTGTATACCTGAGCATGAACAGGAACAAATCCTACGGAAGTGTCATTCCGAAGCTTACGGAGGACACCATGCGGGAGACAGAACTGCACACAAGGTATTACAATCTGGTTTTTTATTGGCCTACTCTTTTCAAGGATGCTCGTAAGTTTGTCCTATCTTGTGATGAATGTCAAAGAATTGGTAATGTTGGTAGACGTTAGGAAATGCCTATGAATTATTCACTTGCTGTTGAACCATTTGATGTTTGGGGATTTGATTATATGGGACCTTTTCCTAAATCCAATGGGTATACTCATTTTTTAGTTACTGTTGATTACGTTACTAAGTGGGTAGAAGCTATTCCAACTAGTAGTGCTGATCATAACACTTCTATTAAAATGCTTAAAGAAGTTATTTTCCTAAGGTTCGGAGTCCCTAGATATTTAATAACGGATGGTGGTTCACATTTTATTCAGGGTGCATTCCGTAAATTGCTTGCTAAATATGATGTCAACCATAGAATTGCATCTCCCTATCACCCTCAAACTAGTGGTCAAGTTGAATTGAGAAATAGAGAAATAAAATTAATTCTGCTAAAAACCGTCAATAGATCTAGAAAGAATTGGTCTAAGAAACTTGACGATGCATATGGGCTTATAGAACTGCTTATAAAAATCCTATGGGTATGTCTCCTTATAAAATGGTTTATGGAAAAGCATGTCACCTCTTGAGTTGGAACATAAAGCATATTGGGCAATTAAAGAACTAAATTATGATTTTAAACTTGCCGGTGAAAAGAGGTTATTTGATATTAGCTCATTAGATGAATGGAGAACCCAAGCTTATGAAAATGCCAAATTGTTTAAAGAAAAGGTTAAAAGATGGCATGATAGAAGAATTCAAAAACGGGAATTTAAAGTAGGTGAGCAGTTCTATTGTACAGTTCTCGTTTGAGATTCTTTGCAGGAAAACTTCTCTCTAAATGGGAAGGACCGTATATCATCGAAGAAGTTTATCGCTCCGGAGCCATCAAAATAAACAACTCTGAAGGCACTAATCCGAGAGTGGTGAATGGGCAAAGAATTAAGCACTATATTTTAGGTACTCCTATTAATGTTGAAACTAATATTATTGAAACAATTACACCGGAGGAATACATACGAGAGACCTTCCAGAACACTCTAGAACCCTGAAAAGGAAGAGGTATGTGATACGGTAAGTAAACCGATTCCAAAAATTCCATAAAAATATTTTCTGTCAGTTTTGGAATATTAGAAAAAATAAAAAATTAAGAAACAGCCGAGGGGACCCACCTGGTGCCCACGAGGCACCAGGGCGCGCCACCCCCCCAGGCGCGCCCTGGTGGCTCGTGGGCCCCACGTGAGCCCTCCCGACTCCGTTTTCTCCTGGATTACTTGTTTAGCAAGATAAAAAATCTTTATATATATTCCCGGATGTTTTGACCACCGTATCGCAAGTTTTCTCCCTGTTCTTGTTTCGTGCTGTTTTTTGTCAGATCTCGAAGCCAGGCATCATGTCTTCCTCTTCCTCAAACAATGTGGGGGACGATGCTTGGTTGCTGCAGATGGAGCTCAGGCGAGAGGGGGAAGGAGAGGTTACCATGGAAGAAGATGATGGAGATTTGCTTGAGGTCCACCCTCCGGCCTCCGAGAGGGGCACCCTTGCCGGCATCTCCACAATTCCAAACCCACATCAAGCTGTGAGAAGCATTACAAGCCATGGGAGTCCAGAGGTACAAGAAGGGTTTCCCCCTAGGAGGCCCTTACACAGGTTACATCGGAACAACTTCCATAATTTGGTTCACAATTATGGGGTTGAAAATACTCCTCGTATGCACATACCTTCCAATTGGGATATATCTCGTCCAAGTGAAAGTGATGCAAGAAAGAATGCTTGGGGGCTAGAGAATAAACATATCATGGCCGAAGTCCAAAAGAATACAGAGATGATATAGCATGTGCTCTGAGAAATTCAAAGCTTAAAGGAGATCCTAATTAATGTTATGAAGGACAAGCCCACTCCATCACCACCATCACCGAAGAAGAAAACTTGAGTACATGGGTATGGGCACTCCCCTTGGCTTGTGCCAAGCTTGGGGGTTGGTGCCCCGGTATCGTATCACCATCACTTTTATTATCTTTACCTATTTTTAGTTCGATCCTCAGTTATTTCATGATCTAGTTGAATAAAAGTTTAGTATGATCTATTTTCGAGTATTAGCTTCGTGATCTATCTATCTATGTAATCGAGTTGAGAGTTATATAATAAAGAGTAGTTTGAGTTTTTGCTTCTTACTTTCATGTTTCAATTCTAGCAATGAAAATAATGAAAAAGATCATATGCTAATCTTATGGAAAGTAATGACATTACATAAAGAAAAGTATAAGTGGTAAAATTTATTGGAAGTTAACAAACATAGCATTAATCAATGATGCAATTCATGAAAAAGTTAATAAGGGAAGAGAATATTCACATGCAAATATACTATCTTGGACATCTTTTATGATTGTGAGCCCCCATTAAGTATTTTCTGTCAAATTGTTGACGTTGGACAAGGAAGACAACGTAATGAATTATGTTTGTTCATATTCACATAGAAGTTATATTGTTATAGATCCTCCAACATGTGGTGCTTGCCCAATATCTTTGCTAGCCAAAAATCCGCACCAAGTAGAGATACTACTTGTGCATCCAACAACAAAAAGCGCATGACAACCTCTGCTTCCCTCTGCGAAGGGCCTATCCTTTACTTTTATGTATTTACTTTTTATGCAAGAGTCAATAGTGTTCTCCTCTATTTCCTTTTTATTTTTCTCTTTTGTAAGCATCATGTGGTGGGGAAAGATCTAGGCATATATATCCAGTTGGATATGAGTGATCATGAGTTATTATTGTTGACATCACCCTTGAGGTGAATAAGTTGGGAGGCGAAATCACAAGCCCCTATCTTTCTATGTGTCTAGCTGAAACTTTTTGTTCCATATATATGTCGTGAGTGTTAGCAATTATAGAAGACTAAATGATGGTTGAGTATGTGGACTTGCTAAATAGCTCCTACATGAGACCCTTCCTGAAAATATGATGAATTGCAATAGCATTGTTGACTGAGAACATAATGTTGTTGTTATAATAATGATCATAATGCTACTATGTCCGTATTTTGTTTTTATCGACACCTCTCTCTCTAAACATGTGGACATGATTATCGATATCGGCTTTTGCTTGAGGACAAGCGAGGTCTAAGCTTGGGGGAGTTGATACGTCCATTTTGCATCATGATTTGCTACTGTTATTTATAATGTTTTTAATCAATATAACACTTTGTGGAGCAATTCTAATGCCTTTTCTCTCTTATTATGCAAGATTTACACAAGGAGGGAGAATGCCGGCAGCTGGAATTCTGGACCTGAAAAAGCTATGTCAGAGATACCTATTCTGCACATCTCCAAATGAGCTGAAATTTCACAGAGAATTATTTTGGAATAAATAAAAAATACTGGAAGTAAGAAGTACCAGAGGGGGCCACCCAGGTGCCAACGAGGCAGCAGGGCGCGCCACACCCCCCCCCCCCTAGACGCGCCCTGGTACGTCGTGGGGCCCCTAGCCAGCCTCTGGCCCCCATTTTCTGGTATATAAGCCCATTTACCCTAGAAAAAATATAGAGAAGACTTTCGGGATGGTGCGCCGCCGTCTCGAGGCGGAACTTGGGCAGGAGCACTTTTGCTCTCCGACGGAGAGATTCTGCCGGGGATACTTCCCTCCGGGAGGGGGAAATCGTCGCCATCGACATCACCAGCGATCCTCTCAACGTGGGAGGACTAATCTTCATCAACATCTTCACCAGCACCATCTTATCTCAAACCCTAGTTCATCTCTTGTATTCAATCTTTGTCTCAAAACCTCAGATTGGTACCTGTGGGTTGCTAGTAGTGTTGATTACACCTTGTAGTTGATGCTAGTTGGTTTATTTGTTGGAAGATTATATGTTCAGATCTATTATGCTATTCAATACCCCTCTGATCTTGGACATGATCGTGATTTGTGAGTAGTAACTTTTGTTCTTGAGGACATGGGAGAAGTCTTGTCATAAGTAATCATGTGAATTTGGTATTCGTTCAATATTTTGATGATATGTATGTTGTTGATTCCCTTAGTGGTGTCGTGTGAACGTCGACTACACGACACTTCACCATCTTTGGGCCTAAGGGAATGCATTTTGGAGTAGTAATTAGATGATGGGTTGCTAGAGTGACAGAAGCTTAAACCCTAGTTTATGCGCTATTCCGTAAGGGGCTGATTTGGATCCATATGTTTAATGTTATGGTTAGAGTTATCTTAATTCTTCTTTCGTAGTTGCGGATGCTTGCGAGAGGGGGTAATCATAAGTGGGAGGCTTGTTCAAGTAAGAACAGCACCCAAGCACCGGTCCACCCACATATCAAATTATCAAAGTAGCGAACGCAAATCAAACAAACATGATGAAAGTGACTAGATGAAATTCCCATGTGTCCTCGAGAACGCTTTACTTACTATAAGAGTTTGTTCCGGCTTGTCCTTTGCTATAAAAAGGATTGGGCCACCTTGCTGCACTCTTTGTTACTATTGCTACTTGTCACATGTTACAAATTATCTTGCTATCAAACTACTCGTTACCGATAATTTCAGTGCTTGCAGAAAATACCTTGCTGAAAACCGCTTGTCATTTCCTTCTGCTCCTCGTTGGGTTCGACACTCTTACTTATCGAAAGGACTACGATTGATCCCCTATACTTGTGGGTCATCACGCGCTCCTTTGCCAACTCCTTCTTGAACGCCACTTGCCTGGCTTTCTCAGCCGGCGGCAGCGCTTTCCACAGACAAGGATTGTACTGGCCCCAAAACCACTCCAAAGTTGGGGGTTCTGGCGCAACCTCGTCTGGTGGCGCGTAGGGGTCCTCCTCGTCGCTGCTCTGCGCCTGGATGTCCTCGCGGGGCGGCGTCTCCTCCTTGATGGGTGGGCAGATCGTCGGCGCCATGGCAGAGTTTTGTGAGAGAGGGAGAGGGGGGGCGAGCGAGGAGAGAATGTAGATGAGAATGCAGGCGGGACGACGTGGGCGGGGTACTATTTATTGGCGGCCGGAATCTAGATCGACAGGAGCAGTAGAAGCGCCGGTGGCCGAAATTTTCGAGTACTATAGCTTGAATTACACACGATTCACGCATCAAAATCTGTGTGTGAAATAAATCGCTGATGGTTCCCAATACTGAACCGCGTCTGATTAATAACCCGCGCCACTCACCTTCCAAACCTCGCGGCGCGAAACAGAGTGCCAATCATGGGGGGCCCAGTTGTCTTGCCAGATATTTACATATTCTTTCCAAATGTTTTGCATGAATGCTTATTTTGTGTTACTACCATGATATTGTTGGAAAATGTATTACATAAATGATTTTTCCAACCCATGATGATATTCTGTTGCAGGTACATGTAGTTCAAATTCAATTACGGCCATTAAATGGTTAGAAACTAACTTAATGTCTTAAAAATGTCAAATAACCCCTAAAAAATTCAAAATTTTAACATGAAAGTTGTATTTGTGGATGTTAACGGTAGAAAAAAAATGCCAAGCCATAACAGGAAGCCAATGTTGGTTCGTCATCAAACATGCATATTCTTCCCTCTTGGAACCACGAGCCTTCTCGTGAGATGCTCCGATTTGTGAGAGGTGTGTGCCAAAACTTTCGTCAAAGTGGCCAATTCTTTTACAACAGCATCTTGGTGCCATTTCATGACATCAAGCAAGGTTTCGTGTAATTTTGATCATTTTTGAATTTTTTGGAATATAAAAGCCATGGTTCTCACTGTTTGTGTCCAAGTCTTGACACCAATATGTTTGAAAATTCCTTCCAATTTACTGCACAGGGCATTAACTCACACACAAGGACATAAATATAATTTTCCAACCCATGATGATATTCTGTTGCATGTACATGTAGTTCAAATTTGAATTACGGCCATTAAATGGTTAGAAACTCACTTAATGTCTTAAAAATGTCAAATAACCCCTGCAAATTTCCAAATTTTAACATGAAAGTTGTATTTGTGGATGTTAACGGTAGAAAAAAAAATGCCAATCCATAAGACGAAGCCAATGTCAGTTCGTCATCAAACATACATATTCTTCCCTCTCGGAACCACGAGTCTTCTCATGAGATGCTCCGATTTGTGAGAGGTGTGTGCCAAAACTTTCGTCAAAGTGGCCAATTCTTTTACAACGGCATCTTGGTGCCATTTCATGACATCAAGCAAGGTTTCATGTATTTTTGATCATTTTTGATTTTTTTGGAATTTAAAAGCCATGGTTCTCACTGTTTATGTCCAAGGCTTGACACCAATATGTTTGAAAATTCCTTCCAATTTACTGCACAGGGCATTAACTCGCACACAAGGACATAAATATGATTTTCCAACACATGGTGGTTTGCCCTTGCATGTACATGCAGTTCAAATTTGAATTACGGGCATTATATGGCTAGAAACTCACTTAATGTCTTAAAAAGGTCAAATCAACACCGAAAATTTCAAAAAATTAACATGACCGTTGCATTAGTGCATGTTAACGGTAGAAAAAAATTCAGGGTCATACGAGAAAGCGAGCGCCGGTTCGTCATCAAACATGCATTGTTCCCTCTCGGAACCACGTGTCTTCTCGTGAGATGCTCCGATTTGAGAGAGGTCTGTGCCAAAACTTTCGTCAAATTGGCCAATTCTTTTACCACTGCATCTCGGTACCATTTCATGACATCAAGCAAGGTTTCATGTATTTTTGATCATTTTTTATTTTTTTTGGAATTTAAAAGCCATGGTTCTCACTGTTTGTGTCCAAGCCGTGACACCAATATGTTTGAAAAATTCCTACCAATTTACTGCACAGGGCATTAACTCGCACACAAGGACATAAATATGATTTTCCAACACATGATGGTTTGCCGTTGCATGTACATGCAGTTCAAATTTGAATTACGGCCATTGTATGGCTAGAAACTCACTTAATGTCTTAAAAAGGTCAAATCAACACCAAAAATTTCAAAAAATTAACATGACCATTGCATTAGTGCATGTTAACGGTAGAAAAAAATTCAGGATCATACGAGGAAGCGAGCTCCGGTTCGTCATCAAACATGCATTGTTCCCTCTCAGAACCACGTGTCTTCTCGTGAGATGCTCCAATTTGTGAGAGGTCTGTGCCAAAACTTTCGTCAAAGTGGCCAATTCTTTTACCACTGCATCTCGGTACCATTTCATGACATCAAGCAAGGTTTCATGTATTTTTGATCATTTTTGAATTTTTTTGGAATTTAAAAGCCATTGTTCTCACTGTTTGTGTGCAAGCCGTGACACCAATATGTTTGAAAATTCCTTCCAATTTACTGCACACGGCATTAACACACACACAAGGACACAAATATGATTTTCCAACCCATGATGGTTTGCCGTTGCATGTACATGCAGTCCAAATTTTAATTACGACCATTATATTGCTAGGAACTCACTTAATGTCTTAAAAAGGTCAGATGAACCCTGAAAAATTCTAAATTTTAACATGACAGTTGTATCAGTGCATGTTAATGGTACAAAAAAATTAGAACAATTTCCATCACCAACCGTTGCCAGTGTACTCCAAATTAGTCTGCCGTAGGTAATTAAAAATGGACTACATCGCACACAGTTGGTCATAAGAACTGTTTGTGATGAAAATTCGCCGGTCTTTTTATGTCTTCCTCCATAAGCTTCGCCGGATTCGTCTGCTCAAGCGTTGTTCACCCCCGAATCCTCGAGACCCCGATACCCATTCCCCATCCCCTTCTTGCAAAGAATGACGCCATGGAGATGCTTCGTGAGGGCCCGTACGGTCACTGAGTCCTCCCCGAGCGGCTCCGCCTCCGCCGAGAGCGCGGCCGCCTACGCCGAGAGCGCGGCCGCTTCCACATTGAGCACGGCCGCATCCGCCAAGAGGGTGTCTGCGGCAGCCGACAGGGCAGCTGTAGCAGCCGAGACTGCTGCTGCTGCTGCGACGACGGCTGCAAACGCCGAGAGCGCTCGAGCAGCCGTCCATGCCGCAGAGGTCGCCCTGGCCCGGGTCGAGGCCATCCACGCCCAGGTCGAGGACGCCCATGCCAAGATATTCCAGGCCTCCTCGGAATCCAGCATGCACCCCACGTTCGAAAAGGCGGTGGAGATGCTTGTCGACGATGCGGCGGCGGAGGCCATGGAGCCCCTGCTTCCTCATGAGATCGCCGAGCGGGAGCTGGAGATGCAAGAGGCGGCGGAGATCGAGGAGCGCCGGGAGGAGGAGTTGCGCGTGGCTAGGGAGGAGGTAGAGAGCCGCCTGTCCATCGAGGAATCGGCGGTGGAGTACCAACACGAGCTCTGGCACTGCCACTACTATGAGTACTACAACCTTGAGGGCGGCGCCGAGGACGACGATGCGGTCGACTTCAGCCTGGGGGACGCGGAGTCCACCAGCGGCGGCATGTCGCCAGGACAAGTCATCGACATCTCATCTTACACCGGCGAGGCATGGGGCGGCGGCGCGGCAGCGGCTTTGTTTAAATTATGCGTACTTAGCCTTTGTTTATAACGCTGGTCTTTTGTTAGAGCAATGTTTAGGTCAACTGGCTCTGTTTAATTACTAAAATTGCTCGATTCAGTAAGTGTGGTCCGTGTGCTGTAGGCTCTTTTATGTACCCCCCCCCCCAAATTAGCAAGTGATGTTAAATATGCAATGACATGGATGAGCACTATACCCAGGGAAATTTCCACCAAAATTCGAGTTCTCAAACTCATCGCATGCACGTAAAGCAGAAGAAACGTTTGCGATGCACACATATGTTCAAAGTGAAATGTGTCTGATGACACTGCATGCCAAGTTCCCCCCCCCCTCCTTTCGAATTTTTTTGCCTACCGCCTAAATATCTAACTCTTCCCCCCCTTCCCACCCCCTTTTCTCCCCGACCACGAGCCACATTTCCCCTGTTTACTCCTTCCTTCCTTCCCAAGCTATAGCCGCTTCCTCGCTTGCTTTCCTCGCTCTCGCCGTCTCGCATCCGACCGCCGCGGACGCCATGGTCTTCTGTGACCTCTCAACGGTTCCTCCTCCTCGGACGAGTATGTCAGATCCCGGGTATGCCTCTCTCCTCTCTCTCGCCCCCCTAGGCTTAGGGTTCTGATTTGTAATAAAGGATTTTAACCCAGAGACCGATTTAAGCCATATGTTCCTCTTGTAGCTCCCTAGGACCATCACTTGCAAGGAATGGAGTGGGGTAGCTGAAGATCTGCCTGCTCGTTGTCACCATCAATCTCCATGCGTGAAGTTAGTGGCTTTTGAATCTGTGGACAGTGGAAGGAAGTTTCTGGCATGTGTAGAGAAGGTTAGCCCCACTTTCGTTGTTACAAATCATTTGTTAGATGTGATTCAGACACTGTCACTGTGCTATATTAATATGGATGTGATTAAGACACTGTCAAAGTTTCTACCTAGTATCTAAAAATGTTGCCATCTCATCAGTGATGCCCTGATAAAATTATTTGGCACCGCTTCAGCAGTTTGTGCACCCAACTTTGCTCCACACATCCGAACAGCCAAGCAATAAAATACTAATACTTTATGGCAAGAAGGAACTGGGCATCGGAGCAACTAGGTGCTCTGGTTCCCTGAATTTTTCCTCTGGTAATGACTCGGCAGTGCAGGATACCGGTGCCAAATGTAGCAACATTTGATTTGACACCGGTTTTGGCCTACATAGTGGAGGGCCTTTATTGGTATTAGTTCTATGTTATTAAATTTGTGCATGTACATACCTGTTAGTATTAATTTGATGGCATTGAAACACTGTCACTGTGTTGTTGCAGTTATATTTCGCTTCCTCATAAAATGGTCAATTTGTTCTTATAGTACCTGACTAAGAACTTAATTATAACTTGTGATGTTCCTGAATTTGGTTATTGTCTCAGTAGCAATTAATTCATTTGCACATTGAACTTTTTGAGAAGATATGTCATAATAAACGTGTTTCTGCAGTTTTTCAAAATATGTATGTGGTGATTTTCTATGTTGCTAGAAACCCATTTTCCCTACAACTGTAACTGATTTAGTTTTAAATATTATAGGATGAACGGAAGTGTTCTTACCTGGAGTGGGTTGATCAAGAGTGGCCACCGTCTTTGAAGATGTGCCTAGCAAAGCTCTGGAGCATGTTTGAGGAAGAGAATAGAGATAGTCTTAGAGAAAATGTTGTCAACGCTGAAGAATATGTCAAGGTACTGGAAAAAAGAGGAAGATGAAGAATGAGCTCAGATTTTTTAAATTAGACTTTGCTAAGATGGTGTTTGCGAAGGAGGAGGCACTTTCCCAGTTGGTCAGTGCAAATCAGGTTCTTACTGAACTGAAAGCAGAGGTGGAGAAGACTAATTTGGCTGATCATGCATCAGTCGATGAGGGAAATGAATATATTGTTCTAATATTGTGCTTATGAAGGTGAACTAGCTATATGCTGTACTGTGCTGTTTTCACGTACCTATCGTACTGTGATGTTATAATATATTTATGTGCCTGATATGAAATTGGCAAATGTTGTTTGATATGAAATGTGATTTTGCTTAATACTAGAATTATTAATAGTAAACTAATAAACCTGCTAAATGGGTCATGGAACTTTACAAACGGTTATAGCAGCAAAAGCGTGTGTGATATACTTGAATAACGCAAACGGTTTACGGAGGCAGAGCGTGTGTGATCGTTACACCTATCACAGACGAGGCTATACAGAAAACTGTGTGTGATGTAGATATGAACGGAAACGTTTGTCTGGGATTCACTGTGTGGGATGTGCATACGAACGGAAACGGTTGGCTGGGATTCACTGTGTGGGATGTACATACGAACGGAAACGTTTGTCTGGGATTCACTGTGTGGGTTGTACATACGAACGGAAACGTTTGTCTGGGATTCACTGTGTGGGATGTACATACAAACGGAAACGATTGGGCCTGTATAATTGTATGCGATGGCTCGCCCGATCGCACACGAGCTCATTTTGCGCAGCGTGTGTGACCGGAGGACCTATCCCCGACGGTTTCTGGGTCGTGTGGGAAGGACCCCCCTATCGCACACACAGGCAAGGCGACGGTTTAAAACTGTGTCGCGGAAAGGGGTTAAAAACCGTTTGTATAGCAGCTCATTGTACCAGTGATAGCATGGAACAATCAAAAATTATAGATACGTTGGAGACGTATCAAGCATCCCCAAGCTTAATTCCTGCTCGTCCTCGAGTAGGTAAATGATAAAAACAGAATTTTTGATGTGGAATGCTACCTATCATGTTTCATCATGTAATCTTTCTCTTACGGTATGAATAATAAGATCCGAATGATTCAAGGCAATAGTCTATAATTTGATATAAAGACATCAATACTCAGGCATACTAATAAACAATCATGTCTTTCAAAATAAAAATGCTAAAGAACGTTATCCCTACAAAATCATATAATCCTGTCATGCTCCATCTTCTTAACACAAAGTATTTATCATGCACTACCCCGATGACAAGCCAAGCAATTGGTTCATACTTTTTAACGCGCTTCAGCTTTTTCAACTCCCACGCAATACATGAGCGCAAGCCATGGATATAGCACTATGGGTGGAATAGAGTGTGGTGGTAGAGATAAATAAGAGAAGTCAAAAATAAGAAGATAGTCTCACATCAACGAGGCTAATCAACGGGCTATGGAGATGCCCATCAATTGATGTCAATGCGAGGAGTAGGGATTGCCATGCAACGGATGCACTAAGAGCTATAAGTGTATGAAAGCTCAACAATGAAAACTAAGTGGGTGTGCATCCAACTTGCTTGCTCATGAAGACCTCGGGCATTTGAGGAAGCCCGTCATCGGAATATACAAGCCAAGTTCTATAATGAAAAATTCCCACTAGTATATGAAAGTGACAAAATAGGAGACTCTCTATATGAAAAACATGGTGCTACTCTGAAGCACAAGTGTGGAAAAAGGATAGTAACATTGCCCCTTCTCTCTTTTCTCTCATTTCATTTTTTTTGTGGGCTCTTTTCGGCCTATTTTTTTTCGTTCGGAGTCTCATCCCGACTTGGGGGGAATCATGGTCTCCATCATCCTTTCCTCACTGGGGCAATGCTCTAATAATGATGATCATCACACTTTTATTTACTTACAACTCAACATTACAACTCGATACTAGAACAAAGATATGACTCTATATGAATGCCTCTGGCAGTGTACCAGGATGTGCAATGATGCTAGCGTAACATGTATAAAAATGATGAACGGTGGCTGAGCCACAAATACTATGTCAGCTATATGATCATGCAAAGCAATATCACAATGACGATGTGTGTCATAAAAACGGAACGGTGGAAGTTGCATGGCAATATATTTCGAAATGGCTATGGAAATGCCATGATAGGTAGGTATGGTGGCTGTTTTGAGGAAGATATAAAAAGGCTTATGTGTGATAGAGCGTATCATATCACGGGGTTTGGATGCACCGGCGAAGTTTGCACCAACTCTCGATGTGATAAAGGGCAATGCACGGTACCGAAGAGGCTAGCAAATTGCGGAAGGGTGAGAGTGCGTATAATCCATGGACTCACATTAGTCATAAAGAACTCACATACTTATTGCGAAAGTTTATTAGCCCTCGAAACAAAGTACTACTACGTATGCCCCTAGAGGGATAGATTGGTAGGACAAGGTCCATCGCTTGTCCCCGACCGCCACTCATAAGGTAGACAATCAATAATAAATCATGCTCCAACTTCTTAGCATAACGACAGATCATACGCGCATGCTTCGGGAATCACAAACCTTAACACAATATTCTTACTAAACCACAATTATCTACTAATACCTCCCCCATATTACCATCTTAATATCGCAAAACTATTGCAAGGAATCAAACTTATCATATTCAGTGATCTACATGAAAGTTTTTATTATATCCCTCTTGAATACCTATCATATCAGGACCAAATTCATAACCCGTGCATATTACCATTGCTATTCATTAGACTCTCAAAAAGATATAAGTGAAGCATGAGAGTGCAACTATTTCTTTAAAATATAACCACCGCCGTGCTCTAAAAGATATAAGTGAAGCACTAGAGCAACTGCCTAGCTCAAAAGATATAAGTGAAGCACATAGAGTATTCTAACAAATCACGAATAATGTGTGTCCCTCTCAAAAAGGTGTATTCAGCAAAGATGATTGTGACAAACTAAAAAGCAAACAAAAGCAAACAAACTATATAACAAGACGCTCCAAGCAAAACACATATCATGTGATGAATAAAAATATAGCTCTAAGTGAGTTACCGATAGATTGTAGACGAAAGAGGGGATGCCTTCCGGGGCATCCCCAAGCTTAGACACTTGAGTCTTCCTTGAATATTACCTTGGGGTGCCTTGGGCATCCCCAAGCTTAGGCTCTTGCCGCTCCATATTCCTTTATCCACCGTAGTCTCACCCAAAACTTGAAAACTTCAGCACACAAAACTCAACAGAAACTTCGTGAGATCCGTTAGTATAACAAACAAATCTTAAACTTTAGGTACTATTGTAAATTGATTCATATTTAATATTGGCATACTGCTACTGTACTCCAACTTCTCCATGACTCATACCCCCCGATACGATCCATAGATTCATCAAAATAAGCGAACTATGCAACAAAAACAGAATCTGTCTAAAACAGAACAGTCTATAAAGACCTGAATTAACGTCATACTTCTGTAACTCCAAAAATTCTGAAAAATTAGGACAATGTGGGAAATTCATATATCAATACTGTGTAAAATATTCAGAAGATTATGACACTCCAGAGAAAAAAAAAATCCAGAAATGGTCGCAAAAGTTTCTGTTTTCCAACAGTATCTATCATACTATCTTCCAAATCATCCCAAAGGAATTACTTGGCACAAACACTAATTAAAACATAAAAACACAATCATAACAGAGGCTATAATTGTGTAAACACACAAGAATAGAAAGAAAGCAAAATTTTATTTTATTCATTGGGTTGCCTCCCAACAAGCGCTATTGTTTTATGCCCGTAGCTAGGCATAATGCATAGTTTCAAGTGTTGTCATCCTTCAAGTTAATTACATAGGTTGCCCTCATAATAGATTCATAAGGTGCTTTAATTCTCTTTCTAGGGAAGTGTTCCATCCCTTTCTTAAGTGGAAATTGAAATCTTATATTACCTTCTTTCATATCAATAATAGCACCAATCGTTCGTAGAAAAGGCCTACCAAGTATTATGGGGCAAGAAGGATTGCATTCAATATCAAGAGCAATAAAGTCCACGGGCACATAATTTCTATTTGCGAGAATAAGAACATCATTTATTCTACCCAATGGCTTTTTAATAGTAGAATCCGCAAGATGCAAATTAAGTGAACAAGGATCCATGTCGGTGAGACCTAACACATCACACAAAGACTTCGGTATAGTAGAAACGCTAGCACCAAGATCACAAATAGCATTACATTCATAATCTTTAATTTTGACTTTAATAGTAGGTTCCCATTCATCTTGTAATTTTCTAGGAATTGAAACTTCCAACTCAAGTTTTTCTTCATGTGCTTTCATCATGGCTTCTACGATGTGTTTAGTGAAAGCTTTATTTTGTTCATATGCATTTGGTGAATTAATCATGGATTGCAACCAGGAAATACACTCAATCAAAGAACAACTATCATAATTAAAGTCCTTGTAATCCAAAGTAGTGGGTGCATTACTATTTAAAGTTTTGACCTCTCCAAACCCACTTTTTTCATTTTTATCATTAAGATTATCACCCTCCAAGCAAGTGGGACTCCTTCTATCTAAAGTTGACTCTTCTTTAGTCCCTTTTTTATCAAGTTTTATGCTACTAAATAATGATTCAATAGGAGTGACACCAATCATTTTAATATCTTCATCATTACTACGATAGAAACCGGGTGGAATCGCCTTTTCTAGAAATTCCCACTTAGCTCTCAACCTAGCGGTCCTTTCTTTACTTTCATTAATGGAGACATAGATAGCTTTAATAGACTCATTTATATCATGCTTGGGTGGCAAAATTTTAGTTTTGAGATTTTACACATCATGAGCAATTCTATCCATGTTCCTAGCCAATTCATCAACTCTATTCAATTTTTCTACTATCATAGCATTGAAATTCTTTTGCGAACTAATAAATTCTTTAATATTACTTTCAAGATCAGTGGGCATCCTATTATTATTATAATAAGAATTACCATAGGGATTGCCATAATTATTAGAGGAATTTCCAGGAAACGGTCTAGGATTGAAATTACCCCTATAAGCATTGTTGTTGAAATTATTTCTAGAGACAAAATTCACATCAATAGCATCATTATTTTGCTCAGTCAATGTAGACAATGGCACATCATTAGGATCAATATGAGCATTTTTGCTAGCAACCAATTTCAACAAAGCATCCATCTTATCACTCAAAGTATTAATTTCTTCAACAAAATTTACCTTCTTGCCAGTTGGAGTTCGTTCAGTGTGCCATTGAGAATAATTTGTCATAATATTATCAAAAAGTTTTGTAGCTTCTCCCAATATAATTTTCATAAAAGTACCACCTGCGGCAGAGTCTAACAAATTTCTAGAGACAAAGTTTAGTCCCACATAAAATTTTTGTATGATCATCCATAAAGCCATGAGTTAGGCAATTTCTTACCATTAATTTCATTCTCTCCCAAGATTGTGCAACATGTTTATGCTCAAGTTGCTTAAAATTCATAATTTGATTTCTTAAAGAAATAATCTTAGCGGGAGGAAAATACTTGGTAATAAAAGCATCCTTACACTTATCCCAAGAATCAATACTATTTCTAGGCAAGGATGAGAACCAAGTTTTAGCGCGATCTCTTAGTGAGAACGGAAATAATTTTAATTTGACAATATCATTATCCACATCTTTTTTCTTTTGCATATCACAAAGCTCAACGAAAGTATTTAGATGGGATGCAGCATCTTCATTAGGACTACCAGAAAATTGTTCTTTCATAACAAGATTAAGCAAAGCAGCATTAATGTCACACGACTCCGCACTAGTGGCGGGAGGAGCAATAGGAGTACTAATAAAATCATTCTTATTAGTATTGGAAAAATCACACAATTTTGTATTTTCTTGAGACATCGCGACAAAGCAAGCAAACTAGCAAACAAGCAAATAAAAATATTTTTGTGTTTTTGTATTTTTTTTTTAAAGTGGGGGAGATGAAAACTAGAGCCAAATGCAAATAAAAGGAAAATAAAATAAATGCAAGTGGATGATAGTTTGTGCGAAGGTACTTGGTAATTTTGATGATGTCTCCCCGGCAACGGCGCCAGAAATTCTTCCTGCTACTTGTAGTCTGCGTTGATATTTCCTTGAAGAGGAGAGGATGATGCAGTATAGTAGAGATAAGTATTTCCCTCAGTAAGGTTATCAATCGAGTAGGAGAACCAAGCAAAATTCCGTTAAACGCACCTGCACACACAAGAGCAAACACTTGTGCCCAACGCAAATAAGAGGGTTGTCAATCCTCTTAGCGGTATTTGCAAGGATTAAATCTTATAGAGATAAATAGATAAACTAAAATACTAAACAAAATAAAAGTAAATAAATTGTAGCAATGTATTTTTGGGTTTTTAATATATGATAAAGTAGACCCGGGGGCCATAGTTTTCACTAGAGGCTTCTCTCTCGAACACATAGCATACGGTGGGTAAACAAATTACTGTTGGGCAATTGATAGAAAAGAAAATAATTATGACGGATTCATGGCAATGATCATGTATATAGGCATCACGTCCGAGACAAGTAGACCGACTCCTGCCTACATCTACTACTATTACTTCACCCATCGACCGCTATCCAGCATGCATCTAGAGTATTAAGTATGAAACAGAGTAACGCCTTAAGCAAGATGACATGATGTAGACAAAGTAAACTCAAGCAATATGATTAAACCCCATCTTTTTATCCTTAATGGCAACAATACAAATACGTGTCATGTCCCCTTCTGTCACTGGGATTGAGCACCGCAAGATTGAACCCACTACAAAGCACCTCTCCCATTGCAAGAGAAATCAATCTAGTAGGCCAAACCAAATCGATAGATCAGAGAGAAATACAAAGCTATAATAATCATGCATAAAAGAGTTCAGAGAAGACTCAAATATTTCTCATGAATAATCTGATCATAAACTCACAATTCATCGGATCCCAACAAACACACCGCAAAAGAAGATTATATTGGATAGAACTCCAAGAACATTGAGGAGAACATGGTATTGACGATCAAAGAGAGAGAAGAAGCCATCTAGCTACTAGCTATGGACCCGTAGGTCTATGGTAAACTACTCACACATCATCGGAAGGGCAGCAAGGTTGATGAAGAAGCCCTCCGTGATCGATTCCCCTTCCGGCAGAGTACCGGAAAAGGCCTCCAGATGGGATCGCGGAAGAACAGAGGCTTGCGGCGGCGAAAAGGTTTTCTTTTCTATCTCTCTGGTATAGTAGGAATATTTCAGAATTTATAGCATTGGAATTAGGTCAGGAGGTGCCACGAGGAGCCCACAAGCCTGGGGGACGCGCCTACCCCCCTGGGCACGCCCTCCAGGCTTGTCGCCTCCTCGTGACTCTTCTGGTCTTCTCCCGAAGCTTCATGGGTCTCTTCTGGTTCAGAAAAAATTAATCCAAAGTTTTTTTCTCGTTTGGACACTTTTTGATAATGATTTTCTGAAAAGGCAAAAACAAGCATAAAACAACAACTGGCACCGGGCACTGGGTTAATAGGTTAGTTCAAAAAAATGATATAAAATGGCATATAATTGCATATAAAACATCCAAGATTGATACTATAATAGCATGGAACAATCAAAAATTATTGATACGTTGGAGACGTATCATCGAACAGGTTGCGGGCGCCGGGAAGGTTGGCCGTAGGAATCGACTGGGGCTGCTTCCTTTGCATCTCGGTGGACGACTGGCCGGCGCCACTGTACCCAGGTGTGATGTTGAGGTCGATGACAGACGTGGCGCTGGGAGTGGCCGGCGCGATCACGCTGCCGTCCGGCGAAGTGGAGAGCCGGGTCTGACCATGCTGCCGCGGCGGATGAAAACCGCCAGTCTCCGGTGTTATGGAGGAGCTCGGCGACTGGTACTGCGGAGGACGCACGGCCGACGAGCCCGTGGTCGCCGCGGCCATGGCGGCGACGGAGAGAATGGCCGGCGGCCTGCTGCGCGGCCGCGGCCTCGGCAGCGAAGTCGGCAACGGCTTTCTTCTCCGCCTGAACGGTCCGCGGGGCCTCCTCTTGGCCGATTCATGGTTGAGTCGCGCGATCTCCGTCGGCGTGAGCTTCGACTGCGGTTTCTTCCTCTTCTTCGTCGCGGGGCGGGCGGTGGTGGCGGTCGGGTCGGCAGGTTTCTTCGGGGCACCGGCCATAGAGGAGGGAGGGGAGGGGGAGCGTGGCAGGGTTTTGGGAATGAGGGGGAAAGTATGCGCGTTGTGTCCCCGACGGGCGGGCCAGGGGAGGACAAGGGTGTGTGTCCTGCCCGTCCGCACACTGTTCATTTCGACGCAAACGCGGCCCAAATTTGTGCCGGGAATGGGTCGAAAGCGGATAAAAAAACGGACGGTTGTCCGTTTGCTCTCGCGCGTTGGGCCACGATTTCTGTCCGTTTAGCTCCAAACGGACACGGCCGGATCATTTGGGATTGTGCTTTGGAGTTGGCCTAAATGTCACGGTAGACGGGGTCATCAAAATGGGTCAGATCCTGCTAAATTTTCAAGGGGGTCAAAATGTGTTAAACTTTGGCAAAAGGGTTAAAAGAGTGATTTTAACCGGTGCACGATAGAAACCGCGTGTACAGTGGCAGTTTGACCTGTCCGCCTTTGCACCAAGCCACCAAGGCACCAACCAAGAATTTTCGGCTCTTAATCGGAAAAAGAAAAGAATTTTTGGTTCTTTAACAGGGTAGTCTCGCGCGATCATAAAGCAGCAACAGAGCTTGCCTCTCAGAGAAAGAGGGACCACGCGCTGCAACTTCGCCTGGGTTCTCAGCCTCGGCGTCTAGCGCTGTCCCGGCGGAGGCCATCCGCACCGTGCACTGCTTTCACCGGCAGGTGATCTGAGCAAACTGGCGTTGCACGGAAAGCAGAAAGTTTTATCCGGATCCGATGCCGTGTGTTGACCTCGAGTCAAGCGGGTAAACCAAATCTACACCGTGCTCAGCCCCTCAAAAATTTCGTGTCTATATTTCTAAAAAAGTAGGTGTGTCGATTTGGTTCAGAGTTACTATGTGGTTAGAGCAACTCTTGCAGAAAACATACGCTAGTATGCCAATTAGCACATAAAATACACTCTAGCAGAGTCACTGTGCGTCCTGATCATTAAAATTTATTGGACTTGCTCTAACAATAACCTCATTCAGCGTGGGTGCAAAAAAAAATCATCTTCTTCCTCCTCGCTTCACAACTAGGTTTTGAAGCCCCCTGCGGCCCATACACGCACCATCGCACATAGATCATCATCGGCGAGGGAAATGTGACCACTAAGAGCATCTCTAGCAGACCCCTTAAAACCGCGACCCGTATACCGCGGATAAGGGCCGAGAAAACCGTGGTTTGAGGGGCGAAATCGGCTGCGGCCGAACAGAGCCCTTAATTGAAACCGTAAAATTTAAAAAAGTGATTTCCCGGGCGAAATGAACAACACAGTCCTACATACATAGTTTGATCATCGATACATTGCAAAGATATTTACATCGCGATGCCGCCCTACCCTAACACTACCCAAAAACGGAGCTCACCGGAGCTCTCCGGGTGCGGCGGCGACGCTCACTTCTCGTCGTCGTCGGAGCCAAGATCGATGTAGATCTTGGTTTGCTCTTCGGCTTCGTGGCGCCAATCCGCCTGTTGGGCGTCGAACGCGCGCGCGGCGGCGAGCCCCTGCTCGTAGAGGAGCGCGTTGACCTCCTCGTTCCGCCGGCGACGCGCCTCCTTCTCCTCGTGCTCACGCGCAGTGCGCGCGGCAAGCGCCGCTTCGAAGGCGTCCGCCTCGGGCCCGACGAGGTAGTCATCCGGGCCGACGACGCCGCGGGCGCGCAGGGGCTCCTCCCCCGGCTCCATCTTCACGAGCCGGTGCGGCGGCGCCTACTCCGCCTCCACTGGCTCCGTCTTCACGATGCGGAGCGGCCGCGCGCCGAAAGAGCTCCCCACGCCTAAGCGCTGAGCCTGCCGCCGGTCGTACTCCTCTGTCTCGCGACGGAGGAGGGACGGCGGCGACGAGAGGCCTCGGTTGGTGTACCGCCGGGCGGCACGCTTCGGCGACGACGTAACGCTTCCGCTCGGGGTCGTCGCCACCGCGCCGGCCAGAGCTTCACATCCCGCCCCACATCGTGCCGGATCAGTGGGCGGGGCGGCGGATTTATGTCACCGGCGGCGAGAAATCACGGTGGGGAATGGGGAATCGCGGCGGCGGGGGATAGGGTTTCGACCCGTATCACGGGCGCGGATTCGGATATATACTGCGCGCGGGGGGGGGGGGGGGGGAGGGGCGGGTTTGTTTACGGACCGCTGTAAATTTTTTACGGGCCGGGCCGGTTATGCGGGGTCTGTTCTGGCAAAAAAAAAATGTGACAAACCCGTATAGTTGCCGGAATTTTACGACCCGCGCGGTTTTAAAGGGTCTGCTAGAGATGCTCTAAGGGCATCTACAACCGGAATTGCATATTCTGGCTCCCTATACGTCCGCGGACAGTGATCGGGCGGGCCTCAATTTGTGTCACTTGCAACCACAAACCCTATTCCCAAAACACCAAAAACATGCACGACCATGGACGTCGATTACATTATCGTACTGCCGTATCCGTATGGTTACGTACAGGACCCTCAGCTGTTGCACAGTTATGCGTCTATGATTGTGTCAATCTTTGATGAGTAATATAAATTTATTTCCGCAAAAAAATTAAAATCTTGAAGAATTTGAATAAATATGACATCGTAATCTCATGTTTTCCTACATTTTTAGATTAGAACGGTATTGAAAGAAGTATACTGTATGTGCGAGATTCGTGTCTCGGTCCCCGTGCGATTTTGCGTGTGTCACTAGCCAAGAGATATGGCTGTTCGGCCAAACAAGACAAGGAGTCCTGCCCGATTGAAAAAGCAGATGAAAGGCTTTCCCCGCAGGCCGGCAGAGTTAAAGAAGCAGGCACGGTAATAACTCCGGCGCAGTAACTCTGCGTACCTACTACACTTACCTCCCATCTCGTCCGTCCACACATCGTACGATCAGATCCACGCCGTCCGACTCTTTCGCCCAACGGCCTTCTGTGCCCACCGGTGTCCCGCGCATGGGCCCCGCGCACCAGTGGCGTTAAAAATATTCGATCGTGCATCGGACGCCTCGGATCCCCTGTAGTCAAAAAAGGCTAGGCTAATCTACGGCCTGTATCACGCTGAACCTCCCCCTGACAGGCGGGTCCCGCATAGAGCGCCTTTCCAACTCTTTTACTTTGCATCCCTAAAAAAAACTCTTTTACCTTGCAATTGTCCACCCCTTTCACGACAAATGGGCCCAGGTGAGGTGGGGCAGGAGGTTCAGTGTGCGTCACGGAGAGCGGCTAGAGAACGGCAGTAAGGCGGTGGGAGGGAGCGGAGCATAAAACGGACGTGACCAGCGCCTCGCCTCGCCTCCCCATTTCTCTCTCCCACTCCCCCATTACGTCTCTTGCTCAGACCCTTGTGCGTGTGTGAGAGATTCTCGTCTTCCACTTCCACCCCCCAAATATCGTGTGTGCCTTTTTTTTGTTGCTCATGTTGGTTTTGTGCGGGAGGAAGGGGGTTATGCCAGCGGCCGCGGGGATCAAAACCCTAGAGGAGGCGGCCTTCTGATGCGAAGCTAGGGGGCGCAGCCCGGCTGCTTGAGTCAGTGAGGTAAGCGATCGGTTGGTTGGAAATACTGGGGATTCGATTTCATCGGTCGGCGTCGCCTCCGGCTGGAAATCTGTGGGGGGAATGCCTGCGTTTTGCGGTGATTCTGGTGCATTTTTTGTTGTTGTTATTTCCGTTAATATTTTGTGCTTGCTTTTTGTGATGATGTTTTTCCCCCTTCCCCCGTGCGTGGCGTTTTGATTTGGTTGGTTGGTCGCATTGCCTATGATTGGGTAGTTCCGTACGCGCATGTGTGTTCGTAATTAAGGGCCGGATTTATTCGTATCGTTTGTTATGTGTGGTAGCCGTGCTAGTGGGGAGCTTAATCGCCGCGCCCTTCTCGTTTTCCTGCGATTTTATTCCGCTTAGAGGCGCGGGATTTGCTTGGATTTAGGGGGGTTTTGCGAGGGCGCAGGGTCGCGAGGAAGCTTCCGCGACGCTGCCACTCGCCGCGACCTACTTGGCCGCTCGTTTTCGCCGTGCCTCTCGCCGCTCGCCGCCGACTCCGAGTTCGCCGCCGCCTCCGCATCCAGACTTCAACAACTGGGCAGCGAGAAGCAGGCGGCGGCTTCCGGGTGGTGCGTTTGCCCGACGGATATCTCCTGCATCTCTCGTTCCCTCTCAAACGTCATCGATTGCTGTATTTTCGGGGCTTATGGCTTCGTGGTTATTATTTTTGAAATTTCTCTGGTAAGGCTCGGGGTCAGGGAGTTCGAAGGTCCAGCGCTGTAACCCCCTCTGCTACTAGTGCTCCGTAACAAACTGAGACTGCTTTTAAATTTTGAGAAGAAACTGGGAAAAAATAGGAGGTCTTAACCGTCCAGGTGTATATCCACTTTCCGTGCACAAATACAGGCATTCCTGCATGCATGTATGTGTGCGCCTGCCTCCCTATTTTTCATCATGCTTCTGTTTTGTTGCCAATAGTGCCTAAACCAAGATAAGTAGTTATGCCTTTTGTTTATGAGGTTTCAGTCTTAGATAAGTTACATGGTTTTCTTAGTTTTCGCAGTTTTTTTTTGAACTTAGTTTTCCCAACTTATTGTTATTATACTGACTTGGTCGAAGTTAGGACAAAACGGAAGTCCAGAAAAATATTAGCTAGTGTTTCTCTTGGTCCTTGTGCAACTTCAGTAAGAAGGTGATCTGGGGTAGGTATTGGCATGAGTGTCAACATTAAGTTTGGTTAATACTGCTGTATCTCAAACAATTTGTGGGAGTTGTGAAACATATACAGCTCTTCAGTATTGATGAACAAATATTTTTGTGGTGCTTAAACAGGTTTTATAGAGGTGTAAAAGTGAAACAAGGACCTTCCAGTTGATACCAGATATGGCTGAGATTGCTGATGAAGATAGTTCCACGGGCATTGATTTGATTTGTGCCTTATGTGATAATGGTGGTGAAATCGCAAGGTACACGTTTATTTGTTTTCTCTTTTTTGTGCTCTGAACAAAATGTAATGAAATAATCAGTTTTCTTTATTACAGAATTCTCAACCATTTATTTGTTTTGGATCGCTACTAAAACTATTGAATTTGAAACAAAGTAAAATCATTGTTAATCATCAACATGCACGCTATAGGTAGAAATGGCTTTATTAGAGAACATAATCGCTAAGCTTCATAGTTCTAACTATGCAATAATCTATACGTCGATGCTGTTTAACAAGGAGATGCCTTGACCTACAACTTATTGAGAATGCAGCTTGGCTTATAAATTGTCCGTTGTTTTGTATGGAAGCTCTAGGAAAATGGCGGAGTTCTAACCATGCCTGGTTATATGTGTATCACAATTGGATGTTTTTTTCCACTTTGTGCTCACCTGGAGTACTTGATCTGCTTACTACCTTTTACAAGCTTTGTTCTACATGTCGCTTACTAGCTGGGTTAACTGCTTAAGCGTTTTTCTCTGGAAGTTTTCTGTTGAAATCCGTTCTTACCTTTTGTTACATAAAATACATGTATCATGAGTATTTGGTCCTATTAAATCTGTAAGTATCTTTTTCTAAACACACATTTTGGTTCTATTCAATTGTTCTGTTGTATCCCTTACATAATAGAACATGCATAACTGCTTAAGCGTTTTTCTCTGGAAGTTTTCTGTTGAAATCTGTTCTTACCTTTTGTTACATAAAATACATGTATCATGAGTATTTGGTCCTATTAAATCTGTAAGTATCTTTTTCTAAACACACATTTTGGTTCTATTCAATTGTTCTGTTGTATCCCTTACATAATAGAACATGCATTAGCATTTTAGGTTGAACCTTAGTTTCTCATTATGATTAGTGATGTGTGCTTCTGCTAAACTATCTGCAGCTGTGAAGGCAAGTGCCTGCGGTCATTTCATGCAACAAAAGATGCTAGTGAAGACTGCAAAACATTGGGCTATACTAGGAATCAGTTTGATGTATCTATTCTGATCCTCACTTGGGAGTGAACCATTTTTTTACTGTTCTTTACCTATTCGAGGCATCTTTTGATGAGCTTATACATATCTACAGGCGATGAAAGTTTTTCTGTGCAAGAATTGTGAACATGAAAGATATCAATGTTTTGCCTGTCACAGGTTGAGTTCAGCGAAAACAGATCCTCCTAAGGTTAAACCCCTTTTACCTAATATATAGTTTTGAGAAATTTCAAGCAGACTAGTTGGCCGCTTACTTGAATTATTATATCTTGTAGGTATTTCCTTGTGCTTCAGCAAGTTGTGGGCACTTTTATCATGCTAAATGTGTTGCACAATTGCTCTTCCCTGAAAATGAAGCAAAAGCAACTGAGTACACGACAAGGATAATCAATGGGGCGAAATTTGCATGCCCAGTCCATAAATGTGATGTTTGTAAATATGGTGAAAACAAGGAGGTTAAGGAGCTGCAATTTGCTGTTTGCCGACGGTGCCCAAAGTCATATCATCGAAGATGTTTGCCAAGGCAATGAGAACTTGTTCCCATATTTGTGACTGTAGTTTGCATTCCTTGTTAGTTGGTATTTACTACGCTGTCTTGGATCAAACTAACATGTATGTACCTGTCAATAGGAAAATCGTCTTTGATGACGTAATTGAGAATGGTGTGTGCCTTTTCCAAAGGGCATGGAATGGTCTTCTGCCAAAAAATCGCATCTTAATATACTGCCTGTAAGATTTGTTTCCTTTAGACAATTATTAGTTTTGCTTGCTATGTTTGTGCATCTCTCTGACTAGATCTCTTTTTTTGGGCAGCAAGCACAGTATTGATCCAAAACTTCGAACTCCTCTAAGAGATCATATTAAGTTTCCTGATGATCCTATCACTAAAAAATCATCCAATGTGAATGGATTGAAAAGAGTTAAGATAAGACGCCTTGATGACTGCCTCCCTGCCCCATCATCCAGTAGCAAAAGACCCCTCGGTACATCAACTTGTTCTTCCTCCATCAATTCGATAGCGAAAAGGAAGAAAGAACATGTGCCTGGAGGTACAAAACATCCCAGTATGCAAAAATCAGTCATGTCAGTGATCCCCATTAGCTCATTCCCTGAGGTTGACATAAACACGGCGACGAGGTAAATATATCACTCTTTACTTCTGTGTTCTTTATTCATCTGTCTACGATATTCAGATGCACTTGATTACAAATTTAAGTTTATTGGTTAAGTATTTATAAAAGCGTATATACTTGCCATGCAAAATATTTTGTTAAAGTTATTTTTTTGCATTTTTAGTAACATATGTGCTAAAGGAATGTATTAGTAAATGCTTATTGGAGTGTGTGAAAAGTCAAAGCTTGTATTTGGGAATGGAGGGGGTGCCAAAATTCTTGTACTTTAAGATTTAAGATGATTTGGGTGTTTAAGTTTAGTTGTAAAGTTAGTGGATGACAATAAGAAAAGCTTAAGGGTCACTGGACGCTACCCTGTAAATTTACATAAGCAGTTGCCAAACAATTGTCATTTTTTATGAGTTTATGATCTAAGGGAAAGGTTCTTGAAACGCTTAGATTCTTGCAGAACGCTGATCTGAGAAGCCAAATATTTTGTGTATCTTGTGTCAACAAATATAGAATTGCACAGTATGTTCTGATGTGTACCAATCAGGATAACAAAAAACATTTAAAATGCAGGATCATCATGTTTACTTTGTTCCCAATTGTTTATGTGCTGCCATCATATTAAATATTCTGATTTCTGAGGAACGCTGGCACTGCTACCTTTGCATTACGTTTTGTCCAAGTATTTGTTCAATTTGTGCATTTCAATACTGTTGTATTCCTTATATTGCCATAATCCGCAATGCAAACACCGAGACTAACCTAGTGGTAGTCTCTCAGGATTTATGAGTTTGCACAGAAAGCCTCATCAAATATAACTATTGAGGATGTACAGAAACAGCTAGTGGTTTCGTCTACGTACACATCATTTATGAAGAATACTGATAAAATTACATTGGGAAAGGTGGAAAGATCTGTTGAGGTACTCTACTCCACTTTCTTAGAAGCAGTGCCATGAATTTGGTTGATGCTGATGTGTATTCTCGGCAGGCTGTTAAGACTGCGGTTCATATGTTAGAAAGTGGTGCGGATATAGAAGAGGCCAAAGATGTATGCTCACCATATGACCTTTTCCAACTTGCAAAGTGGAAGGTACATGCAAATTTATTCTTTCGTTCCATCCTTGCATATTTAGGATTAGGATTGTAAAATTTGGCTGTTTGTGATAACTGATAATTAGACATTGAGATACTGGAAGTTATCATAATGATATATGAGATACATGCTTGTAGTTTTTCCTCTGACATGGTATGCCCACGATCGCAATATACATGATATTATGAACTATTATGTGCAGAACAAACTGAATATATATCTTGCCCCGTTTCTTCATGGCACACGCTATACATCTTATGGGCGGCATTTCACAAAACTGGACAAGCTCGAGAAGGTAGATCTACACATTATTTAAAATATGTCTTGCTATATAGAGTTATCTTCCGTTCACTATTTTCTGGTAGCAACTTGTCATGTTGCGACTTCTAAATAGTGTTCTGACATGAAAATATCCCGCTTGTTGTGTTGAAATCGGTCATAGGATATGTTGTCCACGTATGCCTGATCCCAAATTGGCATCCATTTTTGTACAAATATAGTTGGTTAATGCTCACGTTAATTACCCAGACTAGAGTTGGCACTTAGTGTCGTGGTTGAAAATCTAGTTATGTGCAGATTCAACACGGTTTTTTCTCAGTAAGTGTTGTGGCATCTTAGGGTCCAGTTGTCTATTAAGCTAAGTCTAGAAGTATCCAGGGTGAGGGTGTGTGTGTGTCCTGGTACAAGAGTCTGTTTGTGGGAAGAGTCTTGTCATCTCCTAGATGAATCCAGCCTAGTCTAGAAGTATCCAGGGAGTATGTGTCCTAGTATAAGAGTCTCTTTGTGGGTAGAATCCAGTTGTCTCTTAGATGAACCCACCCTAGTCTAGAATTATCCAGGGTGCGTTGAATTACTGTTCAATGAACAGTAAACGGTCTAAAGGGTCTATATAAGGGTGTATCCCACTTGTAAGGAGGCAAGCAAGGAAATATCTAGTTCCTACCTATGCTTCTCTTCTGCCCCTCTAATTCTCCTATCTTTCCCCACTACCTTCTACTGTACCACGGCGCCTACACGGCAACGACCCTCGCGTCTAACAAGTATCCCACCCTACAACCTCGGTAGCCAACGTTGGCTACAACAGTAAGATTTACTTCTGATCCAAAAGATCAAAGAACTTGCACATTTTAATATATAGACGACAAATGAATGAGTTAACATGATTTGGTAGTATTCAACCTTGTTTTACTGCAAATTACAGTAAGAATATTAATGAAGATGCAAAGTGCATTGAAACTGCACTTGGTAGCAGCATTTGTTGGGACTTCGTAAGATTTGGTCCTTTAGGGGCTGGTTATCTTTATTTTTTTTCTAAGGGCCGAAGCCGATCTTTATTAAGACTGGAAAGAACATTTACATAGCGGCGAAGGTCACTAGGAGTACAAACAGGTGACGCCACAGAGCAGCCTCAAGGCCAAAGCCTGAACCCAGAACGCCACATCTAAGTGAGCAGCAGCCGGCAAGGGAAGCTAGCCCTGCTACCCGCATCAATGTCCCTTATGATTTGCTTGGGGGCAGCCTTCCTCGCGTGCAGCCACCAGTCCTCTGTTCCCTTGTCATCAGCAGCAGGGATGGAAAGGAGGCACCCAGGCTGGTTATCTTTATTTGGTAGTCTTTTTATCTCTTATATTGAGGTTGGTAGAAGCCTCCCTCTGATTAAAGAGGGGTTTTGCTTTAGGGTTAACCAATAATGAACTTAATCTGCTCCCTCGAATCTTCCCCTCTCCCCTTGAATCATCTAACCCCATATCTTGTGCTGCTAAGAATCTAGACAAATCTGCTCCCTCAAATCTTCTCCTCTCCCCTTGAACGATCTTAGTATTAAACATTAAGTCTTGCATTGTGCATAAAAACTTGGGTAATATATTTCTTATTCAAGAATTTGGTGTAACTAATATTAATGTTTAAAAACCATCTTTATCATTTTTTTGTCTGTTGGCTATAAACAGAATTCTAGGTAAAACCAAGATATATTTATTATGCAAGAATATGTGTGACTAATGTCATGTTAAAACGCGTTCTAGATCAACTTCTGTTTCTGTTGGTTATAAACAGAATTCTAGGTAAAACCAAGTTAAAAAGTTTTGGGGTTAAATTAGCAATCTGCACCACCTAATTTGATACCTGTTGCAGAAAACAGCATGGCTGCTATTCCCTTGCACTTAAGAATGGTCAGCAGCTACTTTATGAAGATACCTGTTTCTGAGACGCAATTTTATAAATGCATAGAAATACTACCCCTGGTGTTGTGTGGAGCTGTTGCCAAATTAGTGGTGCAAAACTACTGTACGAAGACCCTCTTTAGGGCATGTTTTTAACAATAGTATTTCTTCTTAAAGTTCTGGTATTTTGTTGAACTTTGATTTGCATACCAAAACTTTACCAATAAATACAATTTTTTCAAACAGCACATTATTTGTTTTGTACAGCGGCTACTCTTCAATCTCTGGTTTAATTTTGTTCTCTTTCTTTGGGTTGAAAATTGTGCTTGTTATGTTGCTTAGAAGGTTATGGTTAGTTCAAGCTTTCTGTATACTCTAGGTTGCTTCCTGTTCCTGACTGCATTCTCAATCTGTCTTGCTGAAGTAACTCTGGTGATTTTGTGCAGATTGTAGATAAGTTACAATGGTATGTTCAAAGTGGTGATACGGTAAATTTCTGTTTTGGTTTTTGTTACTCAAGTCTTACATTGTAAACATGCATAAGTGATGCACCCTATTATAGTACACTTCCATCTCATGTCATACATGCATAGAATCTGTTATTTTGATCATTCAATCATGGATTTTTTTATACTACAGTTTTATCATACATATATGCTGTCAGTAACAATCTTAGACAGCCAAGTCAGATGGTGATGTGTCGGTAAAAAAAAAATTACCGAGCCAATTGTTTGAATAAAACATTGCATTACCTTTGTCTGCAAAAAAAGTTTATAACTGATTTTGTTTTATTAAAATTTCTACCATTTTGTAATAATGCAATATGATCACCTGCTTGGACTATTTGCCATTCTTGGATTAACTAGAATCTGCTCGTAATGTGCATGTTTGGACTATTTTTATTCATGAATTCTAGCTTCTGTTCACTGGAAGTTAGCTGCACCACTTGTTTTATGGACCCAGATTCAAAATTGACTGCAACATGTCCAACAGAAGCTGTTTATCATGACCTGTGCATTTTTCTTATTCTTTTAGGTCGTTGACTTCTGCTGTGGTTCAAATGATTTTAGCATATTATTGAAGGAAAAGCTTGAAGCTTCTGAAAAGAATTGCTTCTATAAAAATTATGATCTCATCCAGCCAAAGGTGCTTGCATTTCTCCAATCGTTATACATGGTCCATTTTTATCTTTAATAGTTTAGTTAATATTCCATGTACTATGAAATACTCCCTCAGTCCCATAATGTAAGACGTTTTTTTGACTCTAGTGTAGTGTCAAAAAACGTCTTACATTATGGGACGGAGGGAGTAGTTAATTGCAGATATAGGAGCCTGACCAGGCATCCAATGTCTTCTGCTACTCCCTTAGCAAATTTTTGATTCGTTGAAGTGTTATAGCACAGTGGACTGATACAGCATTATACATATTTCTCCAGAATGATTTCAATTTTGAGAGGCGAGACTGGATGACTGTTCAACCAGATGAATTGCCCGCCGGATCCCGATTGGTATAGCTAGTGTTACTTTGCTCATGTCCATTATGGCAAACTTCCAGATTTTATGTATTCAGTATTTGCTGTTATCGTCAGATCATGGGGCTGAATCCTCCTTTTGGGTTTAAAGCTTCGCTTGCAAACCAGTTCATCAACAAAGCCCTAAGTTTCAAGCCAAAGCTGATAATTCTTATTGTTCCCAAGGAAACAGAAAGGTACTGCCTTTATCTTTATTCATCCCCATATAGCTTTCTGGTTCTCATTAATCCCCAACAATATTCCACACTTGATAATGTGTAGGTTGGATAAAAAGTACCCACCTTATGAGCTAATATGGGAAGATTCTAATCAGCTTGCAGGAAAGGTATGTTTGGACAGTGTTCCCCTTGAGAACTCCTATACTTTAACACTGATGATAGAATTTTGCTCCTGATGGTTTCTTTTGGAAAATTACGCAGTCGTTCTATTTGCCTGGATCGTTTGATGCTGATAATAAGCAGATGGATCAGTGGAATCTATCACCTCCTCCTCTTTCTCTGTGGAGCCGCAGTGATTTTGCTCAGAAACATAATGAGATTGCTAAATCAAAGGGGCACCTCTGCAGCAGAAAACCGTGCTATAATGATTCACAAAGGGACATCGCAGGCAATGCATATATGAGCACCAGTGGCGATTTGGAAATGGGCAGTGAGGGTGAGGCGTGCATCCCTGACGAAGAAATGCAAGGAGAGCGACCAGCAAAAGCCTCCGTGATAGACCAGTTGTTAGCCGACACATACCATGATACCACTAGTTCTCCGGGTGACTACTGGACGGATACCAACGGCCGATCAGGGCAACCTCGCAACTATGATACTCCAGGAGGAAATGACCCTCCAACCCATGAGTATTTTGCAGACGGGGCAGCTGAATCTGACATGAGCATTTCGTTGTCAGGCAGAAGTGCTTCTCGGAATCAAAACCAAACCGTGTCAACCTCTGATCATGAGCCTACCAAGGATCCACGAGCCTGCACTCATATTGCAAGTGTATCTGCTGAGCAACCAACCGACCCTGCCGATTGTGACGAGGTAACATCAGCTGATGCCCAGCATCATGGGCTGGGAGACCCACCGTCTGCACCAGAAAATGCAGCTGGAGTTCAATACCGAATCCTGGAAGACTCACCACCTGAGGAAGGACAGCGAATCCTGGAAGACTCCCCACCTGAGGAAGGACAGCTGACACCTGAGGAAGCACAGCTGAATGATTTGCCGTCTACAGATCGAAATGCAGCTGGTGTGCAGATGCTGGAGGAGTCGCCACTTGAAGCAGATGCTCCAGGGGCTGCAGCGAATCTGCCACTAACGCATACCTTCCCGGGGCTGCAGTTTGCAAGCGTTCCCACGTGGCCTGGATGCTACGCCGCTCGTGAAGTTCTGTCGCGAGGCATGGGCTACCCGACCTTCCATCAGGGAGCCTCCTACAATTTGCTCGAGAAGTAACATCAACCAAGCAAGCAAAGTTGATGCCATCTTTTGCTAGCAACGGCTGGTTGACTGTCGGGCATTAACCAGGCCAGGACGTCGAGAAAGAAAGAGAAACCAGCGCCTCTTGTCATGTGGGTGAGTGAAAGAAGACACTGTAGCTGCTTATGTGCCTCGGCTTATCTTACAGGTGTGAGCTTGTTATCTTCTACGGCCAGCTTTAGGGCTCCTTTGATTCAAAGGAATTCTATAGGATTTCTGGAGGATTGAAACCCTTAGGAATTTTTCCTATGTTGGCCCTTTGATTCATAGGATTGGATTTCATAGGAATTTTTCCTATGAAATCATTTTATAGGAAATCTAACATGCACTCCAACTTTTTTTTACAATTTCTCTGTTTTTCATGTGACATCAAACACTCCTTACTAATCCTATAGGATTCAAGTCCTATACTTTTCCTATTCCTACATTTTCAAAATCCTACGAATCAAAGAGGCCCTGTGTTGAGGTCGTGTGTGCACCTGCACTAATTTTGAACTGAAACTGTATCAAGGGTCATTGTTGACATCGTGTTTGTTTGGCATTGTGGCTGCTTTTTGCTAAGCCCAAATTTTGCCCCGAGAGCATCCTTTCGTCGAATTTAGCTGTCATTGCTTCTGGCCTGTTGCTTTCGTATTTGTTACCGTGATTTCTTGTTCTAAGTCTCAGTTTGCTAAGGTGGCCATCACTCATATTCAGAATATTTTCTTCTTATTGCACGACGCAGCAATGGTGCAGCAATCAACTGACCAGTATATACAGTACTCCCTCCTTCCCAAAATATAAAGCACGCTTGACTTTGCATGGTTATTAATGCACAACTTTGACCGCTACTACATACAAAATTATATGGATCTAACATATATAAATGTTATCATCGTATTTGTCCTGCTAAATAGTTTCATTTCATATATCTTTATACTAATTCTAGACATGCTATAAATGAAAATAATAGTCAAAGTTATGCGTCGAAGACCAGAAAAAATTGACCGCGCCTTATATTTTGGGAAAGAGGGAGTAGTATACAACAGCATTAAACTAGATTGCTTGCCTCTGAAATTGTTGGTTAAGGAAAAGATACGTCATCAAGATTTTTATCCGTAAGAGTAGCTTCCTGTCTCTGTGCTATATGGGTTGGATGCTACCATAGGTGTAGAGCAGGAGACGTGTGGACGCGAGCGTGGGAAGTTGGAGCAGACGCTGTCCATGGATGGGCAGTGTCACTCACTAGTGGCAATGGGTATGGGTGGAAGAGCCGGGCTGATGTCGTGGGATTTGGTCACGGGAACGTCCGACCGGCGACTCCCGACCTGGAGACCCGCACGTGCAGCGCCCTGAAAAGGGAGTATTATTATCCCAGGCAATTATGACTGTGTTACAACGGGGGCACATATATTCTAGGAAAACGTTTGTGTGCGGCGCGCCGGCCGAACTTTGTGCCGGACGCGTCCACGCACGCTACGTGACTCAAGTCGCGACACGTGTGGCGGCGGGGACCCACATATGTTATCTCTTTCCCCCATCTCCCACACCCTTCTGTCTTCTTTTCCGCGTCTTATTTTTCTTTCTCCCCTATCCTCTGCCGGTGATCTTTCTTCTCGTCTCTCTGTCTCACCATCTTCTTCTCTTGTGAGCACCACGAAGCCAACCCCCGAGCCAACGCCCCTCCCCCCCTCCCTTGATTCAGTCTCTCAGCTGCATCTGGCTACTGCTCCCTGATGACCGGAGCTGCAACGGGCATGGCCGGCGAGCTGCGTCCATGGCTGGCGATGCGCAACACTGTTTTTGCTGCAACCGGCTATGATGAAGCCGCGACCGGCTCGAGGTAGAGCTGCAACCAGCAACTCCATTTGCTACGGCCGTCACAATTATCTTGCTGGATCCAAGAAAGTGAGTGTTGTGACCGGCGTTCAGCGGAGGTGTAACCAGCATCACAAAATGCTACATCGGCCGTTTTTGTTGCTGCAACCAGAGAGCGGATTTGGTTATGACCGACGCGCGGAGGAGTTGCAACCGGCAGTTCCAAATGCTACAGCCGGCGTCCTAAAAAGTTACATCCGGTATCTTAAAAAGCTTCAACACTAGACAGGGAAGCTGGGGGCAGCCACGGCGCAACCGCAAAAAGCTGCAACCGACAGCTGAAAATGCTACATCCGGCACCTGAAAAAACTTCAACGGCTAAACCAGAGCTTTAAGCGACGGCAACCGTGTTGCGACGGTGGCGCCATCGCCGTTTCTACTGTAACCACAGCTGTGGATGCTGGAACCAGCAAGCGTGGTTGCTGCTACCGGCGACGGCGCTTGTTTTTTTCACTGGATCTGTGATGGGCGGTGGTTTGCTACGACCGGCGGCGGGATTTTTTGCTACAACGGGCAGAGTTTTTTGCCCGGAACCGGTACCTGTAGATGTTGAAGATGACAATGGGGGGAAGGAAGACGATGACGTGCGGGCTAATCGAATGGGCGCGTTTAGCTTAATCGCAGGGTTGCGGTACGACCGGTCAACATTTGGGCCGACGCGCCGGCGCCTAGCAGTGCCCTATATTATAATAGTTACTATACATATTTAAAAGACTAATTCCACGCTTAGCTGCATGTACAAGCTAGTTACAAACACGGGTGGCTCCCCGATCTACAGCCGCTGGCCTCCTCTCACCAGTCAGCCCCCTCGCCGGAGGAGGCTTTTAGGAAAAGATGGCGCGGCGGACGACGGCGACGAGAACCATCTGCTCAGGCTGCAACGGCTGGAGGTTACTTCGTGGCGCGCGACGAGTCTTGGTGGGCAGCGGCCATGGTTGGGTGGCACGGCTAGGCGGTGTTCCTGGCTGAATGCGGCGGCGTTGAGCGGCTAATGGTTCCAGCTTGGCTGATCTATCCTTGTGGCTTCTGACTGCGCCATGGGGGATCGGATCCGGGACAGCGACACGTCATCTTCAGCAGTGTTGTCCTACTCCCATCTCCTCCCTTTGCGTTTGTTGTTGGTGACATGTAGCTACTGCAACTAAGTGTGGAATGTGCAGCGGCGGCGGTCGCATCACATGTAGCTGTTGGGATCATGGAAAAATGGTGGCGACAACACATGAGTGACTTCGATGGTGGTGCTACTTAGCACCCGGTCTTGAGCTTCAAGGTGAAAGCCTAGGTTTGACCCGAGTTGGGTATACCTGGCAATGGTGATGTTTTTACGTCATTACCTTGTTGAAGGCATTACTCGGAATGCTCAAACTAATTATTCAGGGTGAAAACCTAGATTCTGGCCTTGGGTGGTTGAATCCGGTGACGGCGGCGCTTGAGCATCGCTCCCTTCCTGAAGGCGTTGATGTTGAAGAACCTCGTCGTCCATGTGGTTTCATGAGATGGTCGTGCGAATATGGTCATTGTAATAGTTTGTCGTGGGCCTTTTTTCGTTTTTTCTCTCCTACGCATAGCTTTGGTCTTATATGACTTTGCTATTTCTCGGCGTGTTTTTGTGTGTGTGCTTTAGTGTTGGTTGTGTGCATCCTATCTATGCAGAGGCCGGGTGTGTGTTCATTGTGTTTGTATTCTCTTGATGCTTCATTTTAAGTCAATAAAATCCATCCTTTGCAGAAAAAAGACTAATCATTATAACATATACATTTAAGTAGGAACTACATGCACATTAGTCGGTATTGTCGACCCTTTTAGACCATCTACAACTAGACACATCAAATCTGACCCCTCAAACGTATGCAGACACCTCCGGGCGTGTCCATGGCAGTGACCGGTCACTCCTCATTTCTTCGCGTCCACAACCGACATCCTCAAATCCAGCCCGTCAAATCCATGCAACTCATGCAACGTGATCAAATTTTACGTAGGCACAAGAACATAGCAATAGCAAATACATATATAATGAGGGATGGCAAGTTCATCACAGCACCGGACACAAAATGTTCATCATAGCATAGACACAAAACGTTCATAACATCACCGGACACAAAATGTTCATCAACCGGACTTAGCTTGAACGACACTATATAGACATAAATTATGCGGAGGGGGAGGCGCTGGAATTCACCATTTTCTCGCCAGTCCCTTCCCTTGGTCACTGGAGTGGCAGTAGTAGTCCTACGCATAGGCGTTGGCGGCTGAAGAAAACCACAAAAACCAGGAAGTCAGAAAAGTTTCAAAATGCATTCGGAAATATTGGGAGAGTTTCAGACCCTCCCAGAATTTTCCGGAAGGCGCCAAGTGGCTGCCATGACTATTGGAGGGGCCACCCTTTGGGGGGCAGCCCCCCTTGCAAGTGGCAGCCATTATGTGTGTGTGTGTGTGTGGGGGGGGGGGGGCTTTGGGGGCAACCCCCTTGGCATGTGGTGGCAATTAGTGGGGGCCCTTGGCATATGGCGGCCATTGGAGGGGTTCACTTTGGGGGCTGCCTCCCCCTTGGCATGTGACAACTTTTGGAGAGAGAGGCAACTTTTGGTGGGGGCACCCTTAGGGGCTGCATCCATCCCAAGCCACCCCTCCCTTTCTCCACCTATAAATGGAGGAGGAGGGCTGACATCCATCACACACCATTGGGCACCCCATTCCGCATGCAATGATCTCGTTTCTCCACATAGTTTCGTTCTGCCGCAACGCTGCTCAACCCCTCACCAGTCAACGGCAACGATTAGTTCTGGACAAAAAAGCGCTGCCAGATCGGTGACACCATATGCGTGCAACCCGGTAGAGAGATCGTGCTTTGGATCTTTGTTCGAGGGAGAAAATTCTCACAGTTGGGAGGTTGTAAATCCTAGTTGCGGGAATCTGTGCCAACGATCTTCACCAACTCTTCTTCGAGCTGCTACTCCGAGTTGGTAACGATCAAATCTAACCTTGTATGCATCTTCTTAGTGGTGCTGTGCTTGTACGTAAGTTGGATTTTTTCTTTGTTTTCTACCGAGTTACCCTACAGTCCTACGTGGCAGCGGTCCGGACTCTCGCAAAGCCCTCCTCAGTTTGCCTCCAGTTTGTGGGAAAACGGACGTCCGGACCTGTCCGTGGACCGATGGGGTTCCACGTTGGATGGCAAAATGGGTCCGGATAGCTCGGTCCGTACAGATGCGGACAGTTGGAGGGTCAGCATTGGATATGCCCTTAGCATGGACAATTTGTCGATCATTGTTTGGAGTTCTTTCGATCGATCATTCCATGTGCTTGTAGGCAGCAATCTCGCTCTATCGCTCTCGTGAGCCCCGTTTGCCCCACTTTCTCTGCTTCATCTCCATCTGCATACGCGACCAATCGTGAGCCATCCGCAACTCAACTGACATGTCACATAATTTAAATCATGCAATTTGTTTTTTGCTAACTGTAATGTTTAAAGAGCTAAAGGGGACTGTATTGTGTATCACTATGTTCTTGAAGCATGTTTGGTTTATTTAATTATGCACTTCATTCAAGCAATGATTCATTGGTTCTTAATGGACAAACTATCCGAGTCAATCGATCGTGTAGATGGCGCTTCTCGTCTCCTCCCAATGTGTGAAAGTGAAGCAATGGTCTTTGCATCTGTACATTAGCTTCCTTCTACCTAAGGGCAACTCTAACCGATCCCCTAAAAGTTAAAGGAGGATCCGGCCGAGTAAAGTTAGGGGAGTAAATTTATCCTCCTCTATCGGTGTCCGCACCTAGCCGATCCCCTAAACTTTAATGGAGTAATTTTTTTGTATAGATTTGTGTTCTAGCCGCATGAACTTCAAACACTTCACAATATATATCATAAAACATTGAAATTAAAACATGCACAACATAACCGTCATAACATATAGTTTCATCATCGCGATTTTCAAATAAAAACATGCATAGTTCACCCAAAAGACATCACTTCAAACACAATGTTTGATCCAAAATCACCACAAACATGTTGTGGATCGAGCCAACCAATGGCATGCATGAACTCAAATGAGGTGGCCGCTAAAGAAAACATCACCGCCACCACCACCATCATCATCTCGGCCACCATCACCACCACCATCCTCTCGGCCACCATCACCACCACCATCCTCTCGGCCGCCGCGACCACCATCACCATCCTCTCGGCCATCACCACCACCACCACCACCACCATCACCACCACCACCCCCTCGGCCACCACCCCCATTCTGAAGAGAGGCTTCCACTTGGGTCAAGATCTCCCCACGAGTGAGCTCCCAATACTTTCTTGCGATTTCATCCATTGTGGTTGGATTCATGAACATGACAGCACGTTCTTCGGCCTTCTCGACATCACGAATCCTCTCCTCCTCAAGTGCAAGACTACGCTCCTCCGCCTTCAACTTTCTCTCTTCGACCGCCAACTTAGCCTTCCATTTCTCATCCTCCAACACCTTGAGCTCATTCCACCTCACCATCTTCGCTTCCTTGTGTTCGACCGCCAACACCTTCTTGGCCTCAATCATGGCCGCAAGTTCTTCTTTGTATGTGCCACCGAATGCATTTCTCTTCTTTCTTTCTTTTGCAATTTTGTTCCCATCCGTTCTATTGTTGGCCTCTTCATTAACCTCGTCCTCCTCCTCAACGGATATGCTCAACCTTGATCTCTTTGGAGTGGCCTCCGAAACTCTTTGGATCCACTTCTCGTTCTTGCATAGCACTTTGTAGCAATGATGCAACGTGAAGGGCGTGTGGACGAACTTGGTGTTCCTATGCTTGAATAGTTCTTGGATGTAGGGGCCATACTCCAACACTTGCACACCGCTCGATGATGCATGATTCACTTGGTTGATGAAGCCGGACCATCGGTTGCATTGGTCATGAATGGTGCTCCAATGATGCCCAAGAGAACCTTGCGTACGGCTTGATTGCACCTCCACGGAGTTGTTGTAGTGGTCCGTAATTCTCTCCCAAAACATAGACTTGGTTTGATCCGTTCCAATCGTTGCATCCATGGAGATGTTCATCCAAGCATCGCAAAGAGCAACATCTTCAACTTGATTGTAGTTCGCGGTGCGTGACCTTGACGGTCGTGTGCTTGCTTCGGTCACCTCCACAGCCTCCTCCTCATCGGTGACGGTGTCCTGCGCCGGGGGTGGCTCTCTCAAGGGAGCCCGACATCGGTGCCTACTAGGGGCCCATTTGGCCTAGTGTAGAGGAGAAGCCCTAAGGGAGCGCTGGAGACCTTCGTGCCCTCCATGATTAAAGGCGGCGGCGCCCCAGATCGCATCTACTATCATGTAAACCCTAGACATTCCTGCATATATAAAGGGAGGTCGGGCAACCCTCTAGGGCATCTCATCTTAGATAACAACTCTCAGTAGCAATTTCATAAACCATTGTAACCCCTCGCACGAGGTATCCCTCCACCATGAATAACAAAAGCAAGCAGGATGTAGGGTATTACTCTACGGAGGCCCGAACCTGGATAAAGCCTCCGTGCGACCTCCGATCTAAGACTTCCAGCTGCGCTTGGACCCCTACTGAGGGATCCGACGGCATTTTGCACCGTCAGTTGGCGCGCCAGGCACGGGCGGCACCGGTCGGAGACCGATCTCAGATCGGATCTTTTTCATCTCCCGGCGACCTCTCGCCGGGAACAAGCCTAGTGTTCGGCTCCCTCACCTTCGTAGTCGACGGGATGGGCCGGTTCAACGTCAACCCACCGGCCCACCAAGACACTCACACGTCTCCAGCAACATCCCGCGGCAGTGGCCCTGACCAGGAAGGCCCACAATGCTGCCCTGGTCGGCGGGATCAATGGGCCACTCTGGCTATGCATGCCGAGAGGAGCCCGCACCGACCGCGCAATTTGTCACGATGGTCTGTGGCAATTACCGCATCACCCACACACTAGAAGACTGCCTCATTACCGACCTCGCCACGAGTGACGGAACCAATCTGGTCGATGTCGTCTCGGCCTCCGACATTGAGAGCAGCGACGGAGAACCACTCTGCCTCACAAATGAGGACGAGAACGCCGGCCTCCAACCAATCAACGAGGTCACCTACTCGGACCTGTGGGGCGAATCAAAATCCTTCACAGGATCGGAGGCCCGCGACACCTCTCACCAGGAGACATCTCGGTCAGAAGCTCCGCCCGCAATCTTCCTCCATCAAGTCATGATGATAGAACCAACCACGAGTGTACCACCGGTGGTAGTAATGATGGGGCTCTCCAGCTCACGCCTGCCCTCTTCAGGGCTGGTATCCGTCACCACGATGCCACCAACCGACCCCCTCGCAACACCCTAGCAGCAGGTCGGCATGGGCCTCCCAGAAAGCCCATCGACAGGTTTTTCCACAACTACAACGGCCTTGAGGAGCGCGGGGGCCGCCACGTCTACACTCTCACCCATATCAGGATACACCTTGAATTACCTCACAACACCAATCTCTAGAAATGATACGGAATCCAGGACACTGGAGGCCATCCGCCCGTCCCAGTTAAACGCACAGCTAGCCCTCCCACAAGGATCGCTAGAGGCCTCAGCACGGGAGGCACATTGGTGCGAGACGATGACAAACAAATGGCTACGTTGACGGTGTCCTGGACTAAGGGGTACTAACCTATACGGCCCACATTCCATGGGTCGGGCTCATGGCCCGCCGATCACTTGAAGGAAGGACTACCACGACCACGAACCTCGGCGTAATCAAGATGGAAACCTCCGAAGACTCGACGTGTACTTCAAGGATTGCCCTGCGGCCGACGTATCGATAGCTGACCATGTGTAACCTAGGAACCCCCAGTGCATATATAAGCCGAGGGTTTTAGTCTTTAGGGACACAATTACCAGCCTTAGGGTTTATAACACAATTATACGATCTCGAGGTAGATCATCTTGTACTCTGTACTCCATCATCACAATATAATCAAAGCAGGAGTAGGGTTTTACCTCTTCGAGAGGGACCGAACTTGGGTAAACACCGTGTCCCTTTTCCTCCTGTTACCATCGATCTCAGATCCACAGCTCGGGACCCCCTACCCAAGATCCTCCGGTTTCAACACCGACATTGTTGGCCCATGCAGGTCCCGCCGTGCGGTCACCAGAGGTCAATGGAAGCATCTTTCGACGATCAAACCCAAAATGGCGTACCTTCGCCGCCAGACTTTCAAGTCATCGGATCTTTCGAAGATCAAAAACACCGCGGATCTCCCCGCCTCCTTCAAGGGTCGAAAGGTGACGATCTCGAGCCTCATGCCCTCTCTCCTAACTTGTCCGAGGACCTTCCTGAACGGATGAGTCAAGCACCTGTTCATCAACCGGTCGAGGATGACAAGCCGGACCAATCAGAAGAAGCCCAGAGCTCGGACTCAAAGGCCGGTACGGTTTGTCTGACCACAACATCAGGACCTCGGGAGGAGCACTTCGGAACTTCGATCTCGCAATCGGCTGGGGTCAAATTTTTTATCCCCCCACCCCCACATCGAGTACTACCCAAGTAATTCAGGGCCACCCGATGTCTGGGATCTAATCTATGTCAAGAAACAACCTCAAGAAACAGTTCGGCAATTCTGGATGTGTTTCCCGTTCGTCAAGAACAAAATCCCAGACTGCTGTGACCTAGAAATCCTAGCAGCTTTTTGCCACAACTGCCATGATGAGGGCATATTAAACGCCCTCGCTCATCGATGTGTTCAAACCTTCTCCGAGTTATCGGACTTGGTATCCAAATTCTGTGTCATGGAAGACACATGATTGGCCCAAAAGGAGCAGAGGGATTCTATTCGCATCGAAACGGCAAACCGTGACAGGCATAAACGGCTAAGGGCTGAAGAGCTGTCACGGAAAAGAAAGAAACCTGTAAAAGGGCCAAAACTTGCTCTCAATAAGATCCTAGACCAACCATGCCCTATCCACTCCGTTTTGCGAAACACAAACCCAACTCATAGTCTTCGAGCCTGTTGGGTAGTCAAACAGGAGGCGAAAGGAGGGGAAGACCTCCTTACCAACATTGATGCGCCAAATAATCGTGCAACAGCATCCTCGAGAGAGGACGAGATCTTAATGGTCTATGAAACACACCCATCAAGGAGCCAGAGAAAGCGGCCCCCGCGGGAACTAAGCCACGTTCATCAAGTAGCGACACCGAGCGAGTGGTCGGACACACCTATCACCTTTGGGCAAGAAGATCAGCCGAAGACCAGTTCCTACCGTGGTGCGGTAGCCCTGGTTCTTGACCCCATAATAGACGGATGTCGCCTATGTAAAGTGCTAATGGACGGTGGCCGCAATTTAAACCTCATATATGAAGAAACTCTAGAGAAGATGCAGTGCGACAGACCACGCATCGAACCTAGCTATACCACATTTAAGGGGATTATCCCAGGAAAGGAGGTGCGAAGTAGCGGCAAAATCACCCTTGACGTAGTGTTCAGAACCCCCGACAACTACCGCTTCGAGGAGTTGACTTTCCACATCGTGCCCTTCCGAAGTGGTTACCATGTTCTTTTGGGCCGTGAGGCATTCACAAAATTCAACGCCGCCCCCCATTACGCTTATATGAAGCTGAATATGCCGGGACCCAATGGCGTAATTACCATAACAAGCAACCCGGATAGAGTGCTCAGAGAGCGAGAACAAGACGACATCACTTGCCCTTGAAACATTAGCCGAGGCCTTGGCGGCTGAAGAGTTAACAGCTCTGCGCGCCACCGTCGATCGAGATGATTTCATCCTTGACAAACGGTCTAAACCTATGTCATTTAAACCAGCTGATGAAATAGTCAAATTTCAGGTGCATCCAATGGACGCCAATAAAACAACGACCATAGGCACATGCTACTTGTAGTCTGCGTTGGTATTTCCCCGAAGAGGAGAGGATGATGCAGTACAGTAGAGATAAGTATTTCCCTTAGTTAAGAACCAAGGTTATCAATCCAGTAGGAGAACCAAGCAAAATTCCGTTAAGCGCACCTGCACACAAAAGAGCAAACACTTGCACCCAACGCAAATAAGAGGGTTGTCAATCCTCTTAGCGGTTATTTGCAAGGATTAAATCTTATCGAGGTAAATAGATAAACTAAAATACTAATAAAAATAAAAGTAAATAAATTGCAGCAAGGTATTTTTAGGTTTTTAATATATGATAAAGTAGACCGGGGCCATAGTTTTCACTAGAGGCTTCTCTCTCGAACACATAGCATACGGTGGGTAAACAAATTACTGTTGGGCAATTGATAGAAAAGCAAATAATTATGACGGATTCATGGCAATGATCATGTATATAGGCATCACGTCCGAGACAAGTAGACCGACTCCTGCCTGCATCTACTACTATTACTCCACCCATCGACCGCTATCCATCATGCATCTAGGGTATTAAGTATGAAACAGAGTAACGCCTTAAGCAAGATGACATGATGTAGACAAAGTAAACTCAAGCAATATGATTAAACCCCATCTTTTTATCCTTAATGGCAACAATACAAATACGTGTCATGTCCCCTTCTGTCATTGGGATTGAGCACCGCAAGATTGAACCCATCACAAAGCACCTCTCCCATTGCAAGAGAAATCAATCTAGTAGGCCAAACCAAATCGATAGATCGAAGAGAAATACAAAGCTATAACAATCATGCATAAAAGAGTTCAGAGAAGACTCAAATATTTCTCATGAATAATCTGATCATAAACTCACAATTCATCGGATCCCAACAAACACACCGCAAAAGAAGATTACATCGGATAGAACTCCAAGAACATCGAGGTGAACATGGTATTGAAGATCAAAGAGAGAGAGAAGAAGCCATCTAGCTACTAGCTATGGACCCGTAGGTCTGTGATAAACTACTCACACATCATCGGAAGGGCAGCAAGGTTGATGTAGAAGCCCTCCGTGATCGATTCCCCCTCCGGCAGAGTACCGGAAAAGGCCCCCAGATGGGACCACGGAAGAACAGAGACTTGCGGTGGCGGAAAGGTTTTCTCTTCTATATCCCTGTTGGTTTGGGAATATTTGTGAATTTATAGCGAAGGAATTAGGTCAAGATGTGCCTGGGGAGCGCGGCCACCCCTTGGGGCGCGCCCTCCAGGCTTGCCGCCTCCTCGTGGCTCTTCTGGTCTTCTCCCAAAGCTTCCTGGGTCTCTTCTGGTCCAGAAAAAATTAATCCAAAGTTTTTTTCTAGTTTGGACACTTTTTGATAATGATTTTCTGAAAAGGCAAAAACAAGCAAAAAACAGCAACTAGCACCGGGCACTGGGTTAGGTTAGTCCCAAAAAATGATATATAATGGCATATAATTGCATATAAAACATCCAAAATTGATACTATAATAGCATGGAACAATCAAAAATTATAGATACGTTGGGGACGTATCAGCACACAGCTGGACCCAACCGTGGATGACACGTTACGCGTGTTTCTTCGAGAAAACTGGGATATTTTTGCCTAGCACCTTTTTTTTAACACAGTATAGACGCAAGCGCTCATATACACGCGCATACACTCACCCCTATGAACGCACACACGCACACCCTACCCCTATGAGCACCTCCGAATGACTGAGCCGGCATATCATCTTGAAATTTACGAAGTCACCATAGGCGCCTCGTCGTCGACGGGAACGTCTCCTCCCACTGAATGCACATCGCCGGAAATCCTGAAATAAATCCAGGAATAAATGCGAGCACCAGGATTTGAACCCTGGTGGGCTGGGGATACCACAGTCCCTCTAACCATCCAACCACAGGTTGGTTCGCTGCCTAGCACCTTTCTGACATGCCAGGTATCCCTAAACACCTCGCCGAGCATAGCCTGAATATTATAGAAGGCTTTAAACCAGTAAAACATGCACTTCGCCAGTTCTCGAAGCCGAAGAGGCTATGGGCGAGGAACTGACTAAGTTACTGGAAGCCAGATTCATCCGAGATATTAAACACCCAGAGTGGTTGGCTAACCTAGTTATGGTACCTAAGAAGGACAAATCCTTGCTCCTTTGCATCGATTTCAAGGACGTCAACAAGGCATGCCCAAAGTATCCATTCCCTTTACCACGGATCGACCAAATCGTGGACGCCATGGCGGGACACGACTCATTATTCTTCTTGGACGCCTACTCAGGGTATTAGCAGATAAAGATGAAGGAATCGGATCAAGCCGCCACATCCTTCATAACCCCATACGGGCCATTCTGCTTTAACACAATGCCCTTTGGTTTAAAGAACGCAGGTGCAACGTACCAGCGCATGATTCGAACATGCCTGGAGCCATAGATCGGAAAGACCGTGGAAGCATACGTAGACGACGTGGTTGTTAAAACCAAAAACATAAACAACTTGGTGGACGACCTTCGAGAAACATTCACCAATGTCTGAGCATATAACATAAAGCTCAATCCGAAGAAGTGTGTCTTCGGAGTACCAGCGGGCAAGCTGCTCGGCTTCATCGTTTCCCGTCGAGGAATAGAAGCAAATCCGGACAAAATCCGAGCCCTTGCCCGATTGGAGATCCCTAAAGAGCTCAAGCACGTTCAACGACTGGCTGGGTGCGTAGCCGCTCTGAGCCATTTCATTTCTCGGCTTGGCGAAAAGGCCCTGCCTCTCTATAAGCTACTAAAGCAAACAAAGAATTTTCAATGGACTGCCGAGGCAGGTGCTGCTTTGGAAGAAATTAAAACACTCCTCGCTACCAACCCCATACTAGCAGCACCTACGGTGGGGGAGCCGATGCTGTTATACATCTCGGCCACAAATCAAGTCGTCAGCGTAGTACTTGTCGTCGAGCGTGACGTTGAAGGCCACAAGCTTCAGGTACAAATACCTGTTACTATGTTTCTGAGGTACTTACCCCGTGTAAAATGAGGTATCCCCACTACCAGAAGATAGCTTATGCAGTCTTTATGGCATCTCGGAAACTACGACACTGTTTTCAAAAGTGCTCGATCACAGTGGCATCCGAAGTACCTCTTAATGATATAATCAATAATAGGGATGCCACGGGCAGAGTCACCAAATAGGCTATCGAGCTCTTGCCCTTTGAAATCAAGTATCGCCCATGTCAAGCCATTAAATCCCAAGTTTTAGCGGATTTCGTGGCAGAATGGACGGATGCCAAACTCCCTAGAGAGTACAATACTTATTCCCACTGGAAAATGTACTTTGATGGCTCGAAGATGCTGGCCGGCCTAGGGGCCGGAGTAATCCTTACATCACAAACCGAGGATAACATATGATACATATTGCAAATAATGTACACCGATTCTAACAATGCAGTCGAATATGAGGCTCTGGATGGTCTTCGGATAGCGGTCTCTATGGGAATCTGATGTCTGGAAGTCCGAGGAGATTCTAACCTCACTATCTCTCAAGTTAATGGCGAATTCGACGCAAAGGATCCAAAGATGACAGCATATCGAAATGCCATCATGGCAATATCGGCCCGATTTGAAGGGCTAGAATTTCACCATATCCCAAGGGACAACAATCAAGCTGCAGATATCCTTGCCAGGATGGGCGCTAAACGTGAAAAAGTTCCTGAAAACACTTTTCTAGAATGACTTTTCAAACCATCCGTATCCTGGCAAGAGGGGGATAAGGCAGTCAAGTCAAGTGACACCGAAGAGGTCACTTCTCCCACCATTGAACCAGATGCGGAGATAATTGGGGGCTCGGCTATTGAAGAGACGTCCTCGGCTCACGAGATCATGGCGGTTATCGCGCCATGGACCGAACTGCTCTTCGCATACTTACTCCGAAATGAGCTGCCCGAGGACCAAACTGATGCATGGCGGATCATTCAAAGATCCAAGGCTTATCAGGTCCATGACGGAGAGCTATATAAGAAAAGCGTCACGGGAGTACTCCAACGATGTATATCCAAGGAGGAAGGTAAAAAACTCCTTTTGGAAATTCATTTCGGCATGGGTGGCCACCACGCCGCACCTTGGACCTTGGTAAGCAAGGCTTTTCGAGCCGGATTTTACTGGCCCACTGCTCGGGCAGACGCAAAGAGTCCAAAGATGCACTGGATGTCAAGTATTTGCAAATCAAAGCCACATGCCCGCTACAGCTCTTCGGACTATTCCGATCACCTGGCCCTTTGCGGTCTGGGGCTTGACATGGTCGACCCTCTTAGAGGAGGTACACATAAAATGAAGTATCTACTCGTCATGGTAGAGAAGTTCACTAAATGGATTGAGGCCAAGCCAGTAACCTCAGCTAAAGTGGGGTCAGTACTAGATTTTATATCCGGCGTGGTTCACCGTTATGGTGTACCCCATAGTATTATAACAGCTAACGGGTCTAATTTCATTGCCAAGGAAGTTAAGGCCTGGTGCACGAAGATGGGCATTAAGCTCAAATACACTTCGGTGTATCACCCTTAATCCAACGGACAGGTTGAGCGAGCCAATGGGCTCATTATGAGTGGCATTAAGCCATGGTTCGTTCGCTCTTTAAAAGAGTCTGACTGTAAATGGGTAGAGGAACTTGATTCCATGCTCTGGGGATTGCACACAACGCCGAATTGATCCACGGGCTACACTCCTTTCTTTATGGTCTATGGCGCTGAGGCCATTATCCCAAGTGATCTCATCCACGATGCACGTCGGGTGCGCATGTATGAAGAATGGGAAGCCGAGATTGATAGGCAGGATGACCTGGACGCCCTTGAGGAGGAAGGCGATGTAGCTCAGGCACGTTCTACTTTCTACCAGCAGCAGGCAAGGCGTTATCAGAGCCGTGAGGTCCGTGCCAAAACATTCAACGTTGGCGACCTGGTACTATGACACCATCCTGAGAAGCAGAACCATAAACTATCAGTAAAATGGGAGGGACCGTTCATAATTTACCAGGTATTGGCGGGAGGCGCTTATTGCATCCGAGATCCTATGGACAACCGGCTGGAGCCAAATCCATGGAATGCTGCGCGGCTTTGACGCTTCTATGGTTAAAACAGTTATTGATAGAGTAGTTTCTTTTAAAATTTTACTTCTTCTTTTGCAAAATTTGTTAAAAAGTTAGTTAAAAGCATTGCTCGGATGAGCTGGGGTATCGATACCTCGGATACCTTTTAAAAGTGTTCGAAATGCTATACTGGGGGCTTTAAGCCCGTACATTCTTTGCATTCATATTTTCTTTTAAGACCGTTGCCTTCCGTAATTATCGTTATAAAGCCACAATATGCATCAATTTGACTTAAGATCTGGCCAAGCTGGGTTGCCAGGCTCCTGTGCTTACCCCCTACGTTCTCGATAGTTTGGCTAGGGGGTAAAGGGAGCACCTCTGTGATTGTTGCTTCCGGGTCATCCAGGTTAGCACCTCAGACGGGTGAAGCCGAAAGCTAACAATCTTAAGAATATAATTGGTCGGCAACGACAGAAGTGAAAATCTCGGTTCATTAACACCATAAAGACTTCCGAACCTTTTTCCGAAGTAACCTTTTGCCTCCCGCATAGACTGGAGGCGAAGTTCTATTTTTATGCTAAACATAATGCCCTGAGAAAAGGAACTTATAAAGGAACTAATTTTCTCAGAAGATGTTTCTTACGTTAAAAAGTAATATAACATATTGATGACCCACAAGTATAGGGAATCAATCATAGTCCTTTCGATAAGTAAGAGTGTCGAACCCAACGAGGAGCAGAAGGAAATGACAAGCGGTTTTCAGCAAGGTGTTTTCTGCAAGCACTGAAATTATCGGTAACGAGTAGTTTGATAGCAAGATAATTTGTGACAAGTGACAAGTAGCAATAGTAACAAAGAGTGCAGCAAGGTGGCCCAATCCTTTCTATAGCAAAGGACAAGCCGGAACGATCTCTTATAGTAAGTAAAGCGTTCTCGAGGACACATGGGAATTTCATCTAGTCACTTTCATCATGTTTGTTTGATCTGCGTTCGCTACTTTGATAATTTGATATGTGGGTGGACCGGTGCTTGGGTGCTGTTCTTAATTGAACAAGCCTCCCACTTATGATTACCCCCTCTCGCAAGCATCCGCAACTACGAAAGAAGAATTAAGGTAACTCTAACCATAGCATTAAACATATGGATCCAAATCAGCCCCTTACGGAATAGCGCATAAACTAGGGTTTAATCTTCTGTCACTCTAGCAACCTGTTGGGGATGTTTACCAGCATGTAGACCCGACAGTGGGATAACCCGGCCATAGAGTAGGCTCAGCGGGTCATATCACTACGGGGCTAAGGACTCTTAGCGGGCCGGCTTGATAGAGGCCTAGAAGGAAAGGCCGGCTCAGGATATGGGCCGGCTCATGGAAAAGATGGGACGGTTAAACGCCGTCTTGGAGAACAAGTAGGGAAGAATGGGAGCCGGGTCAGGATGACGACCCGGACTCATGTAATCTAGGGTTCCACCTGTGTATATAAAGGGGAGCACCTATACGAAAAAGACTAAGTTGCAATCTCCTCGAGAGTTAGGTTAGCGAATCCGCATCCTGTAATCGAGAACCACAACAATATAATCAAGCAGCATGTAGGCTTTTACCTCCACCATGAGGGGCCGAACCTGGGTAACACGGCGTCTTCTCGTTCCCGATCAACCCCGTTAAGCTTCCACACTTGTGCGATGGCCTCATCTCTAAGTCCTATCACAAGGGCATCTGCCGTGTCAAAACCACGACAGTTGGCGCCCACCGTGGGGCGTACGCACGGTGGAGTTGAGTTCTTAGCGGGATCTCTTCCAAGGTTCGGGAAGTACGCGGTTGGCATGATGACAAAGAGCCGCCACGGGAAGGTCTACATCAACGATTCATACTGGGGCCCCGCGGCCGACTCAATAGAGTATGGGTACTGGGTCCCCTTCGGAAGATGCACACCTACACCGGCGTGATCGGCAAGTCGGTCACCGGGTTGGAGAGCAGCGCCGGCGTCGAGTCAGCACGCCGCACCGGTCCGAGTGAAGCAAGACCCGGCCCGGCTCAAGCCGGTCGGAACCATGTCTTCGTAGTATCATGTGCGCACGCTGGCTGATGCATCGATCGAGAGGATGTTCACGTGGCTCAAGACAAAGGAAATCAAGCCGGTCACACCCGGAGACCAGATCATCATTTGTCGTCTAAAAAACATCAGGTGCTATCCTTCCTATGTATTTTATCAACACATATTAACTCATCCGAGAACAAAAACTCTGGCCTATAATATCTCTACGCAGGACAAAAGTGGCGTTATACCACGGATATAGAGCGCGCACCAGCATCATTTTACACTGGCGTTTGTCCGTGCCGCGCTGCTTGACGGACACGCGTGTAAGCCGTCGCTTCCGTGGTTCAATCTACACCAACACGCCGTGGCCGACCCACGCACCCGCGCCGGCTTACCACGTCGTGGCCGACCCACGTGCCCGCGCCGGCTTATAACGCCGCGGCCGACTCGCGCCCCCGCTGGTTTACCACGCCGTGGCCGACTCGCGCGTCCGTGCCGGCTTACAACACCACGGCCGACTCGCACGTCCGCGCCAGCGTCAAATGTCGCGGCCGGCTCCCGCGTCCACGTCAATTTATCGGCCAGCCCTCGCGTCTACATCAACACACCGGGGCCTCGCCCGCCCATACGAACTGCCCAACGGACACGCACAGGCCACCGTCCTCATGGTCTGGTCTACCTCAACGCGCCAGGGCCGCGCCCGCTCGCGCAAGTTACCCAACGGACACCCGCGCGAGCCGCCGCTGCCGCGGTCCAATTTACATCAACACACCGAAGCATGCCAGAGTCCGCTCCGTCGACCGGCTCACACCAAGCTATCCGGCATAATACATAGCTCACCATCTTGCGGTCTGGTCTAATTCACCACATCAAAGTCGGCCATGGAGGAAACGTCCACGAAAGAGCAAAGAGAGCCGATCTCAGTAGAGTTGGCAATTCTAAAGCCGGCAGCGAAGAAATAGAAAAGAGAACGGCCCTGGAGGAGCCAGGAGAGCTGGACCAAGAGGCGTACGAAATCACTTTGGGCAAAAACATCCCTACAAGATCATCAACTCGCCATATCGCCTCCGGCTTCAATAAATTCCAGTTTTCAGCTGTCAACTGTACGCCGGTTTATGCCACAGCCAAGCACAAAGAATCTCAATCCGTCTCCTCGAGTCGACTTAAGGCTTGGGGGCTACACAGATATGACTCGACGGATTTGGCCGGGTTTAACAAATACAAGAACCCCGGGTCGTTGAAGGAAAGACAACCCGGTCCCGGGGGCTGCTGCTTTATTTGCGAAAAGGTAAAGGTTGCCAAAGAGGACTAGCTGCCATGATGCGCAGTTCAAACATAGGCATCCTGCCTTATTGGCGAAAAAGTAAAGGTTGCCCAAGAGAACTAGCTGCCATGATGCGCAGTTCAAACATGGGTACCCTGCCATATTGGCGAAAGGAAAGGTTACCACAGAAGACTAGTTGCCATGATGCGCAGTCTAAACGTGGGTAACCTGCTCAATAATGATCAATGGAATAAAGCCGGATGTTTTGCAGTAGTAGCATTGTCTCCTGTATATCCTATGCCGAGCTTTTCCAGGATCATATGGTTACTTGGGGGCTTCCAACTCATCGAGTTTAGCTTACAAAACCCTTTTAACCCGGCGAGATGCCACAAAGTTGGTTAAACCTGCCTGTTAGCAAGATGCTACTCCCTAAAAAATGACCCAGCGTACGTCTGATGAGTCAATCACATAGGTGACCCTGAATTCATCAGAGTTGAAACGACCGATTGGTTGTGTGAGAGCCGGCTTTCAGAGAGCGAGGACAAACCAACAGGCCAAGAAGCCAATTTCATGAAAGCATATTCCGGCTTGCGTTTTATAAGCCGGCCGTTTCAAGTTGTGTTTAGCAGCCGGCTTACGCTTTATGAGCCAGCCGTTTCAACCATATTCCGGCTTATGATTATATTCTGTTATTACTCATCTCATCTTTGCATACAGGCATACATCCATGCATAACATTTATTTTAGTACATTTTTTATATTCTTGATTCATTGCAAACAGTAACAAAGATTACTCATTTCTGTGATTTCATCAATAACCATTACATACAATTGTTATTGTTTCAGCCGGATCACTCTATTGCAAAGAACCGGCTCTCGCAGCCCAAAAGAGGATTTACAGAAGCAAGGCATCATATTATTGGTACAGGCAATGAACAAGCTCAGTACACGATGGCACTGGCATCAGCACCAAGTGTTTCATACTACCTTCTTACAAGCCGCCCATCAGCTGCGGCCACGACATTTTTTTTACAAGTTCTGCCTACAAAGGATAAGCCGGCGTTCTATATTGCCGGGTCAGAGCTGGCGCCAGCGCCTGATGAAGCACCATGAGCCGGCTCTTCTCGGCCGTCGTCATCCTCCGCTTCCTGGCTTGAGTCGCCGGTCGACCACTGAATTGAGCGCAATGCTTCAAATAGGGCATCGTCGGATATCAGGGAGGAAGGGTTGACTTCAGGAGCAAAGGATGGCTTACGCATACGGGTTAGGGCCACCGGCTCATGGTTTGGCGGCTCTATCCGCTCATTCTCCTTGGAGTAGGGCGCCTGGTACCGGGTCAGATCGGCCTCTTCTGCGATTGCGGTGGCTGCAACCCGGGTTTCTTTGATGCAGCATTGGAAGTCCTTCTTGGTGAATGGCGAGTCGTCCACGTTGAACTCTGGGTACCCGCCCACAATCTGAGCCGGGTCGAGCTCGGGCACGTATGCTTTGGCTCGCGCAAGTGCTGTTAGAGCCCCAGTACGGCAACACACCTTCTTCCAGTCCTCAAACCACTTGGGCACGACTGACAGCTCTTTCAACGTGTCTGCAATCAACTGCGGCGGCGCCTTGGTGTTCTTGGCGGCCATTATGCAACGACAGCTGCCTATGTACAGTTGTTCTACCAGGGTGTACACCGCCTTCAATTTCACCACTGGTTGCTACACAAGAGTTTGATTTTTCCGACCTGCAAACATAAGTATACAAAATCAGTCAAGCCGGCTTAGCGTATTTAACTCGGAGCTATTGGTGAATGGTGGCTTGTTTTGCTTACCAAAGATAGCCCGGCACATGGCGGTGATCTGGCCCTTTAGAGTCGCCAGCTCTTGAGTTGCCGGCTCAAGTTTGGCTTCGGCCTCTTCAGCTCGCGCGGCTTGGGCGGCTCTTGCAGCTTCAGTCTCTTGCAAGGCGTTCCTCACAATGACCAGAGATTTCTTGGCTTCAGCGGATGCTTCTTCAGCCTCTTTGCGCAGCTTTTTCTCCTTCCTTGCTTCCTTTCGGAAGAAGGAAGCTTGGGCTTCTACTTGATCCAGCATATCCTGCACGACATGTTTAGTTATATTTCATAGGCCTGTCCCGAGCCGCCCTAAAGGACAACCCGGCACATGGGGGCTACATGTTTTCGAGCTTGAAACAAATAGCAAGGCAAGTTCCATGCAGCTGCAGGCACTCTGCATGGCACTTGGGGGCTAATGCATAAATTGATCTTGCTACGTTATGAAGACCCGCCCATCATAAATGGCGAGCCGGCCTTTGGGGGCGCTGGTTGAAGTTCTACTTGTGAGTTCAATTTGGAAGTCCCGGGTCATTATTCTATAATGACCTGGCCCTTGGGGGCTACATATATATATGGTACAGAACGAAGGGAGCAAATTACCTCATACTTCCGCTTCAAAGACGTTATCATGGCGATCTCTGTGTCCCGGCTTTCAGACAGCCGGGTCAGCATAGCCCGGTGCAGGGTACTGGCATCTTGGTCTTCAAATGTAGAAAACTCAAGAGCCGTCTTCCCCTTGTCCTTCGGGGACGGCTCAGGCTTGGCCGGAACTTTGGTAACAGCGGTGGAGGATTCTGGCGCAGCAGTTTGCCGCTCCCTGGTCACCACTACTTCTTCTTGAGCCGACGCTTCTTCTTGAGCCGACGCCTCGTGCTGCTGTGCGGGTTGGTCTTCAATTACATTTTCCCTCTCCTGAGCAACAGGAGAGGTTGCGCGAGCCGGGCTTGTTGTGTCCTGGGGCGGCGGGCTGTTCTGGAGTACCAGCTCATCTTGGGTGACCAAGGTGGCCTCTTCTCGTGGGTCAGTTGGAATGACCGGGTCAGATGACCCGGCGACTGTTTTCTTCTTGATGGCCTTGGCACTGAAAAGGGCAAAGGTTTAATTCAGTTAAGGGTTATACGGTGAGGAGCTGTGCGATAAAGGGATAATCAGTATGCTTACCCCGGGTTGATGTTGAAAGCCGGCACCTGAGTGGCTCTTGATTCATCTGAGGAGGGGGATGTCTGGTATGCCAAGTCATTTAAATGTAAGGGTTCTTTGAAGCAACCAGCTAGAGGAAAGGAAGGAGTCGGACTGAGAAGCACCTCTGCCCGTGCTCTACGGGATGGCGGCTCATATGGAAGCCCGCCGCTCAACTCGCCCTCACCGCTCCGGGTCTTCCGTTTGGAGGTGCCGGCTTGTTGTGCTTTCTTCAAAACAAATTGGGGATCCAAATGAGCATCTTGATGTGAGAAAGGGATTTTACGGACGACAACCCGGGGTTTTCTTCGAACTTTGCGGATTGCGACCCGGGTTTTCTTTTGAATAGGTACTGGGGAGTCTGAATCTGAGTAGATTAAAGTTACCTCTGGCTGAGCTGCATGGCTAACTTCAGCTTCTTCCTGAGATGAGTAAGCATCAGCGATCTGATTAAAAAGGCGGCCTAGAGAGTCAAGTTCTACCTCATTTTCTTCATCGTTATCCGACTCCTCTTCATCGTCCTCCCGAGGGGGGATAGGGTCTACAGGCTTGACCCACCACCAGTCGTCGTTTTCCTGCACCGGGGCAGATTGGCGAAATGAAAACAAGGACAATGTAGAATTGATAATGTTAAAGGGCAGAGACGGCGTACTGGAGGGGCCGGCTTGTTGGCGCTAAACGGGGCAAGCCCCACAGTTTTGATGTCGTCCTTCGTCTCGCCAAGCAGTTTCTTGGCTAATTTTATAACCTCCTTCTCCTTGAGGTTGACCCGGCTGAACCGGAGTGGGTCTGCGTGGTGGCCGGTGTAGGTGTGCATCAGTCGGGTCCTGGAGCTCAGCGGCTGAATCCTCCACTCGACCCAAGTCCGGGTCAAATCGACGCCGGTGAGGCCGTGAGCAAGTAAGGCCTTCATCTTTGGATATAATGACTCTAAATTCTCCCTCTCTTCTTGGGGAGCAAGACCTGGGAAGGTTGTATTAGTAAGATGGGTTGCCCGGTCGCCCGGCAAAGGGTTCTGACCTATGGGAGAGGTGTCTTTGCAATAGAACCAAGTCCTCTGCCACCCATTCGGATGACTGGCCGGTTTGGCATTGGGGAAGATAATGTTCTTTCGGCGTTGGATAGAAATCCCGCCGAGTTCAATGCTTGGGTCGTCCTTGTGCTCAGTTTGGCGGTTTAGATAAAAGAGCTCTTGGAACAAAGTAAGAGACGGCTCGAGCTGCAAATAGACTTCGCAGAACACTTGAAATTGGCACAGATTGAAGATGGAGTTGGGGGCCAAGTCTTGGGGCCTGATGTTGAACAAATGTAGTATGTCCCTGAAAAACTTTGAGCCGGGAGGACGAAAACCCCTTGAGACATGATCAGCGAATACGACTACTTCATTTTCGCCGGGTAACTATTATTATACGCGAACTCAGCGTATGGCAAGCTTTCTTCCCAACTGGTTCCATAAGTGAGAACACATGCCCTTAGCATGTCCTCTAGAATTTGGTTCACACGTTCAGTCTGTCCTCTAGTCTGGGGGTGATATGCGGTACTGAATAATAGTTGAGTTCCCAGAGCTTGTTGTAAATGATCCCAAAATCTGGAGACGAATTGTGTTCCTCTGTCGGATATTATAGTCTTTGGAACACCATGTAAACAGACAATACGGTTGAGATAAAGTCTGGCAAGCTTCTGTGTGGTGTGGGTTGTCTTTACTGGAATAAAATGTGCCACTTTGGTTAACCTGTCGGTGATGACCCATATGGCATCGTTTCCGCGTCGTGACCGGGGTAGCCCGACAATAAAATCCATTCCAATATCATCCCACTTCCATTCGGGTATTTTATTTGGCTGTAATAAACCTGCTGGTTTTTGGTGCTCGGCTTTAATGCGTTGGCATGAATCACAACATGCAATGAACGTGGCTATATCCCTTTTCATACCGTGCCACCAAAATTTTTCCTGTATGTCCTTGTACATTTTGGTTCCTCCTGGGTGGATTGAATATGGAACGGTGTGGGCTTCAGCTAAAATTTGTTGTTTGAGGTCCTTTATATCTGGTACGCATAGTCTGTTTCCGTATCGTAATATTCCCTTGTCGTCTATGACAAATTCTGAGGCCTTGCCCACATTCACTTTTCTTTTTATGCCTTCAATGCTGGGGTGTCCGTGTTGAGCTTCTTTAATCTGTTCCATCAGGATGGGCTGAATTTCCAAATTTGCCACAGTGCCTTCGGTGACCAAAACCATGTTGAGTCTTGCAAATTCCTGCTGAAATTCAGGCCTCAAATTCTGTATACTGCCGGTGCTTGAGCTTGGGTTCCTACTGAGAGCATCTGCTACGACGTTGGCCTTGCCTGGATGGTAGTGAATCCCAACATCATAATCTTTCACTAATTCCAACCAGCGTCGTTGTCGTAAATTTAGTTCTGGCTGTGTGAAGATATATTTGAGACTTTTATGGTCCGTATATATTTCACAACGGTTTCCAAGCAGAAAATGTCGCCACTCCTTGAGTGCGTGTATTACTGCTGCTAACTCCAAGTCATGGGTAGGATAATTTTCTTCGTGTCGTCGGAGTTGTCTTGAAGCATAAGCGACCACTTTACCATCTTGCATCAGTACACATCCAAGACCTTTCCTGGACGCATCGCAATATACTTCAAATTTTTTGTGTATGTCTGGAATGACCAATACTGGTGCTGTTGTTAATTTCTTCTTCAACTCTTGAAAACTTTTCTCGCAGGCTTCAGTCCATTCAAATTTCTTATCCTTCTTGAGTAGTTGGGTCATAGGTTTTGCTATAGTGGAAAATCCCTCAATAAATCTTCTGTAATATCCAGCCATTCCTAGAAAACTTCGAACATCTGTTACGTTGGCTGGTTGTTTCCACTCAAGTACGGCCTTGACCTTTTCTGGGTCCACGGCAACACCTTCTTGGTTTAGTACGTGGCCTAGAAAACCAACTTGTTTTAACCAAAATTCACATTTGCTGAATTTGGCGTACAATTGATGTTTCCTTAGTTCTTCCAGTACAATTCTGAGATGTTCAGCATGTTCTTCCAGTGTCTTGGAATATACCAAAATATCATCAATGAACACCACAACAAATTTGTCCATATATCTCATAAATACCTTGTTCATGAGATGCACAAAATATGCTGGAGCATTTGTCAGTCCGAACGGCATCACTGTAAATTCATATAAACCGTATCGGGAAGTGAACGCTGTCTTTGGAATATCTTCTGTCCGTATTTTTAATTGATGATATCCTGACCTCAAATCAATTTTTGAGAAAACCTTGGCTTGTGCGAGCTGGTCAAATAAATCATTTATTCGCGGCAGTGGATATTTGTTTTTGATGGTGACCATGTTCAGGGCTCGATAGTCCACACATAGTCTCAGAGTTCCATCTCTTTTCTTGCCAAATAATACTGGTGATCCCCAAGGTGAGGAGCTGGGCCTGATAAAACCTTTGTCCAGTAATTCTTTTATTTGCTTCTTCAATTCTACCAACTCGGATGGTGCCATTCTGTATGGTTTCTTGTAGATAGGTTCGGTGCCAGGTGCTAGTTCAATGATGAACTCTATTTCACGGTCTGGTGGCATACCTGGTAGCTCTCCTGGAAATACATCTGGAAATTCACAAACCACCGGAACTTTACTTAGTTCAGAAATATCTATCTTGTTCAATCTTGGATGAAGTGATATTGGTCTTTCTTGAGCTGCAATTCTTATGGTCTTCCCGTGATGATGAGTGAGAGTCACTGTACGATTGAAGCAGTCAATAAAACCTTTATTTGTTGCTAACCAATCCATTCCAAGAATAACATCCAATCCTTTATTTTCCAATACAATGAGATTTGCCCAAAATTTCAATCCTTCGATTTCAATAACCACACCTTGGCAGTAACTTTGAGTGATTTGCTTAATCCCGGGGGACTTGATAGTCATAGAATTTTTCAAAGGAAGAATCGGAAAACCATGTTGCAAGGCAAATTCCTTGGAAATGAACGAATGAGAAGCTCCAGAATCAAAAAAAACCGTGGAAGGTATTGTGTTGACAGGAAACGTACCGAGTACGATATCTGGGGCATTCTGTGCTCCTTCCTTGGTCACATGGTTCACGTGACCCTTCCTGTGGTTGTTGTTGGGGTTGAAATTGTTGCGCTTGGGAGCTGAATTATTTCCATTGTTGTTCGGCTTGGGGGCCGAGTTTCTTGGCTTTGGACACTGCCTGGCATAATGTCCTTCTTCTCCACAGGCGAAACAGGTAACGCCTGGGCGATACGTAAATTCCTTGTCCCTTGCATGGAAATTTTTATTTGGGCGAGGAACATTGGTTGAAGATTTGTTTGCCCCATTTTTCTGGAGATCATTCTTGTTCTTGATGTTGCGAGAATGAGCAGTCTTGTCCCTTTTGCGCTTGCGAAAATCATCCAAGCTGCGACGCTCATTTTCCAGTGTAATGGCCTTGTCCACAAGTGTCTTGAAATCTGGGAAGGTGTGAACGACCAGTTGGCATTTTAGTGCCGGTGTCAGACCGTCCAGAAAATTTTCCATCTTTTTATCTTCAGTCATATGTTCTTCATTGGCATAGCGAGATAATTGCGTAAACTGACTGTTGTACTCAGTCACTGTCATGGTTCTCTGCTTGAGGTCATCAAACTCCCTTTTCTTGATCTTCATAACACTTTTAGGAATATGCGCCCCACGAAATTTTTCCTTAAATTCCTCCTAGGTGATGTTGTTTTCATTGGGGTGCATGTGTAGGAAATTTTCCCACCATGATGCAGCTGCTCCAGTAAGGTAGTGAGGTGCATAAAGTACCTTCTCACGGTCCGAACATTGAGCAATAATTAGTTTCCTCTCAATGTCTCGAAGCCAATCATCGGCCTCAAGAGGTTTATCAGTGTGAGAGAAAGTTGGGGGACGTGTCTTTTGTAGCTCAGATAATTTGGAATGCTGCTGGTATGGTTCGCGGTGATTTCCCATATTGATAATATGATTCATCATTTCCTGATGCTGCTGCTGGCTTTGCTCATACAGACGACAGACTTGAGAAAATGCTGCTTCACTGTTTTGCTGACTAGACTGACCCTGTGCAAAATTGTTGCCTGACTGGGTACCATAATTTTCTTCTGGCGGACTTGGCATAGAACGAGTCCAGGGACGAGGAATTTCCACTCTAGGGTATTATTTTGCAAAACCCATGAGAAAAATCCGAATGGCAAAATAAATAATTTTGCAGAGGCAAAAATTCAAATACTCAAGATTTTTCAAGAAAATAGTCGATTGCGCACGGAGAAGGACCGCTCAGTACATATCTTACAAGCAAGCATAATTATACATCATATCACTCAGGATGCGCGTACACAGTCCTGACATGTTATTTAGGCTAGTGCACTTCTCCACATCCTACATGATGCGCAAACAAACTACTTCTCTCCAAGCCTATGTACATATAAACATATCATACAAACTGCTACACAACACAACACTGCTTGGCGCACTCAGTCGGAGATGGTGAAAATCTCCCTCGACCTGCCGAGGGTAAGTCCCAGAGGTGCTGGAGACTCAACCTCCTCCTCAAGAATAGGCTCTAGGCGCGGAGTGCTGGGCTGCGGAGTTGGTGCGGGCGTAGCAGGTGGTGCAGCACTAACCGGGGTAGGAGCAATGACTTGGTCAAACTCCTCAGTGGTAGGCAGACGGCGTGCGGTGGCTAGGATGGCAGGTGCACAATGCTAAATTAAACTACGCTAATAACCGATTAGCGATCGCACCTAGTGGCTTTCTACAGTCAGCCTGGCTCTGGTACCAAGGTTGTCATGGCCGGTTTTCCAACAAAAACATTTATTGAGAAACCGTCCTGAAAGTCCGGCCAGTACAGAAAATCCTTCTTACTGGTAGACAATTCCTTGATACAACAGTCCAGTAGTACTGAATATATTACAAGGTTGAGCTGAGGTTGCTCAACAATATATTACAAGCGCGCCCCTATTACACATAAGGGCGGATATGACATAAAGGGGGTGGTGGCATACTACTGACTCGCGAAATAAAAGAGTGGTGGATATGTCACAGTGGAGTAGTGACATAGCTCTGAATATCCTACAGCTCATCAAGCGTCAGAGTGAGGCTCGATGATTTATTTGGGGTAGCGGAAGCGTATATAAAGCGCATGACAAAACTCCAGGATCACAAGAGACTGACTGGAACTCCTCTAGGCGTCGGACTCGCTATCGTACTCTTCATCCATGAGATCGCCTTTGTCCACATCTGGCCAAGACAATAGCCAGGGACAAGCCAGTGAGTACTTTGAATGTACTCGCAAACAGTTGAACATAAGATATAACAAATGCAATCATGATGCACATGAGCAAAAATCATAATACACAACAGGAATGAAAATCTGCACAGCGGAAAGTAAAGAAGAGGAAGTCGGGCGGTAGTCCTCCCGAAATCCCAATAAAATAAGAAGAAGACCGATCGGGTGTCTGAAGCGACGCCTCAAAGGGAAGAAAATAACAGACATGCCTCAGTCGGGCGTCGATGCGACACCTCATAAAGGGCCTTTGTCAAAATATAAAGTAATAAGAATGCCACAGTCGGACGTCTGCGCGACATCACATAAAGGGCTTATAATAAAAGGTAAATGACAGGCATGCCACAGTCGGACGTCTGAGCGACATCACATAAAGGGCTTATATTGAAAAGTAAATGACAAGCATGCCACAGTCGGACGTCTGAGCGACATCACATAAAGGGCTTATATTGAAAAGTAAATGACAAGCATGCCACAGTCGGACATCTGAGCGACATCACATAAAGGGCTTATATTGAAAAGTAAATGACAAGCATGCCACAGTCGGACGTCTGAGCGACATCACATAAAGGGCTTATATTGAAAAGTAAATGACGAGCATGCCACAGTCGGACGTCTGAGCGACATCACAGAAAGGGCTCATATATAAATTAAATGACAAGCATGCCACAGTCGGACGTCTGAAGCGACATCACAGAAAGGGCTTATATCAGTAACATAAAAAAGATACGAGTAATCCAGGAGGTAACACCATCCCAAGGAATACTCGGCACATCACAATCATAAACAGGGTTAGTCCATCCACAAGAATAATATTCAGCAAAGATTTACTTTTGTTGTTTAACATATTAGTACTCCAGAGACTGACACTGAGACCGACACTTGACCTGTCAACCAACGTCCTTGACCGTGGACACGGCTACTCGAATAGTTTTGACTCTGCAGAGGTTGTACTCTTTACCCACAGCCGACGGATTTCAGTAGTCACAAAGGACTAGTTCCGTCTACGGTATTTTAGAAGAAAACACATCTGACCAGTACACACCCATTTTAACCTCCTGTTGCCAGGAATCACCCTAGGCAACGTTCAGGAAAAACCTTAAGACGGGGAGGCTCCAACCTCGATTAGCATGGGATCAAATTTATATTCGCGCGCTCTAAGGGGTGCCCCCCTCTCGGTCCCGGACCGGAAACACCCATGCCCCCTGACCGGATGACTGGCTTTATCCAGGGCCATGGTACCTTCATCACGGCCCCTCTACTTGGTGTGTACATGGAAAGAGGTTTGCAACCTACTAAACCGTATTCTTTGCAGAAAACATGTGGCAGCACGAAAAGAAGGTGAACGGGGACAAGACTCGATCTAGGTCAATACTGGAGTTAAAACAGTTTCTTGTTAATACCGGCATGCTCCAACAATACCGGAGTGCAACCTATCATGCCACAACATGACTAGGTTGTCTCAATCTCATCAAGTTTTTGTGGCTCACTTGCAACCCATCATGCATGAAATATAACATACTTCATATGCTTCCATAAACATGCAATGCAAAACATCATGCAAGCAAACATGCAAAACACTCGTCATATCAAAGGTTCAAACATGCTTGCCTGGTTCGGAATAGTCGGAGTCTAACTCGGTGAAGTTGACGGCACCGGCTCCCTCCTCGGTATCTACAAAATTCACAAGTACGAATTCTAACGTAAATACCGCGCGTGACAGAAAGTTGTCCCAAATATTTTTCAAATAAATACTATAAAAAACGAGACAGAAAAATAAAGGTGACAGAAAAGGAATCAACTAAAAATCATTTTTAGTTTAAAAGTTATAAAGAAAATGAGTCCAGGGACCCATCTGTAATGAACAGGAATCTTTCCAGGGGCTAGACTGAGAAAACAGAAAACGTTTCGGGCGCTTTACGCTAGCCCGAAGGGAAGACGCATTCGGCCCGAATACGCCAACAGAAAACGATTCGAAATAATAACAGAGAGGCTGACAGGCGGGGCCCCTTGTCAGGTTTGAAAACAGGTCGCCGGCGCCAGAGAGCTTCCGGTGATCGCCGGCGACGAACCACGGCGAGATAGGGGAAAAGGAGAGTACCGTCGTGTTCAGGAGAGTGGGCCGCGTCGATGAGTGGAGGAAGCAGTCGACGGAGAGCTTCACGGCGACGACCAGCTCCTTTCCGGCGGACGGCGGCGTCGGGTGAGGATGGATCTCCCCGAGGAGCTCACCTAACACCGAATTGAAGTGGGGGTCAGAACGGGTGGTGGAGAAGTGGGGTACTGACAAGATTTGGGAGGCGGGGAGGCTCGGACCAGAGTGAATCGACCAGAAGCCCGAGGCGGATCGGGGCGGCCGGAGTTGGAGAAGAAGGCTTCCCCGCGTCCCTATGGTGTGCTTGGAGGAGCTATGGGAGTGGGTGGAGAGGTGCTGAAGCGATAGGAGGGGCTGGGGTCTATTTATAGCCGGAATCGAGAGGTGCCCGAGAACGGGATAAGTCCGGCGAGCAATTACGGCGAGGCAGTGGCTTAGCAGGCGATTAGCAGATGTCGACAGCTTCGTATTCGACCCCAGGTTCCATTCAAAGCATAAACTTGGTCTAATTTAGCCGGGAGCTCGGAAACGCGACGGAATGGCCTCACGGGCTCGTCGGCGGCAGGGAGCGTGCTCTGCGCGTCTCAGGCCACGGCGAGTGTCCCTTAGCGCGCTCTGAGGATAAGATGGCCACGCGGAAGCTTGAGGAGGCTTGGGCGGTGCTGGATTTCGGTGATCTTCGCTGAGCTCGTCTGACGGCCGAGGCGGGAGGCTCTGTCGTTGCTGCACTCGCCGGAGACGATGGGACGGCTCAGCACCGACGCCCACGTCCAGCCAACCGACCGTGCGGCGCGTGGATAAGGAGGAGGAGCAGTGAGCAAGAGGCCAAGCGAGGAACTGGCGAGATTGACGACGATCGACTGAAGAAAACGACACTGTCAAATGCAGTTCTCTGAATTTGACTGAATCAGGGTGCTCACCACGTGCTCGATGAAATGCTACACGTTTGTAGGAAATTTTTCTTGAGCTGAGAATTGGAGGGGTGGAGTTTTGATGCATCTAGAGGCTACATGAATTATCTCAGAATTTTTGGAGAAGATTAAATATGAATTTCACCCAAAACAGTAAATTTGGTCCAAACTTGCAGTGGCCAAATTTTGAAAATTTTGAACTATGGATCTGGATGTTTTTGGAGATCTTGGTTGAGGGTACTAAAGACAAGCTAGGATAATTTTCTTGGGACCAGATCTCAAAGAAAACTGGTACTTCCTTTGTAAACCAAAGGAGTGCCAGAAAATGACAGAAAAATATTTTTGGGAGAAATAAATAGAAAGAAAATATATAAGAGGTTGAAACCTACTGGAATTTGATTATTGACTAGATCCAAAGTAGGAGAGGGGTTTTTGGGAAGAATTTTTTTTAAAATGGTTTATAATAAGAGAGATAAGAATCCTCTTTTTAGAAGGGAAAAGAATAATACCAATAAAAGAATTCTTTAAAAATATTAAAAATACTCCAGAGAAATGTTGATGACAAAAATCCCAAGAAATAGAATATCCTTAAGACCAGAACCTTATCTGAGGAAGATCTCAAAATAATTTTCAACAACAGTTTTCAGAAGAATCTTCTTTTGAGAAAATGAAAAATTCAAATAACCTCCTCAAAAAGATCAAATAAAGAATTTGCTGGAAAAATCCAAATTAAAATTTTGGGGTGTTACAACAGTTTGGGCTACGAGTCCATAAAACAGATTTATACAAAGTAAGAAGATTCTACAGATCTGCAAAATGGATAAAAATGAAAAGATAAAAACTACGTGTGTTCTTCGATGAACTGCGGTGGGATTTCGTCAAGACAGCATGATGGATCTATTAAAAGAGGAAAATGCTGCGAATGGCTGAGGACTAAAAATGAAAGAGGCTTGAGGTATTCAAGATCTACCGTAGCTACCGCAAAGAACCCGGAAGAAGCTTGAGCGAACCATGGCAATGATGGTGAGGCACTTACAGATCTGGAGTGTGGGCTTTGCAGTCTTTGCGGTGCGGGCGATGGCGGCCGCGCAACGATGGAGGATTCCGACGACGTAGAGGAGAGTACGGCGAGATGCTAGCTCTAGTGGCGACGAGCTCGAATGGATGCGGCGGCGTTGCAGAAGAGGGAACGACAAGGAGCAGTAGAAGAGAAAGGGGAAAACGATGGCTTATTTATGGGCATCATTGGACCCCCAAACGGTGAGCACGAAATCCAAGGTGACACAGTAACACTGGCGAAAAGAGCTCCTCGATTTTCGTGCCCGACGAGGCAATACAAATCTGCTCAGATTCTCTATGACGTCACTCCGAATCTTATGGAAATAAATTGATGCGTCATAGACGAAGGAAAGGGAAACTTAAAATGCTAAGTTTGGGAATGAAGAATGACCCGGCGATTTATTTAAACCTGGGAAATTGAGCCAGTCAGAGATAGCATTCTAAAAGACCGGCTTAGGAAGCCTTTGGAGAATGATTCACTAATGTTTGTCTTTCAGGTTGAAGTTTAACATGAATGAATTCAGGTCAAACTAAGGGCTAATGTTGAGGATGTTTACCAGCATGTAGACCCGGCAGTGGGATAACCCGGCCATAGAGCAGGCTCAGCGGGTCATATCACTGCGGGGCTAAGGACTCTTAGCGGGCCGGCTTGATAGAGGACTAGAAGGAAAGGCCGGCTCAGGATATGGGCCGGCTCATGGAAAAGATGGGACGGTTAAACGCCGTCTTGGAGAACAAGTAGGGAAGAGTGGGAGCCGGGTCAGGATGACGACCCAGACTCATGTAATCTAGGGTTCCACCTGTGTATATAAAGGGGAGCACCTATACGAAAAAGACTAAGTTGCAATATCCTCGAGAGTTAGGTTAGCGAATCCGCATCCTGTAATCGAGAACCACAACAATATAATCAAGCAGGACGTAGGCTTTTTCCTCCACCGTGAGGGGCCGAACCTGGGTAACACGGCGTCTTCTCGTTCCGGTCAACCCCGTTAAGCTCCCACACTTGTGCGATGGCCTCATCTCTAAGTCCTTTCACAAGGGCATCTGCCGTGTCAAAACCACGACACAACCCATCATCTAATTACTACTCCACAATGCATTCCCTTAGGCCCAAAGATGGTGAAGTGTCCTGTAGTCGACGTTCACACGACACCACTAAGGGAATCAACAACATACATATCATCAAAATATCGAACGAATACCAAATTCACATGATTACTTATGACAAGACTTCTCCCATGTCCTCAAGAACAAAAGTAACTACTCACACATCATAATCATGTCCAAGATCAGAGAGGGATTGAATAGCATAATAGATCTGAACATATAATCTTCCACCAAATAAACCAACTAGCATCAACTACAAGATGTAATCAACACTACTAGCAACCCACCGGTACCAATCTGAGGTTTTGAGACAAAGATTGAATACAAGAGATGAACTAGGGTTTGAGATGAGATGGTGCTGGTGAAGATGTTGATGAAGATTAGTCCTCCCACAATGAGAGGATCGTTGGTGATGTCGATGGCGACGATTTCCCCCTCCCGGAGGGAAGTATCTCCGGCAGAATCTCTCCGCCGGAGAGCAAAAGTGCTCCTGCCCAAGTTCCACCTCGAGACGGCGGCGCACCGTCCCGAAAGTCTTCTCTATATTTTTTCTAGGGTAAATGGGCTTATATACCTGAAAATGGGGGCTAGAGGCTGGCCAGGGGCCGCACAAGGTACCAGGGCGCGCCTGGGGGGGGGGGGGGGGGGTGGCGCGCCCTGGTGCCTCGTGGGCACCTGGGTGGCCCCCTTTGGTACTTCTTGCTTCCAGTATTTTTTATTTATTCCAAAATAATTCTCCGTGAAATTTCAGCTCAGTTGGAGATGTGCAGAATAGGTATCTCTGACATAGCTTTTTCAGGTCCAGAATTCCAGCTGCCGGCAATCTCCCTCCTTGTGTAAATCTTGCATATTAAGAGAGAAAAGGCATTAGAATTGTTCCACAAAGTGTTATACTGATCAAAAACACTATAAATAACAGTAGCAAAACATGATGCAAAATGGACGTATCAACTCCCCCAAGCTTAGAGCTCGCTTGTCCTCAAGCGAAAGCCGATATCGATAATCATGTCCACATGTTTAGAGAGAGAGAGGTGTCGATAAAAACAAAATACGGACATAGTAGCATCATGATCATTATTATAACAGCAATATTTATTATCATAAACTTCTCATGAGCAAGTAACAATTCATCACGACAATGGAGTATAAGGCATAAACTTTCTTGAAAACTAACAAACTATATTCTCAGTCAACAATGCAATTGCAATTCATCATATTTTCAGGAAGGGTCTCATGTAGGAGCTTTTCAGCAAGTCCACATACTCAACCATCATTTAGTCTTCTATGATTGCTAACACTCACGACATATATATGGAGCAAAAAGTTTCAGCCTGACACATAGAAAGATAGGGCCTTGTGATTTTGCCTCCCAACTTATTCACCTCAAGGGTGATGTCAACAATAATAACTCATGATCACTCGTATCCAACTGGATATATGTGCCTAGATCTTTCCCCACCACATGATGCTTGCAAAGGAGAAAAATAAAAAGGAAATAGAAGAGAACACTATTGACTCTTGCATAAAAAGTAAATACATAAAAGTAAAGGATAGGCCCTTCGCAGAGGGAAGCAGAGGTTGTCATGCGCTTTTTGTTGTTGGATGCAAGAGCTCTTAATGCAAAGGAACATCACTTTATATTGCCCCTTGTGATAGCAACCTTTATTATGCAGTCTGTCGCTTTTATTTCTTTACCATCACAAGTTCGAACAAAGCTTATTTCCCTTACAATAAAAGTTCAGACATATTTAGAGGCAATTTTTATTGCTTTTTGCACCGATGACAACTTACTTGAAGGATCTTGTTCATTCCCTAGGTAGATATAGTGGACTCTCATGACATGAAACTGGGTTTAAGGGTTTTGGATGCACAAGTAGTATCTCTACTTGGTGCGGATTTTTGGCTAGCAAAGATATTGGGCAAGCACCACATGTTGGAGGATCTATAACAATATAACTTCTATTTGAATATGAACAAACATAATTCATTACGTTGTCTTCCTTGTCCAACGTCAACAATTTGACATAAAATACTTAATGGGGGCTCACAATCATAAAAGATGTCCAAGGTAGTATATTTGCATGTGAATCTTCTCTTCCCTTATTAACTTTTTCATGAATTGCATCATTGACTAATGCTATGTTTGTTAAATTCCAATAAATTTTACCACTTATACTTTTCTTTATGTAATGTCATTACTTTACATAAGATTAGCATATGATCTTTTTCATTATTTTCATTGCTAGGATTGGAACATGAAAGTAAAGAACCAAAAACTCAAACTACTCTTTATTATATAACTCTCTACTCGATTACATAGATAGATAGACCACGAAGCTAACACTCGAAAATAGATCATACTAAAATTTTATTCAACTAGATCATGAAATAACTAAGGATTGAACTAAAAATAGGTAATGATAATAAAAGTGATGGTGATACGATACCGAGGCACCTCCCCCAAGCTTGGCACAAGCCAAGGGGAGTGCCCATACCCATGTGCTCAAGTTTCCTTCTTCGGTGATGGTGGTGATGATGAAGTAGCGAGCTTATCCTCTAGCTTCCATGGCATAGGTTCCCCATCATAAAAAGATGAACGAGTCTCCGGAGTCCTGAAACTTGCAGCTAAACTCATACCTTTGAATCTTGCCTCATACTCAAAATTTTGGTTTTGAAGATCATAGATTTGGCCTTGGAGATAGTCGATTCGCTCATTAAGCTTGAAGATGATATCCCCCATCGATTGGCCCTCCACCTTGTGATTACGGGTGAATTCCAGGATCATGGAGTGCTTGGCGCTGAGTCCGCGTTCCACCATCTCTTGGCACTTGAAGATCTCCTGCTCCACCGCTTCGAGCCTGGACTCCACGCTCCCGGTCTTCTTGGGTCCTTGAACATCCCGGATGTGAAGCACCCCCTCACGCATCTCAATGGCTTGATGGTGTTTCATCACCTCCGGTAGGTAGGGGTTGATGACCTTCTCGTAGAACTTGTCCTTGGAAGAGCTTGGTAGAGCCATAGCGAGCTAGATCTGTTAGAAAAATTGCACGAAAGAAGAACAGAGGAGATTTCTGCGATACGGTGGTCAAAACGTCTGGCAGTATATATAAAGAATTTTTACCTTGAAAACCAAGTAATCCAGGTGAAAACGGAGTCGGGAGGGCTCACATGGGGACCACGAGCCACCAGGGCGCGCCAGGGGGGTGGCGCGCCCTGGTGCCTCGTGGGCACCAGGTGGGTCCCCTCGGCTGTTTCTTATTTTTGTATTTTTTCTAATATTCCAAAACTGACAGAAAGTATTTTTATGGAATTTTTGGAGTCGGTTTACTTACCGTATCACATACCTCTTCCTTTTCAGGGTTCTGGAGTGTTCCGGAAGGTCTCTCTTATGTATTCCTCCGGTGTAATCATTTCGATAATATTAGTTTCAACATTAATGGGGGTACCTCAAATATAGTGCTTGATTCTTTGCCCATTCACCACTCTCGGATTAGTGCCTTCGGAGTTGTTTATTTTGATGGCTCCGGAGCGATAAACTTCTTCGATGATATACGGTCCTTCCCATTTAGAGAGAAGTTTTACTGCAAAGAATCTCAAACGAGAATTGTACAATAGAACTTGCTCACCTACTTTAAATTTCCGTTTTTGAATTCTTCTATCATGCCATCTTTTAACCTTTTCTTTAATCAATTTGGCATTTTCATAAGCTTGGGTTCTCCATTCATCTAATGAGCTAATATCAAATAACCTCTTTTCACCAGCAAGTTTAAAATCATAATTTAGTTCTTAAATTGCCCAATATGCTTTATGTTCTAACTCAAGAGGTAGATGACATGCTTTTCCATAAACTATTTTATAAGGAGACATACCCATAGGATTTTTATAAGCAGTTCTATGTGCCCATAATGCATCGTCAAGTTTCTTAGACCAATTCTTTCTAGATCTATTGACGGTTTTTTGCAAAATTAATTTTATTTCTCTATTGCTCAATTCAACTTGACCACTAGTTTGAGGGTGATAGGGAGATGCAATTCTATGGTTAACATCATATTTAGCAAGCAACTTACGGAATGCACCATGAATAAAATGTGAACCACCATCAGTCATTAAATATTTAGGGACTCCAAACCTTGGGAAAATAACTTCTTTAAGCAATTTAATAGAAGTGTTATGATGAGCACTACTAGTTGGAATGGCTTCTACCCACTTAGTAACGTAATCAACAGCAACTAAAATATGAGTATACCCATTGGATTTAGGAAAAGGTCCCATATAATCAAATCCCCAAACATCAAATGGTTCAACAGCAAGTGAATAATTCATAGGCATTTCCTGACGTCTACCAACATTACCAATTCTTTGACATTCATCACAAGATAGGACAAACTTACGAGCATCCTTGAAAATAGTAGGCCAATAAAAACCAGATTGTAATACCTTGTGTGCAGTTCTGTCTCCCGCGTGGTGTCCTCCGTAAGCCTCAGAATGACACTTCCGTAGGATTTGTTCCTGTTCATGCTTAGGTATACAACGTCTAATAATACCATCTACTCCTTTTTTATAAAGATGTGGGTCATCCCAGAAGTAATGTCTTAAATCAAAGAACTTTTTCTTTTGTTGGTATGTGAAACTAGGTGGTATGTATTTAGCAACAATATAATTAGCATAGTCCGCATACCATGGAGTATTACGAGAAGCATTTATGACAGCTAATTGTTCATCAGGAAAATCATCATTAATAGGAAGTGGGTTGATACGTGCATTTTGCATCATGTTTTGCTACTATTATTTATAGTGTTTTTGATCAATATAACACTTTGTGGAACAATTCTAATGCCTTTTCTCTCTTAATATGCAAGATTTACACAAGGAGGGAGATTGCCAGCAGCTGGAATTCTGGACCTGAAAAAGCTATGTCAGAGATACCTATTCTGCACATCTCCAAATGAGCTGAAATTTCACGGAGAATTATTTTGGAATAAATAAAAAATACTGGAAGCAAGAAGTACCAGAGGGGGCCACCCAGGTGCCCACGAGGCACCAGGGTGCGCCACCCCCCCAGGCGCGCCCTGGTACCTCGTGGGGCCCCTGGCCATCCTCTGGCCCCCATTTTCTGGTATATAAGTCATTTTGCCCTAGAAAAAATATAGAGAAGACTTTCAGGACGGTGCGCCGCCGTCTCGAGGCGGAACTTGGGCAGGATCACTTTTGCTCTCCGGCGGAGAGATTCTGCCGGGGATACTTCCCTCCGGGAGGGGGAAATCATCGCCATCGACATCACCAGCGATCCTCTCATCGTGGGAGGACTAATCTTCATCAATATCTTCACCAGCACCATCTCATCTCAAACCCTAGTTCATCTCTTGTATTCAATCTTTGTCTCAAAACCTCAGATTGGTACCTGTGGGTTGCTAGTAGTGTTGATTACATCTTGTAGTTGATGCTAGTTGGTTTATTTGGTGGAAGATTATATGTTCAGATCTATTATGCTATTCAACACCTCTCTGATCTTGGGCATGATTATGTTTTGTGAGTAGTTACTTTTGTTCTTGAGGACATGGGAGAAGTCTTGTCATAAGTAATCATGTGAATTTGGTATTCGTTCGATATTTTGATGATATGTATGTTGTTGATTCCCTTAGTGGTGTCGTGTGAACATCGACTACATGACACTTCAGCATCTTTGGGCCTAAGGGAATGCATTGTGGAGTAGTAATTAGATGATGGGTTGCTAGAGTGACAGAAGCTTAAACCCTAGTTTATGCGCTATTCCGTAAGGGGCTGATTTGGATCCGTATGTTTAATGCTATGGTTATATTTATCTTAATTCTTCTTTCGTAGTTGCGGATGCTTGCGAGACGGGGTAATCATAAGTGGGAGGTTTGTTCAAGTAAGAACTGTACCCAAGCACCGGTCCACCCACATATCAAATTATCAAAGTAGCGAACGCGAATCAAACAAACATGATGAAAGTGACTAGATGAAATTCCCATGTGTCCTCGAGAACGCTTTACTTACTATAAGAGATCGTTCCGGCTTCTCCTTTGCTACAAAAAGGATTGGGCCACCTTGCTGCACTCTTTGTTACTATTGCTACTTGTCACTTGTTACAAATTATCTTGCTATCAAACTACTCGTTACCGATAATTTCAGTGCTTGCAGAAAACACCTTGCTGAAAACCGCTTGTCATTTCCTTCTGCTCCTCGTTGGGTTCGACACTCTTACTTATCGAAAGGACTACGATTGATTCCGTATACTTGTGGGTCATCAAGACTCTTTTCTGGCGCCGTTGCCGGGGAGTGAAGCGCCTTTGGTGAGTGGAATTTGGTAAGGAAACATTTATATTGCGTGCTGAAATTTACTGTCACTTGTCACTATGGAAAGTAATCCTTTGAGGGGTTTGTTCGGGGTATCTTCACCTCGACCGGAAACACAAATAGTTGCTCCTCAACCTACTTCACCTATTGAAAATATTTCATATGAAATTCCTCCGAGTATGATAGAGAAACTGTTAGCTAATCCTTTTGCAGGAGATGGAACAGTACATCCTGATATGCACTTGATCTATGTGGATGAAATTTGTGGATTGTTTAAGCTTGCAGGTTTATCCGGAGATGGAGTTAAGAAGAAAGTATTGCCTTTATCTTTGGAGGTAAAGGCATTAATGTGGTATAGGCTATGTGATGATACTGATACATGGGACTTGAACCGATTGAAACTAGAATTCCATCAGAAATTTTATCCTATGCATTTGGTTCATCATGATCGGAATTATATATATAATTTTTGGCCTCGTGAAGGAGAAAGCATCGCTCAAGCTTGGGGGAGGCTTAAGTACATGATGTACACATGCCCCAATCATGAGCTCTCAAAAGAAATTATCTTACATAATTTTTATGCTCGGCTTTCACATGATAATCAAACTACGCTCGATTCTTCTTCGACTGGTTCCTTTATGAAGAAAACTATTGAATTCAGATGGGATCTTCTGGAAAGAATTAAATGCAACTCTAAAGATTGGGAACTTGACAAAGGTAACGAGTCAGGTATAATACTTAAGTTCAATTGTGTTAAATCTTTTATGGCCACCGATGCTTTTCATAAGTTTAGCACTAAATATGGACTTGACTCTGAGATAGTAGCTTCCTTTTGTGAATCATTTGCTACTCATGTTGATCTCCCTAAGGAGAAGTGGATTAAATATCATCCCCCTGTTAAAGAAAAGATTGAGGAACCTGTTAGTGTTAAAGAAGAAACAATTGTTTACCATGTTGATCCAGTTGTGCCTGCTGCTTATATTGAGAAACCACCCTTTCCTGTTAGGATTAAGGAACATGCTAAAGCTTCAACTGTCATTAACAAAAGTAATATTAGAGCACCTAGACCCTCTGAACAAATTAAAGTTGAACATGATATTGCTATGGTTAAAGATATCTTAGTCGATAATATAGATGGGCATGTTATTTACTTTTGTGAGGAGGCTGCTAGAATTGCTAAACCTGTTAGAAATGAACGAGATATGTTAGACAAGAACAAGCCCGTAGTTGGCATGCCTGTTATTTCTGTTAAGATTGGAGATCATTGCTATCATGGTTTGTGTGATATGGGTGCTAGTGTGAGTGCTATTCCATTTTCTCTATATCAAGAAGTAATGCATGATATTGCACCTGTTGAAATTGAAGATATTGATGTTACTATTAAGCTTGCGAATAGAGACACTATTGCACCACTTGGGATTGTTAGAGATGTTGAAGTCTTGTCTGGTAAAATCAAATACCCTACTGATTTCTTAGTACTTGGTTCACAACAAGATAATTTTTGTCCCATTATATTTGGTAGACCTTTCTTGAATACCGTTAATACTGAAGTTGATTGTGTTAAAGAAAAGGTTCGAGTCAAGTTTGGTGATATATCTCATGAATTTAATTTGTCCAAGTTTCATAGACAACCTCATGATAAAGAATTGCCTAGTAAGGATGAAATTATTGGTCTTGCTTCTATTGCCGTACCTCCTACTGATCCGTTAGAACAATATTTGCTAGACCACGAAAACGATATGCATATGAATGAAAGAAATGAAATAGATAAGATGTTCTTTGATCAACCACCTATCCTTAAACATAATTTGCCTATTGAAACTCTTGGAGGCCCTCCTCCACCTAAGGGTGATCCTGTATTTGAATTGAAGCAATTGCCTGATACATTGAAATATGCTTATCTTGATGAAAAGAAGATATATCTTGTTATTATTAGTGCTAACCTTTCAGCGCATGAAGAAAAGAGATTACTATAAACTCTGAGGAAGCACCGTGCTGCTATTGGATATACTCTTGATGATCTTAAGGGCATTAGTCCCATTCTATGTCAGCACAAAATTAATATGGAGCCTGATGCTAAACCAGTTGTCGACCACCAACGACGATTAAATCCTAAGATGAAAGAGGTGGTAAGAACTAAAATATTAAAACTTCTGGAATCAGGTATAATCTATCCCATAGCTGATAGTAGATGGGTAAGTCCTGTTCATTGTGTCCCTAAGAAAGGAGGTATTACCGTTGTTCCTAATGATAAAAATGAACTCATTCCACAAAGAATTGTAACTGGTTATAGGATGGTAATTGATTTTAGAAAATTAAACAAAGCTACTAGAAAAGATCATTACCCCTTACCTTTTATTGATCAAATGTTAGAAAGATTACCTAAGCATACACACTTTTGTTTTCTAGATGGTTATTCTGGTTTTTCTCAAATACCCGTATCACAACCCGATCAAGAGAAAACCACCTTCACTTGTCCTTTTGGAACTTATGCTTATAGACGTATGCCTTTTGGTTTATGCAATGCACCTGCTACCTTTCAAAGTTGTATGACTGCTATATTCTTTGACTTTTGTGAAAAGATTGTTGAGGTGTTCATGGATGATTTTTCCGTTTACGGAACTTCTTTTGATGATTGCTTAAGCAACCTTTATCGAGTTTTGCAGAGATGTGAAGAAACTAATCTTGTCTTGAATTGGGAGAAGTGCCACTTTATGGTGAATGAAGGCATTGTCTTGGGGCATAAAATTTCTGAAAGAGGTATTGAAGTTGATAAAGCTAAGGTTGATGCTATTGAGAAAATGCCATGTCCTAAAGATATTAAAGGTATAAGAAGTTTCCTTGGTCATGCTGGTTTCTATAGGAGATTTATTAAATACTTCTCTAAAATTTCTAGGCCTCTTACCAATCTTTTGCAAAAAGATGTTCCATTTGTTTTTGATGATGATTGTCTAGAAGCCTTTGAAACACTTAAGAAAGCCTTAACCACTGCACCTATTGTTCAACCACCTGATTGAAACTTGCCTTTTGAAATTATGTGTGATGCTAGTGATTATGCCATTGGTGCTGTTCTAGGACAGAGAGTTGATTAGAAATTAAATGTTATCCATTATACTAGTAAAACTCTAGACAGTGCCCAAAGAAATTATGCTACTACTGAAAAAGAATTTCTAGCAGTTGTGTTTGCATGTGATAAATTCAGATCTTACATAGTTGATTCTAAAGTAACTGTTCACACCGATCATGCTGCTATTAAATATCTTATGGAAAAGAAAGATGCTAAACCTAGACTCATTAGGTGGGTTTTATTGCTACAAGAATTTGACTTGCATATTACTGATAGGAAGGGAGCTGAGAATACCGTAGCAGATAATTTGTCTAGAATGGAAAATGTTCTTGATGACCCACTACCTATTAATGATGATTTTCCTGATGAACAATTAGCTGCCATAAATGCTTCTCATAATACTCCTTGGTATGCATACTATGCTAATTACATTGTTGCTAAATACATACCACTTAGTTTCACATACCAACAAAAGAAAAAGTTCTTCTTTGATTTAAGACATTACTTCTGGGATGACCCACATCTTTATAAAGAAGGAGTAGATGGTATTATTAGACGTTGTATACCTGAGCATGAACAGGAACAAATCCTATGGAAGTGTCATTCTGAGGCTTACGGAGGACACCATGCGGGAGACAGAACTTCACATAAGGTATTACAATCTGGTTTTTATTGGCCTACTCTTTTCAAGGATGCTCGTAAGTTTGTCTTATCTTGTGATGAATGTCAAAGAATTGGTAATGTTGGTAGATGTCAGGAAATGCCTATGAAATATTCACTTGCTATTGAACCATTTGATGTTTGGGGATTTGATTATATGGGACCTTTTCCTAAATCCAATGGGTATACACATATTTTAGTTGCTGTTGATTACGTTACTAAGTGGGTATAAGCTATTCCAACTAATAGTGCTGATCATAACACTTCTATTAAAATGCTTAAAGAAGTTATTTTCCCAAGGTTCGGAGTCCCTAGATATTTGATGACTGATGGTGGTTCACATTTTATTCATGGTGCATTCCGTAAATTGCTTGCTAAATATGATGTCAATCATAGAATTGCATCTCCCTATCACCCTCAAACTAGTGGTCAAGTTGAATTGAGTAATAGAGAAATAGAATTAATTTTGCAAAAAACCATCAATAGATCTAGAAATAATTGGTCTAAGAAACTTGACGATGCATTATGGGCATATAGAACTGCTTATAAAAATCCTATGGGTATGTCTCCTTATAAAATGGTTTATGGAAAAGCATGTCATTTACCTCTTGAGTTAGAACATAAAGCATATTGGGCAATTAAGGAACTAAATTATGATTTTAAACTTGCCGGTGAAAAGAGGTTATTTGATATTAGCTCATTAAATGAATGGAGAACCCAAGCTTATGAAAATGCCAAATTGTTTAAAGAAAAAGTTAAAAGATGGCATGATAGAAGAATTCAAAAACGGGAATTTAAAGTAGGTGAGCAAGTTCTATTGTACAATTCTCGTTTGAGATTCTTTGCAGGAAAACTTCTCTCTAAATGGGAAGGAGCGTATATCATCGAAGAAGTTTATCGCTCCGGAGCCATCAAAATAAACAACTCCGAAGGCACTAATCCGAGAGTGGTGAATGGGCAAAGAATCAAGCACTATATTTCAGGTACTCCCATTAATGTTGAAACTAATATTATTGAAACAATTACACCGGAGGAATACATAAGAGAGACCTTCCGGAACACTCCAGAACCCTGAAAAGGAAGAGGTATGTGATACGGTAAGTAAACCGACTCCAAAAATTCCATAAAAATAATTTCTGTCAATTTTGGAATATTTAAAAAAATACAAAAATAAGAAATAGCCGAGGAGACCCACCTGGTGCCCACGAGGCACCACCCCCCAGGCCGCCCTGGTGGCTCGTGGGCCCCACGTGAGCCCTCCCGACTCCGTTTTCTTCTGGATTACTTGTTTTGCAAGATAAAAACTCTTTATATATACTGCCAGACGTTTTGACCACCGTATCGCAGAAATATCCTCTGTTCTTGTTTCGTGCTATTTTCCTGGCAGATCCGAAAGTATGTCTTCTCAAGACTCAGATGGGGAGAGCTTCGTATCACACTATGTTGCAAATCCAAAGATCTATGGGGATATAGACCCCTATGGATGGTCCGAGGAGGAGGAGCAAGATGCCAACGTAAAGGGGACGGAAGATGCGAGTTCGGATGAAGACGATGCCCCTCTACCTCAACCTGGAGATATGCATGTGGAGTTCAAAAAGTCGAGCCTCCCCAACACAGTAAACAAGTCTAAGATCCAATTTATCCCGTCCCGTTTTCTGCAGGAAGGCAAGGAGGCATTATCTAAAAAGGTATTGAAGCTTGAGCAAGAAGTTGATAATTTGAGGGAGGAAAATTTCATCCTCAAACGTAAGCTGGACAAGCTCGCCACACCACCACCACCATCACCGAAGGAGACTTGAGCACATGGGTATGGGCACTCCCCTTGGCTTGTGCCAACCTTGGGGGAGGTGCCCCGGTATCGTATCACCATCACTTTTATTATCTTTACCTATTTTTAGTTCGATCCTTAGTTATTTCGTGATTTAGTTGAATAAAAGTTTAGTATGATCTATTTTCGAGTGTTAGCTTCGTGATCTATCTATCTATGTAATCGAGTTGAGAGTTATATAATAAAGCGTAGTTTGAGTTTTTGCTTCTTTACTTTCCTGTTCCAATTCTAGCAATGAAAATAATGAAAAAGATCATATGCTAATCTTATGGAAAGTAATGACATTGCATAAAGAAAAGTATAAGTGGTAAAATTTATTGGAAGTTAACAAGCATAGCATTAGTCAATGATGCAATTCATGAAAAAGTTAATAAGGGAAGAGAAGATTCACATGCAAATATACTATCTTGGACATCTTTTATGATTGTGAGCCCCCATTAAGTATTTTATGTCAAATTGTTGACGTTGGACAAGGAAGACAATGTAATGAATTATGTTTGTTCATATTCACATAGAAGTTATATTGTTATAGATCCTCCAACATGTGGTGCTTGCCCAATATCTTTGCTAGCCAAAAATCCGCACCAAGTAGAGATACTACTTGTGCATCCAAAACCCTTAAACCCAGTTTCATGTCATGAGAGTCCACTATATCTACCTATGGATTGAATAAGATCCTTCAAGTAAGTTGTCATCGGTGCAAAAAGCAATAAAAATTGCCTCTAAATATGTCTGAACTTTTATTGTAAGGGAAATAAGCTTTGTACAAACTTGTGACGGTAAAGAAATAAAAGCGACAGACTGCATAATAAAGGTTGCTATCACAAGGGGCAATATAAAGTGACATTCCTTTGCATTAAGAGCTCTTGCATCCAACAACAAAAAACGCATGACAACCTCAGCTTCCCTCTGCGAAGGGCCTATCCTTTACTTTTATGTATTTACTTTTTATGCAAGAGTCAATAGTGTTCTCCTCTATTTCCTTTTTATTTTTCTCCTTTGCAAGCATCATGTGGTGGGGAAAGATCTAGGCATATATATCCAGTTGGATATGAGTGATCATGAGTTATTATTGTTGACATCACCCTTGAGGTGAATAAGTTGGGAGGCGAAATCACAAGCCCCTATCTTTCTATGTGTCTGGCTGAAACTCTTTGCTCCATATATATGTCGTGAGTGTTAGCAATCATAGAAGACTAAACGATGGTTGAGTATGTGGACTTGTTGAAAAGCTCCTACATGAGACCCTTCCTGAAAATATGATGAATTGCAATTGCATTGTTGACTGAGAATATAGTTTGTTAGTTTTCAAGAAAGTTTATGCCTTATACTCCATTGTTGTGATGAATTGTTACTTGCTCATGAGAAGTTTATGATAATAAATATTGTTGTTACAATAATGATCATGATGCTACAATGTCCGTATTTTGTTTTTATCGACACCTCTCTCTCTAAACACGTGGACATGATTATCGATATCGGCTTTCGCTTGAGGACAAGTGAGGTCTAAGCTTCGGGGAGTTGATACGTCCATTTTGCATCAAGTTTTGCTACTGTTATTTATAGTGTTTTTGATCAATATAACACTTTGTGGAACAATTATAATGCCTTTTCTCTCTTAATATGCAAGATTTACACAAGGAGGGAGATTGCCGACAGCTGGAATTCTGGACCTGAAAAAGCTATGTCAGAGATACCTATTCTTCACATCTCCAAATGAGCTGAAATTTCACGGAGAATTATTTTGGAATAAATAGAAAATACTGGAAGCAAGAAGTACCAGAGGGGGCCACCCAGGTGCCCACGAGGCACCAGGGCCTGCCACCCCCCAGGCGCGCCCTGGTACCTCGTGGGGCCCCTGGCCATCCTCTGGCCCCTTGCCATCCTCTGGCCCCCATTTTCTGGTATATAAGTCATTTTGCACTAGAAAAAATATAGAGAAGACTTTTGGGATGGTGCGCCGCCGTCTCGAGGCGGAACTTGGGCAGGAGCACTTTTGCTCTCCGGCGGAGAGATTCTGCCCGGGATACTTCCCTCCGGGAGGGGGAAATCGTCGCCATCGACATCACCAGCGATCCTCTCATTGTGGGAGGACTAATCTTCATCAACATCTTCACCAGCACCATCTCATCTCAAACCCTAGTTCATCTCTTGTATTCAATCTTTGTCTCAAAACCTCAGATTGGTACCTGTGGGTTGCTAGTAGTGTTGATTACATCTTGTAGTTGATGCTAGTTGGTTTATTTGGTGGAAGATTATATGTTCAGACTTATTATGCTATTCAACACCTCTCTGATCTTGGGCATGATTTGTTTTGTGAGTAGTTACTTTTGTTCTTGAGGACATGGGAGAAGTCTTGTCATAAGTAATCATGTGAATTTGGTATTCGTTCGATATTTTGATGATATGTATGTTGTTGATTCACTTAGTGGTGTCGTGTGAACGTACACTACATGACACTTCACCATCTTTGGGCCTAAGGGAATGCATTGTGGAGTAGTAATTAGATGATGGGTTGCTAGAGTGACCGAAGCTTAAACCATAGTTTATGCGCTATTCCGTAAGGTGCTGATTTGGATCCATATGTTTAATGCTATGGTTAGATTTATCTTAATTCTTCTTTCGTAGTTGCGGATGCTTGCGAGAGGGGGTAATCATAAGTGGGAGGTTTGTTCAAGTAAGAACAACACCCAAGCATCTTTCTTTTCCATAAGATATTTAATAGCAGCATGATCGGTGTGAACAGTTACTTTAGAATCAACTATGTAAGATCTGAATTTATCACATGCAAACACAACTGCTAGAAATTCTTTTTCAGTAGTAGCATAATTTCTTTGGGCAATGTCTAGAGTTTTACTAGCATAATGGATAACATTTAATTTCTTATCAACTCTTTGTCCTAGAACAGCACCAACAGCATAATCACTAGCATCACACATAATTTCAAAAGGCAAGTTCCAATCAGGTGGTTAGACAATAGGTGCAGTGGTTAAGGCTTTCTTAAGTGTTTCAAAGGCTTCTAGACAATCATCATCAAAAACAAATGGAACATCTTTTTGCAAAAGATTGGTAAGAGGCCTAGAAATTTTAGAGAAGTCTTTAATAAATCTCCTATAAAAACCAGCATGACCAAGGAAACTTCTTATACCTTTAATATCTTTAGGACATGGCATTTTCTCAATAGCATCAACCTTAGCTTTATCAACTTCAATACCTCTTTCAGAAATTTTATGCCCCAAGACAATGCCTTCATTCACCATAAAGTGGCACTTCTCCCAATTCAAGACAATATTAGTTTCTTCACATCTCTGCAAAACTCGATCAAGGTTGCTTAAACAATCATCAAAAGAAGTTCCGTAAACGGAAAAATCATCCATGAACACCCCAACAATCTTTTCACAAAAGTCAGAGAATATAGCAGTCATACATCTTTGAAAGGTAGCAGGTGCATTGCATAAACCAAAATGCATACGTCTATAAGCATAAGTTCCAAAAGGACAAGTAAAGGTGGTTTTCTCTTGATCGGGTTGTGATACGGGTATTTGAGAAAAACCGGAATAACCATCTAGGAAACAAAAGTGTGTATGCTTAGACAATCTTTCTAACATTTGATCAATAAAAGGTAAGGGGTAATGATCTTTTCTAGTAGCTTTGTTTAATTTTTTAAAATCAATTACCATCCTATAACCAGTTACAATTCTTTGTGGAATGAGTTCATTTTTATCATTAGGAACAACGGTAATACCTCCTTTCTTAGGGACACAATGAACGGGACTTACCCATCTACTATCAGCTATGGGATAGATTATACCTGCTTCCAAAAGCTTTAATATTTCAGTTCTTACCACCTCTTTCATCTTAGGATTTAATCGTCGTTGGTGGTCGACAACTGGTTTAGCATCAGGCTCCATATTAATTTTGTGCTGACATAGAGTGGGACTAATGGCCTTAAGATCATCAAGAGTATATCCAATAGCAGCATGGTGCTTCCTCAGAGTTTTTAGTAATCTCTTTTCTTCATGCGCTGAAAGGTTTGCACTAATAATAACAGGATATATCTTCTTTTCATCAAGATAAGCATATTTCAATGTATCAGGCAATTGCTTCAATTCAAATACAGGATCACCCTTAGGTGGAGGAAGGCCTCCAAGAGTTTCAACAGGCAAATTATGTTTAAGGATAGGTGGTTGATCAAAGAACATCTTATCTATTTCATTTCTTTCATTCATATGCATATCGTTTTCATGGTCTAGCAAAAATTGTTCTAACAGATCAGTAGGAGGTACGACAATAGAAGCAAGACCAATAATTTCATCTTTACTAGGCAATTCTTTATCATGAGGTTGTCTACGAAACTTGGAGAAATTAAACTAATGAGATGTACCACCGAAATCAACACTCACAGTTTCTTTAGCGCAATCAATCTTAGCATTAACAGTGTTCAAGAAAGGTCTACCAAATATAATGGGACAAAAGTCATCTTGTGGAGAACCTAGGACTAGAAAATCAGTAGGATATTTTATTTTTCCACACAAGACTTCAACATCTCTAACGATCCCAAGTGGTGTAATGGTATCTCCGTTTGCAAGCTTAATAGTAACATCAATGTCCTCTATTTCAACAGGTGCAATATCATTCATAATTTCTTGATATAAGGTAAACGAAATAGCACTAACACTAGCACCCAAATCACATAAGCCATGATAACATTGATCTCCTATTTTAAAAGAGACAACATGCATGCCTACTACGGGTCTGTTTTTATCTTTAGGATCTGGTTTAGCAATTCTAGCTGCTTCATTACAGAAGTAAATAACATGCCCATCTATATTATCGACCAAGAGATCTTTAACCATAGCAACATTAGGTTCAACTTTAATTTGTTCATAGGGTCTAGGTGCTCTAATATTACTTCTGTTAACCATAGTTGAAACTTTAGCATGTTCCTTAATCCTAACTGGATCAACATGGTAAATAATTGTTTAATCTTTAACACTAACGGGTTCCTCAATCTTTTCTTTAACAGGGGGATGATATTTAAACCACTTATCCTTAGGGAGATCAACATGAGTAGCAAATGATTCACAAAAGGAAGTTACTATCTCAGAGTCAAGTCCATATTTAGTGCTAAACTTATGAAAAGCATCGGTGGCCATAAAAGATTTAACACAATTGAACTCAAGTATTATACCTGGCTCATTAACTTTGTCGAGTTCCCAATCTTCAGAGTTGTGTTTAATTCTTTCTAGAAGATCCCATCAGAATTCAATAGTTCTCTTCATAAAGGAGCCAGTCGAAGAAGAATCGAGCGTAGTTTGATTATCATGAGAAAGCCGAGCATAAAAATTCTGTAAGATAATTTCTTTTGAAAGATTTCTCCTACACGAGGACAAAAATTATATATATAATTCCGATCACGATGAACCAAGTGCATAGGATAAAATTTCTGATGGAATTCTAATTTCAATCGGTTCCAGTCCCATGTATCAGTATCATCACATAGCCTATACCACATCAATGCCTTTCCCTCAAAATATAAAGGGAATAATTTCTTCTTAACTCCATCTCTGGATAAACCTGCAAGCTTAAACAATCCACAAATTTCATCCACATAGATTAAGTGCATATCAGGATGTACTGTTCCATCTCCTGCATAAGGATTAGCTAGCGGTTTCTCTATCATACCCGGAGGAATTTCATATGAAATATTTTCAGTAGGTGCAGTAGGTTGAGGAGCAACTATTTGTGTTTCCGGTCGAGGTGAAGATACCTCGAACAAACCCCTCAAAGGATTACTTTCCATAGTGACAAGTGGCAGTAAATTTCAGCACGTAATATAAATGTTTCCTTACCAAATTCCACTCACCAAAGGCGCTTCACTCCCCGGCAACGGTGCCAGAAAATAGTCTTGATGACCCACAGGTATAGGGGCTCAATCATAGTCCTTTCGATAAGTAAGAGTGTCGAACCTAATGAGGAGCACAAGGAAATGACAAGCGGTTTTCAGCAAGGTGTTTTCTGCAAGCACTGAAATTATCGGTAACGAGTAGTTTGATAGCAAGATAATTTGTAACAAGTGACAAGTAGCAATAGTAACAAAGAGTGCAGCAAGGTGGCCCAATCCTTTTTATAGCAAAGGAGAAGCCGGAACGATCTCTTATAGTAAGTAAAGCGTTCTCGAGGACACATGGGAATTTCATCTAGTCACTTTCATCATGTTTGTTTGATTCGCGTTCGCTACTTTGATAATTTGATATGTGGGTGGACCGGTGCTTGGGTGCTGTTCTTACTTGAACAAGCCTCCCACTTATGATTACCCCCTCTCTCAAGCATCCGCAACTACGAAAGAAGAATTAAGATAACTCTAACCATAGCATTAAACATATGGATCCAAATCAGCCCCTTACGAAATAACACATAAACTAGGGTTTAAGCTTCTGTCACTCTAGCAACCCATCATCTAATTACTACTCCACAATGCATTCCCTTAGGCCCAAAGATGGTGAAGTGTCATGTAGTCGACATTCACACGACACCACTATGGGAATCAACAACATACATATCATCAAAATATCGAACGAATACCAAATTCACATGATTACTTATGACAAGACTTCTCCCATGTCCTCAAGAACAAAAGTAACTACTCACAAATCATAATCATGTCCAAGATCAGAGAGGGATTGAATAGCATAATAGATCTGAACATATAATCTTCCACCAAATAAACCAACTAGCATCAACTACAAGATGTAATCAACACTACTAGCAACCCACATGTACCAATCTGAGGTTTTGAGACAAAGATTGAATACAAGAGATGAACTAGGGTTTGAGATGAGATGGTGATGGTGAAGATGTTGATGAAGATTAGTCCTCCCATGATGAGAGGATTGCTGGTGATGTCGATGGCGACGATTTCCCCCTCCCGGAGGGAAGTATCCCTGGCAAAATCTCTCCGCCGGAGAGCAAAAGTGCTCCTGCCCAAGTTTCGCCTCGAGACGGCGGCGCACCATCCCGATAGTCTTCTCTATATTTTTTCTAGGGCAAATGAGCTTATATACTAGAAAATGGGGGCCAGAGGCTGGCCAGGGGCCCCACGAGGTACCAGGGTGCGCCTGGGGTGGGGGGTGGCGCGCCCTGGTGCCTCGTGGGCACCTGGGTGGCCCTCTCTGGTACTTCTTGCTTCCAGTATTTTTTATTTATTCCATAATAATTCTCCGTGAAATTTCAGCTCATTTGGAGATGTGCAGAATAGGTATCTCTGACATAGCTTTTTCAGGTCCAGAATTCCAGCTGCCGGCAATCTCCCTCCTTGTGTAAATCTTGCATATTAAGAGAGAAAAGGCATTAGAATTGTTCCACAAAGTGTTATATTGATAAAAAACACTATAAATAACAGTAGCAAAACATGATGCAAAATGGACGTATCACATATCTCTCTGTCACCTTTGTTTTTCGAACCATATGGCCGGATTGCCTTGTTCTCCGTAAAACTTCGCCCTAATAAAGGCAATAAAAAGTAGGAAACACTCCTCGGCCACTCGCCGAGGAGGTGGAAGCCGATGGCCGGTTAACTAAGTGTTACATGACAGATTTGAGCACTCGATGATGTAAAGTACTTTGATACATAGAATCATTACACTGATTTTTTTATATAATATTGTTTATTCAAGGCCGTCTATCAACGAGTCAAGGTCGCAGTCTTTTTGAGACAGCCGAGCAGCTGGCATGACGTTTTCATACACCAAGCTAGTAGGTATTTCCTTCCCGTCTAGCCCGCAAGGACCAACTTCGGCAAGATGTTTCGTATCAAGCTCGGTGTAGCGTGTCTTCACCATCGCCCAGGCTTCTCGGGCACCCTCATGACAGGCTGATATCTTCCACGCTTGTAAACGGCGCCGTGATACGTCTCCAACGTATCTATAATTTTTGATTGTTCCATGTTATTATAGTATCAATCTTGGATGTTTTTATATGCAATTATATGCAATTATATATCATTTTTTGGGACTAACCTATTAACCTAGTGCCCAGTGCCAGTTGCTGTTTTCTGCTTGTTTTTGGCTTTTCAGAGAATCAGTACCAAACGAAGTCCAAATGCCACAAAACTTTTTGGAGATTTTTTTCTGGACAAAAGAGGCCCTGGAGACTTGGAGAGGAGGCCAGAAGGTTCACGAAGCCTCCACAAGGCAACAGGGCGCGGCCCCAGGGGGTGCGCCCTGATGCCTTGTGGGGCCCATGTGGCTCCGTTTGACCTAATTCCACTCCTATAAATTCACAAATATTCGGAAACCATCAGAGAGCCAGAAGAAAAAACCTTTCCACCGCCGCAAGCCTCTGTTCTTCCGCGATCCCATCTGGAGGCCTTTTCCGGTACTCTGCCGGAGGGGGAATCGATCACGGAGGGCTTCTACATCAACCTTGGTGCCCTTCCGATGATGTGTGAGTAGTTTACCACAGACCTAAGGGTCCATAGCTAGTAGCTAGATGGCTTCTTCTCTCTCTTTGATCTTCAATACCATGGTCTCCTTGATGTTCTTGGAGTTCTATCCGATGTAATCTTCTTTTGCGGTGTGTTTGTTGGGATCCGATGAATTGTGAGTTTATGATCAGATTATTCATGAGAAATATTTGAGTCTTCTCCGAACTCTTTTATGCATGATTAAATATAGCTTTGTATTTCTCTCCGATCTATCGATTTGGTTTGGCCAACTAGATTGGTTTATCTTGCAATGGGAGAGGTGCTTTGTGATGGGTTCAATCTTGCGGTGCTCAATCCCAGTGACAGAAAGGGACATGACACGTATTTGTATTGTTGCCATTAAGGATAAAAAGATGGGGTTTATTCATATTGCTTGAATTTGCTTCTCTACATCATGTCATCTTGCTTAAGGCGTTACTCTATTTTTATTAACTTAATACTCTAGATGCATGCTGGATGGCGGTCGATGAGTGGAGTAATAGTAGTAGATGCAGGCAGGAGTCGGTCTACTTGTCTCGGATGTGATGCCTATATACATGATCATTACCATGAATCCGTCATAATTATTTGCTTTTCTATCAATTGCCCAACAGTAATTTGTTTACCCACCGTATGTTTCTGCGCTCGAGAGAGAAGCCTCTAGGGAAAACTATGGCCCCCGGGTCTATCTTTATCATATAAAAAACCTAAAAATACCTTGCTGCAATTTATTTACTTTTATTTAGTTTAGTAATTTACTTTATCAATTTATCTCTATCAGACTTAATCCTTGCAAGTAACCGCTAAGAGGATTGACAACCCTCTAATTCGCGTTGGGTGCAAGTGTTTGCTTTTGTGTGTGTAGGTGCTGTTCACTGAATCTTGCTTGGTTCTCCTACTGGATTGATAACCTTGGTTCTTAACCGAGGGAATACTTATATCTACTATACTGCATCATCCTCTCCTCTTCGGGGAAATACCAACGTAGTCTACAAGTAGCAGGAAGAATTTCTGGCGCCGTTGCCGGGGAGACATCATCAAAATCTATCAAGTACCTTCACAGAACCTATCAATCACTTGCATTTACTTTATTTGCCTTTTATTTGCATTTGCCTCTCGTTTTCATCTCCCCCACTTCTATTTTTTTTTTACAAAAACACAAAAATATTTTATTTGCTTGTTTGCTAGTTTGCTTGCTTTGTCGCGATGTCTCAAGAAAATACAAAATTATGTGACTTTTCCAATGCTAATAATAATGATTTTGTTAGTACTCCTATTGCTCCTCCCGCCACTAGTGCGGAGTCATGTGACATTAATGCTGCCTTGCTTAATCTTGTTATGAAAGAACAATTTTCGTGTAGTCCTAATGAAGATGTTGCATCCCATCTAAATACTTTCGTTGAACTTTGTGATATGCAAAAGAAGAAAGATGTGGATAATGATATTGTCAAATTAAAATTATTTCCATTCTCTCTACGAGACCGTGCTAAAACTTGGTTTTCATCCTTGCCTAGAAATAGTATTGATTCTTGGGATAAATGTAAGGATGCTTTCATTACTAAGTATTTTCCTCCCGCTAAGATTATTTCTTTAAGAAATAAAATTATGATTTTTAAGCAACTTGAGCATGAACATGTTGCACAATCTTGGGAGAGAATGAAATTAATGATAAGAAATTGCCCAACTCATGGTTTGAATTTATGGATGATCATACAAATTTTTTATGTGTGACTAAACTTTGTTTCTAGAAATTTGCTAGACTCTGCCGCAGGTGGTACTTTTATGGAAATTACATTGGGAGAAGCTACAAAACTTCTTGATAAAATTATGACAAATTATTCTCAATGGCACACCGAAAGAACTCCAACTTGTAAGAAGGTAAATTCTGTTGAAGAAATTAATACTTTGAGTGATAAGATGGATGCTTTATTGAAATTGGTTGCTAGTAAAAATGCTCATATTTATCCTAATGATGTGCCATTGTCTACTTTGATTGAGCAAAATAATGATGCTATTGATGTGAATTTTGTCTCTAGAAGTAATTTCAACAACAATGCTTATAGGGGTAATTTCAATGCTAGACCGTTTCCCAGAAATTCCTCTTATAATTATGGCAATCCTTATGGTAATTCTTATAATAATAATAATAGGATGCCCTCTGATCTTAAAAGTAATATTAAATAATTTATTAGTTCTCAAAAGAATTTCAATGCTATGATAGAAGAAAAATTGAATAGAGTTGATGAATTGGATAGGAATATGGATAGAATTGCTCATGATGTGGAAAATCTCAAGACTAAAATTTGGCCATCCAAGCATGATATAAATGAGTCTATTAAAGCTATCTATGTCTCACTTAATGAAAGTAAAGAAAGGACCGCTAGGTTGAGAGCTAAGCGAGAATTTCTAGAAAAAGCGATTCCACCCGGTTTCTATCGTAGTAATGATGAAGATATTAAAATGATTGGTGTCACTCCTATTGAATCATTGTTTAGTAACATAAAACTTGATGAAAAAGGGACTGGAGAAGAGTCAACTTTAGATAGAAGGAGTCCCACATGCTTGGAGGGTGATAATCTTGATCATAAAAATGAAAAAAAGTGGGTTTGGAGAGGTCAAAACTTTAAATAGTAATGCACCCACTACTTTGGATTACAAGGACTTTAATTATGATAGTAGTTCTTTAATTGAGTGTATTTCCTTGTTGCAATCCATGATTAATTCACCAAATGCATATGAACAAAATAAAGCTTTCACTAAACATATCGTAGAAGCCATGATGAAAGCACATGAAGAAAAGCTTGAGTTGGAAGTATCAATTCCTATAAAATTACAAGATGAATGGGAACCTACTATTAAAGTAAAAATTAAAGATTATGAATGTAATGCTCTTTGTGATCTTGGTGCTAGCGTTTCCACTATACCAAAGTCTTTGTGTGATGTGCTAGGTCTCACCGACATGGATCCTTGTTCCCTTAATTTGCATCTTGCGGATTCCTCTATTAGAAAGCCCTTGGGTAGAATAAATGATGTGCTTATTCTTGCAAATATAAATTATGTTCCCGTGGAATTTATTTTTCTTGACATTGAATGCAATCCTTCTTGCCCCATAATACTTGGTAGGCCTTTTCTTCGAACAATTGGTGCTATTATTGATATGAAAGAAGGTAATATAAGATTTCAATTTCCACTAAAGAAAGGGATGGAACACTTTCCTAGAAAAATAATTAAAGCACCTTATGAATCCATTATGAGGGCCACTTATGGAATTAACTTGAAGGATGACAACACTTGAAACTATGCATTATGCCTAGCTAGGGGCATAAAACAATAGCGCTTGTTCGGAGGCAACCCAATGAATAAAATAAAATTTTGCTTTTACCTTCTGTTTTTGATTGTTTGCATGATTATAGCCTCTGTTATGATAGTGTTTTTATGTTTTAATTGGTGTTTGTGCCAAGTAATGCCTTTTGGATGATTTGGAAGATAGTATGATAGATGCTGTTGGAAAACAGAAACTTTTGCGTCCAGTGCTGGAATTTGTAATTTTCTCTAGAGTATCAAAACCTTCTGAATTTTTTACACAAAATTGATATATGAATTTCCCAGATTTTCTAATTTTTCAGAATTTTTGGAGTTACAGAAGTATGACCATAATTCATATCTTTACAGACTATTCTGTTTAGACAGATTCTGTTTTTGTTGCATAGTTTGCTTATTTTGATGAATCTATGCATCGTATCGGGGGGTATGAGTCATGGAGAAGTTGGAGTACAGTATAATTATGCCAATATTAAACATGAATCAATTTACTACAGCACCTAAAGTTTAAGATTTGTTTGTTATACTAATGGATCTCACGAGGTTTCTGTTGAGTTTTGTGTGCTGAAGTTTTCAAGTTTTGGGTGAGACTACGATGGATAAAGGAATAAGGAGCGGCAAGAGCCTAATCTTGGGGATGACCAAGGCACCCCAAGGTAATATTCAAGGAAGACTCAAGCGTCTAAGCTTGGGGATGCCCCGGAAGGCATCCCCTCTTTCGTCTACAATCTATCGGTAACTCACTTGGAGCTATATTTTTATTCATCACATGATATGTGTTTTACTTGGAGCGTCTTGTGATATAGTTTGTTTGCTTTTTAGTTTGTCACAATCATCTTTGCTGAACACACCTTTTTGAGAGGGACACACATTATTCGTGATTTGTTAGAATACTCTATGTGCTTCACTTATATCTTTTGAGCTAGGCAGTTGCTCTAGTGCTTCACTTATATCTTTTAGAGCACGGTGGTGGTTATATTTTAAAGAAATAGTTGTAATCTCATGCTTCACTTATATCTTTTTGGGAGTCTCATGATAGCAATGGTAATATGCACGGGTTATGAATTTGGTCTTGATATGATAGGTATTCAAGTGGGATATAATAAAAACTTTCATGTAGATCACTGAATATGATAAATTTGATTCCTTGCAATAGTTTTGCGATATTAAGATGGTAATATGGGGGAGGTATTAGTAGATAATTGTGGTTTAGTAAGAATATTGTGTTAAGGTTTGTGATTCCCGAAGCATGCATGTATGATCTGTCGTTATGCTAAGAAGTTGGAGCATGATTTATTATTGATTGTCTACCTTATGAGTGGCGGTCGGGGACGAGCGATGGAACTTGTCCTACCAATCTATCCCTTTAGGGGCATGCGTAGTAGTACTTTGCTTCGAGGGCTAATAAACTTTCGCAATAAGTATGTGAGTTCTTTATGACTAATGTGAGTCCATGGATTATACGCACTCTCACCCTTCCGCAATTTGCTAGCCTCTTCGGTACCGTGCATTGCCCTTTCTCACATCGAGAGTTGGTGCAAACTTCGCCGGTGCATCCAAACCCCGTGATACGATACGCTCTATCACACATAAGCCTCTTTATATCTTCCTCAAAACAGCCACCATACCTACCTATCATGGCATTTCCACAGCCATTCCGAGATATATAGCCATGCAACTTCCACCGTTCCGTTTTTATGACACACATCATCATTGTCATATTGCTTTGCATGATCATATAGCTGACATAGTATTTGTGGCTTAGCCACCATTCATCATTTTTATACATGTTACGCTAACATCATTGCACATCCTGGTACATTGCCAGAGGCATTCATATAGAGTCATATTTTTTGTTCTAGTATCGAGTTGTAATGTTGAGTTGTAAGTAAATAGAAGTGTGATGATCATCATTATTAGAGCATTGTTCCAGTGAGGAGAGGATGATGGAGACCATGATTCCCCCACAAGTCGGGATGAGACTCCGGACGAAAAAAAAGAGGCGAAAAAGAGCCATGAAAATAAAAGAGAGAAAAAGAGAGAAGGGGCAATGTTACTATCCTTTTCCACACTTGTGCTTCAGAGTAGCACCATGTTTTTCATATAGAGAGTCTCCTATTTTGTCACTTTCATATACTAGTGGGAATTTTTCATTATAGAACTTGGCTTGTATATTCCGATGACGGGCTTCCTCAAATGCCCGAGGTCTTCATGGGCAAGCATGTTAGATGCACACCCACCTAGTTTTCATGTTGAGCTTTCATACACTTATAGCTCTTAGTGCATCCGTTGCATGGCAAACCCTACTCCTCACATTGACATCATTTGATGGGCATCTCCATATCCCGTTGATTAGCCTCGTTGATGTGAGACTATCTTCTTATTTTTGACTTCTCTTATTTATCCCTACCACCACACTCTATTCCACCCATAGTGCTATATCCATGGCTTGCGCTCATGTATTGAGTGGGAGTTGAAAAAGTTGAAGCGCGTTAAAAAGTATGAACTAATTGCTCGGCTTGTCATCGGGGTAGTGCATGATAAATACTTTGTGTGAAGAAGATGGAGCATGACGGGATTATATGATTTTGTAGGGATAACTTTCTTTAGCATTTTTATTTTGAAAGACATGATTGTTTATTAGTATGCCTGAGTATTGATGTCTTTATATCAAATTATAGACTATTGCTTTGAATCATTTGGATCTTATTATTCATACCGTAAAAGAGATTACATGATGAAACATGATAGGTAGCATTCCACATCAAAAATTCTGTTTTTATCATTTACCTACTCGAGGATGAGCAGGAATTAAGCTTGGGGATGCTTGATACGTCTCCAACATATATATTATTTTTGATTGTTGCATGCTATTATAGTATCAATCTTGGATGTTTTTATATGCAATTATATATCATTTTTTGGGACTAACCTATGAACCTAGTGCCCAGTGCCAGTTGCCGTTTTGTGCTTGTTTTTGACTTTTCAGAGAATCAGTACCAAACGAAGTCCAAATGCCACAAAACTTTTTGGAGATTTTTTTCTGGACAAAAGAGGCCCTGGAGACTTGGAGAGGAGGCCAGAAGGTTCATGAAGCCTCCACAAGGCAATAGGGCGCGATCCCAGGGGGCGCCCTGATGCCTTATGGGGCCCACGTGGCTCCGTTGACCTAATTCCACTCCTATAAATTCACAAATATTCGGAAACAATCAGAGAGCCAGAAGAAAAAACCTTTCTGCCGCCGCAAGCCTCTGTTCTTCGGCGATCCCTTCTGGAGGCCTTTTCCGGTACTCTGCCGGAGGGGGAATCGATCACGGAGGGCTTCTACATCAACCTTGCTACCCTTCCAATGATGTGTGAGTAGTTTACCACAGACCTACGGGTCCATAGCTTGTAGCTAGATGGCCTTTTCTCTCTCTTTGATCTTCAATACCATGTTCTCCTTGATGTTCTTGGAGTTCTATCCGATGTAATCTTCTTTTGCGGTGTGTTTGTTGGGATACGATGAATTGTGAGTTTATGATTAGATTATTCATGAGAAATATTTGAGTCTTCTCTGAACTCTTTTATGCATGATTAAATATAGCTTTGTATTTCTCTCCGATCTATCGATTTGGTTTGGCCAACTAGATTGGTTTATCTTGCAATGGGAGAGGTGCTTTGTGATGGGTTCAATCTTGCAGTGCTCAATCCCAGTGACAGAAAGGGACATGACACATATTTGTATTGTTGCCATTAAGGATAAAAAGATGGGGTTTATTCATATTGCTTGAATTTGCTTCTCTACATCATGTCATCTTGCTTAAGGCGTTACTCTGTTTTTATTAACTTAATACTCTAGATGCATGCTGGATAGCCGTCGATGAGTGGAGTAATAGTAGTAGATGCAGGCAGGAGTCGGTCTACTTGTCTCGGATGTGATGCCTATATACATGATCATTACCATGAATCCGTCATAATTATTTGCTTTTCTATCAATTGCCCAACAGTAATTTGTTTACCCACCGTTTGTTTCTGCGCTCGAGAGAGAAGCCTCTAGTGAAAACTATGGCCCCCGGGTCTATCTTTATCATATAAAAAACCTAAAAATACCTTGCTGCAATTTATTTACTTTTATTTAGTTTAGTAATTTACTTTATCAATTTATCTCTATTAGACTTAATCCTTGCAAGTAACCGCTAAGAGGATTGACAACCCTCTTATTTGCGTTGGGTGCAAGTGTTTGCTTTTGTGTGTGTAGGTGTTGTTCACTGGATCTTGCTTGGTTCTCCTACTGGATTGATAACCTTGGTTCTTAACTGAGGGAAATGCTTATCTCTACTATACTGCATCATCCTCTCCTCTTCGGGGAAATACCAACGCAGTCTACAAGTAGCACGCCGCGCTCCTTTGAGGCGACCGGCGAGCTCGGCCATTCCCTCCGAAATGTTTTCATCTAGCCATATGCCTTAAAGGCACTCTTCATGGATCTTTGGGATAGTTCATGAAGTTCTACAAGCTCCTTTATCGCTTCCCTCGGAGAGGAGTCATCATCATCGGGCAGCCGACCCTTCAAGGCAGCTGCACAGATAAAAGACTCAGAAGGTCAGATGTGATAAGATGCGACAATTAACTAACATTCGCAGTACAGCCCGCTTACCGGATATCGATCCACTTATTTCCTTGTTCTGACCCTCTGACGTGGACAATTGGGCCTTTAACCTCTCAATTTCGAGGGCTTGCTGCTCGTTGGTGGCCTTGAGCTTATTGCAATCATCAATTCTTCGAGATAGCACGCTATGGCCAGCCTGTTCTTGCGATTCGGCATACTGCAGGGCTTCTCAACCATCCTTCAGATCCTTTTCAAGTTGACCAATGGTTTCCGCTGCTATCAACATAATACCTATTAATGGCGTACACTGGTGCATTTGGTAATAAAGAGTATTCGATACTCACCATGGGCTTCCCTTGTAAATTTCTTAACAGCATCAAGTTCGGACTTCGCCACCTTGAGCTCCTCGGCTAACTGGCCATTTTTAGTCCGAACAGTCTGTTTTCAAAAAAGGGGGTTATGATGTCGTGATAGACATAGTTGGATCCTTAAATCGGCTTCTCGTGTCCAATTTAAAGCTCGGGGGCTACTGGGCTTCGCGCTTCTTCTTCAAAGGTTATAAAACTTATTGATCCACTCGTTGGATATTATATCCATCCAGTGTCTCGGGGGCTACTGGAGATCACAATGTTTTTTTTATGCCAATTGATCCTCAAAATGTTCCTTAATGCGATCGGATGATATGTTTTCCTTCGAAGGAACACATATTCATCCACCCGAAGGGCTACTGGGCTCATTGAAGAGATTTGTTGTCAAAACACCTTATTAAAAGGATTACCTGAAGACTGGAGGATAGCATGCCCACCGTATCCTCAAAACCCACTCGAGCAGCCCCAAGGTAGGCGTCCACCGCATTGAGGGCACTAAATTCCTGACTAGAAAAGACAGGATGCCTCAGGGACGTTTTCTTTCGCCGATGATGCATTGCACTCACCACCTTGGAATTGGTAGCCGAATACGCTCCCAAGGTCTCTGGTTGAGGGTCCTCGGGAGTAACATTGGGAGGGGGCGCGCGGGCGGTGTCTGTCCTCGGCACCGTGGAACTCCGATTCACCACACTATCTGTTGGAGGTGTTCGGACAGAGGGCCTGCACTTCATTAAAACTCGTCTGTTGGAAGCACATGGCGACTCTATTAAGAAAGTCACTATAGTAAACGCTTACCTATTTAAGAAGGGTCCAACCTGTATCGCCTCCTCGGCAGCTTGTTGTCAAGCCCCACTCTGGGTACCCCCTGCCTGATTCCCATGAAGGATCAGGTTGGTTTTCCGACGAGTAGAGCGGCGACCCATGGGGAGAGAAGTCAGAGTGCTCCGGGCCGTAGGAGTGGCTAATCTTACCATGGAAGACGGCAGAGCCCCTAGTAAATCAAGAAGAAGAGCCACCTTGGAGCCGTCAACGCTTTCTTGATAAAAGAACCCATCTTCAAAAATAAGGGAGAACTCGGAATCCTCCTGAAAACCAGGGTCCTTGTTGCGAGCATAGGACTCCGGCTATGGAGCCGGACAGTTCACCGTCTCAACCAAATGCTTCCACCCCTGCTTGTATATGTTGAACATCTGGTCAGATGTATGAATACACTGTTCAGATGGACAAAGTGTTTTAAAAGAAACTCACCGCTTCGACGGGACGATGGTAGGAGAGGCCGTCCAGGAATTTCATCTAGTCACTTTCATCATGTTTGTTTGATTCGCGTTCGCTACTTTGATAATTTGATATGTGGGTGGATCGGTGCTTGGGTGTTGTTCTTACTTGAACAAGCCTCCCACTTATGATTAACCCCTCTCGCAAGCATCCGCAACTATGAAAGAAGAATTAAGATAAATCTAACCATAGCATTAAACATATGGATCCAAATCAGCCCCTTACGGAATAGCGCATAAACTAGGGTTTAAGCTTCTGTCACTCTAGCAACCCATCATCTAATTACTACTCCACAATGCATTCCCTTAGGCCCAAAGATGGTGAAGTGGCATGTAGTCGACGTTCACATGACACAGCTAAGAGAATCAACAACATACATATCATCAAAATATCGAACGAATGCCAAATTCACATGATTACTTATGACAAGACTTCTCACATGTCCTCAAGAACAAAAGTAACTACTCACACATCATATTCATGTCCAAGATCAGAGGGGTATTGAATAGCATAATGGATCTGAACATATAATCTTCCACCAATTAAACCAACTAGCATCAACTACAAGATGTAATCAACACTACTAGCAACCCGCAGGTACCAATCTGAGGTTTTGAGACAAAGATTGAATACAAGAGATGAACTAGGATTTGAGATGAGATGGTGCTGATGAAGGTGTTGATGAAGATTAGTCCTCCCACGATGAGAGGATCGTTGGTGATGTTGATGGCTTCGATTTCCCACTCCTGGAGGGAAGTATCCCCGGCGGAATCGCTCCGCCGGAGAGCAAAAGTGCTCCTGCCCAAGTTCCGCCTCGAGACGGCGGTGCTCCGTCCCAAAAGTCTTCTCCTTATTTTTTCTAGGGAAAATGGGCTTATATACCAGAAAATGGGCACCGAAGGCTGGCCAGGGGCCCCACAAGCCACCAGGGCGCGCCTGGGGGGGGGGGGTGTGGTGGCGCGCCCTGGTGCCTCGTGGGCACCTGGGTGGCCCCCTCTGGTACTTATTTCGTCGAATATTTTTTATTTATTCCAAAATAAATCTCCGTGAAATTTTAGCTCATTTGGAGATGTGCAGAATAGGTATCTCTTTCATAGCTTTTTCAGGTCCAGAATTCCCGCTGCCGGCAATCTTCCTCCTTATGTAAATCTTCCATATTAAGAGAGAAAAGGCATTAGAAGTGCTCCACAAAGTGTTATATTGATTAAAAACACTATAAATAACAGTAGTAAAACATGATGCAAAATGGACGTATCAACTCCCCCAAGCTTAGACCTCGCTTGTCCTCAAGCGAAAGCCGATATCGATAACCATGTCCACATGTTTAGAGAGAGAGGTGTCGATAAAAACAAAATACGGACATAGTAGCATCATGATCATTATTATAACAGCAATATTCATTATCATAAAACTTCTCATGAGCAAGTAACAATTCATCACAACAACGAAGTATAAGCTATAAACTTTCTTGAAAACTAACAAACTATGTTCTCAGTCAACAATGCAATTGCAATTCATCATATTTTCAGGAAGGGTCTCATGTAGGAGATTTTTGGCAAGTCCACATACTCAACCATCATTTAGTCTTCTATGATTGCTAACACTCACACCATATATATGGAGCAAAAAGTTTCAGCCAGACACATAGAAAGATAGGGGCTTATAATTTCGCCTCCCAACTTATTTACCTCAAGGGTAATGTCAACAATAATAACTCATGATTACTCATATCCAACTGGATATATATGCCTAGATCTTCCCGACCACATGATTCTTGCAAAAGAGAAAAAATAAAAAGGAATAGAGGAGAACACTATTGACTCTTGCATAAAAAGTAAATACATAAAAGTAAAAGATAGGCCCTTCGCAGAGGGAAGCAGAAGTTGGCATGCGCTTTTTGTTGTTGGATGGATGCACAAGCTCTTAATGCAAAGGAACGTCACTTTATATTGCCCCTTGTGATAGCAACCTTTATTATGCAGTCCGTCGCTTTTATTTCTTCACCATCACAAGTTCGTACAAAGCTTATTTTCCCTTACAATAAAAGTTCATACATATTTAGGAGCAATTTTTATTGCTTTATGCACCGATGAAAACTTACTTGAAGGATCTTATTCAACCCATTGGTAGATATAATGGACTCTCATGACATGAAACTGGGTTTAAGGGTTTTGGATGCACAAGTAGTATCTCTACTTGGTGCGGATTTTTGGCTAGCAAAGATATTGGGCAAGCACCACATGTTGGAGGATCTATGACAATATAACTTCTATGTGAATATAAGCAAAAATAATTCATTACATTGTCTTCCTTGTCCAACGTCAACAATTTGACATAAAATACTCAATGGGGGCTCACAATCATAAAAGATGTCCAAGATAGTGTATTTGCACGTGAATCTTCTCTTCCCTTATTAATTTTTTCATGAATTGCACCATTGACCAATGCTATGTTTGTTAACTTTCAATAAATTTTACCACTTATACTTTTATTTATGTAATGTCTTTACTTTCCATAAGATTAGCATATGATCTTTTTCATTATTTTCATTGCTAGGATTGAAACATAAAAGTAAAGAAGCAAAAACTCAAACTACTCTTTATTATATAACTCTCAACTCAATTACATAGATAGATAGATCATGAAACTAGCACTCGAAAATAGATCATACTAAACTTTTATTCAACTAGATCACGAAATAACTAAGGATCGAACTAAAAATAGGTAAAGATAATAAAGGTGATGGTGATACGATACCGGGGCACCTCCCCCAAGCTTGGCACAAGCCAAGGGGAGTGCCCATACCCATGTACTCAAGTTTCCTTCTTCGGTGATGATGGTGATGGTGAAGTGGTGGGCTTGTCCTCCATGACATTAATTAGGATCTCCTTTAGGCTATGGATTTCTCGGAGCACATGCTGTATCATCTCTGTATTCCTTTGGACTCCGGCCATAATATGCTTATTCTCTGGGCCCCAAGCATTCTTTCCTGCATCACTTTCACTTGGATGAGAGATGTCCCAATTGGAGGGTATGTGCATACGAGGAGTATTTTCAACCCCATAATTGTGAACCAAATTATGAAAATTGTTCCGATGTAACCTGTGTAAGGGCCTTCTAGGGGAAGCCCTTCTTGTACCTCTGGATTCATATGGCCTGTAGTACTTCTCACGGCTTGATGAGGGTTCGGGATTGTGGAGATGCCGGCAAGGGTGCCCCTCTCGAAAGCCGGAGGGTGGACCTCGAGCGAATCTCCATCATCTTCTTCCATGGTAACCTCTCCTTCCTCCCCCGTCCTGAGCTCCATCTGCATCAACCATGCATCGTCTCCCACATTGTTGGAGGAAGAGGGAGACATGATGCCTGGCCTCGAAATCTGACAGAAAACAGCACGAGACAAGAACAGAGGGTATTTCTGCGATACGGTGGTCAAAACGACCGGGAGTATATATAAAGAATTTTTATCTTGCAAAACAAGTAATCCAGAAGAAAACGGAGTCGGGAAGGCTCACGAGGGGCCCACGAGCCACCAGGGCGCGCCTGGGGGGGTGGAGCTCCCAGGTGCCTCATGTGCTCCTCATGGGTCCCCACGGCTGTTTCTTATTTTTGTATTTTTTCTAATATTCCAAAACTGACAGAAAGTATTTTTATGGAATTTTTGGAGTCGGTTTGCTTACCGTATCACGTACCTCTTCCTTTTCAGGGTTCTGGAGTGTTCTGGAAGGTCTCTCTTATGTATTCCTCCGGTGTCATTGTTTCAATAATATTAGTTTCAACATTAATGGGAGTACCTGAAATATAATGCTTAATTCTTTGCCCATTCACCACACTCGGATTAGTGCCTTCGGAGTTGTTTATTTTGATGGCTCCGGAGCGATAAACTTCTTCGATGATATATGGTCCTTCCCATTTAGAGAGAAGTTTTCCTGCAAAGAATCTCAAATGAGAATTGTACAATAGAACATACTCACCCACTTTGAATTCCCATTTTTGAATTCTTTTATCATGCCATCTTTTGACCTTTTCTTTAAACAATTTGGCATTTTCATAAGATTGGGTTCTCCATTCATCTAGTGAGCTAATATCAAATAACCTCTTTTCACCGGCAGGTTTGAAATCATAATTGAGTTCTTTAAATGCCCAATATGCTTTTTGTTCTAACTCAAGAGGTAAATGACATGCTTTTCCAAAAACCATTTTATAAGGAGACATACCCATAGGATTTTTATAAGCGGTTCTATAAGCCCATAATGCACCGTCAAGTTTCTTAGACCAATTCTTTCTAGATATATTGATGGTTTTTTGCAAAATTAATTTTATTTATCTATTGCTCAATTCAACTTGACCACTAGATTGAGGGTGATAGGGAGATGCAATTCTATGGTTGACATCATATTTAGGAAGCAGTTTACGAAATGCACCACGAATAAAATGTGAACCACCATTAGTCATTAAATATCTAGGGACTCCAAACCTCGGGAAAATAACTTCTTTAAGCATTTTATTAGAAGTGTTGTGATCAGCACTACTAGTTGGAATAGCTTCTACCCACTTAGTAACGTAATCAACAGCAAGTAAAATATGTGTATACCCATTGGATTTAGGAAAACGTCCCATATAATCAAATCCCCAAACATCAAATGGTTCAATAACAAGTGAATAATTCATAGTCATTTCCTGACGTCTACTAATATTGCCAATTCTTTGACATTCATCACAAGATAAGACAAACTTACGAGCATCCTTGAAAAGAGTAGGCCAATAAAAACCAGATTGTAAAACCTTGTGTGCAGTTCGGTCTCCCGCATGGTGTCCTCCATAAGTCTCGGAGTGACACTTACGTAGGATTTGTTCCTGTTCATGCTCAGGTATACAACGTCTCATAATACCATCTACTCCTTCTTTATATAGATGTGGGTCATCCCAAAAGTAATGTGTTAAATAGAAGAAAAACTTTTTCTTTTGTTGGTATGTGAAACTAGGTGGTATAAATTTAGCAACAATATAATTTGCATAGTCTGCATACCAAGGAGTATTACGAGAAGCATTTATGATAGCTAATTGTTCATCAGGAAAATCATTATTAATAGGAAGCGGGTCATCAAGAACATTTTCCATTCTAAACAAATTAGCAGCTACGGGGTTCTCAGCACCCTTCCTATCAGTAATATGCAAGTCAAATTCTTGTAGCAAAAGAACCCACCTAATGAGTCTAGGTTTAGCATCTTTCTTTTCCATATGGTATTTAATAGCAGCATGATCGGTGTGAACAGTAACCTTGGAATCAACACTATATGATCTGAATTTATCACATGCAAACACAACTTCTAGAAATTCTTTCTCAGTAGTAGCATAATTTCTTTGAGCACTGTCTACGGTTTTACTAGCATAATGGATAACATTTAATTTCTTATCAACTCTCTATCCTAGAACAGCACCAACAACATAATCACTAGCATCACACATAATTTCAAAAGGCAAGTTCCAATCAGGTGGTTGAACAATGGTGCAGAGGTTAAGGCTTTCTTAAGTGTTTCAAAGGCTTCTACGCAATCATCATCAAAAATAAATGGAACATCTTTTTGCAAGAGATTGGTAAGAGGTCTAGAAATTTTAGAGAAGTCTTTAATAAACCTTCTATAGAAACCAGCATGACCTAGGAAACTTCTTATACCTTTAATATCTTTAGGACATGGCATTTTCTCAATAGCATCAACCTTAGCTTTATCAACTTCAATACCTCTTTCAGAAATTTTATGCCCAAGGATTATACCTTCATTAACCATAAAGTGGCAGTTCTCCCAATTCAAGACAAGATTAGTTTCTTCACATCTCTGCAAAAGTCGATCAAGGTTGCTTAAACAATCATCGAAAGAAGTTCCATAAACGGAGAAATCATCCATGAAAAACCTCAACAATCTTTTCACAAAAGTCAGAGAATATAGTAGTCATACATCTTTGAAAGGTAGCGGGTGCATTACATAAACCAAAAGGAATACGACGATAGGCATAAGTTCCAAAAGGACAAGTAAAGGTGGTTTTCTCTTGGTCTTCAGGTGATACAGGTATTTGAGAAAAACCAGAATAACCATCTTGGAAACAAAAGTGTGTATGCTAAGACAATCTTTCAAAAATTTGATCAATAAAAGGTAAGGGGTAATGATCTTTTCTAGTGGCTTTGTTTAATGTCCTAAAATCAATTGCCATCCTATAACCAGTTACAATTCTTTGTGGGATGAGTTCATTTTTATCAGTAGGAACAACAGTGATGCCTCCTTTCTTAGGGACACAATGAACGGGACTTACCCATCTACTATCAGATGTGGGATAGATTATACCTGCTTCCAGAAGCTTTAATATTTCATTTCTTACCACCTCCTTCATCTTAGGAATTAATCGTCGTTGGTGGTCGACAACTAGTTTAGCATCAGGCTCCATATTAATTTTGTGCTGACATAGAGTGGGACTAATGCCCTTAAGATCATCAAGATTATATCCAATAGCAGTGCGGTGCTTCCTCAGAGTTTTTAATAATCTCTTTTCTTCATGCTCTGAAAGGTTAGCACTAATAATAACAGGATATATCTTCTTTTCATCTAGATAAGCATATTTCAATGTATCAGGCAATTGTTCCTGTTCGAATACAGGGTCACCCTTAGGTGGAGGAGGGCCTCCAAGAGTTTCAACATGTAAATTGTGTTTAAGGATAGGTGGTTGATCAAAGAACATTCTATCTATTTCATTTGTTTCATTCATATGCATATCATTTTCATGGTCTCGCAAATATTGTTCTAACGGATCAGTAGGAGGTATGGCAATAGAAGCAAGACCAATAGTTTCATCTTTACTAGGCAATTCTTTATCACGGGGTTGTCTACGAAACTTGGAGAAATTAAACTCATGAGACATACCACCAAAGTTAACACTAACAGTTTCTTTAGCGCAATCAATCTTAGCATTAACAGTGTTCAAGAAAGGTCTACCAAATATAATGGGACAAAAGTCATATTGTGGAGAACTGAGGACCAGAAAATCAGTAGGGTATTTTATTTTTCCACACAAGACTTCAACATCTCTAACGATCCCAAGCGGTGTAATGGTATCTCTGTTTGCAAGTTTAATAGTAACATCAATGTCCTCTATTTCAATAGGTGCAATATCATTCATAATTTCTTGATATAAAGTAAACGGAATAGCACTCACACTAGCACCCAAATCACATAAGCCATGATAACAATGATCTCCTATTTTAACAGAGACAACAGGCATGCCTACTACAGGTCTGTTTTTATCTTTAGGATCTAGTTTAGCAATTCTAGCTGCTTCATCACAGAAGTAAATAACATGCCCATCTATATTATCGACCAAGAGATCTTTAACCATAGCAACATTATGTTCAACTTTAATTTGTTCAGAGGGTCTAGGTGCTCTAATATTACTTTTGTTAATCACAGTTGAAACTTTAGCATGTTCCTTAATCCTAACAGGAAAAGGTTGTTTCTCAATATAAGCAGTAGGCACAACTGGGTCAACATGGTAAACAATTGTTTCTTCTTTAACACTAACGGGTTCCTCAATCTTTTTTTTAAAAGGGGGGGTGATATTTAAACCACTTCTCCTTAGGGAGATCAACATGAGTAGCAAATGATTCACGAAAGGAGGCTACTATCTCAGAGTCAAGTCCATATTTAGTGCTAAACTTATGAAAAGCATCGGTATCCATAAAAGATTTAACACAATCAAACTCAAGTGTTATACCTGACTCATTACCTTTGTCGAGTTCCCAATCTTCAGAGTTGCATTTAATTCTTTCCAGAAGATCCCATCTGAATTCAATAGTTTTCTTCATAAAGGAGCCAGTCGAGGAAGAATCGAGCATGGTTTGATCATCATGAGAAAGCCGAGCATAAAAATTATGTAAGATAATTTCTCTTGAGAGCTCATGATTGGGGCATGTATGCAAAATGTACTTAAGCCTCCCCCAAGCTTGAGCGATGCTTTCTCCTTCACGAGGCCAAAAATTATATATATAATTCCGATCACGATGAACCAAATGCATAGGATAAAATTTCTGGTGGAATTCCGGTTTCAATCGGTTCCAATCCCATGTATCATTATCATCGCATAGCCTATACCATGTCAATGCCTTTCCCTCCAAAGATAAAGGGAATACTTTCTTCTTAACTCCATCTCCGGATAAACCTGCAAGCTTAAACAATCCACAAATTTCATCCACATAGATCAAGTGCATATCAGGATGTACCGTTCCATCTCCTGCATAAGGATTAGCTAGCAGTTTCTCTATCATACCCGAAGGAATCTCATAATAAATATTTTCAGTAGGTGCAGTAGGTTGAGGAGCAACTCTTTGTGCTTCCAGTTGAGGTGAAGATACCCTAAACAAACCCCTCAAAGGATTACTTTCCATAGTGACAGGTGACAATAAATTTCTGCATGTAATATAAATGTTTCCTTACCAAATTCCACTCACCAAAGGCGCTTCACTCCCCGGCAACGGCGCCAGAAAAGAGTCTTGATGACCCACAAGTATAGGGGATCAATCGTAGTCCTTTCGATAAGTAAGAGTATCGAACCCAACGAGGAGCAGAAGGAAATGACAAGCGGTTTTCAGCAAGGTATTTTCTGCAAGCACTGAAATTATCGGTAACGAGTACTTTGATAGCAAGATAATTTGTAACAGGTGACAAGTAGCAATAGTAACTAAGGTGCAGCCAGGTAACCCAATCCTTTTGTAGCAAAGGACAGGCCAAAACAATCTCTTATAATAAGCAAAGCGTTCTCAAGGACACATGGGAATTTCATCTAGTCACTTTCCTCATGTTTGTTTGATTCGCGTTCGCTACTTTGATAATTTGATATGTGGGTGGATCGGTGCTTGGGTGCTGTTCTTAGTTGAACAAGCCTCCCACTTATGATTAACCCCTCTCGCAAGCATTCGCAACTATGAAAGAAGAATTAAGATAAATGTAACAATAGCATTAAACATATGGATCCAAATCAGCCCCTTACGGAATAGCGCATAAACTAGGGTTTAAACTTCTGTCACTCTAGCAACCCATCATCTAATTACTACTCCACAATGCATTCCCTTAGGCCCAAAGATGGTGAAGTGTCATGTAGTCGACGTTCACATGACACCACTAAGAGAATCAACGACATACATATCATCAAAATATCGAACGAGTGCCAAATTCATATGATTACTTATGACAAGACTTCTCCGATGTCCTCAAGAACAAAAGTAACTACTCACACATCATATTCATGTCCAAGCTCTGAGGGGTATTGAATAGCATAATGGATCTGAACATATAATCTTCCACCAATTAAACCAACTAGCATCAACTACAAGATGTAATCAACACTACTAGCAACCCACAGGTACCAATCTGAGGTTTTGAGACAAAGATTGAATACACGAGATGAACTAGGATTTGAGATGAGATGGTGCTGATGAAGATGTTGATGAAGATTAGTCCTCCCACGATGAGAGGATCGTTGGTCATGTCGATGGCTTCGATTTCCCCCTCCCGGAGGGAAATATCCCCGGCGGAATCGCTCCACCGGAGAGCAAAAGTGCTCCTGCCCAAGTTCCACCTCGAGACAGCGGCGCTCCGTCCCAAAAGTCTTCTCCTTATTTTTTTCTATGGAAAATGGGCTTATATACCCGAAAATGGGCACCGGAGGCTAGCCAGGGGCCCCACAAGCCACCATGGCGCGCCTGGGGGGGTGGCGCGCCCTGGTGCCTCGTGGGCACCTGGGTGGCCCCCCTGGTACTTCTTTCTTCCAATATTTTTATTTATTCCAAAATAAATCTCCATGAAATTTCAGCTCATTTGGAGATGTGCGGAATAGGTATCTCTGACATAGCTTTTTCAGGTCCAGAATTCCTGCTGCCGGCAATCTTCCTCCTTATGTAAATCTTGCATATTAAGAGAGAAAAGGCGTTAGAATTGCTCCACAAAGTGTTATATTGATTAAAAACACTGTAAATAACAGTAGGAAAACATGATGCAAAATGGACGTATCAATGATGGTTAGGCCATTGCGAGCAAGGCAGGATACCTGAGCTGCAAGGTGAGCCACCTCGGCGTCATCTCTATGAGATGGACTCCTCGGCCGCCAATTCAGATGCTTCCTCGAAGGCGTGGGGGAAAAAGCAGGGAGCCCGGAGGGGACTGGGTCATAAAGGGGGACATCGGCGATATAAAACCATTCAGAGGCCCATGTCTCGGCGTCCTCTTTAGCGGCGCCGAGGAGGTAGCCAGCCCCAGCAATTCGGCAAACCACGGCCCCTCCGACCTTGTGAATCTTCCCATCTCGGGAGCAGGGCATCAACCAAAAGTATTTCCTCCACAAGCCAAAGTGGGCCTCGCAGCCCAGCTACATCTCGCAGAGGCCGACGAAACCCGCGATGTGCAGGATGGAATTGGGGGTGAGATGGTGGAGTTGGATCCCGTAAAACTCTAGAAGACCCCTAAGGAATGGATGGATAGGAAATCCAGGACCTGGTAGAAGGAAAGGAACAAAACGGACTCGTTCCTCCCCATTTGGTGTGGGATAATTATCGACGTGCACCTTGCTGTCAATGGACATCAAGCCAGGGCGAGCGGACGTGAGGTTAGAATCGGGCAAATAATCCTGAGTAGCGAGCCGGTCTAGTTGGAGACGGGTGATGGAGCAACTACCCCATTCATCCGGAAGAGGCCTGTGGGGACGCTTCGACGAGCTCGTGGCGCCTGACATTGTGAAAGCTTTTTTGAGCTTGTTAGGAAGAATGTCATGCCGGGGCGACATGGGGAAATGTTGGGGTAGAACATTCATTGTGGCCCTAGCCAGTTAAATACCCCGAAAGGTCAAGCAATAAGGGACGTTTCGACATCCCACTATCAATGCGCCCGTTCACTAGTCGCACGAAGATCAAGTAAAATTGTAAAATAATTCTTGGACCACATTTGATGGGTCCCTTATGTCTGTCCCCGCAACAAGTCTTCAGACTGCTTGGGGGTAAAGATTTTCTGGTCCCACGTATGTGGGAGCACAGACTCTCGAGTCGAGGAAGTTTTAAAAGACCTCGGATCCGAACATAAATCGACAAGGGAGGAACTCGCCTGCCAAGCCGAAGAAACTATTTCCAAGCATGAAGATGCAGTCTTCAGCTTCGAAGACCAGTTCAGGGGCTACTGAGGGTGTCCTGGACTAAGGGGTACTAACCTATACGGCCCACAATCCATGGGCTGGGCTCATGGCCCGTCGATCACTAGAAGGAAGGACAACCACGGCCACGAACCTCGGCGTAATTAAGATGGAAACCTCCAAAGACTTGGCGTGTACTTCAAGGATTGCCCTGCGGCCGACGGATCGATAACCGACCATGTGTAACCTAGGAACCCCCGGTGCATATATACGCCGAGGGTTTTAGTCTTTAGGGACACAATTGCCAACCTTAGGGTTTAGAACACAATCATACGATCTCGAGGTAGATCATCTTGTACTCTGTACTCCATCATTGCAATATAATCAAAGCAGGAGTAGGGTTTTACCTCTTCGAGAGGGCCCGCACCTGGGTGAACACCGCGTCCCTTTTCCTCCTGTTACCATCGATCTCAATTGCACAGCTCGGGACCCCCTACCCGAGATCCGCCCGTTTCAGCACCGACATACGTAGCACTTCTCGACGACCGCAACATCTCATCAGCGACCTCGTCACCCGTGGTCGGTTACATGGCATGGGATTCAATGAACCAGCAGCAGAAGCTCTAACGGGGTCCTATACCAGGGGTGGCTCATGACCAGGAGCCCGACCTCATCCAAGACACAGGGCCCACTAGGCCCAGATCAAGGATCAAACCCTAGGAGGCGAGAACATCTTCATGAACTCCAAGAATAGAGGGCGGCAGCGCCCCAGATCGCATCTGGCATGTAAACCCTAGACCTCTCCTGCCTATATAAAGGGAGGGCTAGGGTACCCATTGATCACTACAACAGGATGGTCCTAACGCGACACATCAATCAGAGACCCCGCGACCAAACTGTGTGCGATGCATTAATCGCAAACGGTGTCGTACTAAAACCGTCCCCAATAAGACGAACTGTTTGCGATGCCGGAGACATAAAAAATGATTCAGATCAGAGACGCGTGTGCGATACGTGGCATACAGTTGATCCATATGAACTGTTTGCGATAAGACAGAACAACAAACACGATTCAGATTAGAGACGCGTGTGCGATACATGGCATACAGTTGATCCATACGAACTGTTTGCGATAAGATAGAACAACAAACACGGTCAGCCAAATCGAGGTGTGTGCGATACACGGCATATAGTTCACTCGAATGAACTGTTTGCTATTACCCAACACAACAGAAACGGTCAGGCAGATCAAGGTGTGTGCGATATACGGCATGCGGTTCGCTCAGATGAACTGTTTGCGATTACCCAACACAACAGAAATGGTCAGCCAGATCAAGGAGTCTGTGATATACGGGCACACAATCTAATTAAAAGAATTGTGCGCGATGGTAATAACAAGCGCACACAGTTGATGGAACAAGTCGTGTGCTGACATCGCCAATTGCGGTGCACACGCCACGTACGCATCCGAGAATGCTTGCCCACGTTAATTACACCATCCGGGAATCGTGCCGCACTTCGAAACTGGAACCGTCAAATAATTTTGAGCTTCTTTCCCATCACATTCCAAATTACTCCGATTCACACCGATATGTAAGTGCAAACCTGTTCACACCGATGAAAACCTAAACGTTTTCCCACTTAGCATCTTATTACTAGGTTATAAATACCACATAATCGAAAATGACTGCACATTCCTCCTCAATTCCTCATCAACAAACAAACAAGTCTTCGTCCTTCCTTGCATCTGCCATGGCCCGTGGGAAGAGTTCTTGGTTGGGAAATGACCACGAAGCGGCGAGCGAAGCAACAGAGATGTCCCGCCTGGCCGTGATATCAGCCAAGAGGTCCCGCCGCACCGCCGAAGTAGCACGGAGGTCCCGTCGCGCCGCTAAAGCGGCACTGAGGTCCCACCACACCGCCGAAGCAGCAGAGTGGTCCGGCCGCACCACGGAAGCGGCACAGATGTCCCGCCGCACCGCGGAAGCAGCCGAGAGGTCCTGCCGTGTCGCGGTGGCCTGGATGGATCTATCGCGGGCACTCGAGGGCCCTCACAGGCGCATGCGGGCTATGCTCAATAAGCTGATGGACGATGACATCCTCCGTTGGGCGAAGCTGCAGGAGGAGAGCTATGCCGCGTTGGATAAGACCACTGCGTCATCCGGGGACTACGGGGTGACAAGGTGAGGTTCCACACTGAGCGCGACCTGCTGAGGGCGAAGATCGCCGGCAGGGCAAAGCAGCACGAGGAGACAACTGTCGTGTTAGAGAAGACGGCCATCATGGTCAGGAAACTTATGGACGAGAATGCTAATCTTCGCATCGAGCGTGACATGCTCCTGGAGAAATCCGTGGATGCTCGCATGCGACGGATTGAGGATGTGAAGGAGATCAAGGTGGACGAAATGACGAAGATGGCGTAGTAGATCGAGGTGAAGTAGAGAGCAGCAACCCAGATCATTGTCTGTGTCTTCCTTCTTTTACCCTTGTGTCCTTCGGGCATTGCCGCATGTGGCATCTTTAATTATCTTCCTGAATATGTAAGATAATTATTATTATCCATTGCCATCGTCTTCATATATATCAGTCTTGCTAAATCTCAGTCGATGCTATGTCCGTGAGATCTTACATCAAGATCCGTGCAAAATTTTATTTTTAGATTTTCTTTTCTCTCTCTTAAATCTCAGTCGACTGAGGACTAGCCACACCATTAAAACTGGGGCTCGGGCACCATTAATGGAGAAGTTGGGAGCGAGGTGGGCGGCGGATGGAGGTCAAAGGGCTCGCCTCCTGGTGAGCCTGCGCAGCGGTCTGCTCCACGCCTCCCGTCTACTCAAATAGCTACCCCACACGTCGCCTCCTAGCCAATAAAAATGGGGACGCATGGCGGCACGTAAATGGTTAGTACATCGCCCACGGTTTGAATAGCACTTGTGTTTACGATTGTAACGTGGCAGCTCTTTGTTCCAAAATGACTTTGTTGGTTGTTAATCTGTGCGCCTTCAAAAAATCGGACAATTTTTTTACCACATCATGTTGGTGCCATGTCAAGGCAACATGCCAAGTTTCATGATTTTCAGGCAAGTTTTGGATTTACAGGAATTTAAAAACCAAGTTTGTCAATGTTTTCGGCCGAGCCACGACGCCCAGATGTTTGAAATTCATTCCCATTTCTTGCATGGGACCTAAACATTCACCCAAGGACACATATACAAATTTTCAGCCCATTTTGGTGCAATGGAGCATGTGCCTGTAGTTCAAATTTGAATTATGCACATTAAATGCCTAGAAAACTCAATTAATGTATAAAAAATGCGAAACGAACCCGGAATAATTCCAAATTTTAGCACGAGACTCCTATTGGTCTTTGTTGCCTCTGTAAAAAAATCAAGGTAGGAAGAGGCAGCGTATGTCGTTTCGCCCACAAAGGTGACACATCCCCCTATCGGAACCATGAGCCTTCTTGAGAGAAGCTCCGGTTTATAAGATGCTTATACCAAAACTTGTCCCAAATCGAACAATTTTTTTATCACAGCATGTTGGTGCCATGTCAAGACACCATGCCAAGTTCCATGATTTTTAGGAAATTTTTGGATTTACAGGAATTTAAAAACCAAGTTTCTCATGTTTTCGGCCGAGCCACGACGGCCAGATGTTTGAAATTCATTCCCATTTCTTGTATGGGACCTAAACATTCACCCAAGGATACATATACGATTTTCAACCCATTTTGGTGCACTAGAGCATGTGCATGTAGTTCAAATTTGAATTATGCACATTAAATGCTTAGGAACTCAATAAATGTATAAAAAATGCCAAACGAACCCAGAATAATTTCAATTTTAGCACGACACTCCTATTGGTCTTTGTTGCCTCTGTAAAAAAATCAAGGCAGGAAGAGGCAGCGTATGTCGTTTCGCCCACAAAGGTGACACATCCCCTATCAGAACGATGAGCCTTCTTGAGAGAAGCTCCGGTTTGTAAGAAGCTTATACCAAAACTTGTCTCAAATCGAACAAAATTTTTACCACAACGTGTTAGTGCCATGTCAAGACAGCATGCCAAGTTCCGTGATTTTTAGGCAACTTTTGGATTTACTGGAATTTGAAAACAATGTTTCTCAATGTTTTCGGCCGAGTCACGACGCCCAGATGTTTGAACTTCACTCCCATTTCTTGTATGGGACCTAAACATTCAACCAAGGACACATATACGATTTTTGAACCCATTTTAGTGCACTGGAGCATGTGCCTGCAGTTCAAATTTGAATTATGCACATTAAATGCCTAGAAAACTCAATTAATGTATAAAAAATGCCAAACGAACCCAGAATAATTCCAAATTTTAGCACGACAATCCTATAGTTGCATGTTCACTGCAGATAAATGTTCTAGCAATTCAAACAGCGACCTTTCCTGCCGTAACCCCATTTTGTCTTTCAAATCAAAATGAAAAAATCAATTACACCACAAATAGTTTGTTAGCAACAATCATGTGCGATGCAGTTTAAAATATCTTGGGGCTCCCTCATGTATGGCTTACGCAGGAAGGTTCGTCAGCTACAGTCCACCGGCCGCGCGTCAACCACACTTGCGCGCCAGTTTTTCGCTGCACCATTCGTCAATTTTCGGCAACCGCGGAAATATGTATGTCCCCGCCCCCTCCCCCCACCAAAAGCCACATTTCCACTGCTTCCACCTTCCTTTCCAAGTTCAAACTTTCACTGATTGCTTTGCAGCGCCGCCTTCTTGCCGGTGGCGCTCCTTCCCGTTGTGCGGCCTCGTCCATATAATCAGGTAATCCACACCCCACCCCCATCCTCCTCCTCGTTCTCCATCAAATAAGCCTCGACCTCTGGCGCGACATCTTCCACCCAAATCACTGCCCCATCCTCCAAATAAGCGCCGCCCATAGCCATGGTTCATGCATTATAGCCAGGAGCTCAGGGAGCATCTGGCACCGGTGAAGCAAATCACGGCCGCCCGCGCGGATGAGGTCGCGATTGCTACCATGCGTGCTGACCGCCAGATCTTGGAGGAGCACCTCGCCGTCGAGGCCACCGTCGACCCCTCATGCGCGGACACCGCCACGCGGTTGGCTGCTTTGAACGATAGTTCGTGGTGTTTTCTAAAGGCCGCCTCCGGTGCCTTCTAGTGAATTGTCCTCTGTTATGTTAATATGCAATCTGATCTTCTGAAATGTGATGTTCAGTTAACAGTTTGGTTCATTTGTTGTGATGTTCAGTTAACTGTTTGGTTCAATTTTGAAATGTGATTTTCAATTCCTGTGCGTACAATTTTTTTATTGTTATGCATGTGAGGAATAAAATCGAATTTGGATGTACTCTATACATGAGAAACATACACAAATGCTATATTTCCTAGTAGTTCTTAAGCACGCTAGGCTTGGTTAACTGTATGATCTTCTAGTATATGTTCTATTCTGCAATGTGGTTCTCAGTTAACTGCTTGCTTCATTTGTTGTGGTGTCCAGTTAACTTTTTGGTACAATTCTGCAGTGTGATGTTCATTTGTTGTGGGTACAAGTTTTCATTAATATATTCTACTGATAGTATGCCAACTCTCACTTAAACTGATCAATATCTGCCTTATATGTGTTGCAGGGAAACAATGGGAGGCACTGAGGTTTACCATCGAGGTTTGCACATGCATGGTCCTTTGGCTAATAGCACATTATTGTGCAATTGCAGGAACCATTCTAATATTTAGGTTTTTAACAATTTGGTCTTGCACAATTAGGTCCTACTGTCGGAGGTTTAGACCCACTGTTCGATCCATTTTGCATATGGGGAAATGAGATGGACATGAATATCAGTCAAGTCAAGAAACTCAGAAAGATTGTTAGGATAAAGAAACTAGCGTTGAATAACAACAAGATCTTTGTTTGCACAATGAAGAAGACATCAGTCAACTATAGGATGGTACTAACTCTTTTACCTTGTGTTTTTTCCTATGCGCCATTTCAAAATTTAGAACAGATATTTATGCATATCATTGTTTTCAGTCCTTTCCAAAGCAGTTCACCGATGATTACCTCTCAAACCACCTCCATGGTCAAGAGGCGAGGAAGGTACTCATTCAACACCCATGCTACAATATTGAAGTCTCCCTCAAGAGGACGAAGGTTGGGCGGGCAATCATCTGCAGCCACTGGTGTAAAGTTGCAAGGACATTCAGCATCATTGAAGGCTCAATATTCGCCTTTAGATTCAGCAGTTTTCCAGATGAGATTCCAGATGAGATTCATCTCTCTATATACCATATATGATGCTGCTTTCCAAAGGTTTTAGATGTTGCATGTGAAACTTCGTGTTGTTGTGTAATTGCGTAGCTAGCTATATGCCTATATGGTTTAACTGCGTGCTGAAGCTATGTGATGTTGTACTCTGATGTAATTCAGCTATGAAATCCTGGTTGTTGTAATACGGCTATGAAACATATGGTATATTTGATATGAAATGTCAATTTGATTACTAAATGCATTATCACTAATAGGCCAATTAGCCTGCTTATTGGGTTTTTGAATTGCAGATGGTTTCTCAGACAACACCGTGGGTGATGACCTCAAACAACGCACACAGTTTCTAGAAAGTAGCCGTGTTGGATCAATGAACAATCACACACGCCTTCCGCCCGACAAATGTTTGCGTTAGGCCACCTTGCACAAACGTTTCCACATAAAAATTGTGTGTGATGTACATATGAACGGAAACGTTTTTCTGAGATTCACTGTGTGGAATGTACATACGAACAAAAATGATTGGGCCAGTATAATTGTCTGCGATGGCTCGCCCGATCGCACACGAGCTCTTTTTGCCCCGCGTGTGTGACCGGAGGCCCTATCACCGACGGTTTATGGGTCGTGTGGGAAGGACCCCCCCCCCTATCGCACACACAGGCAAGGCGACGGTTTAGAACTCTGTAGCAGAAAGGGGGTAAAAACCGTTTGTATAACAGCTTGCTGTACCAGTGGATCATCTATCCATATATAGTAAAACTCTTGGTAGAAATCTCATCCACCTTTGTAACCCCTCGCACGAGGTATCCCTCCGTTATGAATCATCAAAACCAGCAGGACATAGGGTATTACTCTCCGGAGGCTCGAACCTGGATAAACCCCTCGTGTGACCTCCGATCCATGTCTTCTAGCTGCGCTTGGACCCCTACCGGGGGATCTGACGATATTTCTCTCCGTCAGTTGGCGTGCCAGGCATTGGCAGTGCTGGCTGGAGACCGATCCTGGATCAGATCTTTATCTGCTTCTGGCGGCCTATCGCCGGGAGGGAGCCTAACCTTCGGCTCCTTAATGTTCGTCGCCAACGAGGCAGGTCGGATTGACATCAGCCCACCGGCCGGCCCCGTCACCTCAGGGTCTCCCAAGGGACCCTGCGGCAGTCACGCTCGATCGGACGAACACGTACGAGCATCAGACCCAACACGACCTGCAAACTGCCTCCGTCCTACCTATAGGATGGAGATGGCACCAACGATTCAGTTGGTAGCGATGGTCTGCGGCAGCTACCGCCTTAACGAAGCCTCGGAGGACTGCCTCATCACCGACCCCGACGTCCGCGAGGGCGCCGGCGTGATCAGCGCCACCTCGGCCTCAGACGACGAAGAAGGCGACACGAAGCCTCTCTACCTCATGAATGAGGACAAAAACGCCGGCCTCCAGCCTGTTCGCGAGGTCACCTACTCCGATCTCTGGGGGGAATCAGTATCTGCTACCAACCACCCAGTCTCCGAGCGAAGGCAGGAGTCCATCCAGTGACCGGAGGCCGCGTCGATGGCCGCGGTCACTCACCTGCGGCAGCCAATATCAGTCATCGCCCTACAACAGCGGGCGGCCTTGCCACGCACGAGCCCAGCGCCAATTGGATGACCTCACCATCAGCAGGGCAGATGGGCGAGGGCGGAAGCAAACGAGATACACCCGGGGGCTCCTCCACCAAGATTCACCTTGCTCACCTCAAGCATTGCACTAGCATGCTTCGGGCAGGAAGTGATAGCCCACCCGTTCCCTCAACCCTTCGCCATCTGCGGTGTTGAGAAATACTCAGGCGATACAAAGCCAGACAATTGGTTAAACGACTCCCTCAGGGTGGTCAAGATGGCCAACGGATACATAGGCAACACCCTACGGCACATACCTTTGTGCCTAACAGGACACACGCGATCCTGGCTCAGCGGGCTCCCTCCCAACTCCATCCATAACTGGGTTGACTTCGAGCACGTCTTCCTCAACAACTTTGAGGGAACCTACCACCACCCGAGGAGTGGAGCCGACCTCCACAACATCATTCAGGAGGACAAGGAGTCGGTGCGGGACTACGTCGCGTGCTGGCTCAAAAATAAGAACACAATGTCCAGCATCTCCGACGAGTCGGCCATCGAGGCATTCATAAGTGGCGCGCAAGACCCCCCCTCTTACGGCACAAGCTCGGGAAAAAGAGGGGGAGGCAAGCTACCATCTCTAGCCACGCTGATGAAGGTCGCCAATGACTTCGCCACAGGAGAAGAGACGACCCGAGCAGGCCGCCAACCTATGCCATGCGCTAAGGCCGCCGAGCCCGTAGGGACAGAGGCCCCGAAGAGCCGAAGCTCCAAGAACAAGGAATACCGCAAGTGCAAAGAGGAGCAGGATTCCGAGCTCATCACAGCGGCCAACGAAACCGATGAGGCCGGAGCCAAAAGGCAGCGATGGAATGGCAAGCCCAGACGCAATCTTCGCACATACGAGGAAATAATGAACGAGCCATGTGTATATCACAGCTATGGGAACCACAAGGCCCAACATTCGATGCGGGATTGCGGGCTCAACGAGCAGCTCCTCTGCAAAAAGGGTAACCCAGCCACCACAGGCAACGAGGGCGGTAACAACACAGCCCCTCCGGTACCAGCAGCAAACCCAGAGCAGCAGGTGCATGGGCAGAACTAGCGAGCTTTTCCCAAAGACGTCTGAAGAGTCAACATGATCACCGAGGCATGATGCCCGAGCAAGACCATGTGCAGGCATCATCATACAAGGCCAAGGAGGAATCCCAGGTACCTCGAATGGTCAGAGCAAAAAAATTCTTTCGGCCAGGCCGACCACCCGGTACTTTTTCAGAGGCCGGGAAGCCTACCGCTCGTCCTCAGCTCCATAATAGGAGGCCGCTACATCCCAACAGTATTGATGGACGTGGGATCCAGAATCAACATATTGTACACAAAGACACTGTAGCGAATGGACACACCATTAGAGGCCCTCCGCTCCTCCAACACTGAGTTCCGGGGCATCATCCCAGGACGGAAGGCAGAACCCCTAGGGGAAATCACGTTGGAGGCCATCTTCACCAACTGAGACAACTACAGATGCGAGCTCATCAGCTTCAAAGTGGTCCCGTTTGTCGCAGGATACGACGCCGTCCTGGGGAGGCCAGCTTTTGCCAAATTCATGGTCGTCCCGCATTACACATACATGTAGATGAAAATGCCTGGCCCCCATGGCGTCATAACACTTCACGGCTACCCCTGCAAGCGATCATATCAGAGAAAGCCAACCTTGAGGAGGTGATGGGATGGGGCGCAGAGTGCACAACGATAAGACATGAGCCCCCTGTCGATAAATTCCCAAGGTACAACTGGGAGCGCAGGCCCCTTGCGGACCCAGCAGCCGAAAGGTATCTTGATCAAATAGAGCGCCAGGAGAAACCACTACGAAGGAGGGCAAATGCCTATTGGTATACCTCCCAACTAGCAAAAGACAAGAGGCCGGCGAAGCACGCAGGACCAACAAGGCTTCCACGACACACCTACCACTAGTAATATTTAAATTCCTATTATTTTCATTCCGAAACATGAATTTCCTCTTCATAAGTAAGACTCCGTGAAATAATCATACTTAGTTTGATCATGTACTAGACAAATAATAAAGTGATTTGTTACACATACACTTCTGTTTTATTACACTGTATGATCGCTAAATGAAGTACACAAACAAAACCAGTACTGAAACTCCTTTGGAACTCTTTGCAGATGGTACAAGAGATCTCCTTATTTGTGACTCCGGGGCTGCATCGTATTTCGGACCCCCTCACAGCTCAGCAATAAGGACTGTATCCAGTGACCCTTCAAAGTACAAGTATGGGGGGCTGCATTCACGGTACATAGACGTTCGGCCATTCAACAAAAACAAAGGCAGAAGGTCAACAGGCTTACAGCCTAACCTAGTCGCTAGAGTTCGGACAAGTCTTAACATATGCAAAGAACTGACCCAAAGCTCATGGCCAACGTCAATGCAATAGAGCACAGACCAGCATGCCGAACTCACAAGGGGTCCTCATCCACATGGCTAATGCTAACATGCACAAATTTGGTCGGGCAAGGGTGTTCTCCCAGCGGATATTAAGAAGTCATACAACACTGCAAATGGTAGCTTCTATAACAAACACCAACAATAAGTTAACATAGTACGATACAAAAAGTACTTTCATAATGTTTTCGTAAATACTTTTGCTCTATGAGCCACCGGCACTGGGACGCCTCTTAACGATACTTTGCAGGGGACAGACCCCAACAGCATATTCGGCCTCCTTGACGGCCTCTTGCAGGAACAGCTGCGGGTTCGGGCCTCTAGCAGGAGGCCTCACGATCGACCAGAGGTTAGTGTTCGGGTGGTGAGCCCGGACGCCGGCCAGCACCTGACGAGCTCCCTCGAAGGCTGCAGAGTAAATCCAATCTTCCAGCTGATTGGAGGAATCCGCAAGCAGATCAAGGACGATCTCGAGGTCAGAAGATAGGCGCGGATGCCCCACGAACAAGGTCCCAGCAGTGATCCCAGCACGGTGGTCATCTGTTCTGCCACTGTGGTAACCTCCCGAAGACGCTCCTCCGCATCATCAATCTAGATGGCGGGCAACGGGGCTGCGAAAACAAAGCTTTAAAAGATCAATATGGGAAAGACTCACAACCGCAATGCCAAGTGCACGGGATATCACCGCATGCACCTCGGGCAGCAGCCTCCAGGTCCTGGCAGCACCACTGGGCCTCGGCAAGCTGCACCGTGACATCCTCGCCGTCCTTCTCCAACCGAGCAATTTTCTGCTCGGCCTCCAGTGTAACCTGCACATGCAAGGTAGCATCCTTTTCCATGGTATCCAACTGCCGCTGAAGCATGGCCTGGCGGTCCTTGCTCTCCCCGAGATTGGTACGGAGGGCACGGCAGGCTTCCTACTCTTGCAGGAGGGCGGCCTCGAGCTCATGTTTCGCGGTCAGCTGGAAGCACATTTGCTCCCTTGGTGGTTCTGGTAATTCATAACAACATATATCTCATTGAACTAATGTCCATTCAAGTTAAAGATTTCAGGATGTTCAATGATTGGCATGGCATGGACTAGAGACGTGGAACCCTCAAAATGCTAAGGACAAGGATTGGCAAAAGATCAAGACTCTACATTTTTGGTTTAGTGATCTAAGATCACATTGAGTCCATAGGAAAGCCAATACTATTAAAAGGAGATGAGGTGTTGCTTAATGGTCTTTTTGCTCAAGTGCTTAGTGACAGTACTCCTAAACCCTCAACCACTCTCTCAATCCCAAATATGTCCAAAACCTACATTCTAACTCGGCCCCACCGAAATTTCCTATCCGGCCCCACCGAGTTCATCCAAGACTTAGCCACTGCCAAAACCCTAACAAATCGGATCCACCGAAATGGATCTCGGTCTCACCGAGATGGCCTTGCCAACTCTCTGTAATCGTTTGCACTTACTTCGGTCTCACCGAGTTTTGCAAATCGGTCTCACCGAGATGGCTTGCCAACTCTCTGTTGCCTTATTGCTTCATTTTGATCCTACAAGTGGTATCAGAGCTTTGGCCTCCTTAAGCCTTGATTTCCATTGCTTTGGTGAGCATAGCCTTGGTTTCACAACCTAGGAGAGTATGGCGTCTAGTGAGGGTAACTATCACCGTAGAGGTCCATATTTTGATGGTAAAAACTTTGCTAGTTGGAAACATAAGATGAAAATGCATATTCTTGGTCATAACCCTGCCGTTTGGGCTGTTGTTCGTGTTGGCTTGCAAGGTGACTTCTTTGAGGATGGCAAGGAACCAGATCGTGAAGCAACCCCGGAAGAATTGAAGATGTTACAATATAATGCTCAAGCTTGTGACATTCTATTCAATGGTTTATGTCCCGAAGAATTCAACAAAATCAGCCGCCTCGAGAATGCAAAGGAAATTTGGGATACTTTGGTTGATAGGCATGAGGGTACCGAGTCCGTCAAGGAATCTAAGTTGGATGTGCTTCAAAGTCAACTTGACAAGTTCAAGATGAAGGATGGTGAAGGAGTCGCTGAGATGTACTCTAGGCTTGCTCTCATCACAAATGAGATTGCCGGCTTAGGAAGTGAAGAGATGACCGACAAATTCATCATCAAGAAGATACTTAGAGCGTTGGATGGAAAATATGATACCGTCTGCACATTGATCCAAATGATGCCAAATTACAAAGATCTCAAGCCCACGGAAGTCATTGGAAGGATCGTTGCTCATGAGATGTCACTCAAGGACAAAGAGGAGCTGCACAACAAATCAAGTGGTGCTTACAAGGCCCCAAGGTATCACACCCCGAGTATCTTGATTTCAATAGTGATGAAGATGATTTGCTTGATGATGATGATTTACTTGTTGATAGGGCTAGTGATGTGAGCTATAATGAAAATGCTAGTAATCATGATAGTCAAGAGGAAACGAGTGACAATGCTATGAAGGAGATTGAGCGTCTAACTAAAGAACTAAATGCTCTTAAGTTAGCTCATGAAACAACTCAAGAGGATCATAGAGAACTTCTAAGAACTCACGAGAAGCTACGCTTCGAGAAGCTAAATTTAGAGCAAGAGCATGAGTTTCTTAAAGCAATCAATGACGATCTTCGAAAGAAGAGTTCTTCATATCTTGCCAAATGTTTACTCTTGTCTACCTTTATGCCACAAGTTAAATCTAAGCAAACTAGCAACAAGGGTAAAAATGGTTCTACCTCTAGTAGTAACAATAACAATGCTAAATCCAATGTTGTTACTTCTAGTAGTTCTATTGATTCCACTAATGATTCTCTTAGCCAAGTTACACTTGAGCAAGAAAATATGCTATTGAAAGGAATTATAGAAAAAGGTGTCTACAAGAGTCTTGCCGGGAGTAAGCAATTTGAGGAAATTGTACGCAAGCAAGGAAGGAACCGGAAGAACCAAGGTGTTGGTTTTGAACGAAAGTTCAATGCCAATGGAGTTGAGTGGGAAGAAGATCAATACCCCAAGACGAAGTTTGTTCCTCAACAAGAGAAGTATGATGCTACTTCCTTCAAGGGAACACAAGCTCAAGAAGATCTTCCACCACAAGACCACAAGCTAAAAGGCAAGGACAAGCTTCAAGAAGAGATTGATTCATTTGAAGAAGCTCCTCAAGCCATGGTCAAGTGGGTTCCCAAGACTTCTTCAAGTTCTACCTCATCAAGTGCAACTAAAACTCCAAGGATTCCCATCAAGTTGATGTGGGTCCAAAAGAAGAAGAACTAGAGAGTTCTTGAGGGTGACTCTGCCAACAAACTTCACTCATATTCTTTATGGCAAGAACTTGTGCAACCAACTTCCACATTTTGCACTAGTTCATGGAGTCACAAACCCTCTTGTTGGTAAGGCAAGGGACAAGGTAATTAATGCATTCATGGACATCATCATATGTGTATTTCACTCTATGTCTATGGATATCCTTGTATGTTCCTTGTGTGGGACTAACCCATGTAGGTATTGAAAGCACAAAACTTCAAAGGATTGCTCCCAACTCTTGATGGTCTACATCAACATTGAGCATCCACATCTTCAACATCTACATGAAGTCATCATCGACAAAACCCAAGGTTAGTTCATCCCTCTTAGGGGGGGATATCACATCTAGGGGGACCTTTGCTCTAAGAAATTGAGCTAAAGCAACTCTAATGGTGTGAACACATTAATGCTTTATGTAAAAGTGGCAACCCCACTTGTGCTTAAACGATGAGTATGACCTATGATCAAATGTTCTCATTTGGCTCCTAAGTCAATATACTCATATATAGATGACCTAGTCATCGCCATTGCTTGATGGATGCTAGAATTGGTTGTGCATGTTTGACACATATTTCATTTGCTATCTTATTGTGTGAGCATGTTGGTTTGCATGTTTTCATCATTCGAGGACATCCATTTGTTGTTTTGATTGTCTTGGTTTTTCTGACCATGTGGATGTACAAGAATGCCTAAGTACCTTCTCTAGCTATCTATGCTTTCTTGTCTCAAATTCTATTCTTGCTGCATCACAAAAATTGAACAAGTCATTTTCGGACCCTCCGGGTGAGGAGCACTCGGAGCCACCGAGCTGAAAGGGCTGAACCTCCAAAACCTTCTAAATGATTTCGGCAGAACCAATTCACTCCAACTCGGTCCAACCGAAATCACTTAGATTGATCTAGGTTTTCCATCTCGGTGCTACCGAATTGAACCATTTCGGCGCCACCGATGTGCTATACTGCGTGTAGTTACACATATCGGTGCCACCGAGTTGTTCAACTCGGCGCCACCGACAGCGTACGGGTATATATATCACGCGGACTGAACGGTTGAAATTTCTCGACCCCACTCGTTCCCGCTCCCCGTTGCTGCCGTCGTCCTTCGTCTTCGGACTTCGCCGTCGTCTCCAGCGAGCTCTCGCCGCCGGATTCCGCCGCCGTCAACGGGAATCTCCTCCGCCGTTGCCGCCGTAGAGGATCTCCACCAAGTTAGGGTGCGATTTGATCCCTTTCGTGCTTCCCTTTTCCGATTTAATGCACGATTGGACTGCCTGAGTTCATGCCACGGATTGAGAACTCCTGTTACACTACAAACTCCGTAAATTAGATTCGAGCAAAAATTTTAGGTTTAAGTTTCCGCCGAATGCATCTCGGACCGACCGATTCGAAATTTTCAGTCCTACCGATTTGGTCTCTGACCATAGCACTAGTACGTCTCGGCGCCACCGAGTTGTACGAATCGGTGAGACCGAAAGTAAAGTCTCAGTGAAACCCTAGCATCTCGGAGCCACCGAACCCCATATCGGTCTGACCGAAGTGGCGTGTAAGGTTTCTGTAGTGTGCTTCGGTATCACCGAGATGATCAACTCGGTCCATCCGATATGCATCCTGTGAAAACTTGAAACTAAGAGTTGAACTCAAATTTTATGAAAATTATCTGCTTTTTATGATAACTCATCTACTCTGCCCATACCTATCTATTCACAGGGTCAGCTCAGCAAGATGTCAGATCCCAGCAGTGACAGTCAGAACAGGTCAGAACAGAATGCAGAAATGAGTGAAGGGTCAAGCCCAGCTGAAAGTTTCTATGAGGGAGAGAGGAGCTCTCCAGATCTTCCTAAAGCTGCAACCAGAACAAGGAAGAAGAAAACCTCAGACAGTGAGGATGAGGATTTTGTTGCAAGTGAAGCTGCAACTAAGAAAAAGAGAGTTGTGCTTGCTAAGGAGTACAACACCAAACCTTCAACTGCCAAAGAGAGGACTGCTGTGAGGAAAGTGCCTAAGCAGACTATGCAATTCACTCTTGAAGAGCCTAGTTACACAGAACCAGCTGCAGGTGGCAAGAAGAAGAGAGTTAGGAAAACTATTGCCCGTGTGATTGGCAGACCCTCCATGATGATTGATGAGGAGGAAGAGGAGGAAGAGCCAGCAGCCACTACACCCCCTGCAAAGGCTCAAAAGCTTATGTCAGATGCAATTAAGACTGCTGCCCCCAAGGCCAAGCCAAAGGTGTCAGCACCGAAGAGATCTACCAGGAACATATCAGCTGCAGAGAAGAACAAGGCCCCAGTGCCTGAGTCAAATGTTGATGAAGAGCCTCTAGTGCTTAGGAAATTGAAGCCAAAGATACCAGACCATGACAATGCACACCCAGTCGCAGAGAACATGATGCTGAGGAAGGATAAAGGGCTGCGTCAGTGGAGATTGACAGATCCTTATGCTATAAGGAGAAGGACAGCATGTGACTATCGCTTTCACACTCGTGAACAACAAGATTTTTATGAGACAGTGTCGCTTGATAAGAAGCCCATAGTCAGTGACATGAAATGGGTGGATTGGGAATACATTGATGAGAATGAGGACTACTTTCCCCATGTCCATGAAAGCTTTAGGATTGCAGGAGTTGATGACTTTGTTGGACAGAAGTTGACCAAGTGGAATGATGAGATGGTCATGCAGTTTTACTCTACTGCACACTTCTATCCAGATGGCCGCATTATATGGATGACTGAGGGTATCAGATACCAGTCTACCATCTCTGAGTGGGCAAGTCTTCTTGGAGCACCCAAGGAATAGGAAGATGACATAGATATCTATGCCAAGCTCAAGATGGATCACAACTCCATGGCCAACATGTACATTGCAATTCCTCAGAAAGATCTTGAGACTCACAAACTTGGATCAGTGAAGCATCTGCTCCCAGGATTAGCCACAACGAACACCATTTTGTGGTACACTCTGCTACCCAAGTCAGGAGATGACAAAATGATTCGCGGCCACTCCATCAATTTGCTGCATTTGTTTGATACACCTCAGAAGTTCAAGGTGATGAGCCTGATAGTAGAAACTATCAAGAGGACTGCAGCAGATCAGAAGAGATCAAGGTGATGAGCCTGATAGTAGAAACTATCAAGAGGACTGCAGCAGATCAGAAGAGGACTGCAGTAGAAACTATCGAGAGCACTTGCCACTCCGTCCAGAGTTTGAGGACAATGTGATAGTGATGGATCCTTCGCATCCCACTTCAGCACAAGCCCAAGAGAAGATCCGCATAGCAAAGGAAGCAAAAGCAGCTCAGGAGGCATCAGCTCCAAATGCTCCTATCGCCAATCTCAAGACACCCAAGGATCAAATGACATATCTTCTTGAAGCCACTCTGAGGATTGAGCGAAGTTTGGCCAACCTCACCCAAACCCAGGCTAGTTTTGAGCGGATTATTGAGACCAAATTTCATGATCTTGATGTAAAGGTGACAGAGATTCAGACTACCGTAGAGCAACTGCAGAATGACGTTGATGTTGTCAAGACAGCCCCATCAGATGACAGTGGAGATGACAGACCAACCACACAGCAATTTCAGACAGTGCCCAGAGCAGCCATGTCTGCTGCGATACCCGTTGTGGATCCGAGGACCACAGTATCTGCACTAGCTGCTACTGCCACAGTGCCCCCACCGGTCTCCACTCCACTAGCCCAACAAACATCAGCAGAAGCCTTCGCGGATGCACTTCTTTCTACGCCGTCTACGCACACCAGAGCTGCCAGCAGGAGATCGCCTTCAGGAGCTTTGGAGGACCGTGCTTAGAGTGCCGACTAGTCCTATACAATTCGATCTTTTTGGTACTTTTTGCCAAAGGGGGAGAATTTGTATAGATCATAGGCTTCGAGAGAGAGTGTTTTGGTCGTTGGTTTTTCTCTCGAGAGTTCTTTTGCTACTTATTTGCTTGTTGGTACTTTGTTATGTGTGTGCTTTCTACAGTTAATATGTTGCTTATACTTGTGAGCTACCTCATGTGATGATCATACTATGCTTATTGTGATGATCTATGTTTATCTTCTTCATTATCTTATATGATCACTCACTTATGTTGGTGATGCGTGCTTTCTATTCCAATCATATCATTTTGCGCGCTCCACCAAGATGTATGTGACATGGAAGAGTGACCCATAAGCCTAATCGATTGTGCATTTGCATTCAAACGCAAATCTTTAAATAATGCACAAATTTAGGGGGAGCTCTTGCTTATCACATACTTCTCAAAGCGACGATGTATTTCATTCTTTTAATCATTTGTCGAAGCTTTGATCTATATGTTGTCTTCAATTACCAAAAAGGGGGAGATTGAAAGCACATTTGCTCCCTTGGTGGTTTTGGTAATTCATAACAACATATATCTCATTAAACTAATGTCCATTCAAGTTAAAGATTTCAGGATGTTCAATGATTGGCATGGCATGGACTAGAGACGTGGACCCCTCAAAATGCTAAGGACAAGGATTGGCAAAAGATCAAGACTCTACATTTTTGGTTTAGTGATCCAAGATCACATTGAGTCCATAGGAAAGCCAATACTATTAAAAGGGGATGAGGTGTTGCTTAATGGTCTTTTTGCTCAAGTGCTTAGTGACAGTACTCCTAAACCCTCAACCACTCTCTCAATCCCAAATATGTCCAAAACCTACATTCTAACTCAGCCCCACCAAAATTTCCTATCCGACCCCACCGAGTTCATCCAAGACTTAGCCACTGCCAAAACCCTAACAAATCGGATCCACCGAAATGGATCTCGGTCTCACCGAGATGGCCTTGCCAACTCTTTGTAATCGTTTGCACTTACTTCGGTCTCACCGAGTTTTGCAAATCGGTCTCACCGAGATGGCTTGCCAACTCTCTGTTGCCTTATTGCTTCATTTCGATCCTACATCAGCGCCGTCTCAAGCTCCGCTCGGGCGACCCGCTCAGCCTCCTCCGCTTGCTGACGGGACCGCGCAGCGTCCTCCGCATACTTCCTGAGGGCCGCCGCGGTCTCCACAGCTGTGCAGTCAATTACAAGCAACTTTCGTCATCAGCAAGGACAGACTAACCTAGACACAACAAAGGGGATCCAAATTTACATGAAGCAGCATCAAGATCATACTACATCCCATCACCTTGGTGCTGCAATGCCACAATTTGCAACTCCAGTTCAGAGATCTACGCCGCGCATTTTTGTCCTGCCTCGGGAAGCGCCTGAACAAATAAGTACAAAAAAGGCAGTCCGCATCAACTACTCAAGGGACCAAGCCCGGCTAGCGCAGCAACACCGCACTCGGCCCCGGGCTACTACTATGCCTACAAAGGTATCATACCTTGAAACCGGGCTCCACAGCCTGCCCGACCTCATTCAGGGCCTCCCATAGACCCTCAACGCCTCATCCGCGGTACTCAGGGGCACAAGGACCTCCCGAGGAACCTCATGCCCAAATTTCCCAGACAGAAAAGAGGTGGCTCTTGGCGTCGCACTGGATGACGAGGCCGCCGAACGGTCCGGCCCACCGACGGCAACCTTCACGACCGCCGCCGCTACAACCACACTGACCAGAGGGAAGGCGGGCGAGCCCGGAGAGTCTGTCCCATCGACTGGAACATGTGAGGAGGCCGGAGCCTGGGAAATCACCAGGTGCGCGCCCTCCTTGCCGGCGTCCCCCGCCTCAGAGTCGACTGCAGACTCAATAGTGGTGAAACCTGCCAAAAATAGCTCACATAAGACAGCCTCACAAGGTGCTATTAATAACGCCCAAGGCCAAGGGTGCGACTTACCTCGAGACCGGATCACAACCCCAGAATGTGGGGCCTCCACAGACGACTGCGCCACTGGCACCGCCGACAGAGGCATAACTGCGATCACGCTAGCCTCGGCGGGCTCTATTGTGGATAGACCTGTCAGCCCGCAAGGAGTGGCCCTGAACATAAAGGCAAAAGGTCAGCAATACCAAAGCAAATCAATGAATGAAGCCAGCCCATAGCCAGAAAGGACGCTCACAGGGTTGCTAGTGGCATATGCCTTCTCCGCATAGGCGTCGGAGCAATGAGAGGAATTTGCAGGTCAGGAGACTTCTGCGAGCTCCCGCGAAGCTCGCGAGGGCCACAGCTGGCTGGGGACTCCTCCCTAACGCCACGACAGAGCTTCTTGAGGGGTTGGCGTAGCGCCTCGGTGGCCGCCCACTTTATCTCCTCGCTGCCGTCCTCGTCCTCATCCTCCTTGGCCTCCTCGGTGACCTCGACTTCCTCGTCATCATCAACATCAACGACATCATCCTCGTCATCATCATTGTCACCACCCTCACCGTCACCGCTACCGCGACCGCTCAATGGAGAGGCCGCACTTTAGTCGGCCTCTCGTCCCTCGGAGACCTCCTCCGAAACCTCTTTCGGAGCTCCCCTCTGTTTCTTCGCGGTCCCGGTTGCCGCCCGGGAGGGCCCGGGAGAGGCCGCGGTCATAAGAGCGGCCACGGCAGGGCTCACTTGCTGCCCTGGAAGAGGGGGCTCAGAGCTGAAGGGCTCAAAGGCGGCAAATTCCTGACAAGAAAAACAAAGAAAATCACGATATAGCCTCCCGGCCTCCAACGGCAAGGGAACCGTGAAGAGACGCTTACGCTGCCCGGGAGGAGGTCAGCCGAGAAGGGCAGGACGGCCTTCTTATGGGACTTGGCGATGGCGTCAGGCCCCACTAGGAAGCTAAGGCAGACGCCAATGACTTCGGGTTCCAACTCCTCTTGGGAGACCCGTGCTGGGTCCTTCGGACCTGCATACTGTGACATCGGGAGACCCCGGGCCTGAAGCGGCATGACACAACGCGACACCCAGGTGCGCACTATGTGACCTCCTGTCAGCCCGCCCTTCTTTAGGTGAGCAGTGCCCTCCGACAAAGCCTTGACCTCTGGCGTCGGCTTGGTCAACGGGGCCCATGACCGCAGCTTCTGTAGGGGCTCGTTCACAAAGACCGGCAGGCCTTCGCCAAGGCCCTCCGCGTAGAACCAAGACTTGTGCCACTCCCGAACGGACTTCGGGAGGTTAAGGAGAAGAACGTGGAGTTGGGGCAGAGCTGCAGGATGGCACCCCCGAGGTCACAGATGGCACCTTCGTTTGTCTAAACGCAGACCCGAAAAAAGTAGCGGAATAGCTCGGAATGGGGAGCTGTCCCGAGGTAGCACTCACAAAAAGTTATGAAGTTGGGGATGTGGAGCACCCCGTTGGGCGGGATGTCGTGCAGCTGACAGCCGAAGAAGTGTAGGAGGCCCCGCACAAAGGGATGGAGCGGGAAACCGAGCCCTCGCCCGAAATAGCCCAAGCACAAGATATGCTCGCCTTCGCGGGGCTCCAGCGGAACCTCTCCGGGACGGAAGCTGGACGCTCAGATCCTCCAGCATGAGAAGATTGTCTTTGCACCCCTGGATCTTGCCCCCCGTAATCGCAGAGGGGAACCACTTCCTAGTGGACTTGGGGGTGGCGTGCGCTGATTTCGCCTCCATCATAAGGGCGGCCCACTTCTGCTTTCCACTGGTGGCGCCCGACGGCGATCCCTGGTGAAGAGCTCGCTCTCTCTTCTCACTCCTTGTCCTAGCCATCAGTGGTGGAGGGACAGGGGTGCGACGGGGGGAATGAGCTGAAGCACAGCGGCGGTGCGTCAAAGGGCTTGGAGATAAAGGATGGAATGAACCAAGGCCAGGTAGGGTTTTAAACCCTCGGTTTCCCTCTCTTATAAACAAACAAACCCGATGCGTCGCCCGTCCAAGATGGAACAGGTGTCCTCCTCCGTTTCGGAAAGTTCATTTTTTGCAGAGTAATTGGCGTGACGATCACGGCGACATCGCCGCTCGAGAATCCGTGTGGAACTTAACCCTTCGGTCCACATCAAGAGGCTCTCAGATGGACTAGGGGCACAGGCAGGACAGCATCCGGCCTACCGGCTGGACCAAATTCAAGAAGATTCCACGTGAAGTATAGGAGCCCGCCGGAGGTCTCGCGAGCATCTACTACGACCTCTGCCATGCTCAGGGGCTACTGACAGGATCCTGTACCAGGGGTGGCTCACAACCAGGAGCCCAGCCTCATCCAAGACACGGGGCCCACTAGGGCCAGAGCAAGGATCAAACCCTAGGAGGTGAGGACATCTTCGTGAACTCCAAGAATAGAGGGTGGTGGCGCCCCAGATCGCATCTGGCATGTAAACCCTAGACCTCTCCTGCCTATATAAAGGGAGGGCTAGGGTACCCATTGATCATCTATCCACAGATAGGAAAACTCTCAGTAGCAATCTCATCCACCATTGTAACCCCTCGCACGAGGTATCCCTCCATTATGAATCATCAAAACTAGAAGGACGTAGGGTATTACTCTACGGAGGCCCGAACCTGGATAAACCCCTCGTGAGACCTCCAATCCATGACTTACAGCTGTGCTTGGACCCCTACCGAGGGATCTGACGGTATTTTGCTCTGTCAAGCGCCACCGCCACCGACTCCAGCTCGCGGCCTCCAAGCAGTTGCAACACTGGCAGACCGGCTCTAGGCCACGCCAGGAGACCCTAAACTCCTAGCCGACCTCACCCACATGCTCCACATAATGGTGGAACTTCAGGACAACATCTCCCACTCACGGGACAGACTCGTAGGCACCGATAGCGCCCTATCTTCCGCCAATCACCCTGACCACGAGCACGTACAAGAGTCAGTGCAAAGTCTGGAGGCCATGCTGGGGGCTGGAGTCATGAACCTCCGACAGCCCATATCAGTCATTGCCCTACAACAACGGGCGGCCTTACCACCAACGAGCCCCGTACCGGCGGGACGGCCAACCCACCAGCATGACCCATGGACGTGAGCAATAGAGAATCATGGGTTAAACCCGGGGGCTCCACCCCCGCGCTTCACCTCGCTCACGTCGAGCATCACACCGGCATGCATCGGGAAAGAAGTAATTGCTCATCCATTCCCCCAACCATTCGTCATCCACGGTGTCGAGAAGTACTCAGGGGATACCAAACCAGAGCACAGGTTAAACGACTACCTCACGGCAGTTGAGATGGCCAATGGCGACACAGGCAATGTCCTACGACACATACCTTTGTGCCTGACAGGGCACGCGCGCTCCTGGCTCGGTGGGCTCCCACCAAATTCGATCCATAACTGGGTGGACTTCGAGCACATTTTCCTCAACAACTTTGAGGGAACTTACCACTGTCTAGGAAGCAGGGCCGACCTCCACAACATAATTCAGGAGGACAAGGAGTCAGTCCATGACTACGTCGCACGATGGCTCAAGAAGAAAAACACCCTATCCAGCATTTCCGACGAAACGACCATCGAAGCATTCGTTAGCGGCACACAAGAACCCGTGTTTAAGCACAAGTTCGAAAAGAAACGAGGAGAAGGAAAGCTCACATAGATGGCAACCCTCATGAAGGTCGCCAATGATTTCACCACAGGAGAGAAAACAGCAAGGGCGGGCTGCCGACCAATGCCAGGGCTCAAAACCACTGAACCGGCTGACGGAGATGCCCCCAAAAAACCGCAGCTCCAAAAATAAAGAAGAATGCAAACGCAAAGAAGAGAAAGACTCCGAGCTGGTCGCCGCGGCCAACGAATCAGAAGAGGCCGAAGCAAAGAGGCAACAGTGGAGCGGTAAGCCCAGGCGGCCTTCGCAAACTTTCGAGGAGATAATGAGCGGACCATGCCTGTACCACAGCTACGGGAACCGCAAAGCTCAACACTCCACAAGGGAATGCCAGCTCGATGAGCAGCTCATCCGCGAGAAGGGTAATCCCCCCGCAATAGGCAATGAGGGAGGAAGCAATGCAACACCCCCAACACCGGTGGCACATCAAGAGGAACAGCCCCGAAACCAGGGGAAGCAAGCATTCCCGAAGGACGTACGATTAGCCAACATGATCACCGAAGAACGGTGACCAAGGGAAAACATATGCAAGTATCACCACACAAGGGAAGGAAGGCACTCTCGATATCTCTAATGGTCAGAGCAAACCATCTCCTTCGGATAAACCGACCACCCAGCAATACTATGCACCCTGGGCAGGCCGCCCCTCATCGTCAACCCGCTCGTCGGGGGCTACAGTCTCCTGATGACCCACAAGTATAGGGGATCAATCATAGTCCTTTCGATAAGTAAGAGTGTCGAACCCAACGAGGAGCAGAAGGAAATGACAAGCAGTTTTCAACAAGGTATTCTCTGCAAGTACTGAAAGTAGCGGTAACAGATAGTATCGATAGCACAATAATTCGTAACAAGTAACAAGTAACAATGGTAACAAGGTGCAGCAAGGTGGCCCAATCCTTTTTATAGCAAAGGACAAGCCAGAACGGTCTCTTATATAAAGCAAAGCGTTCTCAAGGACACATGGGAATTCTCATCTAGTCACTTTCATCATGTTTGTTTGATTCACGTTCGCTACTTTGATAATTTGATATGTGAGTGGACCGGTGCTTGGGTGCTGTTCTTACTTGAACAAGCCTCCCACTTAATATTACCCCCTCTCACAAGCATCCGCAACTACGAAAGAAGAATTAAGATAAATCTAACCATAGCATGAAACATATGGATCCAAATCAGCCCCTTACGGAATAGCGCATAAACTAGGGTTTAATCTTCTATCACTCTAGAAACCCATCATCTACTTACTACTCCACAATGCCTTCCCTTAGGCCCAAATATGGTGAAGTGTCACGTAGTCGACGTTCACATGACACCACTAAAGGAAGCAACAACATGCATGTCATCAAAATATCGAATGAATACCAAATTCACATGATTACTTATGACAAGACTTCTCCCATGTCCTCAAGAACAAAAGTAACTACTCACAAATCATGTTCATGTTCAAGATCAGAGGGGTATTGAATAGCATTAAGGATCTGAACATATAATCTTCCACCAAATAAACCAACTAGCATCAACTACAAGATGTAATCAACGCTACTAGCAACCCACAGGTACCAACCTGAGGTTTTGGGACAAAGATTGAATACAAGAGATGAACTAGGGTTTGAGATGAGATGGTGCTGGTGAAGATGTTGATGAAGATTGGTCCTCCCATGATGAGAGGATCGTTCGTGATGTCGATGGCTTCTATTTCCCCCACCCGGAGGGAAGTATCTCCGGCGGAATCGCTCCACCGGAGAGCAAAATTGCTCCTGCCCAGGTTCCGCCTCGAGGCGGCGGCGCATCATCCCGAAAGTCTTCTCTATAATTTTTTTAGGGCAAATGACCTTATAAAGCAGAAGGAGGGGGCCGGAGGCCAGCTGTGGGCCCCACAAGGCATCAGGGTGCGCCCAGGGGGCGCCCTGTTGCCTTATGGGCAACTGGTAGGTCCCCTCTGGTATTTCTTTTCACCAGTATTTTTTATATATTCAATAAAAAATCTCCGTAAAATTTCAGGTCATTTGGAGCTCTGTAGAATAGGTATCTCTGCTGTAGCTATTTCAGGTCCATAATTCTAGCTGCCAGTATTCTCCCTCTTCATATAAATCTTGCAAATTAAGAGAGAAAAGGCATATGAATTGCATCATAAAGTGAAATAATGACCAAATACATTGTAAATAACAGTAGGAAATCATGATGCAAATTGGACGTATCGACTCCCCCAAGCTTAGACCTCGCTTGTCCTCAAGCGAAAGCCGAAATCGATAATCATGACCACATGTTTAGAGAGAGAGAGAGGCGTCGATAAAATAAAATACGGACATGAGAGCATCATTATTAATTTCATAACAGCAATATATTATTATAAAGCTTCCCATGGACAAGTAATAATTCATCACAGCACTGAAGTATAAAGCATAAACCTTCTTGAAAACTAACAAACTATGTTCTCGGTCAATGAAACAATTACAATTCATCATATTTTCAGGAAGAGTCTATGTAAGAGCTTTTTGTTTTAGCAAGTCCACATACTCAACTATCATTTAGTCTTCTATGATTGCTGACATTCACGGCATATTTTTATGGAGCAAAAGCTTCAATCAGACACATAGAAAGATGGGGGTTTGTAATTTCACCTCCCAACAAATTTACCTCAAGGGTAATGTCAACAATAATAACTCATGATCACTTACATCCAACGGGATATATATGCCTAGATCTTTCCCCACCACATGGTGCTTGCAAAGAGAGAAAATAAAAACGGAATAGAGAAGGATACTATTGACTCTTGCATAAAGTAAATACAGAAAAGTAAAATATAGGCCCTTCACAGAGGGAAGCAGAGGTTGTCATGCACTTTTTATTTTTGGATGTGCAAACTCTTAATTTAATGGAATGTCACATTATATTGCCCCTTGTGATAGCAACCTTTATTATGTAGTCTGTCGCTTTTATTCCTTCAGCATCACAAGATCGTACAAAGCTTATTTTCCCTTACAATAAAAGTTCATACATGTTTAGAGGCAATTTTTATTGCTTTATGCACCAATGACAACTTACTTGAAGTATCTTGTTCATTCCATAGGTAGATATGGTGGACTCTCATGACATGAAACTGGGTTCAAGGGTTTCGGATGCACAAGTAGTATCTCTACTTAGTGCGGATTTTTGGCTAGCAAAAGATAGGGAGCAAGCACCACATGTTAGAGGATCTATGACAATATAACTTCTATGTGAATATAAGCAAACATAACTCAGTACGTTGTCTTCCTTGTCCAACGTCAACTATTTGGCATGGAATATTTAATGGGGGCTCACAATCATAAGAGATGTCCAAGATAGTATATTTATATGTGAATCCTCTCTTCCTCCATTTACTCTTTCATGAATTACAGCAATGACCAATGCTATGTTTGTTAACTTCCAATAAATTTTATCAACTATACTTTTCTTCATGTAAAGTCATTACTCTCCAAGGAAATAGCATATGATCTCTTTATTATTTTATTGCTTAGATTGAATCATAAAAGTAAAGAAGCAAAACTCAAACTACTCTTTATTATATAACTTTCACCCACGATTACATAGATAGATAGATCACGAAACAAACACTCGAAACTAGATTATACTAAAACTTTATTCCTCTAAATCACAAAATAACTAAAGATCGAACTTAGATAGATAATGATGATAAAAAAGTGATGGTGATATGATACCGGGGCACCTCCCCCAAGCTTGGAGCAAGCCAAGGGTGGTGCCCATACCCGTGTACTCAAGTCTCCTTCTTCGTTGATGGTGGTGATGATGTGGTAGGCTTGTCTTTTAACTTCAATAAGTACTCCAAATTGCCATTGATCCTTCGAAGGGCACGATTATGCTCTTCTAGCACAATAACTTCATGAGTGATCGACGTATTATGAGCACAAATTGCTTCAAAAACCTTTAATGTATCGATTGCAGATGGAGGAAGGTTATGATAAAGATATTGAAATATATCTCCCTTTTAGGTGGCCTCTTCTTTGAGCATGGCTTGATCTTCTTCTCCCTGAATCTGGTTTCCCGTGACCTCTCCAGCTTCCTCCTGCATGCCAGTGTCCTCCTCTCCTGATGACCACTCATAATAGACCTCGCTGAAAGGACGTTTGCCAGGCGAAGGTTGCACAATCCGGTGCTTGGTGCGAAGCCTTCGGGGAGCCATGGGGATCTAGATCTGTCAGAAAAATAGCCCGAAACAAGAACAGAGGAGGAACTTGCGATACGGTGGTAAAAACATACGGGAGTATATATAAAGAATTTTTATCTTGCAAAACAAGCATACAAGAGGAAAACGGAGTCGGGAGGCCACACGAGGGGCCCACAAGGCAACACGGCGCGCCCCGGGGGGTCGCGCCATGTTGCCTTGTGACCTCCTCGTGGGTCCCCTTGGTTGTTTCTTATTTTTGTAATTTTTCTAATATTCCAAAACGGACAGATATTATTTTTATGGAATTTTTGGTATCGGTTTACTTACCGTATCACATACCTACCCCTTTTAGGGTTCTGGAGCGTTCCGGAAGGACTCTTGGATATGTTCTTTCGGTGTCATAGTTTGAATAATATTAGTTTCAACATTAATGGGCGTACCTAAGATATAATGTTTAATTCTTTGATCATTAACCACTCTCGGATTAGTGTCCTCGGCGTTATTGATTTTGATAGCTCCGGAGCGACAAACTTCTTCGATGATATATGGCCCTTCCCATTTAGAGAGAAGTTTTCCTGCAAAAAAATCTGAAACGAGAGTTGTACAATAGAACATGCTCACCCACTTTAAATTCCCGTTTTTGGATTCTTTTATCATGCCATCTTTTAACTTTTTCTTTAAATAACTTGGCATTTTCATAGGCTTGGGTTCTCCATTCATCTAGAGAGCTAATATCAAACAACCTCTTTCCGCCGGCAAGTTTAAAATCATAATTAAGTTCTTTAATTGCCCAATATGCCTTATGTTCTAGTTCAAGAGGTAAATGACATGATTTTCCATAAACCATTTTATATGGAGACATACCCATAGGATTTTTATAAGCAGTTCTGTAAGCCCATAATGCATCATCAAGTTTCTTAGACCAATTCTTCCTGGATCTATTAATGGTCTTTTGCAAAATTAACTTTATTTCTCTATTACTCAATTCAACTTGACCACTAGACTGAGGATTATAAGGAGATGCAATTCTATGATTAACATCATATTTAGCAAGAAGTTTACGGAAAGAACCATGAATAAAATGTGAACCACCATGAGTCGTCAAGTATCTAGGGACTCCAAACCTAGGGAAAATAACTTTTTTAAGCATTTTAATAGAGGTGTTGTGATTAGCACTACTAGTTGGAATAGCTTCTACCCACTTAGTGACGTAATCAACAACAACTAAGATATGAGTATACCCATTAGAGGAAGGAAAAGGTCCCATATAATCAAAACCCCAAACATCAAATGGTTCGATAACAAGTGAATAATTCATAGGCATTTCCTGACGTCTACCAATATTACCAATTCTTTGACACTCATCACAAGATAGGACAAACTTACGTGCATCTTTAAAAAGAGTAGGCCAATAAAAAGCAGACTGTAATACCTTATGTGTAGTTCTGTCTCCCGCATGGTGTCCTCCGTATGCCTCGGAGTGACACTTCCGTAGGATTTGTTCCTGTTCATGCTCAGGTACACAACGTCTAATAACACCATCTACTCCTTTATATAAATGTGGGTCATCCCAAAAGTAATGTCTTAAATCAAAGAAGAACTTTTTCTTTTGTTGGTAGGTAAAACTAGGTGGAATATATTTAGCAACAATGTAATTAGCATAGTCTGCATACCAAGGACTATTGCAGGAAGCATTTATAACAGCTAATTTCTTATCAGGAAAATTATCATTAATAGGCAGTGGGTCATCAAGAACATTTTCCATCCTAGACAAATTATCTGCTACTGGATTTTCAGCTCCTTTTCTATCAATAATATGCAAATCAAATTCTTGTAACAAAAGAACCCACCTAATAAGTCTAGGTTTAGCATCTTTCTTTTCCATAAGGTATTTAATAGCAGCATGATCAGTGTCAACAGTTACTTTAGAATCAACAATATAAGATCTGAACTTATCACATGCAAACACAACTGCTAATAATTCTTTCTCAGTAGTAGCATAATTTCTTTGGGCACTGTCTAGAGTTTTACTAGCATAATGAATAACATTCAATTTCTTATCAACTCTTTGTCCTAGAACAGCACCAACAGCATAATCACTAGCATCACACATAATTTCAAAGGTTAGGTTCCAATCAGGAGGTTGAACAATAGGTGCAGATATTAAGGCTTTCTTAAGTATTTCAAAAGCTTCTACGCAATCATCATCAAAAACAAATGAAACATCTTTTTGTAAGAGATTAGTAAGAGGCCTAGAAATTTTAGAGAAGTCTTTTATAAACCTTCTAGAGAAACCAGCATGACCAAGGAAACTTCTTATACCTTTGATATCTTTAGGACATGGCATTTTCTCAATTGCATCAACTTTAGCTTTATCAACTTCAATACCTCTTTCAGAAATTTTATGCCCAAGGACTATACCTTCATTCACCATTAAGTGGCACTTCTCCCAATTCAAGACAAGATTAGTTTCTTAACATCTTTGCAAAACTCGATCAAGGTTGCTTAAGCAATCATCAAAAGAAGTTCCGTAAATGGAGAAATCATCCATGAAAACCTCAACAATCTTTTCACAAAAGTTAGAGAATATAGTAGTCATCCATCTTTGAAAGGTAGCAAGTGCATTACATAAACCAAAAGGCATACGACGATAAGCATAAGTTCCAAAAGGACAAGTAAATGTGGTTTTCTCTTGGTCTTCTTTTGATACAAGTATTTGAGAAAAACTAGAATATCCATCTAGGAAGCAAAAGTGTGTATGTTTAGATAATCCTTCTAACATTTGATCAATAAAAGGCAAGGGGTAATGATCTTTCCTAGTAGCTTTATTTAACTTCCTGAAATCAATTACCATCCAATAACCAGTTACAATTCTTTGTGGGATGAGTTCATTTTTATCATTAGGAACAACAGTAATACCTCCTTTCTTAGGAACACAATGAACAGGACTTACCCATCTACTATCAGCTATGTGATAAATTATACCTGCCTCCAGAAGCTTTAATATTTCAGTTCTTACCACATCCTTCATTTTAGGATTTAATCTTCTCTGATGATCAACAACTGGTTTAGCATCTGGCTCCATATTAATCTTGAGCTGACATAAAGTGGGACTAATTCCCTTAAGATCATCGAGAGTATATCCAATAGCAGCACGGTGCTTCCTCAGAGTTTTGAGTAATCTCTTTTCTTCATGCTCTGAAAGGTTAGCACTAATAATAACATGATATACTTTCTTTTCATCAAGATAGGCATATTTAAGTGTATCAGGTAGTTTCTTTAATTCAAACACAGGATCACTCTTCGGTGGGAGAGGATCTCCCAAAGTTTCAACAGGCAAATTATGTTTAAGAATTGGTGCTTGTTTAAACAACATCTCATCTATTTCCTTTTTTTCATTCATATTCATATCATTTTCATGGTCTAACAAGTATTGTTCTAAAGGATCAGTAGGAGGCATGGCAATAGAAGCAAGACCAATAATTTAATCCTTATTAGGTAATTCTTTATCGTGAGGTTGTCTGCGAAACTTAGAGAAATTAAACTCATGAGACACATCACCAAAATTAACACTAACAGTTTCTTTATTGCAATCAATCTTAGCATTAACTGTATTCAAGAAAGGTCTTCCAAATATAATAGGGCAAAAATCATCTTGTGGTGATCCAAGAACAAGAAAGTCAGTAGGGTATTTGATCTTACCACACAAGACTTCAACATCTCTAACAATCCCAAGTGGTGTAATAGTATCTCTATTTGCAAGCTTAATAGTAACATCAATATCTTCAATCTCAACAGGTGCAATATCATTCATGACTTCTTGATAAAGAGTAAATGGAATAGCACTCACACGAGCACCAATATCACATAAACCATGATAGCAATGATCTCCAATTTTAACAGAAATAACAAGGATGCCAATTACGGGTTTGTTCTTATCTTTAGTGTCTGGCTTAGCAATTCTAGTTGCTTCATCACAGAAATATATGACATGTCCATCAATATTATCAACCAAAAGATCTTTAACCATTGCAATATTAGGTTCAACTTTAATTTGTTCAGAAGGTCTAGGTGTTCTAATATCAGTTTTATTAACCACAGTTGAAGATTTAGCATGTTCCTTAATCCTAACAAGAAAAGGAGGTTTCTCAAAATAAGCAGTAGGCACAACTGGATCAACGTTGTAAACAATTGTTTCTTCTTTAACACTAACAGACTCTTCATTTAATTCAGTAGGTGGATGAAACTTAAACCATTTCTCCTTAGGGAGATCAACATGAGCAGCAAAAGATTCACAAAAAGTAGCTCCTATCTCGGAGTCAAGTCCATATTTAGTACTAAACTTATGAAAAGCATCAATTTCCATAAAAGATTTAACACAATCAAACTTAAGGTTTATACCTGACTCTTTGTGGCACCCCGGCTGAGAGGAACCGGAACACCCCGTATTCCAGCCCAGAGATCAAGTCTTCTGGAATACGGCACTGCTTGGCATAGAACAAATCAGCTCTTTATTGCAAATAATATGGGTACAAGGGTTTGGGTATTACAAGGATTACAGGGGCATGGCGACACTACGCCTGCTAAGATAGCTCTATGCTAGCAGCGGAACAACTCGAAGCAGCATAATGACTTCTAGCAGCGGAACAACGACGACGGTGATGGACTCCACTCCGCGGGGACTCTGGCTGGGACACATCCTAGAGCGCAACTCGGGATCCTCGACAAGCAATCAATCATGACATCACCTGCAATCTGGCATGACACGCCAGGTGAGTACTTTGAATGTACTCGCAAGCTTACAGCAACCAAAGCAATCAAGACAAATAACAGCATGGCAATTAATGATGAGCATGATATTACTAGAACAACATGAGAGTGAACATGGCATGTACATGTTAATCATGATATGAACATGAACATGATGCTATCATACATGGTGTGTACGTGGGTTGTTGCCATGGTCCCTTGGACCAACTTACCATCTCGGGGTTACCTCGTAACCACCGTCAACATCTTACCATCGTGATCCTCACTCGATCACAGCAATACCAACCATAGTGATCCTCACACGATCACCAACTTCTGCATGTGCCATCTTGTTGTTATAAGTGTGCAGGTTTATTATTTCTGTTGACCCACAGTGTGACCTACTACGAATTGTGTCCATATCTGAGGACGTGGCTATCGATAGATTATACACTCTGCAGAGGTTAGCACACTGTACCCACACCATGGAACTCATGGCCTCGTGCTCCCATTCGGGTGGACCAATGACGTTCCAACAAAACCAATCTATTGCATCACACTCTCCTGGCCACTCCGACAAACTCCCATTTGGGCTATGTCATGGGTGGCCCTAATGTCAACTCGTGACATCCGCCACCTTCGTGGCCGGCCACCGTCGTGGCAAAACAAAGAAAACTCGTCCCAAATGGGGACACCCGGGTACAACACAACTTGGGCACACAAGGCTTATGGCCGCCTACCTGATCAGGGTAGCGCGCGCACATAACCTTCCCTAGTTAGAGGCACTGGCGAGAGGCATGAGAATAGACCGAATTAGGGGCCCCGTAAGGCAAATGTGGCTGCACTGGTGAGCTCGATTCGGTGGCACCATGACTCAGCCAACAGATTTGTTCAAGTTCGATTAATGTCAGGTTCAACTTGAATGGTGATGAGCTGAGTCACAATAAAATAACATGGAAATGCATATGAGCATGATATCAACATAAACATGGATGGGAAACATAACCATTTAACATATGAATCATATCAACAATAAATCATTTAGTCTATGGGATGCAAATGAGCATGGCTAGAGATGATCATGAATATCACAGGTATTTGCATAACAAACCATAACTATTCATGTGAACATAACATGATCACTAGCATATGAACTAAATACAAGAATGGAACATGAGAATAATACTACTAGCAAGTAAATATCTGGATGCACATGAACATGGTATAGGGATGAGCATGAATCCACAAGCATATACATAGCATTACAAAATAATTAACTGAGCAAATAATTATGCAAACATTCAAGTGAAAACCCATGGCTATTGCAATGCCATCATGCAAGTGGCTGTTGTGGCTTGCCTAGGGATGAAGGATTCATCAAGAAGAAGTGCGAGAAGCTCGCGGAAATTTTTTCCGGAAAACTTTCTCTCCTGGCGGAGCTGATTAGAGGGCAAGGGCAAAATGGTCATTTTCACAGTGTGACAACCTCATGAAAATGATACCAAAAGAACGGGCTCGATGAATAGAGAATGTGGGCTTTGGAATCACCTGATTCGGAGTTACGGTTGCGAAAATACGGCCGTTCATTCGTTAGGTAGAAAACAAATAAAAAATGTGTTTTTCTGCTGCTAACGGATGAATGTCTGCTATATAAAGGTTTCGGCGCCGGCGGCTGAAAGACAGAAAGTGTATTTTGAAAAGTACGCTTTCCAGTAGAGAAAACATAATATTGCCCGAAGAAGAATCGAAATGCGCTTTCGGTGGAGGAAAACGTATTCAAAGGAATATGCCTTCACTTATCCACGTCAGCGGACCGGGTCAACGCCTTGTGCGGCTGACTTATGGGGCCCGCAGGGAGGTGGGGCCTGCCCGACCAGGCCATCTTCTTCAACCTCCGTCGCCCGCGTCTGGCCGGGGACAGGGCCAGCCCCGACGGCGCTGGCCGGCGGCACGGGCCACCGCAGGCGGCACCCGGCCTACCGACAGGCTAAGGAGACCGAGATGGTCCTGCCTGACCACCTCACACTCTCCGAGGTGCACCTGAGCGAGCGTGACATCGGCCGCGGCGGACGGCAGCGTCGGGCACCGGTGGGCTCGCGGCCACAGGGCACCAGAGGAGGAGGTGAAGGGCGGTGGGGCTTCGCCGTGGCCAGGGGGTCACGCTGGTGAGGGAAGGAGGGGGAAGGCTCTGCATTGCTCGAATTTAAGCCGAGCAGAGCGGTGGCCATGGCAGCCATGAGAGGCGAGGAGGGGCTCCGGCGATGGATTGAGGGGTCCAGGAGGTTGCTAGGAGAGTGAGGAGGCTGTTGGTGTGCTCGGAGAGGCTCGGGGATGGCTATTTATAGCCGGGCGTAGCCGTGGCTGCGGCGATGCGTGTGCCGTGCGCTGGAGCGAGGAGGACACGCGGGGGGGGAGGGGGAGAGGGGCCAGAGGGCTTACGAGACGCGGAGAGGCCACGGGGTGCTCGAGAGAGCTCGAGGAGGAAGAAGACAGGAGGAACACGACGACGGTCGCGGGCACACGGTGCGGCGTGGCACGCCGGGGAGGAATGAGGAGGGGGCCAGGGTACGCGTGGACAGAGGAGAGGTTGGGTAGTGCTGTGGACATGACGCGGTGGCTAGAGCTCGTGGTTTGGGCGGCGGCCGAGGGCCCCAAAGTCCAAAGCACGCATTCTACCTGCAGTGCACACGCTCTACGCGTGGTCACCGTGTGAACAGGCGCACGCGGTGCGCTCTGGCCAGGAAAAAGTTGTCTACAGCATGGACCCTACTTGCTGGAGCAACACTATGGGCTTGGTTCGATTAAAGTGACTTTGGGATGATGGGATGCATCAGCTAAAGTTTGCTGTAGCAAACTTGGGCATGAAGTTGTGGTCAAATGACTTGACCAATGGGCCAAGAAAGATGTCACAAGGGTTTAGGGCAGGAAGGACTATGATCTGGTGTAATTTGAGATGATTTGAACAAAGATTTATCATAGTTGCTTCACAACTGACAATCTGGTCCAGGAAATGGAATTTAAAGCTGCACTCACATAGAGTGTTGGATAGATCTGAAATTTTGTAGAGAGTGATCATTAGGGCATAGGAAGGCACTGTAAAAATTTCATACCATTTGGATAAATAAAAATGGTACATGCTTCACAATGCTTCCCAATGGACAGAAACTTGGGGGATTTATTGAGAAATATTGGATAGATAAAATGAGCCCAAATTTGGTGGAGGGAAGTTATATAGGTAGGAGAATGTCCTGGTAAAATTTCAGAATTTATCAAGCCATATAAAATATAGTTGCTTCACAAACTGAAATTATGACCAGAAACAAGGATTGGATGGTGTGCTCACCATGAGCATGGAATCTTGAATATTTTTACATATCCAAGGTCCATATGAGTCAAATGAATTTTGAGAATTTTGTGGGAATTTTGGGAATGACACAAATATAGGTTGCTTCAAAACCTAGGGCAAACAGGGTTATTCCTTTAATAGAAAAAGGAATATTCCCAAGAAATAAAAATTGGGGTTGGGCTAAGATGGAAATGAAATGGCCTTGAGATGGATTTGAGAGTAACAATCCACTTGGAAGAAGAAGAAGAGATGATCCTCCCAGGTTTCAAGACCACAGAGCCACAGAAAAGAAATTCCAAATAAAATTCCAAAGAAACCCAAAAGAAAAAAAAAGGCCAAAAATCGGGGTGTTACACTCTTTACCTTTGTCAATTTCCCAATCTTCAGAGTTGCGTTTAATTCTTTCCAGAAGATACCATTTGAATTCAATAGTCCTTTTATAAAGGAACCAGTAGAAGAAGTATCGAGCATGGATTGATCATTATGAGAAAGCCGAGCATAAAAGTTTTGAATAATTATTTCTCTTGAGAGCTCATGATTGGGGCATGTGTACATCATATACTTAAGCCTCCCCCAAGCTTGAGCGATACTTTCTCCTTCACGAGTCCAAAAAGTATATATATAATTCCGATCACGAAGAACCAAATGCATGGGATAAAACTTCTGGTGAAATTCCAGCTTCAACCGGTTCCAATCCCATGTTCCAGTATCATCCAATAGCCAATACCATGCCAATGCCTTTCCCTCCAAAGATAAAGGGAATACCTTCTTCTTAACTCCATCCTCGGATAAACCAGCAAGCTTAAACAATCCACAAATTTCATCTATATATAACAAGTGCGTATCAGGATGTACCTTTCCATCTCCTGCATAAGGATTAGCTAGTAGTTTCTCTATCATACCCGAAGGAATTTCATAATAAATATTTTCAGTGGGTTCAGTAGGTTGAGGGGCAACTCTTAGTGCTTCGGTCGAGGTGAAGATACCCCGAACAAACACCTCAAAGGATTACTTTCCATAGTGATAAGTGACAGTAAATTTCAGCACATGATATAAATGTTTCCTTACCAAATTCCACTCACCAAAGGCGCTTCACTCCCCGGCAACGGAGCCAGAAAAGAGTCTTGATGAGCCACAAGTATAGGGGATCAATCGTAGTCCTTTCGATAAGTAAGAGTGTCGAACCCAACGAGGAGCAGAAGGAAATAACAAGCGGTTTTCAGTAAGGTATTCTCTGCAAGTACTGAAAGTAGCGGTAACAGATAGTATCGATAGCAAGATAATTCATAACAAGTAACAATGGTAACAAGGTGAAGCAAGGTGGCAAAATCCTTTTTATAGCAAAGGACAAGCTGGAACGTTCTCTTATATAAAGCAAAGCGTTCTCGAGGACACATGGGAATTCTCATCTAGTCACTTTCATCATGTTTGTTTGATTCGCGTTCGCTACTTTGATAATTTGATATGTGGGTGGACCGGTGCTTGGGTGCTGATCTTACTTTAACAAGCCTCCCACGTATGATTACCCCCTCTCGCAAGCATCTGCAACTACGAAAGAAGAATTAAGATAAATCTAACCATAGCATGAAACATATGGATCCAAATCAGCCCCTTACGGAATAGCGCATAAACTAGGGTTTAAGCTTCTGTCACTCTAGCAACCCATCATCTACTTACTACTCCATAATGCCTTCCCTTAGGCCCAAATATGGTGAAGTTTCATGTACTCGACGTTCACACGACACCACTAAAGGAAGCAACAACATACATATCATCAAAATATCGAACGAATACCAAATTCACATGATTACTCCTGACAAGACTTCTCCCATGTCCTCAAGAAAAAAAGTAACTACTCACAAATCATGTTCATGTTCAAGATCAGAGGGGAATTGAATAGCATTAAGGATCTGAACATATAATGTTCCACCAAATAAACCAACTAGCATCAACTACAAGATGTAATCAACACTACTAGCAACCCACAGGTACCAATCTGTGGTTTTGGGACAAAGATTGAATACAAGAGATGAACTAGGGTTTGAGATGAGATGATGCTGGTGAACATGTTGATGAAGATTGGTCCTCCCACGATGAGAGGATCGTTGGTGATGTCGATGGCTTCGATTTCCCCCTCCCGGAGGGAAGTATCCCCGGCGGAATCGCTCCACCGAAGAGCAAAATTGCTCCTGCCCCGGTTCCGCCTCGAGACGGCGGCGCTTCATCCCGAAAGTCTGCTCTATAATTTTTTTAGGGCAAATGACCTTATAGAGCAGAAGGAGGGGGCCGGAGGCCAGCTGTGGGCCCCACAAGGCATCAGGGCGCGCCCAGGGGGCGCCCTGTTGCCTTGTGGGAAACTGGTGGGTCCCCTCTGGTATTTATTTTCTCCAGTATTTTTTATATATTCAATAAAAAATCTCCGTAAAATTTCAGGTCATTTGGAGCTTTGTAGAATAGGTATCTCTGCTGTAGCTATTTTAGGTCCAGAATTCCAGCTGCCGGTATTCTCCCTCTTCATATAAATCTTGCAAATTAAGAGAGAAAAGGCATAAGAATTGCATCATAAAGTGAAATAATGACCAAATACATTGTAAATAATAGTAGGAAATCATGATGCAAATTGGACGTATCATCTCCCAGCAGTGCTAATGGACCGAGGCTCCGGAATAAATACACTCTACACAAAGACACTGCAACGGATGGACTTACCATTGGAGGCCCCCGGCCCTCCCACAACGGAGTTTTGTGGCATCGTCCCTGGACACAAGACAAAGCCCATAGGCCAGATCACACTAGAGGTCATCTTCGGGAATCGCGATAACTACCGATGCGAGCTCATCAGCTTTGAGGTGGTCCCATTCGTCATAGGGTATGACGCGGTCCTCGGAGGAATGGAGTTTGCCAAATTCATGGCCCTACCAAACTACACCTACATGCAGATGAAGATGCCTGGCCCGCGCGGCCTTATCACGATCCATGGCAGCCACCTGGAAGCCATATTTGCAGAGGAGGCCAACCTGGAGGAGGTCGCGAAATGGACGACCGAGCAGGCAGAGGCCCGACACACACCCTCCATCAGGAAATTCCCTCGATATGACTGGGGTCGGAGGCCTCCAGCAGAACCAGCGTACACCATGGCACCGGACCACCCAGAGTTCAGGGAGGACCCACCGCGATGAAAGCCGCAATCCTACTGGAAGACCTTCACGACAACGCAAGACAGGAGGCCGGAGCAACACGAAGGCCGCCAAGCCCCCATGGCACATCTACCTTAGTAATTTTAAATTCATGTTATTTACTTTAAACCATGAATTTTAAATTAAGTTAGACTTCGTGGAATAATCATATTAGCTCGATCATGTATTAGACAGCCAACAAAGTGGTTTGTCATGCAAACACTTCTGTTTTATCACAATCCATACGACCGCTAAATGAAGTACACAAAGCATCCAGTAGTGAAACTTCCCTGGAAATCTTTGCGGATGGTACAAGATATCTCCTTATTTTGCGACTCGGGGGTTGCATCGTATTTCGGACCCTCCCGCAACTCCGGATAAGCGCTGCATCCAGTGACCATTCAAAGTACAAGTACGGGGGGCTGCTTTCACCGTACACAGACCTTCCGTCACTTAATAAAAACAAAGACGGAAGGTCATAAGGCTTATGACCAGCCTTGTCGCTCAAAGTCATGACAAATCTTAACGTATGCAGAGGACTGACCCAGATCCCGCGACCAAAGTCAGTGCAAAAGGGCACAGACTAGCACGCCGGGCTCAAAAAGGGCCTCGTCCATATGGCCAAAGCTAGCACACGAATATATTGGTCAGACAAGGGCGTTCTCTTAGTGGATATTAAAAAGTCGCATGACACGACAATGGCAGGTTAAAAATCAATCCAAATAAACAAAATAGTACAACACAAGAGTACTCTCTAGTTTTGCATACAAACTTTAGTTCTCCGGGCTTCCAGCCTTGGGACGCCTCTTAATAATATCCTGAAGGGGACAGACCCCTGCGGCATATTCGGCTTCCTCAGTAACCTCTTGCAGGAACAGTTGTGGGTTCGGGCTTCCCGTCGGAGGCCTCACAAGCGACCACAGATTGGTATTAGGATGTTGAGCCCGAACACTGGCCAACACTTGACGAGATCCCTCGAAGGCCGCCGAATAGACCCAATCCTCCAACCGTTCCGCACATCTCCCAAGCAGCTCCAGGACAATTTCGAGGTCCGGCGGCAGTCAAGGATTACCACAGAATAAGGTCCCAACGGTGACCCCAAGTGCAGTCGTCATCCTCTTGGCCACCGCCGCGACCTCTCGAAGCCGGTCGTCGGCATCTGTGACCTGGATTTCCGATAGCGGGGCTACAAAAGGCAGTTCAAGGAGCCCGTTATGATATCAGGAGACATCCAGAGTCATTCCACATTCGAGACAAAAAGATCGGCCACATACCTTTGGCAGCAGCCTCTAGATTACGGCAGCACTGTTGCGCCTTAGCAAGCTGCGTAGCGGTCTCCTCGTCGTCCTTCTAAAGCTGGGCAATTTTCTGCTCGGCCTCTTGGGCCGTCTTAACCTGCTCTGACGCCTTCCTTTCCAAGGCGTCCAAGTCATGTTGAACCATGCCCCGAAGGTCCTTACTTTGCTCCAGGTCAGCACAGAGGGCACGACAGGGGCCTCATGTTCTCGCTGCAGGGTGGTCTCCACATCAACCTTGGCAGACAATGCTGTTTCCAGCTCCTTTCGGGCAGCCCGATCGACCTCTTCAGCCTGCTTCTGAGCTTGGAAAGCCTCATCCACGCCTCGACGGAGGGTTGCAGCCGTCCCATGAGGCTGTGCCAGAAACAGTCACACCACAATGATCAAAGGAGCACATCCAAAATGGAGCCTTGCAGGAACAATCTAAGGTCACAACTTACAAGAAGAGCTGTCAAGGTTACGCTGCACGACTTCACCCTTCTGCTAAAGCGACAAGAGCTGTTTCTCAAGCTCAGACACCTGCGTCGCAAGGTCGCGGTTTCCCTCGGCAAGCACCTGGGCAGATGCATATGATCAGGCATGCAATGGGCCACTTCTTAAACAAAACATGAAGAACCAAGCACGGCTCCTAGAACACCGCCATACTTGGCCCCGGGGGCTACTACCACCACAGCCACACCTAAGGAGGACTGTACCTTGAAACTGGGCTCAACAGCATGCCCCACTTCCTTCAGGGCCTCCCACATGCGCTTCAATGCCTCATCAGCGGCACCCAAGGGCGCGACGACCTCCCACGGAACCTCAGGCGCAAGGCCTCCAGATAAAAAGGAGGAGGCCCCTGGCGGTGTACTGGCTGACGCTGGCGCCAAAGGATCAGCTCCGCTGGCCGCGACCTTCACGGACTCAGACGCCGCCGCCACGCTCGCCAAGGGAAAAACGAGCGCCCCAGGGGTGCCCGACCTTTCCGCTTGAGCAGGCGATGAGATCGCACCTAAAGGCGGCCCTGCATTCTTGCCAACTTTGGCCATGCCCTCCGCTTCGGCGGCCACCATGGGCTCCATGGAGGGACCTCCTGCTGATGGACGGATTTATGTAAAGCTCCAAACAACCTATTGAAGGTATAAAAAGCCCGGAGGCATGGCCTACCCTTGGATTGACGTCCAGCCTCTGAGGATGGAACCTCCGGTGACAACAACGCGCCAGGCACCATTGCTAGCGGTGTGGCCGTGATCGTGGTGGCCATAGAGGACCCCGCAGCAGACGAGACCTCCTGTCCACAAGGGGCAGCAATAAGATGAAACAAAACCAAAGGTCCCTAGCGAAAACTGAAACCAGGCCATCATAAAGTGTGACTTATGGGACAACCGTTGGAGTGTGTCTCCTCTGCGGCGGCTTGGGGATGATCAGGGGAATCTACAGGCTTGGGGACTTCTAGAACTCCACGGAGCTCGCGACCACTGCTGCGGGCCGGGTTTCCTCCCGAGGACCGCAGCGAAATTTCTTGAGGGCTGGTGCGGCACTTCGGCCGCGGCCTCCTTCAACTCATCGCTGCAAACCTCGGCCTCCCCGGCCTCCTCGGCGTCTCCCTTGTTGTTGTCGTCGTCATCAACACCATGATCATGGTCTTCATCATCATCATCACCACCACCTCCACCGCAGCTGCTACCACGGCCGCTCGGTGAGGAGGTCACGCCTTCATCGCCCTCCTACTCACCGAGGTCTCCTCCGTCCGCACCGCCGGAGGCCTCCTCCATGGAGTCCTCTTCCTCGGAGGCCCCCGCAGGAGCCCCTTTCCGCTCTTGGTGCTCTTGGTGGACCCGCCCTGCGCCCGTACGGGCTCGGGAGGGGCTGCATTCATCAGGGCGGCTAGGGCGGAGCTCACATGCTGCCCCGGCAGCGGGGGCTCTGATTGGAACGTCACAAAGGTGGCGAATCCCTGTTTAACAAAAGCAAAGAATGGCATGACTGAATGCCCCAACCTCTAATGAAGACAGACCCACGAAGAACACTTACATTGCCCGGCGGGAGGTCAACCAAAAAAGACTTGACAGCCTTCTTGTGTGACTTCCTGATGGCGTCGGGCTCCACCAATAAGCAAGATAGGTTTCAATGTCCTTCGGGCTCAGCTCCACCTGAGAGACCCGCGCAGGATCCCTTGAACCAACATACTGGGACAGAGGGAGAGCCCGGGCCTGCAGCGGCAAGACACGTTGTGCCACCCAGGTCCGCACAATGTGGCCTTCAGTCAATCCGCACTTCTTTAGGCGGGCGGTAGCTTCCGCCAGGGCCTTAGCCTCCGGTGACAACCTGGTCAGCGGAGCCCACGACGGGTGCCGGATCACGGTGAGCAAGAGCCCGCGCCGTGCCCCAACGGACGGGTGATCCTCACCTCCTTCTTGGATCGGGGGTTATTTCTCCCGATCCATCCATTTCTTTTGAGCATTCTTGAGCACTTCCACGTCCAGCTCCATCACCTCTCACCCAACGGGGTGGCCCATCTCTCGGGCTTCATCACGCTATGCGAGGCTTTCCTCAGAATTCCGCTGGACTAGGCATTGTTCAAGCACTTCTTCTACGTGAAGCCCCAGATGGTGTCGAGGGACGTCTTCCAGACATGCGGCGCACTCGGCATCCAGACCAAGCGGGGCGGGGGCTACTTCGAGATGAAGTGGCCTGACTCGGTGAAGGGTTGTACGACGTTGTGGTTTTACTGCGTCAAGCCCTCGACTCTAGCTGTCCCGGCTGCTCTGCCCCTACACCACTATGCTAGCTAGCTGGCACAACGGCTGGTCACTCAAGCTCACTCGGATTGAGCAGACGCAGGCGGCGATCCTGGCGGAGAAGGTAAGTGCTTTCAGAGAGCGGTCTCATGAGCAATGAATTAGTAGCTTCCTCGGCCAGTCGGCGGATCCATCCCCTCCAAGCTCATGCCCACGGGATGTGGGAGTTCTCAGATGACAATGATCCCTCAAGGAGTTCCCCACTCTGATTACCCAACGACGCCTTCGATGCCTGGATGAAGCGAATCACCCAGGTCTGCAGCATCCTCCGTCGCGAGGGCCCTATCAAGCCTCTTCAAGTGGGACAAATTCCCAAGGAGGTAAGTCTCTTCATCCGGAATTTTCTTCCGTCGGTTGTGTTCCTCTGAGAGTGAGAGGGGGAGGCAGCAAGCCTCGCACAGGAAGGCAAGCCTCATGGCAGACTCCGACGAGGTGGAGGAGAAGGAAGACTCGGAGATCTAGGAGATCGAGTCGTTCCCTTCACTAGCCCACTCCCAAGGCCGCCGGAGGCGGGAAGAAGATGCCACCCATATTTGAGTGGAACAGTCCTCCAAGCGCAGCTGCCAGGCCCTCATTGACGAGATACCAGAGACCACGATGAGACCGACTACCCGTTGCAATGGCCCCGATAGAAGGGGATCCCCAAGTCCGACTGGTAAGTGCTTAACATGTGTTGTACTTGATTGATAAATTTTGTCAAAGTCTTGACAGTCATCTCTTCGATGTTGCAGCAAATAGAAGACCAGTTTCACCAGCTAGAAGAAAAGACCATTAGCAAGAGTGCACCATCTGCTCAACCGGACCCAGTGGTTGAGCTGACTGAACAGGTAACACCCATGCCCCCAGGTTGCCTACATTGTCGTGCCTGCGGGAGCCGGTGACCAGAGAAATGAAGACCGTGTTGAAGTACCATCCTAGGCCATGGAGGTGGACCTGATCCTGTCCATGGAGAGAGAACCCCGAGGAATGTCTGTTACCCCCATTGAGAATTTATCTACTGCACCACCGACTGTTGCTCCACCCGCTCAATCGATTGTCCCTGTGGAAGGGGCCGCAATCGTCCCTGCCATCACCGCCATTGGCCCAGTTGCCTCCCAGGGGCGACTGTTCCAACTCATCCGACTCCTGCCTCAGTGATGCTCATGCCAAGTTCTTCCCAAGGGGACACAAGAGCCGGTTCCAGTACCACGCGATTCCCCCTCGCGAGCATGAGCCGCGAGAAGAAGGCAATCAAGGCGGTGAAACGGACAGTGACATAGGCTGGCATGTTGGAGGAGCTGACCAAGAAGAACCTCTCGGATGCCTTGATGATGGCAAACCTGGGCGCTACCATTCACAAGAATGCCAAAGTAAGAGCAGTCGGTCTCGTCTTTTCGCAATTTTATTCTGAATTGAGCCGGTTCCAGGGCAGGTCAGTGCACCCGATGGGTGTAGCCCCCAAGGCTCTAGCAAACTATAGGCAGTTGGTTAGAGTCTTTGGAAGTACATTCCCATAGTTGTAGATTTATAGCCATCTTTGAACTTCATCAACTTGGCTCTCTGGGTTTTGAACCAGTAGTTATTTGTTCATCACCAGGGGCACGATAAGTGCGCCCAGTGAGTGTAGCCCCCAAGGCTCAGGTCGAATGCTGGAAGTCGGTCTGAGTCTTTGAGTCATTGATTTTCTTTGTGCAGATTTTTCATCACCGAATGCACGACCAGTGCACCCGATGGGTGTAGCCCACAAGGCTCAGACCGATTGCTGGTAGTTGGTTTGAGTCTTTAGAGTTTTAGTCATGTAGATAGTCTTGCCTGAGAAGAACATGTCTAGCAACTGCATCGATGCCCTCATTAAGTAGGTGTCCAGATGATATCATGTAGTCATCCTTGCAATTCATTCACTTGGCTCTCCTCAGTCGGGCTTGTATGTTTAACTAAATTGGTTGAGGAAAAATGACTGTTGAGGGCCCAACTGACGAATACAGTGTCTGCCACTTCTGTAGTTGCTGCTTTGGAGAACTACCGCAAGGAATATGATAGTACCCTAAAAGAAGCCCGACAGAACATCGAGAAGTTCCAGACCCAGGAGAAGTTGATCCAGGACATGATGAAGGAGAACGCAATGTTGAACACCATCAACCAAAAGGTCCAAGAGAACTTTGATGATTTGGTCACAGAGCGGTCCAAATTTAAGAGTGCGCATGAGGACAAGCTTATCTGACTAATGGAGGTCCATGCCACTTTCAACAGGGACCTATCAGAACGTCTGCGCTTCTCCAACCGGTGGTTGTTCGGTAAGCCATTTCTCTCGGGAGGGAAGAATTTTAGCCGACTAATTTAACTTATATTAGTCACTAATAGAAGATGATTTTCTTCCCAGAGTACTGCCCTGATGCTTTGGCTAAGGATGCAAGAGTCGCGGAGCAGCTGTCCACTGTTCCCAACCCGGAGCTGGTGGACAGGAACCTGGCAGTGCTGGAGAACTGACTGGAGCAGACCACCTGCCTTGTTGAAGCAGTTAAAGTCAGCCGGACAGGGGGTATGCACATCCATGTGGCTTGATGAAATTGCTCCAGTCGATGTCCCCAATCTAGCCACTCGACTACTGTAGGTTCCGGTGCACATCGCCCAGTGGAAGGAGTCATTTGCTAGGGCTGGAGCCGAAACAACTTTGACTCTTGTGCAAGGACACTTTTCCCACTACCAAGTGATGGAGTCGATTCCGGCGAATCTCGGGTAGGGGGTCCCGAGCTGGGAGCCTAGATGCGATGGTAACAATAGACGCGAGGTTTTACCCAGGTTCGGGTTCTCTCGAAGAGATATCGATAATACCCTACATCTTGCTTTTGTTTGTATTGATCGTGGATGGAGTACAGAGTACAGGTTTGTCTACCACGAGATTGTCTATGATCTTCTACATGCCCTACCCCCTGGTTTATATAGATACCGAGGGGTCTAGGGTTATAGATATGTCGGCTACATATATGGTAGATCGTGCTGTAGACATCGAGGTCTTGGAGTATGCGCCAAGTCTTCGGGAAATTTCCTTGTACGCGCCATGGATCCTCTGGATATGGCCCACCAGTGAACCGCCATGGGGGTCCTCAGCCCAGCCAACCTGGACGGGAGACAACGTGGTGAGTATCCCCTGGTCCAGGATACCCTCAGTAGTACCTGAACCGGTCTTCAAGTCAGGGACGACGCTCCTCGGTTCTTCCAAAGTGCTCCTCGTCTTCAGTCGTCGGTCTTGAAAATTGGTTCAATAAATCTTCCATCTTTGATCTTGAGGACTACCAAGGTGTATCCGAAGAGTTCACATGTCGGGCATCCGAGGAGCCCCATCCAGGTTCCCTTAGTCCTTTTCAGACGTTGTATTATTTACACGTCGCACCTTGGGTTAATTTTTTTCCCGCGCGGCGGTGCCTTAGCCTTGAAGTGTTCTACTACTTGTGAAAGGTGTTGGGATTCTCCGAAGAGGAAGGGGGATGCAGCATAGTAGAAGATAATATTTCCCTCAGTTAAGAACCAAGGTTATCGAACCAGAAGGAGACGGCACACCGACAACGTAAGCAGCACCTGCGCACACGCAAAGCAAATGCTTGCACCCAACAAAGGGAAGGGGGTCGTCATTCCCCTTGTTCTTTCCAGTTGCAAGTATCAAATCTTGTAGTGATAGATATAATAATAAAAGTAAAATAAAAAGAAAGTAAAACAACAAATAATTATAAGATCGCTTGAATATACTCCCTCCGTTCCTAAATATAAGTCTTTCTAGAGATTTCAATGTGGACTACATACGGATATATATAGACATAGTTTAGAGTGTAGATTCATTCATTTTGCTCCGTATGTAGTCCATATTGGAATCTCTTGAAAGACTTATATTTAGGAACAGAGGGAGTAATTGAGAATGGACCCGGGTGCCATAGGTTCACTAGAGGCATCTCTCTCATAAATAGCATCGGTGGGTAAACAGATTACTATTGGGCAATTAACAGAAAAGCGCATAGTTATGATGATCATCCAAGGCATAAACAATATATAGGCATTACGTCCGTGACAAGTAGACAGTTAAACTTACTGACTCTACTACTATTACTCCACCCCAAGACCACTATCCAGCATGCATCTCAAAGTATTAAGTTCATGACAAACATAGTAACACATTAAGCAAGATGACATAATGTAGACAGAATAAGATCAACTGATATGACCAAACCCCGTCGTTTTACCCTTAGTAGCAACAATAAAAATGCGTGCCTCGGCCCCTCCTCTCACAGAGCAAGACTAACCGCAAGATTGAACCTACTACCAAGCACATCTCCCGCTGAAGAAAAATCAATCTACTTGGCCAAAGAAGACGGATAGATCGGATAGAAATACAAGGCTATAAAATTACACAATCAAAGAGATCTCAAAGGACTCAAATAATATCAATGAATAATATAATCATAAACCCACAATTCATCGGATCCCAACAAACACACCGCAAAGATTACATTGGATTGATCTCAAAGGAGATCATTGTATTGAAGATCAAAAAGAGAGAGAAGAAGCCATCTAGCTACTACTATGGACCCGTAGGTCCTGAAGTAACTACTCACACATCATCATGGAGGTAGCAAGGTTGATGAAGATAGCCTCCCCAATGGTTTCCCCCTTCGGCAGAGTACCGAAAAAGGCCTCCAGATGGGATCGCGAAAGAACAGAGACTTGCGGTGGCGGAAGAATTGTTTCGGGTATCGCTTCGACGGTGTCACGAGGGGCCCACAAGCTGGGGTGGCACGCCCCCTACCTTGTGGCCACCTCCTGGGTCTTCTGGTCCTTCCCCGAAGCTTTCAGGGTCTCTTATTGTCCAAAAAAATCGTCAAAAAGTTTCGTCGTGTTTGGACTTCTGTAGGTATGGATTTCCTGCGAAACAAAAAACATGCAGAAAACAGGAACTGGCACTGGGCGATAAGTTAATAGGTTAGTCCATAAAAATAATATAAAATGACATATAAAGCATACAAAAGTGATAATATAATAGCATGAAACAATAAAAATTATAGATACGTTGGAGATGTATCATGTTCCTGCGCTAAGACTGAGCTGGCGGACCGGTCGTGCTCTGACAGCCCTGACCGGTTCCATCCGTCTTCCCACGCAACAGTGGTGTGCCGTCATTTCGGCGATCATCATTACCACTACAAAATGTGTGCTATTCTGTGACGAAAACCCTGGTGACGAACAACAAACCGTCACGTAAGAACTTTTTCTGTGACGGTTTTTCGTCACCAGCTATTTTTCTCCCGGATCAGCTCCCTTGGGTGCCTTGGTGACATTCTGGCCTTGTTTTAGGCGACGCATTTGGCCGTCACTATGTATGTCCATATTCTGCGACGATTTTTAGCATCACAGAAAATGTTCGGCGCGTTGGAGAAAGGATAAAGAAATGGTGCGGTGGGCTTGAAAACGTAGTTTTTTTTGCCATGGCAGAGTTTTGAACATATTTGAAGCAAATTTGTAGGGGATATGAGTTGAGATGCTCGTAATGAAATCCTTTAATTTATGCGCGACTTCAGCCTTCTAGAAATTTCACATCTGTCGAAGGCCGTCAACAATGACCCCGTCTCCAAGTTGTCGGATCGCTTCTGCTAGTTTGGTTGCAACCCGAAAGTTTTCAATCAGGGTGCGAAGGACTCGGAGATCGCTAGGACCTTCAATTGTGTAGTTGTTGTTGATGTCACGCCCGCGCCGAACTACAGATAGGGTCGGTTGTTGATGCTGCCGACTGTTATCCGCCAGCGCTTGCTCTCACACGATCAAATTGTGCTTGACTTGCGCCAGACAAGCGTGCTCAGCCCAGGTGGTTTGACACACCACCTCTAAGGCATTGTTGGCCAGTGAATCCCCTGAGATTGGGTATTGAGAAGCTTATCGGCGGCCGCCTCCCGCTCCTCCTGAGTGAGCTGCCGCCTGTCACCCGCCACAACATTGCCGATCGCGACAGATGGTTCGACTGGTGCACCCCCTCGAAGACTAGACTCGGGAACAGGCGTGCCAGCCCTGAAAACTTCCGCTATAGATCCCTGGGACCCACAACTATCTTCTTCCCTGGAATCAGACTCCAACAGAGGGATCAAAGAGTCGGTGTGCATCATCCCAACGAGTTGGCTTGCAGAACGACAGAATTGTGGGCGAGGTTTGCCCGAGCGGTTCTGGTGACGCCGTGGTGCTAGTCCGGCCGACTGCTATGAAACCATGAGCTGTAGGCTGAAGACGCCCGAGCCATTGGCTTAATAGTGTATGCTCCCGCGTGCCGGCAGGTAAGCATTGTTCAACGAGGCATCGAGATGCCACGCTGAGCCATCAATGGTGAACTCGAGGACGCCCAAACAGATGCTACAGATGGGAGTCAATGAAGAAACCATCCGCACCATGACATCGATAGACGCTTTCCCCATGGTGGGTGCCAACTATCATGGATATAACCCTGACAATACGATAGGGGTGTGTATGTAGAGGCAATCGTATCTATCAAATAGTACGGATGGGAGTACGCTCAAGTGTTTATACAGGTTAAGGCGCTCTTCGGTGGAGGTAATACCCTACTCCTGTGATGCTCTTTGCTCTTGGTGTATGTTACAAGGTGAGAGAGTTCAACCCTTAGCCCGGTGCCCTCCTCCCGACTTTTATAGAGTGCACTAGGAGGGGTATCATAACTGGTTGGTATTAATGCTATTGATGGTCATATGCACAACCGACTGTTCATGGCTATTACTGCTGGTAACTGTCGTATTAAACTAGTTTACACGACCGTTAGGCAACGACAAGATTGAATGCTTCGTGGGGTCATTGTATCCTAGGACACAACCGACTGTAGGTCGCCCGACTGTTCCTGTATTGCAGGTGACTGACTGCTGGGTCTCATCCGTTATATGGTCTTAGGATCCGACTGTAGGCACTTGGTCCTCTCGCGAGTATCCCTCCTGGAATTTGACGCTTCCGGCTGTAGCCCCAATGGGCCTTGTGTATAGCCCCTTGGCCCATAGTCTTTTGAACCGTACTCTTGATTGGCCTAGGCCATGGGCTGGGTCGGATGTGCACTTGGGCCTACCCCTTAGGTATAACCCTGTTAAGACATTTTCGTCGACTACTAACACGCCCGTGGTTGTTTCGTCAATTTCAAGATGCTATGCTGGCTCAGTATCTCAGAGGTGCTCATAGGAATAGGGTGTGCATGCCTGCGTTCATAGGGGGTGAGTGTATGTGCGTGTATGTGGGCATCTGCATTTGTACTATGTTAAAAGAAACATTGTGTTGCCTCTTCTTGAAAAAATGAAGGTAAGAGCGTGCGTGCCACACATAGCCTGTCACAGACGATCCGGCGTCCCTGATGAGAGCACTTGCTAGGTTGTGTGTGTTTAAAAACCTCTAGTATTCTAATCCTCTGCGTTTGCATATAGTAGCCCAAAGGAACCTGCCCCTCTTCCCTCTCTTACGCTTGTGTTTTGTTTGTGCTACTAGCTAGCAGCTCAGCTCATCGCGGGACATGAAGAAGGATGAAGAGGATGCCAATGCCACCATCCCCTTCAAGCCCCCGCCATCCCCTCTCCACCGTGGCTGGTCGCTCCGCATGCCGCGGACGCCGCTCCGGTGACCTCTTCGTCTTCGTCTTCGTCTCCGTCTCCGTCGTCGTCTCGGTTCTTCCGCAGGGCAAAGGCATGGAGGCATCCGTGCAAGCTTAGCTCAGAAAAATGGTGGAGAGTTCTGTATTGGCATGCGGGAAAGCCAGGCAATTTTTTTTCCTCAGTTCCGACTTGTTTCCGCTTTCCTCTCCTTGCTAATTGCTGTCCTTGTTCGTGCTGCTCTAGGTCGCTTCGTTCGACCTTCAGACTATTTGTATCTCGTTTCGTTGCGAATTTTAAGGCCATCCGATCCATCGATATATGTTATATATCACCGAGATCGATATGCCCATTCAGATTCTATATAATTATGTGTAATTAAGTTCATCCTTTAGCATGCATGAAGATTAACTAGGTGCAGTGTTTGTATGTTACAGCCAGTGCCTGCAACTCTAGCTAATCCTTGCATTTGCATTTGCGATTTAGTCTTCCTGAAAAGATGAGCTATATAGGAGTATTTGAGAGAACGTGAATCGTGTCTCTCTTGTCTATTAGTATATATATCTATATAATATTGGAACGCAATGCTGATAGATACATCATCTGTACTACTGGTTTGTCCATCTCATTTGATCTCAATTAATTGTGAGTAATCATAGAGGATCTGTAGGGCAGTCGATCATGAATAGATTTGCTTTACAGTGCAAACTGGAGATGTTCGTCCTTGCAGGAATCATTGAGCAACCATTATGCACGTAGTAGCTTTTGTCTTTTAGGTGCCTTTTCTTTCTTTAGCGTGTAGGCTTGAGGCTCTTCACTGTTCACCAGTGGACCAGCCCCTGCAGCTAGCTGCGCTTGCACTTTGTTCTCTGCTGGGGACTCAAGTCACTTAACCTGTATGATTGAGCAGGAAGCACTACTTGTTGAGGACTTGAGAATAGTTTTTTCTTCAGTAGGAGCCAGAATCATTCATTATTGTAGCTGACATAAACTTGTTTTCATTTTTGTCATCTCTTAGAGTTTTATATTAAACTTTATTTTTGTCATTTTTCATCTATGCTGTTTTCTGAATGTATGATGGTGTTATACAGCTAGCTTTTCTTGTACATACACTACTATTTATACATGTTTGTTCCCTAACAACCATTGGTACTCATAAGTGTTTGTCTCCCCTGGTAACTACGTTTTTGCTTCATCGATCACATCCTAGCTTGTGGCCTTGTCCATAACCCTTTTGGCATGCACCACGGCTCACCACTGTTTCATGGCTTCCTTTTCGCGCTTCTCTCCTGTAGCAGTAGCAGGCAAGGCGTGCATGTGGTACTCCCTCCATTCCACAATGTAGTGTGCCCGCGCTTCCCGAGATCTAAGTTTGATCATAAATTTAACTAACGAGACCGACTGCGGCGGGAGCAAAAATTATAAGGTTTTGGAAAAGGAGGTTAAGACCCCCGGCCTCTGCATCAATCGATGCATACAGCCATATTTATTTATTATTCAACAAAGGTCTAACAAGAACATACATCAAGTCACCCGAAGCCACCACTCACACCTACACAACTTGATAATGTGGAGTGCTCTCACTCCCCATATCTAAAACCGGTGTCGTCGCCGATCCATCCACATAACGTATCGGAACCAACAGCCAGTGCAGCAGACCTAAAGCGTACACCACATGCACACGTTTTAGACGCTGCCATCATCATCGGACCGCTGACCCATCTTCAGGATAGAGATCCGCATCATCATTGCCAGTCCGTCCATCCGTCGACGCCGCCACGGCGCCACCGCCCCGCGCTCGTCCATCCAGACGCGAAGATTCTGGAAGATCTGTCGTGCGTAGCACCTGCCGACCAGGCATGACACAGCGTAGCACCTGTCGGCCAGGCATGACTTGACATCTCCACCGAAAGCTCCGTGCAAGACGAAGCCGCTCCACCTCCTGCCTCTGTCTTCCAACGCTGCTCCACAAACGATGCTCACAAGAGAGAAAACGACACCGCAGTACCGCCATCGTCCGATCTGGAAGACCAGATCCTAAGGTTTCCCCCGGAGCAGCACGAGTGGGTCGACAGTAGTTACACGATGATGCCTTCATCAAGGTAACGACGCAGAATGCCGCCATCGCCTGCCATCAGCTCGGTTTTCACCGGCAACTATGTCTTCCCGACTCGCAGGCGGATCTCGAGATCTGACCATCCAGCCTCAGGCCGACCACCTCCGACGGAGGAGATGGCCACCACCGCCGGCTGCACCGGCCAGATCAGATCTGACCGGAGGCGCCGCCGATCAGTCCACCATGGCCTCCACGCCGTCGCCGCCGATCCGACGCCCGATGGTGCGCCGACTGCAGCCGCCGCCCTTCCCGGTACAGGGCCGCACCGCGCCTGCAGCTGCCGCCCCCCGAGGCAGGGCTGGCCACCACGCCGCCGCAGCCATCGCCGCCGCGCCGCATAGATTGGATCGGCCACGCCACCACACGCTTAGGGGCCCCGCACCACCCCTAAGGCGCGGGAGAGAGGGAGTCCCCCGCCATCGCCGTCGGCCTCTGGACCTAGCCCGGCGGCGTCATCCGGCGGCGGCGGAGGGAAGGGAAGAGGGAGATCGCGCCTCCGGCGGATAGGGTTTGGGCGCCGCCCGAGTCGCCCTAGCGGGGACGACGCGGGGGCGTGGTCTCGTTAGTTAAATTTATGATCAAACTTAGATCTCAGGAAGCGCGGGCGCACTACATTGTGGAATGGAGGGAGTATGATCTTTTTGACCGGCCAAGCCACTTAATAACTTGCCCAAATTGAACTTGCTTTCTCTTACGTGTAAGGCATCTTAATTTGATTCCCGGTGGAAAATATGCAAAAAATACAAAATTGTAGTGATGTGCAGGTGGACAAGAGCAAATACAGTGGCGGGGCGGGGCAAGCACGCGACGCGGGCACCCAGGAATTTGCCGTCGTCGGGATTCACAGCGTCGCTCCGACCAAGCGTATGACGAGAAATATAGAAAGGCACCGTACGTAGCATACGCAGCACGAAACGTGGATCGCCATTGATTACTAGTTAAGGCGTAGGGTTAGCGACGCTGTTTGTTTAATGGGTACGAGATACTGCTGCTGTCTCTCCACATGTTCTTCTCCTTGAGCTGCCGGCCCGCCTTTGACTTTGTATTCAGGGATACTCCCGTTGGCAATGCGGGAAGAAACTGGCGTCCTAGGGCGTCGCATGGGGAGCCTGGGCCTCGATCTATGTAGGACTAGCGTCTACACTTGGTGTAGACTTATTAGAAATCTGTTCGGAACGCCATGAATTCCACGGAAGTTGGGATTTCACTGTGTGAAGCCTGCGTTGCTTTGGCATCCCATCGTACAGTCTCCTTTTTGTTTTCACGGACATTATTTTGACGGTCTTCTGGGCGTCAGGTGGATTATATTCGTTGTAGTAGTAGTTGGTTAGCTTTCCTTGTGTTCAAAAAGTTGAGGGCTTTGGTGTTTGGTCTGGAGCCATATTGACTTCCTGCCTTCCACCTGCAACCCTCCTTCCATCGATCGGTCACCCCAGCTGTAGATGACAAGTGACTTCACCTTTCAGCGGAGTGACATTTCTGTTAACAAAAGCCTAGAAGGCAGGAGCGAGAGAAGCTCTTGTGCTTGCAAGCCGACACTAGCTAGTCCTAGTGCATGAACTTCTTGTCCGGCTCCCTTTTGGCCGCAGCGCGAGGTGATCCATCCAAGCGAGCAAGTGCAGCGGGGAGAATTTTTTCCCATTTCCAATCTCTGTTCTCCGTCGCCCGTGTCGTCCCCCCCGCGGACGACCCGGGCGAAACCCTAGCCGCCAGGAAACTCCTCCCCCCAGATCTCACCCTCCCCTCGCCGCCGCCGGGCAAAGCCCGCGCCGCGGCGGCGGCGGCGGCGGCGGGGCCTTACGTTTTTTCCCTCTGGCGAGGTCTGGCAGCGCGGGGCCGCTCGGCCGAGGAGAGGCGTGGGGGCGCGCGGCGAGCCGGTGCCGGTGGACGCGACGGGTGCGGCGTGATGTCGCCGTGGTGCGCGGAGGGCGCGGCGAGATGGCGCCGGGGTGCGCGGCGGGCGCGGCGAGCTGGTGCCATGGCGCGTCGGGCGTGGCGCGTGGGCGCGTTTGGGCGTGCCGCACGGGCGCGTTGTGGGTGGCCTTGGCTGGCATCTGCTGCGCGGCTCTGCTGCCCGTTCGCGCGCCGTGGAGGTACGGGGGCGCTGCGGTCGGTTTTGGCCAGATCTGGCCTCTGCCAACTTGTGGCTGGAGGGCTGGCACGAGAAGGCATCTGGCGCCATAGGAGTGTGGCTGCGTTTCGCGCCTGGTCCGGCGACGTTTTTGCCGTGTGGTGGCGGTAGCGGTGGTGTCGGGGATTGCTGGTGGTGTCTCTTCTTCAAGCGCGTCCACGCCCGGCTCCTGGTGCTGTGGCGCCGTTCAGTTTGTCGTGTGCTACAGAAGGTTCGGACAGACCAGATCTAGCACGGATAGTCCTGTTCTTGCGCGCGGCGGTGCGAGCTGCTCAGTTTGGCCTGGATCCCGCCCAGTCCTGCGCGCGGCGGTGCGGACCGGCTATGTTTGGCTCTCCCTCGACCTATCCTGTGCGCTGCGGTGCGGAGGATCGCCCAGTTCTGCGCACGGAGGTAGAGGATGGCCAGATCAGGCTTGGCTTGCCCAGGGCCTGCGAGCGGCGGTGCGGACTGGTCAGGTTGGCGTGTGCTCGCCGAGTTCCTGCGTGCGGCTTCGACCAATTCGTTTCTGGTAGTGTTTGCTTTGGGCTCATGGTGCATTGTGGCGCTGGTGGCCTCGGATCCTGGGATTGTTGATGGAAGGCTCGGCTCCGGATGAAAATCATGCACCGACTCTGTCGTTGCCGACGGTAACGGCATCCACGGATGTCGTCTTCCTCCTTGGAGATATCGTTGTGGAGCCGTTTGCCCTTCCTTCCCAATAGCGTGAGATCTCCGGGTGAAAACCTAAGATCGGGCAGTGCCAGATCGGGTGACGGCGGTGTCCTCAACATCGCTTTCTTCCTTGGAGGCGTCACCTTGGAGATCCCGCCGATGGGTTCCGATGGTGTTCACGATTGATGGTCGAGCTTGGGTTTGTGGTGCTGCCGACGGGTCCTTTTCTTTCTTTTCTTTTTGCGCTGCCCTTTGCGGTGCTTTCCTCCTCTGAGGGCTCTTGTAATACCTTCTTCTGATCAATGAATTTGGCAGTTCTCCTGCCAACATTCAAAAAAAAAAAAAGTGCAGCGGGGAGAGACTCCGGGGAGTGGTGCCGCGTGCGCGTGGGGTTTGGTTGGTGGTCCACCTAACTGACGAACGTTTGACCCGGGAGTCATCATGGCTTGTACTCCATCCCATCCCTCCCGCCTCTCTTTTCTTTTCCTTTGGTTGCGCTGCGCTCGCCGGGAAGAAAGAAAAAGAGAGAGCGGGAGACCGGAGTACCGGACAGAGAGATCGCTGCATCTGCATGCATGTCGATGGCGATAAGTGATGGGACTGCTGAGGGTGAGGGGAAATATTCCCGTGACAACGGGGCGCGGCCAATCCGATCCATCGTCGTCGGCACGCTGTCTGCGCGCACGGCACTCGTCGCCATCGATCCGTCCCGCTACGGCCGATTAAGTCATGGAGGCACTAGTACTACATCTAAGGCATCTCAATGCTGACCTGCAAATTCCCGCATAGTTCTACATCTAAGCGATCTCAATTTTTTTAAGTCCGCACGTCCAAATAGCCGCATATATAGTCTAAAATAGTTCAAATGTTCAAATGCAACAGTTGTTCTAATTTTAAAAAGTTCAAATATTACACTCCAACATTATTGTCCCCCTTAACCGTCCACAGATGCTCAATCAGATCTTCCTTCAGTTGCTCGTGACTTGCCGCTCGATGCCGAATTTGTTGATGCATTTGAAAAAACTCTTCAAATGTGGTCGGATTTTGGTCGGGAAGTTCGATATGATCACCCATGTTCTCAAATTCAAGAGATGCGGCAGCATCCTCACCCTCATCCCCCACGATCATATTGTGCATGATCACACAATAGGTCATCAACTCCCACAAGGTCTCTGGATCCCATTGTTTAGCAGGTCCACAAACAACTGCAAAACATGCCTGCTGAACTTCAAATTAGCTCGGGCAATTCACCGAAAAGTTGCCGGGCATGGTGAGCATCGTAGGAGCAGATGGTACCTGCGCGGCGGTCGGAGGAGAGGTGTGGAACGACGGCGGAGGAGAAGCGGGCGTGGAGCCCAGGTGTACCGTTGGAGGTGACGGACTCGTCGAGTTCCGGTAGAGGTGTGGCATGGCGGCTGGGGTGGTGGAGCGGCGGCGAAGGCAAGAGAGAAAACTGAAGGAGAGAAAATGGAAGGATGGAGGCGCGGGGTCCGGGAGGGGTTTTGGGTGGCCCGGGGGTGTCGGAGTCCTACGTGGTTGTTGTCCTGACTCCCGCAAAGCCCCCCACCCCAGTTTGTCTCGGGTTTGCCGAAAAAGTACGTCCGGACTGCTCGGCGGACCGATACTGGCCCGCATTGGATGGCTAAACACGTCCGAACTGCGTACGGTGAAGGGATTAGCATTACTTCTATCAAACGGTCCTGGTTTGGTAATTGAATCAAACCGGGTGCTCCTATAGATGAAAAATGAAACAAAATACACACGAACAACCGCTTGTTGCAACTTCACCACTTAACCGTACCTCACCTAAAAATATTGTTAGTTCTAGTACCAATAGTAAGGAGACTTGCTGAGTACCCTAAGTACTCATCCTTTCACAACAACAGCAACAGGTACAGGTTACTACTTCAACACGGATCCTGAGAGGATCGTCACTATGTGGAGTTCTTCGATGATGACGACGACTAGTTTAGCGGGACTTGCCTCTTAGGCATCATTGATCTTGTCTATGCTCAAACCGTTTGAGTCTTCCACTGTGATGATGCATGTTGGACCATGTGTTCTCTTCGTGTAATAAATTGGGATCTTTACAATTGTATATGCCCTATTCATATGTATTGCCTCTTTGGTAGTGGAATTGTTGTGATATTCGACTTGTTAAGTCCATGGCATATGACAGTGTGTGTATGGTTTTGAAGTCATATGCTTACGACGGCTTTGTATGCGCTTCTATTCTGGAAATGGACCGCTAGGTTGTATATTTGGAATAGTACCGCATATGGGGCCTTAAAAGGCCGCACCTGGGGGGAGCCTTGTGGGCCCCACGTGGTTAGGTGGCGTGGCCAGTGAGGTGGTCTCGTGAGCCCCCCGGGGCTCCTCTCCACCACCTCTCGACGCATATACCTTTATATTTGCCCGAAAACCCTGATTTCTATAGAGGAGAACCTTTTCTTCTCTGCACCTTTCTGTTTTGAAGCGATCCAATCTGGAGGCCTTTTCCGGTACTCTGCCGCAGGGGGAAATCATCTCGGTGGCCATATACATCAATTCATCCTTTGTACTATGGATCCATGACAGTAGCTAGATGACTTTCTCTCCCTTATTTCTCAATACGAAGATCACGTTAGCTGCCCTACATGATTGCGATCAATCTGTTGTAGTTTCTCAGTGTGTCTATTGCGGTGTGACAAATTGTCACTTTATGATCAGATCTATCCATGATTTCTCTTTGGATTATTATGAGTTCTTTGTTGCACAATTCTTTTACATATATGCTCTCTGATCTATTTGTCTTTCTTTGGCCAAGTTTGATGGATGATCTCCAAGAGGGATTTGTGTGTGTTGGTTGGGTTCTATCTTGTAAATAATCTACCATAGTGATAGAAAGTGGAAAGGCTTGTATTGTATTGTTGCCACTAAGGATAAAAAGATGATTGTGTGTTGTCCTTTAAATATAGGGTGAAGACAATATATCATCAACATAATGTAATTATACTTAATGTATTATTTTGTTCTTTAATTAACACTTTGAGATGCATTGTTGGATAGTGGTCTTTGGGTGGAGTATTAGCTGTAGATGTAGTTGGATTAACTGTCTATAGATGTCTAGACATGATGCCTATATGTAACTTTGCCATGTATAATCGTACTCATAAAAATTGCAATTTAATTGATACACAACTGTGATTTGTTCACTTCACCTTGTTATTTCTTTTGAAGAGAAGCCACTAGTGAACCTATGGATCCCAACCCATCTTTTCCCATTCCATACAACTTCAATCTCCTCACTTCACTTTCTTTGCAATCTTAACCGTACTTTTATTTTTCTTGCAATCACAATCTTTCAAACACAATTTGCATTTACACCTTGTAACTAGCAAGGCTAGAAAGACTCACAATCATGCTAGTTTCTTGGGGGGGGGGGGAGAAAGTTTTGTATTTATGTGTGCAAGCACTTATCATTGGCTGCAATTCAAAGCTTCTACTAGTTTGATAAACCTTAAAGTCGTTCACTTTGAGGCAAAATTGTTGCTTGCTACAAACCCTTGCACTTGGGGCCCCAACACCTTCCTAGTTGAGAGGAAGCAAGCCTTTTTCTGGCGCCGTTGCCGGGGAGTCTTTTATTACAGTCATAGGTCCTACACTCCTTTACTTTACTTCCTTGTTATCTATCTTGCTTAGTTACTTTCTAGTATTACTTTTTATCTTGCCTTTCTGCTTTTCGAAAAACTCAAAATACCATTTAAAAAAAAGTTTGACATGCTAGTTTTCTCTTGCCTTGCCATATGAACCTTTGTTGGCATACAAAAGTGTAACGACCTCCCTTTTCAGGTTACGGTCTCTGTGTGTTTCTATGTCAGCCCCTAGATCGAATCGCCAACATACACGGTATGGATGTAATATCATACACAAATGCATCATTCTGTTACATCGCATGATCCAGAAATTAATAAGTCTTACAACTTCTAGCCATAGGCTAGTCCAAATAGATAGTCTATACAATCACACATACTTCTTAATACTGGAAACGAAAGCAAATCCTAAGGTAGTAGTTCTTGATAAGGCTCCATCAACACCGCGGGGAAGCATGTCGAGTGGAGGCACGAAACCCTACGTACGATCACTCCTCATAATAGTCACCTGCAACATGATACGTTGCACTCACTAGGGTCAATAAATTGAATATATTGGCAAGATTCCGCAGTTGTTATAATAGACCTATCTCACATACACGCATCTTTGGGGTTAAGTGGAGTTAAAGGCTCTTTGCGGAAAGCAATAGGTTTTATCCTAACTTTGTATATAAGTGGTCTACTCTATACATAGGACATATTGCATCTCACAGCAATCCATAGTTAATACTTGGGCCCACTGCATCACACAACAACCCTAAACCATCCCCACTGGTTAACCGATGGCATCATACCACACCTGGCACTAAGTGGTGGTCTATTCCCTTTGTTCAACCCATCAAGTTTTTATTAAAAGAAGGTAACGAGATCAAGCTGACAGTTCTTGGCCAAGTTTCTCAAAGTTGTCTGTAACCGAGTACGCCTAATCATGATATGTTTTATACACTCTGCAGAGGTCTATGTACTTTACCCGCGAGACCTAGTCACACCCTTCTGTTACTAAACTTCTCTTGTGAAGTAGCCTGGTGGACCAAGACGATACTTTTGGGAAGTAGTAGCCCATACCACATGGCAAACCCTGTTGGAAATATGCCCTAGAGGCAATAATAAAATGGTTATTATCATATTTCCTTGTTCATGATAAATGTTTATTATTCATGCGAGAATTGTATTGACCGGAAACTTAAATGCATGTGTGGATACATAAACAACAGCGTGTCCCTAGTGAGCCTCTACTAGACTAGCTCGTTGTTCAAAGATGGCTAAGGTTTCCTAATCATAGACACGAGTTGTCATTTGATAACGGGATCACATCATTAGGAGAATGATGTGATGGACAGGCCCAACCGTAAGATTAGCATCTGATCGTATCACTAAGTTCACTTTACCGTAGCTTTCCTAATGTCAAGTATCTGTTCCTTAGACCATGAGATCATGCCACTCCCGGATACCGGAGGAATACTTTGTGTGCTATGAAACGTCACTTCATAACTGGGTGATTATAAAGGTGCTCTACACGTATCTCCGAAGATATTAGTTGGGTTGCATGGATCGAGACTGGGATTTGTCACTCTGTGTGACAGAGAGATATCTCTGGGCCCTCTCGGTAATACAACATCACAAGAAGCTTGCAAGCATGTGACTAATGAGTTTAGTCACGGGGATCTTGTATTATGGAACGAGTAAAGAGACTTGCCGGTAATGATATTGAACTAGGTACGGCGATACTGACGATCGAATCTCGAGCAACTAACATATCGCCGGACAAAGGGAATTGCATACGGGATTAACTGAATCCTTGACATCGTGGTTCAACCGATAAAGATCTTTGTTGAATATGTGGGAGTCGATATGGGCATCCAGGTCCCGCTATTGATTATTGATCGGAGAGGAGTCTCGGTCATGTCTGCATGTTCCCGAACCCGTAGGGTCGCACACTTAATGTTTGGTAGCGCTAGGGTAGTATTGAGATATTCATATGGTGAAGTCCGAAAGTAGTTCGGAGTCCCGAATGGGATCCGGGACATCACGAGGAGCTCCGGAATGGTCCAGAGGTAAAGATTTATATATGGAAAGTCGTTTTCGGGGTTCCGGAAAAGTTTGGGAAGTTACCGGCAGTGTACCGGGAAGTTCCGAAGGGTTCCGGAAGTCAACCGGAGGCCTGCATGGGCTGAGGGGGGCACCCTGACCTATATGAGCCAGGCCCACCAGCCCACCAAGGGCCCATGCGGCTGGGGAGGGGGTCGTGGCCCCTGGCTTGGAGGAGGGGCATCCGCCCCCTGGCTTGGTGGGGGGCGCATTCGCCCCCCCACACCCCTATATAAAGTGGGGAGGGGCGTAGGGGCAGACACACCAAATCCTAGCCACCTCTCCGTCTCGTTACTCCACCTCCTTGTCCGGTACACGCTTGGCAAAGCCCTGCCGAAGTTTCGCTGCCACCACCACCATCACGCCGTCGTGCTGGTTTCGATCTCATCTACCACTTATCCCTCGCTTGCTGGATCAAGAAGGAGAAGACGCCACCGAGCCGAACGTGTGCTAATCTCGGAGGTGCCGCACGTGCGGTACTTGGATCGGATTGTATCGCGACGCGAGTACGACTACGCCAGCCATGATCTCTAGACCGTTAACGCTTTCGGTCTACAAGGGTACGTAGACACAGTTCCCCTCTCGTTGCTATGCATCTCCTAGATTAGATCTTGGTTGCTACGTAGGAATTAGTTTTGATTTTCATGCTACGTTACCCCTCAGTGGTATTAGAGCCAGGTTCATGCATAGATGTATATGCATGAGTAGAACACAAAGAAGTTGTGGGATGTTCAAATTGCTTACCTCTTTTGTTATTTCTGGATTCGGCAGTATTGTGGGATGAAGCGGCCCAGACCAACCTTACTTGTCCTCGCACAAGAGACCGGTTCCACTGACTGACATGCTACTTGTATTGGATAAAAGTGGCTGGCGGGTGTCTGTCTCTCCTACCTTAGTTGAATCTGTTTTGACAAGAGCGGTCCATGTAGAAGGTTAAAAGGCAACTTGTATATCACCATTGTGGCTTTGTGTAGGTAAGAACGGTTCTTATATGATGCCCATAGCAGCCACATAAAATTTGCAAGAACAAAGTAGAGGACGTCTAACTTGTTTTTGCATGGCATGTTGTGATGTGGTATGGCCAAAACGTGATGTGATATATGTTGATGTATGAGATGATCATGTTTTGTAATAGGTTGACGACTTGCATGTCGATGAGTACGGCAACTGGCAAGAGCCATAGGATTGTCTTTAATTTATTGTATGACCTGCGTGTCAATCATTTAACACCATGTAATTGCTTTACTTTATCGCTATGAGTTAGCAATAGTCGTAGAAGCAATAGTTGGCAGAGACAACCACGTGACGACACGATGATGGAGATCATGATGATGGTGTCATGCCGGTGGTGATGGAGATCGTGCCGGTGCTTTGGAGATGGAGATCAAAAGCACAAGATGATAATGGCCATATCATGTCACATATTGATTGCATGTGATGTTTATCTTTTATGCATCTTATTTTGCTTAGGACCGGCGGTAGCATTATAAGATGATCCCTTCACTTAATTTCAAGATAAAAGGTGTTCTCTGTATGCACCATTGCGAAAGTTCGTCGTTTCGAAGCACCTCATGATGATCGGGTGTGATAGACTCTTCATTCACATACAACGGGTGTAAGCCAGTTTTACACATGCAAAATACTTGGGTTAAAGTTGATGAGCCTAGCATGTACAGACATGACCTCGGAACATGGAGGACCAAAAGGTCCAACATGAGTCATATAGTAGATATGATCAGCATGGAGATGTTCACCATTGATGACCACCCCATCTCACGTGATGATCGGATATGGGTTAGTTGATTTGGATCATGTAACACTTAGACAACTTGAGGGATGTTGATTTAAGTGGGAGTTCACTTGTAATTTGATTAACTGAACCAATTATCATGAACTTCGTCTAAATGTCTTTGCAAATTTATGTTGTAGATCAATGGCTCGCGTTGTAGCTCCCCTGAATTTTTATTCGTTCCTGGAGAAAGCTAAGTTGAAAGATGATGGAAGTAACTATGCAGACTGGGTCCGTAATCTGAGGATTATCCTCGCTGTTGCACAGAAGGCTTATGTCCTTGATGCACCGCTTGGTGAGGCACCCCCTCCAGCGTCGTCTGTAGATGTTGTGAACGTCTGGCAGGCACGTTCTGATGACTACTTGATAGTTTAGTGCGCCCTTCTTTACGGCTTAGAACCGGGGCTCCAAAGACGTTTTGAGCACCACGGAGCATATGAGATGTTCCAGGAGCTGAAATTGGTATTTTAGGCTCACGCCCGGGTCGAGAGGTATGACGCCTCTGACAAGTTCTTTAGCTGCAAGATGGAGGAGAACAGCTCCGTTAGCGAGCACGTACTCAAAATGACTGGTACTTCAACCGCTTGAATCAGTTGGGAGTTAATCTTCTGGATGAAGTAGCGATTGACAGAGTTCTTTAGTTACTGCCACCAAGCTACAAGAGCTTCGTGATGAACTATAACATGCAAGGGATGGAGAAGACGATCCCTGATCTTTTTCCGATGCTTAAGGCTGCGGAAGTAGAAATCAAGAAAGAGCATCAAGTGTTGATGGTCAAAAAGACCACTAGTTTCAAGAAAGGTAAGGGAAAGATGGGAAAATTCAAGAAGAATGGCAAGTCAGTTGCCACTCCATTGAAGATACCCAAGGCTGGACCCAAACCTGAGACTGAGTGCTTCCATTGCAAGGGGGATGGACACTGGAAGCGGAACTACCCCAAAGTACTTGGCAGATAAGAAGGCTGGCAACGTCAACAAAGGTATATTTGATATACATGTTATTGATATGTACCTTACTAGTGCTCGTAGTAGCGCCTGGGTATTTGATACTGGTTCGGTTGCTAATATTTGTAACTCGAAACAGGAGCTGCGGAATATACGGAGACTAGCTAAGGACGAGGTGACGATGCGCGCCGGAAATGGTTCCAAGGTTGATGTGATCACCGTCGGCATGCTCCCTCTACGTCTACCTTCGGGATTAGTTTTAAACCTGAATAATTGTTATTTTGTGCCTGCGTTAAGCATGAACATTATATCTGGATCTTGTTTATCGCGAGATGGTTATTCATTTAAGTCAGAGAATAATAGTTGTTTTATTTATATGAATAATATCTTTTATGGTCATTCACCCTTGGTGAATGGTTTATTCTTGTTGAATCTTGATCGTAGTGATACACATGTTCATAATATTGATGCCCAAAGATGCAAAGTTAATGATGATAGTACCACATACTTGTGGCACTGCCGCTTAGGTCATATTGGTGTAAAGCGCATGAAGAAACTCCATGCTGATGGACTTTTGGAATCACTTGATTATGAATCATTTGAAACATGTGAACCATGCCTCATGGGCAAGATGACTAAAACCCCATTTTCCGGAACAATGGAGTGGGCAAGTGACTTGTTGGAAATAATACATACGGTCTGATGGGTGTTGGAGCACGCGGTGGATATCTATCGTTATTTTCTTACCTTCACGGATGATTTGAGTAGATATGGGTATATTTACTGAATGAAACACAAGTCTGAAACATTTGAAAAGTTCAAGGAGTTTCAGAGTGAAGTAGAGAATCATCGTAATAAGAAAATAAAATTTCTACGATCTGATCGTGGAGGTGGATATTTGAGTCACGAGTTTGGCACGCATTTAAGACAATGTGGAATTGTTTCACAACTCACGCCACCTGGAACACCACAGCGTAATGGTGTGTCCGAACATTGTAATCATACTCTATTGGATATGGTGCATTCTATGATGTCTCTTACCGATTTGCCACTATAGTTTTGGGGTTATGCATTAGAGACAGCCACATTCACTTTAAACAGGGCACCGTTTAAATCCGTTGAGACGACACCGTATGAATTATGGTTTGGCAAGAAACCTAAGCTGTCGTTCCTTAAAGTTTGGGGATGCGACGCTTATGTCAAGAGGCTTCAGCCTGATAAGCTCGAACCCAAAGCGGAGAAGTGCGTCTTCATAGGATACCCTAAAGAGACCATTGGGTATACCTTCTATCATAGATCTGAGGGCAAGATCTTTGTTGCCAAGAATGGATCCTTTCTAGAGAAGGAGTTTCTCTCGAAAGAAGTGAGTGGGAGTAAAGTAGAGCTTGATGAGGTAATTATACCTTCTCTTGAATTGGAAGGTAGCACATCATAGAAAGAAGTTCCCGTGATGCCTACACCAGTCGGAGAGGAAGCTAATGATGATGATCATGAAACTTCGGATCAAGTTACTACTGAACTTCGTAGGTTGATACGTCTCCAACGTATCTATAATTTTTTATTGTTCCATGCTGTTATATTATCAATCTTGGATGTTTTTATAATCATTTACAGCAATTATATATCATTTTTGGAGACTAACCTATTAACTTAGTGCCCAGTGCCAGTTGCTGTTTTCTGCCCTGTTTTTGTTTTTACAGAAAATCAATACCAAACGAAGTCCAAATGCCACGAAACTTTTTGGAGATTTTTTATTGGACAAGATAAACACTAGAAGCTTCGGGAGAGGGCCAGAAGACCCAGGAGGTGGCCACGAGCCACCAGGGAGCGCCTGTGGGGGGCAAGCGCGCCCTGGTGCCTCATGGGCCCCCCTTTGCTCCGTTTGACCTAATTCCACCACTATAAATTCAGGAAAAATCAGAAACTCTCAAGGGAGTCCACGAAATACTTTTTCCGCCGCCGCAAGTTTCTGTTCCAGAGAGATCCCATCTGGGGTCCTTCTCCGGTAATCTGCCGGAGGGGGAATCTATCACGGAGGGGTTCTACATCAACCTTGCTGCCCTTTCGATGATGCGTGAGTAGTTTACCACAGACCTTTGGGTCCATAGGCAGTAGCTAGATGGCTTCTTCTCTTTTTTTGATCTTCAATACAATGTTCTCCTCGATGTTCTTGGAGTTCTATCCGATGTAATCACTTTTTGCAGTGTGTTTGTTGGGATCCGATGAATTGTGAGTTTATGATCAGATTATCCATGAATATTATTTGAGTCTTTGCTGCACTCTTTTATGCATGATTATTATAGCCTCATATTTCTTCTCCGATCTATTGATTTGGTTTGGCCAACTAGATTGATTCATCTTGCCATGGGAAGAGGTGCTTTGTAATGGGTTCGATCTTGCGGTGCTCAATCCCAGTGACAGAAAGGGACATGACACGTATGTATCGTTGCTATTAAGCGTAAAAAGATGGGGTTTATTCATACGTGAGTTTATCTTGTCTACATCATGTCATCGTTCTTAAGGCGTTACTCCGTTCTTTATGGACTTAATACACTAGATGCATGCTGGATAGCGGTCGATGTGTGGAGTAATAGTAGTAGATGCAGGCAGGAGTCGGTCTACTTGTCTCGGACGTGATGCCTATATACATGATCATTGCCTTGGATATCGTCATGATTATTTTCTTTTCTATCAATTGCCCAACAGTAATTTGTCTACCCACCGTATGCTATTTTCTCGAGAGAAGCCTCTAGTGAAACCTATGGCCCCCGGGTCTATCTAAATCATATTACTAAAACCCTAAAAATATTGCTGCCATTTTCTTTTATTTATTTTATTTTGTATTTTTGTTTCAATCTATCTATCTATCACATACAATTTAATCTTGCAATTTACCGCCGAGAGATTGACAACCTCTCGTTTGCGTTGGGTGCAAGGATTTGTTGTTTGTGTGCAGGTGCTGCTAACGAGGTGTTGCATGATTCTCCTACTGGTTCGATAACCTTGGTTTCATAACTGAGGGAAATACTTATCTCTATTGTGCTGCATCATCCCTTCCTCTTCGGGGAAATACCAACGCAAGCTACAAGTAGCAGGAAGAATTTCTGGCGCCATTGCCGGGGAGACATCATCAACATCTATCAAGTACCTTTGCATAAAATCTCATCTCCTTGCATTTATTTTATTTGCCATTTGCCTCTCATTTTCATCTCCCCCACTTCTAAAATGTTTTTACAAAAATACAAAAATATTTTCCGTTTGCCTTTTTGCTTGTTTGCTATCTTTGCTTGTGTTGTCATGTGCCTTCTATTTGCTTGCATCTTTGCTTGCTAAAAATCTATTGATATGGATCCTCATCCACTTGCTAATCTTTTCAAAAGACCCAATTATGATGAACCAATTGCTAGTGAGTTGAGTGCACTTGATTTCCTCTATAAAATTTTGCTTGAAAATCATGAATCTCAAAATTGTGATGAAGTGCTGAAAGAAGAAATTTGTAAAGTGATTCATGATAGCTCCTTGATTGAAAAGCATGATTGCAATAATGTTACTATAAATTCTATTAATCTCAATTGTGTTAATAATATGCAAAACTACAAGCTTGGGGATGATGATTTTGTTATGTCCACTACTTATTGCAATGATCATGATTGGGGTGATAATGCTTCTTATGATTTATTTAAGCCTCATGACGAATATGTTATTGATAATAAAATTTGTAATACTGTTAAAAGTGGGTTTGGAATAGCGTCAACTTTAAGTAAAAATAATCCCACTACTTTGGAGAATTATCAATCTTATGAAATTTTTGATAAAAGTGGGTTTGGAGAGGTCATAATTTTCGTTGATGATAATCCCACTATTTTGGAAGATAATAAAAAAATTATGCATGTGGATCATGGAGAAAAACTTTTATGTGATAGATATATTGTTGAATTTGATTATGATCCTACATGTAATTATTATGAGAGAGGAAAATATGGTTGTAGAAATTTTCATGTTACTAAATTACCTCTCGTTATGTTGAGATTGTCAATATTTTATTCCTCTCCTTTGCATATGCTAGATATTTCTCGTCTTGATAATTTGTTTACTTATAAAATGCCTATGCATAGGAAGTATATTAGACTTAAATGTGTTTTTCACATGCTTCATGATGCTCTCTTTGTGTTTCAATTATTATCTTTCATGTGAGCATCAATAAAATCTTAAGCCTATCTTAATGGCATAAAACAATAGAGCTTGTTGGGAGGCAACCCAATGAATAAAATATTTTTTTCTGTTATTGTGTGTTTTCACATTTATGCTACTGGTATGAATGTGTTTTTGTGTTTTTAATTAGTGTTTGTGCCAAGTAAAGCCTTTAGGATGATTTGGAAGATAGTATAATTGATGCTGTTTGGAAAACAGAAAATTTTGCGTCCAGTCCCCGAATTTTATTTCTGTACTGGAGCATCAGAAAAATCTGAAATTTTTACACAGTATTTGTATATGAATTTACCACCTTGTCCTAATTTTTCAGAATTTTTTCAGTTACATAAGTATGTATTTTAAATAGATACCTACAGACTGTTCTGTTTTTGACAGATTCTGTTTTTGATGCACTACTTGCTTGTTTTGATGAATCTATGGATTGTATCGGGGGGTATAAGCCATGGTGAAGTTAGAGTACAGTAGGTATAATGCAAAAATAAAATATGAATGAATTTTCAAAAGTACTTAGAGTAGTGATTTATTTTGTTATACTAACGGATCTCACGAAGGTTTTGTTGAGTTTTGTGTGATTGAAGTTTTCATGTTTTGGGTGAGATCACGATGGATGAAGGAATAAGGAGTAGCAAAAGCCTAAGCTTGGGGATGCCCGAGGCACCCCAAGGTAATATTCAAGGAAGACTCAAGCGTCTAAGCTTGGGGATGCCCCGGAAGGCATCCCCTCTTTCTTTTACCAACCATCGGTAATTTTACTTGGAGCTACATTTTTATTCGTCACATGATATGAGTTTTGCTTGGAGCGTCTTGTATTATATGAGTCTTTGCTTTGTTTGCTTTTTAGTTTGTCACAATCATCTTTGCTGAAAACACCTATCTTGAGAGAGCCACACGTTCATCATAATTTGTTAGAATACTCTATGTGCTTCACTTAAATTTTTTGAGCTAGGCAGTTGCTCTAGTGCTTCACTTAAATCTTTTTGAGCACGGCGGTGGCTATATTTTGAAGAAATAAACTCTCATGCTTCACTTATAGTATTTTGAGAATTGATAAGATTGAAATTTTGGAGAAATGAATTCTCATGCTTCACTTATATTATTTTGAGAATTGATAAGATTAAAATTTTGAAGAAATATTTGTACTCTAATGCTTCACTTATATCTTTTTGAGAGTTGATGATAGTAACGGTAATTTGCACAAGATATGAATTTGGTCCCAAAGTGATGAATATTCAAGAGGGATATAAATAAAAACTTTTATATAGATCATTGGATATGATGAGTGTGATTCCTTGCAATAGTTTTGCGATATGGAGATGATAATATGTGAGTCATGTTAGTGAGTAATTGTGGTTTAGTAAGAATATTAGTGTTAAGGTTTGTGATTCCCTATGCATGCACATTAAGTTAATAGTTATGCAATGAAATTATATCCTACTTATGGTGCATTATTCGGTGTTAGCTATGTTTAATGCATGTTTATGACCGCTTTCGTTTTTTGGTTGGTTGCTTCTCAATCTTTTGCTAGCCTTCATTTGTACTAAGCAGAAATACTGCTTGTGCATCCAAAATCCTTAAACCCAAGTTGTGCCAAATGAGTCCACTATATCTACCTATATGCGGTATTTCAATGCCGTTCCAAGTAAATTTGCGTGTGCCAACTCTAATTTTCAAAATAATTTTTCCGTTTTGTGTGCCCGTAGCGCTCATGAAGCGGCAGGGGGTGGTCATTATGTTCCATGCTAGGTGTGTTATTCTCACGATGAGTGTTTATTCACTTGTCATTGCACAAGAGAGTGGCTGGTAATAGGGATGCCCAGTCCCACAATGAAATCAAAAATTAATAACAACAAAATTTCTTGAAAAGTGATGGTATGGAGGGCACCCGTGGATACGGCTAGCCATGGATTGTGAAAGAATGGTGGAAAGGAAATGAACTTTACTTTATGTTTGGGAACCGCCTATGATGTGTCTAGCATGGAAAATATTGGGAATTCTCGGTCGTTTTCATTGACAGGAAAAGCATGCCTCTCAAAATATTTTTATCTCTTTACTTTCAGCTTTGAGCTCTAGAACATTAGCAAATCTCTGCTTTCCTCTGCAAAGGGCCTATCTATTTTACTTTTATGCAATTTTTATTTTTTACTTTGAGCCTCCATCTTCTCTTACAAAAGCACCAACTAGAGAGCACTATTGTCATACTTGTGCATTGTGTGTAGCTAATATTTGAGTGTGTTTCATGAATGGATCAATGATTGAACATAATGGGCTAGGGATAACTTTCTTTAGTGTTGATATTTTGAAAGACATGGTTGCTTGTTAGCATGCTTGAGTATTTATATTTTCATGTCAAACTATAGACTATTGCTTTGAATCATTCAAGTCCAATGTCCATGCTACAAAAGAAAAGAATATGAGATGAATATGTTAGGCAGCATTCCACATCAAAAATTCTGTTTTTATCATTTACCTACTCGAGGACGAGCAAGAATTAAGCTTGGGGATGCTGATACGTCTCCAACGTATCTATAATTTTTGATTGTTCCATGCTGTTATATTATCAATCTTGGATGTTTTTATAATCATTTACAGCAATTATATATCATTTTTGGAGACTAACCTATTAACTTAGTGCCCAGTGCCAGTTGCTGTTTTCTGCCCTGTTTTTGTTTTACAGAAAATCAATACCAAACAAAGTCCAAATGCCATGAAACTTTTTGGAGATTTTTTATTGGACAAGATAAACACTAGAAGCTTCGGGAGAGGGCCAGAAGACCCAGGAGGTGGCCACGAGCCACCAGGGCACGCCTGGAGGGGGCAGGCGCGCCCTGGTGCCTCGTGGGCCCCCCTTTGCTCCGTTTGACCTAATTCCACCACTGTAAATTCAGGAAAAATCAGAAACCCTCAAGGGAGTCCACGAAATACTTTTTCCGCCGCCGCAAGTTTCTGTTCCAGAGAGATCCAATCTGGGGTCCTTCTCTGGTAATCTGCCGAAGGGGGAATCGATCACGGAGGGGTTCTACATCAACCTTGCTGCCCTTCCGATGATGCGTGAGTAGTTTACCACAGACCTTCGGGTCCATAGGCAGTAGCTAGATGGCTTCTTCTCTCTTTTTGATCTTCAATACAATGTTCTCCTCGATGTTCTTGGAGTTCTATCCGATGTAATCACTTTTTGCGGTGTGTTTGTTGGGATCCGATGAATTGTGAGTTTATGATCAGATTATCCATGAATATTATTTGAGTCTTTGCTGCACTCTTTTATGCATGATTATTATAGCCTCGTATTTCTTCTCCGATCTATTGATTTGGTTTGGCCAACTAGATTGATTTATCTTGCCATGGGAAGAGGTGCTTTGTAATGGGTTCGATCTTGCGGTGCTCAATCCCAGTGACAGAAAGGGACATGACACGTATGTATCATTGCTATTAAGGGTAAAAAGATGGGGTTTATTCATACGTGAGTTTATCTTGTCTACATCATGTCATCGTTCTTAAGGCGTTACTCCGTTCTTTATGGACTTAATACACTAGATGCATGCTGGATAATGGTCGATGTGTGGAGTGATAGTAGTAGATGCAGGCAGGAGTCGGTCTACTTGTCTCGGACGTGATGCCTATATACATGATCATTGCCTTGGATATCATCATGATTATTTGCTTTTCTATCAATTGCCCAACAGTAATTTGTCTACCCACTGTATGCTATTTTCTCGAGAGAAGCCTCTAGTGAAACCTATGGCCCCCGGGTCTATCTAAATCATATTACTAAAACCCTAAAAATATTGCTGCCATTTTCTTTTATTTTATTTTATTTTGTATTTTTGTTTCTATCTATCTATCTATCACATACAATTTAATCTTGCAATTTAGCGCCGAGAGATCGACAACCTCTCGTTTGCGTTGGGTGCAAGGATTTGTTGTTTGTGTGCAGGTGCTGCTAACGAGGTGTTGCGTGATTCTCCTACTGGTTCGATAACCTTGGTTTCATAACTGAGGGAAATACTTATCTCTACTGTGCTGCATCATCCCTTCCTCTTCGGGGAAATACCAATGCAAGCTACAAGTAGCATAGGTTAACCAGGGTACGTTCCGCACCAGAGTGGTACGGTAATCCTTTCTTGGAAGTCATGTTGTTGGACAACGGTGAACCTACGAACTATGAAGAAGCAATGATGAGCCCGGATTCCGACAAATGGCTGGAGGCCATGAAATCCGAGATAGGATCCATGTATGAGAACCAAGTGTGGACTTTGGTAGACTTACCCGATGACCGGTAGGCCATTGAGAACAAATGGATCTTTAAGAAGAAGACACACGCTGATGGTAATGTCACCGTCTATAAAGCTCAACTTGTTGCAAAGTGTTTTCGACAAGTTCAAGGGGTTGACTACGATGAGACTTTCTCACCCGTAGCGATGCTGAAGTCTGTTAGAATTATGTTAGTGATTGCCTCATTTTACGATTATGAAATCTGGCAGATGGATGTGAAAACCGCGTTCCTTAATGGTTTCCTTAAGGAAGAGTTGTATATGATGCAACCGGAAGGTTTTATTGATCCTAAGGATGCTAATAAGGTATGCAAGCTCCAGCGATCCATCTATGGGCTGGTGCAAGCATCTCAGAGTTGGAATATACGCTTTGATTAAGTGATCAAAGCTTTTGGTTTTATACAAACTTATGGAGAAGCTTGTATTTACAAGAAAGTGAGTGGGAGCTCTGTAGCATTTCTAATATTGTATGTGGATGACATATTATTGATTGGAAATGATATAGAATTTCTGGAAAGCATAGAAGGTTATTTGAACAATAGTTTTTCAATGAAAGACCTGGGTGAAGCTGCTTACATATTGGGCATTAAGATCTATAGAGATAGAACAAGACGCCTGATAGGACTTTCACAAAGCGCATACCTTGACAAGATTTTGAAGAAGTTCAAAATGGACCAGTCAAAGAAGGGGTTCTTGCCTGTGTTGCAAGGTGTGAAGTTGAGTAAGACTCAAAACTGGACCACGGCAGAAGAAAGAGAAAGGATGAAAGTCATCCCCTATGCCTCAGCCATAGGCTCTATAATGTATGCCATGCTGTGTACCAGACCTGATGTGTGCCTTGCCATAACTCTGGCAACGAGGTACCAGAGTGATCCAGGAGTAGATCACTGGACAACGGTCAAAAATATCCTTAAGTACCTAAAGAGGACTAAGGACATGTTTCTCGTTTATGGAGGTGACAAAGAGCTCGCCGTAAAGGGTTACGTCGATGCTAGCTTCGACACTGATCCGGATGACTCAAAGTCGCAAACCGGATATGTATTTATTCTGAATGATGGAGCAGTCAGTTGGTGCAGCTCCAAGCAAAGCGTCGTCACGGGATCTACATGTGAAGTGGAATATATAGCTGCTTTGGAAGCAGCGCAGGAAGGAGTCTGGATGAAGGAGTTCATATCCAATCTAGGAGTGATACCTAGTGTATCGGATCCAATGACTATCTTTTGCGACAACACTGGTGCCATTGCCATTGCCAAGGAGCCCAGGTTTCACAAGAAGACCAAGCACATCAAACGCCACTTCAACTCCATCCGTCATTACATCAAGGAGGGAGACATAGAACTTTGCAAAGTACATATGGATCTGAATATGATAGACCCGTTGACTAAACCTCTTCCACGAGCAAAACATGATCAGCACCAGAACTCTATGGGTGTTAGATACATTACGATGTAAACTAGATTATCGACTCTAGTGCAAGTGGGAGACTGTTGGAAATATGCCCTAGAGGCAATAATAAAATGGTTATTATCATATTTCCTTGTTCATGATAAATGTTTATTATTCATGCTAGAATTGTATTGACCGGAAACTTAAATACATGCATGTGTGGATACATAAACAACACCGTGTCCCTAGTGAGCCTCTACTAGACTAGTTCGTTGATCAAAGATGGTTAAGGTTTCCTAATCATAGACATGAGTGCCATTTGATAATGAGATCACATCATTAGAAGAATGATGTGATGGACATACCCAACCATAAGCTTAGCATCTGATCGTATCACTAAGTTCACTTTGTCGTAGCTTTCGTAATGTCAAGTATCTGTTCCTTAGACCATGAGATCATGCCACTCCCGAATACTGGAGGAATGCTTTGTGTGCTATCAAACGTCACTTCGTAATTGGGTGATCATAAAGGTGCTCTACAGGCATCTCTGAAGGTATTTGTTGGGTTGCATGGATCGAGACTGGGATTTGTCACTCTGTGTGACAGAGAGATATCTCTGGGCCCTCTCGGTAATACAACATCACAAGAAGCTTGCAAGCATGTGACTAATGAGTTTAGTCACGGGGATCTTGTATTACGGAACAAGTAAAGAGACTTGCCGGTAACGAGATTAAACTAGGTATGGCGATACTGACGATCGAATCTCGGACAAGTAACATATCGCTGGACAAAGGGAATTGCATACGGGATTAACTGAATCCTTGACATCATGGTTCCCGATAAAGATCTTCATTGAATATGTGGGAGTCAATATGGGCATCCAGGTCCCGCTATTGATTATTGATCGGAGAGGAGTCTCGGTCATGTATGCATGTTCCCGAACACGTAAGGTCGCACACTTAACGTTCGGTAGCGCTAGGGTAGTATTGAGATAATCATATGGTGAAGTCCGAAAGTAGTTCGGAGTCCTGGATGGGATCCGAGACATCACGAGGAGCTCCGGAGGTAAAGATTTATATATGGAAAGTCGTTTTCGGTGTTCCGAAAAAGTTCAGGAATTTACCGGCAGTGTACCGGAAAGTTTCGAAGGGTTCCGGAAGTCAACCGGAGGGTCCCACCTGTCCCCAAGGCCTGCATGGGCTGAGGAGGGGCGCCCTGGCCTATATGGGTCAGGCCCACCAGCCCTCCAAGGACCCATGCGGCTAGGGAGGGGGGTCGTGGCCCCTGGCTTGGAGGAGGAGCATTCGCCCCCTGGCTTGGAGGGGGCCGCGGCCCCTGGCTTGGAGGGGGGCATTCGCCCCCCCTTCACACCCCTATATAAAGTGGGGAGGGGCGTAGGGGCAGACACACCAAACCCTAGCCACCTCTCCCTCCCGTTACTCCACCTCCTCGTCCGGTACGCGCTTGGCGAAGCCCTGCCGGAGTTCCACTGCCACCACCACCACCACGCCGTCGTGCTGGTTCCGATCTCATCTACCACTTCTCCCTCGCTTGCTGGATCAAGAAGGAGAAGACGCCACCGAGCTGAACGTGTGCTAATCTCTGAGGTGCCGCACATGCGGTACTTGGATCGGATTGGATCACGACGCGAGTATGACTACGTCAACCATGATCTCTAGATCGTTAACGCTTTCGGTCTACAAGGTTACGTAGACACACTTCCACTCTCGTTGCTATGCATCTCCTAGATTAGTTCTTGGTTGCTACGTAGGAATTTTTTTGATTTTCATGCTACGTTACCCATCAAACCCCTCCAACCTAACCACACCTACATCAGCTAGTCTACCGGGTCAGTTCCCACAACTTACTTGGTCAGGACAGGGCCCATACCGACTCATAGTTACACATGGAAGCTACTTAACTTGAAACTCGTACAATCCATTTGAGCCTAGGCGATCACCCACAAGTGAACGTCCCATCGGGTAAACCATCGACATGGGCCCGCGGAAGCCACTCAACAGTCAACCACCAAAGCAAACCGAGTACTGCCAAGATGGTTCATTAATTAAGTTGTTACTAGTAGTCAACCATATAGTTTATTTTTTCGATAAATGGTGTTTTATTAACTCAAAAATGTAGCATCAAGCAGATATAACAAATTATGAGCGACACCCAGCTCTGCATATCTAGGATACACACAGCCAAAGGTAACGAGTCCGACTATAAAAGAAAACAAAACGACATATAGGCATTAGTAAAGCCCTATAGGACCGGCACTATGCCTATGTTGAAGGAGGAGGCGGTCCGATCCGGAGATTATGCTGCCACCCATACTAGGTGAAAACCTCCTTGGCCACCTTATCTAACCGCGTACACACTGCCTTGAAAAGTGGTTGATACTCCATACGGTGTAACATAGACCATGTACGAAGCCAGTGCATATAGCGAAAAATGACATGCAATGGAGAAGAGAGTTTGCCATTAAAAACAAAATCATTTCTACTTAGCCAAAGGGACCATAATAAGGCAAACGCTCCCACCCTTATTTGTGTGCTAAATCTATTATGTACTCCATCCAGCCAATGGGCATATATATTGGCAACACTTGTTTGTAATCTGTTAAATAACGAGGATTCCAACCCTATTATAAGACAGTAACTAAGCATCACTACACGATGGTTACAAGGAATAGGGTAAAGGATCCTAAGTTTTTGCTACAGGGTGTCATGCAATAGCATAACATAAGCTTAAACTCACACTACTATCATGGCATTCTACAACGCATAGTAAAATACCAGGAATTCATGATCAAAGTGGAACTTGCCTTGGTTGTTGTTGTCACCTGAGCACTCCTCATACTCACAAGGCTTGCACTCCTCGCAATCTAAACATTGCAAACAACATACACAACATACATAAGAACATAGTTCATGCAAAAGGAATACTTGCATGTATGGCAAACAAGAAGCAAACACACATACACAAGGTGTAATTGATTTAGTTAGGGTTTGGTTGAAATGTATTTCAAATGTGATTTGACTTGGTTGATTTGAGTTTGAAATTCAATTTCAAAGTTTGAACTTTGTTTCAAGTGATTTCATAAGTTAACTTGGTTTTGTTTCAAACTATATTCTGGTTTGAATTTGAGATGGGTTGGATCATGTGAGTTCATATTTGAGTTTAATTTGAATTCAAAAGGTTTGAGTTAGGGTTTAAATAATACAGATTTCATTTGAATTCATACTAGAGATTTGGTTTAAGTTTCATTTAAATTTGAACTAAGGATTCAACTAGTTTGAATTCAAGTTAGGTTTGAATTTATATTTGAATTAAAGTTGAAAATTTAGTTCAATTTTAAGTGCTTTCACAAAGGTCAAGATTGGTTCAAGAATTTAATTGCAATTTGTTTCATTTAAATTGGATTAAAGAATTGAGCTATATGTCCTATTAAGGTTAATTAAATTAAAATAAGACTTGAATTTCCTAGAGTTTTATTTTTGTCATAAACATTTCGTAAAGTTGAGTTTATGTTTCTGAAATATAATCTAAAAGTGATAACTTAGTTTAGTTTAAAGTTAAGAAATTTTAACTAAACTAAGTTTGCATTTAATTTCAATCTAGTTACTCTTGAACTATATTTAAATTTTGTTTTTAAAATATTAAAATCTGATCTACAATAGGTCCATTTGAAAATATTTCACTAGAATTATTCTGCAAAAAGTATAATTTAATTTGGATTTATAGTTTGCAAGTTAAACCATATTTAAGTCTAAAATGATTTGTTTGAATTTGAATTTGAAATTATTCAAATTTCTAAAAAAAATGTTTAGGCATAAAGGTTATTCCACAAGGATCAATTTGTAGTAAGATTCACTCCATTTGGACTTACAGATAAAAAGTTATATTATTTTAACGGTTCATAGGCTTTTCGGCAAATCTGCCATTTACTGATTTAATCAAATTTGTTGATAATTTTAAACACGGACACGTGGCGACCTCTGACTGGACGGTACCGATTCAAGATGGGAATATAATGTGGTCGATAGATCTAATTGATCATGTACGGCTCAGATTAGAAGATATTGTTTCGTTACAGTGATCTATCTAACGTGTTGGATCCAGATCGGAATGGCTAGGATTAAATGGAGGCTCACCGGGAGGCGCTAGGTCGTTGGACAAGCTGCCGAAATAGTCAGGGACAACGACGCTGCTTCGTACATGGATGAACTCGACACTCCCGAGGCCTCTAGTGGCAATGAGGTGGTCAACGGCGTTCAACTCGACACGGTGGAGCTCCTGGTGGTAATGGTTGCTCCTGGCGACGACGGTGGCGATGACTAAGACTCGCTGGAGTTGGCGCGGTCCGCATTGTGCTTCAGGTGTCGACGGCGTGCACGTGATATCTACTACACAACTTATTCTTGTAGACTCGTGTTGCGCCTCCAACCGCAGAGTTTTGTAGGACAGTAGCAATTTTCCCTCAAGTGGATGACCTAAGGTTTATCAATCCGTAGGAGGCGTAGGATGAAGATGGTCTCTCTCAGACAACCCTGCAACCAAATATAAGAAATCTCTTGTGTCCCCAACACACCCAATACAATGGTAAATTGTATAGGTGCACTAGTTCGGCGAAGAGATGGTGATACAAGTGTAGTATGGATAGTAGATATAGGTTTTTGTAATCTGAAAATAAAAAAACAGCAAGGTAACAAGTAGTAAAACGGAGCACAAACGGTATTGCAATGCTTAGAAACAAGGCCTAGGGTTCATACTTTCACTAGTGCAATCTCTCAACAATGCTAACATAATTGAATCATATAACAATCCCTCAACGTGCGACAAAGAATCGCTCCAAAGTTCTTATCTAGCGGAGAACATAAGATGAAATTGTTTGTAGGGTACGAAACCACCTCAAAGTTATCCTTTCCGATCAATCTATTGAGCTATTCCTATAAGTGTCACAAACAGCCCTAGAGTTCGTACTAGAATAACACCATATGATACACATCAACCAACTCTAATGTCACCTAGATACTCCAATGTCACCACAAGTATCCGTGGGTTGATTATTCGATATGCATCAAACAACTTCAGATTCATAATATTCAATCCAACACAAAGAACTTCAAAGAGTGCCCCAAGATTTCTACCGGAGAAAGTAGGACGAAAACGTGCACCAACCCCTATGCATAGATTACCCCAATGTCACCTCGGGAATCCGCGAGTTGAGTGCCAAAACATACATCAAGTGAATCAATATACTACCCATTGTCACCACAGGTATTCATATGCAAGACATACATCAAGTGTTCTCAAATCCATAAAAGTATTCAATCCGATAATAGTGAAACCTCAAAGGTAAAAACTCAATTCATCACAACAAGATAGAGAGGGAGAAACACCATATGATCCAACTATATGAACAAAGCTCGCGGTACATCAACATCGTGCCAAATCAAGAACGCGAGAGAGAGATCAAACACATAGCTACTTGTACATACCTCTAGCCTCGAGGGTGAACTACTCCCTCCTCGTCATGGAGACCGCCGGGATGATGAAGATGGTCTACGATGATGATTCCCTCCTGCGGTAGGGTGCCGGAAAAGGGCTCCAGATGGTATTTCTTCGGCACAGAGGCGTGCGGTGGCGGCATCAAAGTTCTAGGATTATTTCTGGGGGTTTCCCTATTTATAGGATTTTCAGCGTTGGAATCACGCGAAGATGGGCTAAGATGGGCCCACGAGGTACCACGGCGCCATACCCCCCCCCTGGCACACGGTGGTGGCTTGTGAGCACCTCGGAGGGCTTATGGTCCTTGCACGAAGCTTCGGGGATCTCTTTTGGTCCAAAAAAATAGTCAAAAAGTTTCGTCCAATTCCGAGAACTTTTATTTCTGCACAAAAAACAACACCACGGTAGTTCTGCTGAAAACAGCGTCAGTCCGGGTTAGTTCTAATCAAATCATACCAAAACCATATAGAATTGTTATAAACATGGCATTAATACTTCATAAATTATAGATACGTTGGAGACGTATCAGCATCCCCAAGTTTAATTTCTGCTCGTCCTCGAGTAGGTAAATGATAAAAGAAATAATTTATGAAGTGTGAGTGCTAGCATAGTGCATAAGTTTGATCAATGATAATTTCAATCACTTTTCCTAGCATCATAACAGCAACTCTTTCTCATAAAACTCATCATGATAAAGTAGCAATCCATTCACATGTTATGGTTCAAACAATGCATCCTCTTGAAACTTAACAACCTATGTTCTTAGTCACCAAACAATTGCAATTCAACTTATCTTCAACAAAGTCTAAGTAAGAGCTCCACATACTGAATTATCATATAGTCTTCTATGATTGCTAGTACTCAAAGCATATTTTTAGAACAAATGGCATCCATCGAACACAGAGAAAGATAGGGGCTTAATGTTTCGCCTCCCAACTTATTTATCATAGAGATAATTGTCAACAATAATAATTCATGATCAAATATATTTGACTGGCCATATGTGCCTGAATCTTTCCCCACCACATGATGCTTGCCAACTAGAGAATAATTAAGGTTGAATTGAGAAGTAATACTATTGACTCTTGCATAAAAGCAAATACATAAAGTAGAAGATAGGCCCTTCGCAGAGGGAAGCAGAGGTTGTCATGCGCTTTTTATTTTTGGATGTGCAAGCCCTTAATGCAAAGGAACGTCACGTTATATTGCCCCTTGTGATAGCAACCTTTATTATGCAGTCTGTCGCTTTTATTTCTTTACCATCACAAGTTCGTACAACGCTTATTTTCCCTTGCAATAAAAGATCATACATATTTTAGGAACAATTTTTATTGCTTTTTGCACCGATGACAACTTACTTGAAGGATCTTATTCAATCCATAGGTAGATATGGCGGACACTCATGGGAAGAAACTGGGTTTAAGGGTTTTTGGATGCACAAGTAGTATCTCTACTTAGTACGAATTTTTGGCTAGCAAAAGATCCTAAGCAAGCACCACATGTTGGAGGATCCATAACAATATAACTTCTATGCAAATATACCCAAACATAACTCATTACGTTGTCTTCCTTGTCCAACTTCAACTAATTTGCTCAAGTTTGAAAATAATTAATGGGTATTCACAATTATAAAACATGTCCAAGATAATATATTTATATGTGAAAGTTCTCTTCCTTATACTAATCATTCATGAATTGCTTGTATGACCAATATTGTGGTTGGCAAACTTCAATAGATTTTACTTTCTAAACCAAATGTGAAATATTACTAAGCATATGGAACATGGATAATTTCAGATTTATGATATTCAATTCATTCAAACATTTTCTCTTAGGATATAAGTGAAGAACGAGAGTAAATGACAAACTACTCCAAAAGATATAAGTGAAGATCAATGAGTAGTCAAACAATTAAGTAGCTATGTGAGGACTCTCTCTCATTCAAGATTTCAGATCTTGATAATTTTATTCAAACAACAAACAAAACGAAAATAAAAGGACACTCCAAGAATAGCACATATCATGTGAACAAGTAAAAACTTAGGCTAACCGATAGGTGTTGATGAAGAAAGGTGGGATGCCTAACGGGGCATCCCCAAGCTTAGATGCTTGAGACCTCTTGGAATATTAACTTGGGATGCCTTGGGCATCCCCAAGCTTAAGCTTTTGTGTCTCCTTAATTCCTCTCATATCACGGTTTCCCTAAATCTCAAAAACTTCATCCACACAAAACTCAACAAGAACTCGTGAGATAAGTTAGTATAAATCAATGCAAAATCTTTTCATTCTCTACTGTAGCAAATCACTAAAATTATGATTTAACATTGCATACTAAATGCCTCTGCATATTTAATACTTATATCCTCAAATAGAATCATTAAACAAGCAAACATATGCAAACAATGCAAACATAACAGCAATCTGTCTAAACAGAACTGTCTATAAATGGGGATTTAAAATTCATACTTCCCTAACTGCAAAAATTCTGAAAAATTACCAAGTGACAGAGAACTCATGCATTCTTACTGTGTAAAAAATTCAGATTTTTATCATGTACTTACAATTCACAAAAATTCAGGACATAACGGAAAATTTTCTGTTTTCAAACAGCAACACATAAACTTGCAAACTGAGCATGGTAAAGGCTATAATTGGCATTTTATTGAACTAAAAGATACAAAACATGATTATTGATAACAGAAAGCAAATCTCAACAAAAGAAAATTATGCTCCAAGCAAAACACATATCATGTGATGAATAAAAATATAGCTCCAAGTAAGGTTACCGATAATGTTGAAGACGAAAGAGGGGATGCCTTCCGGGGTATCCCCAAGCTTAGACGCTTGAGTATTCCTTGAGTATTACCTTGGGATGCCTTGGGCATCCCCAATCTTAGGGTCTTTCCACTCCTTATTCTCCTCATATCGATATCTCACCCAAACTTGAAAACTTCAATCACATAAAACTTAACGGATCTTGTGAGATAGGTTAGTATGATGGAAATAAATCATCCACTTAGGTACTGTAAATAAAAGTTTCATAATTGTTCTCACATAATTCCTAATGTATTATATCATTTCCACAATTTATATCTCATAATATAAGCTATGGAAACACTAAAACAAGCAAACTATGCACCGAAAACAGAATCTGTCAAAAACAGAACAGCACGTAGTGAGCGATTTAAAAATCATACTTATGTACCTCCAAAACTTCTGAAAAATTAGAAAAACGTAAATAATTTGTAATCCAATACTATGTAAAAATTTCAGAATTTTCTCATGCTCCAGTACAGAATAGAAATTCCAGCACTGGACGCAAAAGTTTTTGATTTTGCACAGAATCAAATCAACAAGCATCCACACTATCCCAAAGGCTTTACTTGGCACTTTATTGAAAAAAAGCTATAAAACTTGATTACTACAGTAGACTAATCATGTGAACACACGAAAACAGTAGGTATAAGTATTGGGTTGTCTCCCAACAAGCGCTTTTCTTTAATGCCTTTTTAGCTAGGCATGATGATTTCAATGATGCTCACATAAAAGATAAGAATTGAAACATAACGGGAGCATCATGAAGCATATGACTAGCACATTTAAGCCTAACCCACTTACTATGCCTAGGGATTTTGTGAGCAAACAATTTATGGGAGCAAGAATCAACTAGCATAGGAAGGCAAAACAAGCATGACTTCAAAACTTTCAACACATAGAGGGGAAACTTGATATTATTGCAATATGTAAAAGCATATGTTGCTCTCTCATAGTAATTTTCAGTAGCATCATGAATGAATTCAACAATATAGCTATCACACAAAGCATTCTTTTCATGATTCATAAGCATAGAAATTTTATTACTCTCCACATAAGCAAATTTATTCTCATCAATAGTAGTGGGAGCAAACTCAACAAAATAACTATCATGTGATACTTGATTGGCATAATCCAATTGAAAATTAAAATGATGACAAGTTTCATGGTTATCATTATTCTTTATAGCATACATGTCATCACCATAATCATCATAGATAGCAACTTTGTTGTCATAATCAATTGAAACCTCATCCAAAATAGTGGAATCATCATTAAATAAAGTCATGGCCTCTTCAAATCCACTTTCATCAATATAATCATCATAAATAGGAGGCATGCAATCATCATAATAAATTTTCTCATCAAAACTTGGGGGACTAAATTGTTTATCTTCATCAAACATAGCATCCCCAAGCTTATGGCTTTGCATATCACTAGCATCATGGATATTCAAAGAATTCATACCAGAAACATTGCAATCATGCTCATCATTCAAAGATTTTATGCCAAACATTTTATTGAATTCTTCTTCTATTAATTGAGCACAATTTTCCGATCCATTATTTTCAAGAAAGACATTATAAAGACGAATAATATGAGGCAACCTCAATTCCATTTTTTTTGTAGTTTTCTTTTATAAAACCAAACTAGTTATAAAACAAGAAACTAAAAGATTCAATTGCAGGATCTAAAGATATACCTTCAAGCACTCACCTCCCCGGCAACGGTGCCAGAAAAGAGCTTGATGTCTACTACACAACTTATTCTTGTAGACTCGTGTTGGGCCTCCAAGCGCAGAGTTTTGTAGGACAGTAGCAATTTTCCCTCAAGTGGATGACCTAAGGTTTATCAATCCGTGGGAGGCGTAGGATGAAGATGGTCTCTCTCAGACAACCCTGCAACCAAATACAAGAAATCTCTTGTGTCCCCAACACACCCAATACAATGGTAAATTGTATAGGTGCACTAGTTCGGCGAAGAGATGGTGATACAAGTGTAGTATGGATAGTAGATATAGGTTTTTGTAATCTGAAAATAAAAAAACAGCAAGGTAACAAGTAATAAAACGGAGCACAAACGGTATTGCAATGCTTAGAAACAAGGCCTAGGGTTCATACTTTCACTAGTGCAATCTCTCAACAGTGCTAACATAATTGAATCATATAACAATCCCTCAACGTGCGACAACAAATCACTCCAAAGTTCTTATCTAGCGGAGAACATAAGATGAAATTGTTTGTAGGGTACAAAACCACCTCAAAGTTATCATTTCCAATCAATCTATTGAGCTATTCCTATAAGTGTCACAAACAGCCCTAGAGTTCGTACTAGAATAACACCATATGATACACATCAACCAACTCTAATGTCACCTAGATACTCCAATGTCACCACAAGTATCTGTGAGTTGATTATTCGGTATGCATCAAACAACTTTAGATTCATAATATTCAATCCAACACAAAGAACTTCAAGGAGTGCCCCAAGATTTCTACCGGAGAAAGTAGGATGAAAACGTGCATCAACCCCTATGCATAGATTACCCCAATGTCACCTCGGGAATCCGCGAGTTGAGTGCCAAAACATACATCAAGTGAATCAATATTATACCCCATTGTCACCATGGGTATTCATATACAAGACATTCATCAAGTGTTCTCAAATCCATAAAAGTATTCAATCCGATAATAGTGAAACCTCAATGGTAAAAACTCAATTCATCACAACAAGATAGAGAGGGAGAAACACCATATGATCCAACTATATTAACAAAGCTTGCGGTACATCAAGATCGTGCCAAATCAAGAACACGAGAGAGAGAGATCAAACACATAGCTACTTGTACATACCCCTAGCCTCGAGGGTGAACTACTCCCTCCTCGTCATGGAGACCGCCGGGATGATGAAGATGGCCTCCGGTGATGATTCCCTCCTCCGACAGGGTGCCGGAAAAGGGTTCCAGATGGTATTTCTTTGGTACAGAGGCGTGCGGCGGCGGCATCAAAGTTCTAGGGTTATTTCTGGGGGTTTCTCTATTTATAAGATTTTTCAGAGTTGGAATCACGCGAAGATGGGCTAAGATGGGCCCACGAGGTACCACGGTGCCATACCCCCCCTGGCGCACGGTGGTGGCTTGTGAGCACCTCGTAAGGCTTCTGGTCCTTCCACGAAGCTTCGGGGGTCTCTTTTGGTCCCAAAAAAACGTCAAAAAGTTTCGTCCAATTCGGAGAACTTTTATTTCTGCACAAAAAACAACACCACAGTAGTTCTGCTGAAAACAGCGTCAGTCCGGGTTAGTTCTAATCAAATCATACCAAAACCATATAGAATTGTTATAAACATGGCATGAATACTTCATAAATTATAGATACGTTGGAGACGTATTAGCACGTTCCAGGGTGTTTTTCGACAAAACAAAGGGTCAAGGAGATGCACGCGGGCACGGGAAGAAGTTTGGACACGGCGTGTGTGCCAAAAGTTCACGGAGCTCACCAAAGTTACGTCGGCAGCGGTGGCGCAACTCGAGTGTCGACGGTGTCGATGCGCCAGGGGTCTCTGGGGTGACCGATGGTACTCGTCTGCGTCGTCTTAAATGTACACAAATAGAAAAATGTTCAAAAATTTCAAAAGTGGTCACGAATGTTAAAAAATATTCACAAAATTAAAAAATCTTCAGGAATTTTAAAAACATTCCTAATATTCAAAAAATATCCATGCATGTTGAAAAATGTTTACAATTTTTTAAAATATTCATGCATTTCAAAAGAAGTTCAAAAAAAATAAAAACATATTCACTAGTTAAATATATTTGAAAAACTTTAACAAGTATTCATAAATTTTAAGAAATGTACCAGGAAAGAAGAAGACAAAAAATTGAAAAGGAGGAAAATATATTTAGAAAAATAAAATGTTTAAGGAAGGAAACGAAAACACCGAAAGAGTAAGAAAAAGAAAATCCTAAAAAAAGGGGAAGAAACGAGAAGGAAAAATGCCCTAAAGAAAACCAACTCAGAACGTAGAAATGAAGTAAGGAAGGAGAAAACCGACCCTACCATTGGCAACATGGGCCAACCCAGTGCACTCATTGTGTGCTTTGGTCGATTTCAGGTTGTAATGAGCGACAAATATGAAGCTATCTTCGAGAGTCCACGAGGTACACATGAATTCGTAGTTGGTGAAATTAATGCTACAAAACCTGCACCTGCTAGCGCACGCCAAGAGAATGAGCAAGCCAGGGTCGCCCCAATCTGGGTCGCTCCTCCTATGGGAACAGTCAAAGTGAAGGTGGACGGTGCAGTCGGCAATTTATCTAATCACGGAACAGGTAGTGCTATATGTAGAGATTCCCAAGGGAACTATATTGGATCATCAGCTCTCATTTTTGTTGGGGTAACTGATACGTCTCCAACGTATCTACTTTTTCAAACACTTTTGCTCTTATTTTGGACTCTAATTTGCATGATTTGAATAAAACTAACCCGGACTGACGTTATTTTCAGTAGAACTACCATGGTGTTGTTTTTGTGCAGAAATAAAAGTTCTCGGAATTGGACGAAACTTGGTCGAGATTTTTATTGAATAAATAAAAAATACTGGTGCAAATATCCACTGGAGGGGGCCACCAGTTGCTCACAAGGCAGCAGGGCACGCCCACCCCCTGGGCGCGCCCTGGTATCTTGCGGGGCCCACAGGCGACCCTCTGACCTAATTCCACCTCCATAAGTACTGTCTTTCCGGGAAAAAAATAAGAGAAGAAGTTTCATCGTGTTTTACGATACGGTGCAGATAAGTGCGATCAGTATCAACTTCTCACAAATTCCTTTGTGCAAATTTTTTACTTCATGTCTAGACTTGCAGTCCCTATGGTGCGTTTTCACTTATATGATCAATCGTTTGAAATACCATTAGATAGGTTCTGTGAAATATGCATGATTCCTTTTGAGGGCGAGTTGAGTGAACCTCGACCTGATGAGTTTGAGGATTTCCTCCTTACTTTAATTGTGGGAGAGTTTAGGGGCGTGTCCAAGGCTAGAGTTACTAGTCTGCATTTTCCTGCTATACATTCCTTTGGTTTATTCATAGGAAAATGTTTGACTGCTAGGTAGGAGGGTGATACGTCTCCAACGTATCTATAATTTTTTATTGTTCCATGCTATTATATTATCAATCTTGGATGCTTTATATGCAAGTATATGCTATTTTATATCATTTTTGGGACTAACCTACTAACTCAGTGCCCAGTGCCAGTTGCTGCTTTTCTGCTTGTTTTTGGCTTTTTCAGAAAATCAATATCAAACGAAGTCCAAATGGAAAAACAATCTTTAGATTAATTTTTTCTGGACCAGAAGGGACCCTAGAAGCTTCGGGAGGAGACCAGGAGGCATACGAGGGAGTCACAAGCTCACAGGGCGCGCCCCCTGAGCTTGTGGGCCCCTTGTAACTCTGTTTGACCTAATTCCACTTCTATAAATTCCCAAATATCCCAAACCAACAGAGAGCCACCTGAACAAACTTTTCCGCCGCTGCAAGTCTCTGTTCATCCGCGATCCCATCTGGAGGCCTTTTCCGGTGATCTGCCGGAGGGGGAATCGATCACGGAGGGCTTCTACATCAACCTTGCTGCCCTACCGATGATGTGTGAGTAGTTCACCACCGACCTATGGGTCCATAGCTAGTAGCTAGATGGCTTCTCCTCTCTCTTTGATCTTCAATACAATGTTCTCCTCGATCTTCTGGAGTTCTATTCGATATAATCTTATTTTGCGGTGTGTTTGTTGGGATTTGATGAATTGTGGGTTTATGATCTGAATATTCATGAGAAGTAATTTACTCTTTTCTGAACTTTATTATGCGTGATTTTCATAGCTTTGTATTTCTCTCCGATCTATCCATTTATTTTGGCCGACTAAATTGATTTATCTTCAGCGAGAGAGGTGCCTTGTAATGGGTTCAATCTTGCGGTGTTCTATATCCCAGTGACAAAGTAGGGGACAAGACACGTATTTGTATTGTTGCCATTAAGGGTAAAACAATGGGGTTTATTCATATTGATTGGGTTTACTTTGTCTACATCATGTCATCTTACTTAAGGCGTTACTCTGTTTTCATTAACTTAATACCCTAGATGCATGCTGGATAGCAGTCGATGGGTGGAGTAAAAGTAGTAGATGCAAGCAGGAGTTGGTCTACTTGTCTCGGACGTGATGCATATATACATGATCATTGCCTTGAATATCGTCATAACTATGCGCTTTTCTATCAATTGCCCAACAGTAATTTGTCTACCCACCGTATGCTATGTGTTCGAGAGAGAAGCCTCTAGTGAAAACTATGGCCCCCGGGTCTACTTTACATATAAAAAGAAAACCAAAATATACTTGCTAATTTTTTTTTAATTTTATTTTGTTTTGCAATTTATCCATCTACCTATACAAGATTTAATCCTTGCAATTAACGAGTTCAAGGGGATCGACAACCCTCTTGCCCGCGTTGGGTGCAAGTATTTGCTTTTGTGTGTGCAAGTGCTGTTCACGAGGCTTTGCGTGATTCTCCTATTGGTTCGATAACCTTGGTTATCACTGAGGGAAATACTTATCTCTACTGTACTGCATCTCCTCTCCTCTTCGAGGAAAATTCCAACGCAGCTCACAAGTAGCAGGAAGAATTTCTGGCGCCGTCGCCGGGGAGACATCATCAAAACCTATCAAGTACCTTCACTCAAACTATCATCTACTTTCTCTACTTTTTATTTGCCTTCGCCTCTTGTTTTCATCTCCCCCACTTCTCATAAAAAATACAAAAACACAAAAATATTTTTTGTTTGCTTGTTTGCTTGCTTGCAATAATTGTGTGACTCAATGAAAATAAAAATATAGACATATGGATCCTCATCCACTTGCAAATCTTTTCAAACAATCCAATTTTGATGAACCAATTGCTAGTGAGTTGAGTGCAGTTGATTATCTTTATGAAGTTTTGCTTGAAAATCGTGAATCTGAAAATTGTGATGAAGTGCTAAAAGAAGAAGTTTATAAAATGATTCATGATAGCTCCTTGAATGAAAAGCATAATTGCAATGATGTTATTATAAATTCTATTAATGTCAATTGTGCTAATGATATGCAAAACTACAAGCTTGGGGATGATAATTTTGTCATGTCCACTACTTATTGCAATGATCACGATTGGGGTGATAATGCTTCTTATGATCTTGAAAACCTATTTAAGCTTCATGATGAATATTTTATTGATAATAAAATTTGCAATACTATTAGAAGTGGGTTTGGAGAGGTCATGACTTTAGTTGATGTTAATCCCACTATCTTGGAAGATTATAAAACTTTTATGCATAAGGATCATGAAGAGAATATTTTATATGATGGCTATATTGTTGAATTTGAATATGATCCTACATGCAATTATTATGAGAGAGGGAAACATGATTATAGAAATTTTCATGTCACTAAATTATCTCTCTTTGTGTTGAAATTATTAATGCTTCATTCTTCCTATTTGCATATGCTAGATATTGTTTGTCTTGATATTTTGTTTTCCTATAAAATGCCTGTGCATAGGAACTATTTTAGACTTAAATGTGTTCTTCACATGCTTCATGATGCTCTCTTCGTGTTTCAATTATTATCTTTCATGTGAGCATCGATAAAATCTCAAGCCTATCTTAATGGCTATAAAGAAAGAGTTTGTTGGGAGACAACCCAATAGTTATCATTTTGTTATTATTTTCAAACACAATTTTAGCTACTGTTATGATTGTGTTTTTATCTTTTAATTAGTGTTTGTGCCAAGTAATGCCTTTAGGATGATTTGGATGATAGTATAACTGATGCTGTTTGAAAACAGAAAGTTTTGCGCCCAGTTCTGGACTTTTAGTTCTGTACTGGAACGTCAGAAAAATCTGAATTTTTTACACAATACTGGGATACAAATTTTTTACGTTGTCCTAATTTTTCAGAATTTTTGGAGTTACATAAGTATAGATAATATTATGTCATTACATACTGTTCTGTTTTAGACAGATTCTGTTTTTATTGCATAGTGTGCTTGTTTTAATGAAACTATGGATTATATCGGGGGGTATAAGTCATGGAAGAGTTAGAATACAGTAAGCATTATGCAAGAACAATTATGAATGATTTTATAATAGTACCTAAAGTGGATGATTGATTTATTGTACTAACGGATCGCACGAGGTTTCTGTTGAGTTTTGTGTGCTGAAGTTTTCAAATCTTGGGTGAGATTACGATGGATGAAGGAATAAGGAGCGGCAAGACCCTAAGCTTGGGGATTCCCAAGGCACCCCAATGTAATGTTCAAGGAAGACCCAAGCATCTAAGCTTGGTGATGCCCCGGATGGCATCCCCTCTTTCGTCTACAATCTATCGGTAACTTACTTGGAGCTATATTTTTATTCATCACATGATATGAGTTTTACTTGGAGCGTCTTGTGCCATAGTTTTCTTTGCTTTGTTTGCTTTTTATTTTGCCACAATTATCTTTTGCTGGATACACCTTTTGAGAGGGACACACAATTATCGTGATTTGTTTGAATAATCTATGTGCTTCACTTATATCTTTTGAGCTAGGCAGTTGCTCTAGTGCTTCACTTATATATTTTAGAGCACGACAGTGGTTATATTTTAATGAAATACTTGCAATCTCATGCTTCACTTAAATATTTTTTAGAGTCTTATAAATAGTAATGGCAATTTGCACGTGTTATAAGAATGGTCCTGAAATGATAGGTATTCAAGGGGGATATAATAAAAACTTTCACGTAGATCACTAAATACGAAATGAATGGTTTAATTTTATTGATGTAGTAATATGAAAGGATATAGGTTCATAATCATTGGTTAGTAGAAATATCGGTATTAAAGTTTGTTATTTACTTCTCATCCAAGTATTGGTCATTGCATGGTGGGGAGGTTCGAGCATTTATATGTCTGAAATGAAATCCTTGAGTGCTGTTACAATCGGGGGTGCGTGATGGTTAACTCCTACCAACCTCTCCTCCCTAGGGGCATGCGAGTAGTACTTTGCTTTGAGGGCTAATAGGCTTTCGCAATAAGTATGTGAGTTCTTTATGACTAATGTGAGTTCATGGATTATACGCACTCCTATCTTTCCGCAATTTGCTAGCCTCTTTGGTACCGTGCATTGCCCTTTCTCACCTCAAGAGTCGGTGCAAACTTAGCCGGTGCATCCAAAACCCGTTGTCGGTATAAAAACTGGCAGACCTCGGGGTAGGGGGTCCCGAGCTGTGGATATCGGATCGGTGGTAACAAAGACAAGGGAGACGATGTTTACCCAGGTTCGGGCCCTCTTGATGGAGGTAAAACCCTACGTCCTACTTCTGTTTATATTGATGGAGATGTATCGAATACAGAGTTGATCTACCTCGAGATCGTAATGTATGTCTAACTTCTAGGGCTAGGTGAATAATATTGTGTTGATGTCCCCTCTATGGGCTAAACCCTATGGCTTATATACACGCCAGGGTGGGTATCTAGGGTTACAAAGTCGGTATCTAGGAGAAAGGCGACAGGAGAGATCTTGGAGTATACGTCAAGTCTTCGGTGGAGGCAGTCTTGATCACGCCTCCTGTGCACGGCCTCCGGAGTCCACCTTGATCACGCATGAGGGCCCACCGGCCCAACCGAGGAGTCGGGCCGGCTGGGCTAGCACCCCCTGATCTAGGACACCGTCACCCGTGATATGATACGCTCTTTCACACATAAGCCTCCTTTTACCTTCCTCAAAACAGCCACCATACCTACCTATTATGGCATTTCCATAGCCATTCCGAGATATATTGCCATGCAACTTCCACCGTTTTGTTTATATGACACACATCTTCATTGTCATATTGCTTTGCATGATCATATAGCTGACATAGTATTTGTGGCTCAGCCACCGTTCATCATTTCTTATACATGTTACGCTAGATCATTGTACATCCTGGTACACTGCCAGAGGCATTCATATAGAGTCATATTGTTCTAGTATCGAGTTGTAAGTAAATAAAAGTGTGATGATCATCATTATTAGAGCATTGTCCCAGTGAGGAAAGGATGATGGAGACCGTGATTTCCCCACAAGTCGGGATGAGACTCCGGACGAAAAAGGGAAAAAAGAGGCCAAAAAGAGCCCACCAAAAAAATCAGAGAAAAAGAGAGAAGGGGCAATGTTACTATCCTTTTCCACACTTATGCTTCAGAGTAGCACCATGTTTTTCATATAGAGAGTCTCCTGAGTTGTCACTTTCATATACTAGTGGGAATTTAACGTTATAGAACTTGGCTTGTATATTCCGATGATGGGCTTCCTCAAATGCCCGAGGTCTTCATGAGCAAACAAGTTGGATGCACACCCACTTAGTTTCAGTTTGAGCTTTCATACACTTATAGCTCTTAGTGCATCTGTTGCATGGCAATCCCTACTCCTCGCATTGATATCGATTGATGGGCATCTCCATAGCCCGTTGATCTACCGAGTTGATGCGAGACTTTCTTCTTCATTTTACCCTTATTGATCCCTATCACCGCATTCTATTCCACCTAGTGCTATGTCCATGGCTCACGCTCAGGTATTGCGTGGGATTTGAAAATGTTGAAGCGCGTTAGAAGTACGATCCAATTGCCTGGTTTAACACCTGGGTGCTCATGATTTATATTTATGCGGTGAAGGCGGAGTCATGTCATGCTAATATGATAAAGTGAGTAGGGATAACACTCGTTAAGGATAGTATATTTTGAAAGTTTAATGATTATGCTTCTTATGTTCACGGATATTATTATGTTGATATGATTACTTCATCGTTTCTCAATATTTATACCGTAAAGAGATTACATGATAAACATGTTAGGTAGCATTCAACATCAAAAATTCTGTTTTTATCATTTACCTACTCGAGGACGAGCAGAAATTAAGCTTGGGGATGTTGATAAGTCTCAACCGTATCTATAATTTTTTATTATTTCATGCTATTATATTATCAATCTTGGATGCTTTATATGCAATTATATGCTATTTTATATATTTTTTGGGTCTAACCTATTAACTCAGTGCCTAGTGCCAGTTGCTGTTTTTCTGCTTATGTTTGGCTTTTTCAGAAAATCAATATCAAACAAACTCCAAACGGAAAAAAAAAATCTTTAGATTATTTTTTTCTGGACCAGAAGGGACCTTAGAAGCTTTGGGAGGAGACCAGAAGGCATACAAGGGAGTCACAAGCTCACAGGGTGCGCCCCAAGGGGGTAGGCGCACCCCCTGAGCTTGTGGGCCCCTCGTAACTCCGTTTGACCTAATTCCACTTCTATAAATTCCCAAATATTCCCAAACCAACAGAGAGCCACCCGAAGAAACTTTTTCGCCGCCGCAAGTCTCTGATCTTCCGTGATCCAATCCGGAGGCCTTTTTCGGCGATCTGCCGGAGGGGGAATCGATCACGGAGGGCTTTTACATCAACCTTGCTGCCCTACCGATGATGTGTGAGTAGTTCACCACCGACCTATGAGTCCATAGCTAGTAGCTAGATGGCTTCTCCTCTCTCTTTGATCTTCAATACAATGTTCTCCTCGATCTTCTTGGAGTTCTATTTGATGTAATCTTCTTTTGCGGTGTGTTTGTTGGGATCCGATGAATTGTGGGTTTATGATCTGATTATTCATGAGAAGTAATTGAGTCTTTTCTGAACTTTATTATGTGTGATTGTTATAGCTTTGTATTTCTCTCCGATCTATCCGTTTGGTTTGGCCAACTAGATTGATTTATCTTCAGCGGGAGAGGTGCTTTGTAATGGGTTCAATCTTGCGGTGCTCTATATCCCTGTGACAAAGTAGGGGACAAGACACGTATTTGTATTGTTGCCATTAAGGGTAAAACGATGGGGTTTATTCATATTGATTGGGTTTACTTTGTCTACATCATGTCATCTTGCTTAAGGCATTACTCTGTTAATACCCTAGATGCATGCTAGATAGCGGTCGATGGGTGGAGTAATAGTAGTAGATGCAGGCAGGAGCCGGTCTACTTGTCTCGGACGTGATGCCTATATACATGATCATTGCCTTGAATATCGTCATAACTATGCGCTTTTCTATCAATTGCCCAACGGTAATTTGTCTACCCACCGTATGCTATGTGTTTGAGAGAGAAGCCTCTAGTGAAAACTATGGCCCCCGGGTCTACTTTACATATAAAAAGAAAACCAAAATATACTTGCTAAAATTTATTTACTTTTATTTTGTTTTGCAATTTATCCATCTACCTATACAAGATTTAATCCTTGCAATTAACGAGTTCAAGGGGATTGACAACCCTCTTGCCCGTGTTGGGTGCAAGTATTTGCTTTTGTGTGTGCAGGTGCTGTTCATGAGGCTTTGCGTGATTCTCCTATTGGTTCGATAACCTTGGTTTTCACTGAGGGAAATACTTATCTCTACTGTACTGCATCTCCTCTCCTCTTCGAGGAAAATCCCAACGCAACTCACAAGTAGCAGAGGGTGGTACGCTCAGTGCCCCTGACCTTGCCATTTTACGTTGTGCACTTTTCGGTGACAGAACTTATAGCTTTGGAAGCATTATTGCACGCCACTTGCACACTAATAGAACTAGGGGTAGTGTTCATGGCGGTATTTATGCTACTCTTTTAGCTATGCGTCTTAATGTTTCCATCCGTCCTGATGACCGCTTGCTACCTAAGGTCTATTTAGATTTTGAATCCATGATATCCCACCATTTTATTGATGAACCTAAACCTTCTCATTATGATCGTTACAACTTGGTATTTAGTGAGGAAACTCATAAGGTTATTTCGTTACCTGCTCCTGCTTTGTTTGACGTTAATGCCAGGAACGGATACACCATTATGCCTGATGAAATCATTGCCTATGAGAACGAGCTAGCTGCATCGGAGAGCGAGGCCCAACCTTGGGATGCTCGGGTGTCGCCGCCTACCCAGTTCCTTCCTGGACCTAATGGATTCCATGGGTGGTGATCACCAAGTTAGGCCAAAAGCATAAGCTTGGGGGAGTACGTATTTGCACTGACATTACATTCATGTCCACACATTCATTCCAGTTATCGGTGTTCATCATTTCCTTTGTGTATTCGCGTTTTCTTTCGTTCGTTTCTTTTGTATGTTTGAAAAACTTCAAAAATCCAAAAAAAGAGTTCTCGCTTCTTTTCGGTTTTTCTTTCTTGTTTAGTTAGTTCGTGGTAGTCAAATAAAACCCAAATAGATTTCTTGTTCCTTCTTTTGCTGTTTTTTGGAAGTTCTTCGGTGTAAATAGTTTTTCTCGCTTTTCATTTTTATTCTTTCATTTGCTTTCTTCAAAAAAACTAAAAACTCCAAAAAGATTTCAGTTTGTTTCTTTGAATTTATTTTCTTTTCTTTGAGTCATCATAAGGAGAAGACTTTGTAAGAATTGTCGAGTGGCTCTTATTTGCTTTATTGTTCATCTAACGAAGGGCCAATATTTCCTTGTCTTCTCCTTTCAATAAAGTGTTTGTAGATTTCAGCTTAGTCCACGGCACCCTTGCACTATTATTATTTTCACGCCATTCAGTCATGCAAGTGAAAGGCAATAATGACGATAATTTGATGAAGTGACTGTGGCGAAGAAAAGCTGGTATGAACTCTTCCTATTTTTGTTTTTGTAAATATGTTCAACTCAGCAGCCCTAATTCAGCATATTATGAGTAAACATGTTTGTGATGACAATTAGAGATTATAGTTGCTCATGCCATGCTTAAGTAGCTAGGAGTGGATAATGATTTATCTTGTGTGTCAACATGCATTAAAATGATTGTGATGTAGTATGTTAGGATGGTATCCTCCTCTGAAGAATTCAAGTGGCTTGACTTGGCACATGTTCACGCATGTAATTGATTCAAAAACAATGCAGCCTTCATGATATTTATGTTTAGAGTGTTTATATCCTACTCATGCCCATGTTCAATGTTAATTATTCACAATGCATGATTATGACCGTTGTCGCTCTCTAGTTGGTTGCTTCTCAATCTATTTGCTAGCCTTCACCTACACTAAGCGGGAATGCTGCTTGTGCATCCAAATTCATTAAACCCAAAGTTGTGCCAAAAGAGTCCACCATATCTACCTATATACGGTATTGCCCTTCCGTTCCAAGTAAATTTGCATGTGCCAACTCTAATCCTTGAAATAAACATCCATTTTGTGTGCCCGTACCACTCATGGAGCAACGGTGCGGGTAATATCTTCCATGCTAAGCGGGTTATTCTCACGAGAGTTTATTCACTTGTCTTGCATGAGAGAGGCTGGTATTTGGGATGCCCAGTCCCGTTAAACAAAAACAAAGAAAAATATAATAAAACAAACTCCCCCTGGAAAGTTGATTGATTGGAGGGCACCCGTGGATTCGGCTAGCCATGGCTTGTGTTTGTATGGTTGTAGGGGAGTAAAACTTTTCCTTTCTGCATGGGAACCACCAATAATGTGTTTAGCATGGAAGATGTTGAAATCCTTTGTCGTGACGTTGACAGGAAAAGCACACCGCTGATGACCCACAAGTATAGGGCATCAATTGTAGTCCTTTCGATAAGTAAGAGTGTCGAACCCAACGAGGAGCAGAAGGAAATGACAAGCGGTTTTCAGCAAGGTATTCTCTGCAAGTACTGAAGGTAGCGGTAACAGATAGTTTTGTGATAAGATAATTCGTAACAAGTAACAAGTAACAATAGTAGCAAAGGTGCAGCAAACTGGCCCAATCCTTTTTATAGCAAAGGACAAGCCAGAACGATCTCTTATATAAAGCAAAGCGTTCTCGAGGACACATGGGAATTACCGTCTAGTCACGTTCATCATGATAATTTGATATGTGGGTGGACCAGTGCTAGGGTGTTGTTCTTACTTGAAGAAGAAACCCTCTTATGATTATCCCCTCTCGCAAGCATCCACAACTACGAAAGAAGAATTAAGATAACTCTAACCATAGCATGAAACATATGGATCAAAATCAGCCCCTTACGGAATAACGCATAAACTAGGGTTTAAGCTTATGTCACTCTCGCAACCCATCATCTACTTATTACTCCCCAATGCATTCTCCTAGGCCCAATTATGGTGAAGTGTCATGTAGTCGGCGTTCACATGACACCACTAGAAGAAATACATCATACACATCATCAAAATATCAAACGAATACCAACTTCACATGATTACTTATAACAAGACTTCACCCATGTCCTCAAGAACAAAAGTAACTACTCACAAATCATATTCATGTTCAAGATCACAGGGGTATTGAATATGCTTAAGGATCTTAACATATAATCTTCCACCAAATAAACCAATTAGCATCACCTACAAGATGTAATCAACACTACTAGCAACCCACATGTACCAATCTGAGGTTTTGAGACAAAGATTGAATACAAGAGATGAACTAGGGTTTGAGATGAGATGGTGCTGGTGAAGATGTTGATGAGGATTGGTCCTCCCACGATAAGAGGATCGTTGGTGATGTCGATGGCTTCGATTTCCCCCTCCCGGAGGGAAGTATCCCGGCGGAATCGCTCCACCGGAGAGCAAAAGTGCTCCTGCCCAGGTTCCGCCTCAAGACGGCGGCGCTTCGTCCCGAAAGTCTTCTTCTGATTTTTTCTAGGGCAAATAGCATCTTATAGGAGAAGATGGCCCCCGGAGGCCTGCCAGGGGGCCCACAAGCTCACAGGTCGCGCCCAGGGGGGTAGGGCGCACCCCCTGAGCTTGTCACTCCCTGGTGGGTCCCCTCCTGGTATTTCTTCCACCAATATTTTTTATATATTCCAAAATAATTCTCCGTAAATTTTTAGGTCATTTGGAGTTGTGGAGAATATGTATCTCTGTTGTAGCCTTTTCAGGTCCAGAATTCCAGCTGCCGGTAATCTCCCTCTTCATGTGAAACTTGCAAAATAAGAGAGAAAAGGCATTAGGATTGCATCATAAAGTGAAATAATGACCCAAAACATAATAAATAATAGTAGGAAAACATGATGGAAAATAGACGTATCAACCACTCAAAATGTATTCGTCTCTGTTTTAGCTCTGAGCTCTGGCACCTCTGCAAATCTCTGCTTCCCTCTGCGAAGGGCCTTTCTATTTATTTTCATGTTATTTACTTTTATTGTTGAGTCATCATCATCTTATTCAAAGCACCAACATAGAGAGTGCTATTGTCATTCTTAGTTTAACATGCATTGAGTCTAGTCAATGTTGGGTGTGAGCATGACTGGATCTCTTCTACTGTGAATTACAATGTTTAGTCGCTGCTTGAACTTTAGAGGTGCTCTACATTTATGTTTTGCGGTTTCAGAAAGGGCTAGTGAGATACCATTCTGTCATATTATATCATGATTGTTTTGACAAAGTGTTGACATTTGAGATATATTATTATTACTCGCTAGTTGATTATGCCATTGATATGAGTAAATGTGAGTCACATGGTTAGTTCATGATCTTTGCTGAAAACTTGGTTGCTTGTTAAGCTTATATACAGCGACAAAAGCAAATGAGTTTGTAAAAGTTTTTCTTTGTCACTTTCAGTTTATCAACTGAATTGCTTGAGGACAAGCAATGAGTTATGCTTTGGGGAGTTGATATGTCTCCAGCGTATCACTTTTCCAAACACTTTTGCTCTTAATTTGGACTCTATTTTGCATGATTTGAATGAAACTAACCTAGACTGACGTTGTTTTCAGCAAAACTACCACAGTGTTGTTTTTGTGCAGAAATAAAAGTTCTTGGAATTGGACGAAACTTGGTGGAGATTTTTTATTGAACAAATAAAAAATATTGGTGCAAATATCCACTGGAGGGGGCCACCAGCTGCTCACAAGGCAGCAGGGCGCGCCCTGGTGTCTTGTGGGGCCCACAGGCGGCCGTCTGACCTAATTCCACCTCCATAAGTACCGTCTTCCCGAGAAAAATAAATAAGAGAAGAAGTTTCATCGTGTTTTACGATACGGAGCCGCCGCCACCTCTTGTTCTTCATCGGGAGGGCTGATCTGGAGTCCGTTCGGGGCTCTGAAGAGGGGGATTCGTCGCTGTCGTCATCATCAACCCTTCTTCATAAACAATTCCATGATGCTCACCACCGGGAGTGAGTTATTCCTTCGTAGGCTTGCTGGACGGTGATGGATATGGATGAGATTTGTCATGTAATCGAGTCAATTTGTTAGGGCCTGATCCCTAGTATCCACTATGTTCTGAGATTGATGTTGATATGACTTTGCTATGCTTAATGCTTGTCACTAGGGCCCGAGTGCCATGATTTCAGATCTAAACCTATTATGTTTTCATGAATATATTTGAGTTCTTGATCCTATGTGCTAGTTATATGCACTTGTTATTGTTCTGAACCGTAGACCCCAAGGTGACAATAATTGGGATACTCTCCGGGGATGACTGTAATTCAAGGAGTTCATGTATTCACCATGTGTTAATGCTTTTATCCGGTTCTCTATTAAAAGGAGACCTTAATTACCCTTAGATTTCCTTATGGACCCCGCTACCACGGGAGGGTAGGACAAAAGATATCATGCAAGTTCTTATTATAAGCACGTATGACTATATACGGAATACATGCCTACATTGAATTGATGAATTGGAGCTACTGTGTATCGCTCTAGGTTGTGACTGTTATATGATGAATTTCATCCATACAAATATCTATCACTGATTCAATGCCTACGCTTTGATCATATTGTCTTTGCTAAGTTACTGCTATTGCTGCTACTGTTCCAACTACTAAAAAACTACTACTGTTACTGTTACTACTGCTATTGCCACTGCTATCGTTACTATCAAAACTATCATACTACTGTGCTATTGATACTTTACCGCAGAGAAATAACTTCTCAGGTGTGGTTGAATTGACAACTCAACTGCTAAGGCTTATAAATATTCTTTGGCTCCCCTTGTGTCGAACCAATAAATTTGGGTGAAATACTACCCTCGAAGACTGTTGCGATCCCCTTGTGGGTGGTCAGTAACCGACCCGACCACGCTTGAAGCTCTAGCATGCCAAGAGGCCATGGCACTATTATCTGATCTGTCACAAACACGCATCATCGTTGCCTCAGACTGCAAAGATGTCGTGTCAAACCTAAAGGAAGGAAATGGCGAGAAACGTGGTCATATCATCTGGGAGATCAAGATCATGGCGTCGGAGTTTCAAGATTGCTTTTTCGTTTTCGAAGGAAGAGCCTCGAATTTGAAGGCACATAGCCTAGCTAAACATGCGCTTAGTTTATCTGCAGGCCGTCATTTGTGGCTTAACCTCTTATCAATTGTATTCTGAAAGCACATTTGCTCCCCTGGTGTTTTTGGTAATTCTTGTCAACATACATGTTGTTGGACTAACACTTTCATCAAGTATATTTTAGGAAGAGTTCAACATAGACTTGTAGATGGATGGAGATGTGGACCCCTCAAGCTACAAAGGACAAGCATTGGCTAAAGCTTCAAGACTCTACATTTTGGGTTAAGTGATCAAAGATCACATTGAGTCCATAGGAAAGCCAATACTATTAAAAGGGGATGAGGTTTTGATCATGAGTCATTTGCTCAAGTGCTTGAAGATATTGCTCCAAAACCCTCAACCACTTTCTCACATTCAATCTGTCCAAAACCCTCAAGTCATTCTTGGTCCCACCTGAACCTACTTATCCGGACCCATCGAGATACACCAGACAGAGCCATAAGCCTAACCCTAGAAACTCCGTTTCACCGAGATGGCATTCGGTCCCACCGAAGTGCACTAGCAAAGTTTCTGTACCCAATCGACTTCATTTCGGAATTACCGAGTTGAACCAATCAGAATTACCAAAATGGTGCAAGTGCTTAGGTCATCACAAATCGGAGCCACCGAGTGGATTCATCCAGTCACACCGAAACGTCTAACGTTTGAATCTTTTACACTGGTCGGTCTTGCCGAGATTTACTTTCGGTGTCACCGAGTTGTGCATAAAGTTTGTAACGGCTAGATCTTTGGTGATGGCTATATATACCCCACCCACACCACCTACTCTCAGAGAGAGCAACCAGGACGAAACTACACTTCCCATATCCATTTTTTGAGAGAGAACCACCTACACTTGTGTTTTGATCAAGGCATTCCACTCCAACCATTTGATCCTTGATTTCTAGCCCCCTCAAGTTGCTTTCCACTTCAATGCTTCTCCCACCACCATGCCAAATCTATGAGAGAGTGAATGAGTGTTGAGGGGACTATCTTTTGAAGCACAAGAGCAAGGAGTTCATCATCAACAACAACATCTATTACCTTTTGGAGTGTGGTGTCTCCTAGATTGGTTATGTGTCACTTGGGAGCCTCCAAAGATTGTGGAGTTGAACCAAGGAGTTTGTAAGGGCAAGGAGATCGCCTACTTCGTGAAGATCTACCCTGAGTGAGGCTAATCCTTCTTGGGCGTAAGCCATAATGGCATAGACAAGGTTGCTTCTTCGTGGACCCTTCGTGGGTGGAGCCCTCTGTGGACTCGCGCAGCCGTTACCCTCTGTGGGTTGAAGTCTCCATCAACGTGATGTGCGATAGCACCACCTATCGGAATCACGCCACCGTGTCTTCATTGCGTTTGATCCTCCTATCTCTGCCCCCTTTACTTTCTTGCACTTGCATGTTGTTCATTTTCCGCTACTCAATCTCTAGATATGCATGTGTAGATTGTATTGGTTGCTACTTAACTTGTGCCAAAATCTGCCTAATTGTCAAGAAAACTAAAAACTGCATCTTTACCTTGTTAGAGCATCTATAGACAGACCTCTCAAACCCGTCTCAAACGCCCAGGCAGGCCGTCCGGTCAGTGGCCGGTCGCAAAAAAGCGACCCAACCGGACGCCTCAAACCACCCTCAAACGTCCGGGCTGACCGGTACCCCTCATATCCAGCCCAAATCTAGGGCGAATATGAGGCGGCTCGGGCGCGCCCGGGCGCGTCCACCACGTCCGCCTGGCCCACCTCTGGCCCACCCCGACCCCACAAAATCCCCCTCCGGAGCAAACCCTAGGCTCACATCACTCCGCTCCATTCCGCTCCCCCACGCTCCCCTTTTCCCAATCCGTCCAATCCCTAGCGCCGGCGACGCTCCCCTTTCCCAATCCGTCCAATCCCTAGCGCCGACGACCATGTCCAGCACCGGCAGCCACTCCGATGGCACCTTCGGAGACGAGTACGAGCTGGCGCTCCGTATTGCGCTGGAGCGCTCGCGGGTCGATACGGGCGGCAGCTCCGGGTCAGGTGCGACGGCACCTGTCGCCCGTCGCCGCAACACCGACGCCGGCTCCGGCCCTTCCTGCCCCGCGCACGGATCTGCGAGGGCAGCCCAATCGGCGTCGCCTGCCCAATGACCTCATCCACCTCCGGCCGCTGCTCCGCGCGGGCAGCGGTGGGTTCTAGTGCCCACTTCGCCGGTGCCGCGGATGCGGACTCCGGAGTCGGAGGCACGCGCCTCCCGCCGCGAGAGGCAGAGGGCACGTGAGATGGGGGGCGCGTCCGACGCAGGTGCGCATTCCGCCCACCGCCGCCGCCGCGTGATGCCGGTGCCCGACGAGGAGGAGCGTCTCCTCCAGTAGGTGTACCATCGGTCACTTACCACGGCGGAGACGGACGCCCGGCGGCTCTGGTGGATCAACGTGAAGCAGCTCCGGCTCGGCATTGAGCAGTCCGAGCGGCGGAGGCGGCGAGGGTGACCAAGCTCAAGCGCAAACACGACCGCGTCGTCCGGCGCTTGCAGGGCTACATCGTCATCTCCGATTCCTCCGACGGTGACGACGGGTCCGACTCCGACGGCTCCGACGTTGACCCACCTCCTGCCGCGGACGCCTACAGCGGCGCCGGCGACCGGAAGGACAAAGGGTCGGCGAGGAAGTGGTGAAGCTCGGCCCTCTCTCCCTTTATATAATCTAGCTCTAGTATCTAGTTAGAATGTGCCGGGTCGTTGAACTGTGTGAATTATGCCCGTTTGGTGATCTTTTGGTGATGTTATGTGAATTATGCCCGTTTGGTATCAGTTTATATGTCCGTTTTCTGTCGATTTTGGTCGTTCGGTGATCTACGTACTACGTTGCATGATTTTGTATGGATATAGGGTGCCGGATATGAGATACGCGGCTGTAGAGGCGCGGATTTAGTGACTGCCCGGTCACTGTCCGCGGACGCGCCCGGGCACGTCCGCGGGCGTATAGGGTGCGGCGCGGATTTAGTGACTGCCCGGTCAATGTCCGCGGACGCGCCCGGGCACGTCCGCGGGCGTATAGGGTGCCGGATTTGGCAAGTCCGGCTGTACATGCTCTTAAGTGTCTATTCACCACCCCCTCTAGACCTATCTTCTCGATCTCTCATATTCCTGTAAGTATTATTGAGAAATAAAGAGTAAGCGTGTGTTAGCAAAAAAAAAAAAGAGCGACAGATATGATTCTACCGCTGAGCTGAACGTACATGTTGAAACTTCGGCCTCTACGGAAATGGAATTCAGTTTTTGTTCGTGTTCTATCGGAAACTCCATTCCATTTTCTTTCTTTTTCCCTGAGAAAAAACCATTTATGTTTCTATATTTTCTCTCCGCCTTTTGTTTTTCCTCGGAACCGACGGAAAGATTCTGTGACGTTTTCGTCTTGGGGTCGTCACGAACGTCCCAACCTTTTTTTTTAGATTTTGAGAACAACCAATGTATTTTTGAAGGAAACCAATCTGAGATACATGAATGCGCGAGAGCTATACATCGCCCATACCGATTCCTATTAGGGCTGCTTACAGCGCAGCGGTTTTGGGCAAGACAAATATGCGTGAGTTTCCTTCCTGTGGTTTTTTAACGGGTTTTCACCAGTTTTTTTAACGGTTTTTCACCGGTTTTCTTTCGTTTTTGGGCGGGCGAAATATGCATAGGTTTTCTTTCATTTTTCCATTTTTATTTTCTTTTTCATTTTTATTCGGTTCTCACCGGCTTTCTCTGGTTTTCTATTTTTTACCTTTCTTTTTCATTTTTATTCATCTTTTTTCAACCACATGCCTAATTTTTCATACACATTGTACATTTTCGTATACATAAAGAATATTTTATTAAACACATTTAACATTTTTCAAATACATGATTAATATTTTCTAAATATAGAATTTTGATGTCTACCTTTTTCGTACACATTGTACATTTTGTATACATCTAACACATTTTTAAAATACATGATTCTCATTATTTTTTCAATACTTGTTTGAACATTTTTTTGAATACGTGTTAGAAATTTTTCAAATATACGTTGATTTTTTTGTTGATTTTCTAAAATATGTTAACATGTTTATACATTGGATAAACATTTACTTAAATGTCACATAATTTTTGTTTCAAATATGTCAACATTTTTGTAAAGGTATAATACATTTTTTGAATGGTACAACTTTTTTTACCTACACAATCATTATTTTTACATTTTATAAATTTTTTCTAAAAATGTTATGTATATTTTTTTGAAACACGCGAACATGTTTGAAATGTCACTTTTTTTTGAGTGGTACAAATATTTTTCGAAAGTTGAGTGCTCATTTTTTTTTGCACTGCAATTACATTTTTGAAACGTGTGAGGAACACTATTCAAAAAGTAACTAACTTAGTTTTTCACAATGTATGTATTTAATATTTTTCAAAATATAACAAAAGTGAAAACATGACGAGTCCGCTTAGTTACTCGACCGGTGCACTACCGGCTCACATGAATGCGTGGTGGCGGGTGGATTGAATCCTATTTGGCACCTTAAACGTGGAATAGAGGCCATTCGGGGCGCACGCCCGTCTCGTTTGCTAGACCTGGGCAGTAGGCCCATTATCTCTTCCCACAGGTTTCCTGTCTGGGTTTTCATTTTTTTGGTTTTGTTTTTGTTTTTTTGTTTTTTCATTGTAACTGTCATGATGATTTTTTCAAATTCATGAACTTTTTGAAGTTTGTAAACTTTTTGAAAATCATGAACTTTTTCATTATTCCAAACTTAAAAAAAAATTGTACATTTTTTCAAATCTGTGAATGACTTTTAATTTGAATATTTTTTCGAATTTGTGAATATTTTTTTTCGAAATCTCTAAATTTTTTTTTTAAAAAAAATCGGAAATATTTTTCAAACATGCAAACTTATTTTAAATCCCTGAACTTTTTAAATTTCTTGAATGTTTTCCTAACCGGTGAACTTTAAAATTTACGAAAGTTTTCCAACCCGGTGAACCTTTTTAGAGTAGTCAACGGTCAACAAGTAAATGGGTCAATGGCCAACAAGTCAATGGTCACCGGATGAACAGGTCAATTTGGTTTTTTCAAATGGTCAGCAGGTGTACCGAAGGGGACGACCCGGAGGGCGCCAATTGAGATCGGCAACACACTAGGCGATTCCTATTCAGCCGTACGCAGCGGAGGGGGGCGGGGCGATAGCTATGTCGTAAATGGGCCGGCCCATTCTCGTCTCCCCCTTCATTGTTTTTTGGACTGGTTTCTTCATATATTTTTTTGGGCCGGGTTTATTTTATTTATTTTATTTTTTTCCCAACACTGAATTTGCTTTTTTTTCCTTCTTGGCGTCCGCCTCGACTCGCATAACCCTAAAATAGACTCGACTCGCATAACCCTAAAATAGACAGGGCGGTGGTGTCACGTGCTCGTCTCGGCGTCCGTCGTCGCTATCGCGACGACGTCCGCCTCGACTCGCGTAGCCCTAAGTTAGACAGGGTGGCAGTGGTGTCACGTGCTCGTCTCGGCGTCCGTCGTCGCTACCGCGACGACGTCCGCCTCGAGTCGCGTAACCCTAAGTTAGACAGGGTGGCAGTGGTGTCACGTGCTCGTCTCGGCATCCGTCGTCGCTACCGAGACGACGTCCGCCTCGACTCACGTAACCCTAAGTTTGACAGGGTGGCGGCGGTGTCACGTGCTCGTCTCGGCGACCGTCGTCGCTACCGCGACGACGTCGGCCTCGACTCGCGTAATCATAAGTTAGACAGGGTGGCGGTGGTGTCACGTGCTCGTCTCGGCGACAGTCGTCGCTACCGCGACGACGTCTGCCTCGACTCGCGTAACGCTAAGATAGATAGGGTGGCGGTGGTGTCACGTGCTCGTCTCGACGTCCGTCGTCGCTACCGCGACGATGTCCGCCTCGACTCGCGTAACGCTAAGATAGACAGGGTGGCGGTGGTGTCACGTGCTCGTCTCGGCGTCCGTCGTCGCTACCGCAACGACGTCCGCCGCGACTCGTGTAACCCTAAGATAGACAGGGAGGCAGTGGTGTCACGTGCTCGTCTCGGCGTCCGTCGTCGCTACCGCGACGACGTCCGCCTCGACTCGCGTAACCCTAAGATAGACAGGGTGGCGGCGGTGTCCCGTGCTCGTCTCGGCGTCCGTCGTCGCTACCGCGACAACGTCCGCCTCGACTCACTTAACCCTAAGTTAGACAAGGGTGGCGGTGGAGTCACGTGCTCGTCTCGGCGTCCGTCGTCGCTACCGCGACGACGTCCGCCTCGACTCGCGTAGCCCTAAGTTAGACAGGGTGGCCGTGGTGTCACGTGCTCGTCTCAGCGTCCGTCGTCGCTACCACGACGACGTTCGCCTCGACTCGCGTAACCCTAAGTTAGACAGGGTGGCAGTGGTGTCACGTGCTCGTCTCGACGTCCGTCGTCGCTACCGCGATGACGTCCGCCTCGACTCACGTAACCCTAAGTTAGACAGGGTGGCAGTGGTGTCACGTGCTCGTCTCGGCGTCCGTCGTCGCTACCGCGACGACGTCCGCCTCGACTCGCATAACCCTAAGTTAGCCAGGGTGGCAGTGGTGTCACCCTAAGTTAGACAGGGTGGCGGTGGTGTCACGTGCTCGTCTCGGCGACCGTCGTCGCTAGCGGGACGACGTCCGCCTCGACTCGCGTAACCCTAAGTTAGACAGGGTGGCGGTGGTGTCACGTGCTCGTCTCGGCGTCCGTTGTCGCTACCGCGTCGACGTCCGCCTCGACTCGCGTAACGCTAAGATAGACAGGGTGGCGGTGGTGTCACGTGCTCGTCTCGGCGTCCGTCGTCGCTACCGCGACGACGTCCGCCTCGACTCGCGTGGCCCTAAGTTAGACAGGGTGGCAGTGGTGTCACGTGCTCGTCTCGGAGTCCGTCGTCGCTACCGCGACGACGTCCGCCTTGACTCGCGTAACCCTAAGATAGACAGGGTGGCAGTGGTTTCACGTGCTCATCTCGGCGTCCGTCGTCGCTACCGCGACGACGTCCGCCTCGACTCGCGTAAGCCTAAGATAGACAGGGTGGCAGTGGTGTCACGTGCTTGTCTCGGCATCCGTCGTCGCTACCGCGACGACGTCCGCCTCGACTCGCGTAATCCTAAGATAGACAGGGTGGCGGTGGTGTCACGTGCTCGTCTCGGCGTCCGTCGTCGCTACCGCGACGACGTCCGCCTCGACTCACTTAACCCTAAGTTAGACAGAGTGGCAGTGGTGTCACGTGCTCGTTTCGGCGTCCGTCGTCGCTACCGCGACGACGTCCGCCTCGACTCGCGTGACCCTAAGACAGGGTGGCAGTGGTGCCACGTGCTCGTCTCGGCGTCCGTCGTCGCTACCGCGACGACGTCGGCCTCGACTCGCGTCACCCTAAGTTAGACAGGGTGGCAGTGGTGTCACGTGCTCGTCTCGGCGTCCGTCGTCGCTACCGCGACGACGTCCGCCTCGACTCGCGTAACCCTAAGATAGACAGGGTGGCCGTGGTGCCACGTGCTCGTCACGGCGTCCGTCGTCGCTACCGCGATGACGTCCGCCTCGACTCGCGTAACCCAAAGACAGGATGGCAGTGGTGTCACGTGCTTGTTTCGGCGTCCATCGTCGCTACCGCGATGACGTCCGCCTCGACTCGCGTATCCCTAAGTTAGATAGGGTGGCAGCGGTGTCATGTGCTCGTCTCGGCGTCCGTCGTCGCTACCGCGACGACGTCCGCCTCGACTCGCGTAAACCAAAGACAGGGTGGCAGTGGTGTCACGTGCTCGTCTCGGCGTCCGTCGTCGCTACCGCGACGACGTCCGCCTCGACTCGCCTAACCCTAAGATAGACAGGGTGGCAGTCGTGTCACATGCTCGTCTCGATGTCCGTCGTCGCAATCGCGACGACGTCCGCCTCGACTCGCGTAACCCTAAGATAGACAGGGTGGCGGTGGTGTCCCGTGCTCGTCTCGGCGTCCGTCGTCGCTACCGCGACGATGTCCGCCTCGACTCGCTTAACCCTAAGTTAGACAAGGGTGGCGGTGGAGTCACGTGCTCGTCTCGGCGTCCGTCGTCGCTACCGCGACGACGTCCGCCTCGACTCGCGTAGCCCTAAGTTAGACAGGGTGGCCGTGGTGTCACGTGCTCGTCTCAGCGTCCGTCGTCGCTACCACGACGACGTTCGCCTCGACTCGCGTAACCCTAAGTTAGACAGGGTGGCAGTGGTGTCACGTGCTCGTCTCGACGTCCGTCGTCGCTACCGCGATGACGTCCGCCTCGACTCACGTAACCCTAAGTTAGACAGGGTGGCAGTGGTGTCACGTGCTCGTCTCGGCGTCCGTCGTCGCTACCGCGATGACGTCCGCCTCGACTCGCATAACCCTAAGTTAGCCAGGGTGGCAGTGGTGTCACCCTAAGTTAGACAGGGTGGCGGTGGTGTCACGTGCTCGTCTCGGCGACCGTCGTCGCTACCGGGACGACGTCCGCCTCGACTCGCGTAACCCTAAGTTAGACAGGGTGGCGGTGGTGTCACGTGCTCGTCTCGGCGTCCGTCGTCGCTACCGCGTCGACGTCCGCCTCGACTCGCGTAACGCTAAGATAGACATGGTGGCGGTGGTGTCACGAGCTCGTCTCGGCGTCCGTCGTCGCTACCGCGACGACGTCCGCCTAGACTCGCGTAACGCTAAGATAGACAAGGTGGCGGTGGTGCCACGTACTCATCTCGGCGTCCGTCGTCGCTACCGCGATGACATCCGCCTCGACTCGCGTAACCCTAAGATAGACAGGGTGGCCGTGGTGCCACGTGCTCGTCACGGCGTCCGTCGTCGCTACCGCGACGACGTCCGCCTCGACTGGCGTAGCCCTAAGTTAGACAGGGTGGCAGTGGTGTCACGTGCTCGTCTCGGAGTCTGTCGTCGCTACCGCGATGACGTCCGCCTCGACTCGCGTAACCCTAAGATAGACAGGGTGGCAGTGGTGTCACGTGCTCGTCTCGGCGTCCGTCGTCGCTACCGCGACGACGTCCGCCTCGACTCGCGTAAGCCTAAGATAGACATGGTGGCAGTGGTGTCACGTGCTTGTCTCGGCATCCGTCGTCGCTACCGCGACGACGTCCGCCTCGACTCGCGTAATCCTAAGATAGACAGGGTAGCGGTGGTGTCACGTGCTCGTCTCGGCGTCCGTCGTCGCTACCGCGACGACGTCCGCCTCGACTCACTTAACCCTAAGTTAGATAGAGTGGCAGTGGTGTCACGTGCTCGTCTCGGCGTCCGTCGTCGCTACCGCGACGACGTCCGCCTCGACTCGCGTGACCCTAAGACAGGGTGGCAGTGGTGCCACATGCTCGTCTCGGCGTCCGTCGTCGCTACCGCGACGACGTCGGCCTCGACTCGCGTCACCCTAAGTTAGACAGGGTGGCAGTGGTGTCACGTGCTCGTCTCGGCGTCCGTCGTCGCTACCGCGACGACGTCCGCCTCGACTCGCGTAACCCTAAGATAGACAGGGTGGCAGTGGTGCCACGTGCTCGTCACGGCGTCCGTCGTCGCTACCGCGATGACGTCCGCCTCGACTCGCGTAAACCAAAGACAGGGTGGCAGTGGTGTCACGTGCTCGTCTCGGCGTCCGTCGTCGCTACCGCGACGACGTCCGCCTCGACTCGCCTAACCCTAAGATAGACAGGGTGGCAGTGGTGTCACATGCTCGTCTCGATGTCCGTCGTCGCAATCGCGACGACGTCCGCCTCGACTCGCGTAACCCTAAGATAGACAGGGTGGCGGTGGTGTCCCGTGCTCGTCTCGGCGTCCGTCGTCGCTACCGCGACGATGTCCGCCTCGACTCGCTTAACCCTAAGTTAGACAAGGGTGGCGGTGGAGTCACGTGCTCGTCTCGGCGTCCGTCGTCGCTACCGCGACGACGTCCGCCTCGACTCGCCTAACCCTAAGATAGACAGGGTGGCAGTCGTGTCACATGCTCGTCTCGATGTCCGTCGTCGCAATCGCGACGACGTCCGCCTCGACTCGCGTAACCCTAAGATAGACAGGGTGGCGGTGGTGTCCCGTGCTCGTCTCGGCATCCGTCGTCGCTACCGCGACGATGTCCGCCTCGACTCGCTTAACCCTAAGTTAGACAAGGGTGGCGGTGGAGTCACGTGCTCGTCTCGGCGTCCGTCGTCGCTACCGCGACGACGTCCGCCTCGACTCGCGTAGCCCTAAGTTAGACAGGGTGGCCGTGGTGTCACGTGCTCGTCTCAGCGTCCGTCGTCGCTACCACGACGACGTTCGCCTCGACTCGCGTAACCCTAAGTTAGACAGGGTGGCAGTGGTGTCACGTGCTCGTCTCGACGTCCGTCGTCGCTACCGCGATGACGTCCGCCTCGACTCACGTAACCCTAAGTTAGACAGGGTGGCAGTGGTGTCACGTGCTCGTCTCGGCGTCCGTCGTCGCTACCGCGATGACGTCCGCCTCGACTCGCATAACCCTAAGTTAGCCAGGGTGGCAGTGGTGTCACCCTAAGTTAGACAGGGTGGCGGTGGTGTCACGTGCTCGTCTCGGCGACCGTCGTCGCTACCGGGACGACGTCCGCCTCGACTCGCGTAACCCTAAGTTAGACAGGGTGGCGGTGGGGTCACGTGCTCGTCTCGGCGTCCGTCGTCGCTACCGCGTCGACGTCCGCCTCGACTCGCGTAACGCTAAGATAGACATGGTGGCGGTGGTGTCACGAGCTCGTCTCGGCGTCCGTCGTCGCTACCGCGACGACGTCCGCCTAGACTCGCGTAACGCTAAGATAGACAAGGTGGCGGTGGTGCCACGTACTCATCTCGGCGTCCGTCGTCGCTACCGCGATGACATCCGCCTCGACTCGCGTAACCCTAAGATAGACAGGGTGGCCGTGGTGCCACGTGCTCGTCACGGCGTCCGTCGTCGCTACCGCGACGACGTCCGCCTCGACTGGCGTAGCCCTAAGTTAGACAGGGTGGCAGTGGTGTCACGTGCTCGTCTCGGAGTCTGTCGTCGCTACCGCGACGACGTCCGCCTCGACTCGCGTAAGCCTAAGATAGACATGGTGGCAGTGGTGTCACGTGCTTGTCTCGGCATCCGTCGTCGCTACCGCGACGACGTCCGCCTCGACTCGCGTAATCCTAAGATAGACAGGGTAGCGGTGGTGTCACGTGCTCGTCTCGGCGTCCGTCGTCGCTACCGCGACGACGTCCGCCTCGACTCACTTAACCCTAAGTTAGATAGAGTGGCAGTGGTGTCACGTGCTCGTCTCGGCGTCCGTCGTCGCTACCGCGACGACGTCCGCCTCGACTCGCGTGACCCTAAGACAGGGTGGCAGTGGTGCCACATGCTCGTCTCGGCGTCCGTCGTCGCTACCGCGACGACGTCGGCCTCGACTCGCGTCACCCTAAGTTAGACAGGGTGGCAGTGGTGTCACGTGCTCGTCTCGGCGTCCGTCGTCGCTACCGCGACGACGTCCGCCTCGACTCGCGTAACCCTAAGATAGACAGGGTGGCAGTGGTGCCACGTGCTCGTCACGGCGTCCGTCGTCGCTACCGCGATGACGTCCGCCTCGACTCGCGTAAACCAAAGACAGGGTGGCAGTGGTGTCACGTGCTCGTCTCGGCGTCCGTCGTCGCTACCGCGACGACGTCCGCCTCGACTCGCCTAACCCTAAGATAGACAGGGTGGCAGTGGTGTCACATGCTCGTCTCGATGTCCGTCGTCGCAATCGCGACGACGTCCGCCTCGACTCGCGTAACCCTAAGATAGACAGGGTGGCGGTGGTGTCCCGTGCTCGTCTCGGCGTCCGTCGTCGCTACCGCGACGATGTCCGCCTCGACTCGCTTAACCCTAAGTTAGACAAGGGTGGCGGTGGAGTCACGTGCTCGTCTCGGCGTCCGTCGTCGCTACCGCGACGACGTCCGCCTCGACTCGCGTAGCCCTAAGTTAGACAGGGTGGCCGTGGTGTCACGTGCTCGTCTCAGCGTCCGTCGTCGCTACCACGACGACGTTCGCCTCGACTCGCGTAACCCTAAGTTAGACAGGGTGGCAGTGGTGTCACGTGCTCGTCTCGACGTCCGTCGTCGCTACCGCGATGACGTCCGCCTCGACTCACGTAACCCTAAGTTAGACAGGGTGGCAGTGGTGTCACGTGCTCGTCTCGGCGTCCGTCGTCGCTACCGCGATGACGTCCGCCTCGACTCGCATAACCCTAAGTTAGCCAGGGTGGCAGTGGTGTCACCCTAAGTTAGACAGGGTGGCGGTGGTGTCACGTGCTCGTCTCGGCGACCGTCGTCGCTACCGGGACGACGTCCGCCTCGACTCGCGTAACCCTAAGTTAGACAGGGTGGCGGTGGTGTCACGTGCTCGTCTCGGTGTCCGTCGTCGCTACCGCGTCGACGTCCGCCTCGACTCGCGTAACGCTAAGATAGACAGGGTGGCGGTGGCGTCACGTGCCCGTCTCGGCGTCCGTCGTCGCTACCGCGACGACGTCCGCCTCGACTCGCGTAACGCTAAGATAGACAAGGTGGCGGTGGTGCCACGTACTCATCTCGGCGTCCGTCGTCGCTACCGCGATGACATCCGCCTCGACTCGCGTAACCCTAAGATAGACAGGGTGGCCGTGGTGCCACGTGCTCGTCACGGCGTCCGTCGTCGCTACCGCGACGACGTCCGCCTCGACTCGCGTAGCCCTAAGTTAGACAGGGTGGCAGTGGTGTCACGTGCTCGTCTCGGAGTCCGTCGTCGCTACCGCGATGACGTCCGCCTCGACTCGCGTAACCCTAAGATAGACAGGGTGGCAGTGGTGTCACGTGCTCGTCTCGGCGTCCGTCGTCGCTACCGCGACGACGTCCGCCTCGACTCGCGTAAGCCTAAGATAGACATGGTGGCAGTGGTGTCACGTGCTTGTCTCGGCATCCGTCGTCGCTACCGCGACGACGTCCGCCTCGACTCGCGTAATCCTAAGATAGACAGGGTGGCGGTGGTGTCACGTGCTCGTCTCGGCGTCCGTCGTCGCTACCGCGACGACGTCCGCCTCGACTCACTTAACCCTAAGCTAGACAGAGTGGCAGTGGTGTCACGTGCTCGTCTCGGCGTCCGTCATCGCTACCGCGACGACGTCCGCCTCGACTCGCGTGACCCTAAGACAGGGTGGCAGTGGTGCCACGTGCTCGTCTCGGCGTCCGTCGTCGCTACCGCGACGACGTCGGCCTCGACTCTCGTCACCCTAAGTTAGACAGGGTGGCAGTGGTGTCACGTGCTCGTCTCGGCGTAAGTCGTAGCTACCGCGACGACGTCCGCCTCGACTCGCTTAACCCTAAGATAGACAGGGTGGCCGTGGTGCCACGTGCTCGTCACGGCGTTCGTCGTCGCTACCGCAACGAAGTCCGCCTCGACTCGCGTAGCCCTAAGTTAGACAGGGTGGCAGTGGTGTCACGTGCTCGTCTCGGAGTCCGTCGTCGCTACCGCGATGACGTCCGCCTCGACTCGCGTAACCCTAAGATAGACAGGGTGGCAGTGGTGTCACGTGCTCGTCTCGGCGTCCGTCGTCGCTACCGCGACGACGTCCGCCTCGACTCGCGTAAGCCTAAGATAGACATGGTGGCAGTGGTGTCACATGCTTGTCTCGGCATCCGTCGTCGCTACCGCGACGACGTCCGCCTCGACTCGCGTAATCCTAAGATAGACAGGGTGGCGGTGGTGTCACGTGCTCGTCTCGGCGTCCGTCGTCGCTACCGCGACGACGTCCGCCTCGACTCACTTAACCCTAAGCTAGACAGAGTGGCAGTGGTGTCACGTGCTCGTCTCGGCGTCCGTCGTCGCTACCGCGACGACGTCCGCCTCGACTCGCGTGACCCTAAGACAGGGTGGCAGTGGTGCCACGTGCTCGTCTCGGCGTCCGTCGTCGCTACCGCGACGACGTCGGCCTCGACTCTCGTCACCCTAAGTTAGACAGGGTGGCAGTGGTGTCACGTGCTCGTCTCGGCGTAAGTCGTAGCTACCGCGACGACGTCCGCCTCGACTCGCGTAACCCTAAGATAGACAGGGTGGCCGTGGTGCCACGTGCTCGTCACGGCGTCCGTCGTCGCTACCGCGACGAAGTCCGCCTCGACTCGCGTAGCCCTAAGTTAGACAGGGTGGCAGTGGTGTCACGTCCTCGTCTCGACGTAAGTCGTAGCTACAGCGACGACGTCCGCCTCGACTCGCGTAACCCTAAGATAGACAGGGTGGCAGTGGTGTCACGTGCTCGTCTCGGCGTCCGTCGTCGCTACCGCGACGACGTCCGCCTCGACTCGCGTAAGCCTAAGATAGACAGGGTGGCAGTGGTGTCACGTGCTTGTCTCGGCATCCGTCGTCGCTACCGCGATGACGTCCGCCTCGACTCGCGGAATCCAAAGATAGACAGGGTTGCGGTGGTGTCACGTGCTCGTCTCGGCGTCCGTCGTCGCTACCGCGACGACGTCCGCCTCGACTCACTTAACCCTAAGTTAGACAGAGTGGCAGTGGTGTCAGGTGCTCGTCTCGGCGTCCGTCGTCACTACCGCGACGACGTCCGCATCGACTCGCGGGACCCTAAGACAGGGTGGCAGTGGTGCCACGTGCTCGTCTCGGCGTCCGTCGTCGCTACCGCGATGACGTCGGCCTCGACTCGCGTCACCCTAAGTTAGACAGGGTGGCAGTGGTGTCACGTGCTCGTCTCGGCGTCCGTCGTCGCTACCGCGACGACGTCCGCCTCGACTCGCGTAACCCTAAGATAGACAGGGTGGCCGTGGTGCCACATGCTCGTCACGGCGTCCGTCGTCGCTACCGCGATGACGTCCGCCTCGACTCGCGTAACCCAAAGACAGGATGGCAGTGGTGTCACGTGCTTGTTTCGGCGTCCGTCGTCGCTACCGTGATGACGTCCGCCTCGACTCGCGTATCCCTAAGTTAGATAGGGTGGCAGCGGTGTCACGTGCTCGTCTCGGCGTCCGTCGTCGCTACCGCGACGACGTCCGCCTCGACTCGCGTAACCCAAAGACAGGGTGGCAGTGGTGTCACGTGCTCGTCTCGGCGTCCGTCGTCGCTACCGCGACGACGTCCGCCTCGACTCGCCTAACCCTAAGATAGACAGGGTGGCAGTGGTGTCACATGCTCGTCTCGACGTCCGTCGTCGCTATCGCGACGACGTTTGCCTCGACTCGCTTAACCCTAAGTTAGACAGGGTGGCAGTGGTGTCACGTGCTCGTCTCGGCGTCCGCCGTCACTACCGCGATGACGTCCGCCTCGACTCACGTAACCCTAAGTTAGACAGGGTGGCACTGGTGTCACGTGCTCGTCTCGGCGTACGTGGTCGTTACCGCGACGGCGTCTGCCTCGACTCGCGTAACCCTAAGATAGACAGGGTGGCAGTGGTGTCACGTGCTCGTCTCAGCGTCCGTCGTCGCTACCGCGACGACATTCGCCTTGACTCGCGTAACCCTAAGTTAGCCAGGGTGGCAGTGGTGTCACGTGCTCGTCTCGGCGTCCATCGTCGCTACCACGACGATGTCCGCCTCGACTCGCGTAACCCTAAGTTTACGACGTCCGCCTCGAATCGCGTAACCCTAAGATAGCCTGGGTGGCAGTGGTGTCACGTGCTTGTCTCGGCGTCTGGCGTCGCTACCACGACGACGTCCGGCTCGACTCGCGTAACCCTAAGTTAGCCAGGGTGGCAGTGGTGTCACGTGCTCGTCTCGGGGTCCGTCGTCGCTACCGCGACGACGTCCGCCTCGACTCTCGTAACCCTAAAATAGACAGGGTGGCAGCGGTGTCACGTGCTCGTCTCAGCGTCCGTCATCGCTACCGCGACGACGTCCGCCTCGACTCGCGTAACCCAAAGACAGGGTGGCAGTGGTGTCACGTGCTCGTCTCGGCGTCCGTCGTCGCTACCGCGACGACGTCCGCCTCGACTCGCCTAACCCTAAGATAGACAGGGTGGCAGTGGTGTCACATGCTCGTCTCGACGTCCGTCGTCGCTATCGCGACGACGTTTGCCTCGACTCGCTTAACCCTAAGTTAGACAGGGTGGCGGTGGTGTCACGTGCTCGTCTCGGAGTCCGTCGTCGCTACCGTGACGACGTCCGCCTCGACTCGCTTAACCCTAAGATAGACAGGGTGGCGGTGGTGTCACGTGCTCGTCTCGGCGTCCGTCGTCGCTACCGCGACGATGTCCGCCTCGACTCGCTTAACCCTAAGTTAGACAAGGGTGGCGGTGGAGTCACGTGCTCGTCTCGGCGTCCGTCGTCGCTACCGCGACGACGTCCGCCTCGACTCGCGTAGCCCTAAGTTAGACAGGGTGGCCGTGGTGTCACGTGCTCGTCTCAGCGTCCGTCGTCGCTACCACGACGACGTTCGCCTCGACTCGCGTAACCCTAAGTTAGACAGGGTGGCAGTGGTGTCACGTGCTCGTCTCGACGTCCGTCGTCACTACCGCGATGACGTCCGCCTCGACTCACGTAACCCTAAGATAGACAGGGTGGTAGTGGTGTCACGTGCTCGTCTCGGCGTCCGTCGTCGCTACCGCGATGACGTCCGCCTCGACTCGCATAACCCTAAGTTAGCCAGGGTGGCAGTGGTGTCACCCTAAGTTAGACAGGGTGGCGGTGGTGTCACGTGCTCGTCTCGGCGACCGTCGTCGCTACCGGGACGACGTCCGCCTCGACTCGCGTATCCCTAAGTTAGACAGGGTGGCGGTGGTGTCACGTGCTCATCTCGGCGTCCGTCGTCGCTACCGCGTCGACGTCCGCCTCGACTCGCGTAACGCTAAGATAGACAGGGTGGCGGTTGTGTCACGTGCTCGTCTCGGCGTCCGTCGTCGCTACCGCGACGACGTCCGCCTCGACTCGCGTAACGCTAAGATAGACAAGGTGGCGGTGGTGCCACGTACTCATCTCGGCGTCCGTCGTCGCTACCGCGATGACATCCGCCTCGACTCGCGTAACCCTAAGATAGACAGGGTGGCCGTGGTGCCACGTGCTCGTCACGGCGTCCGTCGTCGCTACCGCGACGACGTCCGCCTCGACTCACGTAACCCTAAGTTTGACAGGGTGGCGGCGGTGTCACGTGCTCGTCTCGGCGACCGTCGTCGCTACCGCGATGACGTCCGCCTCGACTCGCGTAACCCTAAGATAGACAGGGTGGCAGTGGTGTCACGTGCTCGTCTCGGCGTCCGTCGTCGCTACCGCGACGACGTCCGCCTCGACTCGCGTAAGCCTAAGATAGACATGGTGGCAGTGGTGTCACGTGCTTGTCTCGGCATCCGTCGTCGCTACCGCGACGACGTCCGCCTCGACTCGCGTAATCCTAAGATAGACAGGGTGGCGGTGGTGTCACGTGCTCGTCTCGGCGTCCGTCGTCGCTACCGCGACGACGTCCGCCTCGACTCACTTAACCCTAAGCTAGACAGAGTGGCAGTGGTGTCACGTGCTCGTCTCGGCGTCCGTCATCGCTACCGCGACGACGTCCGCCTCGACTCGCGTGACCCTAAGACAGGGTGGCAGTGGTGCCACGTGCTCGTCTCGGCGTCCGTCGTCGCTACCGCGACGACGTCGGCCTCGACTCTCGTCACCCTAAGTTAGACAGGGTGGCAGTGGTGTCACGTGCTCGTCTCGGCGTAAGTCGTAGCTACCGCGACGACGTCCGCCTCGACTCGCTTAACCCTAAGATAGACAGGGTGGCCGTGGTGCCACGTGCTCGTCACGGCGTTCGTCGTCGCTACCGCAACGAAGTCCGCCTCGACTCGCGTAGCCCTAAGTTAGACAGGGTGGCAGTGGTGTCACGTGCTCGTCTCGGAGTCCGTCGTCGCTACCGCGATGACGTCCGCCTCGACTCGCGTAACCCTAAGATAGACAGGGTGGCAGTGGTGTCACGTGCTCGTCTCGGCGTCCGTCGTCGCTACCGCGACGACGTCCGCCTCGACTCGCGTAAGCCTAAGATAGACATGGTGGCAGTGGTGTCACATGCTTGTCTCGGCATCCGTCGTCGCTACCGCGACGACGTCCGCCTCGACTCGCGTAATCCTAAGATAGACAGGGTGGCGGTGGTGTCACGTGCTCGTCTCGGCGTCCGTCGTCGCTACCGCGACGACGTCCGCCTCGACTCACTTAACCCTAAGCTAGACAGAGTGGCAGTGGTGTCACGTGCTCGTCTCGGCGTCCGTCGTCGCTACCGCGACGACGTCCGCCTCGACTCGCGTGACCCTAAGACAGGGTGGCAGTGGTGCCACGTGCTCGTCTCGGCGTCCGTCGTCGCTACCGCGACGACGTCGGCCTCGACTCTCGTCACCCTAAGTTAGACAGGGTGGCAGTGGTGTCACGTGCTCGTCTCGGCGTAAGTCGTAGCTACCGCGACGACGTCCGCCTCGACTCGCGTAACCCTAAGATAGACAGGGTGGCCGTGGTGCCACGTGCTCGTCACGGCGTCCGTCGTCGCTACCGCGACGAAGTCCGCCTCGACTCGCGTAGCCCTAAGTTAGACAGGGTGGCAGTGGTGTCACGTCCTCGTCTCGACGTAAGTCGTAGCTACAGCGACGACGTCCGCCTCGACTCGCGTAACCCTAAGATAGACAGGGTGGCAGTGGTGTCACGTGCTCGTCTCGGCGTCCGTCGTCGCTACCGCGACGACGTCCGCCTCGACTCGCGTAAGCCTAAGATAGACAGGGTGGCAGTGGTGTCACGTGCTTGTCTCGGCATCCGTCGTCGCTACCGCGATGACGTCCGCCTCGACTCGCGGAATCCAAAGATAGACAGGGTTGCGGTGGTGTCACGTGCTCGTCTCGGCGTCCGTCGTCGCTACCGCGACGACGTCCGCCTCGACTCACTTAACCCTAAGTTAGACAGAGTGGCAGTGGTGTCAGGTGCTCGTCTCGGCGTCCGTCGTCACTACCGCGACGACGTCCGCATCGACTCGCGGGACCCTAAGACAGGGTGGCAGTGGTGCCACGTGCTCGTCTCGGCGTCCGTCGTCGCTACCGCGATGACGTCGGCCTCGACTCGCGTCACCCTAAGTTAGACAGGGTGGCAGTGGTGTCACGTGCTCGTCTCGGCGTCCGTCGTCGCTACCGCGACGACGTCCGCCTCGACTCGCGTAACCCTAAGATAGACAGGGTGGCCGTGGTGCCACATGCTCGTCACGGCGTCCGTCGTCGCTACCGCGATGACGTCCGCCTCGACTCGCGTAACCCAAAGACAGGATGGCAGTGGTGTCACGTGCTTGTTTCGGCGTCCGTCGTCGCTACCGTGATGACGTCCGCCTCGACTCGCGTATCCCTAAGTTAGATAGGGTGGCAGCGGTGTCACGTGCTCGTCTCGGCGTCCGTCGTCGCTACCGCGACGACGTCCGCCTCGACTCGCGTAACCCAAAGACAGGGTGGCAGTGGTGTCACGTGCTCGTCTCGGCGTCCGTCGTCGCTACCGCGACGACGTCCGCCTCGACTCGCCTAACCCTAAGATAGACAGGGTGGCAGTGGTGTCACATGCTCGTCTCGACGTCCGTCGTCGCTATCGCGACGACGTTTGCCTCGACTCGCTTAACCCTAAGTTAGACAGGGTGGCAGTGGTGTCACGTGCTCGTCTCGGCGTCTGCCGTCACTACCGCGATGACGTCCGCCTCGACTCACGTAACCCTAAGTTAGACAGGGTGGCACTGGTGTCACGTGCTCGTCTCGGCGTACGTGGTCGTTACCGCGACGGCGTCTGCCTCGACTCGCGTAACCCTAAGATAGACAGGGTGGCAGTGGTGTCACGTGCTCGTCTCAGCGTCCGTCGTCGCTACCGCGACGACATTCGCCTTGACTCGCGTAACCCTAAGTTAGCCAGGGTGGCAGTGGTGTCACGTGCTCGTCTCGGCGTCCATCGTCGCTACCACGACGATGTCCGCCTCGACTCGCGTAACCCTAAGTTTACGACGTCCGCCTCGAATCGCGTAACCCTAAGATAGCCTGGGTGGCAGTGGTGTCACGTGCTTGTCTCGGCGTCTGGCGTCGCTACCACGACGACGTCCGGCTCGACTCGCGTAACCCTAAGTTAGCCAGGGTGGCAGTGGTGTCACGTGCTCGTCTCGGGGTCCGTCGTCGCTACCGCGACGACGTCCGCCTCGACTCTCGTAACCCTAAAATAGACAGGGTGGCAGCGGTGTCACGTGCTCGTCTCAGCGTCCGTCATCGCTACCGCGACGACGTCCGCCTCGACTCGCGTAACCCAAAGACAGGGTGGCAGTGGTGTCACGTGCTCGTCTCGGCGTCCGTCGTCGCTACCGCGACGACGTCCGCCTCGACTCGCCTAACCCTAAGATAGACAGGGTGGCAGTGGTGTCACATGCTCGTCTCGACGTCCGTCGTCGCTATCGCGACGACGTTTGCCTCGACTCGCTTAACCCTAAGTTAGACAGGGTGGCGGTGGTGTCACGTGCTCGTCTCGGAGTCCGTCGTCGCTACCGTGACGACGTCCGCCTCGACTCGCTTAACCCTAAGATAGACAGGGTGGCGGTGGTGTCACGTGCTCGTCTCGGCGTCCGTCGTCGCTACCGCGACGATGTCCGCCTCGACTCGCTTAACCCTAAGTTAGACAAGGGTGGCGGTGGAGTCACGTGCTCGTCTCGGCGTCCGTCGTCGCTACCGCGACGACGTCCGCCTCGACTCGCGTAGCCCTAAGTTAGACAGGGTGGCCGTGGTGTCACGTGCTCGTCTCAGCGTCCGTCGTCGCTACCACGACGACGTTCGCCTCGACTCGCGTAACCCTAAGTTAGACAGGGTGGCAGTGGTGTCACGTGCTCGTCTCGACGTCCGTCGTCACTACCGCGATGACGTCCGCCTCGACTCACGTAACCCTAAGATAGACAGGGTGGTAGTGGTGTCACGTGCTCGTCTCGGCGTCCGTCGTCGCTACCGCGATGACGTCCGCCTCGACTCGCATAACCCTAAGTTAGCCAGGGTGGCAGTGGTGTCACCCTAAGTTAGACAGGGTGGCGGTGGTGTCACGTGCTCGTCTCGGCGACCGTCGTCGCTACCGGGACGACGTCCGCCTCGACTCGCGTATCCCTAAGTTAGACAGGGTGGCGGTGGTGTCACGTGCTCATCTCGGCGTCCGTCGTCGCTACCGCGTCGACGTCCGCCTCGACTCGCGTAACGCTAAGATAGACAGGGTGGCGGTTGTGTCACGTGCTCGTCTCGGCGTCCGTCGTCGCTACCGCGACGACGTCCGCCTCGACTCGCGTAACGCTAAGATAGACAAGGTGGCGGTGGTGCCACGTACTCATCTCGGCGTCCGTCGTCGCTACCGCGATGACATCCGCCTCGACTCGCGTAACCCTAAGATAGACAGGGTGGCCGTGGTGCCACGTGCTCGTCACGGCGTCCGTCGTCGCTACCGCGACGACGTCCGCCTCGACTCGCGTAGCCCTAAGTTAGACAGGGTGGCAGTGGTGTCACGTGCTCGTCTCGGAGTCCGTCGTCGCTACCGCGACGACGTCCGCCTCGACTCGCGTAATCCTAAGATAGACAGGGTGGCGGTGGTGTCACGTGCTCGTCTCGGCGTCCGTCGTCGCTACCGCGACGACGTCCGCCTCGACTCACTTAACCCTAAGTTATACAGAGTGGCAGTGGTGTCACGTGCTCGTCTCGGCGTCCGTCGTCACTACCGCGACGACGTCCGCCTCGACTCGCGTGACCCTAAGACAGGGTGGCAGTGGTGCCACGTGCTCGTCTCGGCGTCCGTCGTCGCTACCGCGACGACGTCGGCCTCGACTCGCGTCACCCTAAGTTAGACAGGGTGGCAGTGGTGTCACGTGCTCGTCTCGGCGTAAGTCGTAGCTACCGCGACGACGTCCGCCTCGTCTCGCGTAACCCTAAGATAGACAGGGTGGCCGTGGTGCCACGTGCTCGTCACGGCGTCCGTTGTCGCTACCGCGACGACGTCCGCCTCGACTCGCGTAGCCCTAAGTTAGACAGGGTGGCAGTGGTGTCACGTGCTCATCTCGGCGTAAGTCGTAGCTACCGCGAAGACGTCCGCCTCGGCTCGCATAACCCTAAGATAGACAGGGTGGCAGTGGTGTCACGTGCTCGTCTCGGCGTCCGTCGTCGCTACCGCGACGACGTTCGCCTCGACTCGCGTAAGCGTAAGATAGACAGGGTGGCAGTGGTGTCACGTGCTTGTCTCGGCATCCGTCGTCGCTACCGCGACGACGTCCCCCTCGACTCGCGGAATCCTAAGATAGACAGGGTTGCGGTGGTGTCACGTGCTCGTCTCGGCGTCCGTCGTCGCTACCGCGACGACGTCCGCCTCGACTCACTTAACCCTAAGTTAGACAGAGTGGCAGTGGTGTCACGTGCTCGTCTCGACGTCCGCCTCGACTCGCGTGACCCTAAGACAGGGTGGCAGTGGTGCCACGTGCTCGTCTCGGCGTCCGTCGTCGCTACCGCGACGACGTCGGCCTCGACTCGCGTCACCCTAAGTTAGACAGGGTGGCAGTGGTCCCACGTGCTCGTCTCGGCGTCCGTCGTCGCTACCGCGACGATGTCCGCCTCGACTCGCTTAACCCTAAGTTAGACAAGGGTGGCGGTGGAGTCACGTGCTCGTCTCGGCGTCCGTCGTCGCTACCGCGACGACGTCCGCCTCGACTCGCGTAGCCCTAAGTTAGACAGGGTGGCCGTGGTGTCACGTGCTCGTCTCGACGTCCGTCGTCGCTACCGCGATGACGTCCGCCTCGACTCACGTAACCCTAAGTTAGACAGGGTGGCAGTGGTGTCACGTGCTCGTCTCGGCGTCCGTCGTCGCTACCGCGATGACGTCCGCCTCGACTCGCATAACCCTAAGTTAGCCAGGGTGGCAGTGGTGTCACCCTAAGTTAGACAGGGTGGCGGTGGTGTCACGTGCTCGTCTCGGCGACCGTCGTCGCTACCGGGACGACGTCCGCCTCGACTCGCGTATCCCTAAGTTAGACAGGGTGGCCGTGGTGTCACGTGCTCGTCTCAGCGTCCGTCGTCGCTACCACGACGACGTTCGCCTCGACTCGCGTAACCCTAAGTTAGACAGGGTGGCAGTGGTGTCACGTGCTCGTCTCGACGTCCGTCGTCGCTACCGCGATGACATCCGCCTCGACTCACGTAACCCTAAGATAGACAGGGTGGTAGTGGTGTCACGTGCTCGTCTCGGCGTCCGTCGTCGCTACCGCGATGACGTCCGCCTCGACTCGCATAATCCTAAGTTAGCCAGGGTGGCAGTGGTGTCACCCTAAGTTAGACAGGGTGGCGGTGGTGTCACGTGCTCGTCTCGGCGACCGTCGTCGCTACCGGGACGACGTCCGCCTCGACTCGCGTATCCCTAAGTTAGACAGGGTGGCGGTGGTGTCACGTGCTCGTCTCGGCGTCCGTCGTCGCTACCGCGTCGACGTCCGCCTCGACTCGCGTAACGCTAAGATAGACAGGGTGGCGGTTGTGTCACGTGCTCGTCTCGGCGTCCGTCGTCGCTACCGCGACGACGTCCGCCTCGACTCGCGTAACGCTAAGATAGACAAGGTGGCGGTGGTGCCACGTACTCATCTCGGCGTCCGTCGTCGCTACCGCGATGACATCCGCCTCGACTCGCGTAACCCTAAGATAGACAGGGTGGCCGTGGTGCCACGTGCTCGTCACGGCGTCCGTCGTCGCTACCGCGACGACGTCCGCCTCGACTCGCGTAGCCCTAAGTTAGACAGGGTGGCAGTGGTGTCACGTGCTCGTCTCGGAGTCCGTCGTCGCTACCGCGACGACGTCCGCCTCGACTCTCGTAATCCTAAGATAGACAGGGTGGCGGTGGTGTCACGTGCTCGTCTCGGCGTCCGTCGTCGCTACCGCGACGACGTCCGCCTCGACTCACTTAACCCTAAGTTAGACAGAGTGGCAGTGGTGTCACGTGCTCGTCTCGGCGTCCGTCGTCACTACCGCGACGACGTCCGCCTCGACTTGCGTGACCCTAAGACAGGGTGGCAGTGGTGCCACGTGCTCGTCTCGGCGTCCGTCGTCGCTACCGCGACGACGTCGGCCTCGACTCGCGTCACCCTAAGTTAGACAGGGTGGCAGTGGTGTCACGTGCTCGTCTCGGCGTAAGTCGTAGCTACCGCGACGACGTCCGCCTCGACTCGCGTAACCCTAAGATAGACAGGGTGGCCGTGGTGCCACGTGCTCGTCACGGCGTCCGTCGTCGCTACCGCGACGACGTCCGCCTCGACTCGCGTAGCCCTAAGTTAGACAGGGTGGCAGTGGTGTCACGTGCTCATCTCGGCGTAAGTCGTAGCTACCGCGAAGACGTCCGCCTCGGCTCGCATAACCCTAAGATAGACAGGGTGGCAGTGGTGTCACGTGCTCGTCTCGGCGTCCGTCGTCGCTACCGCGACGACGTTCGCCTCGACTCGCGTAAGCGTAAGATAGACAGGGTGGCAGTGGTGTCACGTGCTTGTCTGGGCATCCGTCGTCGCTACCGCGACGACGTCCCCCTCGACTCGCGGAATCCTAAGATAGACAGGGTTGCGGTGGTGTCACGTGCTCGTCTCGGCGTCCGTCGTCGCTACCGCGACGACGTCCGCCTCGACTCACTTAACCCTAAGTTAGACAGAGTGGCAGTGGTGTCACGTGCTCGTCTCGACGTCCGCCTCGACTCGCGTGACCCTAAGACAGGGTGGCAGTGGTGCCACGTGCTCGTCTCGGCGTCCGTCGTCGCTACCGCGACGACGTCGGCCTCGACTCGCGTCACCCTAAGTTAGACAGGGTGGCAGTGGTCCCACGTGCTCGTCTCGGCGTCCGTCGTCGCTACCGCGACGATGTCCGCCTCGACTCGCTTAACCCTAAGTTAGACAAGGGTGGCGGTGGAGTCACGTGCTCGTCTCGGCGTCCGTCGTCGCTACCGCGACGACGTCCGCCTCGACTCGCGTAGCCCTAAGTTAGACAGGGTGGCCGTGGTGTCACGTGCTCGTCTCGACGTCCGTCGTCGCTACCGCGATGACGTCCGCCTCGACTCACGTAACCCTAAGTTAGACAGGGTGGCAGTGGTGTCACGTGCTCGTCTCGGCGTCCGTCGTCGCTACCGCGATGACGTCCGCCTCGACTCGCATAACCCTAAGTTAGCCAGGGTGGCAGTGGTGTCACCCTAAGTTAGACAGGGTGGCGGTGGTGTCACGTGCTCGTCTCGGCGACCGTCGTCGCTACCGGGACGACGTCCGCCTCGACTCGCGTAACCCTAAGTTTGACAGGGTGGCGGTGGTGTCACGTGCTCGTCTCAGCGTCCGTCGTCGCTACCGCGTCGACGTCCGCCTCGACTCGCGTAACGCTAAGATAGACAGGGTGGCGGTTGTGTCACGTGCTCGTCTCGGCGTCCTTCGTCGCTACAGCGACGACGTCCGCCTCGACTCGCGTAACGCTAAGATAGACAAGGTGGAGGTGGTGCCACGTACTCATCTCGGCGTCCGTCGTCGCTACCGCGATGACATCCGCCTCGACTCGCGTAACCCTAAGATAGACAGGGTGGCCGTGGTGCCACGTGCTCGTCACGGCGTCCGTCGTCGCTACCGCGACGACGTCCGCCTCGACTCGCGTAGCCCTAAGTTAGACAGGGTGGCAGTGGTGTCACGTGCTCGTCTCGGAGTCCGTCGTCGCTACCGCGATGACGTCCGCCTCGACTCGCGTAACCCTAAGATAGACAGGGTGGCAGTGGTGTCACGTGCTCGTCTCGGCGTCCGTCGTCGCTACCGCGACGACGTCCGCCTCGACTCGCGTAAGCCTAAGATAGACATGGTGGCAGTGGTGTCACGTGCTTGTCTCGGCATCCGTCGTCGCTACCGCGACGACGTCCGCCTCGACTCGCGTAATCCTAAGATAGACAGGGTGGCGGTGGTGTCACGTGCTCGTCTCGGCGTCCGTCGTCGCTACCGCGACGACGTCCGCCTCGACTCACTTAACCCTAAGTTAGACAGAGTGGCAGTGGTGTCACGTGCTCGTCTCGGAGTCCGTCGTCGCTACCGCGACGACGTCCGCCTCGACTCTCGTAATCCTAAGATAGACAGGGTGGCGGTGGTGTCACGTGCTCGTCTCGGCGTCCGTCGTCGCTACCGCGACGACGTCCGCCTCGACTCACTTAACCCTAAGTTAGACAGAGTGGCAGTGGTGTCACGTGCTCGTCTCGGCGTCCGTCGTCACTACCGCGACGACGTCCGCCTCGACTCGCGTGACCCTAAGACAGGGTGGCAGTGGTGCCACGTGCTCGTCTCGGCGTCCGTCGTCGCTACCGCGACGACGTCGGCCTCGACTCGCGTCACCCTAAGTTAGACAGGGTGGCAGTGGTGTCACGTGCTCGTCTCGGCGTAAGTCGTAGCTACCGCGACGACGTCCGCCTCGACTCGCGTAACCCTAAGATAGACAGGGTGGCCGTGGTGCCACGTGCTCGTCACGGCGTCCGTCGTCGCTACCGCGACGACGTCCGCCTCGACTCGCGTAGCCCTAAGTTAGACAGGGTGGCAGTGGTGTCACGTGCTCATCTCGGCGTAAGTCGTAGCTACCGCGAAGACGTCCGCCTCGGCTCGCATAACCCTAAGATAGACAGGGTGGCAGTGGTGTCACGTGCTCGTCTCGGCGTCCGTCGTCGCTACCGCGACGACGTTCGCCTCGACTCGCGTAAGCGTAAGATAGACAGGGTGGCAGTGGTGTCACGTGCTTGTCTCGGCATCCGTCGTCGCTACCGCGACGACGTCCCCCTCGACTCGCGGAATCCTAAGATAGACAGGGTTGCGGTGGTGTCACGTGCTCGTCTCGGCGTCCGTCGTCGCTACCGCGACGACGTCCGCCTCGACTCACTTAACCCTAAGTTAGACAGAGTGGCAGTGGTGTCACGTGCTCGTCTCGACGTCCGCCTCGACTCGCGTGACCCTAAGACAGGGTGGCAGTGGTGCCACGTGCTCGTCTCGGCGTCCGTCGTCGCTACCGCGACGACGTCGGCCTCGACTCGCGTCACCCTAAGTTAGACAGGGTGGCAGTGGTCCCACGTGCTCGTCTCGGCGTCCGTCGTCGCTACCGCGACGATGTCCGCCTCGACTCGCTTAACCCTAAGTTAGACAAGGGTGGCGGTGGAGTCACGTGCTCGTCTCGGCGTCCGTCGTCGCTACCGCGACGACGTCCGCCTCGACTCGCGTAGCCCTAAGTTAGACAGGGTGGCCGTGGTGTCACGTGCTCGTCTCGACGTCCGTCGTCGCTACCGCGATGACGTCCGCCTCGACTCACGTAACCCTAAGTTAGACAGGGTGGCAGTGGTGTCACGTGCTCGTCTCGGCGTCCGTCGTCGCTACCGCGATGACGTCCGCCTCGACTCGCATAACCCTAAGTTAGCCAGGGTGGCAGTGGTGTCACCCTAAGTTAGACAGGGTGGCGGTGGTGTCACGTGCTCATCTCGGCGACCGTCGTCGCTACCGGGACGACGTCCGCCTCGACTCGCGTAACCCTAAGTTTGACAGGGTGGCGGTGGTGTCACGTGCTCGTCTCGGCGTCCGTCGTCGCTACCGCGTCGACGTCCGCCTCGACTCGCGTAACGCTAAGATAGACAGGGTGGCGGTTGTGTCACGTGCTCGTCTCGGCGTCCTTCGTCGCTACCGCGACGACGTCCGCCTCGACTCGCGTAACGCTAAGATAGACAAGGTGGAGGTGGTGCCACGTACTCATCTCGGCGTCCGTCGTCGCTACCGCGATGACATCCGCCTCGACTCGCGTAACCCTAAGATAGACAGGGTGGCCGTGGTGCCACGTGCTCGTCACGGCGTCCGTCGTCGCTACCGCGACGACGTCCGCCTCGACTCGCGTAGCCCTAAGTTAGACAGGGTGGCAGTGGTGTCACGTGCTCGTCTCGGAGTCCGTCGTCGCTACCGCGATGACATCCGCCTCGACTCGCGTAACCCTAAGATAGACAGGGTGGCAGTGGTGTCACGTGCTCGTCTCGGCGTCCGTCGTCGCTACCGCGACGACGTCCGCCTCGACTCGCGTAAGCCTAAGATAGACATGGTGGCAGTGGTGTCACGTGCTTGTCTCGGCATCCGTCGTCGCTACCGCGACGACGTCCGCCTCGACTCGCGTAATCCTAAGATAGACAGGGTGGCGGTGGTGTCACGTGCTCGTCTCGGCGTCCGTCGTCGCTACCGCGACGACGTCCGCCTCGACTCACTTAACCCTAAGTTAGACAGAGTGGCAGTGGTGTCACGTGCTCGTCTCGGCGTCCGTCGTCGCTACCGCGACGACGTCCGCCTCGACTCGCGTGACCCTAAGACAGGGTGGCAGTGGTGCCACGTGCTCGTCTCGGCGTCCGTCGTCGCTACCGCGACGACGTCGGCCTCGACTCGCGTCACCCTAAGTTAGACAGGGTGGCAGTGGTGTCACGTGCTCGTCTCGGCGTAAGTCGTAGCTACCGCGACGACGTCCGCCTCGACTCGCGTAACCCTAAGATAGACAGGGTGGCCGTGGTGCACGTGCTCGTCACGGCGTCCGTCGTCGCTACCGCGACGACGTCTGCCTCGACTCGCGTAGCCCTAAGTTAGACAGGGTGGCAGTGGTGTCACGTGCTCGTCTCGGAGTCCGTCGTCGCTACCGCGATGACGTCCGCCTCGACTCGCGTAACCCTAAGATAGACAGGGTGGCAGTGGTGTCACGTGCTCGTCTCGGCGTCCGTCGTCGCTACCGCGACGACGTCCGCCTCGACTCGCGTAAGCCTAAGATAGACATGGTGGCAGTGGTGTCACGTGCTTGTCTCGGCATCCGTCGTCGCTACCGCGACGACGTCCGCCTCGACTCGCGTAATCCTAAGATAGACAGGGTGGCGGTGGTGTCACGTGCTCGTCTCGGCGTCCGTCGTCGCTACCGCGACGACGTCCGCCTCGACTCACTTAACCCTAAGTTAGACAGAGTGGCAGTGGTGTCACGTGCTCGTCTCGGCGTCCGTCGTCGCTACCGCGACGACGTCCGCCTCGACTCGCGTGACCCTAAGACAGGGTGGCAGTGGTGCCACGTGCTCGTCTCGGCGTCCGTCGTCGCTACCGCGACGACGTCGGCCTCGACTCGCGTCACCCTAAGTTAGACAGGGTGGCAGTGGTGTCACGTGCTCGTCTCGGCGTAAGTCGTAGCTACCGCGACGACGTCCGCCTCGACTCGCGTAACCCTAAGATAGACAGGGTGGCCGTGGTGCACGTGCTCGTCACGGCGTCCGTCGTCGCTACCGCGACGACGTCCGCCTCGACTCGCGTAGCCCTAAGTTAGACAGGGTGGCAGTGGTGTCACGTGCTCGTCTCGGCGTAAGTCGTAGCTACCGCGACGACGTCCGCCTCGACTCGCGTAACCCTAAGATAGACAGGGTGGCAGTGGTGTCACGTGCTCGTCTCGGCGTCCGTCGTCGCTACCGCGACGACGTTCGCCTCGACTCGCGTAAGCCTAAGATAGACAGGGTGGCAGTGGTGTCACGTGCTTGTCTCGGCATCCGTCGTCGCTACCGCGACGACGTCCCCCTCGACTCGCGGAATCCTAAGATAGACAGGGTTGCGGTGGTGTCACGTGCTCGTCTCGGCGTCCGTCATCGCTACCGCGACGACGTCCGCCTCGACTCACTTAACCCTAAGTTAGACAGAGTGGCAGTGGTGTCACGTGCTCGTCTCGACGTCCGCCTCGACTCGCGTGACCCTAAGACAGGGTGGCAGTGGTGCCACGTGCTCGTCTCGGCGTCCGTCGTCGCTACCGCGACGACGTCGGCCTCGACTCGCGTCACCCTAAGTTAGACAGGGTGGCAGTGGTGCCACGTGCTCGTCTCGGCGTCCGTCGTCGCTACCGCGACGATGTCCGCCTCGACTCGCTTAACCCTAAGTTAGACAAGGGTGGCGGTGGAGTCACGTGCTCGTCTCGGCGTCCGTCGTCGCTACCGCGACGACGTCCGCCTCGACTCGCGTAGCCCTAAGTTAGACAGGGTGGCCGTGGTGTCACGTGCTCGTCTCAGCGTCCGTCGTCGCTACCACGACGACGTTCGCCTCGACTCGCGTAACCCTAAGTTAGACAGGGTGGCAGTGGTGTCACGTGCTCGTCTCGACGTCCGTCGTCGCTACCGCGATGACGTCCGCCTCGACTCACGTAACCCTAAGTTAGACAGGGTGGCAGTGGTGTCACGTGCTCGTCTCGGCGTCCGTCGTCGCTACCGCGATGACATCCGCCTCGACTCGCATAACCCTAAGTTAGCCAGGGTGGCAGTGGTGTCACCCTAAGTTAGACAGGGTGGCGGTGGTGTCACGTGCTCGTCTCGGCGACCGTCGTCGCTACCGGGACGACGTCCGCCTCGACTCGCGTAACCCTAAGATAGACAGGGTTGCGGTGGTGTCACGTGCTCGTCTCGGCGTCCGTCGTCGCTACCGCGACGACGTCCGCCTCGACTCACTTAACCCTAAGTTAGACAGAGTGGCAGTGGTGTCACGTGCTCGTCTCGACGTCCGCCTCGACTCGCGTGACCCTAAGACAGGGTGGCAGTGGTGCCACGTGCTCGTCTCGGCGTCCGTCGTCGCTACCGCGACGACGTCGGCCTCGACTCGCGTCACCCTAAGTTAGACAGGGTGGCAGTGGTGCCACGTGCTCGTCTCGGCGTCCGTCGTCGCTACCGCGACGATGTCCGCCTCGACTCGCTTAACCCTAAGTTAGACAAGGGTGGCGGTGGAGTCACGTGCTCGTCTCGGCGTCCGTCGTCGCTACCGCGACGACGTCCGCCTCGACTCGCGTAGCCCTAAGTTAGACAGGGTGGCCATGGTGTCACGTGCTCGTCTCAGCGTCCGTCGTCGCTACCACGACGACGTTCGCCTCGACTCGCGTAACCCTAAGTTAGACAGGGTGGCAGTGGTGTCACGTGCTCGTCTCGACGTCCGTCGTCGCTACCGCGATGACGTCCGCCTCGACTCACGTAACCCTAAGTTAGACAGGGTGGCAGTGGTGTCACGTGCTCGTCTCGGCGTCCGTCGTCGCTACCGCGATGACATCCGCCTCGACTCGCATAACCCTAAGTTAGCCAGGGTGGCAGTGGTGTCACCCTAAGTTAGACAGGGTGGCGGTGGTGTCACGTGCTCGTCTCGGCGACCGTCGTCGCTACCGGGACGACGTCCGCCTCGACTCGCGTAACCCTAAGTTAGACAGGGTGGCGGTGGTGTCACGTGCTCGTCTCGGCGTCCGTCGTCGCTACCGCGTCGACGTCCGCCTCGACTCGCGTAACGCTAAGATAGACAGGGTGGCGGTTGTGTCACGTGCTCGTCTCGGCGTCCGTCATCGCTACCGCGACGACGTCCGCCTCGACTCGCGTAACGCTAAGATAGACAAGGTGGAGGTGGTGCCACGTACTCATCTCGGCGTCCGTCGTCGCTACCGCGATGACATCCGCCTCGACTCGCGTAACCCTAAGATAGACAGGGTGGCCGTGGTGCCACGTGCTCGTCACGGCGTCCGTCGTCGCTACCGCGACGACGTCCGCCTCGACTCGCGTAGCCCTAAGTTAGACAGGGTGGCAGTGGTGTCACGTGCTCGTCTCGGAGTCCGTCGTCGCTACCGCGATGACGTCCGCCTCGACTCGCGTAACCCTAAGATAGACAGGGTGGCAGTGGTGTCACGTGCTCGTCTCGGCGTAAGTCGTAGCTACCGCGAAGACGTCCGCCTCGGCTCGCATAACCCTAAGATAGACAGGGTGGCAGTGGTGTCACGTGCTCGTCTCGGCGTCCGTCGTCGCTACCGCGACGACGTTCGCCTCGACTCGCGTAAGCGTAAGATAGACAGGGTGGCAGTGGTGTCACGTGCTTGTCTCGGCATCCGCCGTCGCTACCGCGACGACGTCCCCCTCGACTCGCGGAATCCTAAGATAGACAGGGTTGCGGTGGTGTCACGTGCTCGTCTCGGCGTCCGTCGTCGCTACCGCGACGACGTCCGCCTCGACTCACTTAACCCTAAGTTAGACAGAGTGGCAGTGGTGTCACGTGCTCGTCTCGACGTCCGCCTCGACTCGCGTAACGCTAAGATAGACAAGGTGGAGGTGGTGCCACGTACTCATCTCGGCGTCCGTCGTCGCTACCGCGATGACATCCGCCTCGACTCGCGTAACCCTAAGATAGACAGGGTGGCCGTGGTGCCACGTGCTCGTCACGGCGTCCGTCGTCGCTACCGCGACGACGTCCGCCTCGACTCGCGTAGCCCTAAGTTAGACAGGGTGGCAGTGGTGTCACGTGCTCGTCTCGGAGTCCGTCGTCGCTACCGCGATGACGTCCGCCTCGACTCGCGTAACCCTAAGATAGACAGGGTGGCAGTGGTGTCACGTGCTCGTCTCGGCGTAAGTCGTAGCTACCGCGAAGACGTCCGCCTCGGCTCGCATAACCCTAAGATAGACAGGGTGGCAGTGGTGTCACGTGCTCGTCTCGGCGTCCGTCGTCGCTACCGCGACGACGTTCGCCTCGACTCGCGTAAGCGTAAGATAGACAGGGTGGCAGTGGTGTCACGTGCTTGTCTCGGCATCCGCCGTCGCTACCGCGACGACGTCCCCCTCGACTCGCGGAATCCTAAGATAGACAGGGTTGCGGTGGTGTCACGTGCTCGTCTCGGCGTCCGTCGTCGCTACCGCGACGACGTCCGCCTCGACTCACTTAACCCTAAGTTAGACAGAGTGGCAGTGGTGTCACGTGCTCGTCTCGACGTCCGCCTCGACTCGCGTAACGCTAAGATAGACAAGGTGGAGGTGGTGCCACGTACTCATCTCGGCGTCCGTCGTCGCTACCGCGATGACATCCGCCTCGACTCGCGTAACCCTAAGATAGACAGGGTGGCCGTGGTGCCACGTGCTCGTCACGGCGTCCGTCGTCGCTACCGCGACGACGTCCGCCTCGACTCGCGTAGCCCTAAGTTAGACAGGGTGGCAGTGGTGTCACGTGCTCGTCTCGGAGTCCGTCGTCGCTACCGCGATGACGTCCGCCTCGACTCGCGTAACCCTAAGATAGACAGGGTGGCAGTGGTGTCACGTGCTCGTCTCGGCGTCCGTCGTCGCTACCGCGACGACGTCCGCCTCGACTCGCGTAAGCCTAAGATAGACATGGTGGCAGTGGTGTCACGTGCTTGTCTCGGCATCCGTCGTCGCTACCGCGACGACGTCCGCCTCGACTCGCGTAATCCTAAGATAGACAGGGTGGCGGTGGTGTCACGTGCTCGTCTCGGCGTCCGTCGTCGCTACCGCGACGACGTCCGCCTCGACTCACTTAACCCTAAGTTAGATGAAGTGGCAGTGGTGTCACGTGCTCGTCTCGGCGTCCGTCGTCGCTACCGCGACGACGTCCGCCTCGACTCGCGTGACCCTAAGACAGGGTGGCAGTGGTGCCACGTGCTCGTCTCGGCGTCCGTCGTCGCTACCGCGACGACGTCGGCCTCGACTCGCGTCACCCTAAGTTAGACAGGGTGGCAGTGGTGTCACGTGCTCGTCTCGGCGTAAGTCGTAGCTACCGCGACGACGTCCGCCTCGACTCGCGTAACCCTAAGATAGACAGGGTGGCCGTGGTGCACGTGCTCGTCACGGCGTCCGTCGTCGCTACCGCGACGACGTCCGCCTCGACTCGCGTAGCCCTAAGTTAGACAGGGTGGCAGTGGTGTCACGTGCTCGTCTCGGCGTAAGTCGTAGCTACCGCGACGACGTCCGCCTCGACTCGCGTAACCCTAAGATAGACAGGGTGGCAGTGGTGTCACGTGCTCGTCTCGGCGTCCGTCGTCGCTACCGCGACGACGTTCGCCTCGACTCGCGTAAGCCTAAGATAGACAGGGTGGCAGTGGTGTCACGTGCTTGTCTCGGCATCCGTCGTCGCTACCGCGACGACGTCCCCCTCGACTCGCGGAATCCTAAGATAGACAGGGTTGCGGTGGTGTCACGTGCTCGTCTCGGCGTCCGTCGTCGCTACCGCGACGACGTCCGCCTCGACTCACTTAACCCTAAGTTAGACAGAGTGGCAGTGGTGTCACGTGCTCGTCTCGACGTCCGCCTCGACTCGCGTGACCCTAAGACAGGGTGGCAGTGGTGCCACGTGCTCGTCTCGGCGTCCGTCGTCGCTACCGCGACGACGTCGGCCTCGACTCGCGTCACCCTAAGTTAGACAGGGTGGCGGTTGTGTCACGTGCTCGTCTCGGCGTCCGTCGTCGCTACCGCGACGACGTCCGCCTCGACTCGCGTAACGCTAAGATAGACAAGGTGGAGGTGGTGCCACGTACTCATCTCGGCGTCCGTCGTCGCTACCGCGATGACATCCGCCTCGACTCGCGTAACCCTAAGATAGACAGGGTGGCCGTGGTGCCACGTGCTCGTCACGGCGTCCGTCGTCGCTACCGCGACGACGTCCGCCTCGACTCGCGTAGCCCTAAGTTAGACAGGGTGGCAGTGGTGTCACGTGCTCGTCTCGGAGTCCGTCGTCGCTACCGCGATGACGTCCGCCTCGACTCGCGTAACCCTAAGATAGACAGGGTGGCAGTGGTGTCACGTGCTCGTCTCGGCATCCGTCGTCGCTACCGCGACGACGTCCGCCTCGACTCGCGTAAGCCTAAGATAGACATGGTGGCAGTGGTGTCACGTGCTTGTCTCGGCATCCGTCGTCGCTACCGCGACGACGTCCGCCTCGACTCGCGTAATCCTAAGATAGACAGGGTGGCGGTGGTGTCACGTGCTCGTCTCGGCGTCCGTCGTCGCTACCGCGACGACGTCCGCCTCGACTCACTTAACCCTAAGTTAGACAGAGTGGCAGTGGTGTCACGTGCTCGTCTCGGCGTCCGTCGTCGCTACCGCGACGACGTCCGCCTCGACTCGCGTGACCCTAAGACAGGGTGGCAGTGGTGCCACGTGCTCGTCTCGGCGTCCGTCGTCGCTACCGCGACGACGTCGGCCTCGACTCGCGTCACCCTAAGTTAGACAGGGTGGCAGTGGTGTCACGTGCTCGTCTCGGCGTAAGTCGTAGCTACCGCGACGACGTCCGCCTCGACTCGCGTAACCCTAAGATAGACAGGGTGGCCGTGGTGCACGTGCTCGTCACGGCGTCCGTCGTCGCTACCGCGACGACGTCCGCCTCGACTCGCGTAGCCCTAAGTTAGACAGGGTGGCAGTGGTGTCACGTGCTCGTCTCGGCGTAAGTCGTAGCTACCGCGACGACGTCCGCGTCGACTCGCGTAACCCTAAGATAGACAGGGTGGCAGTGGTGTCACGTGCTTGTCTCGGCATCTGTCGTCGCTACCGCGACGACGTCCCCCTCGACTCGCGGAATCCTAAGATAGACAGGGTTGCGGTGGTGTCACGTGCTCGTCTCGGCGTAAGTCGTAGCTACCGCGACGACGTCCGCCTCGACTCGCGTAACCCTAAGATAGACAGGGTGGCCGTGGTGCCACGTGCTCGTCACGGCGTCCGTCGTCGCTACCGCGACGACGTCTGCCTCGACTCGCGTAACCCTAAGATAGACAGGGTGGCAGTGGTGTCACGTGCTCGTCTCGGCGTCCGTCGTCGCTACCGCGACGACGTTCGCCTCGACTCGCGTAAGCCTAAGATAGACAGGGTGGCAGTGGTGTCACGTGCTTGTCTCGGCATCCGTCGTCGCTACCGCGACGACGTCCCCCTCGACTCGCGGAATCCTAAGATAGACAGGGTTGCGGTGGTGTCACGTGCTCGTCTCGGCGTCCGTCGTCGCTACCGCGACGACGTCCGCCTCGACTCACTTAACCCTAAGTTAGACAGAGTGGCAGTGGTGTCACGTGCTCGTCTCGACGTCCGCCTCGACTCGCGTGACCCTAAGACAGGGTGGCAGTGGTGCCACGTGCTCGTCTCGGCGTCCGTCGTCGCTACCGCGACGACGTCGGCCTCGACTCGCGTCACCCTAAGTTAGACAGGGTGGCAGTGGTGCCACGTGCTCGTCTCGGCGTCCGTCGTCGCTACCGCGACGATGTCCGCCTCGACTCGCTTAACCCTAAGTTAGACAAGGGTGGCGGTGGAGTCACGTGCTCGTCTCGGCGTCCGTCGTCGCTACCGCGACGACGTCCGCCTCGACTCACGTAGCCCTAAGTTAGACAGGGTGGCCGTGGTGTCACGTGCTCGTCTCAGCGTCCGTCGTCGCTACCACGACGACGTTCGCCTCGACTCGCGTAACCCTAAGTTAGACAGGGTGGCAGTGGTGTCACGTGCTCGTCTCGACGTCCGTCGTCGCTACCGCGATGACGTCCGCCTCGACTCACGTAACCCTAAGTTAGACAGGGTGGCAGTGGTGTCACGTGCTCGTCTCGGCGTCCGTCGTCGCTACCGCGATGACATCCGCCTCGACTCGCATAACCCTAAGTTAGCCAGGGTGGCAGTGGTGTCACCCTAAGTTAGACAGGGTGGCGGTGGTGTCACGTGCTCGTCTCGGCGACCGTCGTCGCTACCGGGACGACGTCCGCCTCGACTCGCGTAACCCTAAGTTAGACAGGGTGGCGGTGGTGTCACGTGCTCGTCTCGGCGTCCGTCGTCGCTACCGCGTCGACGTCCGCCTCGACTCGCGTAACGCTAAGATAGACAGGGTGGCGGTTGTGTCACGTGCTCGTCTCGGCGTCCGTCGTCGCTACCGCGACGACGTCCGCCTCGACTCGCGTAACGCTAAGATAGACAAGGTGGCGGTGGTGCCACGTACTCATCTCGGCGTCCGTCGTCGCTACCGCGATGACATCCGCCTCGACTCGCGTAACCCTAAGATAGACAGGGTGGCCGTGGTGCCACGTGCTCGTCACGGCGTCCGTCGTCGCTACCGCGACGACGTCCGCCTCGACTCGCGTAGCCCTAAGTTAGATAGGGTGGCAGTGGTGTCACGTGCTCGTCTCGGAGTCAGTCGTCGCTACCGCGACGACGTCCGCCTCGACTCGCGTAATCCTAAGATAGACAGGGTGGCGGTGGTGTCACGTGCTCGTCTCGGCGTCCGTCGTCGCTACCGCGACGACGTCCGCCTCGACTCACTTAACCCTAAGTTAGACAGAGTGGCAGTGGTGTCACGTGCTCGTCTCGGCGTCCGTCGTCGCTACCGCGACGACGTCCGCCTCGACTCGTGTGACCCTAAGACAGGGTGGCAGTGGTGCCACGTGCTCGTCTCGGCGTCCGTCGTCGCTACCGCGACGACGTCGGCCTCGACTTGCGTCACCCTAAGTTAGACAGGGTGGCAGTGGTGTCACGTGCTCGTCTCGGCGTAAGTCGTAGCTACCGCGACGACGTCCGCCTCGACTCGCGTAACCCTAAGATAGACAGGGTGGCCGTGGTGCCACGTGCTCGTCACGGCGTCCGTCGTCGCTACCGCGACGATGTCCGCCTCGACTCGCGTAGCCCTAAGTTAGACAGGGTGGCAGTGGTGTCACGTGCTCGTCTCGGCGTAAGTCGTAGCTACCGCGAAGACGTCTGCCTCGACTCGCGTAACCCTAAGATAGACAGGGTGGCAGTGGTGTCACGTGCTCGTCTCGGCGTCCGTCGTCGCTACCGCGACGACGTTCGCCTCGACTCGCGTAAGCCTAAGATAGACAGGGTGGCAGTGGTGTCACGTGCTTGTCTCGGCATCCGTCGTCGCTACCGCGACGACGTCCCCCTCGACTCGCGGAATCCTAAGATAGACAGGGTTGCGGTGGTGTCACGTGCTCGTCTCGGCGTCCGTCGTCGCTACCGCGACGACGTCCGCCTCGACTCACTTAACCCTAAGTTAGACAGAGTGGCAGTGGTGTCACGTGCTCGTCTCGACGTCCGCCTCGACTCGCGTGACCCTAAGACAGGGTGGCAGTGGTGCCACGAGCTCGTCTCGGCGTCCGTCGTCGCTACCGCGACGACGTCGGCCTCGACTCGCGTCACCCTAAGTTAGACAGGCTGGCAGTGGTCCCACGTGCTCGTCTCGGCGTCCGTCGTCGCTACCGCGACGATGTCCGCCTCGACTCGCTTAACCCTAAGTTAGACAAGGGTGGCGGTGGAGTCACGTGCTCGTCTCGGCGTCCGTCGTCGCTACCGCGACGACGTCCGCCTCGACTCGCGTAGCCCTAAGTTAGACAGGGTGGCCGTGGTGTCACGTGCTCGTCTCGACGTCCGTCGTCGCTACCGCGATGACGTCCGCCTCGACTCACGTAACCCTAAGTTAGACAGGGTGGCAGTGGTGTCACGTGCTCGTCTCGGCATCCGTCGTCGCTACCGCGCTGACGTCCGCCTCGACTCGCATAACCCTAAGTTAGCCAGGGTGGCAGTGGTGTCACCCTAAGTTAGACAGGGTGGCGGTGGTGTCACGTGCTCGTCTCGGCGTCCGTCGTCGCTACCGGGACGACGTCCGCCTCGACTCGCGTAACCCTAAGTTAGACAGGGTGGCGGTGGTGTCACGTGCTCGTCTCGGCGTCCGTCGTCGCTACCGCGTCGACGTCCGCCTCGACTCGCGTAACGCTAAGATAGACAGGGTGGCGGTTGTGTCACGTGCTCGTCTCGGCGTCCGTCGTCGCTACCGCGACGACGTCCGCCTCGACTCGCGTAACGCTAAGATAGACAAGGTGGCGGTGGTGCCACGTACTCATCTCGGCGTCCGTCGTCGCTACCGCGATGACATCCGCCTCGACTCGCGTAACCCTAAGATAGACAGGGTGGCCGTGGTGCCACGTGCTCGTCACGGCGTCCGTCGTCGCTACCGCGACGACGTCCGCCTCGACTCGCGTAGCCCTAAGTTAGACAGGGTGGCAGTGGTGTCACGTGCTCGTCTCGGAGTCCGTCGTCGCTACCGCGATGACGTCCGCCTCGACTCGGGTAACCCTAAGATAGACAGGGTGGCAGTGGTGTCACGTGCTCGTCTCGGCGTCCGTCGTCGCTACCGCGACGACGTCCGCCTCGACTCGCGTAAGCCTAAGATAGACATGGTGGCAGTGGTGTCACGTGCTTGTCTCGGCATCCGTCGTCGCTACCGCGACGACGTCCGCCTCGACTCGCGTAATCCTAAGATAGACAGGGTGGCGGTGGTGTCACGTGCTCGTCTCGGCGTCCGTCGTCGCTACCGCGACGACGTCCGCCTCGACTCACTTAACCCTAAGTTAGACAGAGTGGCAGTGGTGTCACGTGCTCGTCTCGGCGTCCGTCGTCGCTACCGCGACGACGTCCGCCTCGACTCGCGTGACCCTAAGACAGGGTGGCAGTGGTGCCACGTGCTCGTCTCGGCGTCCGTCGTCGCTACCGCGACGACGTCGGCCTCGACTCGCGTCACCCTAAGTTAGACAGGGTGGCAGTGGTGTCACGTGCTCGTCTCGGCGTAAGTCGTAGCTACCGCGACGACGTCCGCCTCGACTCGCGTAACCCTAAGATAGACAGGGTGGCCGTGGTGCCACGTGCTCGTCACGGCGTCCGTCGTCGCTACCGCGACGACGTTCGCCTCGACTCGCGTAAGCCTAAGATAGACAGGGTGGCAGTGGTGTCACGTGCTTGTCTCGGCATCCGTCGTCGCTACCGCGACGACGTCCCCCTCGACTCGCGGAATCCTCAGATAGACAGGGTTGCGGTGGTGTCACGTGGTCGTCTCGGCGTCCGTCGTCGCTACCGCGACGACGTCCGCCTCGACTCACTTAACCCTAAGTTAGACAGAGTGGCAGTGGTGTCACGTGCTCGTCTCGACGTCCGCCTCGACTCGCGTGACCCTAAGACAGGGTGGCAGTGGTGCCACGTGCTCGTCTCGGCGTCCGTCGTCGCTACCGCGACGACGTCGGCCTCGACTCGCGTCACCCTAAGTTAGACAGGCTGGCAGTGGTCCCACGTGCTCGTCTCGGCGTCCGTCGTCGCTACCGCGACGATGTCCGCCTCGACTCGCTTAACCCTAAGTTAGACAAGGGTGGCGGTGGAGTCACGTGCTCGTCTCGGCGTCCGTCGTCGCTACCGCGACGACGTCCGCCTCGACTCGCGTAGCCCTAAGTTAGACAGGGTGGCCGTGGTGTCACGTGCTCGTCTCGACGTCCGTCGTCGCTACCGCGATGACGTCCGCCTCGACTCACGTAACCCTAAGTTAGACAGGGTGGCAGTGGTGTCACGTGCTCGTCTCGGCATCCGTCGTCGCTACCGCGATGACGTCCGCCTCGACTCGCATAACCCTAAGTTAGCCAGGGTGGCAGTGGTGTCACCCTAAGTTAGACAGGGTGGCGGTGGTGTCACGTGCTCGTCTCGGCGTCCGTCGTCGCTACCGGGACGACGTCCGCCTCGACTCGCGTAACCCTAAGTTAGACAGGGTGGCGGTGGTGTCACGTGCTCGTCTCGGCGTCCGTCGTCGCTACCGCGTCGACGTCCGCCTCGACTCGCGTAACGCTAAGATAGACAGGGTGGCGGTTGTGTCACGTGCTCGTCTCGGCGTCCGTCGTCGCTACCGCGACGACGTCCGCCTCGACTCGCGTAACGCTAAGATAGACAAGGTGGCGGTGGTGCCACGTACTCATCTCGGCGTCCGTCGTCGCTACCGCGATGACATCCGCCTCGACTCGCGTAACCCTAAGATAGACAGGGTGGCCGTGGTGCCACGTGCTCGTCACGGCGTCCGTCGTCGCTACCGCGACGACGTCCGCCTCGACTCGCGTAGCCCTAAGTTAGATAGGGTGGCAGTGGTGTCACGTGCTCGTCTCGGAGTCAGTCGTCGCTACCGCGACGACGTCCGCCTCGACTCGCGTAATCCTAAGATAGACAGGGTGGCGGTGGTGTCACGTGCTCGTCTCGGCGTCCGTCGTCGCTACCGCGACGACGTCCGCCTCGACTCACTTAACCCTAAGTTAGACAGAGTGGCAGTGGTGTCACGTGCTCGTCTCGGCGTCCGTCGTCGCTACCGCGACGACGTCCGCCTCGACTCGTGTGACCCTAAGACAGGGTGGCAGTGGTGCCACGTGCTCGTCTCGGCGTCCGTCGTCGCTACCGCGACGACGTCGGCCTCGACTCGCGTCACCCTAAGTTAGACAGGGTGGCAGTGGTGTCACGTGCTCGTCTCGGCGTAAGTCGTAGCTACCGCGACGACGTCCGCCTCGACTCGCGTAACCCTAAGATAGACAGGGTGGCCGTGGTGCCACGTGCTCGTCACGGCGTCCGTCGTCGCTACCGCGACGATGTCCGCCTCGACTCGCGTAGCCCTAAGTTAGACAGGGTGGCAGTGGTGTCACGTGCTCGTCTCGGCGTCAGTCGTAGCTACCGCGAAGACGTCTGCCTCGACTCGCGTAACCCTAAGATAGACAGGGTGGCAGTGGTGTCACGTGCTCGTCTCGGCGTCCGTCGTCGCTACCGCGACGACGTTCGCCTCGACTCGCGTAAGCCTAAGATAGACAGGGTGGCAGTGGTGTCACGTGCTTGTCTCGGCATCCGTCGTCGCTACCGCGACGACGTCCCCCTCGACTCGCGGAATCCTAAGATAGACAGGGTTGCGGTGGTGTCACGTGCTCGTCTCGGCGTCCGTCGTCGCTACCGCGACGACGTCCGCCTCGACTCACTTAACCCTAAGTTAGACAGAGTGGCAGTGGTGTCATGTGCTCGTCTCGACGTCCGCCTCGACTCGCGTGACCCTAAGACAGGGTGGCAGTGGTGCCACGTGCTCGTCTCGGCGTCCGTCGTCGCTACCGCGACGACGTCGGCCTCGACTCGCGTCACCCTAAGTTAGACAGGCTGGCAGTGGTCCCACGTGCTCGTCTCGGCGTCCGTCGTCGCTACCGCGACGATGTCCGCCTCGACTCGCTTAACCCTAAGTTAGACAAGGGTGGCGGTGGAGTCACGTGCTCGTCTCGGCGTCCGTCGTCGCTACCGCGACGACGTCCGCCTCGACTCGCGTAGCCCTAAGTTAGACAGGGTGGCCGTGGTGTCACGTGCTCGTCTCGACGTCCGTCGTCGCTACCGCGATGACGTCCGCCTCGACTCACGTAACCCTAAGTTAGACAGGGTGGCAGTGGTGTCACGTGCTCGTCTCGGCATCCGTCGTCGCTACCGCGATGACGTCCGCCTCGACTCGCATAACCCTAAGTTAGCCAGGGTGGCAGTGGTGTCACCCTAAGTTAGACAGGGTGGCGGTGGTGTCACGTGCTCGTCTCGGCGTCCGTCGTCGCTACCGGGACGACGTCCGCCTCGACTCGCGTAACCCTAAGTTAGACAGGGTGGCGGTGGTGTCACGTGCTCGTCTCGGCGTCCGTCGTCGCTACCGCGTCGACGTCCGCCTCGACTCGCGTAACGCTAAGATAGACAGGGTGGCGGTTGTGTCACGTGCTCGTCTCGGCGTCCGTCGTCGCTACCGCGACGACGTCCGCCTCGACTCGCGTAACGCTAAGATAGACAAGGTGGCGGTGGTGCCACGTACTCATCTCGGCGTCCGTCGTCGCTACCGCGATGACATCCGCCTCGACTCGCGTAACCCTAAGATAGACAGGGTGGCCGTGGTGCCACGTGCTCGTCACGGCGTCCGTCGTCGCTACCGCGACGACGTCCGCCTCGACTCGCGTAGCCCTAAGTTAGATAGGGTGGCAGTGGTGTCACGTGCTCGTCTCGGAGTCAGTCGTCGCTACCGCGACGACGTCCGCCTCGACTCGCGTAATCCTAAGATAGACAGGGTGGCGGTGGTGTCACGTGCTCGTCTCGGCGTCCGTCGTCGCTACCGCGACGACGTCCGCCTCGACTCACTTAACCCTAAGTTAGACAGAGTGGCAGTGGTGTCACGTGCTCGTCTCGGCGTCCGTCGTCGCTACCGCGACGACGTCCGCCTCGACTCGTGTGACCCTAAGACAGGGTGGCAGTGGTGCCACGTGCTCGTCTCGGCGTCCGTCGTCGCTACCGCGACGACGTCGGCCTCGACTCGCGTCACCCTAAGTTAGACAGGGTGGCAGTGGTGTCACGTGCTCGTCTCGGCGTAAGTCGTAGCTACCGCGACGACGTCCGCCTCGACTCGCGTAACCCTAAGATAGACAGGGTGGCCGTGGTGCCACGTGCTCGTCACGGCGTCCGTCGTCGCTACCGCGACGATGTCCGCCTCGACTCGCGTAGCCCTAAGTTAGACAGGGTGGCAGTGGTGTCACGTGCTCGTCTCGGCGTCAGTCGTAGCTACCGCGAAGACGTCTGCCTCGACTCGCGTAACCCTAAGATAGACAGGGTGGCAGTGGTGTCACGTGCTCGTCTCGGCGTCCGTCGTCGCTACCGCGACGACGTTCGCCTCGACTCGCGTAAGCCTAAGATAGACAGGGTGGCAGTGGTGTCACGTGCTTGTCTCGGCATCCGTCGTCGCTACCGCGACGACGTCCCCCTCGACTCGCGGAATCCTAAGATAGACAGGGTTGCGGTGGTGTCACGTGCTCGTCTCGGCGTCCGTCGTCGCTACCGCGACGACGTCCGCCTCGACTCACTTAACCCTAAGTTAGACAGAGTGGCAGTGGTGTCATGTGCTCGTCTCGACGTCCGCCTCGACTCGCGTGACCCTAAGACAGGGTGGCAGTGGTGCCACGTGCTCGTCTCGGCGTCCGTCGTCGCTACCGCGACGACGTCGGCCTCGACTCGCGTCACCCTAAGTTAGACAGGCTGGCAGTGGTCCCACATGCTCGTCTCGGCGTCCGTCGTCGCTACCGCGACGATGTCCGCCTCGACTCGCTTAACCCTAAGTTAGACAAGGGTGGCGGTGGAGTCACGTGCTCGTCTCGGCGTCCGTCGTCGCTACCGCGACGACGTCCGCCTCGACTCGCGTAGCCCTAAGTTAGACAGGGTGGCCGTGGTGTCACGTGCTCGTCTCGACGTCCGTCGTCGCTACCGCGATGACGTCCGCCTCGACTCACGTAACCCTAAGTTAGACAGGGTGGCAGTGGTGTCACGTGCTCGTCTCGGCATCCGTCGTCGCTACCGCGATGACGTCCGCCTCGACTCGCATAACCCTAAGTTAGCCAGGGTGGCAGTGGTGTCACCCTAAGTTAGACAGGGTGGCGGTGGTGTCACGTGCTCGTCTCGGCGTCCGTCGTCGCTACCGGGACGACGTCCGCCTCGACTCGCGTAACCCTAAGTTAGACAGGGTGGCGGTGGTGTCACGTGCTCGTCTCGGCGTCCGTCGTCGCTACCGCGTCGACGTCCGCCTCGACTCGCGTAACGCTAAGATAGACAGGGTGGCGGTTGTGTCACGTGCTCGTCTCGGCGTCCGTCGTCGCTACCGCGACGACGTCCGCCTCGACTCGCGTAACGCTAAGATAGACAAGGTGGCGGTGGTGCCACGTACTCATCTCGGCGTCCGTCGTCGCTACCGCGATGACATCCGCCTCGACTCGCGTAACCCTAAGATAGACAGGGTGGCCGTGGTGCCACGTGCTCGTCACGGCGTCCGTCGTCGCTACCGCGACGACGTCCGCCTCGACTCGCGTAGCCCTAAGTTAGATAGGGTGGCAGTGGTGTCACGTGCTCGTCTCGGAGTCAGTCGTCGCTACCGCGACGACGTCCGCCTCGACTCGCGTAATCCTAAGATAGACAGGGTGGCGGTGGTGTCACGTGCTCGTCTCGGCGTCCGTCGTCGCTACCGCGACGACGTCCGCCTCGACTCACTTAACCCTAAGTTAGACAGAGTGGCAGTGGTGTCACGTGCTCGTCTCGGCGTCCGTCGTCGCTACCGCGACGACGTCCGCCTCGACTCGTGTGACCCTAAGACAGGGTGGCAGTGGTGCCACGTGCTCGTCTCGGCGTCCGTCGTCGCTACCGCGACGACGTCGGCCTCGACTCGCGTCACCCTAAGTTAGACAGGGTGGCAGTGGTGTCACGTGCTCGTCTCGGCGTAAGTCGTAGCTACCGCGACGACGTCCGCCTCGACTCGCGTAACCCTAAGATAGACAGGGTGGCCGTGGTGCGACGTGCTCGTCACGGCGTCCGTCGTCGCTACCGCGACGATGTCCGCCTCGACTCGCGTAGCCCTAAGTTAGACAGGGTGGCAGTGGTGTCACGTGCTCGTCTCGGCGTCAGTCGTAGCTACCGCGAAGACGTCTGCCTTGACTCGCGTAACCCTAAGATAGACAGGGTGGCAGTGGTGTCACGTGCTCGTCTCGGCGTCCGTCGTCGCTACCGCGACGACGTTCGCCTCGACTCGCGTAAGCCTAAGATAGACAGGGTGGCAGTGGTGTCACGTGCTTGTCTCGGCATCCGTCGTCGCTACCGCGACGACGTCCCCCTCGACTCGCGGAATCCTAAGATAGACAGGGTTGCGGTGGTGTCACGTGCTCGTCTCGGCGTCCGTCGTCGCTACCGCGACGACGTCCGCCTCGACTCACTTAACCCTAAGTTAGACAGAGTGGCAGTGGTGTCATGTGCTCGTCTCGACGTCCGCCTCGACTCGCGTGACCCTAAGACAGGGTGGCAGTGGTGCCACGTGCTCGTCTCGGCGTCCGTCGTCGCTACCGCGACGACGTCGGCCTCGACTCGCGTCACCCTAAGTTAGACAGGCTGGCAGTGGTCCCACGTGCTCGTCTCGGCGTCCGTCGTCGCTACCGCGACGATGTCCGCCTCGACTCGCTTAACCCTAAGTTAGACAAGGGTGGCGGTGGAGTCACGTGCTCGTCTCGGCGTCCGTCGTCGCTACCGCGACGACGTCCGCCTCGACTCGCGTAGCCCTAAGTTAGACAGGGTGGCCGTGGTGTCACGTGCTCGTCTCGACGTCCGTCGTCGCTACCGCGATGACGTCCGCCTCGACTCACGTAACCCTAAGTTAGACAGGGTGGCAGTGGTGTCACGTGCTCGTCTCGGCATCCGTCGTCGCTACCGCGATGACGTCCGCCTCGACTCGCATAACCCTAAGTTAGCCAGGGTGGCAGTGGTGTCACCCTAAGTTAGACAGGGTGGCGGTGGTGTCACGTGCTCGTCTCGGCGTCCGTCGTCGCTACCGGGACGACGTCCGCCTCGACTCGCGTAACCCTAAGTTAGACAGGGTGGCGGTGGTGTCACGTGCTCGTCTCGGCGTCCGTCGTCGCTACCGCGTCGACGTCCGCCTCGACTCGCGTAACGCTAAGATAGACAGGGTGGCGGTTGTGTCACGTGCTCGTCTCGGCGTCCGTCGTCGCTACCGCGACGACGTCCGCCTCGACTCGCGTAACGCTAAGATAGACAAGGTGGCGGTGGTGCCACGTACTCATCTCGGCGTCCGTCGTCGCTACCGCGATGACATCCGCCTCGACTCGCGTAACCCTAAGATAGACAGGGTGGCCGTGGTGCCACGTGCTCGTCACGGCGTCCGTCGTCGCTACCGCGACGACGTCCGCCTCGACTCGCGTAGCCCTAAGTTAGACAGGGTGGCAGTGGTGTCACGTGCTCGTCTCGGAGTCCGTCGTCGCTACCGCGATGACGTCCGCCTCGACTCGCGTAACCCTAAGATAGACAGGGTGGCAGTGGTGTCACGTGCTCGTCTCGGCGTCCGTCGTCGCTACCGCGACGACGTCCGCCTCGACTCGCGTAAGCCTAAGATAGACATGGTGGCAGTGGTGGCACGTGCTTGTCTCGGCATCCGTCGTCGCTACCGCGACGACGTCCGCCTCGACTCGCGTAATCCTAAGATAGACAGGGTGGCGGTGGTGTCACGTGCTCGTCTCGGCGTCCGTCGTCGCTACCGCGACGACGTCCGCCTCGACTCACTTAACCCTAAGTTAGACAGAGTGGCAGTGGTGTCACGTGCTCGTCTCGGCGTCCGTCGTCGCTACCGCGACGACGTCCGCCTCGACTCGCGTGACCCTAAGACAGGGTGGCAGTGGTGCCACGTGCTCGTCTCGGCGTCCGTCGTCGCTACCGCGACGACGTCGGCCTCGACTCGCGTCACCCTAAGTTAGACAGGGTGGCAGTGGTGTCACGTGCTCGTCTCGGCGTAAGTCGTAGCTACCGCGACGACGTCCGCCTCGACTCGCGTAACCCTAAGATAGACAGGGTGGCCGTGGTGCCACGTGCTCGTCACGGCGTCCGTCGTCGCTACCGCGACGACGTTCGCCTCGACTCGCGTAAGCCTAAGATAGACAGGGTGGCAGTGGTGTCACGTGCTTGTCTCGGCATCCGTCGTCGCTACCGCGACGACGTCCCCCTCGACTCGCGGAATCCTAAGATAGACAGGGTTGCGGTGGTGTCACGTGCTCGTCTCGGCGTCCGTCGTCGCTACCGCGACGACGTCCGCCTCGACTCACTTAACCCTAAGTTAGACAGAGTGGCAGTGGTGTCACGTGCTCGTCTCGACGTCCGCCTCGACTCGCGTGACCCTAAGACAGGGTGGCAGTGGTGCCACGTGCTCGTCTCGGCGTCCGTCGTCGCTACCGCGACGACGTCGGCCTCGACTCGCGTCACCCTAAGTTAGACAGGCTGGCAGTGGTCCCACGTGCTCGTCTCGGCGTCCGTCGTCGCTACCGCGACGATGTCCGCCTCGACTCGCTTAACCCTAAGTTAGACAAGGGTGGCGGTGGAGTCACGTGCTCGTCTCGGCGTCCGTCGTCGCTACCGCGACGACGTCCGCCTCGACTCGCGTAGCCCTAAGTTAGACAGGGTGGCCGTGGTGTCACGTGCTCGTCTCGACGTCCGTCGTCGCTACCGCGATGACGTCCGCCTCGACTCACGTAACCCTAAGTTAGACAGGGTGGCAGTGGTGTCACGTGCTCGTCTCGGCATCCGTCGTCGCTACCGCGATGACGTCCGCCTCGACTCGCATAACCCTAAGTTAGCCAGGGTGGCAGTGGTGTCACCCTAAGTTAGACAGGGTGGCGGTGGTGTCACGTGCTCGTCTCGGCGTCCGTCGTCGCTACCGGGACGACGTCCGCCTCGACTCGCGTAACCCTAAGTTAGACAGTTTGGCGGTAATGTCACGTGCTCGTCTCGCCGTCCGTCGTCGCTACCGCGTCGATGTCCGCCTCGACTCGCGTAACGCTAAGATAGACAGGGTGGCGGTTGTGTCACGTGCTCGTCTCGGCGTCCGTCGTCGCTACCGCGATGACGTCCGCCTCGACTCGCGTAACGCTAAGATAGACAAGGTGGCGGTGGTGCCACGTACTCATCTCGGCGTCCGTCGTCGCTACCGCGATGACATCCGCCTCGACTCGCGTAACCCTAAGATAGACAGGGTGGCCGTGGTGCCACGTGCTCGTCACGGCGTCCGTCGTCGCTACCGCGACGACGTCCGCCTCGACTCGCGTAGCCCTAAGTTAGACAGGGTGGCAGTGGTGTCACGTGCTCGTCTCGGAGTCCGTCGTCGCTACCGCGATGACGTCCGCCTCGACTCGCGTAACCCTAAGATAGACAGGGTGGCAGTGGTGTCACGTGCTCGTCTCGGCGTCCGTCGTCGCTACCGCGACGACGTCCGCCTCGACTCGCGTAAGCCTAAGATAGACATGGTGGCAGTGGTGTCACGTGCTTGTCTCGGCATCCGTCGTCGCTACCGCGACGACGTCTGCCTCGACTCGCGTAATCCTAAGATAGACAGGGTGGCGGTGGTGTCACGTGCTCGTCTCGGCGTCCGTCGTCGCTACCGCGACGACGTCCGCCTCGACTCACTTAACCCTAAGTTAGACAGAGTGGTAGTGGTGTCACGTGCTCGTCTCGGCGTCCGTCGTCGCTACCGCGACGACGTCCGCCTCGACTCGCGTGACCCTAAGACAGGGTGGCAGTGCTGCCACGTGCTCGTCTCGGCGTCCGTCATCGCTACCGCGACGACGTCGGCCTCGACTCGCGTCACCCTAAGTTAGACAGGGTGGCAGTGGTGTCACGTGCTCGTCTCGGCGTCCGTCGTAGCTACCGCGACGACGTCCGCCTCGACTCGCGTAACCCTAAGTTAGACAGGGTGGCGGTGGTGTCACGTGCTCGTCTCGGCGTCCGTCGTCGCTACCGCGTCGACGTCCGCCTCGACTCGCGTAACGCTAAGATAGACAGGGTGGCGGTTGTGTCACGTGCTCGTCTCGGCGTCCGTCGTCGCTACCGCGACGACGTCCGCCTCGACTCGCGTAACGCTAAGATAGACAAGGTGGCGGTGGTGCCACGTACTCATCTCGGCGTCCGTCGTCGCTACCGCGATGACATCCGCCTCGACTCGCGTAACCCTAAGATAGACAGGGTGGCCGTGGTGCCACGTGCTCGTCACGGCGTCCGTCGTCGCTACCGCGACGACGTCCGCCTCGACTCGCGTAGCCCTAAGTTAGACAGGGTGGCAGTGGTGTCACGTGCTCGTCTCGGAGTCCGTCGTCGCTACCGCGATGACGTCCGCCTCGACTCGCGTAACCCTAAGATAGACAGGGTGGCAGTGGTGTCACGTGCTCGTCTCGGCGTCCGTCGTCGCTACCGCGACGACGTCCGCCTCGACTCGCGTAAGCCTAAGATAGACATGGTGGCAGTGGTGGCACGTGCTTGTCTCGGCATCCGTCGTCGCTACCGCGACGACGTCCGCCTCGACTCGCGTAATCCTAAGATAGACAGGGTGGCGGTGGTGTCACGTGCTCGTCTCGGCGTCCGTCGTCGCTACCGCGACGACGTCCGCCTCGACTCACTTAACCCTAAGTTAGACAGAGTGGCAGTGGTGTCACGTGCTCGTCTCGGCGTCCGTCGTCGCTACCGCGACGACGTCCGCCTCGACTCGCGTGACCCTAAGACAGGGTGGCAGTGGTGCCACGTGCTCGTCTCGGCGTCCGTCGTCGCTACCGCGACGACGTCGGCCTCGACTCGCGTCACCCTAAGTTAGACAGGGTGGCAGTGGTGTCACGTGCTCGTCTCGGCGTAAGTCGTAGCTACCGCGACGACGTCCGCCTCGACTCGCGTAACCCTAAGATAGACAGGGTGGCCGTGGTGCCACGTGCTCGTCACGGCGTCCGTCGTCGCTACCGCGACGACGTCCGCCTCGACTCGCGTAGCCCTAAGTTAGACAGGGTGGCAGTGGTGTCACGTGCTCGTCTCGGCGTAAGTCGAGGCGGACGCGACGACGTCCGCCTCGACTCGCGTAACCCTAAGATAGACAGGGTGGCAGTGGTGTCACGTGCTCGTCTCGGCGTAAGTCGTAGCTACCGCGACGACGTCCCCCTCGACTCGCGGAATCCTAAGATAGACAGGGTTGCGGTGGTGTCACGTGCTCGTCTCGGCGTAAGTCGTAGCTACCGCGACGACGTCCGCCTCGACTCGCGTAACCCTAAGATAGACAGGGTGGCCGTGGTGCCACGTGCTCGTCACGGCGTCCGTCGTCGCTACCGCGACGACGTCCGCCTCGACTCGCGTAACCCTAAGATAGACAGGGTGGCAGTGGTGTCACGTGCTCGTCTCGGCGTCCGTCGTCGCTACCGCGACGACGTTCGCCTCGACTCGCGTAAGCCTAAGATAGACAGGGTGGCAGTGGTGTCACGTGCTTGTCTCGGCATCCGTCGTCGCTACCGCGACGACGTCCCCCTCGACTCGCGGAATCCTAAGATAGACAGGGTTGCGGTGGTGTCACGTGCTCGTCTCGGCGTCCGTCGTCGCTACCGCGACGACGTCCGCCTCGACTCACTTAACCCTAAGTTAGACAGAGTGGCAGTGGTGTCACGTGTGCTCGTCTCGACGTCCGCCTCGACTCGCGTGACCCTAAGACAGGGTGGCAGTGGTGTCACGTGCTCGTTTCGGCGTCCGTCGTCGCTACCGCGACGACGTCGGCCTCGACTCGCGTCACCCTAAGTTAGACAGGGTGGCAGTGGTGCCACGTGCTCGTCTCGGCGTCCGTCGTCGCTACCGCGACGATGTCCGCCTCGACTCGCTTAACCCTAAGTTAGACAAGGGTGGCGGTGGAGTCACGTGCTCGTCTCGGCGTCCGTCGTCGCTACCGCGACGACGTCCGCCTCGACTCGCGTAGCCCTAAGTTAGACAGGGTGGCCGTGGTGTCACGTGCTCGTCTCAGCGTCCGTCGTCGCTACCACGACGACGTTCGCCTCGACTCGCGTAACCCTAAGTTAGACAGGGTGGCAGTGTTGTCACGTGCTCGTCTCGACGTCCGTCGTCGCTACCGCGATGACGTCCGCCTCGACTCACGTAACCCTAAGTTAGACAGGGTGGCAGTGGTGTCACGTGCTCGTCTCGGCGTCCGTCGTCGCTACCGCGATGACGTCCGCCTCGACTCGCATAACCCTAAGTTAGCCAGGGTGGCAGTGGTGTCACCCTAAGTTAGACAGGGTGGCGGTGGTGTCACGTGCTCGTCTCGGCGACCGTCGTCGCTACCGGGACGACGTCCGCCTCGACTCGCGTAACCCTAAGTTAGACAGGGTGGCGGTGGTGTCACGTGCTCGTCTCGGCGTCCGTCGTCGCTACCGCGTCGACGTCCGCCTCGACTCGCGTAACGCTAAGATAGACAGGGTGGCGGTTGTGTCACGTGCTCGTCTCGGCGTCCGTCGTCGCTACCGCGACGACGTCCGCCCCGACTCGCGTAACGCTAAGATAGACAAGGTGGCGGTGGTGCCACGTACTCATCTCGGCGTCCGTCGTCGCTACCGCTATGACATCCGCCTCGACTCGCGTAACCCTAAGATAGACAGGGTGGCCGTGGTGCCACGTGCTCGTCACGGCGTCCGTCGTCGCTACCGCGACGACGTCCGCCTCGACTCGCGTAGCCCTAAGTTAGACAGGGTGGCAGTGGTGTCACGTGCTCGTTTCGGCGTCCGTCGTCGCTACCGCGACGACGTCGGCCTCGACTCGCGTCACCCTAAGTTAGACAGGGTGGCAGTGGTGCCACGTGCTCGTCTCGGCGTCCGTCGTCGCTACCACGACGATGTCCGCCTCGACTCGCTTAACCCTAAGTTAGACAAGGGTGGCGGTGGAGTCACGTGCTCGTCTCGGCGTCCGTCGTCGCTACCGCGACGACGTCCGCCTCGACTCGCGTAGCCCTAAGTTAGACAGGGTGGCCGTGGTGTCACGTGCTCGTCTCAGCGTCCGTCGTCGCTACCACGACGACGTTCGCCTCGACTCGCGTAACCCTAAGTTAGACAGGGTGGCAGTGTTGTCACGTGCTCGTCTCGACGTCCGTCGTCGCTACCGCGATGACGTCCGCCTCGACTCACGTAACCCTAAGTTAGACAGGGTGGCAGTGGTGTCACGTGCTCGTCTCGGCGTCCGTCGTCGCTACCGCGATGACGTCCGCCTCGACTCGCATAACCCTAAGTTAGCCAGGGTGGCAGTGGTGTCACCCTAAGTTAGACAGGGTGGCGGTGGTGTCACGTGCTCGTCTCCGCGACCGTCGTCGCTACCGGGACGACGTCCGCCTCGACTCGCGTAACCCTAAGTTAGACAGGGTGGCGGTGGTGTCACGTGCTCGTCTCGGCGTCCGTCGTCGCTACCGCGTCGACGTCCGCCTCGACTCGCGTAACGCTAAGATAGACAGGGTGGCGGTTGTGTCACGTGCTCGTCTCGGCGTCCGTCGTCGCTACCGCGACGACGTCCGCCCCGACTCGCGTAACGCTAAGATAGACAAGGTGGCGGTGGTGCCACGTACTCATCTCGGCGTCCGTCGTCGCTACCGCTATGACATCCGCCTCGACTCGCGTAACCCTAAGATAGACAGGGTGGCCGTGGTGCCACGTGCTCGTCACGGCGTCCGTCGTCGCTACCGCGACGACGTCCGCCTCGACTCGCGTAGCCCTAAGTTAGACAGGGTGGCAGTGGTGTCACGTGCTCGTCTCGGAGTCCGTCGTCGCTACCGCGATGACGTCCGCCTCGACTCGCGTAACCCTAAGATAGACAGGGTGGCAGTGGTGTCACGTGCTCGTCTCGGCGTCCGTCGTCGCTACCGCGACGACGTCCGCCTCGACTCGCGTAAGCCTAACATAGACATGGTGGCAGTGGTGTCACGTGCTTGTCTCGGCATCCGTCGTCGCTACCGCGACAACGTCCGCCTCGACTCACTTAACCCTAAGTTAGACAGAGTGGCAGTGGTGTCACGTGCTCGTCTCGACGTCCGCCTCGACTCGCGTGACCCTAAGACAGGGTGGCAGTGGTGCCACGTGCTCGTCTCGGCGTCCGTCGTCGCTACCGCAACGACGTCGGCCTCGACTCGCGTCACCCTAAGTTAGACAGGGTGGCAGTGGTGTCACGTGCTCGTCTCGGCGTAAGTCGTAGCTACCGCGACGACGTCCGCCTCGACTCGCGTAACCCTAAGATAGACAGGGTGGCCGTGGTGCCACGTGCTCGTCACGGCGTCCGTCGTCGCTACCGCGACGACGTCCGCCTCGACTCGCGTAGCCCTAAGTTAGACAGGGTGGCAGTGGTGTCACGTGCTCGTCTCGGCGTAAGTCGAGGCGGACGCGACGACGTCCGCCTCGACTCGCGTAACCCTAAGATAGACAGGGTGGCAGTGGTGTCACGTGCTCGTCTCGGCGTAAGTCGTAGCTACCGCGACGACGTCCCCCTCGACTCGCGGAATCCTAAGATAGACAGGGTTGCGGTGGTGTCACGTGCTCGTCTCGGCGTAAGTCGTAGCTACCGCGACGACGTCCGCCTCGACTCGCGTAACCCTAAGATAGACAGGGTGGCCGTGGTGCCACGTGCTCGTCACGGCGTCCGTCGTCGCTACCGCGACGACGTCCGCCTCGACTCGCGTAACCCTAAGATAGACAGGGTGGCAGTGGTGTCACGTGCTCGTCTCGGCGTCCGTCGTCGCTACCGCGACGACGTTCGCCTCGACTCGCGTAAGCCTAAGATAGACAGGGTGGCAGTGGTGTCACGTGCTTGTCTCGGCATCCGTCGTCGCTACCGCGACGACGTCCCCCTCGACTCGCGGAATCCTAAGATAGACAGGGTTGCGGTGGTGTCACGTGCTCGTCTCGGCGTCCGTCGTCGCTACCGCGACGACGTCCGCCTCGACTCACTTAACCCTAAGTTAGACAGAGTGGCAGTGGTGTCACGTGTGCTCGTCTCGACGTCCGCCTCGACTCGCGTGACCCTAAGACAGGGTGGCAGTGGTGTCACGTGCTCGTTTCGGCGTCCGTCGTCGCTACCGCGACGACGTCGGCCTCGACTCGCGTCACCCTAAGTTAGACAGGGTGGCAGTGGTGCCACGTGCTCGTCTCGGCGTCCGTCGTCGCTACCGCGACGATGTCCGCCTCGACTCGCTTAACCCTAAGTTAGACAAGGGTGGCGGTGGAGTCACGTGCTCGTCTCGGCGTCCGTCGTCGCTACCGCGACGACGTCCGCCTCGACTCGCGTAGCCCTAAGTTAGACAGGGTGGCCGTGGTGTCACGTGCTCGTCTCAGCGTCCGTCGTCGCTACCACGACGACGTTCGCCTCGACTCGCGTAACCCTAAGTTAGACAGGGTGGCAGTGTTGTCACGTGCTCGTCTCGACGTCCGTCGTCGCTACCGCGATGACGTCCGCCTCGACTCACGTAACCCTAAGTTAGACAGGGTGGCAGTGGTGTCACGTGCTCGTCTCGGCGTCCGTCGTCGCTACCGCGATGACGTCCGCCTCGACTCGCATAACCCTAAGTTAGCCAGGGTGGCAGTGGTGTCACCCTAAGTTAGACAGGGTGGCGGTGGTGTCACGTGCTCGTCTCGGCGACCGTCGTCGCTACCGGGACGACGTCCGCCTCGACTCGCGTAACCCTAAGTTAGACAGGGTGGCGGTGGTGTCACGTGCTCGTCTCGGCGTCCGTCGTCGCTACCGCGTCGACGTCCGCCTCGACTCGCGTAACGCTAAGATAGACAGGGTGGCGGTTGTGTCACGTGCTCGTCTCGGCGTCCGTCGTCGCTACCGCGACGACGTCCGCCCCGACTCGCGTAACGCTAAGATAGACAAGGTGGCGGTGGTGCCACGTACTCATCTCGGCGTCCGTCGTCGCTACCGCTATGACATCCGCCTCGACTCGCGTAACCCTAAGATAGACAGGGTGGCCGTGGTGCCACGTGCTCGTCACGGCGTCCGTCGTCGCTACCGCGACGACGTCCGCCTCGACTCGCGTAGCCCTAAGTTAGACAGGGTGGCAGTGGTGTCACGTGCTCGTTTCGGCGTCCGTCGTCGCTACCGCGACGACGTCGGCCTCGACTCGCGTCACCCTAAGTTAGACAGGGTGGCAGTGGTGCCACGTGCTCGTCTCGGCGTCCGTCGTCGCTACCACGACGATGTCCGCCTCGACTCGCTTAACCCTAAGTTAGACAAGGGTGGCGGTGGAGTCACGTGCTCGTCTCGGCGTCCGTCGTCGCTACCGCGACGACGTCCGCCTCGACTCGCGTAGCCCTAAGTTAGACAGGGTGGCCGTGGTGTCACGTGCTCGTCTCAGCGTCCGTCGTCGCTACCACGACGACGTTCGCCTCGACTCGCGTAACCCTAAGTTAGACAGGGTGGCAGTGTTGTCACGTGCTCGTCTCGACGTCCGTCGTCGCTACCGCGATGACGTCCGCCTCGACTCACGTAACCCTAAGTTAGACAGGGTGGCAGTGGTGTCACGTGCTCGTCTCGGCGTCCGTCGTCGCTACCGCGATGACGTCCGCCTCGACTCGCATAACCCTAAGTTAGCCAGGGTGGCAGTGGTGTCACCCTAAGTTAGACAGGGTGGCGGTGGTGTCACGTGCTCGTCTCCGCGACCGTCGTCGCTACCGGGACGACGTCCGCCTCGACTCGCGTAACCCTAAGTTAGACAGGGTGGCGGTGGTGTCACGTGCTCGTCTCGGCGTCCGTCGTCGCTACCGCGTCGACGTCCGCCTCGACTCGCGTAACGCTAAGATAGACAGGGTGGCGGTTGTGTCACGTGCTCGTCTCGGCGTCCGTCGTCGCTACCGCGACGACGTCCGCCCCGACTCGCGTAACGCTAAGATAGACAAGGTGGCGGTGGTGCCACGTACTCATCTCGGCGTCCGTCGTCGCTACCGCTATGACATCCGCCTCGACTCGCGTAACCCTAAGATAGACAGGGTGGCCGTGGTGCCACGTGCTCGTCACGGCGTCCGTCGTCGCTACCGCGACGACGTCCGCCTCGACTCGCGTAGCCCTAAGTTAGACAGGGTGGCAGTGGTGTCACGTGCTCGTCTCGGAGTCCGTCGTCGCTACCGCGATGACGTCCGCCTCGACTCGCGTAACCCTAAGATAGACAGGGTGGCAGTGGTGTCACGTGCTCGTCTCGGCGTCCGTCGTCGCTACCGCGACGACGTCCGCCTCGACTCGCGTAAGCCTAACATAGACATGGTGGCAGTGGTGTCACGTGCTTGTCTCGGCATCCGTCGTCGCTACCGCGACAACGTCCGCCTCGACTCACTTAACCCTAAGTTAGACAGAGTGGCAGTGGTGTCACGTGCTCGTCTCGACGTCCGCCTCGACTCGCGTGACCCTAAGACAGGGTGGCAGTGGTGCCACGTGCTCGTCTCGGCGTCCGTCGTCGCTACCGCAACGACGTCGGCCTCGACTCGCGTCACCCTAAGTTAGACAGGGTGGCAGTGGTGTCACGTGCTCGTCTCGGCGTAAGTCGTAGCTACCGCGACGACGTCCGCCTCGACTCGCGTAACCCTAAGATAGACAGGGTGGCCGTGGTGCCACGTGCTCGTCACGGCGTCCGTCGTCGCTACCGCGACGACGTCCGCCTCGACTCGCGTAGCCCTAAGTTAGACAGGGTGGCAGTGGTGTCACGTGCTCGTCTCGGCGTAAGTCGTAGCTACCGCGACGACGTCCGCCTCGACTCGCGTAACCCTAAGATAGACAGGGTGGCAGTGGTGTCACGTGCTCGTCTCGGCATCCGTTGTCGCTACCGCGACGACGTCCGCCTCGACTCGCGTAAGCCTAAGATAGACAGGGTGGCAGTGGTGTCACGTGCTTGTCTCGGCATCCGTCGTCGCTACCGCGACGACGTCCCCCTCGACTCGCGGAATCCTAAGATAGACAGGGTTGCGGTGGTGTCACGTGCTCGTCTCGGCGTCCGTCGTCGCTACCGCGACGACGTCCGCCTCGACTCACTTAACCCTAAGTTAGACAGAGTGGCAGTGGTGTCACGTGCTCGTCTCGGCGTCCGTCGTCGCTACCGGGACGACGTCCGCATCGACTCGCGGGACCCTAAGACAGGGTGGCAGTGGTGCCACGTGCTCGTCTCGGCGTCCGTCGTCGCTACCGCGATGACGTCGGCCTCGACTCGCGTCACCCTAAGTTAGACAGGGTGGCAGTGGTGTCACGTGCTCGTCTCGGCGTCCGTCGTCGCTACCGCGACGACGTCCGCCTCGACTCGCGTAACCCTAAGATAGACAGGGTGGCCGTGGTGCCACATGCTCGTCACGGCGTCCGTCGTCGCTACCGCGATGACGTCCGCCTCGACTCGCGTATCCCTAAGTTAGATAGGATGGCAGTGGTGTCACGTGCTTGTTTCGGCGTCCGTCGTCGCTACCGTGATGACGTCCGCCTCGACTCGCGTATCCCTAAGTTAGATAGGGTGGCAGCGGTGTCACGTGCTCGTCTCGGCGTCCGTCGTCGCTACCGCGACGACGTCCGCCTCGACTCGCGTAACCCAAAGACAGGGTGGCAGTGGTGTCACGTGCTCGTCTCGGCGTCCGTCGTCGCTACCGCGACGACGTCCGCTTCGACTCGCCTAACCCTAAGATAGACAGGGTGGCAGTGTTGTCACATGCTCGTCTCGACGTCCGTCGTCGCTATCGCGACGACGTTTGCCTCGACTCGCTTAACCCTAAGTTAGACAGGGTGGCAGTGGTGTCACGTGCTCGTCTCGGCGTCCGTTGTCACTACCGCGATGACGTCCGCCTCGACTCACGTAACCCTAAGTTAGACAGGGTGGCACTGGTGTCATGTGCTCGTCTCGGCGTACGTGGTCGCTACCGCGACGGCGTCCGCCTCGACTCGCGTAACCCTAAGATAGACAGGGTGGCATTGGTGTCACGTGCTCGTCTCAGCGTCCGTCGTCGCTACCGCGACGACGTTCGCCTTGACTCGCGTAACCCTAAGTTAGCCAGGGTGGCAGTGGTGTCACGTGCTCGTCTCGGCGTCCATCGTCGCTACCACGACGATGTCCGCCTCGACTCGCGTAACCCTAAGTTTACGACGTCCGCCTCGACTCGCGTAACCCTAAGATAGCCAGGGTAGCAGTGGTGTCACGTGCTTGTCTCGGCGTCCGTCGTCGCTACCACGACGACGTCCGGCTCGACTCGCGTAACCCTAAGTTAGCCAGGGTGGCAGTGGTGTCACGTGCTCGTCTCGGGGTCCGTCGTCGCTACCGCGACGACGTCCGCCTCGACTCTCGTAACCCTAAAATAGACAGGGTGGCAGCGGTGTCACGTGCTCGTCTCTGCGTCCGTCATCGCTACCGCGACGACATCCGCCTCGACTCGCGTAACCCAAAGACAGGGTGGCAGTGGTGTCACGTGCTCGTCTCGGCGTCTGTCGTCTCTACCGCGACGACGTCCGCCTCGACTCGCCTAACCCTAAGATAGACAGGGTGGCAGTGGTGTCACATGCTCGTCTCGACGTCCGTCGTCGCTATCGCGACGACGTTTGCCTCGACTCGCATAACCCTAAGTTAGACAGGGTGGCGGTGGTGTCACGTGCTCGTCTCGGAGTCCGTCGTCGCTACCGCGACGACGTCCGCTTCGACTCGCGTAACCCTAAGTTAGACAGGGTGGCGGTGGTGTCACGTGCTCGTCTTGGCGTCCGTCGTCGCTACCGCGACGACGTCCGCCTCGACTCGGGTAGCCCTAAGTTAGACAGGGTGGCCGTGGTGTCACGTGCTCGTCTCAACGTCCGTCGTCGCTACCGCAACGACGTTCGCCTCGACTAGCGTAACCCTAAGTTAGCCAGGGTGGCAGTGGTGTCACGTGCTCGTCTCGGCGTCCATCGTCGCTACCGTGACGATGTCCGCCTCGACTCGCTTAACCATAAGTTTGACAGGGTGGCGGTGGTGTCACGTGCTCGTCTCGGAGTCCGTCATCGCTACCGCGACGACGTGTGCCTCGACTCGCGTAACCCTAAGTTAGACAGGGTGGCGGTGGTGTCACGTGCTCGTCTCGGCATCCGTCGTCGCTACCGCGACGACGTCCGCCTCGGCTCGCTTAACCCTAAGTTAGATAGGGTGGCGGTGGTGTCACGTGCTCGTCTCGGCGTCCGTCGTCGCTATCGTGACGACGTCCGCCTCGACTCGCTTAACCCTAAGTTAGACAGGGTGGCAGTGGTGTCACGTGCTTGTCTCGGCATCCGTCGTCGCTACCGCGACGACGTCCCCCTCGACTCGCGGAATCCTAAGATAGACAGGGTTGCGGTGGTGTCACGTGCTCGTCTCGGCGTCCGTCGTCGCTACCGCGACGACGTCCGCCTCGACTCACTTAACCCTAAGTTAGACAGAGTGGCAGTGGTGTCACGTGCTCGTCTCGACGTCCGCCTCGACTCGCGTGACCCTAAGACAGGGTGGCAGTGGTGCCACGTGCTCGTCTCGGCGTCCGTCGTCGCTACCGCGACGACGTCGGCCTCGGCTCGCGTCACCCTAAGTTAGACAGGGTGGCAGTGGTGTCACGTGCTCGTCTCAGCGTAAGTCGTAGCTACCGCGACGACGTCCGCCTCGACTCGCGTAACCCTAAGATAGACAGGGTGGCCGTGGTGCCACGTGCTCGTCACGGCGTCCGTCGTCGCTACCGCGACGACATCCGCCTCGACTCGCGTAGCCCTAAGTTAGACAGGGTGGCAGTGGTGTCACGTGCTCGTCTCGGCGTAAGTCGTAGCTACCGCGACGACGTCCGCCTCAACTCGCGTAACCCTAAGATAGACAGGGTGGCAGTGGTGTCACGTGCTCGTCTCGGCGTCCGTCGTCGCTACCGCGACGACGTCCGCCTCGACTCACTTAACCCTAAGTTAGACAGAGTGGCAGTGGTGTCACGTGCTCGTCTCGGCGTCCGTCGTCGCTACCGCGACGACGTCCGCATCGACTCGCGGGACCCTAAGACAGGGTGGCAGTGGTGCCACGTGCTCGTCTCGGCGTCCGTCGTCGCTACCGCGATGACGTCGGCCTCGACTCGCGTCACCCTAAGTTAGACAGGGTGGCAGTGGTGTCACGTGCTCGTCTCGGCGTCCGTCGTCGCTACCGCGATGACGTCCGCCTCGACTCGCGTAACCCAAAGACAGGATGGCAGTGGTGTCACGTGCTTGTTTCGGCGTCCGTCGTCACTACCGTGATGACGTCCGCCTCGACTCGCGTATCCCTAAGTTAGATAGGGTGGCAGCGGTGTCACGTGCTCGTCTCGGCGTCCGTCGTCGCTACCACGACGACGTCCGCCTCGACTCGCGTAACCCAAAGACAGGGTGGCAGTGGTGTCACGTGCTCGTCTCGGCGTCCGTCGTCGCTACCGCGACGACGTCCGCCTCGACTCGCCTAACCCTAAGATAGACAGGGTGGCAGTGGTGTCACATGCTCGTCTCGACGTCCGTCGTCGCTATCGCGACGACGTTTGCCTCGACTCGCTTAACCCTAAGTTAGACAGGGTGGCAGTGGTGTCACGTGCTCGTCTCGGCGTCCGTCGTCACTACCGCGATGACGTCCGCCTCGACTCACGTAACCCTAAGTTAGACAGGGTGGCACTGGTGTCACGTGCTCGTCTCGGCGTACGTGGTCGCTACCGCGACGGCGTCCGCCTCGACTCGCGTAACCCTAAGATAGACAGGGTGGCAGTGGTGTCACGTGCTCGTCTCGGCGTAAGTCGTAGCTACCGCGACGACGTCCGCCTCGACTCGCGTAACCCTAAGATAGACAGGGTGGCCGTGGTGCCACGTGCTCGTCACGGCGTCCGTCGTCGCTACCGCGACGACGTCCGCCTCGACTCGCGTAGCCCTAAGTTAGACAGGGTGGCAGTGGTGTCACGTGCTCGTCTCGGCGTAAGTCGTAGCTACCGCGACGACGTCCGCCTCGACTCGCGTAACCCTAAGATAGACAGGGTGGCAGTGGTGTCACGTGCTCGTCTCGGCATCCGTTGTCGCTACCGCGACGACGTCCGCCTCGACTCGCGTAAGCCTAAGATAGACAGGGTGGCAGTGGTGTCACGTGCTTGTCTCGGCATCCGTCGTCGCTACCGCGACGACGTCCCCCTCGACTCGCGGAATCCTAAGATAGACAGGGTTGCGGTGGTGTCACGTGCTCGTCTCGGCGTCCGTCGTCGCTACCGCGACGACGTCCGCCTCGACTCACTTAACCCTAAGTTAGACAGAGTGGCAGTGGTGTCACGTGCTCGTCTCGGCGTCCGTCGTCGCTACCGCGACGACGTCCGCATCGACTCGCGGGACCCTAAGACAGGGTGGCAGTGGTGCCACGTGCTCGTCTCGGCGTCCGTCGTCGCTACCGCGATGACGTCGGCCTCGACTCGCGTCACCCTAAGTTAGACAGGGTGGCAGTGGTGTCACGTGCTCGTCTCGGCGTCCGTCATCGCTACCGCGACGACGTCCGCCTCGACTCGCGTAACCCTAAGATAGACAGGGTGGCCGTGGTGCCACATGCTCGTCACGGCGTCCGTCGTCGCTACCGCGATGACGTCCGCCTCGACTCGCGTATCCCTAAGTTAGATAGGATGGCAGTGGTGTCACGTGCTTGTTTCGGCGTCCGTCGTCGCTACCGTGATGACGTCCGCCTCGACTCGCGTATCCCTAAGTTAGATAGGGTGGCAGCGGTGTCACGTGCTCGTCTCGGCGTCCGTCGTCGCTACCGCGACGACGTCCGCCTCGACTCGCGTAACCCAAAGACAGGGTGGCAGTAGTGTCACGTGCTCGTCTCGGCGTCCGTCGTCGCTACCGCGACGACGTCCGCTTCGACTCGCCTAACCCTAAGATAGACAGGGTGGCAGTGTTGTCACATGCTCGTCTCGACGTCCGTCGTCGCTATCGCGACGACGTTTGCCTCGACTCGCTTAACCCTAAGTTAGACAGGGTGGCAGTGGTGTCACGTGCTCGTCTCGGCGTCCGTTGTCACTACCGCGATGACGTCCGCCTCGACTCACGTAACCCTAAGTTAGACAGGGTGGCACTGGTGTCACGTGCTCGTCTCGGCGTACGTGGTCGCTACCGCGACGGCGTCCGCCTCGACTCGCGTAACCCTAAGATAGACAGGGTGGCAGTGGTGTCACGTGCTCGTCTCGGCGTAAGTCGTAGCTACCGCGACGACGTCCGCCTCGACTCGCGTAACCCTAAGATAGACAGGGTGGCCGTGGTGCCACGTGCTCGTCACGGCGTCCGTCGTCGCTACCGCGACGACGTCCGCCTCGACTCGCGTAGCCCTAAGTTAGACAGGGTGGCAGTGGTGTCACGTGCTCGTCTCGGCGTAAGTCGTAGCTACCGCGACGACGTCCGCCTCGACTCGCGTAACCCTAAGATAGACAGGGTGGCAGTGGTGTCACGTGCTCGTCTCGGCATCCGTTGTCGCTACCGCGACGACGTCCGCCTCGACTCGCGTAAGCCTAAGATAGACAGGGTGGCAGTGGTGTCACGTGCTTGTCTCGGCATCCGTCGTCGCTACCGCGACGACGTCCCCCTCGACTCGCGGAATCCTAAGATAGACAGGGTTGCGGTGGTGTCACGTGCTCGTCTCGGCGTCCGTCGTCGCTACCGCGACGACGTCCGCCTCGACTCACTTAACCCTAAGTTAGACAGAGTGGCAGTGGTGTCACGTGCTCGTCTCGGCGTCCGTCGTCGCTACCGCGACGACGTCCGCATCGACTCGCGGGACCCTAAGACAGGGTGGCAGTGGTGCCACGTGCTCGTCTCGGCGTCCGTCGTCGCTACCGCGATGACGTCGGCCTCGACTCGCGTCACCCTAAGTTAGACAGGGTGGCAGTGGTGTCACGTGCTCGTCTCGGCGTCCGTCATCGCTACCGCGACGACGTCCGCCTCGACTCGCGTAACCCTAAGATAGACAGGGTGGCCGTGGTGCCACATGCTCGTCACGGCGTCCGTCGTCGCTACCGCGATGACGTCCGCCTCGACTCGCGTATCCCTAAGTTAGATAGGATGGCAGTGGTGTCACGTGCTTGTTTCGGCGTCCGTCGTCGCTACCGTGATGACGTCCGCCTCGACTCACGTATCCCTAAGTTAGATAGGGTGGCAGCGGTGTCACGTGCTCGTCTCGGCGTCCGTCGTCGCTACCGCGACGACGTCCGCCTCGACTCGCGTAACCCAAAGACAGGGTGGCAGTGGTGTCACGTGCTCGTCTCGGCGTCCGTCGTCGCTACCGCGACGACGTCCGCTTCGACTCGCCTAACCCTAAGATAGACAGGGTGGCAGTGTTGTCACATGCTCGTCTCGACGTCCGTCGTCGCTATCGCGACGACGTTTGCCTCGACTCGCTTAACCCTAAGTTAGACAGGGTGGCAGTGGTGTCACGTGCTCGTCTCGGCGTCCGTTGTCACTACCGCGATGACGTCCGCCTCGACTCACGTAACCCTAAGTTAGACAGGGTGGCACTGGTGTCATGTGCTCGTCTCGGCGTACGTGGTCGCTACCGCGACGGCGTCCGCCTCGACTCGCGTAACCCTAAGATAGACAGGGTGGCATTGGTGTCACGTGCTCGTCTCAGCGTCCGTCGTCGCTACCGCGACGACGTTCGCCTTGACTCGCGTAACCCTAAGTTAGCCAGGGTGGCAGTGGTGTCACGTGCTCGTCTCGGCGTCCATCGTCGCTACCACGACGATGTCCGCCTCGACTCGCGTAACCCTAAGTTTACGACGTCCGCCTCGACTCGCGTAACCCTAAGATAGCCAGGGTAGCAGTGGTGTCACGTGCTTGTCTCGGCGTCCGTCGTCGCTACCACGACGACGTCCGGCTCGACTCGCGTAACCCTAAGTTAGCCAGGGTGGCAGTGGTGTCACGTGCTCGTCTCGGGGTCCGTCGTCGCTACCGCGACGACGTCCGCCTCGACTCTCGTAACCCTAAAATAGACAGGGTGGCAGCGGTGTCACGTGCTCGTCTCTGCGTCCGTCATCGCTACCGCGACGACATCCGCCTCGACTCGCGTAACCCAAAGACAGGGTGGCAGTGGTGTCACGTGCTCGTCTCGGCGTCTGTCGTCGCTACCGCGACGACGTCCGCCTCGACTCGCCTAACCCTAAGATAGACAGGGTGGCAGTGGTGTCACATGCTCGTCTCGACGTCCGTCGTCGCTATCGCGACGACGTTTGCCTCGACTCGCATAACCCTAAGTTAGACAGGGTGGCGGTGGTGTCACGTGCTCGTCTCGGAGTCCGTCGTCGCTACCGCGACGACGTCCGCTTCGACTCGCGTAACCCTAAGTTAGACAGGGTGGCGGTGGTGTCACGTGCTCGTCTTGGCGTCCGTCGTCGCTACCGCGACGACGTCCGCCTCGACTCGGGTAGCCCTAAGTTAGACAGGGTGGCCGTGGTGTCACGTGCTCGTCTCAACGTCCGTCGTCGCTACCGCAACGACGTTCGCCTCGACTAGCGTAACCCTAAGTTAGCCAGGGTGGCAGTGGTGTCACGTGCTCGTCTCGGCGTCCATCGTCGCTACCGTGACGATGTCCGCCTCGACTCGCTTAACCATAAGTTTGACAGGGTGGCGGTGGTGTCACGTGCTCGTCTCGGAGTCCGTCATCGCTACCGCGACGACGTGTGCCTCGACTCGCGTAACCCTAAGTTAGACAGGGTGGCGGTGGTGTCACGTGCTCGTCTCGGCATCCGTCGTCGCTACCGCGACGACGTCCGCCTCGGCTCGCTTAACCCTAAGTTAGATAGGGTGGCGGTGGTGTCACGTGCTCGTCTCGGCGTCCGTCGTCGCTATCGTGACGACGTCCGCCTCGACTCGCTTAACCCTAAGTTAGACAGGGTGGCAGTGGTGTCACGTGCTTGTCTCGGCATCCGTCGTCGCTACCGCGACGACGTCCCCCTCGACTCGCGGAATCCTAAGATAGACAGGGTTGCGGTGGTGTCACGTGCTCGTCTCGGCGTCCGTCGTCGCTACCGCGACGACGTCCGCCTCGACTCACTTAACCCTAAGTTAGACAGAGTGGCAGTGGTGTCACGTGCTCGTCTCGACGTCCGCCTCGACTCGCGTGACCCTAAGACAGGGTGGCAGTGGTGCCACGTGCTCGTCTCGGCGTCCGTCGTCGCTACCGCGACGACGTCGGCCTCGGCTCGCGTCACCCTAAGTTAGACAGGGTGGCAGTGGTGTCACGTGCTCGTCTCAGCGTAAGTCGTAGCTACCGCGACGACGTCCGCCTCGACTCGCGTAACCCTAAGATAGACAGGGTGGCCGTGGTGCCACGTGCTCGTCACGGCGTCCGTCGTCGCTACCGCGACGACATCCGCCTCGACTCGCGTAGCCCTAAGTTAGACAGGGTGGCAGTGGTGTCACGTGCTCGTCTCGGCGTAAGTCGTAGCTACCGCGACGACGTCCGCCTCGACTCGCGTAACCCTAAGATAGACAGGGTGGCAGTGGTGTCACGTGCTCGTCTCGGCGTCCGTCGTCGCTACCGCGACGACGTCCGCCTCGACTCGCGTAAGCCTAAGATAGACAGGGTGGCAGTGGTGTCACGTGCTTGTCTCGGCATCCGTCGTCGCTACCGCGACGACATCCCCCTCGACTCGCGGAATCCTAAGATAGACAGGGTTGCGGTGGTGTCACGTGCTCGTCTCGGCGTCCGTCGTCGCTACCGCGACGACGTCCGCCTCGACTCACTTAACCCTAAGTTAGACAGAGTGGCAGTGGTGTCACGTGCTCGTCTCGGCGTCCGTCGTCGCTACCGCGACGACGTCCGCATCGACTCGCGGGACCCTAAGACAGGGTGGCAGTGGTGCCACGTGCTCGTCTCGGCGTCCGTCGTCGCTACCGCGATGACGTCGGCCTCGACTCGCGTCACCCTAAGTTAGACAGGGTGGCAGTGGTGTCACGTGCTCGTCTCGGCGTCCGTCGTCGCTACCGCGATGACGTCCGCCTCGACTCGCGTAACCCAAAGACAGGATGGCAGTGGTGTCACGTGCTTGTTTCGGCGTCCGTCGTCACTACCGTGATGACGTCCGCCTCGACTCGCGTATCCCTAAGTTAGATAGGGTGGCAGCGGTGTCACGTGCTCGTCTCGGCGTCCGTCGTCGCTACCACGACGACGTCCGCCTCGACTCGCGTAACCCAAAGACAGGGTGGCAGTGGTGTCACGTGCTCGTCTCGGCGTCCGTCGTCGCTACCGCGACGACGTCCGCCTCGACTCGCCTAACCCTAAGATAGACAGGGTGGCAGTGGTGTCACATGCTCGTCTCGACGTCCGTCGTCGCTATCGCGACGACGTTTGCCTCGACTCGCTTAACCCTAAGGTAGACAGGGTGGCAGTGGTGTCACGTGCTCGTCTCGGCGTCCGTCGTCACTACCGCGATGACGTCCGCCTCGACTCACGTAACCCTAAGTTAGACAGGGTGGCACTGGTGTCACGTGCTCGTCTCGGCGTACGTGGTCGCTACCGCGACGGCGTCCGCCTCGACTCGCGTAACCCTAAGATAGACAGGGTGGCAGTGGTGTCACGTGCTCGTCTCAGCGTCCGTCGTCGCTACCGCGACGACGTTCGCCTTGACTCGCGTAACCGTAAGTTAGCCAGGGTGGCAGTGGTGTCACGTGCTCGTCTCGGCGTCCATCGTCGCTACCACGACGATGTCCGCCTCGACTCGCGTAACCCTAAGTTTACGACGTCCGCCTCGACTCGCGTAACCCTAAGATAGCCAGGGTGGCAGTGGTGTCACGTGCTTGTCTCGGCGTCCGTCGTCGCTACCACGACGACGTCCGGCTCGACTCGCGTAACCCTAAGTTAGCCAGGGTGGCAGTGGTGTCACGTGCTCGTCTCGGGGTCCGTCGTCGCTACCGCGACGACGTCCGCCTCGACTCTCGTAACCCTAAAATAGACAGGGTGGCAGCGGTGTCACGTGCTCGTCTCGGCGTCCGTCATCGCTACCTCGACGATGTCCGCCTCGACTCGTGTAACCCAAAGACAGGGTGGCAGTGGTGTCACGTGCTCGTCTCGGCGTCCGTCGTCGCTACCGCGACGACGTGCGCCTCGACTCGCCTAACCCTAAGATAGACAGGGTGGCAGTGGTGTCACATGCTCGTCTCGACGTCCGTCGTCGCTATCGCGACGACGTTTGCCTCGACTCGCTTAACCCTAAGTTAGACAGGGTGGCGGTGGTGTCACGTGCTCGTCTCGGAGTCCGTCGTCGCTACCGCGACGACGTCCGCCTCGACTCGCGTAACCCTAAGTTAGACAGGGTGGCGGTGGTGTCACGTGCTCGTCTCGGCGTCCGTCGTCGCTACCGCGACGACGTCCGCCTCGACTCGCGTAACCCTAAGTTAGACAGGGTGGCGGTGGTGTCACGTGCTCGTCTCGGCGTCCGTCGTCGCTACCGCGACGACGTCCGCCTCGACTCGGGTAGCCCTAAGTTAGACAGGGTGGCCGTGGTGTCACGTGCTCGTCTCAACGTCCGTCGTCACTACCGCAACGACGTTCGCCTCGACTAGCGTAACCCTAAGTTAGCCAGGGTGGCAGTGGTGTCACGTGCTCGTCTCGGCGTCCATCGTCGCTACCGTGACGACGTCCGCCTCGACTCGCTTAACCATAAGTTAGACAGGGTGGCGGTGGTGTCACGTGCTCGTCTCGGAGTCCGTCGTCGCTACCGCGACGACGTCCGCCTCGACTCGCGTAACCCTAAGTTAGACAGGGTGGCGGTGGTGTCACGTGCTCGTCTCGGCGTCCGTCGTCACTACCGCGACGACGTCCGCCTCGGCTCGCTTAACCCTAAGTTAGACAGGGTGGCGGTGGTGTCACGTGCTCGTCTCGGCGTCCATCGTCGCTACCGTGACGACGTCCGCCTCGACTCGCTTAACCCTAAGTTAGACAGGGTGGCGGTGGTGTCTCGTGCTCGTCTCGGAGTCCGTCGTCGCTACCGCGACGACGTCCGCCTCGACTCGCGTAACCCTAAGTTAGACAGGGTGGTGGTGGTGTCACGTGCTCGTCTCGGCATCCGTCGTCGCTACCGCGACGACGTCCGCCTCGGCTCGCTTAACCCTAAGTTAGACAGGGGTGGCGGTGGTGTCACGTGCTTGTCTCGGCATCCGTCGTCGCTACCGCGACGACGTCCCCCTCGACTCGCGGAATCTTAAGATAGACAGGGTTGCGGTGGTGTCACGTGCTCATCTCGGCGTCGGTCGTCGCTACCGCGACGACGTCCGCCTCGACTCACTTAACCCTAAGTTAGACAGAGTGGCAGTGGTGTCACGTGCTCGTCTCGGCGTCCGTCGTCGCTACCGCGACGACGTCCGCATCGACTCGCGGGACCCTAAGACAGGGTGGCAGTGGTGCCACGTGCTCGTCTCGGCGTCCGTCGTCGCTACCGCGATGACGTCGGCCTCGACTCGCGTCACCCTAAGTTAGACAGGGTGGCAGTGGTGTCACGTGCTCGTCTCGGCGTCCGTCGTCGCTACCGCGACGACGTCCGCCTCGACTCGCGTAACCCTAAGATAGACAGGGTGGCCGTGGTGCCACATGCTCGTCACGGCGTCCGTCGTCGCTACCGCGATGACGTCCGCCTCGACTCGCGTAACCCAAAGACAGGATGGCAGTGGTGTCACGTGCTTGTTTCGGCGTCCGTCGTCGCTACCGTGATGACGTCCGCCTCGACTCGCGTATCCCTAAGTTAGATAGGGTGGCAGCGGTGTCACGTGCTCGTCTCGGCGTCCGTCGTCGCTACCGCGACGACGTCCGCCTCGACTCGCGTAACCCAAAGACAGGGTGGCAGTGGTGTCACGTGCTCGTCTCGGCGTCCGTCGTCGCTACCGCGACGACGTCCGCCTCGACTCGCCTAACCCTAAGATAGACAGGGTGGCAGTGGTGTCACGTGCTCGTCTCGGCGTCCGTCGTCACTACCGCGATGACGTCCGCCTCGACTCACGTAACCCTAAGTTAGACAGGGTGGCACTGGTGTCACGTGCTCGTCTCGGCGTACGTGGTCGCTACCGCGACGGCGTCCGCCTCGACTCGCGTAACCCTAAGATAGACAGGGTGGCAGTGGTGTCACGTGCTCGTCTCAGCGTCCGTCGTCGCTACCGCGACGACGTTCGCCTTGACTCGCGTAACCCTAAGTTAGCCAGGGTGGCAGTGGTGTCACGTGCTCGTCTCGGCGTCCATCGTCGCTACCACGACGATGTCCGCCTCGACTCGCGTAACCCTAAGTTTACGACGTCCGCCTCGACTCGCGTAACCCTAAGATAGCCAGGGTGGCAGTGGTGTCACGTGCTTGTCTCGGCGTCCGTCGTCGCTACCACGATGACGTCCGGCTCGACTCGTGTAACCCTAAGTTAGCCAGGGTGGCAGTGGTGTCACGTGCTCGTCTCGGGGTCCGTCGTCGCTACCGCGACGACGTCCGCCTCGACTCTCGTAACCCTAAAATAGACAGGGTGGCAGCGGTGTCACGTGCTCGTCTCGGCGTCCGTCATCGCTACCGCGACGACGTCCGCCTCGACTCGCGTAACCCAAAGACAGGGTGGCAGTGGTGTCACGTGCTCGTCTCGGCGTCCGTCGTCGCTACCGCGACGACGTCCGCCTCGACTCGCCTAACCCTAAGTTAGACAGGGTGGCGGTGGTGTCACGTGCTCGTCTCGGAGTCCGTCGTCGCTACCGCGATGACGTCCGCCTCGACTCGCGTAACCCTAAGTTAGACAGGGTGGCGGTGGTGTCACGTGCTCGTCTCGGCGTCCGTCGTCGCTACCGCAACGACGTCCGCCTCGACTCGGGTAGCCCTAAGTTAGACAGGGTGGCCGTGGTGTCACGTGCTCGTCTCAACGTCCGTCGTCGCTACCGCAACGACGTTCGCCTCGACTAGCGTAACCCTAAGTTAGCCAGGGTGGCAGTGGTGTCACGTGCTCGTCTCGGCGTCCATCGTCGCTACCGTGACGACGTCCGCCTCGACTCGCTTAACCATAAGTTAGACAGGGTGGCGGTGGTGTCACGTGCTCGTCTCGGAGTCCGTCGTCGCTACCGCGACGACGACCGCCTCGACTCGGGTAACCCTAAGTTAGACAGGGTGGCGGTGGTGTCACGTGCTCGACTCGGCGTCCGTCGTCGCTACCGCGACGACGTCCGCCTCGGCTCGCTTAACCCTAAGTTAGACAGGGTGGCGGTGGTGTCACGTGCTCGTCTCGGCGTCCATCGTCGCTACCGTGACGACGTCCGCCTCGACTCGCTTAACCCTAAGTTAGACAGGGTGGCGGTGGTGTCTCGTGCTCGTCTCGGAGTCCGTCGTCGCTACCGCGACGACGTCCGCCTCGACTCGCGTAACCCTAAGTTAGACAGGGTGGCGGTGGTGTCACGTGCTCGTCTCGGCGTCCGTCGTCGCTACCTTGACGACGTCCGCCTCGGCTCGCTTAACCCTAAGTTAGACAGGGGTGGCGGTGGTGTCACGTGCTCGTCTCGGCGTCCGTCGTCGCTACCGTGACGACGTCCACCTCGACTCGCGTAGCCCTAAGTTAGACAGGGTGGCCGTGGTGTCACGTGCTCGTCTCAGCTTTGTCGTCGCTACCGCGACGACATTCGCCTCGACTCGCGTAACCCTAAGTTAGACAGGGTGGCAGTGGTGTCACGTGCTCGTCTCAACGTCCGTCGTCGCTACCGCGACGACTTCCGCCTCGACTCGCGTAACCCTAAAATAGACAGGGTGGCAGTGGTGTCACGTGCTCGTCTCGGCGTCCGTCGTCGCTACCGCGACGACGTCCGCCTCGACTCGCTTAACCCTAAGTTAGACAGGGGTGGCGGTGGTGTCACGTGCTCGTCTCGGCGTCCGTCGTCGCTACCGCGACGACGTCCGCCTCGACTCGCGTAGCCCTAAGTTAGACAGGGTGGCCGTGGTGTCACGTGCTCGTCTCGGCTTCCGTCGTCGCTACCGCGACGACGTTCGCCTCGACTCGCGTAACCCTAAGTTAGACAGGGTGACAGTGGTGTCACGTGCTCGTCTCAACGTCCGTCGTCGCTACCGCGATGACGTCCGCCTCGACTCACGTAACCCTAAGTTAGACAGGGTGGCAGTGGTGTCACGTGGTCGTCTTGGCGTCCGTCGTCGCTACCGCGACGATGTCCGCCTCGACTCGCATAACTCTAAGTTAGCCAGGGTGGCAACGGTGCCACGTGCTCGTCTCGGCGTCCGTCGTCGCTACCGCGATGACGTCGGCCTCGACTCGCGTCACCCTAAGTTAGACAGGGTGGCAGTGGTGTCACGTGCTCGTCTCGGCGTCCGTCGTCGCTACCGCAACGACGTCCGCCTCGACTCGCGTAACCCTAAGATAGACAGGGTGGCCGTGGTGCCACATGCTCGTCACGGCGTCCGTCGTCGCTACCGCGATGACGTCCGCCTCGACTCGCGTAACCCAAAGACAGGATGGCAGTGGTGTCACGTGCTTGTTTCGGCGTCCGTCGTCGCTACCGTGATGACGTCCGCCTCGACTCGCGTATCCCTAAGTTAGATAGGGTGGCAGCGGTGTCACGTGCTCGTCTCGGCGTCCGTCGTCGCTACCGCGACGACGTCCGCCTCGACTCGCGTAACCCAAAGACAGGGTGGCAGTGGTGTCACGTGCTCGTCTCGGCGTCCGTCGTCGCTACCGCGACGACGTCCGCCTCGACTCGCCTAACCCTAAGATAGACAGGGTGGCAGTGGTGTCACGTGCTCGTCTCGGCGTCCGTCGTCACTACCGCGATGACGTCCGCCTCGACTCACGTAACCCTAAGTTAGACAGGGTGGCACTGGTGTCACGTGCTCGTCTCGGCGTACGTGGTCGCTACCGCGACGGCGTCCGCCTCGACTCGCGTAACCCTAAGATAGACAGGGTGGCAGTGGTGTCACGTGCTCGTCTCAGCGTCCGTCGTCGCTACCGCGACGACGTTCGCCTTGACTCGCGTAACCCTAAGTTAGCCAGGGTGGCAGTGGTGTCACGTGCTCGTCTCGGCGTCCATCGTCGCTACCACGACGATGTCCGCCTCGACTCGCGTAACCCTAAGTTTACGACGTCCGCCTCGACTCGCGTAACCCTAAGATAGCCAGGGTGGCAGTGGTGTCACGTGCTTGTCTCGGCGTCCGTCGTCGCTACCACGATGACGTCCGGCTCGACTCGTGTAACCCTAAGTTAGCCAGGGTGGCAGTGGTGTCACGTGCTCGTCTCGGGGTCCGTCGTCGCTACCGCGACGACGTCTGCCTCGACTCTCGTAACCCTAAAATAGACAGGGTGGCAGCGGTGTCACGTGCTCGTCTCGGCGTCCGTCATCGCTACCGCGACGACGTCCGCCTCGACTCGCGTAACCCAAAGACAGGGTGGCAGTGGTGTCACGTGCTCGTCTCGGCGTCCGTCGTCGCTACCGCGACGACGTCCGCCTCGACTCGCCTAACCCTAAGTTAGACAGGGTGGCGGTGGTGTCACGTGCTCGTCTCGGAGTCCGTCGTCGCTACCGCGATGACGTCCGCCTCGACTCGCGTAACCCTAAGTTAGACAGGGTGGCGGTGGTGTCACGTGCTCGTCTCGGCGTCCGTCGTCGCTACCGCAACGACGTCCGCCTCGACTCGGGTAGCCCTAAGTTAGACAGGGTGGCCGTGGTGTCACGTGCTCGTCTCAACGTCCGTCGTCGCTACCGCAACGACGTTCGCCTCGACTAGCGTAACCCTAAGTTAGCCAGGGTGGCAGTGGTGTCACGTGCTCGTCTCGGCGTCCATCGTCGCTACCGTGACGACGTCCGCCTCGACTCGCTTAACCATAAGTTAGACAGGGTGGCGGTGGTGTCACGTGCTCGTCTCGGAGTCCGTCGTCGCTACCGCGACGACGACCGCCTCGACTCGGGTAACCCTAAGTTAGACAGGGTGGCGGTGGTGTCACGTGCTCGACTCGGCGTCCGTCGTCGCTACCGCGACGACGTCCGCCTCGGCTCGCTTAACCCTAAGTTAGACAGGGTGGCGGTGGTGTCACGTGCTCGTCTCGGCGTCCATCGTCGCTACCGTGACGACGTCCGCCTCGACTCGCTTAACCCTAAGTTAGACAGGGTGGCGGTGGTGTCTCGTGCTCGTCTCGGAGTCCGTCGTCGCTACCGCGACGACGTCCGCCTCGACTCGCGTAACCCTAAGTTAGACAGGGTGGCGGTGGTGTCACGTGCTCGTCTCGGCGTCCGTCGTCGCTACCTTGACGACGTCCGCCTCGGCTCGCTTAACCCTAAGTTAGACAGGGGTGGCGGTGGTGTCACGTGCTCGTCTCGGCGTCCGTCGTCGCTACCGTGACGACGTCCACCTCGACTCGCGTAGCCCTAAGTTAGACAGGGTGGCCGTGGTGTCACGTGCTCGTCTCAGCTTTGTCGTCGCTACCGCGACGACATTCGCCTCGACTCGCGTAACCCTAAGTTAGACAGGGTGGCAGTGGTGTCACGTGCTCGTCTCAACGTCCGTCGTCGCTACCGCGACGACTTCCGCCTCGACTCGCGTAACCCTAAAATAGACAGGGTGGCAGTGGTGTCACGTGCTCGTCTCGGCGTCCGTCGTCGCTACCGCGACGACGTCCGCCTCGACTCGCTTAACCCTAAGTTAGACAGGGGTGGCGGTGGTGTCACGTGCTCGTCTCGGCGTCCGTCGTCGCTACCGCGACGACGTCCGCCTCGACTCGCGTAGCCCTAAGTTAGACAGGGTGGCCGTGGTGTCACGTGCTCGTCTCGGCTTCCGTCGTCGCTACCGCGACGACGTTCGCCTCGACTCGCGTAACCCTAAGTTAGACAGGGTGACAGTGGTGTCACGTGCTCGTCTCAACGTCCGTCGTCGCTACCGCGATGACGTCCGCCTCGACTCACGTAACCCTAAGTTAGACAGGGTGGCAGTGGTGTCACGTGGTCGTCTTGGCGTCCGTCGTCGCTACCGCGACGATGTCCGCCTCGACTCGCATAACTCTAAGTTAGCCAGGGTGGCAACGGTGTCACCCTAAGTTAGACAGGGTGGCGGTGGTGTCACGTGCTCGTCTCGGCGACCGTCGTCGCTACCGGGACGACGTCCGCCTCGACTCGCGTAACCCTAAGTTAGACAGGGTGGCGGTGGTGTCACGTGCTCGTCTCAGCATCCGTCGTCGCTACCGCGTCGACGTCTGCCTCGACTCGCGTAACGCTAAGATAGACAAGGTGGCGGTGGTGCCACGTGCTCATCTCGGCGTCCGTCGTTGCTACCGCGACGACGTCCGCCTCGACTCGCGTAACCCTAAGATAGACAGGGTGGCCGTGGTGCCTCGTGCTCGTCACGGCGTCCGTCGTCGCTACCGCGACGACGTCCGCCTCGACTCGCGTAGCCCTAATTTAGACAGGGTGGCCGTGGTGCCTCGTGCTCGTCACGGCGTCCGTCGTCGCTACCGCGACGACGTCCGCCTCGACTCGCGTAACCCTAAGATAGACAGGGTGGCAGTGGTGTCACGTGCTATTCTCGGCGTCCGTCGTCGCTACCGCGACGACGTCCGCCTCGACTCGCGTAACCCTAAGATAGACAGGGTGGCAGTGGTGTCACGTGCTTGTCTCGGCGTCCGTCGTCACTACCGCGACGACGTCCGCCTCGACTCGCGTAACCCTAAGATAGACAGGGTGGCGGTGGTGTCACGTGCTTGTTTCGGCGTCCGTCGTCGCTACTGCGACGACGTCCGCCTCGACTCGCGTATCCCTAAGTTAGACAGGGTGGCGGTGGTGTCACGTGCTCGTCTCGGAGTCCGTCGTCGCTACCGCGACGACGTCCGCCTCGACTCGCGTAACCCTAAGTTAGACAGGGTGGCGGTGGTGTCACGTGCTCGTCTCGGCGTCCGTCGTCGCTACCGCGACGACGTCCGCCTCGACTCTCTTAACCCTAAGTTAGACAGGGGTGGCGGTGGTGTCACGTGCTCGTCTCGGCGTCCGTCGTCGCTACCGCGATGACGTCCGCCTCGACTCGCGTAGCCCTAAGTTAGACAGGGTGGCCGTGGTGTCACGTGCTCGTCTCAGCTTCCGTCGTTGCTACCGCGACGACGTTCGCCTCGACTCGCGTAACCCTAAGTTAGACAGGGTGGCAGTGGTGTCTCGTGCTCGTCTCAACGTCCGTCGTCGCTACCGCGATGACGTCCGCCTCGACTCACGTAACCCTAAGTTAGACAGGGTGGCAGTGGTGTCACGTGGTCGTCTCGGCGTCCGTCGTCGCTACCGCGACGACGTCCGCCTCGGCTCGCATAACCCTAAGTTAGCCAGGGTGGCAACGGTGTCACCCTAAGTTCGACAGGGTGGCGGTGGTGTCACGTGCTCGTCTCGGCGACCGTCGTCGCTACCGAGACGACGTCCGCCTCGACTCGCGTAACCCTAAGTTAGACAGGGTGGCGGTGGTGTCACATGCTCGTCTCAGCGTCCGTCGTCGCTACCGCGTCGACGTTCGCCTCGACTCACGTAACGCTAAGATAGACAGGGTGGCGGTGGTGTCACATGCTCGTCTCGGTGTCCGTCGTCGCTACCGCGACGACGTCCGCCTCGACTCGCGTGACCCTAAGACAGGGTGGCCGTGGTGCCACGTGCTTGTCTCGGCGTCCGTCGTCGCTACCGCGAAGACGTCCGCCTCGACTCGTGTAACCCTAAGTTAGACAGGGTGGCAGTGGGGTCACGTGCTCGTCTTGGCGTCCGTCGTCGCTACCGCGACGACGTCCGCCTCGACTCGCGTGACCCTAAGACAGGGTGGCAGTGGTGCCACGTGTTCATCTCGGCGTTCGTCGTCGCTACCGCGACGACGTCCGCCTCTACTTGTGTCACCCTAAGTTAGACAGGGTGGCAGTGGTGTCACGTGCTCGTCTCGGCGTCCTTCGTCGCTACCGCGACGACGTCTGCCTCGACTCGCGTAACCCTAAGATAGACAGGGTGGCAGTGGTGCCACGTGCTCGTCACGGCGTCCATCGTCGCTAGCGCAATGACGTCCGCCTCGACTCCCGTAGCCCTAAGTTAGACAGGGTGGCAGTGTTGTCACATGCTTGTTTCGGCGTCCGTCGTCGCTACTGCGAAGACGTCCGCCTCGACTCGCGTAACCCTAAGTTAGACAGGGTGGCTGTGGTGTCACGTGCTCGTCTTGGCGTCCGTCCTCGCTACCGCGACGACGTCCGCCTCGACTCGCGTCACCCTAAGTTAGACAGGGTGGCAGTGGTGTCACGTGCTCGTCTCGGCGTCCGTCGTTGCTACCGCGACGACGTCCGCCTCGACTCGCGTAACCCTAAGATAGACAGGGTGGCAGTGGTGCCACGTGCTCGTCACGGCGTCCGTCGTCGCTACCGCGACGACGTCCGCCTCGACTCGCGTAACCCTAAGTTAGACAGGGTGGCGGTGGTGTCACGTGCTCGTCTCAGCGTCCGTCGTCGCTACCGCGTCGACGTTCGCCTCGACTCACGTAACGCTAAGATAGACAGGGTGGCGGTGGTGTCACATGCTCGTCTCGGTGTCCGTCGTCGCTACCGCGACGACGTCCGCCTCGACTCGCGTAACCCTAAGATAGATAGGGTGGCCTTGGTGCCACGTGCTCGTCACGGCGTCCGTCGTCGCTACCGCGACGAAGTCCGCCTCGACTCGCGTAGCCCTAAGTTAGACAGGGTGGTAGTGGTGTCACGTGCTCGTCTCGGAGTCCGTCGTCGCTACCGCGACGACGTCCGCCTCGACTCGCGTAACCCTAAGATAGACAGGGTGGCAGTGGTGTCACGTGCTATTCTCGGCGTCCGTCGTCGCGGTAGCGACGACGGACGCCTCGACTCGCGTAACCCTAAGATAGACAGGGTGGCAGTGGTGTCACGTGCTTGTCTCGGCGTCCGTCGTCGCTACCGCGACGACGTCCGCCTCGACTCACGTAACCCTAAGATAGACAGGGTGGCGGTGGTGTCACGTGCTCGTCTCGGCATCAGTCGTCGCTACCGCGACGACGTCCGCCTCGACTCGCTTAAGCCTAAGTTAGACAGGGGTGGCTGTGGTGTCACGTGCTCGTCTTGGCGTCCGTCGTCGCTACCGCGACGACGTCCGCCTCAACTCGCGTGACCCTAAGACAGGGTGGCCGTGGTGCCACGTGCTTGTCTCGGCGTCCGTCGTCGCTACCGCGAAGACGTCCGCCTCGACTCGCGTAACCCTAAGTTAGACAGGGTGGCAGTGGGGTCACGTGCTCGTCTTGGCGTCCGTCATCGCTACCGCGACGACGTCCGCCTCGACTCGCGTAACCCTAAGATAGACAGGGTGGCAGTGGTGTCACGTGCTCGTCTCGGCGTCCGTCGTCGCTACCGCGACGACGTCCGCCTCGACTCACGTAAGCCTAAGATAGACAGGGTGGCAGTGTTGTCACGTGCTTGTCTCGGCATCCGTCGTCGCTACCGCGACGACGTCCGCCTCGACTCGCGTAATCGTAAGATAGACAGGGTGGCGGTGGTGTCACGTGCTCGTCTCGGCGTCCCTCGTCGCTACCGCGACGACGTCCGCCTCGACTCACTTAACCCTAAGTTAGAAAGAGTGGCAGTGGTGTCACGTGCTCGTCTCGGCGTCCGTCGTCGCTACCGCGACTACGTCAGCCTCGACTCGCGTAACCCTAAGATAGACAGGGTGGCAGTGGTGCCACGTGCTCGTCACGGCGTCCGTCTCGACTCACGTAAGCCTAAGATAGACAGGGTGGCAGTGTTGTCACATGCTTGTCTCGGCATCCGTCATCGCTACCGCGACTACGTCCGCCTCGACTCGCGTAATCGTAAGATAGACAGGGTGGCGGTGGTGTCACGTGCTCGTCTCGGCGTCCGTCGTCGCTACCGCGACGACGTCCGCCTCGACTCACTTAACCCTAAGTTAGAAAGAGTGGCAGTGGTGTCACGTGCTCGTCTCGGCGTCCATCGTCGCTACCGCGACTACGTCAGCCTCGACTTGCGTAGCCCTAAGTTAGACAGGGTGGCAGTGGTGTCACGTGCTTGTCTCGGCGTCCGTTGTTGCTACCGCGACGACGTCTGCCTCGACTCGCGTAACGCTAAGATAGATAGGGTGGCGGTGGTGTCACGTGCTCGTCTCGACGTCCGTCGTCGCTACCGCGACGATGTCTGCCTCGACTCGCGTAACGCTAAGATAGACAGGGTGGCGGTGGTGTCACGTGCTAGTCTCGGCGTCCGTCATCGCTACCGCGACGACGTCCGCCTCGACTCGTGTAACCCTAAGATAGACAGGGTGGCAGTGGTGTCACGTGCTCGTCTCGGCGTCCGTCGTCGCTACCGTGACGACGTCCACCTCGACTCGCGTAACCCTAAGAAAGACAGGGTGGCGGTGGTGTCCCGTGCTCGTCTCGGCGTCCGTCATCGCTACCGCGACGACGTCCGCCTCGACTCACGTAACCCTAAGATAGACAGGGTGGCGGTGGTGTCACGTGCTCGTCTCGGCATCAGTCGTCGCTACCGCGACGACGTCCGCCTCGACTCGCTTAAGCCTAAGTTAGACAGGGGTGGCTGTGGTGTCACGTGCTCGTCTTGGCGTCCGTCGTCGCTACCGCGACGACGTCCGCCTCAACTCGCGTGACCCTAAGACAGGGTGGCCGTGGTGCCACGTGCTTGTCTCGGCGTCCGTCGTCGCTACCGCGAAGACGTCCGCCTCGACTCGCGTAACCCTAAGTTAGACAGGGTGGCAGTGGGGTCACGTGCTCGTCTTGGCGTCCGTCGTCGCTACCGCGACGACGTCCGCCTCGACTCGCGTAACCCTAAGATAGACAGGGTGGCAGTGGTGTCACGTGCTCGTCTCGGCGTCCGTCGTCGCTACCGCGACGACGTCCGCCTCGACTCACGTAAGCCTAAGATAGACAGGGTGGCAGTGTTGTCACGTGCTTGTCTCGGCATCCGTCGTCGCTACCACGACGACGTCCGCCTCGACTCGCGTAATCGTAAGATAGACAGGGTGGCGGTGGTGTCACGTGCTCGTCTCGGCGTCCCTCGTCGCTACCGCGACGACGTCCGCCTCGACTCACTTAACCCTAAGTTAGAAAGAGTGGCAGTGGTGTCACGTGCTCGTCTCGGCGTCCGTCGTCGCTACAGCGACTACGTCAGCCTCGACTCGCGTAACCCTAAGATAGACAGGGTGGCAGTGGTGCCACGTGCTCGTCACGGCGTCCGTCTCGACTCACGTAAGCCTAAGATAGACAGGGTGGCAGTGTTGTCACATGCTTGTCTCGGCATCCGTCATCGCTACCGCGACTACGTCCGCCTCGACTCGCGTAATCGTAAGATAGACAGGGTGGCGGTGGTGTCACGTGCTCGTCTCGACGTCCGTCGTCGCTACCGCGACGACGTCCGCCTCGACTCACTTAACCCTAAGTTAGAAAGAGTGGCAGTGGTGTCACGTGCTCGTCTCGGCGTCCATCGTCGCTACCGCGACTACGTCAGCCTCGACTTGCGTAGCCCTAAGTTAGACAGGGTGGCAGTGGTGTCACGTGCTTGTCTCGGCGTCCGTTGTTGCTACCGCGACGACGTCTGCCTCGACTCGCGTAACGCTAAGATAGATAGGGTGGCGGTGGTGTCACGTGCTCGTCTCGACGTCCGTCGTCGCTACCGCGACGATGTCTGCCTCGACTCGCGTAACGCTAAGATAGACAGGGTGGCGGTGGTGTCACGTGCTAGTCTCGGCGTCCGTCATCGCTACCGCGACGACGTCCGCCTCGACTCGTGTAACCCTAAGATAGACAGGGTGGCAGTGGTGTCACGTGCTCGTCTCGGCGTCCGTCGTCGCTACCGTGACGACGTCCACCTCGACTCGCGTAACCCTAAGAAAGACAGGGTGGCGGTGGTGTCCCGTGCTCGTCTCGGCGTCCGTCATCGCTACCGCGACGACGTCCGCCTCGACTCGCTTAACACTAAGTTAGACAAGGGGGGCGGTGGTGTCACGTGCTCGTCTCGGCGTCCGTCGTCGCTACCGCAACGACGTCCGCCTCGACTCGCATTGCCTTAAGTTAGACAGGGTGCCGTGGTGTCACGTGCTCGTCTCAGCATCCGTCGTCGCTACCAGGATGACGTTCGCCTCGACTCGCGTAACCCTAAGTTAGACAGGGTGGCAGTGGTGTCACGTGCTCGTCTCGACGTCCGTCGTCACTACCGCGATGACGTCCGCCTCGACTCACGTAACCCTAAGTTAGACAGGGTGGCAGTGGTGTCACGTGCTCGTCTCGGCGTCCGTCGTCGCTACCGCGACGACGTCCGCCTCGACTAGCATAACCCTAAGTTAGCCAGGGTGGCAGTGGTGTCACCCTAAGTTAGACAGGGTGGCGGTGGTGTCACGTGCTCGTCTCGGCGACCATCATCGCTACCGGGACGACGTCCGCCTCGACTCGCGTAACCCTAAGTTAGACAGGGTGGCGGTGGTGTCACGTGCTCGTCTCGGCGTCCGTCGTCGCTACCGCGTCGACGTCCTCCTCGACTCGCGTAACGCTAAGATAGACAAGGTGGCGGTGGTGCCACATACTCAACTCGGCATCCGTCGTCGCTAACGCGACGACGTCCGCCTCGACTCGCGTAACCCTAAGATAGACAGGGTGGCCGTGGTGCCACGTGCTCGTCACAGCGTCCGTCGTCGCTACCGCGACGACGTCGGCCTCGACTCGCGTAGCCCTAAGTTAGACAGGGTGGTAGTGGTGTCACGTGCTCGTCTCGGAGTCCGTCGTCGCTACCGCGACGACGTCCGCCTCGACTCGCGTAACCCTAAGATAGACAGGGTGGCAGTGGTGTCACGTGCTCGTCTCGGCGTCCGTCGTCGCTACCGTGACGACGTCCGCCTCGACTCACGTAAGCCTAAGATAGACAGGGTGGCAGTGTTGTCACGTGCTTGTCTCGGCATCCGTCGTCGCTACCGCGACGACGTCCGCCTCGACTCGCGTAATCGTAAGATAGACAGGGTGGCGGTGGTGTCACGTGCTCGTCTCGGCGTCCGTCGTCGCTACCGCGACGACGTCCGCCTCGACTCACTTAACCCTAAGGTAGAAAGAGTGGCAGTGTTGTCACGTGCTCGTCTCGGCGTCCGTCGTCGCTACCGCGACTACGTCAGCCTCGACTCGCGTAACCCTAAGATAGACAGGGTGGCAGTGGTGCCACGTGCTCGTCACGGCGTCCGTCTCGACTCATGTAAGCCTAAGATAGACAGGGTGGCAGTGTTGTCACGTGCTTGTCTCGGCATCCGTCGTCGCTACCGCGACGACGTCCGCCTCGACTCGCGTAACCGTAAGATAGACAGGGTGGCGGTGGTGTCACGTGCTCATCTCGGCGTCCGTCGTCGCTACCGCGACGACGTCCGCCTCGACTCACTTAACCCTAAGTTAGAAAGAGTGGCAGTGGTGTCACGTGCTCGTCTCGGCGTCCGTCGTCGCTACAGCGACTACGTCAGCCTCGACTCGCGTAACCCTAAGTTAGACAGGGTGGCGGTGGTGTCACGTGCTCGTCTCGGCGTCCGTCGTCGCTACCGCGTCGACGTCCGCCTCGACTCGCGTAACGCTAAGATAGACAAGGTGGCGGTGGTGCCACGTACTCAACTCGGCGTCCGTCGTCGCTAACGCGACGACGTCCGCCTCGACTCGCGTAACCCTAAGATAGACAGGGTGGCCGTGGTGCCACGTGCTCGTCACAGCGTCCGTCGTCGCTACCGCGACGACGTCCGCCTCGACTCGCGTAGCCCTAAGTTAGACAGGGTGGCAGTGGTGTCACGTGCTCGTCTCGGAGTCCGTCGTCGCTACCGCAACGACGTCCGCCTCGACTCGCGTAACCCTAAGATAGACAGGGTGGCAGTGGTGTCACGTGCTCGTCTCGGAGTCCGTCGTCGCTACCGCGACGACGTCCGCCTCGACTCGCGTAACCCTAAGATAGACAGGGTGGCAGTGGTGTCACGTGCTCGTCTCGGCGTCCGTCGTCGCTACCGCGACGACGTCCGCCTCGACTCGTGTAACCCTAAGATAGACAGGGTGGCAGTGGTGTCACGTGCTCGTCTCGGCGTCCGTCGTCGCTACCGCGACGACGTCCACCTCGACTCGCGTAACCCTAAGAAAGACAGGGTGGCAGTGGTGCCACGTGCTCGTCACGGCGTCCGTCTCGACTCATGTAAGCCTAAGATAGACAGGGTGGCAGTGTTGTCACGTGCTTGTCTCGGCATCCGTCGTCGCTACCGCGACGACGTCCGCCTCGACTCACTTAACCCTAAGTTAGAAAGAGTGGCAGTGGTGTCACGTGCTCGTCTCGGCGTCCGCCTCGACTCGCGTAATCGTAAGATAGACAGGGTGGCGGTGGTGTCACGTGCTCATCTCGGCGTCCGTCGTCGCTACCGCGACGACGTCCGCCTCGACTCACTTAACCCTAAGTTAGAAAGAGTGGCAGTGGTGTCACGTGCTCGTCTCGGCGTCCGTCGTCGCTACAGCGACTACGTCAGCCTCGACTTGCGTAGCCCTAAGTTAGACAGGGTGGCAGTGGTGTCACGTGCTTGTTTCGGCGTCTGTCGTCGCTACCGCGACGACGTCCGCCTCGACTCGCGTAACCCTAAGAAAGGGTGGCAGTGGTGTCACGTGCTTGTCTCGGCGTCCGTCGTTGCTACCGCGACGACGTCTGCCTCGACTCGCGTAACGCTAAGATAGATAGGGTGGCGGTGGTGTCACGTGCTCGTCTCTACGTCCGTCGTCGCTACCGCGACGATGTCTGCCTCGACTCGCGTAACGCTAAGATAGACAGGGTGGCGGTGGTGTCACGTCCTAGTCTCGGCGTCCGTCATCGCTACCGCGACGACGTCCGCCTCGACTCGTGTATCCCTAAGATAGACAGGGTGGCAGTGGTGTCACGTGCTCGTCTCGGCGTCCGTCGTCGCTACCGCGACGACGTCCACCTCGACTCGCGTAACCCTAAGAAAGACAGGGTGGCGGTGGTGTCCCGTGCTCGTCTCGGCGTCCGTCGTCGCTACCGCGACGACGTCCGCCTCGACTCGCTTAACCCTAAGTTAGACAAGGGTGGCGGTGGTGTCACGTGCTCGTCTCGGCGTCCGTCGTCGCTACCGCGACGACGTCCGCCTCGACTCGCGTTGCCTTAAGTTAGACAGGGTGCCGTGGTGTCACGTGCTCGTCTCAGCATCCGTCGTCGCTACCAGGACGACGTTCGCCTCGACTCGCGTAACCCTAAGTTAGACAGGGTGGCAGTGGTGTCACGTGCTCGTCTCGACGTCCGTCGTCACTACCGCGATGACGTCCGCCTCGACTCACGTAACCCTAAGTTAGACAGGGTGGCAGTGGTGTCACGTGCTCGTCTCGGCGTCCGTCGTCGTTACCGCGATGACGTCCGCCTCAACTAGCATAACCCTAAGTTAGCCAGGGTGGCAGTGGTGTCACCCTAAGTTAGACAGGGTGGCGGTGGTGTCACGTGCTCGTCTCGGCGACCATCATCGCTACCGGGACGACGTCCGCCTCGACTCGCGTAACCCTAAGTTAGACAGGGTGGCGGTGGTGTCACGTGCTCGTCTCGGCGTCCGTCGTCGCTACCGCGTCGACGTCCGCCTCGACTCGCGTAACGCTAAGATAGACAAGGTGGCGGTGGTGCCACGTACTCAACTCGGCGTCCGTCGTCGCTAACGCGACGACGTCTGCCTCGACTCGCGTAACCCTAAGATAGACAGGGTGGCCGTGGTGCCACGTGCTAGTCACAGCGTCCGTCGTCGCTACCGCGACGACGTCCGCCTCGACTCGCGTAGCCCTAAGTTAGACAGGGTGGCAGTGGTGTCACGTGCTCGTCTCGGAGTCCGTCGTCGCTACCGCGACGACGTCCGCCTCGACTCGCGTAGCCCTAAGTTAGACAGGGTGGCAGTGGTGTCACGTGCTCGTCTCGGCGTCCGTAGTCGCTACCGCGACGACGTCCGCCTCGACTCACGTAAGCCTAAGATAGACAGGGTGGCAGTGTTGTCACGTGCTTGTCTCGGCATCCGTCGTCGCTACAGCGACGACGTCCGCCTCGACTCGCGTAATCGTAAGATAGACAGGGTGGCGGTGGTGTCACGTGCTCGTCTCGGCGTCCGTCGTCGCTACCGCGACGACGTCCGCCTCGACTCACTTAACCCTAAGTTAGAAAGAGTGGCAGTGTTGTCACGTGCTCGTCTCGGCGTCCGTCGTCGCTACCGCGACTACGTCAGCCTCGACTCGCGTAACCCTAAGATAGACAGGGTGGCAGTGGTGCCACGTGCTCGTCACGGCGTCCGTCTCGACTCATGTAAGTCTAAGATAGACAGGGTGGCAGTGTTGTCACGTGCTTGTCTCGGCATCCGTCGTCGCTACCGCGACGACGTCCGCCTCGACTCGCGTAATCGTAAGATAGACAGGGTGGCGGTGGTGTCACGTGCACATCTCGGCGTCCGTCGTCGCTACCGCGACGACGTCCGCCTCGACTCACTTAACCCTAAGTTAGAAAGAGTGGCAGTGGTGTCACGTGCTCGTCTCGGCGTCCGTCGTCGCTACAGCGATTACGTCAGCCTCGACTTGCGTAGCCTAAGTTAGACAGGGTGGCAGTGGTGTCACGTGCTTGTTTCGGCGTCTGTCGTCGCTACCGCGACGACGTCCGCCTCGACTCGCGTAACCCTAAGAAAGGGTGGCAGTGGTGTCACATGCTTGTCTCGGCGTCCGTCGTTGCTACCGCGACGACGTCTGCCTCGACTCGCGTAACGCTAAGATAGATAGGGTGGCGGTGGTGTCACGTGCTCGTCTCTACGTCCGTCGTCGCTACCGCGACGATGTCTGCCTCGACTCGCGTAGCGCTAAGATAGATAGGGTGGCGGTGGTGTCACGTGCTAGTCTCGGCGTCCGTCATCGCTACCGCGACGACGTCCGCCTCGACTCGTGTAACCCTAAGATAGACAGGGTGGCAGTGGTGTCACGTGCTCGTCTCGGCGTCCGTCGTCGCTACCGCGACGACGTCCACCTCGACTCGCGTAACCCTAAGAAAGACAGGGTGGCGGTGGTGTCCCGTGCTCGTCTCGGCGTCCGTCGTCGCTACCGCGACGACGTCCGCCTCGACTCGCTTAACCCTAAGTTAGACAAGGGTGGCGGTGGTGTCACGTGCTCGTCTCGGCGTCCGTCGTCGCTACCGCGACGACGTCTGCCTCGACTCGCGTAGCCTTAAGTTAGACAGGGTGCCGTGGTGTCACGTGCTCATCTCAGCATCCGTCGTCGCTACCACGACGACGTTCGCCTCGACTCGCGTAACCCTAAGTTAGACAGGGTGGCAGTGGTGTCATGTGCTCGTCTCGACGTCCGTTGTCACTACCGCGATGACGTCCGCCTCGACTCACATAACCCTAAGTTAGACAGGGTGGCAGTGGTGTCATGTGCTCGTCTCGGCGTCCGTCGTCGCTACCGCGACGACGTCCGCCTCGACTCGCATAACCCTAAGTTAGCCAGGGTGGCAGTGGTGTCACCCTAAGTTAGACAGGGTGGCGGTGGTGTCACGTGCTCGTCTCGGCGACCGTCATCGCTACCGGGACGACGTCCGCCTCGACTCGCGTAACCCTAAGTTAGACAGGGTGGCGGTGGTGTCACGTGCTCGTCTCGGCGTCCGTCGTCGCTACCGCGTCGACGTCCGCCTCGACTCGCGTAACGCTAAGATAGAGAGGGTGGCGGTGGTGTCACGTGCTCGTCTCGGCATCAGTCGTCGCTACCGCGACGATGTCCGCCTCGACTCGCGTAACGCTAAGATAGACAAGGTGGCGGTGGTGCCACGTACTCAACTCGGCGTCCGTCGTCGCTACCGCGACGACGTCCGCCTCGACTCGCGTAACCCTAAGATAGACAGGGTGGCCGTGGTGCCACGTGCTCGTCACGGTGTCCGTCGTCGCTACCGCGACGACGTCCGCCTTGACTCGCGTAGCCCTAAGTTAGACAGGGTGGCAGTGGTGTCACGTGCTCGTCTCGGAGTCCGTCGTCGCTACCGCGACGACGTCCGCCTCAACTCGCGTAACCCTTAGATAGAGAGGGTGGCAGTGGTGTCACGTGCTCGTCTCGGCATCCGTCGTCGCTACCGCGATGACGTCCGCCTCGACTCGCGTAAGCCTAAGATAGACAGGGTGGCAGTGGTGTCACGTGCTTGTCTCGGCATCCGTCGTCGCTACCGCGACGACGTCCGCTTTGACTCGCGTAATCCTAAGAAAGACAGGGTGGCGGTGGTGTCGCGTGCTCGTCTCGGCGTCCGTCGTCGCTACCGCGACGACGTCCGCCTCGACTCACTTAACCCTAAGTTAGACAGAGTGGCAGTGGTGTCACTTGCTCGTCTTGGCGTCCGTCGTCGCTACCGCGGCGATGTCCGCCTCGACTCGCGTAACCCTAAGATAGACAGGGTGGCAGTGGTGCCACGTGCTCGTCACGGCGTCCGTCGTCGCTACTGCGATGACGTCCGCCTCGACTCGCGTAGCCCTAAGTTAGACAGGGTGGCAGTGGTGTCACATGCTTGTTTCGGCGTCCGTCATCGCTACCGCGAAGACGTCCGCCTCGACTCGCGTAACCCTAAGTTAGACAGGGTGGCAGTGGTGTCACGTGCTCGTCTCGGCGTCCGTCGTCACTACCGCGACAATGTCCGCCTCGACTCACGTAACCCTAATTTAGACAGGGTGGCGGCGGTGTCACGTGCTCGTCTCGGCGACCGTCGTCGCTTCCGCGATGACGTCGGCCTCGACTCGCGTAACCATAAGTTAGACAGGGTGGCGGTGGTGTCACGTGCTCGTCTCGGCGACAGTCGTCGCTACCGCGACGACGTCTGCCTCGACTCGCGTAACGCTAAGATAGATAGGGTGGCGGTGGTGTCACGTGCTCGTCTCGACGTCCGTCGTCGCTACCGCGACGATGTCTGCCTCGACTCGCGAAACGCTAAGATAGACAGGGTGGCGGTGGTGTCACGTGCTCGTCTCGGCGTCCGTCGTCGTTACCGCGACGACGTCCGCCTCGACTCGTGTAACCCTAAGATAGACAGGGTGGCAGTGGTGTCACGTGCTCGTCTCGGCGTCCGTCGTCGCTACCGCGACGACGTCCGCCTCGACTCGCATAACCCTAAGATAGACAGGGTGGCGGTGGTGTCCCGTGATCGTCTCGGCGTCCGTCGTCGCTACCGCGACGACGTCCGCCTCGACTCGCTTAACCCTAAGTTAGACAAGGGTGGCGGTGGTGTCACGTGCTCGTCTCGGCGTCCGTCGTCGCTACCGCGACGACGTCCGCCTCGACTCGCGTAGCCCTAAGTTAGACAGGGTGCCCGTGGTGTCACGTGCTCGTCTTAGCGTCCGTCGTCGCTACCACGACGACGTTCGCCTCGACTCGCGTAACCCTAAGTTAGACAGGGTGGCAGTGGTGTCACGTGCTCATCTCGACGTCCGTCGTCGCTACCGCGATGACGTCCGCCTCGACTCACGTAACCCTAAGTTAGACAGGGTGGCAGTGGTGTCACGTGCTCGTCTCGGCGTCCGTCGTCGCTACCGCGACGACGTCCGCCTCGACTCGCATAACTCTAAGTTAGCCAGGGTGGCAGTGGTGTCACCCTAAGTTAGACAGGGTGGCAGTGGTGTCACGTGCTCTTCTCGGCGACCGTCGTCGCTACCGGGACGACGTCCGCCTCGACTCACGTAACCCTAAGTTAGACAGGGTGGCGGTGGTGTCACGTGCTCGTCTCGGCGTCCGTCGTCGCTACCGCGTCGACGTCCGCCTCGACTCGCGTAACGCTAAGATAGACAAGGTGGCGGTGGTGCCACGTACTCAACTCGGCGTCCGTCGTCGCTAACGCGACGACGTCTGCCTCGACTCGCGTAACCCTAAGATAGACAGGGTGGCCGTGGTGCCACGTGCTAGTCACAGCGTCCGTCGTCGCTACCGCGACGACGTCCCCCTCGACTCGCGTAGCCCTAAGTTAGACAGGGTGGCAGTGGTGTCACGTGCTCGTCTCGGAGTCCGTCGTCGCTACCGCGACGACGTCCGCCTCGACTCGCGTAGCCCTAAGTTAGACAGGGTGGCAGTGGTGTCACGTGCTCGTCTCGGCGTCCGTAGTCGCTACCGCGACGACGTCCGCCTCGACTCACGTAAGCCTAAGATAGACAGGGTGGCAGTGTTGTCACGTGCTTGTCTCGGCATCCGTCGTCGCTACAGCGACGACGTCCGCCTCGACTCGCGTAATCGTAAGATAGACAGGGTGGCGGTGGTGTCACGTGCTCGTCTCGGCGTCCGTCGTCGCTACCGCGACGACGTCCGCCTCGACTCACTTAACCCTAAGTTAGAAAGAGTGGCAGTGTTGTCACGTGCTCGTCTCGGCGTCCGTCGTCGCTACCGCGACTACGTCAGCCTCGACTCGCGTAACCCTAAGATAGACAGGGTGGCAGTGGTGCCACGTGCTCGTCACGGCGTCCGTCTCGACTCATGTAAGTCTAAGATAGACAGGGTGGCAGTGTTGTCACGTGCTTGTCTCGGCATCCGTCGTCGCTACCGCGACGACGTCCGCCTCGACTCGCGTAATCGTAAGATAGACAGGGTGGCGGTGGTGTCACGTGCTCATCTCGGCGTCCGTCGTCGCTACCGCGACGACGTCCGCCTCGACTCACTTAACCCTAAGTTAGAAAGAGTGGCAGTGGTGTCACGTGCTCGTCTCGGCGTCCGTCGTCGCTACAGCGATTACGTCAGCCTCGACTTGCGTAGCCTAAGTTAGACAGGGTGGCAGTGGTGTCACGTGCTTGTTTCGGCGTCTGTCGTCGCTACCGCGACGACGTCCGCCTCGACTCGCGTAACCCTAAGAAAGGGTGGCAGTGGTGTCACGTGCTTGTCTCGGCGTCCGTCGTTGCTACCGCGACGACGTCTGCCTCGACTCGCGTAACGCTAAGATAGATAGGGTGGCGGTGGTGTCACGTGCTCGTCTCTACGTCCGTCGTCGCTACCGCGACGATGTCTGCCTCGACTCGCGTAGCGCTAAGATAGATAGGGTGGCGGTGGTGTCACGTGCTAGTCTCGGCGTCCGTCATCGCTACCGCGACGACGTCCGCCTCGACTCGTGTAACCCTAAGATAGACAAGGTGGCAGTGGTGTCACGTGCTCGTCTCGGCGTCCGTCGTCGCTACCGCGACGACGTCCACCTCGACTCGCGTAACCCTAAGAAAGACAGGGTGGCGGTGGTGTCCCGTGCTCGTCTCGGCGTCCGTCGTCGCTACCGCGACGACGTCCGCCTCGACTCGCTTAACCCTAAGTTAGACAAGGGTGGCGGTGGTGTCACGTGCTCGTCTCGGCGTCCGTCGTCGCTACCGCGACGACGTCTGCCTCGACTCGCGTAGCCTTAAGTTAGACAGGGTGCCGTGGTGTCACGTGCTCATCTCAGCATCCGTCGTCGCTACCACGACGACGTTCGCCTCGACTCGCGTAACCCTAAGTTAGACAGGGTGGCAGTGGTGTCATGTGCTCGTCTCGACGTCCGTTGTCACTACCGCGATGACGTCCGCCTCGACTCACATCACCCTAAGTTAGACAGGGTGGCAGTGGTGTCATGTGCTCGTCTCGGCGTCCGTCGTCGCTACCGCGACGACGTCCGCCTCGACTCGCATAACCCTAAGTTAGCCAGGGTGGCAGTGGTGTCACCCTAAGTTAGACAGGGTGGCGGTGGTGTCACGTGCTCGTCTCGGCGACCGTCATCGCTACCGGGACGACATCCGCCTCGACTCGCGTAACCCTAAGTTAGACAGGGTGGCGGTGGTGTCACGTGCTCGTCTCGGCGTCCGTCGTCGCTACCGCGTCGACGTCCGCCTCGACTCGCGTAACGCTAAGATAGAGAGGGTGGCGGTGGTGTCACGTGCTCGTCTCGGCATCAGTCGTCGCTACCGCGACGACGTCCGCCTCGACTCGCGTAACGCTAAGATAGACAAGGTGGCGGTGGTGCCACGTACTCAACTCGGCGTCCGTCGTCACTACCGCGACGACGTCCGCCTCGACTCGCGTAACCCTAAGATAGACAGGGTGGCCGTGGTGCCACGTGCTCGTCACGGTGTCCGTCGTCGCTACCGCGACGACGTCCGCCTTGACTCGCGTAGCCCTAAGTTAGACAGGGTGGCAGTGGTGTCACGTGCTCGTCTCGGAGTCCGTCGTCGCTACCGCGACGACGTCCGCCTCAACTCGCGTAACCCTTAGATAGAGAGGGTGGCAGTGGTGTCACGTGCTCGTCTCGGCATCCGTCGTCGCTACCGCGATGACGTCCGCCTCGACTCGCGTAAGCCTAAGATAGACAGGGTGGCAGTGGTGTCACGTGCTTGTCTCGGCATCCGTCGTCGCTACCGCGACGACGTCCGCTTCGACTCGCGTAATCCTAAGAAAGACAGGGTGGCGGTGGTGTCGCGTGCTCGTCTCGGCGTCCGTCGTCGCTACCGCGACGACGTCCGCCTCGACTCACTTAACCCTAAGTTAGACAGAGTGGCAGTGGTGTCACTTGCTCGTCTTGGCGTCCGTCGTCGCTACCGCGGCGATGTCCGCCTCGACTCGCGTAACCCTAAGATAGACAGGGTGGCAGTGGTGCCACGTGCTCGTCACGGCGTCCGTCGTCGCTACTGCGATGACGTCCGCCTCGACTCGCGTAGCCCTAAGTTAGACAGGGTGGCAGTGGTGTCACATGCTTGTTTCGGCGTCCGTCATCGCTACCGCGAAGACGTCCGCCTCGACTCGCGTAACCCTAAGTTAGACAGGGTGGCAGTGGTGTCACGTGCTCGTCTCGGCGTCCGTCGTCACTACCGCGACAATGTCCGCCTCGACTCACGTAACCCTAATTTAGACAGGGTGGCGGCGGTGTCACGTGCTCGTCTCGGCGACCGTCGTCGCTTCCACGATGACGTCGGCCTCGACTCGCGTAACCATAAGTTAGACAGGGTGGCGGTGGTGTCACGTGCTCGTCTCGGCGACAGTCGTCGCTACCGCGACGACGTCTGCCTCGACTCGCGTAACGCTAAGATAGATAGGGTGGCGGTGGTGTCACGTGCTCGTCTCGACGTCCGTCGTCGCTACCGCGACGATGTCTGCCTCGACTCGCGAAACGCTAAGATAGACAGGGTGGCGGTGGTGTCACGTGCTCGTGTCGGCGTCCGTCGTCGTTACCGCGACGACGTCCGCCTCGACTCGTGTAACCCTAAGATAGACAGGGTGGCAGTGGTGTCACGTGCTCGTCTCGGCGTCCGTCGTCGCTACCGCGACGACGTCCGCCTCGACTCGCATAACCCTAAGATAGACAGGGTGGCGGTGGTGTCCCGTGATCGTCTCGGCGTCCGTCGTCGCTACCGCGACGACGTCCGCCTCGACTCGCTTAACCCTAAGTTAGACAAGGGTGGCGGTGGTGTCACGTGCTCGTCTCGGCGTCCGTCGTCGCTACCGCGACGACGTCCGCCTCGACTCGCGTAGCCCTAAGTTAGACAGGGTGCCCGTGGTGTCACGTGCTCGTCTTAGCGTCCGTCGTCGCTACCACGACGACGTTCGCCTCGACTCGCGTAACCCTAAGTTAGACAGGGTGGCAGTGGTGTCACGTGCTCATCTCGACGTCCGTCGTCGCTACCGCGATGACGTCCGCCTCGACTCACGTAACCCTAAGTTAGACAGGGTGGCAGTGGTGTCACGTGCTCGTCTCGGCGTCCGTCGTCGCTACCGCGACGACGTCCGCCTCGACTCGCATAACTCTAAGTTAGCCAGGGTGGCAGTGGTGTCACCCTAAGTTAGACAGGGTGGCAGTGGTGTCACGTGCTCTTCTCGGCGACCGTCGTCGCTACCGGGACGACGTCCGCCTCGACTCACGTAACCCTAAGTTAGACAGGGTGGCGGTGGTGTCACGTGCTCGTCTCGGCGTCCGTCGTCGCTACCGCGACTACGTCCGCCTCGACTCGCGTAACCCTAAGATAGACAGGGTGGCAGTGGTGCCACGTGCTCGTCACGGCGTCCGTCGTCGCTACCGCGATGACGTCCGCCTCGACTCGCGTAGCCCTAAGTTAGACAGGGTGGCAGTGGTGTCACGTGCTTGTTTCGGCGTCCGTCGTCGCTACCGCGACGACGTCCGCCTCGACTCGCGTAAGCATAAGTTAGACAGGGTGGCGGTGGTGTCACGTGCTCGTCTCGGCGATAGTCGTCGCTACCGCGACGACGTCTGCCTCGACTCGTGTAACGCAAAGATAGATAGGGTGGCGGTGGTGTCACGTGCTCGTCTCGACGTCCGTCGTTGCTACCGCGACGATGTCTGCCTCGACTCGCGTAACGCTAAGATAGACAGGGTGGCGGTGGTGTCACGTGCTCGTCTCGGCGTCCGTCGTCGCTACCGCGACGACGTCCACCTCGACTCGTGTAACCCTAAGATATACAGGGTGGCAGTGGTGTCACGTGCTCGTCTCGGCGTCCGTCGTCGCTACCGCGACGACGTCCGCCTCGACTCGCGTAACCCTAAGATAGACAGGGTGGCGGTGGTGTCCCGTGCTCGTCTCGGCGTCCGTCGTCGCTACCGCGACGACGTCCGCTTCGACTCGCTTAACCCTAAGTTAGACAAGGGTGGCGGTGGTGTCACGTGCTCGTCTCGGCGTCCGTCGTCGCTACCGGGACGACGTCCGCCTCGACTCGCGTAGCCCTAAGTTAGACAAGGGTGGCGGTGGTGTCACGTGCTCGTCTCGGCGTCCGTCATCGCTACCGCGAAGACGTCCGCCTCGACTCGCGTAACCCTAAGTTAGACAGGGTGGCAGTGGTGTCACGTGCTCGTCTCGGCGTCCGTCGTCGCTACCGCGACGATGTCCGCCTCGACTCGCGTGACCCTAAGACAGGGTGGCAGTGGTGCCACGTGCTCATCTCGGCGTTCGTCGTCGCTACCGCGATGACGTCCGCCTCGACTCGCGTAACCCTAAGATAGACAGGGTGCCAGTGGTGCCACGTGCTCGTCTCGGCGTGCGTCGTCGCTACCACGACGACGTCCGCCTCGACTCGCGTAACGCTAAGATAGACAGGGTGGCGGTGGTGTCACGTGCTCGTCTCGGCGTCCGTCTTCTCTACCGTGACGACGTCCGCCTCGACTCGCGTAACGCTAAGATAGACAGGGTGGCCGTGGTGTCACGTGCTCGTCTCGGCGTCAGTCGTCGCTACCGCGACGACGTCCGCCTTGACTCGCGTAACCCTAAGATAGACAGGGTGGCGGTGGTGTCACGTGCTCGTCTCAGCGTCCGTCGTCGCTACCGCGACGACGTCCGCCTCGACTCGCGTCACCCTAAGTTAGACAGGTTGGCAGTGGTGTGACGTGCTCATCTCGGCGTTCGTCGTCGCTACCGTGACGACGTCCACCTCGACTCGCGTAACCCTAAGATAGACAGGATGGCGGTGGTGCCACGTGCTCGTCATGGCGTCCGTCGTCGCTACCGCGATGACGTCCGCCTCGACTCGCGTAAGCCTAAGATAGACAGGGTGGCAGTGGTGTCACGTGCTTGTCTCGGCATCCGTCGTCGCTACCGCGACGACGTCCGCTTCGACTCGCGTAATCCTAAGAAAGACAGGGTGGCGGTGGTGTCACGTGCTCGTCTCGGCGTCCGTCGTCGCTACCGCGACGACGTCCGCCTCGACTCACTTAACCCTAAGTTAGACAGAGTGGCAGTGGTGTCACTTGCTCGTCTTGGCGTCCGTCGTCGCTACCGCGGCGATGTCCGCCTCGACTCGCGTAACCCTAAGATAGACAGGGTGGCAGTGGTGCCACGTGCTCGTCACGGCGTCCGTCGTCGCTACTGCGATGACGTCCGCCTCGACTCGCGTAGCCCTAAGTTAGACAGGGTGGCAGTGGTGTCACATGCTTGTTTCGGCGTCCGTCATCGCTACCGCGAAGACGTCCGCCTCGACTCGCGTAACCCTAAGTTAGACAGGGTGGCAGTGGTGTCACGTGCTCGTCTCGGCGTCCGTCGTCACTACCGCGACAATGTCCGCCTCGACTCACGTAACCCTAATTTAGACAGGGTGGCGGCGGTGTCACGTGCTCGTCTCGGCGACCGTCGTCGCTTCCGCGATGACGTCGGCCTCGACTCGCGTAACCATAAGTTAGACAGGGTGGCGGTGGTGTCACGTGCTCGTCTCGGCGACAGTCGTCGCTACCGCGACGACGTCTGCCTCGACTCGCGTAACGCTAAGATAGATAGGGTGGCGGTGGTGTCACGTGCTCGTCTCGACGTCCGTCGTCGCTACCGCGACGATGTCTGCCTCGACTCGCGAAACGCTAAGATAGACAGGGTGGCGGTGGTGTCACGTGCTCGTCTCGGCGTCCGTCGTCGTTACCGCGACGACGTCCGCCTCGACTCGTGTAACCCTAAGATAGACAGGGTGGCAGTGGTGTCACGTGCTCGTCTCGGCGTCCGTCGTCGCTACCGCGACGACGTCCGCCTCGACTCGCATAACCCTAAGATAGACAGGGTGGCGGTGGTGTCCCGTGATCGTCTCGGCGTCCGTCGTCGCTACCGCGACGACGTCCGCCTCGACTCGCTTAACCCTAAGTTAGACAAGGGTGGCGGTGGTGTCACGTGCTCGTCTCGGCGTCCGTCGTCGCTACCGCGACGACGTCCGCCTCGACTCGCGTAGCCCTAAGTTAGACAGGGTGCCCGTGGTGTCACGTGCTCGTCTTAGCGTCCGTCGTCGCTACCACGACGACGTTCGCCTCGACTCGCGTAACCCTAAGTTAGACAGGGTGGCAGTGGTGTCACGTGCTCATCTCGACGTCCGTCGTCGCTACCGCGATGACGTCCGCCTCGACTCACGTAACCCTAAGTTAGACAGGGTGGCAGTGGTGTCACGTGCTCGTCTCGGCGTCCGTCGTCGCTACCGCGACGACGTCCGCCTCGACTCGCATAACTCTAAGTTAGCCAGGGTGGCAGTGGTGTCACCCTAAGTTAGACAGGGTGGCAGTGGTGTCACGTGCTCTTCTCGGCGACCGTCGTCGCTACCGGGACGACGTCCGCCTCGACTCGCGTAGCCCTAAGTTAGACAGGGTGGCAGTGGTGTCACATGCTTGTTTCGGCGTCCGTCGTCGCTACCGCGACGACGTCCGCCTCGACTCGCGTAAGCATAAGTTAGACAGGGTGGCGGTGGTGTCACGTGCTCGTCTCGGCGATAGTCGTCGCTACCGCGACGACGTCTGCCTCGACTCGTGTAACGCAAAGATAGATAGGGTGGCGGTGGTGTCACGTGCTCGTCTCGACGTCCGTCGTTGCTACCGCGACGATGTCTGCCTCGACTCGCGTAACGCTAAGATAGACAGGGTGGCGGTGGTGTCACGTGCTCGTCTCGGCGTCCGTCGTCGCTACCGCGACGACGTCCACCTCGACTCGTGTAACCCTAAGATATACAGGGTGGCAGTGGTGTCACGTGCTCGTCTCGGCGTCCGTCGTCGCTACCGCGACGACGTCCGCCTCGACTCGCGTAACCCTAAGATAGACAGGGTGGCGGTGGTGTCCCGTGCTCGTCTCGGCGTCCGTCGTCGCTACCGCGACGACGTCCGCCTCGACTCGCTTAACCCTAAGTTAGACAAGGGTGGCGGTGGTGTCACGTGCTCGTCTCGGCGTCCGTCGTCGCTACCGGGACGACGTCCGCCTCGACTCGCGTAGCCCTAAGTTAGACAAGGGTGGCGGTGGTGTCACGTGCTCGTCTCGGCGTCCGTCATCGCTACCGCGAAGACGTCCGCCTCGACTCGCGTAACCCTAAGTTAGACAGGGTGGCAGTGGTGTCACGTGCTCGTCTCGGCGTCCGTCGTCGCTACCGCGACGATGTCCGCCTCGACTCGCGTGACCCTAAGACAGGGTGGCAGTGGTGCCACGTGCTCATCTCGGCGTTCGTCGTCGCTACCGCGATGACGTCCGCCTCGACTCGCGTAACCCTAAGATAGACAGGGTGCCAGTGGTGCCACGTGCTCGTCTCGGCGTGCGTCGTCGCTACCGCGACGACGTCCGCCTCGACTCGCGTAACGCTAAGATAGACAGGGTGGCGGTGGTGTCACGTGCTCGTCTCGGCGTCCGTCTTCTCTACCGCGACGACGTCCGCCTCGACTCGCGTAACGCTAAGATAGACAGGGTGGCGGTGGTGTCACGTGCTCGTCTCGGCGTCAGTCGTCGCTACCGCGACGACGTCCGCCTTGACTCGCGTAACCCTAAGATAGACAGGGTGGCGGTGGTGTCACGTGCTCGTCTCAGCGTCCGTCGTCGCTACCGCGACGACGTCCGCCTCGACTCGCGTCACCCTAAGTTAGACAGGTTGGCAGTGGTGTGACGTGCTCATCTCGGCGTTCGTCGTCGCTACCGTGACGACGTCCACCTCGACTCGCGTAACCCTAAGATAGACAGGGTGGCGGTGGTGCCACGTGCTCGTCATGGCGTCCGTCGTCGCTACCGCGATGACGTCCGCCTCGACTCGCGTAAGCCTAAGATAGACAGGGTGGCAGTGGTGTCACGTGCTTGTCTCGGCATCCGTCGTCGCTACCGCGACGACGTCCGCTTCGACTCGCGTAATCCTAAGAAAGACAGGGTGGCGGTGGTGTCACGTGCTCGTCTCGGGGTCCGTCGTCGCTACCGCGACGACGTCCGCCTCGACTCACTTAACCCTAAGTTAGACAGAGTGGCAGTGGTGTCACTTGCTCGTCTTGGCGTCCGTCGTCGCTACCGCGGCGATGTCCGCCTCGACTCGCGTAACCCTAAGATAGACAGGGTGGCAGTGGTGCCACGTGCTCGTCACGGCGTCCGTCGTCGCTACTGCGATGACGTCCGCCTCGACTCGCGTAGCCCTAAGTTAGACAGGGTGGCAGTGGTGTCACATGGTTGTTTCGGCGTCCGTCATCGCTACCGCGAAGACGTCCGCCTCGACTCGCGTAACCCTAAGTTAGACAGGGTGGCAGTGGTGTCACGTGCTCGTCTCGGCGTCCGTCGTCACTACCGCGACAATGTCCGCCTCGACTCACGTAACCCTAATTTAGACAGGGTGGCGGCGGTGTCACGTGCTCGTCTCGGCGACCGTCGTCGCTTCCGCGATGACGTCGGCCTCGACTCGCGTAACCATAAGTTAGACAGGGTGGCGGTGGTGTCACGTGCTCGTCTCGGCGATAGTCGTCGCTACCGCGACGACGTCTGCCTCGACTCGCATAACGCTAAGATAGATAGGGTGGCGGTGGTGTCACGTGCTCGTCTCGACGTCCGTCGTCGCTACCGCGACGATGTCTGCCTCGACTCGCGAAACGCTAAGATAGACAGGGTGGCGGTGGTGTCACGTGCTCGTCTCGGTGTCCGTCGTCGTTACCGCGACGACGTCCGCCTCGACTCGTGTAACCCTAAGATAGACAGGGTGGCAGTGGTGTCACGTGCTCGTCTCGGCGTCCGTCGTCGCTACCGCGACGACGTCCGCCTCGACTCGCATAACCCTAAGATAGACAGGGTGGCGGTGGTGTCCCGTGATCGTCTCGGCGTCCGTCGTCGCTACCGCGACGACGTCCGCCTCGACTCGCTTAACCCTAAGTTAGACAAGGGTGGCGGTGGTGTCACGTGCTCGTCTCGGCGTCCGTCGTCGCTACCGCGACGACGTCCGCCTCGACTCGCGTAGCCCTAAGTTAGACAGGGTGCCCGTGGTGTCACGTGCTCGTCTTAGCGTCCGTCGTCGCTACCACGACGACGTTCGCCTCGACTCGCGTAACCCTAAGTTAGACAGGGTGGCAGTGGTGTCACGTGCTCATCTCGACGTCCGTCGTCGCTACCGCGATGACGTCCGCCTCGACTCACGTAACCCTAAGTTAGACAGGGTGGCAGTGGTGTCACGTGCTCGTCTCGGCGTCCGTCGTCGCTACCGCGACGACGTCCGCCTCGACTCGCATAACTCTAAGTTAGCCAGGGTGGCAGTGGTCTCACCCTAAGTTAGACAGGGTGGCAGTGGTGTCACGTGCTCTTCTCGGCGACCGTCGTCGCTACCGGGACGACGTCCGCCTCGACTCACGTAACCCTAAGTTAGACAGGGTGGCGGTGGTGTCACGTGCTCGTCTCGGCGTCCGTCGTCGCTACCGCGTCGACGTCCGCCTCGACTCGCGTAGCGCTAAGATAGACAGGGTGGCGGTGGTGTCACGTGCTCGTCTCGGCATCCGTCGTCGCTACCGCGACGACGTCCGCCTCGACTCGCGTAACGCTAAGATAGACAAGGTGGCGGTGGTGCCACGTACTCAACTCGGCGTCCGTCGTCGCTACCGCGACGACGTCCGCCTTGACTGGCGTAACCCTAAGATAGACAGGGTGGCCGTGGTGCCATGTGCTCGTCACGGCGTCCGTCGTCGCTACCGCGACGACGTCTGCCTCGACTCGCATAACTCTAAGTTAGCCAGGGTGGCAATGGTGTCACCCTAAGTTAGACAGGGTGGCAGTGGTGTCACGTGCTCTTCTCGGCGACCGTCGTCGCTACCGGGACGACGTCCGCCTCGACTCGCGTAGCCCTAAGTTAGACAGGGTGGCAGTGGTGTCACGTGCTTGTTTCGGCGTCCGTCGTCGCTACCGCGACGACGTCCGCCTCGACTCGCGTAAGCATAAGTTAGACAGGGTGGCGGTGGTGTCACGTGCTCGTCTCGGCGATAGTCGTCGCTACCGCGACGACGTCTGCCTCGACTCGTGTAACGCAAAGATAGATAGGGTGGCGGTGGTGTCACGTGCTCGTCTCGACGTCCGTCGTTGCTACCGCGACGATGTCTGCCTCGACTCGCGTAACGCTAAGATAGACAGGGTGGCGGTGGTGTCACGTGCTCGTCTCGGCGTCCGTCGTCGCTACCGCGACGACGTCCACCTCGACTCGTGTAACCCTAAGATATACAGGGTGGCAGTGGTGTCACGTGCTCGTCTCGGCGTCCGTCGTCGCTACCGCGACGACGTCCGCCTCGACTCGCGTAACCCTAAGATAGACAGGGTGGCGGTGGTGTCCCGTGCTCGTCTCGGCGTCCGTCGTCGCTACCGCGACGACGTCCGCCTCGACTCGCTTAACCCTAAGTTAGACAAGGGTGGCGGTGGTGTCACGTGCTCGTCTCGGCGTCCGTCGTCGCTACCGGGACGACGTCCGCCTCGACTCGCGTAGCCCTAAGTTAGACAAGGGTGGCGGTGGTGTCACGTGCTCGTCTCGGCGTCCGTCATCGCTACCGCGAAGACGTCCGCCTCGACTCGCGTAACCCTAAGTTAGACAGGGTGGCAGTGGTGTCACGTGCTCGTCTCGGCGTCCGTCGTCGCTACCGCGACGATGTCCGCCTCGACTCGCGTGACCCTAAGACAGGGTGGCAGTGGTGCCACGTGCTCATCTCGGCGTTCGTCGTCGCTACCGCGATGACGTCCGCCTCGACTCGTGTAACCCTAAGATAGACAGGGTGCCAGTGGTGCCACGTGCTCGTCTCGGCGTGCGTCGTCGCTACCGCGACGACGTCCGCCTCGACTCGCGTAACGCTAAGATAGACAGGGTGGCGGTGGTGTCACGTGCTCGTCTCGGCGTCCGTCTTCTCTACCGCGACGACGTCCGCCTCGACTCGCGTAACGCTAAGATAGACAGGGTGGCGGTGGTGTCACGTGCTCGTCTCGGCGTCAGTCGTCGCTACCGCGACGACGTCCGCCTTGACTCGCGTAACCCTAAGATAGACAGGGTGGCGGTGGTGTCACGTGCTCGTCTCAGCGTCCGTCGTCGCTACCGCGACGACGTCCGCCTCGACTCGCGTCACCCTAAGTTAGACAGGTTGGCAGTGGTGTGACGTGCTCATCTCGGCGTTCGTCGTCGCTACCGTGACGACGTCCACCTCGACTCGCGTAACCCTAAGATAGACAGGATGGCGGTGGTGCCACGTGCTCGTCATGGCGTCCGTCGTCGCTACCGCGATGACGTCCGCCTCGACTCGCGTAAGCCTAAGATAGACAGGGTGGCAGTGGTGTCACGTGCTTGTCTCGGCATCCGTCGTCGCTACCGCGACGACGTCTGCTTCGACTCGCGTAATCCTAAGAAAGACAGGGTGGCGGTGGTGTCACGTGCTCGTCTCGGCGTCCGTCGTCGCTACCGCGACGACGTCCGCCTCGACTCACTTAACCCTAAGTTAGACAGAGTGGCAGTGGTGTCACTTGCTCGTCTTGGCGTCCGTCGTCGCTACCGCGGCGATGTCCGCCTCGACTCGCGTAACCCTAAGATAGACAGGGTGGCAGTGGTGCCACGTGCTCGTCACGGCGTCCGTCGTCGCTACTGCGATGACGTCCGCCTCGACTCGCGTAGCCCTAAGTTAGACAGGGTGGCAGTGGTGTCACATGCTTGTTTCGGCGTCCGTCATCGCTACCGCGAAGACGTCCGCCTCGACTCGCGTAACCCTAAGTTAGACAGGGTGGCAGTGGTGTCACGTGCTCGTCTCGGCGTCCGTCGTCACTACCGCGACAATGTCCGCCTCGACTCACGTAACCCTAATTTAGACAGGGTGGCGGCGGTGTCACGTGCTCGTCTCGGCGACCGTCGTCGCTTCCGCGATGACGTCGGCCTCGACTCGCGTAACCATAAGTTAGACAGGGTGGCGGTGGTGTCACGTGCTCGTCTCGGCGACAGTCGTCGCTACCGCGACGACGTCTGCCTCGACTCGCGTAACGCTAAGATAGATAGGGTGGCGGTGGTGTCACGTGCTCGTCTCGACGTCCGTCGTCGCTACCGCGACGATGTCTGCCTCGACTCGCGAAACGCTAAGATAGACAGGGTGGCGGTGGTGTCACGTGCTCGTCTCGGCGTCCGTCGTCGTTACCGCGAAGACGTCCGCCTCGACTCGCGTAACCCTAAGTTAGACAGGGTGGCAGTGGTGTCACGTGCTCGTCTCGGCGTCCGTCGTCACTACCGCGACAATGTCCGCCTCGACTCACGTAACCCTAATTTAGACAGGGTGGCGGCGGTGTCGCGTGCTCGTCTCGGCGACCGTCGTCGCTTCCGCGATGACGTCGGCCTCGACTCGCGTAACCATAAGTTAGACAGGGTGGCGGTGGTGTCACGTGCTCGTCTCGGCGACAGTCGTCGCTACCGCGACGACGTCTGCCTCGACTCGCGTAACGCTAAGATAGATAGGGTGGCGGTGGTGTCACGTGCTCGTCTCGACGTCCGTCGTCGCTACCGCGACGATGTCTGCCTCGACTCGCGAAACGCTAAGATAGACAGGGTGGCGGTGGTGTCACGTGCTCGTCTCGGCGTCCGTCGTCGTTACCGCGACGACGTCCGCCTCGACTCGTGTAACCCTAAGATAGACAGGGTGGCAGTGGTGTCACGTGCTCGTCTCGGCGTCCGTCGTCGCTACCGCGACGACGTCCGCCTCGACTCGCATAACCCTAAGATAGACAGGGTGGCGGTGGTGTCCCGTGATCGTCTCGGCGTCCGTCGTCGCTACCGCGACGACGTCCGCCTCGACTCGCTTAACCCTAAGTTAGACAAGGGTGGCGGTGGTGTCACGTGCTCGTCTCGGCGTCCGTCGTCGCTACCGCGACGACGTCCGCCTCGACTCGCGTAGCCCTAAGTTAGACAGGGTGCCCGTGGTGTCACGTGCTCGTCTTAGCGTCCGTCGTCGCTACCACGACGACGTTCGCCTCGACTCGCGTAACCCTAAGTTAGACAGGGTGGCAGTGGTGTCACGTGCTCGTCTCGGCGTCCGTCGTCGCTACCGCGACGATGTCCGCCTCGACTCGCGTGACCCTAAGACAGGGTGGCAGTGGTGCCACGTGCTCATCTCGGCGTTCGTCGTCGCTACCGCGATGACGTCCGCCTCGACTCGCGTAACCCTAAGATAGACAGGGTGCCAGTGGTGCCACGTGCTCGTCTCGGCGTGCGTCGTCGCTACCGCGACGACGTCCGCCTCGACTCGCGTAACGCTAAGATAGACAGGGTGGCGGTGGTGTCACGTGCTCGTCTCGGCGTCCGTCTTCTCTACCGCGACGACGTCCGCCTCGACTCGCGTAACGCTAAGATAGACAGGGTGGCGGTGGTGTCACGTGCTCGTCTCGGCGTCAGTCGTCGCTACCGCGACGACGTCCGCCTTGACTCGCGTAACCCTAAGATAGACAGGGTGGCGGTGGTGTCACGTGCTCGTCTCAGCGTCCGTCGTCGCTACCGCGACGACGTCCGCCTCGACTCGCGTCACCCTAAGTTAGACAGGTTGGCAGTTGTGTGACGTGCTCATCTCGGCGTTCGTCGTCGCTACCGTGACGACGTCCACCTCGACTCGCGTAACCCTAAGATAGACAGGGTGGCGGTGGTGCCACGTGCTCGTCATGGCGTCCGTCGTCGCTACCGCGATGACGTCCGCCTCGACTCGCGTAAGCCTAAGATAGACAGGGTGGCAGTGGTGTCACGTGCTTGTCTCGGCATCCGTCGTCGCTACCGCGACGACGTCCGCTTCGACTCGCGTAATCCTAAGAAAGACAGGGTGGCGGTGGTGTCACGTGCTCGTCTCGGCGTCCGTCGTCGCTACCGCGACGACGTCCGCCTCGACTCACTTAACCCTAAGTTAGACAGAGTGGCAGTGGTGTCACTTGCTCGTCTTGGCGTCCGTCGTCGCTACCGCGGCGATGTCCGCCTCGACTCGCGTAACCCTAAGATAGACAGGGTGGCAGTGGTGCCACGTGCTCGTCTCGGCGTCCGTCGTCGCTACTGCGATGACGTCCGCCTCGACTCGCGTAGCCCTAAGTTAGACAGGGTGGCAGTGGTGTCACATGCTTGTTTCGGCGTCCGTCATCGCTACCGCGAAGACGTCCGCCTCGACTCGCGTAACCCTAAGTTAGACAGGGTGGCAGTGGTGTCACGTGCTCGTCTCGGCGTCCGTCGTCACTACCGCGACAATGTCCGCCTCGACTCACGTAACCCTAATTTAGACAGGGTGGCGGCGGTGTCACGTGCTCGTCTCGGCGACCGTCGTCGCTTCCGCGATGACGTCGGCCTCGACTCGCGTAACCATAAGTTAGACAGGGTGGCGGTGGTGTCACGTGCTCGTCTCGGCGACAGTCGTCGCTACCGCGACGACGTCTGCCTCGACTCGCGTAACGCTAAGATAGATAGGGTGGCGGTGGTGTCACGTGCTCGTCTCGACGTCCGTCGTCGCTACCGCGACGATGTCTGCCTCGACTCGCGAAACGCTAAGATAGACAGGGTGGCGGTGGTGTCACGTGCTCGTCTCGGCGTCCGTCGTCGTTACCGCGAAGACGTCCGCCTCGACTCGCGTAACCCTAAGTTAGACAGGGTGGCAGTGGTGTCACGTGCTCGTCTCGGCGTCCGTCGTCACTACCGCGACAATGTCCGCCTCGACTCACGTAACCCTAATTTAGACAGGGTGGCGGCGGTGTCACGTGCTCGTCTCGGCGACCGTCGTCGCTTCCGCGATGACGTCGGCCTCGACTCGCGTAACCATAAGTTAGACAGGGTGGCGGTGGTGTCACGTGCTCGTCTCGGCGATAGTCGTCGCTACCGCGACGACGTCTGCCTCGACTCGCGTAACGCTAAGATAGATAGGGTGGCGGTGGTGTCACGTGCTCGTCTCGACGTCCGTCGTCGCTACCGCGACGATGTCTGCCTCGACTCGCGAAACGCTAAGATAGACAGGGTGGCGGTGGTGTCACGTGCTCGTCTCGGCGTCCGTCGTCGTTACCGCGACGACGTCCGCCTCGACTCGTGTAACCCTAAGATAGACAGGGTGGCAGTGGTGTCACGTGCTCGTCTCGGCGTCCGTCGTCGCTACCGCGACGACGTCCGCCTCGACTCGCATAACCCTAAGATAGACAGGGTGGCGGTGGTGTCCCGTGATCGTCTCGGCGTCCGTCGTCGCTACCGCGACGACGTCCGCCTCGACTCGCTTAACCCTAAGTTAGACAAGGGTGGCGGTGGTGTCACGTGCTCGTCTCGGCGTCCGTCGTCGCTACCGCGACGACGTCCGCCTCGACTCGCGTAGCCCTAAGTTAGACAGGGTGCCCGTGGTGTCACGTGCTCGTCTTAGCGTCCGTCGTCGCTACCACGACGACGTTCGCCTCGACTCGCGTAACCCTAAGTTAGACAGGGTGGCAGTGGTGTCACGTGCTCATCTCGACGTCCGTCGTCGCTACCGCGATGACGTCCGCCTCGACTCACGTAACCCTAAGTTAGACAGGGTGGCAGTGGTGTCACGTGCTCGTCTCGGCGTCCATCGTCACTACCGCGACAATGTCCGCCTCGACTCACGTAACCCTAATTTAGACAGGGTGGCGGCGGTGTCACGTGCTCGTCTCGGCGACCGTCGTCGCTTCCGCGATGACGTCGGCCTCGACTCGCGTAACCATAAGTTAGACAGGGTGGCGGTGGTGTCACGTGCTCATCTCGGCGACAGTCGTCGCTACCGCGACGACGTCTGCCTCGACTCGCGTAACGCTAAGATAGATAGGGTGGCGGTGGTGTCACGTGCTCGTCTCGACGTCCGTCGTCGCTACCGCGACGATGTCTGCCTCGACTCGCGAAACGCTAAGATAGACAGGGTGGCGGTGGTGTCACGTGCTCGTCTCGGCGTCCGTCGTCGTTACCGCGACGACGTCCGCCTCGACTCGTGTAACCCTAAGATAGACAGGGTGGCAGTGGTGTCACGTGCTCGTCTCGGCGTCCGTCGTCGCTACCGCGACGACGTCCGCCTCGACTCGCATAACCCTAAGATAGACAGGGTGGCGGTGGTGTCCCGTGATCGTCTCGGCGTCCGTCGTCGCTACCGCGACGACGTCCGCCTCGACTCGCTTAACCCTAAGTTAGACAAGGGTGGCGGTGGTGTCACGTGCTCGTCTCGGCGTCCGTCGTCGCTACCGCGACGACGTCCGCCTCGACTCGCGTAGCCCTAAGTTAGACAGGGTGCCCGTGGTGTCACGTGCTCGTCTTAGCGTCCGTCGTCGCTACCACGACGACGTTCGCCTCGACTCGCGTAACCCTAAGTTAGACAGGGTGGCAGTGGTGTCACGTGCTCATCTCGACGTCCGTCGTCGCTACCGCGATGACGTCCGCCTCGACTCACGTAACCCTAAGTTAGACAGGGTGGCAGTGGTTTCACGTGCTCGTCTCGGCGTCCGTCGTCGCTACCGCGACGACGTCCGCCTCGACTCGCATAACTCTAAGTTAGCCAGGGTGGCAGTGGTGTCACCCTAAGTTAGACAGGGTGGCAGTGGTGTCACGTGCTCTTCTCGGCGACCGTCGTCGCTACCGGGACGACGTCCGCCTCGACTCGCGTAGCCCTAAGTTAGACAGGGTGGCAGTGGTGTCACGTGCTTGTTTCGGCGTCCGTCGTCGCTACCGCGACGACGTCCGCCTCGACTCGCGTAAGCATAAGTTAGACAGGGTGGCGGTGGTGTCACGTGCTCGTCTCGGCGATAGTCGTCGCTACCGCGACGACGTCTGCCTCGACTCGTGTAACGCAAAGATAGATAGGGTGGCGGTGGTGTCACGTGCTCGTCTCGACGTCCGTCGTTGCTACCGCGACGATGTCTGCCTCGACTCGCGTAACGCTAAGATAGACAGGGTGGCGGTGGTGTCACGTGCTCGTCTCGGCGTCCGTCGTCGCTACCGCGACGACGTCCACCTCGACTCGTGTAACCCTAAGATATACAGGGTGGCAGTGGTGTCACGTGCTCGTCTCGGCGTCCGTCGTCGCTACCGCGACGACGTCCGCCTCGACTCGCGTAACCCTAAGATAGACAGGGTGGCGGTGGTGTCCCGTGCTCGTCTCGGCGTCCGTCGTCGCTACCGCGACGACGTCCGCCTCGACTCGCTTAACCCTAAGTTAGACAAGGGTGGCGGTGGTGTCACGTGCTCGTCTCGGCGTCCGTCGTCGCTACCGGGACGACGTCCGCCTCGACTCGCGTAGCCCTAAGTTAGACAAGGGTGGCGGTGGTGTCACGTGCTCGTCTCGGCGTCCGTCATCGCTACCGCGAAGACGTCCGCCTCGACTCGCGTAACCCTAAGTTAGACAGGGTGGCAGTGGTGTCACGTGCTCGTCTCGGCGTCCGTCGTCGCTACCGCGACGATGTCCGCCTCGACTCGCGTGACCCTAAGACAGGGTGGCAGTGGTGCCACGTGCTCATCTTGGCGTTCGTCGTCGCTACCGCGATGACGTCCGCCTCGACTCGCGTAACCCTAAGATAGACAGGGTGCCAGTGGTGCCACGTGCTCGTCTCGGCGTGCGTCGTCGCTACCGCGACGACGTCCGCCTCGACTCGCGTAACGCTAAGATAGACAGGGTGGCGGTGGTGTCACGTGCTCGTCTCGGCGTCCGTCTTCTCTACCGCGACGACGTCCGCCTCGACTCGCGTAACGCTAAGATAGACAGGGTGGCGGTGGTGTCACGTGCTCGTCTCGGCGTCAGTCGTCGCTACCGCGACGACGTCCGCCTTGACTCGCGTAACCCTAAGATAGACAGGGTGGCGGTGGTGTCACGTGCTCGTCTCAGCGTCCGTCGTCGCTACCGCGACGACGTCCGCCTCGACTCGCGTCACCCTAAGTTAGACAGGTTGGCAGTGGTGTGACGTGCTCATCTCGGCGTTCGTCGTCGCTACCGTGACGACGTCCACCTCGACTCGCGTAACCCTAAGATAGACAGGGTGGCGGTGGTGCCACGTGCTCGTCATGGCGTCCGTCGTCGCTACCGCGATGACGTCCGCCTCGACTCGCGTAAGCCTAAGATAGACAGGGTGGCAGTGGTGTCACGTGCTTGTCTCGGCATCCGTCGTCGCTACCGCGACGACGTCCGCTTCGACTCGCGTAATCCTAAGAAAGACAGGGTGGCGGTGGTGTCACGTGCTCGTCTCGGGGTCCGTCGTCGCTACCGCGACGACGTCCGCCTCGACTCACTTAACCCTAAGTTAGACAGAGTGGCAGTGGTGTCACTTGCTCGTCTTGGCGTCCGTCGTCGCTACCGCAGCGATGTCCGCCTCGACTCGCGTAACCCTAAGATAGACAGGGTGGCAGTGGTGCCACGTGCTCGTCACGGCGTCCGTCGTCGCTACTGCGATGACGTCCGCCTCGACTCGCGTAGCCCTAAGTTAGACAGGGTGGCAGTGGTGTCACATGGTTGTTTCGGCGTCCGTCATCGCTACCGCGAAGACGTCCGCCTCGACTCGCGTAACCCTAAGTTAGACAGGGTGGCAGTGGTGTCACGTGCTCGTCTCGGCGTCCGTCGTCACTACCGCGACAATGTCCGCCTCGACTCACGTAACCCTAATTTAGACAGGGTGGCGGCGGTGTCACGTGCTCGTCTCGGCGACCGTCGTCGCTTCCGCGATGACGTCGGCCTCGACTCGCGTAACCATAAGTTAGACAGGGTGGCGGTGGTGTCACGTGCTCGTCTCGGCGACAGTCGTCGCTACCGCGACGACGTCTGCCTCGACTCGCGTAACGCTAAGATAGATAGGGTGGCGGTGGTGTCACGTGCTCGTCTCGACGTCCGTCGTCGCTACCGCGACGATGTCTGCCTCGACTCGCGAAACGCTAAGATAGACAGGGTGGCGGTGGTGTCACGTGCTCGTCTCGGTGTCCGTCGTCGTTACCGCGACGACGTCCGCCTTGACTCGCGTAACCCTAAGATAGACAGGGTGGCGGTGGTGTCACGTGCTCGTCTCAGCGTCCGTCGTCGCTACCGCGACGACGTCCGCCTCGACTCGCGTCACCCTAAGTTAGACAGGTTGGCAGTGGTGTGACGTGCTCATCTCGGCGTTCGTCGTCGCTACCGTGACGACGTCCACCTCGACTCGCGTAACCCTAAGATAGACAGGGTGGCGGTGGTGCCACGTGCTCGTCATGGCGTCCGTCGTCGCTACCGCGATGACGTCCGCCTCGACTCGCGTAAGCCTAAGATAGACAGGGTGGCAGTGGTGTCACGTGCTTGTCTCGGCATCCGTCGTCGCTACCGCGACGACGTCCGCTTCGACTCGCGTAATCCTAAGAAAGACAGGGTGGCGGTGGTGTCACGTGCTCGTCTCGGGGTCCGTCGTCGCTACCGCGACGACGTCCGCCTCGACTCACTTAACCCTAAGTTAGACAGAGTGGCAGTGGTGTCACTTGCTCGTCTTGGCGTCCGTCGTCGCTACCGCGGCGATGTCCGCCTCGACTCGCGTAACCCTAAGATAGACAGGGTGGCAGTGGTGCCACGTGCTCGTCACGGCGTCCGTCGTCGCTACTGCGATGACGTCCGCCTCGACTCGCGTAGCCCTAAGTTAGACAGGGTGGCAGTGGTGTCACATGGTTGTTTCGGCGTCCGTCATCGCTACCGCGAAGACGTCCGCCTCGACTCGCGTAACCCTAAGTTAGACAGGGTGGCAGTGGTGTCACGTGCTCGTCTCGGCGTCCGTCGTCACTACCGCGACAATGTCCGCCTCGACTCACGTAACCCTAATTTAGACAGGGTGGCGGCGGTGTCACGTGCTCGTCTCGGCGACCGTCGTCGCTTCCGCGATGACGTCGGCCTCGACTCGCGTAACCATAAGTTAGACAGGGTGGCGGTGGTGTCACGTGCTCGTCTCGGCGACAGTCGTCGCTACCGCGACGACGTCTGCCTCGACTCGCGTAACGCTAAGATAGATAGGGTGGCGGTGGTGTCACGTGCTCGTCTCGACGTCCGTCGTCGCTACCGCGACGATGTCTGCCTCGACTCGCGAAACGCTAAGATAGACAGGGTGGCGGTGGTGTCACGTGCTCGTCTCGGTGTCCGTCGTCGTTACCGCGACGACGTCCGCCTCGACTCGTGTAACCCTAAGATAGACAGGGTGGCAGTGGTGTCACGTGCTCGTCTCGGCGTCCGTCGTCGCTACCGCGACGACGTCCGCCTCGACTCGCATAACCCTAAGATAGACAGGGTGGCGGTGGTGTCCCGTGATCGTCTCGGCGTCCGTCGTCGCTACCGCGACGACGTCCGCCTCGACTCGCTTAACCCTAAGTTAGACAAGGGTGGCGGTGGTGTCACGTGCTCGTCTCGGCGTCCGTCGTCGCTACCGCGACGACGTCCGCCTCGACTCGCGTAGCCCTAAGTTAGACAGGGTGCCCGTGGTGTCACGTGCTCGTCTTAGCGTCCGTCGTCGCTACCACGACGACGTTCGCCTCGACTCGCGTAACCCTAAGTTAGACAGGGTGGCAGTGGTGTCACGTGCTCATCTCGACGTCCGTCGTCGCTACCGCGATGACGTCCGCCTCGACTCACGTAACCCTAAGTTAGACAGGGTGGCAGTGGTGTCACGTGCTCGTCTCGGCGTCCGTCGTCGCTACCGCGACGACGTCCGCCTCGACTCGCATAACTCTAAGTTAGCCAGGGTGGCAGTGGTCTCACCCTAAGTTAGACAGGGTGGCAGTGGTGTCACGTGCTCTTCTCGGCGACCGTCGTCGCTACCGGGACGACGTCCGCCTCGACTCACGTAACCCTAAGTTAGACAGGGTGGCGGTGGTGTCACGTGCTCGTCTCGGCGTCCGTCGTCGCTACCGCGTCGACGTCCGCCTCGACTCGCGTAGCGCTAAGATAGACAGGGTGGCGGTGGTGTCACGTGCTCGTCTCGGCATCCGTCGTCGCTACCGCGACGACGTCCGCCTCGACTCGCGTAACGCTAAGATAGACAAGGTGGCGGTGGTGCCACGTACTCAACTCGGCGTCCGTCGTCGCTACCGCGACGACGTCCGCCTTGACTGGCGTAACCCTAAGATAGACAGGGTGGCCGTGGTGCCACGTGCTCGTCACGGCGTCCGTCGTCGCTACCGCGACGACGTCCGCCTCGACTCGCACAACTCTAAGTTAGCCAGGGTGGCAGTGGTGTCACCCTAAGTTAGACAGGGTGGCAGTGGTGTCACGTGCTCTTCTCGGCGACCGTCGTCGCTACCGGGACGACGTCCGCCTCGACTCGCGTAGCCCTAAGTTAGACAGGGTGGCAGTGGTGTCACGTGCTTGTTTCGGCGTCCGTCGTCGCTACCGCGACGACGTCCGCCTCGACTCGCGTAAGCATAAGTTAGACAGGGTGGCGGTGGTGTCACGTGCTCGTCTCGGCGATAGTCGTCGCTACCGCGACGACGTCTGCCTCGACTCGTGTAACGCAAAGATAGATAGGGTGGCGGTGGTGTCACGTGCTCGTCTCGACGTCCGTCGTTGCTACCGCGACGACGTCTGCCTCGACTCGCGTAACGCTAAGATAGACAGGGTGGCGGTGGTGTCACGTGCTCGTCTCGGCGTCCGTCGTCGCTACCGCGACGACGTCCACCTCGACTCGTGTAACCCTAAGATATACAGGGTGGCAGTGGTGTCACGTGCTCGTCTCGGCGTCCGTCGTCGCTACCACGACGACGTCCGCCTCGACTCGCGTAACCCTAAGATAGACAGGGTGGCGGTGGTGTCCCGTGCTCGTCTCGGCGTCCGTCGTCGCTACCGCGACGACGTCCGCCTCGACTCACTTAACCCTAAGTTAGACAAGGGTGGCGGTGGTGTCACGTGCTCGTCTCGGCATCCGTCGTCGCTACCGGGACGACGTCCGCCTCGACTCGCGTAGCCCTAAGTTAGACAAGGGTGGCGGTGGTGTCACGTGCTCGTCTCGGCGTCCGTCATCGCTACCGCGAAGACGTCCGCCTCGACTCGCGTAACCCTAAGTTAGACAGGGTGGCAGTGGTGTCACGTGCTCGTCTCGGCGTCCGTCGTCGCTACCGCGACGATGTCCGCCTCGACTCGCGTGACCCTAAGACAGGGTGGCAGTGGTGCCACGTGCTCATCTCGGCGTTCGTCGTCGCTACCGCGATGACGTCCGCCTCGACTCGCGTAACCCTAAGATAGACAGGGTGCCAGTGGTGCCACGTGCTCGTCTCGGCGTGCGTCGTCGCTACCGCGACGACGTCCGCCTCGACTCGCGTAACGCTAAGATAGACAGGGTGGCGGTGGTGTCACGTGCTCGTCTCGGCGTCCGTCTTCTCTACCGCGACGACGTCCGCCTCGACTCGCGTAACGCTAAGATAGACAGGGTGGCGGTGGTGTCACGTGCTCGTCTCGGCGTCAGTCGTCGCTACCGCGACGACGTCCGCCTTGACTCGCGTAACCCTAAGATAGACAGGGTGGCGGTGGTGTCACGTGCTCGTCTCAGCGTCCGTCGTCGCTACCGCGACGACGTCCGCCTCGACTCGCGTCACCCTAAGTTAGACAGGTTGGCAGTGGTGTGACGTGCTCATCTCGGCGTTCGTCGTCGCTACCGTGACGACGTCCACCTCGACTCGCGTAACCCTAAGATAGACAGGGTGGCGGTGGTGCCACGTGCTCGTCATGGCGTCCGTCGTCGCTACCGCGATGACGTCCGCCTCGACTCGCGTAAGCCTAAGATAGACAGGGTGGCAGTGGTGTCACGTGCTTGTCTCGGCATCCGTCGTCGCTACCGCGACGACGTCCGCTTCGACTCGCGTAATCCTAAGAAAGACAGGGTGGCGGTGGTGTCACGTGCTCGTCTCGGCGTCCGTCGTCGCTACCGCGACGACGTCCGCCTCGACTCACTTAACCCTAAGTTAGACAGAGTGGCAGTGGTGTCACTTGCTCGTCTTGGCGTCCGTCGTCGCTACCGCGGCGATGTCCGCCTCGACTCGCGTAACCCTAAGATAGACAGGGTGGCAGTGGTGCCACGTGCTCGTCACGGCGTCCGTCGTCGCTACTGCGATGACGTCCGCGTCGAATCGCGTAGCCCTAAGTTAGACAGGGTGGCAGTGGTGTCACATGCTTGTTTCGGCGTCCGTCATCGCTACCGCGAAGACGTCCGCCTCGACTCGCGTAACCCTAAGTTAGACAGGGTGGCAGTGGTGTCACGTGCTCGTCTCGGCATCCGTCGTCACTACCGCGACAATGTCCGCCTCGACTCACGTAACCCAAATTTAGACAGGGTGGCGGCGGTGTCACGTGCTCGTCTCGGCGACCGTCGTCGCTTCCGCGATGACGTCGGCCTCGACTCGCGTAACCATAAGTTAGACAGGGTGGCGGTGGTGTCACGTGCTCGTCTCGGCGACAGTCGTCGCTACCGCGACGACGTCTGCCTCGACTCGCGTAACGCTAAGATAGATAGGGTGGCGGTGGTGTCACGTGCTCGTCTCGACGTCCGTCGTCGCTACCGCGACGATGTCTGCCTCGACTCGCGAAACGCTAAGATAGACAGGGTGGCGGTGGTGTCACGTGCTCGTCTCGGCGTCCGTCGTCGTTACCGCGACGACGTCCGCCTCGACTCGTGTAACCCTAAGATAGACAGGGTGGCCGTGGTGTCACGTGCTCGTCTCGGCGTCCGTCGTCGCTACCGCGACGACGTCCGCCTCGACTCGCATAACCCTAAGATAGACAGGGTGGCGGTGGTGTCCCGTGATCGTCTCGGCGTCCGTCGTCGCTACCGCGACGACGTCCGCCTCGACTCGCTTAACCCTAAGTTAGACAAGGGTGGCGGTGGTGTCACGTGCTCGTCTCGGCGTCCGTCGTCGCTACCGCGACGACGTCCGCCTCGACTCGCGTAGCCCTAAGTTAGACAGGGTGCCCGTGGTGTCACGTGCTCGTCTTAGCGTCCGTCATCGCTACCACGACGACGTTCGCCTCGACTCGCGTAACCCTAAGTTAGACAGGGTGGCAGTGGTGTCACGTGCTCATCTCGACGTCCGTCGTCGCTACCGCGATGACGTCCGCCTCGACTCACGTAACCCTAAGTTAGACAGGGTGGCAGTGGTGTCACGTGCTCGTCTCGGCGTCCGTCGTCGCTACCGCGACGACGTCCGCCTCGACTCGCATAACTCTAAGTTAGCCAGGGTGGCAGTGGTGTCACCCTAAGTTAGACAGGGTGGCAGTGGTGTCACGTGCTCTTCTCGGCGACCGTCGTCGCTATCGGGACGACGTCCGCCTCGACTCACGTAACCCTAAGTTAGACAGGGTGGCGGTGGTGTCACGTGCTCGTCTCGGCGTCCGTCGTCGCTACCGCGTCGACGTCCGCCTCGACTCGCGTAGCGCTAAGATAGACAGGGTGGCGGTGGTGTCACGTGCTCGTCTCGGCATCCGTCGTCGCTACCGCGACGACGTCCGCCTCGACTCGCGTAACGCTAAGATAGACAAGGTGGCGGTGGTGCCACGTACTCAACTCGGCGTCCGTCGTCGATACCGCGACGACGTCCGCCTTGACTGGCGTAACCCTAAGATAGACAGGGTGGCCGTGGTGCCACGTGCTCGTCACGGCGTCCGTCGTCGCTACCGCGACGACGTCCGCCTCGACTCGCGTAGCCCTAAGTTAGACAGGGTGGCAGTGGTGTCACGTGCTCGTCTCGGAGTCCGTCGTCGCTACCACGACGACGTCCGCCTCGACTCACGTAAGCCTAAGATAGATAGGGTGGCAGTGTTGTCACGTGCTTGTCTCGGCATCCGTCGTCGCTACCGCGACGACGTCCGCCTCGACTCGCGTAATCGTAAGATAGACAGGGTGGCGGTGGTGTCACGTGCTCGTCTCGGCGTCCATCGTCGCTACCGCGACGACGTCCGCCTCGACTCACTTAACCCTAAGTTAGAAAGAGTGGCAGTGGTGTCACGTGCTCGTCTCGGCGTCCGTCGTCGCTACCGCGACAACGTCCGCCTCGACTCGCGTAGCCCTAAGTTAGACAGGGTGGCAGTGGTGTCACGTGCTTGTTTCGGCGTCCGTCGTCGCTACCGCGACGACGTCCGCCTCGACTCGCGTAAGCATAAGTTAGACAGGGTGGCGGTGGTGTCACGTGCTCGTCTCGGCGATAGTCGTCGCTACCGCGACGACGTCTGCCTCGACTCGTGTAACGCAAAGATAGATAGGGTGGCGGTGGTGTCACGTGCTCGTCTCGACGTCCGTCGTTGCTACCGCGACGATGTCTGCCTCGACTCGCGTAACGCTAAGATAGACAGGGTGGCGGTGGTGTCACGTGCTCGTCTCGGCGTCCGTCGTCGCTACCGCGACGACGTCCACCTCGACTCGTGTAACCCTAAGATATACAGGGTGGCAGTGGTGTCACGTGCTCGTCTCGGCGTCCGTCGTCGCTACCGCGACGACGTCCGCCTCGACTCGCGTAACCCTAAGATAGACAGGGTGGCGGTGGTGTCCCGTGCTCGTCTCGGCGTCCGTCGTCGCTACCGCGACGACGTCCGCCTCGACTCGCTTAACCCTAAGTTAGACAAGGGTGGCGGTGGTGTCACGTGCTCGTCTCGGCGTCCGTCGTCGCTACCGGGACGACGTCCGCCTCGACTCGCGTAGCCCTAAGTTAGACAAGGGTGGCGGTGGTGTCACGTGCTCGTCTCGGCGTCTGTCATCGCTACCGCGAAGACGTCCGCCTCGACTCGCGTAACCCTAAGTTAGACAGGGTGGCAGTGGTGTCACGTGCTCGTCTCGGCGTCCGTCGTCGCTACCGCGACGATGTCCGCCTCGACTCGCGTGACCCTAAGACAGGGTGGCAGTGGTGCCACGTGCTCATCTCGGCGTTCGTCGTCGCTACCGCGATGACGTCCGCCTCGACTCGCGTAACCCTAAGATAGACAGGGTGCCAGTGGTGCCACGTGCTCGTCTCGGCGTGCGTCGTCGCTACCGCGACGACGTCCGCCTCGACTCGCGTAACGCTAAGATAGACAGGGTGGCGGTGGTGTCACGTGCTCGTCTCGGCGTCCGTCTTCTCTACCGCGACGACGTCCGCCTCGACTCGCGTAACGCTAAGATAGACAGGGTGGCGGTGGTGTCACGTGCTCGTCTCGGCGTCAGTCGTCGCTACCGCGACGACGTCCGCCTTGACTCGCGTAACCCTAAGATAGACAGGGTGGCGGTGGTGTCACGTGCTCGTCTCAGCGTCCGTCGTCGCTACCGCGACGACGTCCGCCTCGACTCGCGTCACCCTAAGTTAGACAGGTTGGCAGTGGTGTGACGTGCTCATCTCGGCGTTCGTCGTCGCTACCGTGACGACGTCCACCTCGACTCGCGTAACCCTAAGATAGACAGGGTGGCGGTGGTGCCACGTGCTCGTCATGGCGTCCGTCGTCGCTACCGCGATGACGTCCGCCTCGACTCGCGTAGCCCAAAGTTAGAGAGGGTGGCAGTGGTGTCACATGCTTGTTTCGGCGTCCGTCGTCGCTACCGCGACGAAGTCCGCCTCGACTTGCGTAACCCTAAGATAGACAGGGTGGCAGTGGTGTCACGTGCTCATCTCGGCGTCCGTCGTCGCTACCGCGACGACGTCCGCCTCAACTCGCGTAACCATAAGATAGACAGGGTGGCGGTGGTGTCACGTGCTCGTCTTGGCGTCCGTCGTCGCTACCGCGACGACGTCCGCCTCGACTCGCTTAACCCTAAGTTAGACAGGGGTGGCGGTGGTGGCTCGTGCTCGTCTCGGCCTCCGTCGTCGCTACCACGACGACGTCCGCCTCGACTAGCGTAACGCTAAGATAGATAGGGTGGCGGTGGTGTCACGTGCTCGTCTCGACGTCCGTCGTCGCTACCGCGACGATGTCTGCCTCGACTCGCGAAACGCTAAGATAGACAGGGTGGCGGTGGTGTCACGTGCTCGTCTCGGCGTCCGTCGTCGTTACCGCGACGACGTCCGCCTCGACTCGTGTAACCCTAAGATAGACAGGGTGGCCGTGGTGTCACGTGCTCGTCTCGGCGTCCGTCGTCGCTACCGCGACGACGTCCGCCTCGACTCGCATAACCCTAAGATAGACAGGGTGGCGGTGGTGTCCCGTGATCGTCTCAGCGTCCGTCGTCGCTACCGCGACGACGTCCGCCTCGACTCGCTTAACCCTAAGTTAGACAAGGGTGGCGGTGGTGTCACGTGCTCGTCTCGGCGTCCGTCGTCGCTACCGCGACGACGTCCGCCTCGACTCGCGTAGCCCTAAGTTAGACAGGGTGCCCGTGGTGTCACGTGCTCGTCTTAGCGTCCGTCGTCGCTACCACGACGACGTTCGCCTCGACTCGCGTAACCCTAAGTTAGACAGGGTGGCAGTGGTGTCACGTGCTCATCTCGACGTCCGTCGTCGCTACCGCGATGACGTCCGCCTCGACTCACGTAACCCTAAGTTAGACAGGGTGGCAGTGGTGTCACGTGCTCGTCTCGGCGTCCGTCGTCGCTACCGCGACGACGTCCGCCTCGACTCGCATAACTCTAAGTTAGCCAGGGTGGCAGTGGTGTCACCCTAAGTTAGACAGGGTGGCAGTGGTGTCACGTGCTCTTCTCGGCGACCGTCGTCGCTATCGGGACGACGTCCGCCTCGACTCACGTAACCCTAAGTTAGACAGGGTGGCGGTGGTGTCACGTGCTCGTCTCGGCGTCCGTCGTCGCTACCGCGTCGACGTCCGCCTCGACTCGCGTAGCGCTAAGATAGACAGGGTGGCGGTGGTGTCACGTGCTCGTCTCGGCATCCGTCGTCGCTACCGCGACGACGTCCGCCTCGACTCGCGTAACGCTAAGATAGACAAGGTGGCGGTGGTGCCACGTACTCAACTCGGCGTCCGTCGTCGCTACCGCGACGACGTCCGCCTTGACTGGCGTAACCCTAAGATAGACAGGGTGGCCGTGGTGCCACGTGCTCGTCACGGCGTCCGTCGTCGCTACCGCGACGACGTCCGCCTCGACTCGCGTAGCCCTAAGTTAGACAGGGTGGCAGTGGTGTCACGTGCTCGTCTCGGAGTCCGTCGTCGCTACCGCGACGACGTCCGCCTCGACTCACGTAAGCCTAAGATAGATAGGGTGGCAGTGTTGTCACGTGCTTGTCTCGGCATCCGTCGTCGCTACCGCGACGACGTCCGCCTCGACTCGCGTAATCGTAAGATAGACAGGGTGGCGGTGGTGTCACGTGCTCGTCTCGGCGTCCATCGTCGCTACCGCGACGACGTCCGCCTCGACTCACTTAACCCTAAGTTAGAAAGAGTGGCAGTGGTGTCACGTGCTCGTCTCGGCGTCCGTCGTCGCTACCGCGACAACGTCCGCCTCGACTCGCGTAACCCTAAGATAGACAGGGTGGCAGTGGTGCCACGTGCTCGTCACGGCGTCCGTCGTCGCTACCGCGATGACGTCCGCCTCGACTCACGTAGCCCTAAGTTAGACAGGGTGGCAGTGGTGTCACGTGCTTGTTTCGGCGTCCGTCGTCGCTACCGCGACGACGTCCGCCTCGACTCGCGTAAGCATAAGTTAGACAGGGTGGCGGTGGTGTCACGTGCTCGTCTCGGCGATAGTCGTCGCTACCGCGACGACGTCTGCCTCGACTCGTGTAACGCAAAGATAGATAGGGTGGCGGTGGTGTCACGTGCTCGTCTCGACGTCCGTCGTTGCTACCGCGACGATGTCTGCCTCGACTCGCGTAACGCTAAGATAGACAGGGTGGCGGTGGTGTCACGTGCTCGTCTCGGCGTCCGTCGTCGCTACCGCGACGACGTCCACCTCGACTCGTGTAACCCTAAGATATACAGGGTGGCAGTGGTGTCACGTGCTCGTCTCGGCGTCCGTCGTCGCTACCGCGACGACGTCCGCCTCGACTCGCGTAACCCTAAGATAGACAGGGTGGCGGTGGTGTCCCGTGCTCGTCTCGGCGTCCGTCGTCGCTACCGCGACGACGTCCGCCTCGACTCGCTTAACCCTAAGTTAGACAAGGGTGGCGGTGGTGTCACGTGCTCGTCTCGGCGTCCGTCGTCGCTACCGGGACGACGTCCGCCTCGACTCGCGTAGCCCTAAGTTAGACAAGGGTGGCGGTGGTGTCACGTGCTCGTCTCGGCGTCCGTCATCGCTACCGCGAAGACGTCCGCCTCGACTCGCGTAACCCTAAGTTAGACAGGGTGGCAGTGGTGTCACGTGCTCGTCTCGGCGTCCGTCGTCGCTACCGCGACGATGTCCGCCTCGACTCGCGTGACCCTAAGACAGGGTGGCAGTGGTGCCACGTGCTCATCTCGGCGTTCGTCGTCGCTACCGCGATGACGTCCGCCTCGACTCGCGTAACCCTAAGATAGACAGGGTGCCAGTGGTGCCACGTGCTCGTCTCGGCGTGCGTCGTCGCTACCGCGACGACGTCCGCCTCGACTCGCGTAACGCTAAGATAGACAGGGTGGCGGTGGTGTCACGTGCTCGTCTCGGCGTCCGTCTTCTCTACCGCGACGACGTCCGCCTCGACTCGCGTAACGCTAAGATAGACAGGGTGGCGGTGGTGTCACGTGCTCGTCTCGGCGTCAGTCGTCGCTACCGCGACGACGTCCGCCTTGACTCGCGTAACCCTAAGATAGACAGGGTGGCGGTGGTGTCACGTGCTCGTCTCAGCGTCCGTCGTCGCTACCGCGACGACGTCCGCCTCGACTCGCGTCACCCTAAGTTAGACAGGTTGGCAGTGGTGTGACGTGCTCATCTCGGCGTTCGTCGTCGCTACCGTGACGACGTCCACCTCGACTCGCGTAACCCTAAGATAGACAGGGTGGCGGTGGTGCCACGTGCTCGTCATGGCGTCCGTCGTCGCTACCGCGATGACGTCCGCCTCGACTCGCGTAGCCCAAAGTTAGAGAGGGTGGCAGTGGTGTCACATGCTTGTTTCGGCGTCCGTCGTCGCTACCGCGACGACGTCCGCCTCGACTTGCGTAACCCTAAGATAGACAGGGTGGCAGTGGTGTCACGTGCTCATCTCGGCGTCCGTCGTCGCTACCGCGACGACGTCCGCCTCAACTCGCGTAACCATAAGATAGACAGGGTGGCGGTGGTGTCACGTGCTCGTCTTGGCGTCCGTCGTCGCTACCGCGACGACGTCCGCCTCGACTCGCTTAACCCTAAGTTAGACAGGGGTGGCGGTGGTGGCTCGTGCTCGTCTCGGCCTCCGTTGTCGCTACCACGACGAAGTCCGCCTCGACTAGCGTAACCCTAAGTAAGACAGGGTGGCAGTGGTGTCACATGTTCGTCTCGGCGTCCGTCGTCGCTACCGCGACGATATCCGCCTCGACTCGCGTAACCCTAAGATAGCCAGGGTGGCAGTGGTGTCACGTGCTCGTCTCGGCGTCCGTCGTCGCTACCGCGACGACGTCCACCTCGACTCGCGTAACCCTAAGTTAGCCAGCATGGCAGTGGTGTCACGTGCTCGGCTCGGCGTCCGTCGTCACTACCGCGACGACGTCCGCCTCGACTCTCGTAACCCTAAGATAGACAGGGTCGCAGTGGTGTCACGTGCTCGTCTCGGCGTCCGTCGTCACTACCGCGACGATGTCCGCCTCGACTCGCGTAACCCTATCATAGACAGTGTGGCGGTGGTGTCACGTGCTCGTCTCGGCGTCCGTCGTCGCTACCGCGATGACGTCCGCCTCGACTCGCGTAACCCTAAGTTAGACAGGGTGGCGGTGGTGTCACGTGCTCGTCTCAGCGTCCGTCGTCGCTACCGCAATGACGTACGCCTCGACTCGCGTAACGCTAAGATAGACAGGGTGGTGGTCATGTCACGTACTCGTCTCGGCGTCCGTCGTCGCTACCGCGATGACGTCCGCCTCGACTCGCGTAATGCTAAGATAGACAGGGTGGCGGTGGTGGCACGTGCTCATCTCGGCGTCCGTCGTCGCTACCGTGACGACGTCCACCTCGACTCGCGTGACCCTAAGACAGGGTGGCCGCGGTGCCACGTGCTCGTCTCGGCGTCCGTCGTCGCAACTGCGATGACGTCCGCCTCGACTCGCGTAGCCCTAAGTTAGACAGGGTGGCAGTGGTGTCACATGCTTGTTTCGGCGTCCGTCATCGCTACCGCGACGACGTCCGCCTCGACTCGCGTAACCCTAAGTTAGACAGGGTGGCAGTGGTGTCACGTGCTCGTCTCGGCGTCCGTCGTCACTACCGCGACAATGTCCGCCTCGACTCACGTAACCCTAATTTAGACAGGGTGGCGGCGGTGTCACGTGCTCGTCTCGGCGACCGTCGTCGCTTCCGCGATGACGTCGGCCTCGACTCGCGTAACCATAAGTTAGACAGGGTGGCGGTGGTGTCACGTGCTCGTCTCGGCGACAGTCGTCGCTACCGCGACGACGTCTGCCTCGACTCGCGTAACGCTAAGATAGATAGGGTGGCGGTGGTGTCACGTGCTCGTCTCGACGTCCGTCGTCGCTACCGCGACGATGTCTGCCTCGACTCGCGAAACGCTAAGATAGACAGGGTGGCGGTGGTGTCACGTGCTCGTCTCGGCGTCCGTCGTCGTTACCGCGACGACGTCCGCCTCGACTCGTGTAACCCTAAGATAGAAAGGGTGGCAGTGGTGTCACGTGCTCGTCTCGGCGTCCGTCGTCGCTACCGCGACGACGTCCGCCTCGACTCGCATAACCCTAAGATAGACAGGGTGGCGGTGGTGTCCCGTGATCGTCTCGGCGTCCGTCGTCGCTACCGCGACGACGTCCGCCTCGACTCGCTTAACCCTAAGTTAGACAAGGGTGGCGGTGGTGTCACGTGCTCGTCTCGGCGTCCGTCGTCGCTACCGCGACGACGTCCGCCTCGACTCGCGTAGCCCTAAGTTAGACAGGGTGCCCGTGGTGTCACGTGCTCGTCTTAGCGTCCGTCGTCGCTACCACGACGACGTTCGCCTCGACTCGCGTAACCCTAAGTTAGACAGGGTGGCAGTGGTGTCACGTGCTCATCTCGACGTCCGTCGTCGCTACCGCGATGACGTCCGCCTCGACTCACGTAACCCTAAGTTAGACAGGGTGGCAGTGGTGTCACGTGCTCGTCTCGGCGTCCGTCGTCGCTACCGCGACGACGTCCGCCTCGACTAGCATAACTCTAAGTTAGCCAGGGTGGCAGTGGTGTCACCCTAAGTTAGACAGGGTGGCGGTGGTGTCACGTGCTCTTCTCGGCGACCGTCGTCGCTACCGGGACGACGTCCGCCTCGACTCGCGTAGCGCTAAGATAGACAGGGTGGCGGTGGTGTCACGTGCTCGTCTCGGCATCCGTCGTCGCTACCGCGACGACGTCCGCCTCGACTCGCGTAACGCTAAGATAGACAAGGTGGCGGTGGTGCCACGTACTCAACTCGGCGTCCGTCGTCGCTACCGCGACGACGTCCGCCTTGACTGGCGTAACCCTAAGATAGACAGGGTGGCCGTGGTGCCACGTGCTCGTCACGGCGTCCGTCGTCGCTACCGCGACGACGTCCGCCTCGACTCGCGTAGCCCTAAGTTAGACAGGGTGGCAGTGGTGTCACGTGCTCGTCTCGGAGTCCGTCGTCGCTACCGCGACGACGTCCGCCTCGACTCGCGTAACCCTAAGATAGACAGGGTGGCAGTGGTGTCACGTGCTCGTCTCGGCGTCCGTCGTCGCTACCGCGACGACGTCCGCCTCGACTCACGTAAGCCTAAGATAGATAGGGTGGCAGTGTTGTCACGTGCTTGTCTCGGCATCCGTCGTCGCCACCGCGACGACGTCCGCCTCGACTCGCGTAATCGTAAGATAGACAGGGTGGCGGTGGTGTCACGTGCTCGTCTCGGCGTCCGTCGTCGCTACCGCGACGACGTCCGCCTCGACTCACTTAACCCTAAGTTAGAAAGAGTGGCAGTGGTGTCACGTGCTCGTCTCGGCGTCCGTCGTCGCTACCGCGACTACGTCCGCCTCGACTCGCGTAACCCTAAGATAGACAGGGTGGCAGTGGTGCCACGTGCTCGTCACGGCGTCCGTCGTCGCTACCGTGATGACGTCCGCCTCGACTCGCGTAGCCCTAAGTTAGACAGGGTGGCAGTGGTGTCACGTGCTTGTTTCGGCGTCCGTCGTCGCTACCGCGACGACGTCCGCCTCGACTCGCGTAAGCATAAGTTAGACAGGGTGGCGGTGGTGTCACGTGCTCGTCTCGGCGACAGTCGTCGCTACCGCGACGACGTCTGCCTCGACTCGTGTAACGCAAAGATAGATAGGGTGGCGGTGGTGTCACGTGCTCGTCTCGACGTCCGTCGTTGCTACCGCGACGATGTCTGCCTCGACTCGCGTAACGCTAAGATAGACAGGGTGGCGGTGGTGTCACGTGCTCGTCTCGGCGTCCGTCGTCGCTACCGCGACGACGTCCACCTCGACTCGTGTAACCCTAAGATATACAGGGTGGCAGTGGTGTCACGTGCTCGTCTCGGCGTCCGTCGTCGCTACCGCGACGACGTCCGCCTCGACTCGCGTAACCCTAAGATAGACAGGGTGGCGGTGGTGTCCCGTGCTCGTCTCGGCGTCCGTCGTCGCTACCGCGACGACGTCCGCCTCGACTCGCTTAACCCTAAGTTAGACAAGGGTGGCGGTGGTGTCATGTGCTCGTCTCGGCGTCCGTCGTCGCTACCGGGACGACGTCCGCCTCGACTCGCGTAGCCCTAAGTTAGACAAGGGTGGCGGTGGTGTCACGTGCTCGTCTCGGCGTCCGTCATCGCTACCGCGAAGACGTCCGCCTCGACTCGCGTAACCCTAAGTTAGACAGGGTGGCAGTGGTGTCACGTGCTCGTCTCGGCGACAGTCGTCGCTACCGCGACGACGTCTGCCTCGACTCGCGTAACGCTAAGATAGATAGGGTGGCGGTGGTGTCACGTGCTCGTCTCGACGTCCGTCGTCGCTACCGCGACGATGTCTGCCTCGACTCGCGAAACGCTAAGATAGACAGGGTGGCGGTGGTGTCACGTGCTCGTCTCGGCGTCCGTCGTCGTTACCGCGACGACGTCCGCCTCGACTCGTGTAACCCTAAGATAGAAAGGGTGGCAGTGGTGTCACGTGCTCGTCTCGGCGTCCGTCGTCGCTACCGCGACGACGTCCGCCTCGACTCACGTAACCCTAATTTAGACAGGGTGGCGGCGGTGTCACGTGCTCGTCTCGGCGACCGTCGTCGCTTCCGCGATGACGTCGGCCTCGACTCGCGTAACCATAAGTTAGACAGGGTGGCGGTGGTGTCACGTGCTCGTCTCGGCGACAGTCGTCGCTACCGCGACGACGTCTGCCTCGACTCGCGTAACGCTAAGATAGATAGGGTGGCGGTGGTGTCACGTGCTCGTCTCGACGTCCGTCGTCGCTACCGCGACGATGTCTGCCTCAACTCGCGAAACGCTAAGATAGACAGGGTGGCGGTGGTGTCACGTGCTCGTCTCGGCGTCCGTCGTCGTTACCGCGACGACGTCCGCCTCGACTCGTGTAACCCTAAGATAGAAAGGGTGGCAGTGGTGTCACGTGCTCGTCTCGGCGTCCGTCGTCGCTACCGCGACGACGTCCGCCTCGACTCGCATAACCCTAAGATAGACAGGGTGGCGGTGGTGTCCCGTGATCGTCTCGGCGTCCGTCGTCGCTACCGCGACGACGTCCGCCTCGACTCGCTTAACCCTAAGTTAGACAAGGGTGGCGGTGGTGTCACGTGCTCGTCTCGGCGTCCGTCGTCGCTACCGCGACGACGTCCGCCTCGACTCGCGTAGCCCTAAGTTAGACAGGGTGCCCGTGGTGTCACGTGCTCGTCTTAGCGTCCGTCGTCGCTACCATGACGACGTTCGCCTCGACTCGCGTAACCCTAAGTTAGACAGGGTGGCAGTGGTGTCACGTGCTCATCTCGACGTCCGTCGTCGCTACCGCGATGACGTCCGCCTCGACTCACGTAACCCTAAGTTAGACAGGGTGGCAGTGGTGTCACGTGCTCGTCTCGGCGTCCGTCGTCGCTACCGCGACGACGTCCGCCTCGACTAGCATAACTCTAAGTTAGCCAGGGTGGCAGTGGTGTCACCCTAAGTTAGACAGGGTGGCGGTGGTGTCACGTGCTCTTCTCGGCGACCGTCGTCGCTACCGGGACGACGTCCGCCTCGACTCGCGTAGCGCTAAGATAGACAGGGTGGCGGTGGTGTCACGTGCTCGTCTCGGCATCCGTCGTCGCTACCGCGACGACGTCCGCCTCGACTCGCGTAACGCTAAGATAGACAAGGTGGCGGTGGTGCCACGTACTCAACTCGGCGTCCGTCGTCGCTACCGCGACGACGTCCGCCTTGACTGGCGTAACCCTAAGATAGACAGGGTGGCCGTGGTGCCACGTGCTCGTCACGGCGTCCGTCGTCGCTACCGCGACGACGTCCGCCTCGACTCGCGTAGCCCTAAGTTAGACAGGGTGGCAGTGGTGTCACGTGCTCGTCTCGGAGTCCGTCGTCGCTACCGCGACGACGTCCGCCTCGACTCGCGTAACCCTAAGATAGACAGGGTGGCAGTGGTGTCACGTGCTCGTCTCGGCGTCCGTCGTCGCTACCGCGACGACGTCCGCCTCGACTCACGTAAGCCTAAGATAGATAGGGTGGCAGTGTTGTCACGTGCTTGTCTCGGCATCCGTCGTCGCCACCGCGACGACGTCCGCCTCGACTCGCGTAATCGTAAGATAGACAGGGTGGCGGTGGTGTCACGTGCTCGTCTCGGCGTCCGTCGTCGCTACCGCGACGACGTCCGCCTCGACTCACTTAACCCTAAGTTAGAAAGAGTGGCAGTGGTGTCACGTGCTCGTCTCGGCGTCCGTCGTCGCTACCGCGACTACGTCCGCCTCGACTCGCGTAACCCTAAGATAGACAGGGTGGCAGTGGTGCCACGTGCTCGTCACGGCGTCCGTCGTCGCTACCGCGATGACGTCCGCCTCGACTCGCGTAGCCCTAAGTTAGACAGGGTGGCAGTGGTGTCACGTGCTTGTTTCGGCGGACGTCGTCGCTACCGCGACGACGTCCGCCTCGACTCGCGTAAGCATAAGTTAGACAGGGTGGCGGTGGTGTCACGTGCTCGTCTCGGCGACAGTCGTCGCTACCGCGACGACGTCTGCCTCGACTCGTGTAACGCAAAGATAGATAGGGTGGCGGTGGTGTCACGTGCTCGTCTCGACGTCCGTCGTTGCTACCGCGACGATGTCTGCCTCGACTCGCGTAACGCTAAGATAGACAGGGTGGCGGTGGTGTCACGTGCTCGTCTCGGCGTCCGTCGTCGCTACCGCGACGACGTCCACCTCGACTCGTGTAACCCTAAGATATACAGGGTGGCAGTGGTGTCACGTGCTCGTCTCGGCGTCCGTCGTCGCTACCGCGACGACGTCCGCCTCGACTCACGTAACCCTAAGATAGACAGGGTGGCGGTGGTGTCCCGTGCTCGTCTCGGCGTCCGTCGTCGCTACCGCGACGACGTCCGCCTCGACTCGCTTAACCCTAAGTTAGACAAGGGTGGCGGTGGTGTCATGTGCTCGTCTCGGCGTCCGTCGTCGCTACCGGGACGACGTCCGCCTCGACTCGCGTAGCCCTAAGTTAGACAAGGGTGGCGGTGGTGTCACGTGCTCGTCTCGGCGTCCGTCATCGCTACCGCGAAGACGTCCGCCTCGACTCGCGTAACCCTAAGTTAGACAGGGTGGCAGTGGTGTCACGTGCTCGTCTCGGCGTCCGTCGTCGCTACCGCGACGATGTCCGCCTCGACTCGCGTGACCCTAAGACAGGGTGGCAGTGGTGCCACGTGCTCATCTCGGCGTTCGTCGTCGCTACCGCGATGACGTCCGCCTCGACTCGCGTAACCCTAAGATAGACAGGGTGCCAGTGGTGCCACGTGCTCGTCTCGGCGTGCGTCGTCGCTACCGCGACGACGTCCGCCTCGACTCGCGTAACGCTAAGATAGACAGGGTGGCGGTGGTGTCACGTGCTCGTCTCGGCGTCCGTCTTCTCTACCGCGACGACGTCCGCCTCGACTCGCGTAACGCTAAGATAGACAGGGTGGCGGTGGTGTCACGTGCTCGTCTCGGCGTCAGTCGTCGCTACCGCGACGACGTCCGCCTTGACTCGCGTAACCCTAAGATAGACAGGGTGGCGGTGGTGTCACGTGCTCGTCTCAGCGTCCGTCGTCGCTACCGCGACGACGTCCGCCTCGACTCGCGTCACCCTAAGTTAGACAGGTTGGCAGTGGTGTGACGTGCTCATCTCGGCGTTCGTCGTCGCTACCGTGACGACGTCCACCTCGACTCGCGTAACCCTAAGATAGACAGGGTGGCGGTGGTGCCACGTGCTCGTCATGGCGTCCGTCGTCGCTACCGCGATGACGTCTGCCTCGACTCGCGTAGCCCAAAGTTAGAGAGGGTGGCAGTGGTGTCACATGCTTGTTTCGGCGTCCGTCGTCGCTACCGCGACGACGTCCGCCTCGACTTGCGTAACCCTAAGATAGACAGGGTGGCAGTGGTGTCACGTGCTCATCTCGGCGTCCGTCGTCGCTACCGCGACGACGTCCGCCTCAACTCGCGTAACCATAAGATAGACAGGGTGGCGGTGGTGTCACGTGCTCGTCTTGGCGTCCGTCGTCGCTACCGCGACGACGTCCGCCTCGACTCGCTTAACCCTAAGTTAGACAGGGGTGGCGGTGGTGGCTCGTGCTCGTCTCGGCCTCCGTCGTCGCTACCACGACGACGTCCGCCTCGACTAGCGTAACCCTAAGTAAGACAGGGTGGCAGTGGTGTCACATGTTCGTCTCGGCGTCCGTCGTCGCTACCGCGACGATATCCGCCTCGACTCGCATAACCCTAAGATAGCCAGGGTGGCAGTGGTGTCACGTGCTCGTCTCGGCGTCCGTCGTCGCTACCGCGACGACGTCCACCTCGACTCGCGTAACCCTAAGTTAGCCAGCATGGCAGTGGTGTCACGTGCTCGGCTCGGCGTCCGTCGTCACTACCGCGACGACGTCCGCCTCGACTCTCGTAACCCTAAGATAGACAGGGTCGCAGTGGTGTCACGTGCTCGTCTCGGCGTCCGTCGTCACTACCGCGACGATGTCCGCCTCGACTCGCGTAACCCTAACATAGACAGTGTGGCGGTGGTGTCACGTGCTCGTCTCGGCGTCCGTCGTCGCTACCGCGATGACGTCCGCCTCGACTCGCGTAACCCTAAGTTAGACAGGGTGGCGGTGGTGTCACGTGCTCGTCTCAGCGTCCGTCGTCGCTACCGCAATGACGTACGCCTCGACTCGCGTAACGCTAAGATAGACAGGGTGGTGGTCATGTCACGTACTCGTCTCGGCGTCCGTCGTCGCTACCGCGATGACGTCCGCCTCGACTCGCGTAATGCTAAGATAGACAGGGTGGCGGTGGTGGCACGTGCTCATCTCGGCGTCCGTCGTCGCTACCGTGACGACTTCCACCTCGACTCGCGTGACCCTAAGACAGGGTGGCCGCGGTGCCACGTGCTCGTCTCGGCGTCCGTCGTCGCAACTGCGATGACGTCCGCCTCGACTCGCGTAGCCCTAAGTTAGACAGGGTGGCAGTGGTGTCACATGCTTGTTTCGGCGTCCGTCATCGCTACCGCGACGACGTCCGCCTCGACTCGCGTAACCCTAAGTTAGACAGGGTGGCAGTGGTGTCACGTGCTCGTCTCGGCGTCCGTCGTCACTACCGCGACAATGTCCGCCTCGACTCACGTAACCCTAATTTAGACAGGGTGGCGGCGGTGTCACGTGCTCGTCTCGGCGACCGTCGTCGCTTCCGCGATGACGTCGGCCTCGACTCGCGTAACCATAAGTTAGACAGGGTGGCGGTGGTGTCACGTGCTCGTCTCGGCGACAGTCGTCGCTACCGCGACGACGTCTGCCTCGACTCGCGTAACGCTAAGATAGATAGGGTGGCGGTGGTGTCACGTGCTCGTCTCGACGTACGTCGTCGCTACCGCGACGATGTCTGCCTCGACTCGCGAAACGCTAAGATAGACAGGGTGGCGGTGGTGTCACGTGCTCGTCTCGGCGTCCGTCGTCGTTACCGCGACGACGTCCGCCTCGACTCGTGTAACCCTAAGATAGAAAGGGTGGCAGTGGTGTCACGTGCTCGTCTCGGCGTCCGTCGTCGCTACCGCGACGACGTCCGCCTCGACTCGCATAACCCTAAGATAGACAGGGTGGCGGTGGTGTCCCGTGATCGTCTCGGCGTCCGTCGTCGCTACCGCGACGACGTCCGCCTCGACTCGCTTAACCCTAAGTTAGACAAGGGTGGCGGTGGTGTCACGTGCTCGTCTCGGCGTCCGTCGTCGCTACCGCGACGACGTCCGCCTCGACTCGCGTAGCCCTAAGTTAGACAGGGTGCCCGTGGTGTCACGTGCTCGTCTTAGCGTCCGTCGTCGCTACCACGACGACGTTCGCCTCGACTCGCGTAACCCTAAGTTAGACAGGGTGGCAGTGGTGTCACGTGCTCATCTCGACGTCCGTCGTCGCTACCGCGATGACGTCCGCCTCGACTCACGTAACCCTAAGTTAGACAGGGTGGCAGTGGTGTCACGTGCTCGTCTCGGCGTCCGTCGTCGCTACCGCGACGACGTCCGCCTCGACTAGCATAACTCTAAGTTAGCCAGGGTGGCAGTGGTGTCACCCTAAGTTAGACAGGGTGGCGGTGGTGTCACGTGCTCTTCTCGGCGACCGTCGTCGCTACCGGGACGACGTCCGCCTCGACTCGCGTAGCGCTAAGATAGACAGGGTGGCGGTGGTGTCACGTGCTCGTCTCGGCATCCGTCGTCGCTACCGCGACGACGTCCGCCTCGACTCGCGTAACGCTAAGATAGACAAGGTGGCGGTGGTGCCACGTACTCAACTCGGCGTCCGTCGTCGCTACCGCGACGACGTCCGCCTTGACTGGCGTAACCCTAAGATAGACAGGGTGGCCGTGGTGCCACGTGCTCGTCACGGCGTCCGTCGTCGCTACCGCGACGACGTCCGCCTCGACTCGCGTAGCCCTAAGTTAGACAGGGTGGCAGTGGTGTCACGTGCTCGTCTCGGAGTCCGTCGTCGCTACCGCGACGACGTCCGCCTCGACTCGCGTAACCCTAAGATAGACAGGGTGGCAGTGGTGTCACGTGCTCGTCTCGGCGTCCGTCGTCGCTACCGCGACGACGTCCGCCTCGACTCACGTAAGCCTAAGATAGATAGGGTGGCAGTGTTGTCACGTGCTTGTCTCGGCATCCGTCGTCGCCACCGCGACGACGTCCGCCTCGACTCGCGTAATCGTAAGATAGACAGGGTGGCGGTGGTGTCACGTGCTCGTCTCGGCGTCCGTCGTCGCTACCGCGACGACGTCCGCCTCGACTCACTTAACCCTAAGTTAGAAAGAGTGGCAGTGGTGTCACGTGCTCGTCTCGGCGTCCGTCGTCGCTACCGCGACTACGTCCGCCTCGACTCGCGTAACCCTAAGATAGACAGGGTGGCAGTGGTGCCACGTGCTCGTCACGGCGTCCGTCGTCGCTACCGCGATGACGTCCGCCTCGACTCGCGTAGCCCTAAGTTAGACAGGGTGGCAGTGGTGTCACGTGCTTGTTTCGGCGTCCGTCGTCGCTACCGCGACGACGTCCGCCTCGACTCGCGTAAGCATAAGTTAGACAGGGTGGCGGTGGTGTCACGTGCTCGTCTCGGCGACAGTCGTCGCTACCGCGACGACGTCTGCCTCGACTCGTGTAACGCAAAGATAGATAGGGTGGCGGTGGTGTCACGTGCTCGTCTCGACGTCCGTCGTTGCTACCGCGACGATGTCTGCCTCGACTCGCGTAACGCTAAGATAGACAGGGTGGCGGTGGTGTCACGTGCTCGTCTCGGCGTCCGTCGTCGCTACCGCGACGACGTCCACCTCGACTCGTGTAACCCTAAGATATACAGGGTGGCAGTGGTGTCACGTGCTCGTCTCGGCGTCCGTCGTCGCTACCGCGACGACGTCCGCCTCGACTCGCGTAACCCTAAGATAGACAGGGTGGCGGTGGTGTCCCGTGCTCGTCTCGGCGTCCGTCGTCGCTACCGCGACGACGTCCGCCTCGACTCGCTTAACCCTAAGTTAGACAAGGGTGGCGGTGGTGTCACGTGCTCGTCTCGGCGTCCGTCGTCGCTACCGGGACGACGTCCGCCTCGACTCGCGTAGCCCTAAGTTAGACAAGGGTGGCGGTGGTGTCACGTGCTCGTCTCGGCGTCCGTCATCGCTACCGCGAAGACGTCCGCCTCGACTCGCGTAACCCTAAGTTAGACAGGGTGGCAGTGGTGTCACGTGCTCGTCTCGGCGTCCGTCGTCGCTACCGCGACGATGTCCGCCACGACTCGCGTGACCCTAAGACAGGGTGGCAGTGGTGCCACGTGCTCGTCTCGGCGTCCGTCGTCGCTACCGCGACGACGTCCGCCTCGACTCACGTCACCCTAAGTTAGACAGGGTGGCGGTGGTGTCACGTGCTCATCTCGGCGTTCGTCGTCGCTACCGCGATGACGTCCGCCTCGACTCGCGTAACCCTAAGATAGACAGGGTGCCAGTGGTGCCACGTGCTCGTCTCGGCGTGCGTCGTCGCTACCGCGACGACGTCCGCCTCGACTCGCGTAACGCTAAGATAGACAGGGTGGCGGTGGTGTCACGTGCTCGTCTCGGCGTCCGTCTTCTCTACCGCGACGACGTCCGCCTCGACTCGCGTAACGCTAAGATAGACAGGGTGGCGGTGGTGTCACGTGCTCGTCTCGGCGTCAGTCGTCGCTACCGCGACGACGTCCGCCTTGACTCGCGTAACCCTAAGATAGACAGGGTGGCGGTGGTGTCACGTGCTCGTCTCAGCGTCCGTCGTCGCTACCGCGACGACGTCCGCCTCGACTCGCGTCACCCTAAGTTAGACAGGTTGGCAGTGGTGTGACGTGCTCATCTCGGCGTTCGTCGTCGCTACCGTGACGACGTCCACCTCGACTCGCGTAACCCTAAGATAGACAGGGTGGCGGTGGTGCCACGTGCTCGTCATGGCGTCCGTCGTCGCTACCGCGATGACGTCCGCCTCGACTCGCGTAGCCCAAAGTTAGAGAGGGTGGCAGTGGTGTCACGTGCTTGTTTCGGCGTCCGTCGTCGCTACCGCGACGACGTCCGCCTCGACTTGCGTAACCCTAAGATAGACAGGGTGGCAGTGGTGTCACGTGCTCATCTCGGCGTCCGTCGTCGCTACCGCGACGACGTCCGCCTCGACTCGCGTAACCATAAGATAGACAGGGTGGCGGTGGTGTCACGTGCTCGTCTTGGCGTCCGTCGTCGCTACCGCGACGACGTCCGCCTCGACTCGCTTAACCCTAAGTTAGACAGGGGTGGCGGTGGTGGCTCGTGCTCGTCTCGGCCTCCGTCGTCGCTACCACGACGACGTCCGCCTCGACTAGCGTAACCCTAAGTAAGACAGGGTGGCAGTGGTGTCACATGTTCGTCTCGGCGTCCGTCGTCGCTACCGCGACGATATCCGCCTCGACTCGCGTAACCCTAAGATAGCCAGGGTGGCAGTGGTGTCACGTGCTCGTCTCGGCGTACGTCGTCGCTACCGCGACGACGTCCACCTCGACTCGCGTAACCCTAAGATAGCCAGGGTGGCAGTGGTGTCACGTGCTCGGCTCGGCGTCCGTCGTCACTACCGCGACGACGTCCGCCTCGACTCTCGTAACCCTAAGATAGACAGGGTCGCAGTGGTGTCACGTGCTCGTCTCGGCGTCCGTCGTCGCTACCGCGACGATGTCCGCCTCGACTCGCGTAACCCTAACATAGACAGTGTGGCGGTGGTGTCACGTGCTCGTCTCGGCGTCCGTCGTCGCTACCGCGATGACGTCCGCCTCGACTCGCGTAACCCTAAGTTAGACAGGGTGGCGGTGGTGTCACGTGCTCGTCTCAGCGTCCGTCGTCGCTACCGCAATGACGTATGCCTCGACTCGCGTAACGCTAAGATAGACAGGGTGGTGGTCGTGTCACGTACTCGTCTCGGCGATCGTCGTCGCTACCGCGATGACGTCCGCCTCGACTCGCGTAATGCTAAGATAGACAGGGTGGTGGTCGTGTCACGTACTCGTCACGGCGTCCGTCGTCGCTACCGCGATGACGTCCGCCTCGACTCGCGTAGCCCTAAGTTAGACAGGGTGGCAGTGGTGTCACGTGCTTGTTTCGGCGTCCGTCGTCGCTACCGCGACGACGTCCGCCTCGACTCGCGTAAGCATAAGTTAGACAGGGTGGCGGTGGTGTCACGTGCTCGTCTCGGCGACAGTCGTCGCTACCGCGACGACGTCTGCCTCGACTCGTGTAACGCAAAGATAGATAGGGTGGCGGTGGTGTCACGTGCTCGTCTCGACGTCCGTCGTTGCTACCGCGACGATGTCTGCCTCGACTCGCGTAACGCTAAGATAGACAGGGTGGCGGTGGTGTCACGTGCTCGTCTCGGCGTCCGTCGTCGCTACCGCGACGACGTCCACCTCGACTCGTGTAACCCTAAGATATACAGGGTGGCAGTGGTGTCACGTGCTCGTCTCGGCGTCCGTCGTCGCTACCGCGACGACGTCCGCCTCGACTCGCGTAACCCTAAGATAGACAGGGTGGCGGTGGTGTCCCGTGCTCGTCTCGGCGTCCGTCGTCGCTACCGCGACGACGTCCGCCTCGACTCGCTTAACCCTAAGTTAGACAAGGGTGGCGGTGGTGTCATGTGCTCGTCTCGGCGTCCGTCGTCGCTACCGGGACGACGTCCGCCTCGACTCGCGTAGCCCTAAGTTAGACAAGGGTGGCGGTGGTGTCACGTGCTCGTCTCGGCGTCCGTCATCGCTACCGCGAAGACGTCCGCCTCGACTCGCGTAACCCTAAGTTAGACAGGGTGGCAGTGGTGTCACGTGCTCGTCTCGGCGTCCGTCGTCGCTACCGCGACGATGTCCGCCACGACTCGCGTGACCCTAAGACAGGGTGGCAGTGGTGCCACGTGCTCGTCTCGGCGTCCGTCGTCGCTACCGCGACGACGTCCGCCTCGACTCACGTCACCCTAAGTTAGACAGGGTGGCGGTGGTGTCACGTGCTCATCTCGGCGTTCGTCGTCGCTACCGCGATGACGTCCGCCTCGACTCGCGTAACCCTAAGATAGACAGGGTGCCAGTGGTGCCACGTGCTCGTCTCGGCGTGCGTCGTCGCTACCGCGACGACGTCCGCCTCGACTCGCGTAACGCTAAGATAGACAGGGTGGCGGTGGTGTCACGTGCTCGTCTCGGCGTCCGTCTTCTCTACCGCGACGACGTCCGCCTCGACTCGCGTAACGCTAAGATAGACAGGGTGGCGGTGGTGTCACGTGCTCGTCTCGGCGTCAGTCGTCGCTACCGCGACGACGTCCGCCTTGACTCGCGTAACCCTAAGATAGACAGGGTGGCGGTGGTGTCACGTGCTCGTCTCAGCGTCCGTCGTCGCTACCGCGACGACGTCCGCCTCGACTCGCGTCACCCTAAGTTAGACAGGTTGGCAGTGGTGTGACGTGCTCATCTCGGCGTTCGTCGTCGCTACCGTGACGACGTCCACCTCGACTCGCGTAACCCTAAGATAGACAGGGTGGCGGTGGTGCCACGTGCTCGTCATGGCGTCCGTCGTCGCTACCGCGATGACGTCCGCCTCGACTCGCGTAGCCCAAAGTTAGAGAGGGTGGCAGTGGTGTCACGTGCTTGTTTCGGCGTCCGTCGTCGCTACCGCGACGACGTCCGCCTCGACTTGCGTAACCCTAAGATAGACAGGGTGGCAGTGGTGTCACGTGCTCATCTCGGCGTCCGTCGTCGCTACCGCGACGACGTCCGCCTCGACTCGCGTAACCATAAGATAGACAGGGTGGCGGTGGTGTCACGTGCTCGTCTTGGCGTCCGTCGTCGCTACCGCGACGACGTCCGCCTCGACTCGCTTAACCCTAAGTTAGACAGGGGTGGCGGTGGTGGCTCGTGCTCGTCTCGGCCTCCGTCGTCGCTACCACGACGACGTCCGCCTCGACTAGCGTAACCCTAAGTAAGACAGGGTGGCAGTGGTGTCACATGTTCGTCTCGGCGTCCGTCGTCGCTACCGCGACGATATCCGCCTCGACTCGCGTAACCCTAAGATAGCCAGGGTGGCAGTGGTGTCACGTGCTCGTCTCGGCGTACGTCGTCGCTACCGCGACGACGTCCACCTCGACTCGCGTAACCCTAAGATAGCCAGGGTGGCAGTGGTGTCACGTGCTCGGCTCGGCGTCCGTCGTCACTACCGCGACGACGTCCGCCTCGACTCTCGTAACCCTAAGATAGACAGGGTCGCAGTGGTGTCACGTGCTCGTCTCGGCGTCCGTCGTCGCTACCGCGACGATGTCCGCCTCGACTCGCGTAACCCTAACATAGACAGTGTGGCGGTGGTGTCACGTGCTCGTCTCGGCGTCCGTCGTCGCTACCGCGATGACGTCCGCCTCGACTCGCGTAACCCTAAGTTAGACAGGGTGGCGGTGGTGTCACGTGCTCGTCTCAGCGTCCGTCGTCGCTACCGCAATGACGTATGCCTCGACTCGCGTAACGCTAAGATAGACAGGGTGGTGGTCGTGTCACGTACTCGTCTCGGCGATCGTCGTCGCTACCGCGATGACGTCCGCCTCGACTCGCGTAATGCTAAGATAGACAGGGTGGTGGTCGTGTCACGTACTCGTCACGGCGTCCGTCGTCGCTACCGCGATGACGTCCGCCTCGACTCGCGTAGCCCTAAGTTAGACAGGGTGGCAGTGGTGTCACGTGCTTGTTTCGGCGTCCGTCGTCGCTACCGCGACGACGTCCGCCTCGACTCGCGTAAGCATAAGTTAGACAGGGTGGCGGTGGTGTCACGTGCTCGTCTCGGCGACAGTCGTCGCTACCGCGACGACGTCTGCCTCGACTCGTGTAACGCAAAGATAGATAGGGTGGCGGTGGTGTCACGTGCTCGTCTCGACGTCCGTCGTTGCTACCGCGACGATGTCTGCCTCGACTCGCGTAACGCTAAGATAGACAGGGTGGCGGTGGTGTCACGTGCTCGTCTCGGCGTCCGTCGTCGCTACCGCGACGACGTCCACCTCGACTCGTGTAACCCTAAGATATACAGGGTGGCAGTGGTGTCACGTGCTCGTCTCGGCGTCCGTCGTCGCTACCGCGACGACGTCCGCCTCGACTCGCGTAACCCTAAGATAGACAGGGTGGCGGTGGTGTCCCGTGCTCGTCTCGGCGTCCGTCGTCGCTACCGCGACGACGTCCGCCTCGACTCGCTTAACCCTAAGTTAGACAAGGGTGGCGGTGGTGTCATGTGCTCGTCTCGGCGTCCGTCGTCGCTACCGGGACGACGTCCGCCTCGACTCGCGTAGCCCTAAGTTAGACAAGGGTGGCGGTGGTGTCACGTGCTCGTCTCGGCGTCCGTCATCGCTACCGCGAAGACGTCCGCCTCGACTCGCGTAACCCTAAGTTAGACAGGGTGGCAGTGGTGTCACGTGCTCGTCTCGGCGTCCGTCGTCGCTACCGCGACGATGTCCGCCACGACTCGCGTGACCCTAAGACAGGGTGGCAGTGGTGCCACGTGCTCGTCTCGGCGTCCGTCGTCGCTACCGCGACGACGTCCGCCTCGACTCACGTCACCCTAAGTTAGACAGGGTGGCGGTGGTGTCACGTGCTCATCTCGGCGTTCGTCGTCGCTACCGCGATGACGTCCGCCTCGACTCGCGTAACCCTAAGATAGACAGGGTGCCAGTGGTGCCACGTGCTCGTCTCGGCGTGCGTCGTCGCTACCGCGACGACGTCCGCCTCGACTCGCGTAACGCTAAGATAGACAGGGTGGCGGTGGTGTCACGTGCTCGTCTCGGCGTCCGTCTTCTCTACCGCGACGACGTCCGCCTCGACTCGCGTAACGCTAAGATAGACAGGGTGGCGGTGGTGTCACGTGCTCGTCTCGGCGTCAGTCGTCGCTACCGCGACGACGTCCGCCTTGACTCGCGTAACCCTAAGATAGACAGGGTGGCGGTGGTGTCACGTGCTCGTCTCAGCGTCCGTCGTCGCTACCGCGACGACGTCCGCCTCGACTCGCGTCACCCTAAGTTAGACAGGTTGGCAGTGGTGTGACGTGCTCATCTCGGCGTTCGTCGTCGCTACCGTGACGACGTCCACCTCGACTCGCGTAACCCTAAGATAGACAGGGTGGCGGTGGTGCCACGTGCTCGTCATGGCGTCCGTCGTCGCTACCGCGATGACGTCCGCCTCGACTCGCGTAGCCCAAAGTTAGAGAGGGTGGCAGTGGTGTCACGTGCTTGTTTCGGCGTCCGTCGTCGCTACCGCGACGACGTCCGCCTCGACTTGCGTAACCCTAAGATAGACAGGGTGGCAGTGGTGTCACGTGCTCATCTCGGCGTCCGTCGTCGCTACCGCGACGACGTCCGCCTCGACTCGCGTAACCATAAGATAGACAGGGTGGCGGTGGTGTCACGTGCTCGTCTTGGCGTCCGTCGTCGCTACCGCGACGACGTCCGCCTCGACTCGCTTAACCCTAAGTTAGACAGGGGTGGCGGTGGTGGCTCGTGCTCGTCTCGGCCTCCGTCGTCGCTACCACGACGACGTCCGCCTCGACTAGCGTAACCCTAAGTAAGACAGGGTGGCAGTGGTGTCACATGTTCGTCTCGGCGTCCGTCGTCGCTACCGCGACGATATCCGCCTCGACTCGCGTAACCCTAAGATAGCCAGGGTGGCAGTGGTGTCACGTGCTCGTCTCGGCGTACGTCGTCGCTACCGCGACGACGTCCACCTCGACTCGCGTAACCCTAAGATAGCCAGGGTGGCAGTGGTGTCACGTGCTCGGCTCGGCGTCCGTCGTCACTACCGCGACGACGTCCGCCTCGACTCTCGTAACCCTAAGATAGACAGGGTCGCAGTGGTGTCACGTGCTCGTCTCGGCGTCCGTCGTCGCTACCGCGACGATGTCCGCCTCGACTCGCGTAACCCTAACATAGACAGTGTGGCGGTGGTGTCACGTGCTCGTCTCGGCGTCCGTCGTCGCTACCGCGATGACGTCCGCCTCGACTCGCGTAACCCTAAGTTAGACAGGGTGGCGGTGGTGTCACGTGCTCGTCTCAGCGTCCGTCGTCGCTACCGCAATGACGTATGCCTCGACTCGCGTAACGCTAAGATAGACAGGGTGGTGGTCGTGTCACGTACTCGTCTCGGCGATCGTCGTCGCTACCGCGATGACGTCCGCCTCGACTCGCGTAATGCTAAGATAGACAGGGTGGCGGTGGTGGCACGTGCTCATCTCGGCGTCCGTCGTCGCTACCGTGACGACGTCCACCTCGACTCGCGTGACCCTAAGACAGGGTGGCCGCGGTGCCACGTGCTCGTCTCGGCGTCCGTCATCGCTACCGCGAAGACGTCCGCCTCGACTCGCGTAACCCTAAGTTAGACAGGGTGGCCGCGGTGCCACGTGCTCGTCTCGGCGTCTGTCATCGCTACCGCGAAGACGTCCGCCTCGACTCGCGTAACCCTAAGTTAGACAGGGTGGCAGTGGTGCCACGTGCTCGTCTCGGCGTCCGTCGTCGCTACCGCGACGACGTCCGCCTCGACTCACGTCACCCTAAGTTAGACAGGGTGGCGGTGGTGTCACGTGCTCGTCTCGGCGTCCGTCGTCGCTACCGCGACGACGTCCGCCTCGACTCGCGTCACCCTAAGTTAGATAGGGTTGCCGTAGTGTCACGTGCTCATCTCGGCGTTCGTCGTCGGTACCGCGATGACGTCCGCCTCGACTCTCGTAACCCTAAGATAGACAGGGTGCCAGTGGTGCCACGTGCTCGTCTCGGCGTCCGTCGTCGCTACCGCGACGACGTCCGCCTCGACTCGCGTAACCCTAAGATAGCCAGGGTGGCAGTGGTGTCACGTGCTCGTCTCGGCGTCCGTCGTCGCTACCGTGACGACGTCCGCCTCGACTCGCGTAACCCTAAGTTAGCCAGGGTGGCAGTGGTGTCACGTGCTCGGCTCGGCGTCCGTCGTCGCTACCGCGACGACGTCCGCCTCGACTCGCGTAACCCTAAGATAGACAGGGTGGCGGTGGTGTCACGTGCTCGTCTCGGCGTCCGTCGTCGCTACCGCGACGACGTCCGCCTCGACTCGCGTAACCCTAAGATAGCCAGGGTGGCAGTGGTGTCACGTGCTCGTCTCGGCGTCCGTCGTCGCTACCGCGACGACGTCCGCCTCGACTCGCGTAACCCAAAGTTAGCCAGGGTGGCAGTGGTGTGACGTGCTCGGCTCGGCGTCCGTCGTCGCTACCGCGACAACGTCCGCCTTGACTCTCGTAACCCTAAGATAGACAGGGTCGCAGTGGTGTCACGTGCTCGTCTCGGCGTCCGTCCTCGCTACCGCGACGACGTCCGCCTCGACTAGCGTAACCCTAACATAGACAGTGTGGCGGTGGTGTCACGTGCTCGTCTAGGCGTGCGTCGTCGCTACCGCGACGACGTCCTCCTCGACTCGCTTAACCCTAAGTTAGACAGGGTGGCGGTGGTGTCACGTGCTCGTCTCGGCGTCCGTCGTCGCTACCGCGATGACGTCCGCCTCGACTCGCGTAACCCTAAGTTAGACAGGGTGGCGGTGGTGTCACGTGCTCGTATCAGCGTCCGTCGTCGCTACCGCAATGACGTATGCCTCGACTCGCGTAACGCTAAGATAGACAGGGTGGCGGTGGTGTCACGTGCTCGTCTCGGCGTCCGTCATCGCTACCGCGATGACGTCCGCCTCGACTCGCGTAACGCTAAGATAGACAGGGTGGCGGTGGTGGCACGTGCTCATCTCAGCGTCCGTCGTCGCTACCGCAACGACGTCCGCCTCGACTCGCGTGACCCTAAGACAGGGTGGCCGCGGTGCCACGTGCTCGTCTTGGCGTCCGTCGTCGCTACCGCGAAGACGTCCGCCTCGACTCGCGTAACCCTAAGTTAGACAGGGTGGCAGTGGTGTCACGTGCTCGTCTCGGCGTCCGTCGTCGCTACCGCGACGACGTCCGCCTCGACTCGCGTGACCCTAAGACAGGGTGGCAGTGGTGTCACGTGCTCGTCTCGGCGTCCGTCGTCGCTACCGCGACGACGTCCGCCTCGACTCGCGTCACCCTAAGTTAGACAGGGTGGCGGTGGTGTCACGTGCTCGTCTCGGCGTCCGTCGTCGCTACCGCGACGATGTCCGCCTCGACTCGCGTCACCCTAAGTTAGACAGGGTGGCCGTGGTGTCACGTGCTTATCTCGGCGTTCGTCGTCGCTACCGCGATGACGTCCGCCTCGACTTGCGTAACCCAAAGATAGACAGGGTGCCAGTGGTGCCACGTGCTCGTCATGGCGTCCGTCGTCGCTACCGCGATGACGTCCGCCTCGACTCGTGTAACCCTAAGATAGCCAGGGTGGCAGTGGTGTCCGTCGTCGCTACCGCGACGACGTCCGCCTCGACTCGCGTAACCCTAAGATAGCCAGGGTGGCAGTGGTGTCACGTGCTCGTCTCGGCGTCCGTCGTCGCTACCGCGACGACGTCCGCCTCGACTCGCGTAACCCTAAGTTAGCCAGGGTGGCAGTGGTGTGACGTGCTCGGCTCGGCGTCCGTCGTCGCTACCGCGACGACGTCCGCCTCGACTCTCGTAACCCTAAGATAGACAGGGTCGCAGTGGTGTCACGTGCTCGTCTCGGCGTCCGTCCTCGCTACCGCGACGAAGTCCGCCTCGACTAGCGTAACCCTAACATAGATAGTGTGGCGGTGGTGTCACGTGCTCGTCTCGGCGTGCGTCGTCGCTACCGCGACGACGTCCGCCTCGACTCGCTTAACCCTAAGTTAGACAGGGTGGCGGTGGTGTCACGTGCTCGTCTCGGCGTCCGTCGTCGCTACCGCGATGACGTCCGCCTCGACTCGCGTAACCCTAAGTTAGACAGGGTGGCGGTGGTGCCACGTGCTCGTCTCAGCGTCCGTCGTCGCTACCGCAACGACGTACGCCTCGACTCGCGTAACGCTAAGATAGACAGGGTGGCGGTGGTGTCACGTGCTCGTCTCGGCGTCCGTCGTCGCTACCGCGATGACGTCCGCCTCGACTCGCGTAACGCTAAGATAGACAGGGTGGCGGTGGTGGCACGTGCTCATCTCGGCGTCCGTCGTCGCTACCGCAATGACGTCCGCCTCGACTCGCGTGACCCAAAGACAGGGTGGCCGCGGTGCCACGTGCTCGTATCGGCGTCCGTCGTCGCTACCGCGAAGACGTCCGCCTCGACTCGCGTAACCCTAAGTTAGACAGGGTGGCAGTGGTGTCACGTGCTCGTCTCGGCGTCCGTCGTCGCTACCGCGACGACGTCCGCCTCGACTCGCGTCACCCTAAGTTAGACAGGGTGGCGGTGGTGTCACGTGCTCGTCTCGGCGTCCGTCGTCGCTACCGCGACGACGTCCGCCTCGACTCGCGTCACCCTAAGTTAGACAGGGTGGCCGTGGTGTCACGTGCTCATCTCGGCGTTCGTCGTCGCTACCGCGATGACGTCCGCCTCGACTCGCGTAACCCAAAGATAGACAGGGTGCCAGTGGTGCCACGTGCTCGTCTCGGCGTCCGTCGTCGCTACCGCGATGACGTCCGCCTCGACTCGCGTCACCCTAAGTTAGACAGGGTGGCCGTGGTGTCATGTGCTCATCTCGGCATTCGTCGTCGCTACCGCGATGACTTCCGCCTCGACTCGCGTAACCCTAAGATAGACAGGGTGCCAATGGTGCCACGTGCTCGTCATGGCGTCCGTCGTCGCTACCGCGATGACGTCCGCCTCGACTCGCGTAGCCCTAAGTTAGACAGGGTGCCAGTGGTGCCACGTGCTCGTCTCGGCGTCCGTCGTCGCTACCGCGACGACGTCCGCCTCGACTCGCGTAACCCTAAGATAGCCAGGGTGGCAGTGGTGTCCCGTGCTCGTCTCGGCGTCCGTCGTCGCTACCGTGACGACGTCCGCCTCGACTCGCGTAACCCTAAGTTAGCCAGGGTGGCAGTGGTGTCACGTGCTCGGCTCGGCGTCCGTCGTCGCTACCGCGACGACGTCCGCCTCGACTCGCGTAACCCTAAGATAGACAGGGTGGCGGTGGTGTCACGTGCTCGTCTCGGCGTCCGTCGTCGCTACCGCGACGACGTCCGCCTCGACTCGCGTAACCCTAAGATAGCCAGGGTGGCAGTGGTGTCACGTGCTCGTCTCGGCGTCCGTCGTCGCTACCGCGACGACGTCCGCCTTGACTCGCGTAACCCTAAGATAGACAGGGTGGCGGTGGTGTCACGTGCTCGTCTCGGCGTCCGTCGTCGCTACCGCGATGACGTCCGCCTCGACTCGCGTCACCCTAAGTTAGACAGGTTGGCAGTGGTGTGACGTGCTCATCTCGGCGTTCGTCGTCGCTACAGTGACGACGTCCACCTCGACTCGCGTAACCCTAAGATAGACAGGGTGGCTGTGGTGCCACGTGCTCGTCATGGCGTCCGTCGTCGCTACCGCGATGACGTCCGCCTCGACTCGCGTAGCCCTAAGTTAGAGAGGGTGGCAGTGGTGTCACGTGCTTGTTTCGACGTCCGTCGTCGCTACCGCGACGACGTCCGCCTCGACTTGCGTAACACTAAGATAGACAGGGTGGCAGTGGTGTCACGTGCTCATCTCGGCGTCCGTCGTCGCTACCGCGACGACGTCCGCCTCGACTCGCGTAACCATAAGATAGACAGGGTGGCGGTGGTGTCACGTGCTCGTCTTGGCGTCCGTCGTCGCTACCGCGACGACGTCCGCCTCGACTCGCTTAACCCTAAGTTAGACAGGGGTGGCGGTGGTGGCTCGTGCTCGTCTCGGCCTCCGTCGTCGCTACCACGACGACGTCCGCCTCGACTAGCGTAACCCTAAGTAAGACAGGGTAGCAGTGGTGTCACATGTTCGTCTCGGCGTCCGTCGTCGCTACCGCGACGATATCCGCCTCGACTCGCGTAACCCTAAGATAGCCAGGGTGGCAGTGGTGTCACGTGCTTGTCTCGGCGTCCGTCGTCGCTACCGCGACGACGTCCACCTCGACTCGCGTAACCCTAAGTTAGCCAGCATGGCAGTGGTGTCACGTGCTCGGCTCGGCGTCCGTCGTCGCTACCGCGATGACGTCCGCCTCGACTCGCGTAACCCAAAGATAGACAGGGTGCCAGTGGTGCCACGTGCTCGTCTCGGCGTCCGTCGTCGCTACCGCGATGACGTCCGCCTCGACTCGCGTCACCCTAAGTTAGACAGGGTGGCCGTGGTGTCATGTGCTCATCTCGGCATTCGTCGTCGCTACCGCGATGACTTCCGCCTCGACTCGCGTAACCCTAAGATAGACAGGGTGCCAATGGTGCCACGTGCTCGTCATGGCGTCCGTCGTCGCTACCGCGATGACGTCCGCCTCGACTCGCGTAGCCCTAAGTTAGACAGGGTGCCAGTGGTGCCACGTGCTCGTCTCGGCGTCCGTCGTCGCTACCGCGACGACGTCCGCCTCGACTCGCGTAACCCTAAGATAGCCAGGGTGGCAGTGGTGTCCCGTGCTCGTCTCGGCGTCCGTCGTCGCTACCGTGACGACGTCCGCCTCGACTCGCGTAACCCTAAGTTAGCCAGGGTGGCAGTGGTGTCACGTGCTCGGCTCGGCGTCCGTCGTCGCTACCGCGACGACGTCCGCCTCGACTCGCGTAACCCTAAGATAGACAGGGTGGCGGTGGTGTCACGTGCTCGTCTCGGCGTCCGTCGTCGCTACCGCGACGACGTCCGCCTCGACTCGCGTAACCCTAAGATAGCCAGGGTGGCAGTGGTGTCACGTGCTCGTCTCGGCGTCCGTCGTCGCTACCGCGACGACGTCCGCCTTGACTCGCGTAACCCTAAGATAGACAGGGTGGCGGTGGTGTCACGTGCTCGTCTCGGCGTCCGTCGTCGCTACCGCGATGACGTCCGCCTCGACTCGCGTCACCCTAAGTTAGACAGGTTGGCAGTGGTGTGACGTGCTCATCTCGGCGTTCGTCGTCGCTACAGTGACGACGTCCACCTCGACTCGCGTAACCCTAAGATAGACAGGGTGGCTGTGGTGCCACGTGCTCGTCATGGCGTCCGTCGTCGCTACCGCGATGACGTCCGCCTCGACTCGCGTAGCCCTAAGTTAGAGAGGGTGGCAGTGGTGTCACGTGCTTGTTTCGGCGTCCGTCGTCGCTACCGCGACGACGTCCGCCTCGACTTGCGTAACCCTAAGATAGACAGGGTGGCAGTGGTGTCACGTGCTCATCTCGGCGTCCGTCGTCGCTACCGCGACGACGTCCGCCTCGACTCGCGTAACCATAAGATAGACAGGGTGGCGGTGGTGTCACGTGCTCGTCTTGGCGTCCGTCGTCGCTACCGCGACGACGTCCGCCTCGACTCGCTTAACCCTAAGTTAGACAGGGGTGGCGGTGGTGGCTCGTGCTCGTCTCGGCCTCCGTCGTCGCTACCACGACGACGTCCGCCTCGACTAGCGTAACCCTAAGTAAGACAGGGTAGCAGTGGTGTCACATGTTCGTCTCGGCGTCCGTCGTCGCTACCGCGACGATATCCGCCTCGACTCGCGTAACCCTAAGATAGCCAGGGTGGCAGTGGTGTCACGTGCTTGTCTCGGCGTCCGTCGTCGCTACCGCGACGACGTCCACCTCGACTCGCGTAACCCTAAGTTAGCCAGCATGGCAGTGGTGTCACGTGCTCGGCTCGGCGTCCGTCGTCACTACCGCGACGACGTCCGCCTCGACTCTCGTAACCCTAAGATAGACAGGGTCGCAGTGGTGTCACGTGCTCGTCTCGGCGTCCGTCGTCGCTACCGCGACGATGTCCGCCTCGACTCGCGTAACCCTAACATAGACAGTGTGGCGGTGGTGTCACGTGCTCGTCTCGGCGTCCGTCGTCGCTACCGCGATGACGTCCGCCTCGACTCGCGTAACCCAAAGATAGACAGGGTGCCAGTGGTGCCACGTGCTCGTCTCGGCGTCCGTCGTCGCTACCGCGATGACGTCCGCCTCGACTCGCGTCACCCTAAGTTAGACAGGGTGGCCGTGGTGTCATGTGCTCATCTCGGCATTCGTCGTCGCTACCGCGATGACTTCCGCCTCGACTCGCGTAACCCTAAGATAGACAGGGTGCCAATGGTGCCACGTGCTCGTCATGGCGTCCGTCGTCGCTACCGCGATGACGTCCGCCTCGACTCGCGTAGCCCTAAGTTAGACAGGGTGCCAGTGGTGCCACGTGCTCGTCTCGGCGTCCGTCGTCGCTACCGCGACGACGTCCGCCTCGACTCGCGTAACCCTAAGATAGCCAGGGTGGCAGTGGTGTCCCGTGCTCGTCTCGGCGTCCGTCGTCGCTACCGTGACGACGTCCGCCTCGACTCGCGTAACCCTAAGTTAGCCAGGGTGGCAGTGGTGTCACGTGCTCGGCTCGGCGTCCGTCGTCGCTACCGCGACGACGTCCGCCTCGACTCGCGTAACCCTAAGATAGACAGCTTGGCGGTGGTGTCACGTGCTCGTCTCGGCGTCCGTCGTCGCTACCGCGACGACGTCCGCCTCGACTCGCGTAACCCTAAGATAGCCAGGGTGGCAGTGGTGTCACGTGCTCGTCTCGGCGTCCGTCGTCGCTACCGCGACGACGTCCGCCTTGACTCGCGTAACCCTAAGATAGACAGGGTGGCGGTGGTGTCACGTGCTCGTCTCGGCGTCCGTCGTCGCTACCGCGATGACGTCCGCCTCGACTCGCGTCACCCTAAGTTAGACAGGTTGGCAGTGGTGTGACGTGCTCATCTCGGCGTTCGTCGTCGCTACAGTGACGACGTCCACCTCGACTCGCGTAACCCTAAGATAGACAGGGTGGCTGTGGTGCCACGTGCTCGTCATGGCGTCCGTCGTCGCTACCGCGATGACGTCCGCCTCGACTCGCGTAGCCCTAAGTTAGAGAGGGTGGCAGTGGTGTCACGTGCTTGTTTCGGCGTCCGTCGTCGCTACCGCGGCGACGTCCGCCTCGACTTGCGTAACCCTAAGATAGACAGGGTGGCAGTGGTGTCACGTGCTCATCTCGGCGTCCGTCGTCGCTACCGCGACGACGTCCGCCTCGACTCGCGTAACCATAAGATAGACAGGGTGGCGGTGGTGTCACGTGCTCGTCTTGGCGTCCGTCGTCGCTACCGCGACGACGTCCGCCTCGACTCGCTTAACCCTAAGTTAGACAGGGGTGGCGGTGGTGGCTCGTGCTCGTCTCGGCCTCCGTCGTCGCTACCACGACGACGTCCGCCTCGACTAGCGTAACCCTAAGTAAGACAGGGTAGCAGTGGTGTGACATGTTCGTCTCGGCGTCCGTCGTCGCTACCGCGACGATATCCGCCTCGACTCGCGTAACCCTAAGATAGCCAGGGTGGCAGTGGTGTCACGTGCTTGTCTCGGCGTCCGTCGTCGCTACCGCGACGACGTCCACCTCGACTCGCGTAACCCTAAGTTAGCCAGCATGGCAGTGGTGTCACGTGCTCGGCTCGGCGTCCGTCGTCACTACCGCGACGACGTCCGCCTCGACTCTCGTAACCCTAAGATAGACAGGGTCGCAGTGGTGTCACGTGCTCGTCTCGGCGTCCGTCGTCGCTACCGCGATGACGTCCGCCTCGACTCGCGTAACCCTAAGTTAGACAGGGTGGCGGTGGTGTCACGTGCTCGTCTCAGCGTCCGTCGTCGCTACCGCGATGACGTCCGCCTTGACTCGCGTAATGCTAAGATAGACAGGGTGGCGGTGGTGGCACGTGCTCATCTCGGCGTCCGTCGTCGCTACCGTGACGACGTCCACCTCGACTCGCGTGACCCTAAGACAGGGTGGCCGCGGTGCCACGTGCTCGTCTCGGCGTCCGTCATCGCTACCGCGAAGACGTCCGCCTCGACTCGCGTAACCCTAAGTTAGACAGGGTGGCAGTGGTGTCACGTGCTCGTCTCGGCGTCCGTCGTCGCTACCGCGACGATGTCCGCCTCGACTCGCGTGACCCTAAGACAGGGTGGCAGTGGTGCCACGTGCTCGTCTCGGCGTCCGTCGTCGCGACCGCGACGACGTCCGCCTCGACTCACGTCACCCTAAGTTAGACAGGGTGGCGGTGGTGTCACGTGCTCGTCTCGGCGTCCGTCGTCGCTACCGCGACGACGTCCGCCTCGACTCGCGTCACCCTAAGTTAGATAGGGTGGCCGTAGTGTCACGTGCTCATCTCGGCGTTCGTCGTCGGTACCGCGATGACGTCCGCCTCGACTCTCGTAACCCTAAGATAGACAGGGTGCCAGTGGTGCCACGTGCTCGTCTCGGCGTCCGTCGTCGCTACCGCGACGACGTCCGCCTCGACTCGCGTAACCCTAAGATAGCCAGGGTGGCAGTGGTGTCACGTGCTCGTCTCGGCGTCCGTCGTCGCTACCGTGACGACGTCCGCCTCGACTCGCGTAACCCTAAGTTAGCCAGGGTGGCAGTGGTGTCACGTGCTCGGCTCGGCGTCCGTCGTCGCTACCGCGATGACGTCCGCCTCGACTCGCGTAACCCTAAGATAGACAGGGTGGCGGTGGTGTCACGTGCTCGTCTCGGCGTCCGTCGTCGCTACCGCGACGACGTCCGCTTCGACTCGCGTAACCCTAAGATAGCCAGGGTGGCAGTGGTGTCACGTGCTCGTCTCGGCGTCCGTCGTCGCTACCGCGACGACGTCCGCCTCGACTCGCGTAACCCAAAGTTAGCCAGGGTGGCAGTGGTGTGACGTGCTCGGCTCGGCGTCCGTCGTCGCTACCGCCACAACGTCCGCCTTGACTCTCGTAACCCTAAGATAGACAGGGTCGCAGTGGTGTCACGTGCTCGTCTCGGCGTCCGTCCTCGCTACCGCGACGACGTCCGCCTCGACTAGCGTAACCCTAACATAGACAGTGTGGCGGTGGTGTCACGTGCTCGTCTCGGCGTGCGTCGTCGCTACCACGACGACGTCCGCCTCGACTAGCGTAACCCTAAGTAAGACAGGGTGGCGGTGGTGTCACGTGCTCGTCTCGGCGTCCGTCGTCGCTACCGCGATGACGTCCGCCTCGACTCGCGTAACCCTAAGTTAGACAGGGTGGCGGTGGTGCCACGTGCTCGTCTCAGCGTCCGTCGTCGCTACCGCAACGACGTACGCCTCGACTCGCGTAAGCCTAAGTTAGCCAGCATGGCAGTGGTGTCACGTGCTCGGCTCGGCGTCCGTCGTCACTACCGCGACGACGTCCGCCTCGACTCTCGTAACCCTAAGATAGACAGGGTCGCAGTGGTGTCACGTGCTCGTCTCGGCGTCCGTCGTCGCTACCGCGACGATGTCCGCCTCGACTCGCGTAACCCTAACATAGACAGTGTGGCAGTGGTGTCACGTGCTCGTCTCGGCGTCCGTCGTCGCTACCGCGATGACGTCCGCCTCGACTCGCGTAACCCTAAGTTAGACAGGGTGGTGGTGGTGTCACGTGCTCGTCTCCGCGTCCGTCGTCGCTACCGCAATGACGTACGCCTCGACTCGCGTAACGCTAAGATAGACAGGGTGGTGGTCGTGTCACGTACTCGTCTCGGCGTCCGTCGTCGCTACCGCGATGATGTCCGCCTCGACTCGCGTAATGCTAAGATAGACAGGGTGGCGGTGGTGGCACGTGCTCATCTCGGCGTCCGTCGTCGCTACCGTGACGACGTCCACCTCGACTCGCGTGACCCTAAGACAGGGTGGCCGCGGTGCCACGTGCTCGTCTCGACGTCCGTCATCGCTACCGCGAAGACGTCCGCCTCGACTCGCGTAACCCTAAGTTAGACAGGGTGGCCGCGGTGCCACGTGCTCGTCTCGGCGTCCGTCATCGCTACCGCGAAGACGTCCGCCTCGACTCGCGTAACCCTAAGTTAGACAGGGTGGCAGTGGTGCCACGTGCTCGTCTCGGCGTCCGTCGTCGCTACCGCGACGACGTCCGCCTCGACTCACGTCACCCTAAGTTAGACAGGGTGGCGGTGGTGTCACGTGCTCGTCTCGGCGTCCGTCGTCGCTACCGCGACGACGTCCGCCTCGACTCGCGTCACCCTAAGTTAGATAGGGTTGCCGTAGTGTCACGTGCTCATCTCGGCGTTCGTCGTCGGTACCGCGATGACGTCCGCCTCGACTCTCGTAACCCTAAGATAGACAGGGTGCCAGTGGTGCCACGTGCTCGTCTCGGCGTCCGTCGTCGCTACCGCGACGACGTCCGCCTCGACTCGCGTAACCCTAAGATAGCCAGGGTGGCAGTGGTGTCACGTGCTCGTCTCGGCGTCCGTCGTCGCTACCGTGACGACGTCCGCCTCGACTCGCGTAACCCTAAGTTAGCCAGGGTGGCAGTGGTGTCACGTGCTCGGCTCGGCGTCCGTCGTCGCTACCGCGACGACGTCCGCCTCGACTCGCGTAACCCTAAGATAGACAGGGTGGCGGTGGTGTCACGTGCTCGTCTCGGCGTCCGTCGTCGCTACCGCGACGACGTCCGCCTCGACTCGCGTAACCCTAAGATAGCCAGGGTGGCAGTGGTGTCACGTGCTCGTCTCGGCGTCCGTCGTCGCTACCGCGACGACGTCCGCCTCGACTCGCGTAACCCAAAGTTAGCCAGGGTGGCAGTGGTGTGACGTGCTCGGCTCGGCGTCCGTCGTCGCTACCGCGACAACGTCCGCCTTGACTCTCGTAACCCTAAGATAGACAGGGTCGCAGTGGTGTCACGTGCTCGTCTCGGCGTCCGTCCTCGCTACCGCGACGACGTCCGCCTCGACTAGCGTAACCCTAACATAGACAGTGTGGCGGTGGTGTCACGTGCTAGTCTAGGCGTGCGTCGTCGCTACCGCGACGACGTCCTCCTCGACTCGCTTAACCCTAAGTTAGACAGGGTGGCGGTGGTGTCACGTGCTCGTCTCGGCGTCCGTCGTCGCTACCGCGATGACGTCCGCCTCGACTCGCGTAACCCTAAGTTAGAAAGGGTGGCGGTGGTGTCACGTGCTCGTATCAGCGTCCGTCGTCGCTACCGCAATGACGTATGCCTCGACTCGCGTAACGCTAAGATAGACAGGGTGGCGGTGGTGTCACGTGCTCGTCTCGGCGTCCGTCGTCGCTACCGCGATGACGTCCGCCTCGACTCGCGTAACGCTAAGATAGACAGGGTGGCGGTGGTGGCACATGCTCATCTCAGCGTCCGTCGTCGCTACCGCAACGACGTCCGCCTCGACTCGCGTGACCCTAAGACAGGGTGGCCGCGGTGCCACGTGCTCGTCTTGGCGTCCGTCGTCGCTACCGCGAAGACGTCCGCCTCGACTCGCGTAACCCTAAGTTAGACAGGGTGGCAGTGGTGTCACGTGCTCATCTCGGCGTCCGTCGTCGCTACCGCGACGACGTCCGCCTCGACTCGCGTGACCCTAAGACAGGGTGGCAGTGGTGTCACGTGCTCGTCTCGGCGTCCGTCGTCGCTACCGCGACGACGTCCGCCTCGACTCGCGTCACCCTAAGTTAGACAGGGTGGCGGTGGTGTCACGTGCTTATCTCGGCGTTCGTCGTCGCTACCGCGATGACGTCCGCCTCGACTTGCGTAACCCAAAGATAGACAGGGTGCCAGTGGTGCCACGTGCTCGTCATGGCGTCCGTCGTCGCTACCGCGATGACGTCCGCCTCGACTCGTGTAACCCTAAGATAGCCAGGGTGGCAGTGGTGTCCGTCATCGCTACCGCGACGACGTCCGCCTCGACTCGCGTAACCCTAAGATAGCCAGGGTGGCAGTGGTGTCACGTGCTCGTCTCGGAGTCCGTCGTCGCTACCGCGACGACGTCCGCCTCGACTCGCGTAACCCTAAGTTAGCCAGGGTGGCAGTGGTGTGACGTGCTCGGCTCGGCGTCCGTCGTCGCTACCGCGACGACGTCCGCCTCGACTCTCGTAACCCTAAGATAGACAGGGTCGCAGTGGTGTCACGTGCTCGTCTCGGCGTCCGTCCTCGCTACCGCGACGACGTCCGCCTCGACTAGCGTAACCCTAACATAGATAGTGTGGCGGTGGTGTCACGTGCTCGTCTCGGCGTGCGTCGTCGCTACCGCGACGACGTCCGCCTCGACTCGCTTAACCCTAAGTTAGACAGGGTGGCGGTGGTGTCACGTGCTCGTCTCGGCGTCCGTCGTCGCTACCGCGATGACGTCCGCCTCGACTCGCGTAACCCTAAGTTAGACAGGGTGGCGGTGGTGCCACGTGCTCGTCTCAGCGTCCGTCGTCGCTACCGCAACGACGTACGCCTCGACTCGCGTAACGCTAAGATAGACAGGGTGGCGGTGGTGTCACGTGCTCGTCTCGGCGTCCGTCGTCGCTACCGCGATGACGTCCGCCTCGACTCGCGTAACGCTAAGATAGACAGGGTGGCGGTGGTGGCACGTGCTCATCTCGGCGTCCGTCGTCGCTACCGCAATGACGTCCGCCTCGACTCGCGTGACCCAAAGACAGGGTGGCCGCGGTGCCACGTGCTCGTATCGGCGTCCGTCGTCGCTACCGCGAAGACGTCCGCCTCGACTCGCGTAACCCTAAGTTAGACAGGGTGGCAGTGGTGTCACGTGCTCGTCTCGGCGTCCGTCGTCGCTACCGCGATGACGTCCGCCTCGACTCGCGTCACCCTAAGTTAGACAGGGTGGCGGTGGTGTCACGTGCTCGTCTCGGCGTTCGTCGTCGCTACCGCGATGACGTCCGCCTCGACTCGCGTAACCCAAAGATAGACAGGGTGCCAGTGGTGCCACGTGCTCGTCTCGGCGTCCGTCGTCGCTACCGCGATGACGTCCGCCTCGACTCGCGTCACCCTAAGTTAGACAGGGTGGCCGTGGTGTCATGTGCTCATCTCGGCATTCGTCGTCGCTACCGCGATGACTTCCGCCTCGACTCGCGTAACCCTAAGATAGACAGGGTGCCAATGGTGCCACGTGCTCGTCATGGCGTCCGTCGTCGCTACCGCGATGACGTCCGCCTCGACTCGCGTAGCCCTAAGTTAGACAGGGTGCCAGTGGTGCCACGTGCTCGTCTCGGCGTCCGTCGTCGCTACCGCGACGACGTCCGCCTCGACTCGCGTAACCCTAAGATAGCCAGGGTGGCAGTGGTGTCACGTGCTCGTCTCGGCGTCCGTCGTCGCTACCGTGACGACGTCCTCCTCGACTCGCGTAACCCTAAGTTAGCCAGGGTGGCAGTGGTGTCACGTGCTCGGCTCGGCGTCCGTCGTCGCTACCGCGACGACGTCCGCCTCGACTCGCGTAACCCTAAGATAGGGTGGCCGCGGTGCCACGTGCTCGTCTCGACGTCCGTCATCGCTACCGCGAAGACGTCCGCCTCGACTCGCGTAACCCTAAGTTAGACAGGGTGGCCGCGGTGCCACGTGCTCGTCTCGGCGTCCGTCATCGCTACCGCGAAGACGTCCGCCTCGACTCGCGTAGCCCTAAGTTAGACAGGGTGGCAGTGGTGCCACGTGCTCGTCTCGGCGTCCGTCGTCGCTACCGCGACGACGTCCGCCTCGACTCACGTCACCCTAAGTTAGACAGGGTGGCGGTGGTGTCACGTGCTCGTCTCGGCGTCCGTCGTCGCTACCGCGACGACGTCCGCCTCGACTCGCGTCACCCTAAGTTAGATAGGGTTGCCGTAGTGTCACGTGCTCATCTCGGCGTTCGTCGTCGGTACCGCGATGACGTCCGCCTCGACTCTCGTAACCCTAAGATAGACAGGGTGCCAGTGGTGCCACGTGCTCGTCTCGGCATCCGTCGTCGCTACCGCGACGACGTCCGCCTCGACTCGCGTAACCCTAAGATAGCCAGGGTGGCAGTGGTGTCACGTGCTCGTCTCGGCGTCCGTCGTCGCTACCGTGACGACGTCCGCCTCGACTCGCGTAACCCTAAGTTAGCCAGGGTGGCAGTGGTGTCACGTGCTCGGCTCGGCGTCCGTCGTCGCTACCGCGACGACGTCCGCCTCGACTCGCGTAACCCTAAGATAGACAGGGTGGCGGTGGTGTCACGTGCTCGTCTCGGCGTCCGTCGTCGCTACCGCGACGACGTCCGCCTCGACTCGCGTAACCCTAAGATAGCCAGGGTGGCAGTGGTGTCACGTGCTCGTCTCGGCGTCCGTCGTCGCTACCGCGATGACGTCCGCCTCGACTCGCGTCACCCTAAGTTAGACAGGGTGGCGGTGGTGTCACGTGCTCGTCTCGGCGTTCGTCGTCGCTACCGCGATGACGTCCGCCTCGACTCGCGTAACCCAAAGATAGACAGGGTGCCAGTGGTGCCACGTGCTCGTCTCGGCGTCCGTCGTCGCTACCGCGATGACGTCCGCCTCGACTCGCGTCACCCTAAGTTAGACAGGGTGGCCGTGGTGTCATGTGCTCATCTCGGCATTCGTCGTCGCTACCGCGATGACTTCCGCCTCGACTCGCGTAACCCTAAGATAGACAGGGTGCCAATGGTGCCACGTGCTCGTCATGGCGTCCGTCGTCGCTACCGCGATGACGTCCGCCTCGACTCGCGTAGCCCTAAGTTAGACAGGGTGCCAGTGGTGCCACGTGCTCGTCTCGGCGTCCGTCGTCGCTACCGCGACGACGTCCGCCTCGACTCGCGTAACCCTAAGATAGCCAGGGTGGCAGTGGTGTCACGTGCTCGTCTCGGCGTCCGTCGTCGCTACCGTGACGACGTCCTCCTCGACTCGCGTAACCCTAAGTTAGCCAGGGTGGCAGTGGTGTCACGTGCTCGGCTCGGCGTCCGTCGTCGCTACCGCGACGACGTCCGCCTCGACTCGCGTAACCCTAAGATAGGGTGGCCGCGGTGCCACGTGCTCGTCTCGACGTCCGTCATCGCTACCGCGAAGACGTCCGCCTCGACTCGCGTAACCCTAAGTTAGACAGGGTGGCCGCGGTGCCACGTGCTCGTCTCGGCGTCCGTCATCGCTACCGCGAAGACGTCCGCCTCGACTCGCGTAGCCCTAAGTTAGACAGGGTGGCAGTGGTGCCACGTGCTCGTCTCGGCGTCCGTCGTCGCTACCGCGACGACGTCCGCCTCGACTCACGTCACCCTAAGTTAGACAGGGTGGCGGTGGTGTCACGTGCTCGTCTCGGCGTCCGTCGTCGCTACCGCGACGACGTCCGCCTCGACTCGCGTCACCCTAAGTTAGATAGGGTTGCCGTAGTGTCACGTGCTCATCTCGGCGTTCGTCGTCGGTACCGCGATGACGTCCGCCTCGACTCTCGTAACCCTAAGATAGACAGGGTGCCAGTGGTGCCACGTGCTCGTCTCGGCGTCCGTCGTCGCTACCGCGACGACGTCCGCCTCGACTCGCGTAACCCTAAGATAGCCAGGGTGGCAGTGGTGTCACGTGCTCGTCTCGGCGTCCGTCGTCGCTACCGTGACGACGTCCGCCTCGACTCGCGTAACCCTAAGTTAGCCAGGGTGGCAGTGGTGTCACGTGCTCGGCTCGGCGTCCGTCGTCGCTACCGCGACGACGTCCGCCTCGACTCGCGTAACCCTAAGATAGACAGGGTGGCGGTGGTGTCACGTGCTCGTCTCGGCGTCCGTCGTCGCTACCGCGACGACGTCCGCCTCGACTCGCGTAACCCTAAGATAGCCAGGGTGGCAGTGGTGTCACGTGCTCGTCTCGGCGTCCGTCGTCGCTACCGCGACGACGTCCGCCTCGACTCGCGTAACCCAAAGTTAGCCAGGGTGACAGTGGTGTGACGTGCTCGGCTCGGCGTCCGTCGTCGCTACCGCGACAACGTCCGCCTTGACTCTCGTAACCCTAAGATAGACAGGGTCGCAGTGGTGTCACGTGCTCGTCTCGGCGTCCGTCCTCACTACCGCGACGACGTCCGCCTCGACTAGCGTAACCCTAACATAGACAGTGTGGCGGTGGTGTCACGTGCTCGTCTAGGCGTGCGTCGTCGCTACCGCGACGACGTCCTCCTCGACTCGCTTAACCCTAAGTTAGACAGGGTGGCGGTGGTGTCACGTGCTCGTCTCGGCGTCCGTCGTCGCTACCGCGATGACGTCCGCCTCGACTCGCGTAACCCTAAGTTAGACAGCGTGGCGGTGGTGTCACGTGCTCGTATCAGCGTCCGTCGTCGCTACCGCAATGACGTATGCCTCGACTCGCGTAACGCTAAGATAGACAGGGTGGCGGTGGTGTCACGTGCTCGTCTCGGCGTCCGTCGTCGCTACCGCGATGACGTCCGCCTCGACTCGCGTAACGCTAAGATAGACAGGGTGGCGGTGGTGGCACATGCTCATCTCAGCGTCCGTCGTCGCTACCGCAACGACGTCCGCCTCGACTCGCGTGACCCTAAGACAGGGTGGCCGCGGTGCCACGTGCTCGTCTTGGCGTCCGTCGTCGCTACCGCGAAGACGTCCGCCTCGACTCGCGTAACCCTAAGTTAGACAGGGTGGCAGTGGTGTCACGTGCTCATCTCGGCGTCCGTCGTCGCTACCGCGACGACGTCCGCCTCGACTCGCGTGACCCTAAGACAGGGTGGCAGTGGTGTCACGTGCTCGTCTCGGCGTCCGTCGTCGCTACCGCGACGACGTCCGCCTCGACTCGCGTCACCCTAAGTTAGACAGGGTGGCGGTGGTGTCACGTGCTCGTCTCGGCGTCCGTCGTCGCTACCGCGACGATGTCCGCCTCGACTCGCGTCACCCTAAGTTAGACAGGGTGGCCGTGGTGTCACGTGCTTATCTCGGCGTTCGTCGTCGCTACCGCGATGACGTCCGCCTCGACTTGCGTAACCCAAAGATAGACAGGGTGCCAGTGGTGCCACGTGCTCGTCATGGCGTCCGTCGTCGCTACCGCGATGACGTCCGCCTCGACTCGTGTAACCCTAAGATAGCCAGGGTGGCAGTGGTGTCCGTCGTCGCTACCGCGACGACGTCCGCCTCGACTCGCGTAACCCTAAGATAGCCAGGGTGGCAGTGGTGTCACGTGCTCGTCTCGGAGTCCGTCGTCGCTACCGCGACGACGTCCGCCTCGACTCGCGTAACCCTAAGTTAGCCAGGGTGGCAGTGGTGTGACGTGCTCGGCTCGGCGTCCGTCGTCGCTACCGCGACGACGTCCGCCTCGACTCTCATAACCCTAAGATAGACAGGGTCGCAGTGGTGTCACGTGCTCGTCTCGGCGTCCGTCCTCGCTACCGCGACGACGTCCGCCTCGACTAGCGTAACCCTAACATAGATAGTGTGGCGGTGGTGTCACGTGCTCGTCTCGGCGTGCGTCGTCGCTACCGCGACGACGTCCGCCTCGACTCGCTTAACCCTAAGTTAGACAGGGTGGCGGTGGTGTCACGTGCTCGTCTCGGCGTCCGTCGTCGCTACCGCGATGACGTCCGCCTCGACTCGCGTAACCCTAAGTTAGACAGGGTGGCGGTGGTGCCACGTGCTCGTCTCAGCGTCCGTCGTCGCTACCGCAACGACTTACGCCTCGACTCGCGTAACGCTAAGATAGACAGGGTGGCGGTGGTGTCACGTGCTCGTCTCGGCGTCCGTCGTCGCTACCGCGATGACGTCCGCCTCGACTCGCGTAACGCTAAGATAGACAGGGTGGCGGTGGTGGCACGTGCTCATCTCGGCGTCCATCGTCGCTACCGCAATGACGTCCGCCTCGACTCGCCTGACCCAAAGACAGGGTGGCCGCGGTGCCACGTGCTCGTATCGGCGTCCGTCGTCGCTACCGCGAAGACGTCCGCCTCGACTCGCGTAACCCTAAGTTAGACAGGGTGGCAGTGGTGTCACGTGCTCGTCTCGGCGTCCGTCGTCGCTACCGCGACGACGTCCGCCTCGACTCGCGTCACCCTAAGTTAGACAGGGTGGCGGTGGTGTCACGTGCTCGTCTCGGCGTTCGTCGTCGCTACCGCGATGACGTCCGCCTCGACTCGCGTAACCCAAAGATAGACAGGGTGCCAGTGGTGCCACGTGCTCGTCTCGGCGTCCGTCGTCGCTACCGCGATGACGTCCGCCTCGACTCGCGTCACTCTAAGTTAGACAGGGTGGCCGTGGTGTCATGTGCTCATCTCGGCATTCGTCGTCGCTACCGCGATGACTTCCGCCTCGACTCGCGTAACCCTAAGATAGACAGGGTGCCAATGGTGCCACGTGCTCGTCATGGCGTCCGTCGTCGCTACCGCGATGACGTCCGCCTCGACTCGCGTAGCCCTAAGTTAGACAGGGTGCCAGTGGTGCCACGTGCTCGTCTCGGCGTCCGTCGTCGCTACCGCGACGACGTCCGCCTCGACTCGCGTAACCCTAAGATAGCCAGGGTGGCAGTGGTGTCACGTGCTCGTCTCGGCGTCCGTCGTCGCTACCGTGACGACGTCCTCCTCGACTCGCGTAACCCTAAGTTAGCCAGGGTGGCAGTGGTGTCACGTGCTCGGCTCGGCGTCCGTCGTCGCTACCGCGACGACGTCCGCCTCGACTCGCGTAACCCTAAGATAGACAGGGTGGCGGTGGTGTCACGTGCTCGTCTCGGCGTCCGTCGTCGCTACCGCGACGACGTCCGCCTCGACTCGCGTAACCCTAAGATAGCCAGGGTGGCAGTGGTGTCACGTGCTCGTCTCGGCGTCCGTCGTCGCTACCGCGACGACGTCCGCCTTGACTCGCATAACCCTAAGATAGACAGGGTGGCGGTGGTGTCACGTGCTCGTCTCGGCGTCCGTCGTCGCTACCGCGACGACGTCCGCCTCGACTCGCGTCACCCTAAGTTAGACAGGTTGGCAGTGGTGTGACGTGCTCATCTCGGCGTTCGTCGTCGCTACCGTGACGACGTCCACCTCGACTCGCGTAACCCTAAGATAGACAGGGTGGCGGTGGTGCCACGTGCTCGTCATGGCGTCCGTCGTCGCTACCGCGATGACGTCCGCCTCGACTCGCGTAGCCCTAAGTTAGAGAGGGTGGCAGTGGTGTCACGTGCTTGTTTCGGCGTCCGTCGTCGCTACCGCGACGACGTCCGCCTCGACTTGCGTAACCCTAAGATAGACAGGGTGGCAGTGGTGTCACGTGCTCATCTCGGCGTCCGTCGTCGCTACCGCGACTACGTCCGCCTCGACTCGCGTAACCATAAGATAGACAGGGTGGCGGTGGTGTCACGTGCTCGTCTTGGCGTCCGTCGTCGCTACCGCGACGACGTCCGCCTTGACTCGCTTAACCCTAAGTTAGACAGGGGTGGCGGTGGTGGCTCGTGCTCGTCTCGGCCTCCGTCGTCGCTACCACGACGACGTCCGCCTCGACTAGCGTAACCCTAAGTAAGACAGGGTAGCAGTGGTGTCACATGTTCGTCTCGGCGTCCGTCGTCGCTACCGCGACGATATCCGCCTCGACTCGCGTAACCCTAAGATAGCCAGGGTGGCAGTGGTGTCACGTGCTTGTCTCGGCGTCCGTCGTCGCTACCGCGACGACGTCCACCTCGACTCGCGTAACCCTAAGTTAGCCAGCATGGCAGTGGTGTCACGTGCTCGGCTCGGCATCCGTCGCCACTACCGCGACGACGTCCGCCTCGACTCTCGTAACCCTAAGATAGACAGGGTCGCAGTGGTGTCACGTGCTCGTCTCGGCGTCCGTCGTCGCTACCGCGACGATGTCCGCCTCGACTCGGGTAACCCTAACATAGACAGTGTGGCGGTGGTGTCACGTGCTCGTCTCGGCGTCCGTCGTCGCTACCGCGATGACGTCCGCCTCGACTCGCGTAACCCTAAGTTAGACAGGGTGGCGGTGGTGTCACGTGCTCGTCTCAGCGTCCGTCGTCGCTACCGCAATGACGTACGCCTCGACTCGCGTAACGCTAAGATAGACAGGGTGGTGGTCGTGTCACGTACTCGTCTCGGCGTCCGTCGTCGCTACCGCGATGACGTCCGCCTCGACTCGCGTAATGCTAAGATAGACAGGGTGGCGGTGGTGGCACGTGCTCATCTCGGCGTCCGTCGTCGCTACCGTGACGACGTCCACCTCGACTCGCGTGACCCTAAGACAGGGTGGCCGCGGTGCCACGTGCTCGTCTCGGCGTCCGTCATCGCTACCGCGAAGACGCCCGCCTCGACTCGCGTAACCCTAAGTTAGACAGGGTGGCAGTGGTGTCACGTGCTCGTCTCGGCGTCCGTCGTCGCTACCGCGACGATGTCCGCCTCGACTCGCGTGACCCTAAGACAGGGTGGCAGTGGTGCCACGTGCTCGTCTCGGCGTCCGTCGTCGCTACCGCGACGACGTCCGCCTCGACTCACGTCACCCTAAGTTAGACAGGGTGGCGGTGGTGTCACGTGCTCGTCTCGGCGTCCGTCGTCGCTACCGCGACGACGTCCGCCTCGGCTCGCGTCACCCTAAGTTAGACAGGGTGGCCGTAGTGTCACGTGCTCATCTCGGCGTTCGTCGTCGGTACCGCGATGACGTCCGCCTCGACTCTCGTAACCCTAAGATAGACAGGGTGCCAGTGGTGCCACGTGCTCGTCTCGGCGTCCGTCGTCGCTACCGCGACGACGTCCGCCTCGACTCGCGTAACCCTAAGATAGCCAGGGTGGCAGTGGTGTCACGTGCTCGTCTCGGCGTCCGTCGTCGCTACCGCGACGACGTCCGCCTCGACTCGCGTAACCCTAAGTTAGCCAGGGTGGCAGTGGTGTCACGTGCTCGGCTCGGCGTCCGTCGTCGCTACCGCGACGACGTCCGCCTCGACTCGCGTAACCCTAAGATAGACAGGGTGGCGGTGGTGTCACGTGCTCGTCTCGGCGTCCGTCGTCGCTACCGCGACGACGTCCGCTTCGACTCGCGTAACCCTAAGATAGCCAGGGTGGCAGTGGTGTCACGTGCTCGTCTCGGCGTCCGTCGTCGCTACCGCGACGACGTCCGCCTCGACTCGCGTAACCCAAAGTTAGCCAGGGTGGCAGTGGTGTGACGTGCTCGGCTCGGCGTCCGTCGTCGCTACCGCCACAACGTCCGCCTTGACTCTCGTAACCCTAAGATAGACAGGGTCGCAGTGGTGTCACGTGCTCGTCTCGGCGTCCGTCCTCGCTACCGTGACGACGTCCGCCTCGACTAGCGTAACCCTAACATAGACAGTGTGGCGGTGGTGTCACGTGCTCGTCTCGGCGTGCGTCGTCGCTACCGCGACGACGTCCGCCTCGACTCGCTTAACCCTAAGTTAGACAGGGTGGCGGTGGTGTCACGTGCTCGTCTCGGCGTCCGTCGTCGCTACCGCGATGACGTCCGCCTCGACTCGCGTAACCCTAAGTTAGACAGGGTGGCGGTGGTGCCACGTGCTCGTCTCAGCGTCCGTCGTCGCTACCGCAACGACGTACGCCTCGACTCGCGTAACGCTAAGATAGACAGGGTGGCGGTGGTGTCACGTGCTCGTCTCGGCGTCCGTCGTCGCTACCGCGATGACGTCCGCCTCGACTCGCGTAACGCTAAGATAGACAGGGTGGCGGTGGTGGCACGTGCTCATCTCGGCGTCCGTCGTCGCTACCGCAATGACGTCCGCCTCGACTCGCATGACCCTAAGACAGGGTGGCCGCGGTGCCACGTGCTCGTATCGGCGTCCGTCGTCGCTACCACGAAGACGTCCGCCTCGACTCGCGTAACCCTAAGTTAGACAGGGTGGCAGTGGTGTCACGTGCTCGTCTCGGCGTCCGTCGTCGCTACCGCGACGACGTCCGCCTCGACTCGCGTCACCCTAAGTTAGACAGGGTGGCGGTGGTGTCACGTGCTCGTCTCGGCGTCCGTCGTCGCTACCGCGACGACGTCCGCCTCGACTCGCGTCACCCTAAGTTAGACAGGGTGGCCGTGGTGTCACGTGCTCATCTCGGCGTTCGTCGTCGCTACCGCGATGACGTCCGCCTCGACTCGCGTAACCCAAAGATAGACAGGGTGCCAGTGGTGCCACGTGCTCGTCTCGGCGTCCGTCGTCGCTACCGCGATGACGTCCGCCTCGACTCGCGTCACCCTAAGTTAGACAGGGTGGCCGTGGTGTCATGTGCTCATCTCGGCATTCGTCGTCGCTACCGCGATGACTTCCGCCTCGACTCGCGTAACCCTAAGATAGACAGGGTGCCAATGGTGCCACGTGCTCGTCATGGCGTCCGTCGTCGCTACCGCGATGACGTCCGCCTCGACTCGCGTAGCCCTAAGTTAGACAGGGTGCCAGTGGTGCCACGTGCTCGTCTCGGCGTCCGTCGTCGCTACCGCGACGACGTCCGCCTCGACTCGCGTAACCCTAAGATAGCCAGGGTGGCAGTGGTGTCACGTGCTCGTCTCGGCGTCCGTCGTCGCTACCGTGACGACGTCCACCTCGACTCGCGTAACCCTAAGTTAGCCAGGGTGGCAGTGGTGTCACGTGCTCGGCTCGGCGTCCGTCGTCGCTACCGCGACGATGTCCGCCTCGACTCGCGTAACCCTAAGATAGACAGGGTGGCGGTGGTGTCACGTGCTCGTCTCGGCGTCCGTCGTCGCTACCGCGACGACGTCCGCCTCGACTCGCGTAACCCTAAGATAGCCAGGGTGGCAGTGGTGTCACGTGCTCGTCTCGGCATCCGTCGTCGCTACCGCGACGACGTCCGCCTTGACTCGCGTAACCCTAAGATAGACAGGGTGGCGGTGGTGTCACGTGCTCGTCTCGGCGTCCGTCGTCGCTACCGCGACGACGTCCGCCTCGACTCGCGTCACCCTAAGTTAGACAGGTTGGCAGTGGTGTGACGTGCTCATCTCGGCGTTCGTCGTCGCTACCGTGACGACGTCCACCTCGACTCGCGTAACCCTAAGATAGACAGGGTGGCGGTGGTGCCACGTGCTCGTCATGGCGTCCGTCGTCGCTACCGCGATGACGTCCGCCTCGACTCGCGTAGCCCTAAGTTAGAGAGGGTGGCAGTGGTGTCACGTGCTTGGTTCGGCGTCCGTCGTCGCTACCGCGACGACGTCCGCCTCGACTTGCGTAACCCTAAGATAGACAGGGTGGCAGTGGTGTCACGTGCTCATCTCGGCGTCCGTCGTCGCTACCGCGATGACGTCCGCCTCGACTCGCGTAACCATAAGATAGACAGGGTGGCGGTGGTGTCACGTGCTCGTCTTGGCGTCCGTCGTCGCTACCGCGACGATATCCGCCTCGACTCGCTTAACCCTAAGTTAGACAGGGGTGGCGGTGGTGGCTCGTGCTCGTCTCGGCCTCGGTCGTCGCTACCACGACGACGTCCGCGTCGACTAGCGTAACCCTAAGTAAGACAGGGTGGCAGTGGTGTCACATGTTCGTCTCGGCGTCCGTCGTCGCTACCGCGACGATATCCGCCTCGACTCGCGTAACCCTAAGATAGCCAGGGTGGCAGTGGTGTCACGTGCTCGTCTCGGCGTCCGTCGTCGCTACCGCGACGACGTCCACCTCGACTCGCGTAACCCTAAGTTAGCCAGCATGGCAGTGGTGTCACGTGCTCGGCTCGGCGTCCGTCGTCACTACCGCGACGACGTCCGCCTCGACTCGCGTAACCCTAAGATAGACAGGGTCGCAGTGGTGTCACGTGCTCGTCTCGGCGTCCGTCGTCGCTACCGCGACGATGTCCGCCTCGACTCGCGTAACCCTAACATAGACAGTGTGGCGGTGGTGTCACGTGCTCGTCTCGGCGTCCGTCGTCGCTACCGCGATGACGTCCGCCTCGACTCGCGTAACCCTAAGTTAGACAGGGTGGCGGTGGTGTCACGTGCTCGTCTCAGCGTCCGTCGTCGCTACCGCAATGACGTACGCCTCGACTTGCGTAACGCTAAGATAGACAGGGTGGTGGTCGTGTCACGTACTCGTCTCGGCGTCCGTCGTCGCTACCGCGATGACGTCCGCCTCGACTCGCGTAATGCTAAGATAGACAGGGTGGCGGTGGTGGCACGTGCTCATCTCGGTGTCCGTCGTCGCTACCGTGACGACGTCCACCTCGACTCGCGTGACCCTAAGACAGGGTGGCCGCGGTGCCACGTGCTCGTCTCGGCGTCCGTCATCGCTACCGCGAAGACGTCCGCCTCGACTCGCGTAACCCTAAGTTAGACAGGGTGGCAGTGGTGTCACGTGCTCGTCTCGGCGTCCGTCGTCGCTACCGCGACGATGTCCGCCTCGACTCGCGTGACCCTAAGACAGGGTGGCAGTGGTGCCACGTGCTCGTCTCGGCGTTCGTCGTCGCTACCGCGACGACGTCCGCCTCGACTCACGTCACCCTAAGTTAGACAGGGTGGCGGTGGTGTCACGTGCTCGTCTCGGCGTCCGTCGTCGCTACCGCGACGACGTCCGCCTCGACTCGCGTCACCCTAAGTTAGATAGGGTGGCCGTAGTGTCACGTGCTCATCTCGGCGTTCGTCGTCGGTACCGCGATGACGTCCGCCTCGACTCTCGTAACCCTAAGATAGACAGGGTGCCAGTGGTGCCACGTGCTCGTCTCGGCGTCCGTCGTCGCTACCGCGACGACGTCCGCCTCGACTCGCGTAACCCTAAGATAGCCAGGGTGGCAGTGGTGTCACGTGCTCGTCTCGGCGTCCGTCGTCGCTACCGTGACGACGTCCGCCTCGACTCGCGTAACCCTAAGTTAGCCAGGGTGGCAGTGGTGTCACATGCTCGGCTCGGCGTCCGTCGTCGCTACCGCGACGACGTCCGCCTCGACTCGCGTAACCCTAAGATAGACAGGGTGGCGGTGGTGTCACGTGCTCGTCTCGGCGTCCGTCGTCGCTACCGCGACGACGTCCGCCTCGACTCGCGTAACCCTAAGATAGCCAGGGTGGCAGTGGTGTCACGTGCTCGTCTCGGCGTCCGTCGTCGCTACCGCGACGACGTCCGCCTCGACTCGCGTAACCCAAAGTTAGCCAGGGTGGCAGTGGTGTGACGTGCTCGGCTCGGCGTCCATCGTCGCTACTGCGACAACGTCCGCCTTGACTCTCGTAACCCTAAGATAGACAGGGTCGCAGTGGTGTCACGTGCTCGTCTCGGCGTCCGTCCTCGCTACCGCGACGACGTTCGCCTCGACTAGCGTAACCCTAACATAGACAGTGTGGCGGTGGTGTCACGTGCTCGTCTCGGCGTGCGTCGTCGCTACCGCGACGACGTCCTCCTCGACTCGCTTAACCCTAAGTTAGACAGGGTGGCGGTGGTGTCACGTGCTCGTCTCGGCGTCCGTCGTCGCTACCGCGATGACGTCCGCCTCGACTCGCGTAACCCTAAGTTAGACAGGGTGGCGGTGGTGTCACGTGCTCGTATCAGCGTCCGTCGTCGCTACCACAATGACGTATGCCTCGACTCGCGTAACGCTAAGATAGACAGGGTGGCGGTGGTGTCACGTGCTCGTCTCGGCGTCCGTCGTCGCTACCGCGATGACGTCCGCCTCGACTCGCGTAACGCTAAGATAGACAGGGTGGCGGTGGTGGCACGTGCTCATCTCAGCGTCCGTCGTCGCTACCGCAACGACGTCCGCCTCGACTCGCGTGACCCTAAGACAGGGTGGCCGCGGTGCCACGTGCTCGTCTCGGCGTCCGTCGTCGCTACCGCGAAGACGTCCGCCTCGACTCGCGTAACCCTAAGTTAGACAGGGTGGCAGTGGTGTCACGTGCTCGTCTCGGCGTCCGTCGTCGCTACCGCGACGACGTCCGCCTCGACTCGCGTGACCCTAAGCCAGGGTGGCAGTGGTGTCACGTGCTCGTCTCGGCGTCCGTCGTCGCTACCGCGACGACGTCCGCCTCGACTCGCGTCACCCTAAGTTAGACAGGGTGGCGGTGGTGTCACGTGCTCGTCTCGGCGTCCGTCGTCGCTACCGCGACGATGTCCGCCTCGACTCGCGTCACCCTAAGTTAGACAGGGTGGCCGTGGTGTCACGTGCTTATCTCGGCGTTCGTCGTCGCTACCGCGATGACGTCCGCCTCGACTTGCGTAACCCAAAGATAGACAGGGTGCCAGCGGTGCCACGTGCTCGTCATGGCGTCCGTCGTCGCTACCACGATGACGTCCGCCTCGACTCGTGTAACCCTAAGATAGCCAGGGTGGCAGTGGTGTCCGTCGTCGCTACCGCGACGACGTCCGCCTCGACTCGCGTAACCCTAAGATAGCCAGGGTGGCAGTGGTGTCACGTGCTCGTCTCGGCGTCCGTCGTCGCTACCGCGACGACGTCCGCCTCGACTCGCGTAACCCTAAGTTAGCCAGGGTGGCAGTGGTGTGACGTGCTCGGCTCGGCGTCCGTCGTCGCTACCGCGACGACGTCCGCCTCGACTCTCGTAACCCTAAGATAGACAGGGTCGCAGTGGTGTCACGTGCTCGTCTCGGCGTCCGTCCTCGCTACCGCGACGACCTCCGCCTCGACTAGCGTAACCCTAACATAGACAGTGTGGCGGTGGTGTCACGTGCTCGTCTCGGCGTGCATCGTCGCTACCGCGACGACGTCCGCCTCGACTCGCTTAACCCTAAGTTAGACAGGGTGGCGGTGGTGTCACGTGCTCGTCTCGGCGTCCGTCGTCGCTACCGCGATGACGTCCGCCTCGACTCGCGTAACCCTAAGTTAGACAGGGTGGCGGTGGTGCCACGTGCTCGTCTCAGCGTCCGTCGTCGCTACCGCAACGACGTACGCCTCGACTCGCGTAACGCTAAGATAGACAGGGTGGCGGTGGTGGCACGTGCTCATCTCGGCGTCCGTCGTCGCTACCGCAATGACGTCCGCCTCGACTCGTGTGACCCTAAGATAGGGTGGCCGCGGTGCCACGTGCTCGTATCGGCGTCCGTCGTCGCTACCGCGAAGACGTCCGCCTCGACTCGCGTAACCCTAAGTTAGACAGGGTGGCAGTAGTGTCACGTGCTCATCTCGGCGTCCGTCGTCGCTACCGCGACGACGTCCGCCTCGACTCGCGTCACCCTAAGTTAGACAGGGTGGCGGTGGTGTCACGTGCTCGTCTCGGCGTCCGTCGTCGCTACCGCGACGACGTCCGCCTCGACTCGCATCACCCTAAGTTAGACAGGGTGGCCGTGGTGTCACGTGCTCATCTCGGCGTCCGTCGTCGCTACCGCGATGACGTCCGCCTCGACTCGCGTAACCCAAAGATAGACAGGGTGCCAGTGGTGCCACGTGCTCGTCTCGGCGTCCGTCGTCGCTACCGCGATGACGTCCGCCTCGACTCGCGTCACCCTAAGTTAGACAGGGTGGCCGTGGTGTCATGTGCTCATCTCGGCATTCGTCGTCGCTACCGCGATGACTTCCGCCTCGACTCGCGTAACCCTAAGATAGACAGGGTGCCAATGGTGCCACGTGCTCGTCATGGCGTCCGTCGTCGCTACCGCGATGACGTCCGCCTCGACTCGCGTAGCCCTAAGTTAGACAGGGTGCCAGTGGTGCCACGTGCTCGTCTCGGCGTCCGTCGTCGCTACCGCGACGACGTCCGCCTCGACTCGCGTAACCCTAAGATAGACAGGGTCGCAGTGGTGTCACGTGCTCGTCTCGGCGTCCGTCCTCGCTACCGCGACGACGTCCGCCTCGACTAGCGTAACCCTAAGATAGACAGTGTGGCGGTGGTGTCACGTGCTCGTCTCGGCGTGCGTCGTCGCTACCGCGACGACGTCCGCCTCGACTCGCGTAACCCTAAGTTAGACAGGGTGGCGGTGGTGTCACGTGCACGTCTCGGCGTCCGTCGTCGCTACCGCGATGACGTCCGCCTCGACTCGCGTAACCCTAAGTTAGACAGGGTGGCGGTGGTGTCACGTGCTCGTATCAGCGTCCGTCGTCGCTACCGCAACGACGTATGCCTCGACTCGCGTAACGCTAAGATAGACAGGGTGGCGGTGGTGTCACGTGCTCGTCTCGGCGTCCGTCGTTGCTACCGCGACAACGTCCGCCTCGACTCGCGTAACGCTAAGATAGACAGGGTGGCGGTGGTGGCACGTGCTCATCTCGGCGTCCGTCGTCGCTACCGCAACGACGTCCGCCTCGACTCGCGTGACCCTAAGACAGGGTGGCCGCGGTGCCACGTGCTTGTCTCGGCGTCCGTCGTCGCTACTGCGAAGACGTCCGCCTCGACTCGCGTAACCCTAAGTTAGACAGGGTGGCAGTGGTGTCACGTGCTCGTCTCGGCGTCCGTCGTCGCTACCGCGACGACGTCCGCCTCGACTCGCGTGACCCTAAGACAGGGTGGCAGTGGTGTCACGTGCTCGTCTCGGCGTCCGTCGTCGCTACCGCGACGACGTCCGCCTCGACTCGCGTCACCCTAAGTTAGACAGGGTGGCGGTGGTGTCACGTGCTCGTCTCGGCGTCCGTCGTCGCTACCGCGACGATGTCCGCCTCGACTCGCGTCACCCTAAGTTAGACAGGGTGGCCGCGGTGTCACGTGCTTATCTCGGCGTTCGTCGTCGCTACCGCGATGACGTCCGCCTCGACTTGCGTAACCCAAAGATAGACAGGGTGCCAGTGGTGCCACGTGCTCGTCATGGCGTCCGTCGTCGCTACCGCGATGACGTCCGCCTCGACTCGTGTAACCCTAAGATAGCCAGGGTGGCAGTGGTGTCCGTCGTCGCTACCGCGACGACGTCCGCCTCGACTTGCGTAACCCTAAGATAGCTAGAGTGGCAGTGGTGTCACGTGCTCGTCTCGGCGTCCGTCGTCGCTACCGCGACGACGTCCGCCTCGACTCGCGTAACCCTAAGTTAGCCAGGGTGGCAGTGGTGTGACGTGCTCGGCTCGGCGTCCGTCGTCGCTACCGCGACGACGTCCGCCTCGACTCTCGTAACCCTAAGATAGACAGGGTCGCAGTGGTGTCACGTGCTCGTCTCGGCGTCCGTCCTCGCTACCGCGACGACGTCCGCCTCGACTAGCGTAACCCTAACATAGACAGTGTGGCGGTGGTGTCACGTGCTCGTCTCGGCGTGCGTCGTCGCTACCGCGACGACGTCCGCCTCGACTCGCTTAACCCTAAGTTAGACAGGGTGGCGGTGGTGTCACGTGCTCGTCTCGGCGTCCGTCGTCGCTACCGCGACGACGTCCGCCTCGACTCGCGTGACCCTAAGCCAGGGTGGCAGTGGTGTCACGTGCTCGTCTCGGCGTCCGTCGTCGCTACCGCGACGACGTCCGCCTCGACTCGCGTCACCCTAAGTTAGACAGGGTGGCGGTGGTGTCACGTGCTCGTCTCGGCGTCCGTCGTCGCTACCGCGACGATGTCCGCCTCGACTCGCGTCACCCTAAGTTAGACAGGGTGGCCGTGGTGTCACGTGCTTATCTCGGCGTTCGTCGTCGCTACCGCGATGACGTCCGCCTCGACTTGCGTAACCCAAAGATAGACAGGGTGCCAGCGGTGCCACGTGCTCGTCATGGCGTCCGTCGTCGCTACCGCGATGACGTCCGCCTCGACTCGTGTAACCCTAAGATAGCCAGGGTGGCAGTGGTGTCCGTCGTCGCTACCGCGACGACGTCCGCCTCGACTCGCGTAACCCTAAGATAGCCAGGGTGGCAGTGGTGTCACGTGCTCGTCTCGGCGTCCGTCGTCGCTACCGCGACGACGTCCGCCTCGACTCGCGTAACCCTAAGTTAGCTAGGGTGGTAGTGGTGTGACGTGCTCGGCTCGGCGTCCGTCGTCGCTACCGCGACGACGTCCGCCTCGACTCTCGTAACCCTAAGATAGACAGGGTCGCAGTGGTGTCACGTGCTCGTCTCGGCGTCCGTCCTCGCTACCGCGACGACGTCCGCCTCGACTAGCGTAACCCTAACATAGACAGTGTGGCGGTGGTGTCACGTGCTCGTCTCGGCGTGCATCGTCGCTACCGCGACGACGTCCGCCTCGACTCGCTTAACCCTAAGTTAGACAGGGTGGCGGTGGTGTCACGTGCTCGTCTCGGCGTCCTTCGTCGCTACCGCGATGACGTCCGCCTCGACTCGCGTAACCCTAAGTTAGACAGGGTGGCGGTGGTGCCACGTGCTCGTCTCAGCGTCCGTCGTCGCTACCGCAACGACGTACGCCTCGACTCGCGTAACGCTAAGATAGACAGGGTGGCGGTGGTGGCACGTGCTCATCTCGGCGTCCGTCGTCGCTACCGCAATGACGTCCGCCTCGACTCGCGTGACCCTAAGATAGGGTGGCCGCGGTGCCACGTGCTCGTATCGGCGTCCGTCGTCGCTACCGCGAAGACGTCCGCCTCGACTCGCGTAACCCTAAGTTAGACAGGGTGGCAGTAGTGTCACGTGCTCATCTCGGCGTCCGTCGTCGCTACCGCGACGACGTCCGCCTCGACTCGCGTCACCCTAAGTTAGACAGGGTGGCGGTGGTGTCACGTGCTCGTCTCGGCGTCCGTCGTCGCTACCGCGACGACGTCCGCCTCGACTCGCATCACCCTAAGTTAGACAGGGTGGCCGTGGTGTCACGTGCTCATCTCGGCGTCCGTCGTCGCTACCGCGATGACGTCCGCCTCGACTCGCGTAACCCAAAGATAGACAGGGTGCCAGTGGTGCCACGTGCTCGTCTCGGCGTCCGTCGTCGCTACCGCGATGACGTCCGCCTCGACTCGCGTCACCCTAAGTTAGACAGGGTGGCCGTGGTGTCATGTGCTCATCTCGGCATTCGTCGTCGCTACCGCGATGACTTCCGCCTCGACTCGCGTAACCCTAAGATAGACAGGGTGCCAATGGTGCCACGTGCTCGTCATGGCGTCCGTCGTCGCTACCGCGATGACGTCCGCCTCGACTCGCGTAGCCCTAAGTTAGACAGGGTGCCAGTGGTGCCACGTGCTCGTCTCGGCGTCCGTCGTCGCTACCGCGACGACGTCCGCCTCGACTCGCGTAACCCTAAAATAGACAGGGTCGCAGTGGTGTCACGTGCTCGTCTCGGCGTCCGTCCTCGCTACCGCGACGACGTCCGCCTCGACTAGCGTAACCCTAACATAGACAGTGTGGCGGTGGTGTCACGTGCTCGTCTCGGCGTGCGTCGTCGCTACCGCGACGACGTCCGCCTCGACTCGCGTAACCCTAAGTTAGACAGGGTGGCGGTGGTGTCACGTGCACGTCTCGGCGTCCGTCGTCGCTACCGCGATGACGTCCGCCTCGACTCGCGTAACCCTAAGTTAGACAGGGTGGCGGTGGTGTCACGTGCTCGTATCAGCGTCCGTCGTCGCTACCGCAACGACGTATGCCTCGACTCGCGTAACGCTAAGATAGACAGGGTGGCGGTGGTGTCACGTGCTCGTCTCGGCGTCCGTCGTCGCTACCGCGACAACGTCCGCCTCGACTCGCGTAACGCTAAGATAGACAGGGTGGCGGTGGTGGCACGTGCTCATCTCGGCGTCCGTCGTCGCTACCGCAACGACGTCCGCCTCGACTCGCGTGACCCTAAGACAGGGTGGCCGCGGTGCCACGTGCTTGTCTCGGCGTCCGTCGTCGCTACTGCGAAGACGTCCGCCTCGACTCGCGTAACCCTAAGTTAGACAGGGTGGCAGTGGTGTCACGTGCTCGTCTCGGCGTCCGTCGTCGCTACCGCGACGACGTCCGCCTCGACTCGCGTGACCCTAAGACAGGGTGGCAGTGGTGTCACGTGCTCGTCTCGGCGTCCGTCGTCGCTACCGCGACGACGTCCGCCTCGACTCGCGTCACCCTAAGTTAGACAGGGTGGCGGTGGTGTCACGTGCTCGTCTCGGCGTCCGTCGTCGCTACCGCGACGATGTCCGCCTCGACTCGCGTCACCCTAAGTTAGACAGGGTGGCCGTGGTGTCACGTGCTTATCTCGGCGTTCGTCGTCGCTACCGCGATGACGTCCGCCTCGACTTGCGTAACCCAAAGATAGACAGGGTGCCAGTGGTGCCACGTGCTCGTCATGGCGTCCGTCGTCGCTACCGCGATGACGTCCGCCTCGACTCGTGTAACCCTAAGATAGCCAGGGTGGCAGTGGTGTCCGTCGTCGCTACCGCGACGACGTCCGCCTCGACTCGCGTAACCCTAAGATAGCCAGAGTGGCAGTGGTGTCACGTGCTCGTCTCGGCGTCCGTCGTCGCTACCGCGACGACGTCCGCCTCGACTCGCGTAACCCTAAGTTAGCCAGGGTGGCAGTGGTGTGACGTGCTCGGCTCGGCGTCCGTCGTCGCTACCGCGACGACGTCCGCCTCGACTCTCGTAACCCTAAGATAGACAGGGTCGCAGTGGTGTCACGTGCTCGTCTCGGCGTCCGTCCTCGCTACCGCGACGACGTCCGCCTCGACTAGCGTAACCCTAACATAGACAGTGTGGCGGTGGTGTCACGTGCTCGTCTCGGCGTGCGTCGTCGCTACCGCGACGACGTCCGCCTCGACTCGCTTAACCCTAAGTTAGACAGGGTGGCGGTGGTGTCACGTGCTCGTCTCGGCGTCCGTCGTCGCTACCGCGACGACGTCCGCCTCGACTCGCGTGACCCTAAGCCAGGGTGGCAGTGGTGTCACGTGCTCGTCTCGGCGTCCGTCGTCGCTACCGCGACGACGTCCGCCTCGACTCGCGTCACCCTAAGTTAGACAGGGTGGCGGTGGTGTCACGTGCTCGTCTCGGCGTCCGTCGTCGCTACCGCGACGATGTCCGCCTCGACTCGCGTCACCCTAAGTTAGACAGGGTGGCCGTGGTGTCACGTGCTTATCTCGGCGTTCGTCGTCGCTACCGCGATGACGTCCGCCTCGACTTGCGTAACCCAAAGATAGACAGGGTGCCAGCGGTGCCACGTGCTCGTCATGGCGTCCGTCGTCGCTACCGCGATGACGTCCGCCTCGACTCGTGTAACCCTAAGATAGCCAGGGTGGCAGTGGTGTCCGTCGTCGCTACCGCGACGACGTCCGCCTCGACTCGCGTAACCCTAAGATAGCCAGGGTGGCAGTGGTGTCACGTGCTCGTCTCGGCGTCCGTCGTCGCTACCGCGACGACGTCCGCCTCGACTCGCGTAACCCTAAGTTAGCCAGGGTGGTAGTGGTGTGACGTGCTCGGCTCGGCGTCCGTCGTCGCTACCGCGACGACGTCCGCCTCGACTCTCGTAACCCTAAGATAGACAGGGTCGCAGTGGTGTCACGTGCTCGTCTCGGCGTCCGTCCTCGCTACCGCGACGACGTCCGCCTCGACTAGCGTAACCCTAACATAGACAGTGTGGCGGTGGTGTCACGTGCTCGTCTCGGCGTGCATCGTCGCTACCGCGACGACGTCCGCCTCGACTCGCTTAACCCTAAGTTAGACAGGGTGGCGGTGGTGTCACGTGCTCGTCTCGGCGTCCTTCGTCGCTACCGCGATGACGTCCGCCTCGACTCGCGTAACCCTAAGTTAGACAGGGTGGCGGTGGTGCCACGTGCTCGTCTCAGCGTCCGTCGTCGCTACCGCAACGACGTACGCCTCGACTCGCGTAACGCTAAGATAGACAGGGTGGCGGTGGTGGCACGTGCTCATCTCGGCGTCCGTCGTCGCTACCGCAATGACGTCCGCCTCGACTCGCGTGACCCTAAGATAGGGTGGCCGCGGTGCCACGTGCTCGTATCGGCGTCCGTCGTCGCTACCGCGAAGACGTCCGCCTCGACTCGCGTAACCCTAAGTTAGACAGGGTGGCAGTAGTGTCACGTGCTCATCTCGGCGTCCGTCGTCGCTACCGCGACGACGTCCGCCTCGACTCGCGTCACCCTAAGTTAGACAGGGTGGCGGTGGTGTCACGTGCTCGTCTCGGCGTCCGTCGTCGCTACCGCGACGACGTCCGCCTCGACTCGCATCACCCTAAGTTAGACAGGGTGGCCGTGGTGTCACGTGCTCATCTCGGCGTCCGTCGTCGCTACCGCGATGACGTCCGCCTCGACTCGCGTAACCCAAAGATAGACAGGGTGCCAGTGGTGCCACGTGCTCGTCTCGGCGTCCGTCGTCGCTACCGCGATGACGTCCGCCTCGACTCGCGTCACCCTAAGTTAGACAGGGTGGCCGTGGTGTCATGTGCTCATCTCGGCATTCGTCGTCGCTACCGCGATGACTTCCGCCTCGACTCGCGTAACCCTAAGATAGACAGGGTGCCAATGGTGCCACGTGCTCGTCATGGCGTCCGTCGTCGCTACCGCGATGACGTCCGCCTCGACTCGCGTAGCCCTAAGTTAGACAGGGTGCCAGTGGTGCCACGTGCTCGTCTCGGCGTCCGTCGTCGCTACCGCGACGACGTCCGCCTCGACTTGCGTAACCCTAAGATAGACAGGGTCGCAGTGGTGTCACGTGCTCGTCTCGGCGTCCGTCCTCGCTACCGCGACGACGTCCGCCTCGACTAGCGTAACCCTAACATAGACAGTGTGGCGGTGGTGTCACGTGCTCGTCTCGGCATGCGTCGTCGCTACCGCGACGACGTCCGCCTCGACTCGCGTAACCCTAAGTTAGACAGGGTGGCGGTGGTGTCACGTGCTCGTCTCGGCGTCCGTCGTCGCTACCGCGATGACGTCCGCCTCGACTCGCGTAACCCTAAGTTAGACAGGGTGGCGGTGGTGTCACGTGCTCGTATCAGCGTCCGTCGTCGCTACCGCAACGACGTATGCCTCGACTCGCGTAACGCTAAGATAGACAGGGTGGCGGTGGTGTCACGTGCTCGTCTCGGCGTCCGTCGTCGCTACCGCGACAACGTCCGCCTCGACTCGCGTAACGCTAAGATAGACAGGGTGGCGGTGGTGGCACGTGCTCATCTCGGCGTCCGTCGTCGCTACCGCAACGACGTCCGCCTCGACTCGCGTGACCCTAAGACAGGGTGGCCGCGGTGCCACGTGCTTGTCTCGGCGTCCGTCGTCGCTACTGCGAAGACGTCTGCCTCGACTCGCGTAACCCTAAGTTAGACAGGGTGGCAGTGGTGTCACGTGCTCGTCTCGGCGTCCGTCGTCGCTACCGCGACGACGTCCGCCTCGACTCGCGTGACCCTAAGACAGGGTGGCAGTGGTGTCACGTGCTCGTCTCGGCGTCCGTCGTCGCTACCGCGACGACGTCCGCCTCGACTCGCGTCACCCTAAGTTAGACAGGGTGGCGGTGGTGTCACGTGCTCGTCTCGGCGTCCGTCGTCGCTACCGCGACGATGTCCGCCTCGACTCGCGTCACCCTAAGTTAGACAGGGTGGCCGTGGTGTCACGTGCTTATCTCGGCGTTCGTCGTCGCTACCGCGATGACGTCCGCCTCGACTTGCGTAACCCAAAGATAGACAGGGTGCCAGTGGTGCCACGTGCTCGTCATGGCGTCCGTCGTCGCTACCGCGATGACGTCCGCCTCGACTCGTGTAACCCTAAGATAGCCAGGGTGGCAGTGGTGTCCGTCGTCGCTACCGCGACGACGTCCGCCTCGACTCGCGTAACCCTAAGATAGCCAGAGTGGCAGTGGTGTCACGTGCTCGTCTCGGCGTCCGTCGTCGCTACCGCGACGACGTCCGCCTCGACTCGCGTAACCCTAAGTTAGCCAGGGTGGCAGTGGTGTGACGTGCTCGGCTCGGCGTCCGTCGTCGCTACCGCGACGACGTCCGCCTCGACTCTCGTAACCCTAAGATAGACAGGGACGCAGTGGTGTCACGTGCTCGTCTCGGCGTCCGTCCTCGCTACCGCGACGACGTCTGCCTCGACTAGCGTAACCCTAACATAGACAGTGTGGCGGTGGTGTCACGTGCTCGTCTCGGCGTGCGTCGTCGCTACCGCGACGACGTCCGCCTCGACTCGCTTAACCCTAAGTTAGACAGGGTGGCGGTGGTGTCACGTGCTCGTCTCGGCGTCCGTCGTCGCTACCGCGATGACGTCCGCCTCGATTCGCGTAACCCTAAGTTAGACAGGGTGGCGGTGGTGCCACGTGCTCGTCTCAGCGTCCGTCGTCGCTACCGCAACGACGTACGCCTCGACTCGCGTAACGCTAAGATAGACAGGGTGGCGGTGGTGTCACGTGCTCGTCTCGGCGTCCGTCGTCGCTACCGCGATGACGTCCGCCTCGACTCGCGTAACGCTAAGATAGACAGGGTGGCGGTGGTGGCACGTGCTCATCTCGGCGTCCGTCGTCGCTACCGCAATGACGTCCGCCTCGACTCGCGTGTCCCTAAGACAGGGTGGCCGCGGTGTCACGTGCTCGTCTCGGCGTCCGTCGTCGCTACCGCGACGACGTCCGCCTCGACTCGCGTAACCCTAAGTTAGCCAGGGTGGCAGTGGTGTGACGTGCTCGGCTCGGCGTCCGTCGTCGCTACCGCGACGACGTCCGCCTCGACTCTCGTAACCCTAAGATAGACAGGGTCGCAGTGGTGTCACGTGCTCGTCTCGGCGTCCGTCCTCGCTACCGCGACGACCTCCGCCTCGACTAGCGTAACCCTAACATAGACAGTGTGGCGGTGGTGTCACGTGCTCGTCTCGGCGTGCATCGTCGCTACCGCGACGACGTCCGCCTCGACTCGCTTAACCCTAAGTTAGACAGGGTGGCGGTGGTGTCACGTGCTCGTCTCGGCGTCCGTCGTCGCTACCGCGATGACGTCCGCCTCGACTCGCGTAACCCTAAGTTAGACAGGGTGGCGGTGGTGCCACGTGCTCGTCTCAGCGTCCGTCGTCGCTACCGCAACGACGTACGCCTCGACTCGCGTAACGCTAAGATAGACAGGGTGGCGGTGGTGGCACGTGCTCATCTCGGCGTCCGTCGTCGCTACCGCAATGACGTCCGCCTCGACTCGCGTGACCCTAAGATAGGGTGGCCGCGGTGCCACGTGCTCGTATCGGCGTCCGTCGTCGCTACCGCGAAGACGTCCGCCTCGACTCGCGTAACCCTAAGTTAGACAGGGTGGCAGTAGTGTCACGTGCTCATCTCGGCGTCCGTCGTCGCTACCGCGACGACGTCCGCCTCGACTCGCGTCACCCTAAGTTAGACAGGGTGGCGGTGGTGTCACGTGCTCGTCTCGGCGTCCGTCGTCGCTACCGCGACGACGTCCGCCTCGACTCGCATCACCCTAAGTTAGACAGGGTGGCCGTGGTGTCACGTGCTCATCTCGGCGTCCGTCGTCGCTACCGCGATGACGTCCGCCTCGACTCGCGTAACCCAAAGATAGACAGGGTGCCAGTGGTGCCACGTGCTCGTCTCGGCGTCCGTCGTCGCTACCGCGATGACGTCCGCCTCGACTCGCGTCACCCTAAGTTAGACAGGGTGGCCGTGGTGTCATGTGCTCATCTCGGCATTCGTCGTCGCTACCGCGATGACTTCCGCCTCGACTCGCGTAACCCTAAGATAGACAGGGTGCCAATGGTGCCACGTGCTCGTCATGGCGTCCGTCGTCGCTACCGCGATGACGTCCGCCTCGACTCGCGTAGCCCTAAGTTAGACAGGGTGCCAGTGGTGCCACGTGCTCGTCTCGGCGTCCGTCGTCGCTACCGCGACGACGTCCGCCTCGACTCGCGTAACCCTAAGATAGACAGGGTCGCAGTGGTGTCACGTGCTCGTCTCGGCGTCCGTCCTCGCTACCGCGACGACGTCCGCCTCGACTAGCGTAACCCTAAGATAGACAGTGTGGCGGTGGTGTCACGTGCTCGTCTCGGCGTGCGTCGTCGCTACCGCGACGACGTCCGCCTCGACTCGCGTAACCCTAAGTTAGACAGGGTGGCGGTGGTGTCACGTGCACGTCTCGGCGTCCGTCGTCGCTACCGCGATGACGTCCGCCTCGACTCGCGTAACCCTAAGTTAGACAGGGTGGCGGTGGTGTCACGTGCTCGTATCAGCGTCCGTCGTCGCTACCGCAACGACGTATGCCTCGACTCGCGTAACGCTAAGATAGACAGGGTGGCGGTGGTGTCACGTGCTCGTCTCGGCGTCCGTCGTTGCTACCGCGACAACGTCCGCCTCGACTCGCGTAACGCTAAGATAGACAGGGTGGCGGTGGTGGCACGTGCTCATCTCGGCGTCCGTCGTCGCTACCGCAACGACGTCCGCCTCGACTCGCGTGACCCTAAGACAGGGTGGCCGCGGTGCCACGTGCTTGTCTCGGCGTCCGTCGTCGCTACTGCGAAGACGTCCGCCTCGACTCGCGTAACCCTAAGTTAGACAGGGTGGCAGTGGTGTCACGTGCTCGTCTCGGCGTCCGTCGTCGCTACCGCGACGACGTCCGCCTCGACTCGCATGACCCTAAGACAGGGTGGCAGTGGTGTCACGTGCTCGTCTCGGCGTCCGTCGTCGCTACCGCGACGACGTCCGCCTCGACTCGCGTCACCCTAAGTTAGACAGGGTGGCGGTGGTGTCACGTGCTCGTCTCGGCGTCCGTCGTCGCTACCGCGACGATGTCCGCCTCGACTCGCGTCACCCTAAGTTAGACAGGGTGGCCGTGGTGTCACGTGCTTATCTCGGCGTTCGTCGTCGCTACCGCGATGACGTCCGCCTCGACTTGCGTAACCCAAAGATAGACAGGGTGCCAGTGGTGCCACGTGCTCGTCATGGCGTCCGTCGTCGCTACCGCGATGACGTCCGCCTCGACTCGTGTAACCCTAAGATAGCCAGGGTGGCAGTGGTGTCCGTCGTCGCTACCGCGACGACGTCCGCCTCGACTTGCGTAACCCTAAGATAGCTAGAGTGGCAGTGGTGTCACGTGCTCGTCTCGGCGTCCGTCGTCGCTACCGCGACGACGTCCGCCTCGACTCGCGTAACCCTAAGTTAGCCAGGGTGGCAGTGGTGTGACGTGCTCGGCTCGGCGTCCGTCGTCGCTACCGCGACGACGTCCGCCTCGACTCTCGTAACCCTAAGATAGACAGGGTCGCAGTGGTGTCACGTGCTCGTCTCGGCGTCCGTCCTCGCTACCGCGACGACGTCCGCCTCGACTAGCGTAACCCTAACATAGACAGTGTGGCGGTGGTGTCACGTGCTCGTCTCGGCGTGCGTCGTCGCTACCGCGACGACGTCCGCCTCGACTCGCTTAACCCTAAGTTAGACAGGGTGGCGGTGGTGTCACGTGCTCGTCTCGGCGTCCGTCGTCGCTACCGCGACGACGTCCGCCTCGACTCGCGTGACCCTAAGCCAGGGTGGCAGTGGTGTCACGTGCTCGTCTCGGCGTCCGTCGTCGCTACCGCGACGACGTCCGCCTCGACTCGCGTCACCCTAAGTTAGACAGGGTGGCGGTGGTGTCACGTGCTCGTCTCGGCGTCCGTCGTCGCTACCGCGACGATGTCCGCCTCGACTCGCGTCACCCTAAGTTAGACAGGGTGGCCGTGGTGTCACGTGCTTATCTCGGCGTTCGTCGTCGCTACCGCGATGACGTCCGCCTCGACTTGCGTAACCCAAAGATAGACAGGGTGCCAGCGGTGCCACGTGCTCGTCATGGCGTCCGTCGTCGCTACCGCGATGACGTCCGCCTCGACTCGTGTAACCCTAAGATAGCCAGGGTGGCAGTGGTGTCCGTCGTCGCTACCGCGACGACGTCCGCCTCGACTCGCGTAACCCTAAGATAGCCAGGGTGGCAGTGGTGTCACGTGCTCGTCTCGGCGTCCGTCGTCGCTACCGCGACGACGTCCGCCTCGACTCGCGTAACCCTAAGTTAGCTAGGGTGGTAGTGGTGTGACGTGCTCGGCTCGGCGTCCGTCGTCGCTACCGCGACGACGTCCGCCTCGACTCTCGTAACCCTAAGATAGACAGGGTCGCAGTGGTGTCACGTGCTCGTCTCGGCGTCCGTCCTCGCTACCGCGACGACGTCCGCCTCGACTAGCGTAACCCTAACATAGACAGTGTGGCGGTGGTGTCACGTGCTCGTCTCGGCGTGCATCGTCGCTACCGCGACGACGTCCGCCTCGACTCGCTTAACCCTAAGTTAGACAGGGTGGCGGTGGTGTCACGTGCTCGTCTCGGCGTCCTTCGTCGCTACCGCGATGACGTCCGCCTCGACTCGCGTAACCCTAAGTTAGACAGGGTGGCGGTGGTGCCACGTGCTCGTCTCAGCGTCCGTCGTCGCTACCGCAACGACGTACGCCTCGACTCGCGTAACGCTAAGATAGACAGGGTGGCGGTGGTGGCACGTGCTCATCTCGGCGTCCGTCGTCGCTACCGCAATGACGTCCGCCTCGACTCGCGTAACCCTAAGTTAGACAGGGTGGCAGTAGTGTCACGTGCTCATCTCGGCGTCCGTCGTCGCTACCGCGACGACGTCCGCCTCGACTCGCGTCACCCTAAGTTAGACAGGGTGGCGGTGGTGTCACGTGCTCGTCTCGGCGTCCGTCGTCGCTACCGCGACGACGTCCGCCTCGACTCGCATCACCCTAAGTTAGACAGGGTGGCCGTGGTGTCACGTGCTCATCTCGGCGTCCGTCGTCGCTACCGCGATGACGTCCGCCTCGACTCGCGTAACCCAAAGATAGACAGGGTGCCAGTGGTGCCACGTGCTCGTCTCGGCGTCCGTCGTCGCTACCGCGATGACGTCCGCCTCGACTCGCGTCACCCTAAGTTAGACAGGGTGGCCGTGGTGTCATGTGCTCATCTCGGCATTCGTCGTCGCTACCGCGATGACTTCCGCCTCGACTCGCGTAACCCTAAGATAGACAGGGTGCCAATGGTGCCACGTGCTCGTCATGGCGTCCGTCGTCGCTACCGCGATGACGTCCGCCTCGACTCGCGTAGCCCTAAGTTAGACAGGGTGCCAGTGGTGCCACGTGCTCGTCTCGGCGTCCGTCGTCGCTACCGCGACGACGTCCGCCTCGACTCGCGTAACCCTAAGATAGACAGGGTCGCAGTGGTGTCACGTGCTCGTCTCGGCGTCCGTCCTCGCTACCGCGACGACGTCCGCCTCGACTAGCGTAACCCTAACATAGACAGTGTGGCGGTGGTGTCACGTGCTCGTCTCGGCGTGCGTCGTCGCTACCGCGACGACGTCCGCCTCGACTCGCGTAACCCTAAGTTAGACAGGGTGGCGGTGGTGTCACGTGCACGTCTCGGCGTCCGTCGTCGCTACCGCGATGACGTCCGCCTCGACTCGCGTAACCCTAAGTTAGACAGGGTGGCGGTGGTGTCACGTGCTCGTATCAGCGTCCGTCGTCGCTACCGCAACGACGTATGCCTCGACTCGCGTAACGCTAAGATAGACAGGGTGGCGGTGGTGTCACGTGCTCGTCTCGGCGTCCGTCGTCGCTACCGCGACAACGTCCGCCTCGACTCGCGTAACGCTAAGATAGACAGGGTGGCGGTGGTGGCACGTGCTCATCTCGGCGTCCGTCGTCGCTACCGCAACGACGTCCGCCTCGACTCGCGTGACCCTAAGACAGGGTGGCCGCGGTGCCACGTGCTTGTCTCGGCGTCCGTCGTCGCTACTGCGAAGACGTCCGCCTCGACTCGCGTAACCCTAAGTTAGACAGGGTGGCAGTGGTGTCACGTGCTCGTCTCGGCGTCCGTCGTCGCTACCGCGACGACGTCCGCCTCGACTCGCGTGACCCTAAGACAGGGTGGCAGTGGTGTCACGTGCTCGTCTCGGCGTCCGTCGTCGCTACCGCGACGACGTCCGCCTCGACTCGCGTCACCCTAAGTTAGACAGGGTGGCGGTGGTGTCACGTGCTCGTCTCGGCGTCCGTCGTCGCTACCGCGACGATGTCCGCCTCGACTCGCGTCACCCTAAGTTAGACAGGGTGGCCGTGGTGTCACGTGCTTATCTCGGCGTTCGTCGTCGCTACCGCGATGACGTCCGCCTCGACTTGCGTAACCCAAAGATAGACAGGGTGCCAGTGGTGCCACGTGCTCGTCATGGCGTCCGTCGTCGCTACCGCGATGACGTCCGCCTCGACTCGTGTAACCCTAAGATAGCCAGGGTGGCAGTGGTGTCCGTCGTCGCTACCGCGACGACGTCCGCCTCGACTCGCGTAACCCTAAGATAGCCAGAGTGGCAGTGGTGTCACGTGCTCGTCTCGGCGTCCGTCGTCGCTACCGCGACGACGTCCGCCTCGACTCGCGTAACCCTAAGTTAGCCAGGGTGGCAGTGGTGTGACGTGCTCGGCTCGGCGTCCGTCGTCGCTACCGCGACGACGTCCGCCTCGACTCTCGTAACCCTAAGATAGACAGGGTCGCAGTGGTGTCACGTGCTCGTCTCGGCGTCCGTCCTCGCTACCGCGACGACGTCCGCCTCGACTAGCGTAACCCTAACATAGACAGTGTGGCGGTGGTGTCACGTGCTCGTCTCGGCGTGCGTCGTCGCTACCGCGACGACGTCCGCCTCGACTCGCTTAACCCTAAGTTAGACAGGGTGGCGGTGGTGTCACGTGCTCGTCTCGGCGTCCGTCGTCGCTACCGCGACGACGTCCGCCTCGACTCGCGTGACCCTAAGCCAGGGTGGCAGTGGTGTCACGTGCTCGTCTCGGCGTCCGTCGTCGCTACCGCGACGACGTCCGCCTCGACTCGCGTCACCCTAAGTTAGACAGGGTGGCGGTGGTGTCACGTGCTCGTCTCGGCGTCCGTCGTCGCTACCGCGACGATGTCCGCCTCGACTCGCGTCACCCTAAGTTAGACAGGGTGGCCGTGGTGTCACGTGCTTATCTCGGCGTTCGTCGTCGCTACCGCGATGACGTCCGCCTCGACTTGCGTAACCCAAAGATAGACAGGGTGCCAGCGGTGCCACGTGCTCGTCATGGCGTCCGTCGTCGCTACCGCGATGACGTCCGCCTCGACTCGTGTAACCCTAAGATAGCCAGGGTGGCAGTGGTGTCCGTCGTCGCTACCGCGACGACGTCCGCCTCGACTCGCGTAACCCTAAGATAGCCAGGGTGGCAGTGGTGTCACGTGCTCGTCTCGGCGTCCGTCGTCGCTACCGCGACGACGTCCGCCTCGACTCGCGTAACCCTAAGTTAGCCAGGGTGGTAGTGGTGTGACGTGCTCGGCTCGGCGTCCGTCGTCGCTACCGCGACGACGTCCGCCTCGACTCTCGTAACCCTAAGATAGACAGGGTCGCAGTGGTGTCACGTGCTCGTCTCGGCGTCCGTCCTCGCTACCGCGACGACGTCCGCCTCGACTAGCGTAACCCTAACATAGACAGTGTGGCGGTGGTGTCACGTGCTCGTCTCGGCGTGCATCGTCGCTACCGCGACGACGTCCGCCTCGACTCGCTTAACCCTAAGTTAGACAGGGTGGCGGTGGTGTCACGTGCTCGTCTCGGCGTCCTTCGTCGCTACCGCGATGACGTCCGCCTCGACTCGCGTAACCCTAAGTTAGACAGGGTGGCGGTGGTGCCACGTGCTTGTCTCAGCGTCCGTCGTCGCTACCGCAACGACGTACGCCTCGACTCGCGTAACGCTAAGATAGACAGGGTGGCGGTGGTGGCACGTGCTCATCTCGGCGTCCGTCGTCGCTACCGCAATGACGTCCGCCTCGACTCGCGTAACCCTAAGTTAGACAGGGTGGCAGTAGTGTCACGTGCTCATCTCGGCGTCCGTCGTCGCTACCGCGACGACGTCCGCCTCGACTCGCGTCACCCTAAGTTAGACAGGGTGGCGGTGGTGTCACGTGCTCGTCTCGGCGTCCGTCGTCGCTACCGCGACGACGTCCGCCTCGACTCGCATCACCCTAAGTTAGACAGGGTGGCCGTGGTGTCACGTGCTCATCTCGGCGTCCGTCGTCGCTACCGCGATGACGTCCGCCTCGACTCGCGTAACCCAAAGATAGACAGGGTGCCAGTGGTGCCACGTGCTCGTCTCGGCGTCCGTCGTCGCTACCGCGATGACGTCCGCCTCGACTCGCGTCACCCTAAGTTAGACAGGGTGGCCGTGGTGTCATGTGCTCATCTCGGCATTCGTCGTCGCTACCGCGATGACTTCCGCCTCGACTCGCGTAACCCTAAGATAGACAGGGTGCCAATGGTGCCACGTGCTCGTCATGGCGTCCGTCGTCGCTACCGCGATGACGTCCGCCTCGACTCGCGTAGCCCTAAGTTAGACAGGGTGCCAGTGGTGCCACGTGCTCGTCTCGGCGTCCGTCGTCGCTACCGCGACGACGTCCGCCTCGACTCGCGTAACCCTAAGATAGACAGGGTCGCAGTGGTGTCACGTGCTCGTCTCGGCGTCCGTCCTCGCTACCGCGACGACGTCCGCCTCGACTAGCGTAACCCTAACATAGACAGTGTGGCGGTGGTGTCACGTGCTCGTCTCGGCGTGCGTCGTCGCTACCGCGACGACGTCCGCCTCGACTCGCGTAACCCTAAGTTAGACAGGGTGGCGGTGGTGTCACGTGCACGTCTCGGCGTCCGTCGTCGCTACCGCGATGACGTCCGCCTCGACTCGCGTAACCCTAAGTTAGACAGGGTGGCGGTGGTGTCACGTGCTCGTATCAGCGTCCGTCGTCGCTACCGCAACGACGTATGCCTCGACTCGCGTAACGCTAAGATAGACAGGGTGGCGGTGGTGTCACGTGCTCGTCTCGGCGTCCGTCGTCGCTACCGCGACAACGTCCGCCTCGACTCGCGTAACGCTAAGATAGACAGGGTGGCGGTGGTGGCACGTGCTCATCTCGGCGTCCGTCGTCGCTACCGCAACGACGTCCGCCTCGACTCGCGTGACCCTAAGACAGGGTGGCCGCGGTGCCACGTGCTTGTCTCGGCGTCCGTCGTCGCTACTGCGAAGACGTCCGCCTCGACTCGCGTAACCCTAAGTTAGACAGGGTGGCAGTGGTGTCACGTGCTCGTCTCGGCGTCCGTCGTCGCTACCGCGACGACGTCCGCCTCGACTCGCGTGACCCTAAGACAGGGTGGCAGTGGTGTCACGTGCTCGTCTCGGCGTCCGTCGTCGCTACCGCGACGACGTCCGCCTCGACTCGCGTCACCCTAAGTTAGACAGGGTGGCGGTGGTGTCACGTGCTCGTCTCGGCGTCCGTCGTCGCTACCGCGACGATGTCCGCCTCGACTCGCGTCACCCTAAGTTAGACAGGGTGGCCGTGGTGTCACGTGCTTATCTCGGCGTTCGTCGTCGCTACCGCGATGACGTCCGCCTCGACTTGCGTAACCCAAAGATAGACAGGGTGCCAGTGGTGCCACGTGCTCGTCATGGCGTCCGTCGTCGCTACCGCGATGACGTCCGCCTCGACTCGTGTAACCCTAAGATAGCCAGGGTGGCAGTGGTGTCCGTCGTCGCTACCGCGACGACGTCCGCCTCGACTCGCGTAACCCTAAGATAGCCAGAGTGGCAGTGGTGTCACGTGCTCGTCTCGGCGTCCGTCGTCGCTACCGCGACGACGTCCGCCTCGACTCGCGTAACCCTAAGTTAGCCAGGGTGGCAGTGGTGTGACGTGCTCGGCTCGGCGTCCGTCGTCGCTACCGCGACGACGTCCGCCTCGACTCTCGTAACCCTAAGATAGACAGGGTCGCAGTGGTGTCACGTGCTCGTCTCGGCGTCCGTCCTCGCTACCGCGACGACGTCCGCCTCGACTAGCGTAACCCTAACATAGACAGTGTGGCGGTGGTGTCACGTGCTCGTCTCGGCGTGCGTCGTCGCTACCGCGACGACGTCCGCCTCGACTCGCTTAACCCTAAGTTAGACAGGGTGGCGGTGGTGTCACGTGCTCGTCTCGGCGTCCGTCGTCGCTACCGCGACGACGTCCGCCTCGACTCGCGTGACCCTAAGCCAGGGTGGCAGTGGTGTCACGTGCTCGTCTCGGCGTCCGTCGTCGCTACCGCGACGACGTCCGCCTCGACTCGCGTCACCCTAAGTTAGACAGGGTGGCGGTGGTGTCACGTGCTCGTCTCGGCGTCCGTCGTCGCTACCGCGACGATGTCCGCCTCGACTCGCGTCACCCTAAGTTAGACAGGGTGGCCGTGGTGTCACGTGCTTATCTCGGCGTTCGTCGTCGCTACCGCGATGACGTCCGCCTCGACTTGCGTAACCCAAAGATAGACAGGGTGCCAGCGGTGCCACGTGCTCGTCATGGCGTCCGTCGTCGCTACCGCGATGACGTCCGCCTCGACTCGTGTAACCCTAAGATAGCCAGGGTGGCAGTGGTGTCCGTCGTCGCTACCGCGACGACGTCCGCCTCGACTCGCGTAACCCTAAGATAGCCAGGGTGGCAGTGGTGTCACGTGCTCGTCTCGGCGTCCGTCGTCGCTACCGCGACGACGTCCGCCTCGACTCGCGTAACCCTAAGTTAGCCAGGGTGGTAGTGGTGTGACGTGCTCGGCTCGGCGTCCGTCGTCGCTACCGCGACGACGTCCGCCTCGACTCTCGTAACCCTAAGATAGACAGGGTCGCAGTGGTGTCACGTGCTCGTCTCGGCGTCCGTCCTCGCTACCGCGACGACGTCCGCCTCGACTAGCGTAACCCTAACATAGACAGTGTGGCGGTGGTGTCACGTGCTCGTCTCGGCGTGCATCGTCGCTACCGCGACGACGTCCGCCTCGACTCGCTTAACCCTAAGTTAGACAGGGTGGCGGTGGTGTCACGTGCTCGTCTCGGCGTCCTTCGTCGCTACCGCGATGACGTCCGCCTCGACTCGCGTAACCCTAAGTTAGACAGGGTGGCGGTGGTGCCACGTGCTTGTCTCAGCGTCCGTCGTCGCTACCGCAACGACGTACGCCTCGACTCGCGTAACGCTAAGATAGACAGGGTGGCGGTGGTGGCACGTGCTCATCTCGGCGTCCGTCGTCGCTACCGCAATGACGTCCGCCTCGACTCGCGTGACCCTAAGATAGGGTGGCCGCGGTGCCACGTGCTCGTATCGGCGTCCGTCGTCGCTACCGCGAAGACGTCCGCCTCGACTCGCGTAACCCTAAGTTAGACAGGGTGGCAGTAGTGTCACGTGCTCATCTCGGCGTCCGTCGTCGCTACCGCGACGACGTCCGCCTCGACTCGCGTCACCCTAAGTTAGACAGGGTGGCGGTGGTGTCACGTGCTCGTCTCGGCGTCCGTCGTCGCTACCGCGACGACGTCCGCCTCGACTCGCATCACCCTAAGTTAGACAGGGTGGCCGTGGTGTCACGTGCTCATCTCGGCGTCCGTCGTCGCTACCGCGATGACGTCCGCCTCGACTCGCGTAACCCAAAGATAGACAGGGTGCCAGTGGTGCCACGTGCTCGTCTCGGCGTCCGTCGTCGCTACCGCGATGACGTCCGCCTCGACTCGCGTCACCCTAAGTTAGACAGGGTGGCCGTGGTGTCATGTGCTCATCTCGGCATTCGTCGTCGCTACCGCGATGACTTCCGCCTCGACTCGCGTAACCCTAAGATAGACAGGGTGCCAATGGTGCCACGTGCTCGTCATGGCGTCCGTCGTCGCTACCGCGATGACGTCCGCCTCGACTCGCGTAGCCCTAAGTTAGACAGGGTGCCAGTGGTGCCACGTGCTCGTCTCGGCGTCCGTCGTCGCTACCGCGACGACGTCCGCCTCGACTTGCGTAACCCTAAGATAGACAGGGTCGCAGTGGTGTCACGTGCTCGTCTCGGCGTCCGTCCTCGCTACCGCGACGACGTCCGCCTCGACTAGCGTAACCCTAACATAGACAGTGTGGCGGTGGTGTCACGTGCTCGTCTCGGCATGCGTCGTCGCTACCGCGACGACGTCCGCCTCGACTCGCGTAACCCTAAGTTAGACAGGGTGGCGGTGGTGTCACGTGCTCGTCTCGGCGTCCGTCGTCGCTACCGCGATGACGTCCGCCTCGACTCGCGTAACCCTAAGTTAGACAGGGTGGCGGTGGTGTCACGTGCTCGTATCAGCGTCCGTCGTCGCTACCGCAACGACGTATGCCTCGACTCGCGTAACGCTAAGATAGACAGGGTGGCGGTGGTGTCACGTGCTCGTCTCGGCGTCCGTCGTCGCTACCGCGACAACGTCCGCCTCGACTCGCGTAACGCTAAGATAGACAGGGTGGCGGTGGTGGCACGTGCTCATCTCGGCGTCCGTCGTCGCTACCGCAACGACGTCCGCCTCGACTCGCGTGACCCTAAGACAGGGTGGCCGCGGTGCCACGTGCTTGTCTCGGCGTCCGTCGTCGCTACTGCGAAGACGTCTGCCTCGACTCGCGTAACCCTAAGTTAGACAGGGTGGCAGTGGTGTCACGTGCTCGTCTCGGCGTCCGTCGTCGCTACCGCGACGACGTCCGCCTCGACTCGCGTGACCCTAAGACAGGGTGGCAGTGGTGTCACGTGCTCGTCTCGGCGTCCGTCGTCGCTACCGCGACGACGTCCGCCTCGACTCGCGTCACCCTAAGTTAGACAGGGTGGCGGTGGTGTCACGTGCTCGTCTCGGCGTCCGTCGTCGCTACCGCGACGATGTCCGCCTCGACTCGCGTCACCCTAAGTTAGACAGGGTGGCCGTGGTGTCACGTGCTTATCTCGGCGTTCGTCGTCGCTACCGCGATGACGTCCGCCTCGACTTGCGTAACCCAAAGATAGACAGGGTGCCAGTGGTGCCACGTGCTCGTCATGGCGTCCGTCGTCGCTACCGCGATGACGTCCGCCTCGACTCGTGTAACCCTAAGATAGCCAGGGTGGCAGTGGTGTCCGTCGTCGCTACCGCGACGACGTCCGCCTCGACTCGCGTAACCCTAAGATAGCCAGAGTGGCAGTGGTGTCACGTGCTCGTCTCGGCGTCCGTCGTCGCTACCGCGACGACGTCCGCCTCGACTCGCGTAACCCTAAGTTAGCCAGGGTGGCAGTGGTGTGACGTGCTCGGCTCGGCGTCCGTCGTCGCTACCGCGACGACGTCCGCCTCGACTCTCGTAACCCTAAGATAGACAGGGACGCAGTGGTGTCACGTGCTCGTCTCGGCGTCCGTCCTCGCTACCGCGACGACGTCTGCCTCGACTAGCGTAACCCTAACATAGACAGTGTGGCGGTGGTGTCACGTGCTCGTCTCGGCGTGCGTCATCGCTACCGCGACGACGTCCGCCTCGACTCGCTTAACCCTAAGTTAGACAGGGTGGCGGTGGTGTCACGTGCTCGTCTCGGCGTCCGTCGTCGCTACCGCGATGACGTCCGCCTCGATTCGCGTAACCCTAAGTTAGACAGGGTGGCGGTGGTGCCACGTGCTCGTCTCAGCGTCCGTCGTCGCTACCGCAACGACGTACGCCTCGACTCGCGTAACGCTAAGATAGACAGGGTGGCGGTGGTGTCACGTGCTCGTCTCGGCGTCCGTCGTCGCTACCGCGATGACGTCCGCCTCGACTCGCGTAACGCTAAGATAGACAGGGTGGCGGTGGTGGCACGTGCTCATCTCGGCGTCCGTCGTCGCTACCGCAACGACGTCCGCCTCGACTCGCGTGACCCTAAGACAGGGTGGCCGCGGTGCCACGTGCTTGTCTCGGCGTCCGTCGTCGCTACTGCGAAGACGTCTGCCTCGACTCGCGTAACCCTAAGTTAGACAGGGTGGCAGTGGTGTCACGTGCTCGTCTCGGCGTCCGTCCTCGCTACCGCGACGACGTCCGCCTCGAGTTGCTTTCCACTTCAATGCTTCTCCCACCACCATGCCAAATCTATGAGAGAGTGAATGAGTGTTGAGGGGACTATCTTTTGAAGCACAAGAGCAAGGAGTTCATCATCAACAACAACATCTATTACCTTTTGGAGTGTGGTGTCTCCTAGATTGGTTATGTGTCACTTGGGAGCCCCGAAAGATTGTGGAGTTGAACCAAGGAGTTTGTAAGGGCAAGGAGATCGCCTACTTCGTGAAGATCTACCCTGAGTGAGGCTAATCCTTCGTGGGCATAAGCCATAATGGCATAGACAAGGTTGCTTCTTCGTGGACCCTTCGTGGGTGGAGCCCTCTGTGGACTCGCGCAGCCGTTACCCTCTGTGGGTTGAAGTCTCCATCAACGTGATGTGCGATAGCACCACCTATCGGAATCACGCCATCGTGTCTTCATTGCGTTTGATCCTCCTATCTCTGCCCCCTTTACTTTCTTGCACTTGCATGTTGTTCATTTTCCGCTACTCAATCTCTAGATATGCATGTGTAGATTGTATTGGTTGCTACTTAACTTGTGCCAAAATCTGCCTAATTGTCAAGAAAACTAAAAACTGCATCTTTACCTTGTTAGAGCATCTATAGACAGACCTCTCAAACCCGTCTCAAACGCCCAGGCAGGCCGTCCGGTCAGTGGTCGGTCGCAAAAAAGCGACCCAACCGGACGCCTCAAACCACCCTCAAACGTCCGGGCTGACCGGTACCCCTCATATCCAGCCCAAATCTAGGGCGGATATGAGGCGGCTCGGGCGCGCCCGGGCGCGTCCACCACGTCCGCCTGGCCCACCTCTGGCCCACCCCGACCCCACAAAATCCCCCTCCGGAGCAAACCCTAGGCTCACTTCACTCCGCTCCATTCCGCTCCCCCACGCTCCCCTTTTCCCAATCCGTCCAATCCCTAGCGCCGGCGACGCTCCCCTTTCCCAATCCGTCCAATCCCTAGCGCCGACGACCATGTCCAGCACCGGCAGCCACTCCGATGGCACCTTCGGAGACGAGTACGAGCTGGCGCTCCGTATTGCGCTGGAGCGCTCGCGGGTCGATACGGGCGGCAGCTCCGGGTCAGGTGCGACGGCACCTGTCGCCCGTCGCCGCAACACCGACGCCGGCTCCGGCCCTTCCCGCCCCGCGCACGGATCTGCGAGGGCAGCCCAATCGGCGTCGCCTGCCCAATGACCTCATCCACCTCCGGCCGCTGCTCCGCGCGGGCAGCGGTGGGTTCTAGTGCCCACTTCGCCGGTGCCGCGGATGCGGACTCCGGAGTCGGAGGCACGCGCCTCCCGCCGCGAGAGGCAGAGGGCACGTGAGATGGGGGGCGCGTCCGACGCAGGTGCGCAGTCCGCCCACCGCCGCCGCCGCGTGATGCCGGTGCCCGACGAGGAGGAGCGTCTCCTCCAGTAGGTGTACCATCGGTCACTTACCACGGCGGAGACGGATGCCCGGCGGCTCTGGTGGATCAACGTGAAGCAGCTCCGGCTCGGCATTGAGCAGTCCGAGCGGCGGAGGCGGCGAGGGTGACCAAGCTCAAGCGCAAACACGACCGCGTCGTCCGGCGCTTGCAGGGCTACATCGTCATCTCCGATTCCTCCGACGGTGACGACGGGTCCGACTCCGACGGCTCCGACGTTGACCCACCTCCTGCCGCGGACGCCTACAGCGGCGCCGGCGACCGGAAGGACAAAGGGTCGGCGAGGAAGTGGTGAAGCTCGGCCCTCTCTCCCTTTATATAATCTAGCTCTAGTATCTAGTTAGAATGTGCCGGGTCGTTGAACTGTGTGAATTATGCCCGTTTGGTGATCTTTTGGTGATGTTATGTGAATTATGCCCGTTTGGTATCAGTTTATATGTCCGTTTTCTGTCGATTTTGGTCGTTCGGTGATCTACGTACTACGTTGCATGATTTTGTATGGATATAGGGTGCCGGATATGAGATACGTGGCTGTAGAGGCGCGGATTTAGTGACTGCCCGGTCACTGTCCGCGGACGCGCCCGGGCACGTCCGCGGGCGTATAGGGTGCGGCGCGGATTTAGTGACTGCCCGGTCAATGTCCGCGGACGCGCCCGGGCACGTCCGCGGGCGTATAGGTTGCCGGATTTGGCAAGTCCGGCTGTACATGCTCTTAAGTGTCTATTCACCACCCCCTCTAGACCTATCTTCTCGATCTCTCATATTCCTGTAAGTATTATTGAGCAATAAAGAGTAAGCGTGTGTTAGCAAAAAAAAAAAAGAGCGACAGATATGATTCTACCGCTGAGCTGAACGTACATGTTGAAACTTCGGCCTCTACGGAAATGGAATTCAGTTTTTGTTCGTGTTCTATCGGAAACTCCATTCCATTTTCTTTCTTTTTCCCTGAGAAAAAACCATTTATGTTTCTATATTTTCTCTCCGCCTTTTGTTTTTCCTCGGAACCGACGGAAAGATTCTGTGACGTTTTCGTCTTGGGGTCGTCACGAACGTCCCAACCTTTTTTTTTAGATTTTGAGAACAACCAATGTATTTTTGAAGGAAACCAATCTGAGATACATGAATGCGCGAGAGCTATACATCGCCCATACCGATTCCTATTAGGGCTGCTTACAGCGCAGCGGTTTTGGGCAAGACAAATATGCGTGAGTTTCCTTCCTGTGGTTTTTTAACGGGTTTTCACCAGTTTTTTTAACGGTTTTTCACCGGTTTTCTTTCGTTTTTGGGCGGGCGAAATATGCATAGGTTTTCTTTCATTTTTCCATTTTTATTTTCTTTTTCATTTTTATTCGGTTCTCACCGGCTTTCTCTGGTTTTCTATTTTTTACCTTTCTTTTTCATTTTTATTCATCTTTTTTCAACCACATGCCTAATTTTTCATACACATTGTACATTTTCGTATACATAAAGAATATTTTATTAAACACATTTAACATTTTTCAAATACATGATTAATATTTTCTAAATATAGAATTTTGATGTCTACCTTTTTCGTACACATTGTACATTTTGTATACATCTAACACATTTTTAAAATACATGATTCTCATTATTTTTTCAATAATTGTTTGAACATTTTTTTGAATACGTGTTAGAAATTTTTCAAATATACGTTGATTTTTTTGTTGATTTTCTAAAATATGTTAACATGTTTATACATTGGATAAACATTTACTTAAATGTCACATAATTTTTGTTTCAAATATGTCAACATTTTTGTAAAGGTATAATACATTTTTTGAATGGTACAACTTTTTTTACCTACACAATCATTATTTTTACATTTTATAATTTTTTTCTAAAAATGTTATGTATATTTTTTTGAAACACGCGAACATGTTTGAAATGTCACTTTTTTTTGAGTGGTACAAATATTTTTCGAAAGTTGAGTGCTCATTTTTTTTTGCACTGCAATTACATTTTTGAAACGTGTGAGGAACACTATTCAAAAAGTAACTAACTTAGTTTTTCACAATGTATGTATTTAATATTTTTCAAAATATAACAAAAGTGAAAACATGACGAGTCCGCTTAGTTACTCGACCGGTGCACTACCGGCTCACATGAATGCGTGGTGGCGGGTGGATTGAATCCTATTTGGCACCTTAAACGTGGAATAGAGGCCATTCGGGGCGCACGCCCGTCTCGTTTGCTAGACCTGGGCAGTAGGCCCATTATCTCTTCCCACAGGTTTCCTGTCTGGGTTTTCATTTTTTTGGTTTTGTTTTTGTTTTTTTGTTTTTTCATTGTAACTGTCATGATGATTTTTTCAAATTCATGAACTTTTTGAAGCTTGTAAACTTTTTGAAAATCATGAACTTTTTCATTATTCCAAACTTAAAAAAAAATTGTACATTTTTTCAAATCTGTGAATGACTTTTAATTTGAATATTTTTTCGAATTTGTGAATATTTTTTTTCGAAATCTCTAAATTTTTTTTTAAAAAAAACCGGAAATATTTTTCAAACATGCAAACTTATTTTAAATCCCTGAACTTTTTAAATTTCTTGAATGTTTTCCTAACCGGTGAACTTTAAAATTTACGAAAGTTTTCCAACCCGGTGAACCTTTTTAGAGTAGTCAACGGTCAACAAGTAAATGGGTCAATGGCCAACAAGTCAATGGTCACCGGATGAACAGGTCAATTTGGTTTTTTCAAATGGTCAGCAGGTGTACCGAAGGGGACGACCCGGAGGGCGCCAATTGAGATCGGCAACACACTAGGCGATTCCTATTCAGCCGTACGCAGCGGAGGGGGGCGGGGCGATAGCTATGTCGTAAATGGGCCGGCCCATTCTCGTCTCCCCCTTCATTGTTTTTTGGACTGGTTTCTTCATATATTTTTTTGGGCCGGGTTTATTTTATTTATTTTATTTTTTTCCCAACACTGAATTTGCTTTTTTTTCCTTCTTGGCGTCCGCCTCGACTCGCATAACCCTAAAATAGACTCGACTCGCATAACCCTAAAATAGACAGGGCGGTGGTGTCACGTGCTCGTCTCGGCGTCCGTCGTCGCTATCGCGACGACGTCCGCCTCGACTCGCGTAGCCCTAAGTTAGACAGGGTGGCAGTGGTGTCACGTGCTCGTCTCGGCGTCCGTCGTCGCTACCGCGACGACGTCCGCCTCGAGTCGCGTAACCCTAAGTTAGACAGGGTGGCAGTGGTGTCACGTGCTCGTCTCGGCATCCGTCGTCGCTACCGAGACGACGTCCGCCTCGACTCACGTAACCCTAAGTTTGACAGGGTGGCGGCGGTGTCACGTGCTCGTCTCGGCGACCGTCGTCGCTACCGCGACGACGTCGGCCTCGACTCGCGTAATCATAAGTTAGACAGGGTGGCGGTGGTGTCACGTGCTCGTCTCGGCGACAGTCGTCGCTACCGCGACGACGTCTGCCTCGACTCGCGTAACGCTAAGATAGATAGGGTGGCGGTGGTGTCACGTGCTCGTCTCGACGTCCGTCGTCGCTACCGCGACGATGTCCGCCTCGACTCGCGTAACGCTAAGATAGACAGGGTGGCGGTGGTGTCACGTGCTCGTCTCGGCGTCCGTCGTCGCTACCGCAACGACGTCCGCCGCGACTCGTGTAACCCTAAGATAGACAGGGTGGCCGTGGTGTCACGTGCTCGTCTCGGCGTCCGTCGTCGCTACCGCGACGACGTCCGCCTCGACTCGCGTAACCCTAAGATAGACAGGGTGGCGGCGGTGTCCCGTGCTCGTCTCGGCGTCCGTCGTCGCTACCGCGACAACGTCCGCCTCGACTCGCTTAACCCTAAGTTAGACAAGGGTGGCGGTGGAGTCACGTGCTCGTCTCGGCGTCCGTCGTCGCTACCGCGACGACGTCCGCCTCGACTCGCGTAGCCCTAAGTTAGACAGGGTGGCCGTGGTGTCACGTGCTCGTCTCAGCGTCCGTCGTCGCTACCACAACGACATTCGCCTCGACTCGCGTAACCCTAAGTTAGACAGGGTGGCGGTGGTGTCACGTGCTCGTCTCGGCGTCCGTTGTCGCTACCGCGTCGACGTCCGCCTCGACTCGCGTAACGCTAAGATAGACAGGGTGGCGGTGGTGTCACGTGCTCGTCTCGGCGTCCGTCGTCGCTACCGCGACGACGTCCGCCTCGACTCGCGTAGCCCTAAGTTAGACAGGGTGGCAGTGGTGTCACGTGCTCGTCTCGGAGTCCGTCGTCGCTACCGCGACGACGTCCGCCTTGACTCGCGTAACCCTAAGATAGACAGGGTGGCAGTGGTTTCACGTGCTCATCTCGGCGTTCGTCGTCGCTACCGCGACGACGTCCGCCTCGACTCGCGTAAGCCTAAGATAGACAGGGTGGCAGTGGTGTCACGTGCTTGTCTCGGCATCCGTCGTCGCTACCGCGACGACGTCCGCCTCGACTCGCGTAATCCTAAGATAGACAGGGTGGCGGTGGTGTCACGTGCTCGTCTCGGCGTCCGTCGTCGCTACCGCGACGACGTCCGCATCGACTCACTTAACCCTAAGTTAGACAGAGTGGCAGTGGTGTCACGTGCTCGTCTCGGCGTCCGTCGTCGCTACCGCGACGACGTCCGCCTCGACTCGCGTGACCCTAAGACAGGGTGGCAGTGGTGCCACGTGCTCGTCTCGGCGTCCGTCGTCGCTACCGCGACGACGTCGGCCTCGACTCGCGTCACCCTAAGTTAGACAGGGTGGCAGTGGTGTCACGTGCTCGTCTCGGCGTCCGTCGTCGCTACCGCGACGACGTCCGCCTCGACTCGCGTAACCCTAAGATAGACAGGGTGGCCGTGGTGCCACGTGCTCGTCACGGCGTCCGTCGTCGCTACCGCGATGACGTCCGCCTCGACTCGCGTAACCCAAAGACAGGATGGCAGTGGTGTCACGTGCTTGTTTCGGCGTCCATCGTCGCTACCGCGATGACGTCCGCCTCGACTCGCGTTTCCCTAAGTTAGATAGGGTGGCAGCGGTGTCACGTGCTCGTCTCGGCGTCCGTCGTCGCTACCGCGACGACGTCCGCCTCGACTCGCGTAAACCAAAGACAGGGTGGCAGTGGTGTCACGTGCTCGTCTCGGCGTCCGTCGTCGCTACCGCGACGACGTCCGCCTCGACTCGCCTAACCCTAAGATAGACAGGGTGGCAGTGGTGTCACATGCTCATCTCGATGTCCGTCGTCGCAATCGCGACGACGTCCGCCTCGACTCGCGTAACCCTAAGATAGACAGGGTGGCGGTGGTGTCCCGTGCTCGTCTCGGCGTCCGTCGTCGCTACCGCGACGATGTCCGCCTCGACTCGCTTAACCCTAAGTTAGACAAGGGTGGCGGTGGAGTCACGTGCTCGTCTCGGCGTCCGTCGTCGCTACCGCGACGACGTCCGCCTCGACTCGCGTAGCCCTAAGTTAGACAGGGTGGCCGTGGTGTCACGTGCTCGTCTCAGCGTCCGTCGTCGCTACCACGACGACGTTCGCCTCGACTCGCGTAACCCTAAGTTAGACAGGGTAGCAGTGGTGTCACGTGCTCGTCTCGACGTCCGTCGTCGCTACCGCGATGACGTCCGCCTCGACTCACGTAACCCTAAGTTAGACAGGGTGGCAGTGGTGTCACGTGCTCGTCTCGGCGTCCGTCGTCGATACCGCGATGACGTCCGCCTCGACTCGCATAACCCTAAGTTAGCCAGGGTGGCAGTGGTGTCACCCTAAGTTAGACAGGGTGGCGGTGGTGTCACGTGCTCGTCTCGGCGACCGTCGTCGCTACCGGGACGACGTCCGCCTCGACTCGCGTAACCCTAAGTTAGACAGGGTGGCGGTGGTGTCACGTGCTCGTCTCGGCGTCCGTCGTCGCTACCGCGTCGACGTCCGCCTCGACTCGCGTAACGCTAAGATAGACATGCTGGCGGTGGTGTCACGTGCTCGTCTCGGCGTCCGTCGTCGCTACCGCGACGACGTCCGCCTAGACTCGCGTAACGCTAAGATAGACAAGGTGGCGGTGGTGCCACGTACTCATCTCGGCGTCCGTCGTCGCTACCGCGATGACATCCGCCTCGACTCGCGTAACCCTAAGATAGACAGGGTGGCCGTGGTGCCACGTGCTCGTCACGGCGTCCGTCGTCGCTACCGCGACGACGTCCGCCTCGACTGGCATAGCCCTAAGTTAGACAGGGTGGCAGTGGTGTCACGTGCTCGTCTCGGAGTCCGTCGTCGCTACCGCGATGACGTCCGCCTCGACTCGCGTAACCCTAAGATAGACAGGGTGGCAGTGGTGTCACGTGCTCGTCTCGGCGTCCGTCGTCGCTACCGCGACGACGTCCGCCTCGACTCGCGTAAGCCTAAGATAGACATGGTGGCAGTGGTGTCACGTGCTTGTCTCGGCATCCGTCGTCGCTACCGCGACGACGTCCGCCTCGACTCGCGTAATCCTAAGATAGACAGGGTAGCGGTGGTGTCACGTGCTCGTCTCGGCGTCCGTCGTTGCTACCGCGACGACGTCCGCCTCGACTCACTTAACCCTAAGTTAGATAGAGTGGCAGTGGTGTCACGTGCTCGTCTCGGCGTCCGTCGTCGCTACCGCGACGACGTCCGCCTCGACTCGCGTGACCCTAAGATAGGGTCGCAGTGGTGCCACGTGCTCGTCACGGCGTCCGTCGTCGCTACCGCGACGACGTCGGCCTCGACTCGCATAACCCTAAGTTAGACAGGGTGGCAGTGGTGTCACGTGCTCGTCCCGACGTCCGCCTCGACTCGCGTAACCCTAAGATAGACAGGGTGGCAGTGGTGCCACGTGCTCGTCACGGCGTCCGTCGTCGCTACCGCGATGACGTCCGCCTCGACTCGCGTAACCCAAAGACAGGATGGTAGTGGTGTCACGTGCTTGTTTCGGCGTCCATCGTCGCTACCGCGATGACGTCCGCCTCGACTCGCGTATCCCTAAGTTAGATAGGGTGGCAGCGGTGTCACGTGCTCGTCTCGGCGTCCGTCGTCGCTACCGCGACGACGTCCGCCTCGACTCGCGTAAACCAAAGACAGGGTGGCAGTGGTGTCACGTGCTTGTCTCGGCGTCCGTCGTCGCTACCGCGACGACGTCCGCCTCGACTCGCCTAACCCTAAGATAGACAGGGTGGCAGTGGTGTCACATGCTCGTCTCGATGTCCGTCGTCGCAATCGCGACGACGTCCGCCTCGACTCGCGTAACCCTAAGATAGACAGGGTGGCGGTGGTGTCCCGTGCTCGTCTCGGTGTCCGTCGTCGCTACCGCGACGATGTCCGCCTCGACTCGCTTAACCCTAAGTTAGACAAGGGTGGCGGTGGAGTCACGTGCTCGTCTCGGCGTCCGTCGTCGCTACCGCGACGACGTCCGCCTCGACTCGCGTAGCCCTAAGTTAGACAGGGTGGCCGTGGTGTCACGTGCTCGTCTCAGCGTCCGTCGTCGCTACCACGACGACGTTCGCCTCGACTCGCGTAACCCTAAGTTAGACAGGGTGGCAGTGGTGTCACGTGCTCGTCTCGACGTCCGTCGTCGCTACCGCGATGACGTCCGCCTCGACTCACGTAACCCTAAGTTAGACAGGGTGGCAGTGGTGTCACGTGCTCGTCTCGGCGTCCGTCGTCGCTACCGCGATGACGTCCGCCTCGACTCGCATAACCCTAAGTTAGCCAGGGTGGCAGTGGTGTCACCCTAAGTTAGACAGGGTGGCGGTGGTGTCACGTGCTCGTCTCGGCGACCGTCGTCGCTACCGGGACGACGTCCGCCTCGACTCGCGTAACCCTAAGTTAGACAGGGTGGCGGTGGTGTCACGTGCTCGTCTCGGTGTCCGTCGTCGCTACCGCGTCGACGTCCGCCTCGACTCGCGTAACGCTAAGATAGACAGGGTGGCGGTGGCGTCACGTGCTCGTCTCGGCGTCCGTCGTCGCTACCGCGACGACGTCCGCCTCGACTCGCGTAACGCTAAGATAGACAAGGTGGCGGTGGTGCCACGTACTCATCTCGGCGTCCGTCGTCGCTACCGCGATGACATCCGCCTCGACTCGCGTAACCCTAAGATAGACAGGGTGGCCGTGGTGCCACGTGCTCGTCACGGCGTCCGTCGTCGCTACCGCGACGACGTCCGCCTCGACTCGCGTAGCCCTAAGTTAGACAGGGTGGCAGTGGTGTCACGTGCTCGTCTCGGAGTCCGTCGTCGCTACCGCGATGACGTCCGCCTCGACTCGCGTAACCCTAAGATAGACAGGGTGGCAGTGGTGTCACGTGCTCGTCTCGGCGTCCGTCGTCGCTACCGCGACGACGTCCGCCTCGACTCGCGTAAGCCTAAGATAGACATGGTGGCAGTGGTGTCACGTGCTTGTCTCGGCATCCGTCGTCGCTACCGCGACGACGTCCGCCTCGACTCGCGTAATCCTAAGATAGACAGGGTGGCGGTGGTGTCACGTGCTCGTCTCGGCGTCCGTCGTCGCTACCGCGACGACGTCCGCCTCGACTCACTTAACCCTAAGTTAGACAGAGTGGCAGTGGTGTCACGTGCTCGTCTCGGCGTCCGTCGTCGCTACCGCGACGACGTCCGCCTCGACTCGCATGACCCTAAGACAGGGTGGCAGTGGTGCCACGTGCTCGTCTCGGCGTCCGCCGTCGCTACCGCGACGACGTCGGCCTCGACTCGCGTCACCCTAAGTTAGACAGGGTGGCAGTGGTGTCACGTGCTCGTCTCGGCGTAAGTCGTAGCTACCGCGACGACGTCCGCCTCGACTCGCGTAACCCTAAGATAGACAGGGTGGCCGTGGTGCCACGTGCTCGTCACGGCGTCCGTCGTCGCTACCGCGACGAAGTCCGCCTCGACTCGCGTAGCCCTAAGTTAGACAGGGTGGCAGTGGTGTCACGTGCTCGTCTCGACGTAAGTCGTAGCTACCGCGACGACGTCCGCCTCGACTCGCGTAACGCTAAGATAGACATGGTGGCGGTGGTGTCACGTGCTCGTCTCGACGTAAGTCGTAGCTACCGCGACGACGTCCGCCTAGACTCGCGTAACGCTAAGATAGACAAGGTGGCGGTGGTGCCACGTACTCATCTCGGCGTCCGTCGTCGCTACCGCGATGACATCCGCCTCGACTCGCGTAACCCTAAGATAGACAGGGTGGCCGTGGTGCCACGTGCTCGTCACGGCGTCCGTCGTCGCTACTGCGACGACGTCCACCTCGACTGGCGTAGCCCTAAGTTAGACAGGGTGGCAGTGGTGTCCCGTGCTCGTCTCGGAGTCCGTCGTCGCTACCGCGATGACGTCCGCCTCGACTCGCGTAACCCTAAGATAGACAGGGTGGCAGTGGTGTCACGTGCTCGTCTCGGCGTCCGTCGTCGCTACCGCGATGACGTCCGCCTCGACTCGCGTAAGCCTAAGATAGACATGGTGGCAGTGGTGTCACGTGCTTGTCTCGGCATCCGTCGTCGCTACCGCGACGACGTCCGCCTCGACTCGCGTAATCCTAAGATAGACAGGGTAGCGGTGGTGTCACGTGCTCGTCTCGGCGTCCGTCGTCGCTACCGCGACGACGTCCGCCTCGACTCACTTAACCCTAAGTTAGATAGAGTGGCAGTGGTGTCACGTGCTCGTCTCGGCGTCCGTCGTCGCTACCGCGACGACGTCCGCCTCGACTCGCGTGACCCTAAGACAGGGTGGCAGTGGTGCCACGTGCTCGTCTCGGCGTCCGTCGTCGCTACCGCGACGACGTCGGCCTCGACTCGCGTCACCCTAAGTTAGACAGGGTGGCAGTGGTGTCACGTGCTCGTCTCGGCGTCCGTCGTCGCTACCGCGATGACGTCCGCCTCGACTCGCGTAACCCAAAGACAGGATGGTAGTGGTGTCACGTGCTTGTTTCGGCGTCCATCGTCGCTACCGCGATGACGTCCGCCTCGACTCGCGTATCCCTAAGTTAGATAGGGTGGCAGCGGTGTCACGTGCTCGTCTCGGCGTCCGTCGTCGCTACCGCGACGACGTCCGCCTCGACTCGCGTAAACCAAAGACAGGGTGGCAGTGGTGTCACGTGCTCGTCTCGGCGTCCGTCGTCGCTACCGCGACGACGTCCGCCTCGACTCGCCTAACCCTAAGATAGACAGGGTGGCAGTGGTGTCACATGCTCGTCTCGATGTCCGTCGTCGCAATCGCGACGACGTCCGCCTCGACTTGCGTAACCCTAAGATAGACAGGGTGGCGGTGGTGTCCCGTGCTCGTCTCGGCGTCCGTCGTCGCTACCGCGACGATGTCCGCCTCGACTCGCTTAACCCTAAGTTAGACAAGGGTGGCGGTGGAGTCACGTGCTCGTCTCGGCGTCCGTCGTCGCTACCGCGACGACGTCCGCCTCGACTCGCGTAGCCCTAAGTTAGACAGGGTGGCCGTGGTGTCACGTGCTTGTCTCAGCGTCCGTCGTCGCTACCACGACGACGTTCGCCTCGACTCGCGTAACCCTAAGTTAGACAGGGTGGCAGTGGTGTCACGTGCTCGTCTCGACGTCCGTCGTCGCTACCGCGATGACGTCCGCCTCGACTCACGTAACCCTAAGTTAGACAGGGTGGCAGTGGTGTCACGTGCTCGTCTCGGCGTCCGTCGTCGCTACCGCGATGACGTCCGCCTCGACTCGCATAACCCTAAGTTAGCCAGGGTGGCAGTGGTGTCACCCTAAGTTAGACAGGGTGGCGGTGGTGTCACGTGCTCGTCTCGGCGACCGTCGTCGCTACCGGGACGACGTCCGCCTCGACTCGCGTAACCCTAAGTTAGACAGGGTGGCGGTGGTGTCACGTGCTCGTCTCGGTGTCCGTCGTCGCTACCGCGTCGACGTCCGCCTCGACTCGCGTAACGCTAAGATAGACAGGGTGGCGGTGGCGTCACGTGCTCGTCTCGGCGTCCGTCGTCGCTACCGCGACGACGTCCGCCTCGACTCGCGTAACGCTAAGATAGACAAGGTGGCGGTGGTGCCACGTACTCATCTCGGCGTCCGTCGTCGCTACCGCGATGACATCCGCCTCGACTCGCGTAACCCTAAGATAGACAGGGTGGCCGTGGTGCCACGTGCTCGTCACGGCGTCCGTCGTCGCTACCGCGACGACGTCCGCCTCGACTCGCGTAGCCCTAAGTTAGACAGGGTGGCAGTGGTGTCACGTGCTCGTCTCGAAGTCCGTCGTCGCTACCGCGATGACGTCCGCCTCGACTCGCGTAACCCTAAGATAGACAGGGTGGCAGTGGTGTCACGTGCTCGTCTCGGCGTCCGTCGTCGCTACCGCGACGACGTCCGCCTCGACTCGCGTAAGCCTAAGATAGACATGGTGGCAGTGGTGTCACGTGCTTGTCTCGGCATCCGTCGTCGCTACCGCGACGACGTCCGCCTCGACTCGCGTAATCCTAAGATAGACAGGGTGGCGGTGGTGTCACGTGCTCGTCTCGGCGTCCGTCGTCGCTACCGCGACGACGTCCGCCTCGACTCACTTAACCCTAAGTTAGACAGAGTGGCAGTGGTGTCACGTGCTCGTCTCGGCGTCCGTCGTCGCTACCGCGACGACGTCCGCCTCGACTCGCGTGACCCTAAGACAGGGTGGCAGTGGTGCCACGTGCTCGTCTCGGCGTCCGTCGTCGCTACCGCGACGACGTCGGCCTCGACTCGCGTCACCCTAAGTTAGACAGGGTGGCAGTGGTGTCACGTGCTCGTCTCGGCGTAAGTCGTAGCTACCGCGACGACGTCCGCCTCGACTCGCGTAAACCTAAGATAGACAGGGTGGCCGTGGTGCCACGTGCTCGTCACGGCGTCCGTCGTCGCTACCGCGACGAAGTCCGCCTCGACTCGCGTAGCCCTAAGTTAGACAGGGTGGCAGTGGTGTCACGTGCTCGTCTCGACGTAAGTCGTAGCTACCGCGACGACGTCCGCCTCGACTCGCGTAACCCTAAGATAGACAGGGTGGCAGTGGTGTCACGTGCTCGTCTCGGCGTCCGTCGTCGCTACTGCGACGACGTCCGCCTCGACTCGCGTAAGCCTAAGATAGACAGGGTGGCAGTGGTGTCACGTGCTTGTCTCGGCATCCGTCGTCGCTACCGCGATGACGTCCGCCTCGACTCGTGGAATCCTAAGATAGACAGGGTTGCGGTGGTGTCACGTGCTCGTCTCGGCGTCCGTCGTCGCTACCGCGACGACGTCCGCCTCGACTCACTTAACCCTAAGTTAGACAGAGTGGCCGTGGTGTCAGGTGCTCGTCTCGGCGTCCGTCGTCACTACCGCGACGACGTCCGCATCGACTCGCGGGACCCTAAGACAGGGTGGCAGTGGTGCCACGTGCTCGTCTCGGCGTCCGTCGTCGCTACCGCGATGACGTCGGCCTCGACTCGCGTCACCCTAAGTTAGACAGGGTGGCAGTGGTGTCACGTGCTTGTTTCGGCGTCCATCGTCGCTACCGCGATGACGTCCGCCTCGACTCGCGTATCCCTAAGTTAGATAGGGTGGCAGCGGTGTCACGTGCTCGTCTCGGCGTCCGTCGTCGCTACCGCGACGACGTCCGCCTCGACTCGCGTAAACCAAAGACAGGGTGGCAGTGGTGTCACGTGCTCGTCTCGGCGTCCGTCGTCGCTACCGCGACGACGTCCGCCTCGACTCGCCTAACCCTAAGATAGACAGGGTGGCAGTGGTGTCACATGCTCGTCTCGATGTCCGTCGTCGCAATCGCGACGACGTCCGCCTCGACTTGCGTAACCCTAAGATAGACAGGGTGGCGGTGGTGTCCCGTGCTCGTCTCGGCATCCGTCGTCGCTACCGCGACGATGTCCGCCTCGACTCGCTTAACCCTAAGTTAGACAAGGGTGGCGGTGGAGTCACGTGCTCGTCTCGGCGTCCGTCGTCGCTACCGCGACGACGTCCGCCTCGACTCGCGTAGCCCTAAGTTAGACAGGGTGGCCGTGGTGTCACGTGCTTGTCTCAGCGTCCGTCGTCGCTACCACGACGACGTTCGCCTCGACTCGCGTAACCCTAAGTTAGACAGGGTGGCAGTGGTGTCACGTGCTCGTCTCGACGTCCGTCGTCGCTACCGCGATGACGTCCGCCTCGACTCACGTAACCCTAAGTTAGACAGGGTGGCAGTGGTGTCACGTGCTCGTCTCGGCGTCCGTCGTCGCTACCGCGATGACGTCCGCCTCGACTCGCATAACCCTAAGTTAGCCAGGGTGGCAGTGGTGTCACCCTAAGTTAGACAGGGTGGCGGTGGTGTCACGTGCTCGTCTCGGCGACCGTCGTCGCTACCGGGACGACGTCCGCCTCGACTCGCGTAACCCTAAGTTAGACAGGGTGGCGGTGGTGTCACGTGCTCGTCTCGGTGTCCGTCGTCGCTACCGCGTCGACGTCCGCCTCGACTCGCGTAACGCTAAGATAGACAGGGTGGCGGTGGCGTCACGTGCTCGTCTCGGCGTCCGTCGTCGCTACCGCGACGACGTCCGCCTCGACTCGCGTAACGCTAAGATAGACAAGGTGGCGGTGGTGCCACGTACTCATCTCGGCGTCCGTCGTCGCTACCGCGATGACATCCGCCTCGACTCGCGTAACCCTAAGATAGACAGGGTGGCCGTGGTGCCACGTGCTCGTCACGGCGTCCGTCGTCGCTACCGCGACGACGTCCGCCTCGACTCGCGTAGCCCTAAGTTAGACAGGGTGGCAGTGGTGTCACGAGCTCGTCTCGGAGTCCGTCGTCGCTACCGCGATGACGTTCGCCTCGACTCGCGTAACCCTAAGATAGACAGGGTGGCAGTGGTGTCACGTGCTCGTCTCGGCGTCCGTCGTCGCTACCGCGACGACGTCCGCCTCGACTCGCGTAAGCCTAAGATAGACATGGTGGCAGTGGTGTCACGTGCTTGTCTCGGCATCCGTCGTCGCTACCGCGACGACGTCCGCCTCGACTCGCGTAATCCTAAGATAGACAGGGTGGCGGTGGTGTCACGTGCTCGTCTCGGCGTCCGTCGTCGCTACCGCGACGACGTCCGCCTCGACTCACTTAACCCTAAGTTAGACAGAGTGGCAGTGGTGTCACGTGGTCGTCTCGGCGTCCGTCGTCGCTACCGCGACGACGTCCGCCTCGACTCGCGTGACCCTAAGACAGGGTGGCAGTGGTGCCACGTGCTCGTCTCGGCGTCCGTCGTCGCTACCGCGACGACGTCGGCCTCGACTCGCGTCACCCTAAGTTAGACAGGGTGGCAGTGGTGTCACGTGCTCGTCTCGGCGTAAGTCGTAGCTACCGCGACGACGTCCGCCTCGACTCGCGTAACCCTAAGATAGACAGGGTGGCCGTGGTGCCACGTGCTCGTCACGGCGTCCGTCGTCGCTACCGCGACGAAGTCCGCCTCGACTCGCGTAGCCCTAAGTTAGACAGGGTGGCAGTGGTGTCACGTGCTCGTCTCGACGTAAGTCGTAGCTACCGCGACGACGTCCGCCTCGACTCGCGTAACCCTAAGATAGACAGGGTGGCAGTGGTGTCACGTGCTCGTCTCGGCGTCCGTTGTCGCTACTGCGACGACGTCCGCCTCGACTCGCGTAAGCCTAAGATAGACAGGGTGGCAGTGGTGTCACGTGCTTGTCTCGGCATCCGTCGTCGCTACCGCGATGACGTCCGCCTCGACTCGCGGAATCCTAAGATAGACAGGGTTGCGGTGGTGTCACGTGCTCGTCTCGGCGTCCGTCGTCGCTACCGCGACGACGTCCGCCTCGACTCAGTTAACCCTAAGTTAGACAGAGTGGCCGTGGTGTCAGGTGCTCGTCTCGGCGTCCGTCGTCACTACCGCGACGACGTCCGCATCGACTCGCGGGACCCTAAGACAGGGTGGCAGTGGTGCCACGTGCTCGTCTCGGCGTCCGTCGTCGCTACCGCGATGACGTCGGCCTCGACTCGCGTCACCCTAAGTTAGACAGGGTGGCAGTGGTGTCACGTGCTCGTCTCGACGTCCGTCGTCGCTACCGCGACGACGTCCGCCTCGACTCGCGTAACCCTAAAGATAGACAGGGTGGCCGTGGTGCCACATGCTCGTCACGGCGTCCGTCGTCGCTACCGCGATGACGTCCGCCTCGACTCGCGTAACCCAAAGACAGGATGGCAGTGGTGTCACGTGCTTGTTTCGGCGTCCGTCGTCGCTACCGTGATGACGTCCGCCTCGACTCGCGTATCCCTAAGTTAGATAGGGTGGCAGCGGTGTCACGTGCTCGTCTCGGCGTCCGTCGTCGCTACCGCGACGACGTCCGCCTCGACTCGCGTAACCCAAAGACAGGGTGGCAGTGGTGTCACGTGCTCGTCTCGGCGTCCGTCGTCGCAACCGCGACGACGTCCGCCTCGACTCGCCTAACCCTAAGATAGACAGGGTGGCAGTGGTGTCACATGCTCGTCTCGACGTCCGTCGTCACTACCGCGATGACGTCCGCCTCGACTCGCTTAACCCTAAGTTAGACAGGGTGGCAGTGGTGTCACGTGCTCGTCTCGGCGTCCGTCGTCACTACCGCGATGACGTCCGCCTCGACTCACGTAACCCTAAGTTAGACAGGGTGGCACTGGTGTCACGTGCTCGTCTCGGCGTACGTGGTCGCTACCGCGACGGCGTCCGCCTCGACTCGCGTAACCCTAAGATAGACAGGGTGGCAGTGGTGTCACGTGCTCGACTCAGCGTCCGTCGTCGCTACCGCGACGACATTCGCCTTGACTCGCGTAACCCTAAGTTAGCCAGGGTGGCAGTGGTGTCACGTGCTCGTCTCGGCGTCCATCGTCGCTACCACGACGATGTCCGCCTCGACTCGCGTAACCCTAAGTTTACGACGTCCGCCTCGACTCGCGTAACCCTAAGATAGCCTGGGTGGCAGTGGTGTCACGTGCTTGTCTCGGCGTCCGTCGTCGGTACCACGACGACGTCCGGCTCGACTCGCGTAACCCTAAGTTAGCTAGGGTGGCAGTGGTGTCACGTGCTCGTCTCGGGGTCCGTCGTCGCTACCGCGACGACGTCCGCCTCGACTCTCGTAACCCTAAAATAGACAGGGTGGCAGCGGTGTCACGTGCTCGTCTCGGCGTCCGTCATCGCTACCGCGACGACGTCCGCCTCGACTCGCGTAACCCAAAGACAGGGTGGCAGTGGTGTCACGTGCTCGTCTCGGCGTCTGTCGTCGCTACCGCGATGACGCCCGCCTCGACTCGCCTAACCCTAAGATAGACAGGGTGGCAGTGGTGTCACATGCTCGTCTCGACGTCCGTCGTCGCTATCGCGACGACGTTTGCCTCGACTCGCTTAACCCTAAGTTAGACAGGGTGGCGGTGGTGTCACGTGCTCGTCTCGGAGTCCGTCGTCGCTACCGTGACGACGTCCGCCTCGACTCGCTTAACCCTAAGTTAGACAGGGTGGCGGTGGTGTCACGTGCTCGTCTCGGAGTCCGTCGTCGCTACTGCGACGACGTCCGCCTCGACTCGCGTAACCCTAAGTTAGACAGGGTGGCGGTGGTGTCACGTGCTCGTCTCGGCGTCCGTCGTCGCTACCGCGACGACGTCCGCCTCGGCTCGCTTAACCCTAAGTTAGACAGGGTGGCGGTGGTGTCACGTGCTCGTCTCGGCGTCCGTCGTCGCTACCGCGACGACGTCCGCCTCGGCTCGCTTAACCCTAAGTTAGACAGGGTGGCGGTGGTGTCACGTGCTCGTCTCGGCGTCCATCGTCGCTACCGTGACGACGTCCGCCTCGACTCGCGTAACCCTAAGTTAGACAGGGTGGTGGTGGTGTCACGTGCTCGTCTCGGCGTCCGTCGTCGCTACGGCGACGACGTCCGCCTCGGCTCGCTTAACCCTAAGTTAGACAGGGGTGGCGGTGGTGTCACGTGCTCGTCTCGGCGTCCGTCGTCGCTACCGTGACGACGTCCGCCTCGACTCGCGTAGCCCTAAGTTAGACAGGGTGGCCGTGGTGTCACGTGCTCGTCTCAGCTTTGTCGTCGCTACCGCGACGACATTCGCCTCGACTCGCGTAACCCTAAGTTAGACAGGGTGGCAGTGGTGTCACGTGCTCGTCTCTACGTCCGTCGTCGCTACCGCGACGACGTCCACCTCGACTCGCGTAACCCTAAAATAGACAGGGTGGCAGTGGTGTCACGTGCTCGTCTCGGCGTCCGTCGTCGCTACCGCGATGACGTCCGCCTCGACTCGCATAACCCTAAGTTAGCCAGGGTGGCAGTGGTGTCACCCTAAGTTAGACAGGGTGGCGGTGGTGTCACGTGCTCGTCTCGGCGACCGTCGTCGCTACCGGGACGACGTCCGCCTCGACTCGCGTAACCCTAAGTTAGACAGGGTGGCGGTGGTGTCACGTGCTCGTCTCGGTGTCCGTCGTCGCTACCGCGTCGACGTCCGCCTCGACTCGCGTAACGCTAAGATAGACAGGGTGGCGGTGGCGTCACGTGCTCGTCTCGGCGTCCGTCGTCGCTACCGCGACGACGTCCGCCTCGACTCGCGTAACGCTAAGATAGACAAGGTGGCGGTGGTGCCACGTACTCATCTCGGCGTCCGTCGTCGCTACCGCGATGACATCCGCCTCGACTCGCGTAACCCTAAGATAGACAGGGTGGCCGTGGTGCCACGTGCTCGTCACGGCGTCCGTCGTCGCTACCGCGACGACGTCCGCCTCGACTCGCGTAGCCCTAAGTTAGACAGGGTGGCAGTGGTGTCACGAGCTCGTCTCGGAGTCCGTCGTCGCTACCGCGATGACGTTCGCCTCGACTCGCGTAACCCTAAGATAGACAGGGTGGCAGTGGTGTCACGTGCTCGTCTCGGCGTCCGTCGTCGCTACCGCGACGACGTCCGCCTCGACTCGCGTAAGCCTAAGATAGACATGGTGGCAGTGGTGTCACGTGCTTGTCTCGGCATCCGTCGTCGCTACCGCGACGACGTCCGCCTCGACTCGCGTAATCCTAAGATAGACAGGGTGGCGGTGGTGTCACGTGCTCGTCTCGGCGTCCGTCGTCGCTACCGCGACGACGTCCGCCTCGACTCACTTAACCCTAAGTTAGACAGAGTGGCAGTGGTGTCACGTGGTCGTCTCGGCGTCCGTCGTCGCTACCGCGACGACGTCCGCCTCGACTCGCGTGACCCTAAGACAGGGTGGCAGTGGTGCCACGTGCTCGTCTCGGCGTCCGTCGTCGCTACCGCGACGACGTCGGCCTCGACTCGCGTCACCCTAAGTTAGACAGGGTGGCAGTGGTGTCACGTGCTCGTCTCGGCGTAAGTCGTAGCTACCGCGACGACGTCCGCCTCGACTCGCGTAACCCTAAGATAGACAGGGTGGCCGTGGTGCCACGTGCTCGTCACGGCGTCCGTCGTCGCTACCGCGACGAAGTCCGCCTCGACTCGCGTAGCCCTAAGTTAGACAGGGTGGCAGTGGTGTCACGTGCTCGTCTCGACGTAAGTCGTAGCTACCGCGACGACGTCCGCCTCGACTCGCGTAACCCTAAGATAGACAGGGTGGCAGTGGTGTCACGTGCTCGTCTCGGCGTCCGTTGTCGCTACTGCGACGACGTCCGCCTCGACTCGCGTAAGCCTAAGATAGACAGGGTGGCAGTGGTGTCACGTGCTTGTCTCGGCATCCGTCGTCGCTACCGCGATGACGTCCGCCTCGACTCGCGGAATCCTAAGATAGACAGGGTTGCGGTGGTGTCACGTGCTCGTCTCGGCGTCCGTCGTCGCTACCGCGACGACGTCCGCCTCGACTCACTTAACCCTAAGTTAGACAGAGTGGCCGTGGTGTCAGGTGCTCGTCTCGGCGTCCGTCGTCACTACCGCGACGACGTCCGCATCGACTCGCGGGACCCTAAGACAGGGTGGCAGTGGTGCCACGTGCTCGTCTCGGCGTCCGTCGTCGCTACCGCGATGACGTCGGCCTCGACTCGCGTCACCCTAAGTTAGACAGGGTGGCAGTGGTGTCACGTGCTCGTCTCGACGTCCGTCGTCGCTACCGCGACGACGTCCGCCTCGACTCGCGTAACCCTAAAGATAGACAGGGTGGCCGTGGTGCCACATGCTCGTCACGGCGTCCGTCGTCGCTACCGCGATGACGTCCGCCTCGACTCGCGTAACCCAAAGACAGGATGGCAGTGGTGTCACGTGCTTGTTTCGGCGTCCGTCGTCGCTACCGTGATGACGTCCGCCTCGACTCGCGTATCCCTAAGTTAGATAGGGTGGCAGCGGTGTCACGTGCTCGTCTCGGCGTCCGTCGTCGCTACCGCGACGACGTCCGCCTCGACTCGCGTAACCCAAAGACAGGGTGGCAGTGGTGTCACGTGCTCGTCTCGGCGTCCGTCGTCGCAACCGCGACGACGTCCGCCTCGACTCGCCTAACCCTAAGATAGACAGGGTGGCAGTGGTGTCACATGCTCGTCTCGACGTCCGTCGTCACTACCGCGATGACGTCCGCCTCGACTCGCTTAACCCTAAGTTAGACAGGGTGGCAGTGGTGTCACGTGCTCGTCTCGGCGTCCGTCGTCACTACCGCGATGACGTCCGCCTCGACTCACGTAACCCTAAGTTAGACAGGGTGGCACTGGTGTCACGTGCTCGTCTCGGCGTACGTGGTCGCTACCGCGACGGCGTCCGCCTCGACTCGCGTAACCCTAAGATAGACAGGGTGGCAGTGGTGTCACGTGCTCGACTCAGCGTCCGTCGTCGCTACCGCGACGACATTCGCCTTGACTCGCGTAACCCTAAGTTAGCCAGGGTGGCAGTGGTGTCACGTGCTCGTCTCGGCGTCCATCGTCGCTACCACGACGATGTCCGCCTCGACTCGCGTAACCCTAAGTTTACGACGTCCGCCTCGACTCGCGTAACCCTAAGATAGCCTGGGTGGCAGTGGTGTCACGTGCTTGTCTCGGCGTCCGTCGTCGGTACCACGACGACGTCCGGCTCGACTCGCGTAACCCTAAGTTAGCTAGGGTGGCAGTGGTGTCACGTGCTCGTCTCGGGGTCCGTCGTCGCTACCGCGACGACGTCCGCCTCGACTCTCGTAACCCTAAAATAGACAGGGTGGCAGCGGTGTCACGTGCTCGTCTCGGCGTCCGTCATCGCTACCGCGACGACGTCCGCCTCGACTCGCGTAACCCAAAGACAGGGTGGCAGTGGTGTCACGTGCTCGTCTCGGCGTCTGTCGTCGCTACCGCGATGACGTCCGCCTCGACTCGCCTAACCCTAAGATAGACAGGGTGGCAGTGGTGTCACATGCTCGTCTCGACGTCCGTCGTCGCTATCGCGACGACGTTTGCCTCGACTCGCTTAACCCTAAGTTAGACAGGGTGGCGGTGGTGTCACGTGCTCGTCTCGGAGTCCGTCGTCGCTACCGTGACGACGTCCGCCTCGACTCGCTTAACCCTAAGTTAGACAGGGTGGCGGTGGTGTCACGTGCTCGTCTCGGAGTCCGTCGTCGCTACTGCGACGACGTCCGCCTCGACTCGCGTAACCCTAAGTTAGACAGGGTGGCGGTGGTGTCACGTGCTCGTCTCGGCGTCCGTCGTCGCTACCGCGACGACGTCCGCCTCGGCTCGCTTAACCCTAAGTTAGACAGGGTGGCGGTGGTGTCACGTGCTCGTCTCGGCGTCCGTCGTCGCTACCGCGACGACGTCCGCCTCGGCTCGCTTAACCCTAAGTTAGACAGGGTGGCGGTGGTGTCACGTGCTCGTCTCGGCGTCCATCGTCGCTACCGTGACGACGTCCGCCTCGACTCGTGTAACCCTAAGTTAGACAGGGTGGTGGTGGTGTCACGTGCTCGTCTCGGCGTCCGTCGTCGCTACGGCGACGACGTCCGCCTCGGCTCGCTTAACCCTAAGTTAGACAGGGGTGGCGGTGGTGTCACGTGCTCGTCTCGGCGTCCGTCGTCGCTACCGTGACGACGTCCGCCTCGACTCGCGTAGCCCTAAGTTAGACAGGGTGGCCGTGGTGTCACGTGCTCGTCTCAGCTTTGTCGTCGCTACCGCGACGACATTCGCCTCGACTCGCGTAACCCTAAGTTAGACAGGGTGGCAGTGGTGTCACGTGCTCGTCTCTACGTCCGTCGTCGCTACCGCGACGACGTCCACCTCGACTCGCGTAACCCTAAAATAGACAGGGTGGCAGTGGTGTCACGTGCTCGTCTCGGCGTCCGTCGTCGCTACCGCGACGACGTCCGGCTCGACTCGCTTAACCCTAAGTTAGACAGGGTGGCAGTTGTGTCCCGTGCTCGTCTCGGCGCCCGTCGTCGCTACCGCGACAACGTCCGCCTCGACTCGCGTAACCCTAAGATAGACAGGGTGGCAGTGGTGCCACGTGCTCGTCACGGCGTCCGTCCTCGCTACCGCGACAACGTCCGCCTCGACTCGCGTAGCCCTAAGTTAGACAGGGAGGCAGTGGTGTCACGTGCTCGTCTCGGTGTCCGTCGTCGCTACCGCGACGACGTCCGCCTCGACTCGCGTAACCCTAAGTTAGACAGGGTGGCACTGGTGTCACGTGCTCGTCTCGGCGTCCGTCGTCGCTACCGCGACGACGTCCGCCTCGACTCGCGTAACCCTAAGATAGACAGGGTGGCAGTGGTGTCACGTGGTCGTCTCGGCGTCCGTCGTCGCTACCGCGACGACGTCCGCCTCGACTCGCGTAAGCGTAAGATAGACAGGGTGACAGTGGTGTCACGTGCTTGTCTCGGCATCCGTCGTCGCTACCGCGATGACGTCCGCCTCGACTCGTGTAATCCTAAGATAGACAGGGTGGCGGTGGTGTCACGTGCTCGTCTCGGCGTCCGTCATCGCTACCGCGACGACGTCCGCCTCGACTCAATTAACCCTAAGTTAGACAGAGTGGCAGTGGTGTCACGTGCTCGTCTCTACGTCCGTCGTCGCTACCGCGACGACGTCCACCTTGACTCGCGTAACCCTAAAATAGACAGGGTGGCAGTGGTGTCACGTGCTCGTCTCGGCGTCCGTCGTCGCTACCGCGACGACGTCCGGCTCGACTCGCTTAACCCTAAGTTAGACAGGGTGGCAGTGGTGTCCCGTGCTCGTCTCGGCGCCCGTCGTCGCTACCGCGACAACGTCCGCCTCGACTCGCGTAACCCTAAAATAGACAGGGTGGCAGTGGTGCCACGTGCTCGTCACGGCGTCCGTCGTCGCTACCGCGACAACGTCCGCCTCGACTCGCGTAGCCCTAAGTTAGACAGGGAGGCAGTGGTGTCACGTGCTCGTCTCGGTGTCCGTCGTCGCTACCGCGACGACGTCCGCCTCGACTCGCGTAACCCTAAGTTAGACAGGGTGGCAGTGGTGTCACGTGCTCGTCTCGGCGTCCGTCGTCGCTACCGCGACGACGTCCGCCTCGACTCGCGTAACCCTAAGATAGACAGGGTGGCGGTGGTGTCACGTGCTCGTCTCGGCGTCCGTCGTCGCTACCGCGACGACGTCCGCCTCGACTCGCTTAACCCTAAGTTAGACAGGGTGGCCGTGGTGTCACGTGCTCGTCTCAGCGTCCGTCGTCGCTACCACGACGACGTTCGCCTCGACTCGCGTAACCCTAAGTTAGACAGGGTGGCAGTGGTGTCACGTGCTCGTCTCGACGTCCGTCGTCGCTACCGCGATGACGTCCGCCTCGACTCCCGTAACCCTAAGTTAGACAGGGTGGCAGTGGTGTCACGTGCTCGTCTCGGCGTCCGTCGTCGCTACCGCGACGACGTCCGCCTCGACTCGCATAACCCTAAGTTAGCCAGGGTGGCAGTGGTGTCACCCTAAGTTAGACAGGGTGGCGGTGGTGTCACGTGCTCATCTCGGCGACCGTCGTCGCTACCGGGACGACGTCCGCCTCGACTCGCGTAACCCTAAGTTAGACAGGGTGGCGGTGGTGTCACGTGCTCGTCTCGGCGTCCGTCGTCGCTACCGCGTCGACGTCCGCCTCGACTCACGTAACGCTAAGAAAGACAGGGTGGCGGTGGTGTCACGTGCTGGTCTCGGCGTCCGTCGTCGCTACCGCGACGACGTCCGCCTCGACTCGCGTAACGCTAAGATAGACAAGGTGGCGGTGGTGCCACGTACTCAACTCGGCGTCCGTCGTCGCTACCGCGACGACGTCCGCCTCGACTCGCGTAACCCTAAGATAGACAGGGTGGCCGTGGTGCCACGTGCTCGTCACGGCGTCCGTCGTCGCTACCGTGACGACGTCCGCCTCGACTCGCGTAGCCCTAAGTTAGACAGGGTGGCAGTGGTGTCACGTGCTCGTCTCGGAGTCCGTCGTCGCTACCGCGACGACGTCCGCCTCGACTCGCGTAACCGTAAGATAGATAGGGTGGCAGTGGTGTCACGTGGTCGTCTCGGCGTCCGTCGTCGCTACCGCGACGACGTCCGCCTCGACTCGCGTAAGCGTAAGATAGACAGGGTGACAGTGGTGTCACGTGCTTGTCTCGGCATCCGTCGTCGCTACCGCGATGACGTCCGCCTCGACTCATGTAATCCTAAGATAGACAGGGTGGCGGTGGTGTCACGTGCTCGTCTCGGCGTCCGTCATCGCTACCGCGACGACGTCCGCCTCGACTCAATTAACCCTAAGTTAGACAGAGTGGCAGTGGTGTCACGTGCTCGTCTCGGCGTCCGTCGTCGCTACCGCGACGACGTCCGCCTCGACTCACATAACCCTAAGATAGACAGGGTGGCAGTGGTGCCATGTTCTCGTCACGGCGTCCGTCGTCGCTACCGCGATGACGTCCGCCTCGACTCGCGTAGCCCTAAGTTAGACAGGGTGGCAGTGGTGTCACGTGCTTGTTTCGGCGTCCGTCGTCGCTACCGCGACGACGTCCGCCTCGACTCGCGGATCCCTAAGTTAGACAGGGTGGTAGCGGTGTCACGTGCTCGTCTCGGCGTCCGTCGTCGCTACCGCGACGACGTCCGCCTCGACTCGCGTAACCCTAAGTCAGGGTGGCAGTGGTGTCACGTGCTCGTCTCAGCGTCCGTCGTCGCTACCGCGACGACGTTCGCCTCGACTCGCGTAACGCTAAGTTAGCCAGGGTGGCAGTGGTGTCACGTGCTCGTCTCGGCGTCCGTCGTCGCTACTGCGACTATGTCCGCCTCGACTCGCGTAACCCTAAGTTTACGACGTCCGCCTCGACTCGCGTAACCCTAAGATAGCCAGGGTGGCAGTGGTGTCACGTGTTTGTCTCGGCGTCCGTCATCGCTACCGTGATGACGTCCGCCTCGACTCGCGTAACCCTAAGTTAGCCAGGGTGGCAGTGTTGTCACGTGCTTGTCTCTGGGTCCATCGTCGTTACCGCGACGACGTCCGCCTCGACTCTCGTAACCCTAAAATAGACAGGGTGGCAGTGGTGTCACGTGCTCGTCTCGTCGTCCGTCGTCGCTACCGCGACGACGTCCGCCTCGACTCGCATAACCCTAAAATAGACAGGGTGGCGGTGGTGTCACGTGCTCGTCTCGGCGTCCGTCGTCGCTATCGCGACGACGTCCGCCTCGACTCGCGTTGCCCTAAGTTAGACAGGGTGGCAGTGGTGTCACGTGCTCGTCTCGACGTCCGTCGTCGCTACCGCGACGACGTCCGCCTCGAGTCGCGTAACCCTAAGTTAGACAGGGTGGCAGTGGTGTCACGTGCTCGTCTCGGCATCCGTCGTCGCTACCGAGACGACGTCCGCCTCGACTCACGTAACCCTAAGTTTGACAGGGTGGCGGCGGTGTCACGTGCTCGTCTCGGCGACGGTCGTCGCTACCGCGACGATGTCGGCCTCGACTCGCGTAATCATAAGTTAGACAGGGTGGCGGTGGTGTCACGTGCTCGTCTCGGCGACAGTCGTCGCTACCGCGACGACGTCTGCCTCGACTCGCGTAACGCTAAGATAGATAGGGTGGCGGTGGTGTCACGTGCTCGTCTCGACGTCCGTCGTCGCTACCGCGACGATGTCCGCCTCGACTCGCGTAACGCTAAGATAGACAGGGTGGCGGTGGTGTCACGTGCTCGTCTCGGCGTCCGTCGTCGCTACCGCGACGACGTCCGCCGCGACTCGTGTAACCCTAAGATAGACAGGGTGGCCGTGGTGTCACGTGCTCGTCTCGGCGTCCGTCGTCGCTACCGCGACGACGTCCGCCTCGACTCGCGTAACCCTAAGATAGACAGGGGTGGCGGTGGAGTCACGTGCTCGTCTCGGCGTCCGTCGTCGCTACCGCGACGACGTCCGCCTCGACTCGCGTAGCCCTAAGTTAGACAGGGTGGCCGTGGTGTCACGTGCTCGTCTCAGCGTCCGTCGTCGCTACCACGACGACGTTCGCCTCGACTCGCGTAACCCTAAGTTAGACAGGGTGGCAGTGGTGTCACGTGCTCGTCTCGACGTCCGTCGTCGCTACCGCGATGACGTCCGCCTCGACTCACGTAACCCTAAGTTAGACAGGGTGGCAGTGGTGTCACGTGCTCGTCTCGGCGTCCGTCGTCGCTACCGCGACGACGTCCGCCTCGACTCGCATAACCCTAAGTTAGCCAGGGTGGCAGTGGTGTCACCCTAAGTTAGACAGGGTGGCGGTGGTGTCACGTGCTCGTCTCGGCGACCGTCGTCGCTACCGGGACGACGTCCGCCTCGACTCGCGTAACCCTATGTTAGACAGGGTGGCGGTGGTGTCCCGTGCTCGTCTCGGCGTCCGTCGTCGCTACCGCGTCGACGTCCGCCTCGACTCGCGTAACGCTAAGATAGACAGGGTGGCCGTGGTGCCACGTGCTCGTCTCGGCGTCCGTCGTCGCTACCGCGACGACGTCCGCCTCGACTCGCGTAACGCTAAGATAGACACGGTGGCGGTGGTGCCACGTACTCATCTCGGCGTCCGTCGTCGCTACCGCGACGACGTCCGCCTCGACTCGCGTAGCCCTAAGTTAGACAGGGTGGCAGTGGTGTCACGTGCTCGTCTCGGAGTCCGTCGTCGCTACCGCGACGACGTCCGCCTCGACTCGCGTAACCCTAAGATAGACAGGGTGGCAGTGGTTTCACGTGCTCGTCTCGGCGTCCGTCGTCGCTACCGCGACGACGTCCGCCTCGACTCGCGTAAGCCTAAGATAGACAGGGTGGCAGTGGTGTCACGTGCTTGTCTCGGCATCCGTCGTCGCTACCGCGACGACGTCCGCCTCGACTCGCGTAATCCTAAGATAGACAGGGTGGCGATGGTGTCACGTGCTCGTCTCGGCGTCCGTCGTCGCTACCGCGACGACGTCCGCCTCGACTCACTTAACCCTAAGTTAGACAGAGTGGCAGTGGTGTCACGTGCTCGTCTCGGCGTCCGTCGTCGCTACCGCGACGACGTCCGCCTCGACTCGCGTGACCCTAAGACAGGGTGGCAGTGGTGCCACGTGCTCGTCTCGGCGTCCGTCGTCGCTACCGCGATGACGTCGGCCTCGACTCGCGTCACCCTAAGTTAGACAGGGTGGCAGTGGTGTCACGTGCTCGTCTCGGCGTCCGTCGTCGCTACCGCGACGACGTCCGCCTCGACTCGCGTAACCCTAAGATAGACAGGGTGGCCGTGGTGCCACGTGCTCGTCACGGCGTCCGTCGTCGCTACCGCGATGACGTCCGCCTCGACTCGCGTAACCCAAAGACAGGATGGCAGTGGTGTCACGTGCTTGTTTCGGCGTCCATCGTCGCTACCGCGATGACGTCCGCCTCGACTCGCGTATCCCTAAGTTAGATAGGGTGGCAGCGGTGTCACGTGCTCGTCTCGGCGTCCGTCGTCGCTACCGCGACGACGTCCGCCTCGACTCGCGTAAACCAAAGACAGGGTGGCAGTGGTGTCACGTGCTCGTCTCGGCGTCCGTCGTCGCTAGCGCGACGACGTCCGCCTCGACTCGCCTAACCCTAAGATAGACAGGGTGGCAGTGGTGTCACATGCTCGTCTCGATGTCCGTCGTCGCTATCGCGACGACGTCCGCCTCGACTCGCGTAACCCTAAGATAGACTGGGTGGCGGTGGTGTCCCGTGCTCGTCTCGGCGTCCGTCGTCGCTACCGCGACGATGTCCGCCTCGACTCGCTTAACCCTAAGTTAGACAAGGGTCGCGGTGGAGTCACGTGCTCGTCTCGGCGTCCGTCGTCGCTACCGCGACGACGTCCGCCTCGACTCGCCTAGCCCTAAGTTAGACAGGGTGGCCGTGGTGTCACGTGCTCGTCTCAGCGTCCGTCGTCGCTACCACGACGACGTTCGCCTCGACTCGCGTAACCCTAAGTTAGACAGGGTGGCAGTGGTGTCACGTGCTCGTCTCGACGTCCGTCGTCGCTACCGCGATGACGTCCACCTCGACTCACGTAACCCTAAGATAGACAGGGTGGTAGTGGTGTCACGTGCTCGTCTCGGCGTCCGTCGTCGCTACCGCGATGACGTCCGCCTCGACTCGCATAACCCTAAGTTAGCCAGGGTGGCAGTGGTGTCACCCTAAGTTAGACAGGGTGGCGGTGGTGTCACGTGCTCGTCTCGGCGACCGTCGTCGCTACCGGGACGACGTCCGCCTCGACTCGCGTAACCCTAAGTTAGACAGGGTGGCGGTGGTGTCACGTGCTCGTCTCGGCGTCCGTCGTCGCTACCGCGTCGACGTCCGCCTCGACTCGCGTAACGCTAAGATAGACAGGGTGGCGGTTGTGTCACGTGCTCGTCTCGGCGTCCGTCGTCGCTACCGCGACGACGTCCGCCTCGACTCGCGTAACGCTAAGATAGACAAGGTGGCGGTGGTGCCACGTACTCATCTCGGCGTCCGTCGTCGCTACCGCGATGACATCCGCCTCGACTCGCGTAACCCTAAGATAGACAGGGTGGCCGTGGTGCCACGTGCTCGTCACGGCGTCCGTCGTCGCTACCGCGACGACGTCCGCCTCGACTCGCGTAGCCCTAAGTTAGACAGGGTGGCAGTGGTGTCACGTGCTCGTCTCGGAGTCCGTCGTCGCTACCGCGACGACGTCCGCCTCGACTCGCGTAATCCTAAGATTGACAGGGTGGCGGTGGTGTCACGTGCTCGTCTCGGCGTCCGTCGTCGCTACCGCGACGACGTCCTCCTCGACTCACTTAACCCTAAGTTAGACAGAGTGGCAGTGGTGTCACGTGCTCGTCTCGGCGTCCGTCGTCGCTACCGCGACGACGTCCGCCTCGACTCGCGTGACCCTAAGACAGGGTGGCAGTGGTGCCACGTGCTCGTCTCGGCGTCCGTCGTCGCTACCGCGACGACGTCGGCCTCGACTCGCGTCACCCTAAGTTAGACAGGGTGGCAGTGGTGTCACGTGCTCGTCTCGGCGTAAGTCGTAGCTACCGCGACGACGTCCGCCTCGACTCGCGTAACCCTAAGATAGACAGGGTGGCCGTGGTGCCACGTGCTCGTCACGGCGTCCGTCGTCGCTACCGCGACGACGTCCGCCTCGACTCGCGTAGCCCTAAGTTAGACAGGGTGGCAGTGGTGTCACGTGCTCGTCTCGGCGTAAGTCGTAGCTACCGCGAAGACGTCCGCCTCGACTCGCGTAACCCTAAGATAGACAGGGTGGCAGTGGTGTCACGTGCTTGTCTCGGCGTCCGTCGTCGCTACCGCTACGACGTTCGCCTCGACTCGCGTAAGCCTAAGATAGACAGGGTGGCAGTGGTGTCACGTGCTTGTCTCGGCATCCGTCGTCGCTACCGCGACGACGTCCCCCTCGACTCGCGGAATCCTAAGATAGACAGGGTTGCGGTGGTGTCACGTGCTCGTCTCGGCGTCCGTCGTCGCTACCGCGACGACGTCCGCCTCGACTCACTTAACCCTAAGTTAGACAGAGTGGCAGTGGTGTCACGTGCTCGTCTCGACGTCCGCCTCGACTCGCGTGACCCTAAGACAGGGTGGCAGTGGTGCCACGTGCTCGTCTCGGCGTCCGTCGTCGCTACCGCGACGACGTCGGCCTCGACTCGCGTCACCCTAAGTTAGACAGGGTGGCAGTGGTCCCACGTGCTCGTCTCGGCGTCCGTCGTCGCTACCGCGACGATGTCCGCCTCGACTCGCTTAACCCTAAGTTAGACAAGGGTGGCGGTGGAGTCACGTGCTCGTCTCGGCGTCCGTCGTCGCTACCGCGACGACGTCCGCCTCGACTCGCGTAGCCCTAAGTTAGACAGGGTGGCCGTGGTGTCACGTGCTCGTCTCGACGTCCGTCGTCGCTACCGCGATGACGTCCGCCTCGACTCACGTAACCCTAAGTTAGACAGGGTGGCAGTGGTGTCACGTGCTCGTCTCGGCGTCCGTCGTCGCTACCGCGATGACGTCCGCCTCGACTCGCATAACCCTAAGTTAGCCAGGGTGGCAGTGGTGTCACCCTAAGTTAGACAGGGTGGCGGTGGTGTCACGTGCTCGTCTCGGCGACCGTCGTCGCTACCGGGACGACGTTCGCCTCGACTCGCGTAACCCTAAGTTAGACAGGGTGGCGGTGGTGTCACGTGCTCGTCTCGGCGTCCGTCGTCGCTACCGCGTCGACGTCCGCCTCGACTCGCGTAACGCTAAGATAGACAGGGTGGCGGTTGTGTCACGTGCTCGTCTCGGCGTCCGTCGTCGCTACCGCGACGACGTCCGCCTCGACTCGCGTAACGCTAAGATAGACAAGGTGGCGGTGGTGCCACGTGCTCGTCACGGCGTCCGTCGTCGCTACCGCGACGACGTCCGCCTCGACTCGCGTAGCCCTAAGTTAGACAGGGTGGCAGTGGTGTCACGTGCTCGTCTCGGAGTCCGTCGTCGCTACCGCGATGAAGTCCGCTTCGACTCGCGTAACCCTAAGATAGACAGGGTGGCAGTGGTGTCACGTGCTCGTCTCGGCGTCCGTCGTCGCTACCGCGACGACGTCCGCCTCGACTCGCGTAAGCCTAAGATAGACATGGTGGCAGTGGTGTCACGTGCTTGTCTCGGCATCCGTCGTCGCTACCGCGACGACGTCCGCCTCGACTCACGTAATCCTAAGATAGACAGGGTGGCGGTGGTGTCACGTGCTCGTCTCGGCGTCCGTCGTCGCTACCGCGACGACGTCCGCCTCGACTCACTTAACCCTAAGTTAGACAGAGTGGCAGTGGTGTCACGTGCTCGTCTCGGCGTCCGTCGTCGCTACCGCGACGACGTCCGCCTCGACTCGCGTGACCCTAAGACAGGGTGGCAGTGGTGCCACGTGCTCGTCTCGGCGTCCGTCGTCGCTACCGCGACGACGTCGGCCTCGACTCGCGTCACCCTAAGTTAGACAGGGTGGCAGTGGTGTCACGTGCTCGTCTCGGCGTAAGTCGTAGCTACCGCGACGACGTCCGCCTCGACTCGCGTAACCCTAAGATAGACAGGGTGGCCGTGGTGCCACGTGCTCGTCACGGCGTCCGTCGTCGCTACCGCGACGACGTCCGCCTCGACTCGCGTAGCCCTAAGTTAGACAGGGTGGCAGTGGTGTCACGTGCTCGTCTCGGCGTAAGTCGTAGCTACCGCGACGACGTCCGCCTCGACTCGCGTAACCCTAAGATAGACAGGGTGGCAGTGGTGTCACGTGCTTGTCTCGGCATCCGTCGTCGCTACCGCGACGACGTCCCCCTCGACTCGCGGAATCCTAAGATAGACAGGGTTGCGGTGGTGTCACGTGCTCGTCTCGGCGTAAGTCGTAGCTACCGCGACGACGTCCGCCTCGACTCGCGTAACCCTTAGATAGACAGGGTGGCCGTGGTGCCACGTGCTCGTCACGGCGTCCGTCGTCGCTACCGCGACGACGTCCGCCTCGACTCGCGTAACCCTAAGATAGACAGGGTGGCAGTGGTGTCACGTGCTCGTCTCGGCGTCCGTCGTCGCTACCGCGACGACGTTCGCCTCGACTCGCGTAAGCCTAAGATAGACAGGGTGGCAGTGGTGTCACGTGCTTGTCTCGGCATCCGTCGTCGCTACCGCGACGACGTCCCCCTCGACTCGCGGAATCCTAAGATAGACAGGGTTGCGGTGGTGTCACGTGCTCGTCTCGGCGTCCGTCGTCGCTACCGCGACGACGTCCGCCTCGACTCACTTAACCCTAAGTTAGACAGAGTGGCAGTGGTGTCACGTGCTCGTCTCGACGTCCGCCTCGACTCGCGTGACCCTAAGACAGGGTGGCAGTGGTGCCACGTGCTCGTCTCGGCGTCCGTCGTCGCTACCGCGACGACGTCGGCCTCGACTCGCGTCACCCTAAGTTAGACAGGGTGGCAGTGGTGCCACGTGCTCGTCTCGGCGTCCGTCGTCGCTACCACGATGATGTCCGCCTCGACTCGCTTAACCCTAAGTTAGACAAGGGTGGCGGTGGAGTCACGTGCTCGTCTCGGCGTCCGTCGTCGCTACCGCGACGACGTCCGCCTCGACTCGCGTAGCCCTAAGTTAGACAGGGTGGCCGTGGTGTCACGTGCTCGTCTCAGCGTCCGTCGTCGCTACCACGACGACGTTCGCCTCGACTCGCGTAACCCTAAGTTAGACAGGGTGGCAGTGGTGTCACGTGCTCGTCTCGACGTCCGTCGTCACTACCGCGATGACGTCCGCCTCGACTCACGTAACCCTAAGTTAGACAGGGTGGCAGTGGTGTCACGTGCTCGTCTCGGCGTCCGTCGTCGCTACCGCGATGACATCCGCCTCGACTCGCATAACCCTAAGTTAGTCAGGGTGGCAGTGGTGTCACCCTAAGTTAGACAGGGTGGCGGTGGTGTCACGTGCTCGTCTCGCCGACCGTCGTCGCTACCGGGACGACGTCCGCCTCGACTCGCGTAACCCTAAGTTAGACAGGGTGGCGGTGGTGTCACGTGCTCGTCTCAGCGTCCGTCGTCGCTACCGCGACGACGTCCGCCTCGACTCGCGTAACGCTAAGATACACAAGGTGGCGGTGGTGCCACGTACTCATCTCGGCGTCCGTCGTCGCTACCGCGATGACATCCGCCTCGACTCGCGTAACCCTAAGATAGACAGGGTGGCCGTGGTGCCACGTGCTCGTCACGGCGTCCGTCGTCGCTACCGCGACGACGTCCGCCTCGACTCGCGTAGCCCTAAGTTAGACAGGGTGGCAGTGGTGTCACGTGCTCGTCTCGGAGTCCGTCGTCGCTACCGCGACGACGTCCGCCTCGACACGCGTAATCCTAAGATAGACAGGGTGGCGGTGGTGTCACGTGCTCGTCTCGGCGTCCGTCGTCGCTACCGCGACGACGTCCGCCTCGACTCACTTAACCCTAAGTTAGACAGAGTGGCAGTGGTGTCACGTGCTCGTCTCGGCGTCCGTCGTCACTACCGCGACGACGTCCGCCTCGACTCGCGTGACCCTAAGACAGGGTGGCAGTGGTGCCACGTGCTCGTCTCGGCGTCCGTCGTTGCTACCGCGACGACGTCGGCCTCGACTCGCGTCACCCTAAGTTAGACAGGGTGGCAGTGGTGTCACGTGCTCGTCTCGGCGTAAGTCGTAGCTACCGCGACGACGTCCGCCTCGACTCGCGTAACCCTAAGATAGACAGGGTGGCCGTGGTGCCACGTGCTCGTCACGGCGTCCGTCGTCGCTACCGCGACGACGTCCGCCTCGACTCGTGTAGCCCTAAGTTAGACAGGGTGGCAGTGGTGTCACGTGCTCGTCTCGGCGTAAGTCGTAGCTACCGCGAAGACGTCCGCCTCGACTCGCGTAACCCTAAGATAGACAGGGTGGCAGTGGTGTCACGTGCTCGTCTCGGCGTCCGTCGTCGCTACCGCGACGACGTTCGCCTCGACTCGCGTAAGCCTAAGATAGACAGGGTGGCAGTGGTGTCACGTGCTTGTCTCGGCATCCGTCGTCGCTACCGCGACGACGTCCCCCTCGACTCGCGGAATCCTAAGATAGACAGGGTTGCGGTGGTGTCACGTGCTCGTCTCGGCGTCCGTCGTCGCTAGCGCGACGACGTCCGCCTCGACTCACTTAACCCTAAGTTAGACAGAGTGGCAGTGGTGTCACGTGCTCGTCTCGACGTCCGCCTCGACTCGCGTGACCCTAAGACAGGGTGGCAGTGGTGCCACCTGCTCGTCTCGGCGTCCGTCGTCGCTACCGCGACGACGTCGGCCTCGACTCGCGTCACCCTAAGTTAGACAGGGTGGCAGTGGTCCCACGTGCTCGTCTCGGCGTCCGTCGTCGCTACCGCGACGATGTCCGCCTCGACTCGCTTAACCCTAAGTTAGACAAGGGTGGCGGTGGAGTCACGTGCTCGTCTCGGCGTCCGTCGTCGCTACCGCGACGACGTCCGCCTCGACTCGCGTAGCCCTAAGTTAGACAGGGTGGCCGTGGTGTCACATGCTCGTCTCGACGTCCGTCGTCGCTACCGCGATGACGTCCGCCTCGACTCATGTAACCCTAAGTTAGACAGGGTGGCAGTGGTGTCACGTGCTCGTCTCGGCGTCCGTCGTCGCTACCGCGATGACGTCCGCCTCGACTCGCATAACCCTAAGTTAGCCAGGGTGGCAGTGGTGTCACCCTAAGTTAGACAGGGTGGCGGTGGTGTCACGTGCTCGTCTCGGCGAGCGTCGTCGCTACCGGGATGACGTCCGCCTCGACTCGCGTAACCCTAAGTTAGACAGGGTGGCGGTGGTGTCACGTGCTCGTCTCGGCGTCCGTCGTCGCTACCGCGTCGACGTCCGCCTCGACTCGCGTAACGCTAAGATAGACAGGGTGGCGGTTGTGTCACGTGCTCGTCTCGGCGTCCGTCGTCGCTACCGCGACGACGTCCGCCTCGACTCGCGTAACGCTAAGATAGACAAGGTGGCGGTGGTGCCACGTACTCATCTCGGCGTCCGTCGTCGCTACCGCGATGACATCCGCCTCGACTCGCGTAACCCTAAGATAGACAGGGTGGCCGTGGTGCCACGTGCTCGTCACGGCGTCCGTCGTCGCTACCGCGACGACGTCCGCCTCGACTCGCGTAGCCCTAAGTTAGACAGGGTGGCAGTGGTGTCACGTGCTCGTCTCGGAGTCCGTCGTCGCTACCGCGATGACGTCCGCCTCGACTCGCGTAACCCGAAGATAGACAGGGTGGCAGTGGTGTCACGTGCTCGTCTCGGCGTCCGTCGTCGCTACCGCGACGACGTCCGCCTCGACTCGCGTAAGCCTAAGATAGACATGGTGGCAGTGGTGTCACGTGCTTGTCTCGGCATCCGTCGTCGCTACCGCGACGACGTCCGCCTCGACTCGCGTAATCCTAAGATAGACAGGGTGGCGGTGGTGTCACGTGCTCGTCTCGGCGTCCGTCGTCGCTACCGCGACGACGTCCGCCTCGACTCACTTAACCCTAAGTTAGACAGAGTGGCAGTGGTGTCACGTGCTCGTCTCGGCGTCCGTCGTCGCTACCGCGACGACGTCCGCCTCGACTCGCGTGACCCTAAGACAGGGTGGCAGTGGTGCCACGTGCTCGTCTCGGCGTCCGTCGTCGCTACCGCGACGACGTCGGCCTCGACTCGCGTCACCCTAAGTTAGACAGGGTGGCAGTGGTGTCACGTGCTCGTCTCGGCGTAAGTCGTAGCTACCGCGACGACGTCCGCCTCGACTCGCGTAACCCTAAGATAGACAGGGTGGCCGTGGTGCCACGTGCTCGTCACGGCGTCCGTCGTCGCTACCGCGACGACGTCCGCCTCGACTCGCGTAGCCCTAAGTTAGACAGGGTGGCAGTGGTGTCACGTGCTCGTCTCGGCGTAAGTCGTAGCTACCGCGACGACGTCCGCCTCGACTCGCGTAACCCTAAGATAGACAGGGTGGCAGTGGTGTCACGTGCTTGTCTCGGCATCCGTCGTCGCTACCGCGACGACGTCCCCCTCGACTCGCGGAATCCTAAGATAGACAGGGTTGCGGTGGTGTCACGTGCTCGTCTCGGCGTAAGTCGTAGCTACCGCGACGACGTCCGCCTCGACTCGCGTAACCCTAAGATAGAAAGGGTGGCCGTGGTGCCACGTGCTCGTCACGGCGTCCGTCGTCGCTACCGCGACGACGTCCGCCTCGACTCGCATAACCCTAAGATACACAGGGTGGCAGTGGTGTCACGTGCTCGTCTCGGCGTCCGTCGTCGCTACCGCGATGACGTTCGCCTCGACTCGCGTAAGCCTAAGATAGACAGGGTGGCAGTGGTGTCACGTGCTTGTCTCGGCATCCGTCGTCGCTACCGCGACGACGTCCCCCTCGACTCGCGGAATCCTAAGATAGACAGGGTTGCGGTGGTGTCACGTGCTCGTCTCGGCGTCCGTCGTCGCTACCGCGACGACGTCCGCCTCGACTCACTTAACCCTAAGTTAGACAAAGTGGCAGTGGTGTCACGTGCTCGTCTCGACGTCCGCCTCGACTCGCGTGACCCTAAGACAGGGTGGCAGTGGTGTCACGTGCTCGTCTCGGCGTCCGTCGTCGCTACCGCGACGACGTCGGCCTCGACTCGCGTCACCCTAAGTTAGACAGGGTGGCAGTGGTGACACGTGCTCGTCTCGGCGTCCGTCGTCGCTACCGCGACGATGTCCGCCTCGACTCGCTTAACCCTAAGTTAGACAAGGGTGGCGGTGGAGTCACGTGCTCGTCTCGGCGTCCGTCGTCGCTACCGCGACGACGTCCGCCTCGACTCGCGTAGCCCTAAGTTAGACAGGGTGGCCGTGGTGTCACGTGCTCGTCTCAGCGTCCGTCGTCGCTACCACGACGACGTTCGCCTCGACTCGCGTAACCCTAAGTTAGACAGGGTGGCAGTGGTGTCACGTGCTCGTCTCGACGTCCGTCGTCGCTACCGCGATGACGTCCGCCTCGACTCACGTAACCCTAAGTTAGACAGGGTGGCAGTGGTGTCACGTGCTCGTCTCGGCGTCCGTCGTCGCTACCACGATGACGTCCGCCTCGACTCGCATAACCCTAAGTTAGCCAGGGTGGCAGTGGTGTCACCCTAAGTTAGACAGGGTGGCGGTGGTGTCACGTGCTCGTCTCGGCGACCGTCGTCGCTACCGGGACGATGTCCGCCTCGACTCGCGTAACCCTAAGTTAGACAGGGTGGCGGTGGTGTCACGTGCTCGTCTCGGCGTCCGTCGTCGCTACCGCGTCGACGTCCGCCTCGACTCGCGTAACGCTAAGATAGACAGGGTGGCGGTTGTGTCACGTGCTCGTCTCGGCGTCCGTTGTCGCTACCGCGACGACGTCCGCCTCGACTCGCGTAACGCTAAGATAGACAAGGTGGCGGTGGTGCCACGTACTCATCTCGGCGTCCGTCGTCGCTACCGCTATGACATCCGCCTCGACTCGCGTAACCCTAAGATAGACAGGGTGGCCGTGGTGCCACGTGCTCGTTACGGCGTCCGTCGTCGCTACCGCGACGACGTCCGCCTCGACTCGCGTAGCCCTAAGTTAGACAGGGTGGCAGTGGTGTCACGTGCTCGTCTCGGAGTCCGTCGTCGCTACCGCGATGACGTCCGCCTCGACTCGCGTAACCCTAAGATAGACAAGGTGGCAGTGGTGTCACGTGCTCGTCTCGGCGTCCGTCGTCGCTACCGCGACGACGTCCGCCTCGACTCGCGTAAGCCTAAGATAGACATGGTGGCAGTGGTGTCACGTGCTTGTCTCGGCATCCGTCGTCGCTACCGCGACAACGTCCGCCTCGACTCGCGTAATCCTAAGATAGACAGGGTGGCGGTGGTGTCACGTGCTCGTCTCGGCGTCCGTCGTCGCTACCGCGACGACGTCCGCCTCGACTCACTTAACCCTAAGTTAGACAGAGTGGCAGTGGTGTCACGTGCTCGTCTCGGCGTCCGTCGTCGCTACCGCGACGACGTCCGCCTCGACTCGCGTGACCCTAAGACAGGGTGGCAGTGGTGCCACGTGCTCGTCTCGGCGTCCGTCGTCGCTACCGCGACGACGTCGGCCTCGACTCGCGTCACCCTAAGTTAGACAGGGTGGCAGTGGTGTCACGTGCTCGTCTCGGCATAAGTCGTAGCTACCGCGACGACGTCCGCCTCGACTCGCGTAACCCTAAGATAGACAGGGTGGCCGTGGTGCCACGTGCTCGTCACGGCGTCCGTCGTCGCTACCGCGACGATGTCCGCCTCGACTCGCGTAGCCCTAAGTTAGACGGGTGGCAGTGGTGTCACGTGCTCGTCTCGGCGTAAGTCGTAGCTACCGCGACGACGTCCGCCTCGACTCGCGTAACCCTAAGATAGACAGGGTGGCAGTGGTGTCACGTGCTTGTCTCGGCATCCATCGTCGCTACCGCGACGACGTCCCCCTCGACTCGCGGAATCCTAAGATAGACAGGGTTGCGGTGGTGTCACGTGCTCGTCTCGGCGTCCGTCGTCGCTACCGCGACGACGTCCACCTCGACTCACTTAACCCTAAGTTAGACAGAGTGGCAGTGGTGTCACGTGCTCGTCTCGACGTCCGCCTCGACTCGCGTGACCCTAAGACAGGGTGGCAGTGGTGCCACGTGCTCGTCTCGGCGTCCGTCGTCGCTACCGCGACGACGTCGGCCTCGACTCGCGTCACCCTAAGTTAGACAGGGTGGCAGTGGTGTCACGTGCTCGTCTCGGCGTAAGTCGTAGCTACCGCGACGACGTCCGCCTCGACTCGCGTAACCCTAAGATAGACAGGGTGGCCGTGGTGCCACGTGCTCGTCACGGCGTCCGTCGTCGCTACCGCGACGACGTCCGCCTCGACTCGCGTAGCCCTAAGTTAGACAGGGTGGCAGTGGTGTCACGTGCTCGTCTCGGCGTAAGTCGTAGGTACCGCGACGACGTCCGCCTCGACTCGCGTAACCCTAAGATAGACAGGGTGGCAGTGGTGTCACGTGCTCGTCTCTGCGTCCGTCGTCGCTACCGCGACGACGTCCGCCTCGACTCGCGTAAGCCTAAGATAGACAGGGTGGCAGTGGTGTCACGTGCTTGTCTCGGCATCCGTCGTCGCTACCGCGACGACGTCCCCCTCGACTCGCGGAATCCTAAGATAGACAGGGTTGCGTTGGTGTCACGTGCTCGTCTCGGCGTCCGTCGTCGCTACCGCGACGACGTCCGCCTCGACTCACTTAACCCTAAGTTAGACAGAGTGGCAGTGGTGTCACGTGCTCGTCTCGGCGTCCGTCGTCGCTACCGGGACGACGTCCGCATCGACTCGCGGGACCCTAAGACAGGGTGGCAGTGGTGCCACGTGCTCGTCTCGGCGTCCGTCGTCGCTACCGCGATGACGTCGGCCTCGACTCGCGTCACCCTAAGTTAGACAGGGTGGCAGTGGAGTCACGTGCTCGTCTCGGCGTCCGTCGTCGCTACCGCGACGACGTCCGCCTCGACTCGCGTAACCCTAAGATAGACAGGGTGGCCGTGGTGCCACATGCTCGTCACGGCGTCCGTCGTCGCTACCGCGATGACGTCCGCCTCGACTCGCGTAACCCAAAGACAGGATGGCAGTGGTGTCACGTGCTTGTTTCGGCGTCCGTCGTCGCTACCGTGATGACGTCCGCCTCGACTCGCGTATCCCTAAGTTAGATAGGGTGGGAGCGGTGTCACGTGCTCGTCTCGGCGTCTGTCGTCGCTACCGCGACGACGTCCGCCTCGACTCGCGTAACCCAAAGACAGGGTGGCAGTGGTGTCACGTGCTCGTCTCGGCGTCCGTCGTCGCTACCGCGACGACGTCCGCTTCGACTCGCCTAACCCTAAGATAGACAGGGTGGCAGTGGTGTCACATGCTCGTCTCGACGTCCGTCGTCGCTATCGCGACGACGTTTGCCTCGACTCGCTTAACCCTAAGTTAGACAGGGTGGCAGTGGTGTCACGTGCTCGTCTCGGCGTCCGTCGTCACTACCGCGATGACGTCCGCCTCGACTCACGTAACCCTAAGTTAGACAGGGTGGCACTGGTGTCACGTGCTCGTCTCGGCGTACGTGGTCGCTACCGCGACGGCGTCCGCCTCGACTCGCGTAACCCTAAGATAGACAGGGTGGCAGTGGTGTCACGTGCTCGTCTCAGCGTCCGTCGTCGCTACCGCGACGACGTTCGCCTTGACTCGCGTAACCCTAAGTTAGCCAGGGTGGCAGTGGTGTCACGTGCTCGTCTCGGCGTCCATCGTCGCTACCACGACGATGTCCGCCTCGACTCGCGTAACCCTAAGTTTACGACGTCCGCCTCGACTCGCGTAACCCTAAGATAGCCAGGGTGGCAGTGGTGTCACGTGCTTGTCTCGGCGTCCGTCGTCGCTACCACGACGACGTCCGGCTCGACTCGCGTAACCCTAAGTTAGCCAGGGTGGCAGTGGTGTCACGTGCTCGTCTCGGGGTCCGTCGTCGCTACCGCGACGACGTCCGCCTCGACTCTCGTAACCCTAAAATAGACAGGGTGGCAGCGGTGTCACGTGCTCGTCTCGGCGTCCGTCATCGCTACCGCGACGACGTCCGCCTCGACTCGCGTAACCCAAAGACAGGGTGGCAGTGGTGTCACGTGCTCGTCTCGGCGTCCGTCGTCGCTACCGCGACGACGTCCGCCTCGACTCGCCTAACCCTAAGATAGACAGGGTGGCAGTGGTGTCACATGCTCGTCTCGACGTCCGTCGTCGCTATCGCGACGACGTTTGCCTCGACTCGCTTAACCCTAAGTTAGACAGGGTGGCGGTGGTGTCACGTGCTCGTCTCGGAGTCCGTCGTCGCTACCGCGACGACGTCCGCCTCGACTCGCGTAACCCTAAGTTAGACAGGGTGGCGGTGGTGTCACGTGCTCGTCTCGGCGTCCGTCGTCGCTACCGTGACGACGTCCGCCTCGACTCGGGTAGCCCTAAGTTAGACAGGGTGGCCGTGGTGTCACGTGCTCGTCTCAACGTCCGTCGTCGCTACCGCAACGACGTTCGCCTCGACTAGCGTAACCCTAAGTTAGCCAGGGTGGCAGTGGTGTCACGTGCTCGTCTCGGCGTCCATCGTCGCTACCGTGACGACGTCCGCCTTGACTCGCTTAACCATAAGTTTGACAGGGTGGCGGTGGTGTCACGTGCTCGTCTCGGAGTCCGTCGTCGCTACCGCGACGACGTCTGCCTCGACTCGCGTAACCCTAAGTTAGACAGGGTGGCGGTGGTGTCACGTGCTCGTCTCGGCGTCCGTCGTCGCTACCGCGACGACGTCCGCCTCGGCTCGCTTAACCCTAAGTTAGACAGGGTGGCGGTGGTGTCACGTGCTCGTCTCGGCGTCCATCGTCGCTATCGTGACGACGTCCGCCTCGACTCGCTTAACCCTAAGTTAGACAGGGTGGCAGTGGTGTCACGTGCTTGTCTCGGCATCCGTCGTCGCTACCGCGACGACGTCCCCCTCGACTCGCGGAATCCTAAGATAGATAGGGTTGCGGTGGTGTCACGTGCTCGTCTCGGCGTCCGTCGTCTCTACCGCGACGACGTCCGCCTCGACTCACTTAACCCTAAGTTAGACAGAGTGGCAGTGGTGTCACGTGCTCGTCTCGACGTCCGCCTCGACTCGCGTGACCCTAAGACAGGGTGGCAGTGGTGCCACGTGCTCGTCTCGGCGTCCGTCGTCGCTACCGCGACGACGTCGGCCTCGACTCGCGTCACCCTAAATTAGACAGGGTGGCAGTGGTGCCACGTGCTCGTCTCGGCGTCCGTCGTCGCTACCGCGACGACGTCGGCCTCGACTCGCGTCACCCTAAATTAGACAGGGTGGCAGTGGTGTCACGTGCTCGTCTCGGCGTAAGTCGTAGCTACCGCGACGACGTCCGCCTCGACTCGCGTAACCCTAAGATAGACAGGGTGGCCGTGGTGCCACGTGCTCGTCACGGCGTCCGTCGTCGCTACCGCGACGACGTCCGCCTCGACTCGCGTAGCCCTAAGTTAGACAGGGTGGCAGTGGTGTCACGTGCTCGTCTCGGCGTAAGTCGTAGCTACCGCGACGACGTCCGCCTCGACTCGCGTAACCCTAAGATAGACAGGGTGGCAGTGGTGTCACGTGCTCGTCTCGGCGTCCGTCGTCGCTACCGCGACGACGTCCGCCTCGACTCGCGTAAGCCTAAGATAGACAGGGTGGCAGTGGTGTCACGTGCTTGTCTCGGCATCCGTCGTCGCTACCGCGAGGACGTCCCCCTCGACTCGCGGAATCCTAAGATAGACAGGGTTGCGGTGGTGTCACGTGCTCGTCTCGGCGTCCGTCGTCGCTACCGCGACGACGTCCGCCTCGACTCACTTAACCCTAAGTTAGACAGAGTGGCAGTGGTGTCACGTGCTCGTCTCGGCGTCCGTCGTCGCTACCGCGACGACGTCCGCATCGACTCGCGGGACCCTAAGACAGGGTGGCAGTGGTGCCACGTGCTCGTCTCGGCGTCCGTCGTCGCTACCGCGATGACGTCGGCCTCGACTCGCGTCACCCTAAGTTAGACAGGGTGGCAGTGGTGTCACGTGCTCGTCTCGGCGTCCGTCGTCGCTACCGCGACGACGTCCGCCTCGGCTCGCGTAACCCTAAGATAGACAGGGTGGCCGTGCTGCCACATGCTCGTCACGGCGTCCGTCGTCGCTACCGCGATGACGTCCGCCTCGACTCGCGTAACCCAAAGACAGGATGGCAGTGGTGTCACGTGCTTGTTTCGGCGTCCGTCGTCGCTACCGTGATGACGTCCGCCTCGACTCGCGTATCCCTAAGTTAGATAGGGTGGGAGCGGTGTCACGTGCTCGTCTCGGCGTCCGTCGTCGCTACCGCGACGACGTCCGCCTCGACTCGCGTAACCCAAAGACAGGGTGGCAGTGGTGTCACGTGCTCGTCTCGGCGTCCGTCGTCGCTACCGCGACGACGTCCACTTCGACTCGCCTAACCCTAAGATAGACAAGGTGGCAGTGGTGTCACATGCTCGTCTCGACGTCCGTCGTCGCTATCGCGACGACGTTTGCCTCGACTCGCTTAACCCTAAGTTAGACAGGGTGGCAGTGGTGTCACGTGCTCGTCTCGGCGTCCGTCGTCACTACCGCGATGACGTCCGCCTCGACTCACGTAACCCTAAGTTAGACAGGGTGGCACTGGTGTCACGTGCTCGTCTCGGCGTACGTGGTCGCTACCGCGACGGCGTCCGCCTCGACTCGCGTAACCCTAAGATAGACAGGGTGGCGGTGGTGTCACGTGCTCGTCTCGGAGTCCGTCGTCGCTACCGCGACGACGTCTGCCTCGACTCGCGTAACCCTAAGTTAGACAGGGTGGCGGTGGTGCCACGTGCTCGTCTCGGCGTAAGTCGTAGCTACCGCGACGACGTCCGCCTCGACTCGCGTAACCCTAAGATAGACAGGGTGGCCGTGGTGCCACGTGCTCGTCACGGCGTCCGTCGTCGCTACCGCGACGACATCCGCCTCGACTCGCGTAGCCCTAAGTTAAACAGGGTGGCAGTGGTGTCACGTGCTCGTCTCGGCGTAAGTCGTAGCTACCGCGACGACGTCCGCCTCGACTCGCGTAACCCTAAGATAGACAGGGTGGCAGTGGTGTCACATGCTCGTCTCGGCGTCCGTCGTCGCTACCGCGACGACGTCCGCCTCGACTCCCGTAAGCCTAAGATAGACAGGGTGGCAGTGGTGTCACGTGCTTGTCTCGGCATCCGTCGTCGCTACCGCGACGACGTCCCCCTCGACTCGCGGAATCCTAAGATAGACAGGGTTGCGGTGGTGTCACGTGCTCGTCTCGGCGTCCGTCGTCGCTACCGCGACGACGTCCGCCTCGACTCACTTAACCCTAAGTTAGACAGAGTGGCAGTGGTGTCACGTGCTCGTCTCGGCGTCCGTCGTCGCTACCGCGACGACGTCCGCATCGACTCGCGGGACCCTAAGACAGGGTGGCAGTGGTGCCACGTGCTCGTCTCGGCGTCCGTCGTCGCTACCGCGATGACGTCGGCCTCGACTCGCGTCACCCTAAGTTAGACAGGGTGGCAGTGGTGTCACGTGCTTGTCTCGGCGTCCGTCGTCGCTACCGCGACGACGTCCGCCTCGACTCGCGTAACCCTAAGATAGACAGGGTGGCCGTGGTGCCACATGCTCGTCACGGCGTCCGTCGTCTCTACCGCGATGACGTCCGCCTCGACTCGCGTAACCCAAAGACAGGATGGTAGTGGTGTCACGTGCTTGTTTCGGCGTCCGTCGTCGCTACCGTGATGACGTCCGCCTCGACTCGCGTATCCCTAAGTTAGATAGGGTGGCAGCGGTGTCACGTGCTCGTCTCGGCGTCCGTCGTCGCTACCGCGACGACGTCCGCCTCGACTCGCGTAACCCAAAGACAGGGTGGCAGTGGTGTCACGTGCTCGTCTCGGCGTCCGTCGTCGCTACCGCGACGACGTCCGCCTCGACTCGCGTAACCCTAAGATAGACAGGGTGGCAGTGGTGTCACGTGCTCGTCTCGGCGTCCGTCGTCGCTACCGCGACGACGTCCGCCTCGACTCGCGTAAGCCTAAGATAGACAGGGTGGCAGTGGTGTCACGTGCTTGTCTCGGCATCCGTCGTCGCTACCGCGACGACGTCCCCCTCGACTCGCGGAATCCTAAGATAGACAGGGTTGCGTTGGTGTCACGTGCTCGTCTCGGCGTCCGTCGTCGCTACCACGACGACGTCCGCCTCGACTCACTTAACCCTAAGTTAGACAGAGTAGCAGTGGTGTCACGTGCTCGTCTCGACGTCCGCCTCGACTCGCGTGACCCTAAGACAGGGTGGCAGTGGTGCCACGTGCTCGTCTCGGCGTCCGTCGTCGCTACCGCGACGACGTCGGCCTCGACTCGCGTCACCCTAAGTTAGACAGGGTGGCAGTGGTGTCACGTGCTCGTCTCGGCGTAAGTCGTAGCTACCGCGACGACGTCCGCCTCGACTCGCGTAACCCTAAGATAGACAGGGTGGCCGTGGTGCCACGTGCTCGTCACGGCGTCCGTCGTCGCTACCGCGACGACATCCGCCTCGACTCGCGTAGCCCTAAGTTAAACAGGGTGGCAGTGGTGTCACGTGCTCGTCTCGGCGTAAGTCGTAGCTACCGCGACGACGTCCGCCTCGACTCGCGTAACCCTAAGATAGACAGGGTGGCAGTGGTGTCACATGCTCGTCTCGGCGTCCGTCGTCGCTACGGCGACGACGTCCGCCTCGACTCGCGTAAGCCTAAGATAGACAGGGTGGCAGTGGTGTCACGTGCTTGTCTCGGCATCCGTCGTCGCTACCGCGACGACGTCCCCCTCGACTCGCGGAATCCTAAGATAGACAGGGTTGCGGTGGTGTCACGTGCTCGTCTCGGCGTCCGTCGTCGCTACCGCGACGACGTCCGCCTCGACTCACTTAACCCTAAGTTAGACAGAGTGGCAGTGGTGTCACGTGCTCGTCTCGGCGTCCGTCGTCGCTACCGGGACGACGTCCGCATCGACTCGCGGGACCCTAAGACAGGGTGGCAGTGGTGCCATGTGCTCGTCTCGGCGTCCGTCGTCGCTACCGCGATGACGTCGGCCTCGACTCGCGTCACCCTAAGTTAGACAGGGTGGCAGTGGTGTCACGTGCTCGTCTCGGCGTCCGTCGTCGCTACCGCGACGACGTCCGCCTCGACTCGCGTAACCCTAAGATAGACAGGGTGGCCGTGGTGCCACATGCTCGTCACGGCGTCCGTCGTCGCTACCGCGATGACGTCCGCCTCGACTCGCGTAACCCAAAGACAGGATGGCAGTGGTGTCACGTGCTTGTTTTGGCGTCCGTCGTCGCTACCGTGATGACGTCCGCCTCGACTCGCGTATCCCTAAGTTAGATAGGGTGGCAGCGGTGTCACGTGCTCGTCTCGGCGTCTGTCGTCGCTACCGCGACGACGTCCGCCTCGACTCGCGTAACCCAAAGACAGGGTGGCAGTGGTGTCACGTGCTCGTCTCGGCGTCCGTCGTCGCTACCGCGACGACGTCCGCTTCGACTCGCCTAACCCTAAGATAGACAGGGTGGCAGTGGTGTCACATGCTCGTCTCGACGTCCGTCGTCGCTATCGCGACGACGTTTGCCTCGACTCGCTTAACCCTAAGTTAGACAGGGTGGCAGTGGTGTCACGTGCTCGTCTCGGCGTCCGTCGTCACTACCGCGATGACGTCCGCCTCGACTCACGTAACCCTAAGTTAGACAGGGTGGCACTGGTGTCACGTGCTCGTCTCGGCGTACGTGGTCGCTACCGCGACGGCGTCCGCCTCGACTCGCGTAACCCTAAGATAGACAGGGTGGCAGTGGTGTCACGTGCTCGTCTCAGCGTCCGTCGTCGCTACCGCGACGACGTTCGCCTTGACTCGCGTAACCCTAAGTTAGCCAGGGTGGCAGTGGTGTCACGTGCTCGTCTCGGCGTCCATCGTCGCTACCACGACGATGTCCGCCTCGACTCGCGTAACCCTAAGTTTACGACGTCCGCCTCGACTCGCGTAACCCTAAGATAGCCAGGGTGGCAGTGGTGTCACGTGCTTGTCTCGGCGTCCGTCGTCGCTACCACGACGACGTCCGGCTCGACTCGCGTAACCCTAAGTTAGCCAGGGTGGCAGTGGTGTCACGTGCTCGTCTCGGGGTCCGTCGTCGCTACCGCGACGACGTCCGCCTCGACTCTCGTAACCCTAAAATAGACAGGGTGGCAGCGGTGTCACGTGCTCGTCTCGGCGTCCGTCATCGCTACCGCGACGACGTCCGCCTCGACTCGCGTAACCCAAAGACAGGGTGGCAGTGGTGTCACGTGCTCGTCTCGGCGTCCGTCGTCGCTACCGCGACGACGTCCGCCTCGACTCGCCTAACCCTAAGATAGACAGGGTGGCAGTGGTGTCACATGCTCGTCTCGACGTCAGTCGTCGCTATCGCGACGACGTTTGCCTCGACTCGCTTAACCCTAAGTTAGACAGGGTGGCGGTGGTGTCACGTGCTCGTCTCGGAGTCCGTCGTCGCTACCGCGACGACGTCCGCCTCGACTCGCGTAACCCTAAGTTAGACAGGGTGGCGGTGGTGTCACGTGCTCGTCTCGGCGTCCGTCGTCGCTACCGCGACGACGTCCGCCTCGACTCGGGTAGCCCTAAGTTAGACAGGGTGGCCGTGGTGTCACGTGCTCGTCTCAACGTCCGTCGTCTCTACCGCAACGACGTTCGCCTCGACTAGCGTAACCCTAAGTTAGCCAGGGTGGCAGTGGTGTCACGTGCTCGTCTCGGCGTCCATCGTCGCTACCGTGACGACGTCCGCCTTGACTCGCTTAACCATAAGTTAGACAGGGTGGCGGTGGTGTCACGTGCTCGTCTCGGCGTCCGTCGTCGCTACCGCGACGACGTCCGCCTCGGCTCGCTTAACCCTAAGTTAGACAGGGTGGCGGTGGTGTCACGTGCTCGTCTCGGCGTCCATCGTCGCTATCGTGACGACGTCCGCCTCGACTCACTTAACCCTAAGTTAGACAGGGTGGCAGTGGTGTCACGTGCTTGTCTCGGCATCCGTCGTCGCTACCGCGACGACGTCCCCCTCGACTCGCGGAATCCTAAGATAGACAGGGTTGCGGTGGTGTCACGTGCTCGTCTCGGCGTCCGTCGTCGCTACCGCGACGACGTCCGCCTCGACTCACTTAACCCTAAGTTAGACAGAGTGGCAGTGGTGTCACGTGCTCGTCTCGACGTCCGCCTCGACTCGCGTGACCCTAAGACAGGGTGGCAGTGGTGCCACGTGCTCGTCTCGGCGTCCGTCGTCGCTACCGCGACGACGTCGGCCTCGACTCGCGTCACCCTAAGTTAGACAGGGTGGCAGTGGTGTCACGTGCTCGTCTCGGCGTAAGTCGTAGCTACCGCGACGATGTCCGCCTCGACTCGCGTAACCCTAAGATAGACAGGGTGGCCGTGGTGCCACGTGCTCGTCACGGCGTCCGTCGTCGCTACCGCGACGACGTCCGCCTCGACTCGCGTAGCCCTAAGTTAGACAGGGTGGCAGTGGTGTCACGTGCTCGTCTCGGCGTAAGTCGTAGCTACCGCGACGACGTCCGCCTCGACTCGCGTAACCCTAAGATAGACAGGGTGGCAGTGGTGTCACGTGCTCGTCTCGGCGTCCGTCATCGCTACCGCGACGACGTCCGCCTCGACTCGCGTAAGCCTAAGATAGACAGGGTGGCAGTGGTGTCACGTGCTTGTCTCGGCATCCGTCGTCGCTACCGCGACGACGTCCCCCTCGACTCGCGGAATCCTAAGATAGACAGGGTTGCGGTGGTGTCACGTGCTCGTCTCGGCGTCCGTCGTCGCTACCGCGACGACGTCCGCCTCGACTCACTTAACCCTAAGTTAGACAGAGTGGCAGTGGTGTCACGTGCTCGTCTCGGCGTCCGTCGTCGCTACCGCGACGACGTCCGCATCGACTCGCGGGACCCTAAGACAGGGTGGCAGTGGTGCCACGTGCTCGTCTCGGCGTCCGTCGTCGCTACCGCGATGACGTCGGCCTCGACTCGCGTCACCCTAAGTTAGACAGGGTGGCAGTGGTGTCACGTGCTCGTCTCGGCGTCCGTCGTCGCTACCGCGACGACGTCCGCCTCGACTCGCGTATCCCTAAGATAGACAGGGTGGCCGTGGTGCCACATGCTCGTCACGGCGTCCGTCGTCGCTACCGCGATGACGTCCGCCTCGACTCGCGTAACCCAAAGACAGGATGGCAGTGGTGTCACGTGCTTGTTTCGGCGTCCGTCGTCGCTACCGTGATGACGTCCGCCTCGACTCGCGTATCCCTAAGTTAGATAGGGTGGCAGCGGTGTCACGTGCTCGTCTCGGCGTCCGTCGTCGCTACCGCGACGACGTCCGCCTCGACTCGTGTAACCCAAAGACAGGGTGGCAGTGGTGTCACGTGCTCGTCTCGGCGTCCGTCGTCGCTACCGCGACGACGTCCGCTTCGACTCGCCTAACCCTAAGATAGACAGGGTGGCAGTGGTGTCACATGCTCGTCTCGACGTCCGTCGTCGCTATCGCGACGACGTTTGCCTCGACTCGCTTAACCCTAAGTTAGACAGGGTGGCAGTGGTGTCACGTGCTCGTCTCGGCGTCCGTCGTCACTACCGCGATGACGTCCGCCTCGACTCACGTAACCCTAAGTTAGACAGGGTGGCACTGGTGTCACGTGCTCGTCTCGGCGTACGTGGTCGCTACCGCGACGGCGTCCGCCTCGACTCGCGTAACCCTAAGATAGACAGGGTGGCAGTGGTGTCACGTGCTCGTCTCAGCGTCCGTCGTCGCTACCGCGACGACATTCGCCTTGACTCGCGTAACCCTATGTTAGCCAGGGTGGCAGTGGTGTCACGTGCTCGTCTCGGCGTCCATCGTCGCTACCACGACGATGTCCGCCTCGACTCGCGTAACCCTAAGTTTACGACGTCCGCTTCGACTCGCGTAACCCTAAGATAGCCAGGGTGGCAGTGGTGTCACGTGCTTGTCTCGGCGTCCGTCGTCGCTACCACGACGACGTCCGGCTCGACTCGCGTAACCCTAAGTTAGCCAGGGTGGCAGTGGTGTCACGTGCTCGTCTCGGGGTCCGTCGTCGCTACCGCGACGACGTCCGCCTCGACTCTCGTAACCCTAAAATAGACAGGGTGGCAGCGGTGTCACATGCTCGTCTCGGCATCCGTCATCGCTACCGCGACGACGTCCGCCTCGACTCGCGTAACCCAAAGACAGGGTGGCAGTGGTGTCACGTGCTCGTCTCGGCGTCCGTCGTCGCTACCGCGACGACGTCCGCCTCGACTCGCCTAACCCTAAGATAGACAGGGTGGCAGTGGTGTCACATGCTCGTCTCGACGTCCGTCGTCGCTATCGCGACGACGTTTGCCTCGACTCGCTAAACCCTAAGTTAGACAGGGTGGCGGTGGTGTCACGTGCTCGTCTCGGAGTCCGTCGTCGCTACCGCGACGACGTCCGCCTCGACTCGCGTAACCCTAAGTTAGACAGGGTGGCGGTGGTGTCACGTGCTCGTCTCGGCGTCCGTCGTCGCTACCGCGACGACGAACGCCTCGACTCGGGTAGCCCTAAGTTAGACAGGGTGGCCGTGGTGTCACGTGCTCGTCTCAACGTCCGTCGTCGCTACCGCAACGACGTTCGCCTCGACTAGCGTAACCCTAAGTTAGCCAGGGTGGCAGTGGTGTCACGTGCTCGTCTCGGCGTCCATCGTCGCTACCGTGACGATGTCCGCCTCGACTCGCTTAACCATAAGTTTGACAGGGTGGCGGTGGTGTCACGTGCTCGTCTCGGAGTCCGTCATCGCTACCGCGACGACGTCTGCCTCGACTCGCGTAACCCTAAGTTAGACAGGGTGGCGGTGGTGTCACGTGCTCGTCTCGGCATCCGTCGTCGCTACCGCGACGACGTCCGCCTCGGCTCGCTTAACCCTAAGTTAGACAGGGTGGCGGTGGTGTCACGTGCTCGTCTCGGCGTCCATCGTCGCTATCGTGACGACGTCCGCCTCGACTCGCTTAACCCTAAGTTAGACAGGGTGGCAGTGGTGTCACGTGCTTGTCTCGGCATCCGTCGTCGCTACCGCGACGACGTCCCCCTCGACTCGTGGAATCCTAAGATAGACAGGGTTGCGGTGGTGTCACGTGCTCGTCTCGGCGTCCGTCGTCGCTACCGCGACGACGTCCGCCTCGACTCACTTAACCCTAAGTTAGACAGAGTGGCAGTGGTGTCACGTGCTCGTCTCGACGTCCGCCTCGACTCGCGTGACCCTAAGACAGGGTGGCAGTGGTGCCACGTGCTCGTCTCGGCGTCCGTCGTCGCTACCGCGACGACGTCGGCCTCGACTCGCGTCACCCTAAGTTAGACAGGGTGGCAGTGGTGTCACGTGCTCGTCTCGGCATAAGTCGTAGCTACCGCGACGACGTCCGCCTCGACTAGCGTAACCCTAAGATAGACAGGGTGGCCGTGGTGCCACGTGCTCGTCACGGCGTCCGTCGTCGCTACCGCGACGACATCCGCCTCGACTCGCGTAGCCCTAAGTTAGACAGGGTGGCAGTGGTGTCACGTGCTCGTCTCGGCGTAAGTCGTAGCTACCGCGACGACGTCCGCCTCGACTCGCGTAACCCTAAGATAGACAGGGTGGCAGTGGTGTCACATGCTCGTCTCGGCGTCCGTCGTCGCTACCGCGACGACGTCCGCCTCGACTCGCGTAAGCCTAAGATAGACAGGGTGGCAGTGGTGTCACGTGCTTGTCTCGGCATCCGTCGTCGCTACCGCGATGACGTCCCCCTCGACTCGCGGAATCCTAAGATAGACAGGGTTGCGGTGGTGTCACGTGCTCGTCTCGGCGTCCGTCGTCGCTACCGCGACGACGTCCGCCTCGACTCACTTAACCCTAAGTTAGACAGAGTGGCAGTGGTGTCACGTGCTCGTCTCGGCGTCCGTCGTCGCTACCGCGACGACGTCCGCATCGACTCGCGGGACCCTAAGACAGGGTGGCAGTGGTGCCACGTGCTCGTCTCGGCGTCCGTCGTCGCTACCGCGATGACGTCGGCCTCGACTCGCGTTACCCTAAGTTAGACCGGGTGGCAGTGGTGTCACGTGCTTGTCTCGGCGTCCGTCGTCGCTACCGCGACGACGTCCGCCTCGACTCGCGTAACCCTAAGATAGACAGGGTGGCCGTGGTGCCACATGCTCGTCACGGCGTCCGTCGTCTCTACCGTGATGACGTCCGCCTCGACTCGCGTAACCCAAAGACAGGATGGCAGTGGTGTCACGTGCTTGTTTCGGCATCCGTCGTCGCTACCGTGATGACGTCCGCCTCGACTCGCGTATCCCTAAGTTAGATAGGGTGGCAGCGGTGTCACGTGCTCGTCTCGGCGTCCGTCGTCGCTACCGCGACGACGTCCGCCTCGACTCGCCTAACCCTAAGATAGACAGGGTGGCAGTGGTGTCACATGCTCGTCTCGACGTCCGTCGTCGCTATCGCGACGACGTTTGCCTCGACTCGCTTAACCCTAAGTTAGACAGGGTGGCAGTGGTGTCACGTGCTCGTCTCGGCGTCCGTCGTCACTACCGCGATGACATCCGCCTCGACTCACGTAACCCTAAGTTAGACAGGGTGGCACTGGTGTCACGTGCTCGTCTCGGCGTACGTGGTCGCTACCGCGACGGCGTCCGCCTCGACTCGCGTAACCCTAAGATAGACAGGGTGGCAGTGGTGTCACGTGCTCGTCTCAGCGTCCGTCGTCGCTACCGCGACGACGTTCGCCTTGACTCGCGTAACCCTAAGTTAGCCAGGGTGGTAGTGGTGTCACGTGCTCGTCTCGGCGTCCATCGTCGCTACCACGACGATGTCCGCCTCGACTCGCGTAACCCTAAGTTTACGACGTCCGCCTCGACTCGCGTAACCCTAAGATAGCCAGGGTGGCAGTGGTGTCACGTGCTTGTCTCGGCGTCCGTCGTCGCTACCACGACGACGTCCGGCTCGACTCGCGTAACCCTAAGTTAGCCAGGGTGGCAGTGGTGTCACGTGCTCGTCTCGGGGTCCGTCGTCGCTACCGCGGCGACGTCCGCCTCGACTCTCGTAACCCTAAAATAGACAGGGTGGCAGCGGTGTCACGTGCTCGTCTCGGCGTCCGTCATCGCTACCGCGACGACGTCCGCCTCGACTCGCGTAACCCAAAGACAGGGTGGCAGTGGTGTCACGTGCTCGTCTCGGCGTCCGTCGTCGCTACCGCGACGACGTCCGCCTCGACTCGCCTAACCCTAAGTTAGACAGGGTGGCGGTGGTGTCACGTGCTCGTCTCGGAGTCCGTCGTCGCTACCGCGACGACGTCCGCCTCGACTCGCGTAACCCTAAGTTAGACAGGGTGGCGGTGGTGTCACGTGCTCGTCTCGGCGTCCGTCGTCGCTACCGCAACGACGTCCGCCTCGACTCGGGTAGCCCTAAGTTAGACAGGGTGGCCGTGGTGTCACGTGCTCGTCTCAACGTCCGTCGTCGCTACCGCAACGACGTTCGCCTCGACTAGCGTAACCCTAAGTTAGCCAGGGTGGCAGTGGTGTCACGTGCTCGTCTCGGCGTCCATCGTCGCTACCGTGACGACGTCCGCCTCGACTCGCTTAACGATAAGTTAGACAGGGTGGCGGTGGTGTCACGTGCTCGTCTCGGAGTCCGTCGTCGCTACCGCGACGACGTCCGCCTCGACTCGCGTAACCCTAAGTTAGACAGGGTGGCGGTGGTGTCACGTGCTCGTCTCGGCGTCCGTCGTCTCTACCGCGACGACGTCCGCCTCGACTCGGGTAGCCCTAAGTTAGACAGGGTGGCCGTGGTGTCACGTGCTCGTCTCAACGTCCATCGTCGCTACCGCAACGACGTTCGCCTCGACTAGCGTAACCCTAAGTTAGCCAGGGTGGCAGTGGTGTCACGTGCTCGTCTCGGCGTCCATCGTCTCTACCGTGACGTCGTCCGCCTCGACTCGCTTAACCATAAGTTAGACAGGGTGGCGGTGGTGTCACGTGCTCGTCTCGGAGTCCGTCGTCGCTACCGCGACGACGTCCGCCTCGACTCGCGTAACCCTAAGTTAGACAGGGTGGCGGTGGTGTCACGTGCTCGACTCGGCGTCCGTCGTCGCTACCGCGACTACGTCCGCCTCGGCTCGCTTAACCCTAAGTTAGACAGGGTGGCGGTGGTGTCACGTGCTCGTCTCGGCGTCCATCGTCGCTACCGTGACGACGTCCGCCTCGACTCGCTTAACCCTAAGTTAGACAGGGTGGCGGTGGTGTTTCGTGCTCGTCTCGGAGTCCGTCGTCGCTACCGCGACGACGTCCGCCTCGACTCGCGTAACCCTAAGTTAGACAGGGTGGCGGTGGTGTCACGTGCTCGTCTCGGCGTCCGTCGTCGCTACCGCGACGACGTCCGCCTCGGCTCGCTTAACCCTAAGTTAGACAGGGGTGGAGGTGGTGTCACGTGCTCGTCTCGGCGTCCGTCGTCGCTACCGTGACGACGTCCACCTCGACTCGCGTAGCCCTAAGTTAGACAGGGTGGCCGTGGTGTCACGTGCTCGTCTCAGCTTTGTCGTCGCTACCGCGACGACATTCGCCTCGACTCGCGTAACCCTAAGTTAGACAGGGTGGCAGTGGTGTCACGTGCTCGTCTCAACGTCCGTCGTCGCTACCGCGACGACGTCCGCCTCGACTCGCGTAACCCTAAAATAGACAGGGTGGCAGTGGTGTCACGTGCTCGTCTCGGCGTCCGTCGTCGCTACCGCGATGACGTCCGCCTCGACTCGCTTAACCCTAAGTTAGACAGGGGTGGCGGTGGTGTCACGTGCTCGTCTCGGCGTCCGTCGTCGCTACCGCGACGACGTCCGCCTCGACTCGCGTAGCCCTAAGTTAGACAGGGTGGCCGTGGTGTCACGTGCTCGTCTCGGCTTCCGTCGTCGCTACCGCGACGACGTTCGCCTCGACTCGCGTAACCCTAAGTTAGACAGGGTGACAGTGGTGTCACGTGCTCGTCTCAACGTCCGTCGTCGCTACCGCGATGACGTCCGCCTCGACTCACGTAACCCTAAGTTAGACAGGGTGGCAGTGGTGTCACGTGGTCGTCTCGGCGTCCGTCGTCGCTACCGCGACGACGTCCGCCTCGACTCGCATAACTCTAAGTTAGCCAGGGTGGCAACGGTGTCACCCTAAGTTAGACAGGGTGGCGGTGGTGCCACGTGCTCGTCTCGGCGTCCGTCGTCGCTACCGCGATGACGTCGGCCTCGACTCGCGTCACCCTAAGTTAGACAGGGTGGCAGTGGTGTCACGTGCTTGTCTCGGCGTCCGTCGTCGCTACCGCGACGACGTCCGCCTCGACTCGCGTAACCCTAAGATAGACAGGGTGGCCGTGGTGCCACATGCTCGTCACGGCGTCCGTCGTCTCTACCGCGATGACATCCGCCTCGACTCGCGTAACCCAAAGACAGGATGGCAGTGGTGTCACGTGCTTGTTTCGGCGTCCGTCGTCGCTACCGTGATGACGTCCGCCTCGACTCGCGTATCCCTAAGTTAGATAGGGTGGCAGCGGTGTCACGTGCTCGTCTCGGCGTCCGTCGTCGCTACCGCGACGACGTCCGCCTCGACTCGCGTAACCCAAAGACAGGGTGGCAGTGGTGTCACGTGCTCGTCTCGGCGTCCGTCGTCGCTACCGCGACGACGTCCGCCTCGACTCGCGTAACCCTAAGATAGACAGGGTGGCAGTGGTCTCATGTGCTCGTCTCGGCATCCGTCGTCGCTACCGCGACGACGTCCGCCTCGACTCGCGTAAGCCTAAGATAGACAGGGTGGCAGTGGTGTCACGTGCTTGTCTCGGCATCCGTCGTCGCTACCGCGACGACGTCCCCCTCGACTCGCGGAATCCTAAGATAGACAGGGTTGCGTTGGTGTCACGTGCTCGTCTCGGCGTCCGTCGTCGCTACCACGACGACGTCCGCCTCGACTCACTTAACCCTAAGTTAGACAGAGTGGCAGTGGTGTCACGTGCTCGTCTCGGCGTCCGTCGTCGCTACCGGGACGACGTCCGCATCGACTCGCGGGACCCTAAGACAGGGTGGCAGTGGTGCCACGTGCTCGTCTCGGCGTCCGTCGTCGCTACCGCGATGACGTCGGCCTCGACTCGCGTCACCCTAAGTTAGATAGGGTGGCAGTGGTGTCACGTGCTCGTCTCGGCGTCCGTCGTCGCTACCGCGACGACGTCCGCCTCGACTCGCGTAACCCTAAGATAGACAGGGTGGCCGTGGTGCCACATGCTCGTCACGGCGTCCGTCGTCGCTACCGCGATGACGTCCGCCTCGACTCGCGTAACCCAAAGACAGGATGGCAGTGGTGTCACGTGCTTGTTTCGGCGTCCGTCGTCGCTACCGTGATGACGTCCGCCTCGACTCGCGTATCCCTAAGTTAGATAGGGTGGCAGCGGTGTCACGTGCTCGTCTCGGCGTCTGTCGTCGCTACCGCGACGACGTCCGCCTCGACTCGCGTAACCCAAAGACAGGGTGGCAGTGGTGTCACGTGCTCGTCTCGGCGTCCGTCGTCGCTACCGCGACGACGTCCGCTTCGACTCGCCTAACCCTAAGATAGACAGGGTGGCAGTGGTGTCACATGCTTGTCTCGACGTCCGTCGTCGCTATCGCGACGACGTTTGCCTCGACTCGCTTAACCCTAAGTTAGACAGGGTGGCAGTGGTGTCACGTGCTCGTCTCGGCGTCCGTCGTCACTACCGCGATGACGTCCGCCTCGACTCACGTAACCCTAAGTTAGACAGGGTGGCACTGGTGTCACGTGCTCGTCTCGGCGTACGTGGTCGCTACCGCGACGGCGTCCGCCTCGACTCGCGTAACCCTAAGATAGACAGGGTGGCAGTGGTGTCACGTGCTCGTCTCAGCGTCCGTCGTCGCTACCGCGACGACGTTCGCCTTGACTCGCGTAACCCTAAGTTAGCCAGGGTGGCAGTGGTGTCACGTGCTCGTCTCGGCGTCCATCGTCGCTACCACGACGATGTCCGCCTCGACTCGCGTAACCCTAAGTTTACGACGTCCGCCTCGACTCGCGTAACCCTAAGATAGCCAGGGTGGCAGTGGTGTCACGTGCTTGTCTCGGCGTCCGTCGTCGCTACCACGACGACGTCCGGCTCGACTCGCGTAACCCTAAGTTAGCCAGGGTGGCAGTGGTGTCACGTGCTCGTCTCGGGGTCCGTCGTCTCTACCGCGGCGACGTCCGCCTCGACTCTCGTAACCCTAAAATAGACAGGGTGGCAGCGGTGTCACGTGCTCGTCTCGGCGTCCGTCATCGCTACCGCGACGACGTCCGCCTCGACTCGCGTAACCCAAAGACAGGGTGGCAGTGGTGTCACGTGCTCGTCTCGGCGTCCGTCGTCGCTACCGCGACGACGTCCGCCTCGACTCGCCTAACCCTAAGTTAGACAGGGTGGCGGTGGTGTCACGTGCTCGTCTCGGAGTCCGTCGTCGCTACCGCGACGACGTCCGCCTCGACTCGCGTAACCCTAAGTTAGACAGGGTGGCGGTGGTGTCACGTGCTCGTCTCGGCGTCCGTCGTCGCTACCGCAACGACGTCCGCCTCGACTCGGGTAGCCCTAAGTTAGACAGGGTGGCCGTGGTGTCACGTGCTCGTCTCAACGTCCGTCGTCGCTACCGCAACGACGTTCGCCTCGACTAGCGTAACCCTAAGTTAGCCAGGGTGGCAGTGGTGTCACGTGCTCGTCTCGGCGTCCATCGTCGCTACCGTGACGACGTCCGCCTCGACTCGCTTAACGATAAGTTAGACAGGGTGGCGGTGGTGTCACGTGCTCGTCTCGGAGTCCGTCGTCGCTACCGCGACGACGTCCGCCTCGACTCGCGTAACCCTAAGTTAGACAGGGTGGCGGTGGTGTCACGTGCTCGTCTCGGCGTCCGTCGTCTCTACCGCGACGACGTCCGCCTCGACTCGGGTAGCCCTAAGTTAGACAGGGTGGCCGTGGTGTCACGTGCTCGTCTCAACGTCCATCGTCGCTACCGCAACGACGTTCGCCTCGACTAGCGTAACCCTAAGTTAGCCAGGGTGGCAGTGGTGTCACGTGCTCGTCTCGGCGTCCATCGTCTCTACCGTGACGTCGTCCGCCTCGACTCGCTTAACCATAAGTTAGACAGGGTGGCGGTGGTGTCACGTGCTCGTCTCGGAGTCCGTCGTCGCTACCGCGACGACGTCCGCCTCGACTCGCGTAACCCTAAGTTAGACAGGGTGGCGGTGGTGTCACGTGCTCGACTCGGCGTCCGTCGTCGCTACCGCGACTACGTCCGCCTCGGCTCGCTTAACCCTAAGTTAGACAGGGTGGCGGTGGTGTCACGTGCTCGTCTCGGCGTCCATCGTCGCTACCGTGACGACGTCCGCCTCGACTCGCTTAACCCTAAGTTAGACAGGGTGGCGGTGGTGTTTCGTGCTCGTCTCGGAGTCCGTCGTCGCTACCGCGACGACGTCCGCCTCGACTCGCGTAACCCTAAGTTAGACAGGGTGGCGGTGGTGTCACGTGCTCGTCTCGGCGTCCGTCGTCGCTACCGCGACGACGTCCGCCTCGGCTCGCTTAACCCTAAGTTAGACAGGGGTGGCGGTGGTGTCACGTGCTCGTCTCGGCGTCCGTCGTCGCTACCGTGACGACGTCCACCTCGACTCGCGTAGCCCTAAGTTAGACAGGGTGGCCGTGGTGTCACGTGCTCGTCTCAGCTTTGTCGTCGCTACCGCGACGACATTCGCCTCGACTCGCGTAACCCTAAGTTAGACAGGGTGGCAGTGGTGTCACGTGCTCGTCTCAACGTCCGTCGTCGCTACCGCGACGACGTCCGCCTCGACTCGCGTAACCCTAAAATAGACAGGGTGGCAGTGGTGTCACGTGCTCGTCTCGGCGTCCGTCGTCGCTACCGCGATGACGTCCGCCTCGACTCGCTTAACCCTAAGTTAGACAGGGGTGGCGGTGGTGTCACGTGCTCGTCTCGGCGTCCGTCGTCGCTACCGCGACGACGTCCGCCTCGACTCGCGTAGCCCTAAGTTAGACAGGGTGGCCGTGGTGTCACGTGCTCGTCTCGGCTTCCGTCGTCGCTACCGCGACGACGTTCGCCTCGACTCGCGTAACCCTAAGTTAGACAGGGTGACAGTGGTGTCACGTGCTCGTCTCAACGTCCGTCGTCGCTACCGCGATGACGTCCGCCTCGACTCACGTAACCCTAAGTTAGACAGGGTGGCAGTGGTGTCACGTGGTCGTCTCGGCGTCCGTCGTCGCTACCGCGACGACGTCCGCCTCGACTCGCATAACTCTAAGTTAGCCAGGGTGGCAACGGTGTCACCCTAAGTTAGACAGGGTGGCGGTGGTGCCACGTGCTCGTCTCGGCGTCCGTCGTCGCTACCGCGATGACGTCGGCCTCGACTCGCGTCACCCTAAGTTAGACAGGGTGGCAGTGGTGTCACGTGCTTGTCTCGGCGTCCGTCGTCGCTACCGCGACGACGTCCGCCTCGACTCGCGTAACCCTAAGATAGACAGGGTGGCCGTGGTGCCACATGCTCGTCACGGCGTCCGTCGTCTCTACCGCGATGACATCCGCCTCGACTCGCGTAACCCAAAGACAGGATGGCAGTGGTGTCACGTGCTTGTTTCGGCGTCCGTCGTCGCTACCGTGATGACGTCCGCCTCGACTCGCGTATCCCTAAGTTAGATAGGGTGGCAGCGGTGTCACGTGCTCGTCTCGGCGTCCGTCGTCGCTACCGCGACGACGTCCGCCTCGACTCGCGTAACCCAAAGACAGGGTGGCAGTGGTGTCACGTGCTCGTCTCGGCGTCCGTCGTCGCTACCGCGACGACGTCCGCCTCGACTCGCGTAACCCTAAGATAGACAGGGTGGCAGTGGTCTCATGTGCTCGTCTCGGCATCCGTCGTCGCTACCGCGACGACGTCCGCCTCGACTCGCGTAAGCCTAAGATAGACAGGGTGGCAGTGGTGTCACGTGCTTGTCTCGGCATCCGTCGTCGCTACCGCGACGACGTCCCCCTCGACTCGCGGAATCCTAAGATAGACAGGGTTGCGTTGGTGTCACGTGCTCGTCTCGGCGTCCGTCGTCGCTACCACGACGACGTCCGCCTCGACTCACTTAACCCTAAGTTAGACAGAGTGGCAGTGGTGTCACGTGCTCGTCTCGGCGTCCGTCGTCGCTACCGGGACGACGTCCGCATCGACTCGCGGGACCCTAAGACAGGGTGGCAGTGGTGCCACGTGCTCGTCTCGGCGTCCGTCGTCGCTACCGCGATGACGTCGGCCTCGACTCGCGTCACCCTAAGTTAGATAGGGTGGCAGTGGTGTCACGTGCTCGTCTCGGCGTCCGTCGTCGCTACCGCGACGACGTCCGCCTCGACTCGCGTAACCCTAAGATAGACAGGGTGGCCGTGGTGCCACATGCTCGTCACGGCGTCCGTCGTCGCTACCGCGATGACGTCCGCCTCGACTCGCGTAACCCAAAGACAGGATGGCAGTGGTGTCACGTGCTTGTTTCGGCGTCCGTCGTCGCTACCGTGATGACGTCCGCCTCGACTCGCGTATCCCTAAGTTAGATAGGGTGGCAGCGGTGTCACGTGCTCGTCTCGGCGTCTGTCATCGCTACCGCGACGACGTCCGCCTCGACTCGCGTAACCCAAAGACAGGGTGGCAGTGGTGTCACGTGCTCGTCTCGGCGTCCGTCGTCGCTACCGCGACGACGTCCGCTTCGACTCGCCTAACCCTAAGATAGACAGGGTGGCAGTGGTGTCACATGCTTGTCTCGACGTCCGTCGTCGCTATCGCGACGACGTTTGCCTCGACTCGCTTAACCCTAAGTTAGACAGGGTGGCAGTGGTGTCACGTGCTCGTCTCGGCGTCCGTCGTCACTACCGCGATGACGTCCGCCTCGACTCACGTAACCCTAAGTTAGACAGGGTGGCACTGGTGTCACGTGCTCGTCTCGGCGTACGTGGTCGCTACCGCGACGGCGTCCGCCTCGACTCGCGTAACCCTAAGATAGACAGGGTGGCAGTGGTGTCACGTGCTCGTCTCAGCGTCCGTCGTCGCTACCGCGACGACGTTCGCCTTGACTCGCGTAACCCTAAGTTAGCCAGGGTGGCAGTGGTGTCACGTGCTCGTCTCGGCGTCCATCGTCGCTACCACGACGATGTCCGCCTCGACTCGCGTAACCCTAAGTTTACGACGTCCGCCTCGACTCGCGTAACCCTAAGATAGCCAGGGTGGCAGTGGTGTCACGTGCTTGTCTCGGCGTCCGTCGTCGCTACCACGACGACGTCCGGCTCGACTCGCGTAACCCTAAGTTAGCCAGGGTGGCAGTGGTGTCACGTGCTCGTCTCGGGGTCCGTCGTCGCTACCGCGATGACGTCGGCCTCGACTCGCGTAACCCTAAGATAGACAGGGTGGCAGTGGTGCCACGTGCTCGTCTCGGCGTCCGTCGTCGCTACCGCGATGACGTCGGCCTCGACTCGCGTCACCCTAAGTTAGACAGGGTGGCAGTGGTGTCACGTGCTTGTCTCGGCGTCCGTCGTCGCTACCGCGACGACGTCCGCCTCGACTCGCGTAACCCTAAGATAGACAGGGTGGCCGTGGTGCCACATGCTCGTCACGGCGTCCGTCGTCTCTACCGCGATGACGTCCGCCTCGACTCGCGTAACCCAAAGACAGGATGGCAGTGGTGTCACGTGCTTGTTTCGGCGTCCGTCGTCGCTACCGTGATGACGTCTGCCTCGACTCGCGTATCCCTAAGTTAGATAGGGTGGCAGCGGTGTCACGTGCTCGTCTCGGCGTCCGTCGTCGCTACCGCGACGACGTCCGCCTCGACTCGCGTAACCCAAAGACAGGGTGGCAGTGGTGTCACGTGCTCGTCTCGGCGTCCGTCGTCGCTACCGCGACGACGTCCGCCTCGACTCGCGTAACCCTAAGATAGACAGGGTGGCAGTGGTGTCACGTGCTCGTCTCGGCGTCCGTCGTCGCTACCGCGACGACGTCCGCCTCGACTCGCGTAAGCCTAAGATAGACAGGGTGGCAGTGGTGTCACGTGCTTGTCTCGGCATCCGTCGTCGCTACCGCGACGACGTCCCCCTCGACTCGCGGAATCCTAAGATAGACAGGGTTGCGTTGGTGTCACGTGCTCGTCTCGGCGTCCGTCGTCGCTACCGCGACGACGTCCGCCTCGACTCACTTAACCCTAAGTTAGACAGAGTGGCAGTGGTGTCACGTGCTCGTCTCGGCGTCCGTCGTCGCTACCGGGACGACGTCCGCATCGACTCGCGGGACCCTAAGACAGGGTGGCAGTGGTGCCACGTGCTCGTCTCGGCGTCCGTCGTCGCTACCGCGATGACGTCGGCCTCGACTCGCGTCACCCTAAGTTAGACAGGGTGGCAGTGGTGTCACGTGCTCGTCTCGGCGTCCGTCGTCGCTACCGCGACGACGTCCGCCTCGACTCGCGTAACCCTAAGATAGACAGGGTGGCCGTGGTGCCACATGCTCGTCACGGCGTCCGTCGTCGCTACCGCGATGACGTCCGCCTCGACTCGCGTAACCCAAAGACAGGATGGCAGTGGTGTCACGTGCTTGTTTCGGCGTCCGTCGTCGCTACCGTGATGACGTCCGCCTCGACTCGCGTATCCCTAAGTTAGATAGGGTGGCAGCGGTGTCACGTGCTCGTCTCGGCGTCTGTCGTCGCTACCGCGACGACGTCCGCCTCGACTCGCGTAACCCAAAGACAGGGTGGCAGTGGTGTCACGTGCTCGTCTCGGCGTCCGTCGTCGCTACCGCGACGACGTCCGCTTCGACTCGCCTAACCCTAAGATAGACAGGGTGGCAGTGGTGTCACATGCTTGTCTCGACGTCCGTCGTCGCTATCGCGACGACGTTTGCCTCGACTCGCTTAACCCTAAGTTAGACAGGGTGGCAGTGGTGTCACGTGCTCGTCTCGGCGTCCGTCGTCACTACCGCGATGACGTCCGCCTCGACTCACGTAACCCTAAGTTAGACAGGGTGGCACTGGTGTCACGTGCTCGTCTCGGCGTACGTGGTCGCTACCGCGACGGCGTCCGCCTCGACTCGCGTAACCCTAAGATAGACAGGGTGGCAGTGGTGTCACGTGCTCGTCTCAGCGTCCGTCGTCGCTACCGCGACGACGTTCGCCTTGACTCGCGTAACCCTAAGTTAGCCAGGGTGGCAGTGGTGTCACGTGCTCGTCTCGGCGTCCATCGTCGCTACCACGACGATGTCCGCCTCGACTCGCGTAACCCTAAGTTTACGACGTCCGCCTCGACTCGCGTAACCCTAAGATAGCCAGGGTGGCAGTGGTGTCACGTGCTTGTCTCGGCGTCCGTCGTCGCTACCACGACGACGTCCGGCTCGACTCGCGTAACCCTAAGTTAGCCAGGGTGGCAGTGGTGTCACGTGCTCGTCTCGGGGTCCGTCGTCGCTACCGCGACGACGTCCGCCTCGACTCTCGTAACCCTAAAATAGACAGGGTGGCAGCGGTGTCACGTGCTCGTCTCGGCGTCCGTCATCGCTACCGCGACGACGTCCGCCTCGACTCGCGAAACCCAAAGACAGGGTGGCAGTGGTGTCACGTGCTCGTCTCGGCGTCCGTCGTCGCTACCGCGACGACGTCCGCCTCGACTCGCCTAACCCTAAGATAGACAGGGTGGCAGTGGTGTCACATGCTCGTCTCGACGTCAGTCGTCGCTATCGCGACGACGTTTGCCTCGACTCGCTTAACCCTAAGTTAGACAGGGTGGCGGTGGTGTCACGTGCTCGTCTCGGAGTCCGTCGTCGCTACCGCGACGACGTCCGCCTCGACTCGCGTAACCCTAAGTTAGACAGGGTGGCGGTGGTGTCACGTGCTCGTCTCGGCGTCCGTCGTCGCTACCGCGACGACGTCCGCCTCGACTCGGGTAGCCCTAAGTTAGACAGGGTGGCCGTGGTGTCACGTGCTCGTCTCAACGTCCGTCGTCGCTACCGCAACGACGTTCGCCTCGACTAGCGTAACCCTAAGTTAGCCAGGGTGGCAGTGGTGTCACGTGCTCGTCTCGGCGTCCATCGTCGCTACCGTGACGACGTCCGCCTTGACTCGCTTAACCATAAGTTTGACAGGGTGGCGGTGGTGTCACGTGCTCGTCTCGGAGTCCGTCGTCGCTACCGCGACGATGTCTGCCTCGACTCGCGTAACCCTAAGTTAGACAGGGTGGCGGTGGTGTCACGTGCTCGTCTCGGCGTCCGTCGTCGCTACCGCGACGACGTCCGCCTCGGCTCGCTTAACCCTAAGTTAGACAGGGTGGCGGTGGTGTCACGTGCTTGTCTCGGCGTCCATCGTCGCTATCGTGACGACGTCCGCCTCGACTCGCTTAACCCTAAGTTAGACAGGGTGGCAGTGGTGTCACGTGCTTGTCTCGGCATCCGTCGTCGCTACCGCGACGACGTCCCCCTCGACTCGCGGAATCCTAAGATAGACAGGGTTGCGGTGGTGTCACGTGCTCGTCTCGGCGTCCGTCGTCGCTACCGCGACGACGTCCGCCTCGACTCACTTAACCCTAAGTTAGACAGAGTGGCAGTGGTGTCACGTGCTCGTCTCGACGTCCGCCTCGACTCGCGTGACCCTAAGACAGGGTGGCAGTGGTGCCACGTGCTCGTCTCGGTGTCCGTCGTCGCTACCGCGACGACGTTGGCCTCGACTCGCGTCACCCTAAGTTAGACAGGGTGGCAGTGGTGTCACGTGCTCGTCTCGGCGTAAGTCGTAGCTACCGCGACGACGTCCGCCTCGACTCGCGTAACCCTAAGATAGACAGGGTGGCCGTGGTGCCACGTGCTCGTCACGGCGTCCGTCGTCGCTACCGCGACGACGTCCGCCTCGACTCGCGTAGCCCTAAGTTAGACAGGGTGGCAGTGGTGTCACGTGCTCGTCTCGGCGTAAGTCGTAGCTACCGCGACGACGTCCGCCTCGACTCGTGTAACCCTAAGATAGACAGGGTGGCAGTGGTGTCACGTGCTCGTCTCGGCGTCCGTCGTCGCTACCGCGACGACGTCCGCCTCGACTCGCGTAAGCCTAAGATAGACAGGGTGGCAGTGGTGTCACGTGCTTGTCTCGGCATCCGTCGTCGCTACCGCGACGACGTCCCCCTCGACTCGCGGAATCCTAAGATAGACAGGGTTGCGGTGGTGTCACGTGCTCGTCTCGGCGTCCGTCGTCGCTACCGCGACGACGTCCGCCTCGACTCACTTAACCCTAAGTTAGACAGAGTGGCAGTGGTGTCACGTGCTCGTCTCGGCGTCCGTCGTCGCTACCGCGACGACGTCCGCATCGACTCGCGGGACCCTAAGACAGGGTGGCAGTGGTGCCACGTGCTCGTCTCGGCGTCCGTCGTCGCTACCGCGATGACGTCGGCCTCGACTCGCGTCACCCTAAGTTAGACAGGGTGGCAGTGGTGTCACGTGCTCGTCTCGGCGTCCGTCGTCGCTACCGCGACGACGTCCGCCTCGACTCGCGTAACCCTAAGATAGACAGGGTGGCCGTGGTGCCACATGCTCGTCACGGCGTCCGTCGTCGCTACCGCGATGACGTCCGCCTCGACTCGCGTAACCCAAAGACAGGATGGCAGTGGTGTCACGTGCTTGTTTCGGCGTCCGTCGTCGCTACCGTGATGACGTCCGCCTCGACTCGCGTATCCCTAAGTTAGATAGGGTGGCAGCGGTGTCACCTGCTCGTCTCGGCGTCCGTCGTCGCTACCGCGACGACGTCCGCCTCGACTCGCGTAACCCAAAGACAGGGTGGCAGTGGTGTCACGTGCTCGTCTCGGCGTCCGTCGTCGCTACCGCGACGACGTCCGCTTCGACTCGCCTAACCCTAAGATAGACAGGGTGGCAGTGGTGTCACATGCTCGTCTCGACGTCCGTCGTCGCTATCGCGACGACGTTTGCCTCGACTCGCTTAACCCTAAGTTAGACAGGGTGGCAGTGGTGTCACGTGCTCGTCTCGGCATCCGTCGTCACTACCGCGATGACGTCCGCCTCGACTCACGTAACCCTAAGTTAGACAGGGTGGCACTGGTGTCACGTGCTCGTCTCGGCGTACGTGGTCGCTACCGCGACGGCGTCCGCCTCGACTCGCGTAACCCTAAGATAGACAGGGTGGCAGTGGTGTCACGTGCTCGTCTCAGCGTCCGTCGTCGCTACCGCGATGACGTTCGCCTTGACTCGCGTAACCCTATGTTAGCCAGGGTGGCAGTGGTGTCACGTGCTCGTCTCGGCGTCCATCGTCACTACCACGACGATGTCCGCCTCGACTCGCGTAACCCTAAGTTTACGACGTCCGCTTCGACTCGCGTAACCCTAAGATAGCCAGGGTGGCAGTGGTGTCACGTGCTTGTCTCGGCGTCCGTCGTCGCTACCACGACGACGTCCGGCTCGACTCGCGTAACCCTAAGTTAGCCAGGGTGGCAGTGGTGTCACGTGCTCGTCTCGGGGTCCGTCGTCGCTACCGCGACGACGTCCGCCTCGACTCTCGTAACCCTAAAATAGACAGGGTGGCAGCGGTGTCACGTGCTCGTCTCGGCGTCCGTCATCGCTACCGCGACGACGTCCGCCTCGAGTCGCGTAACCCAAAGACAGGGTGGCAGTGGTGTCACGTGCTCGTCTCGGCGTCCGTCGTCGCTACCGCGACGACGTCCGCCTCGACTCGCCTAACCCTAAGATAGACAGGGTGGCAGTGGTGTCACATGCTCGTCTCGACGTCCGTCGTCGCTATCGCGACGACGTTTGCCTCGACTCGCTTAACCCTAAGTTAGACAGGGTGCCGGTGGTGTCACGTGCTCGTCTCGGAGTCCGTCGTCGCTACCGCGACGACGTCCGCCTCGACTCGCGTAACCCTAAGTTAGACAGGGTGGCGGTGGTGTCACGTGCTCGTCTCGGCGTCCGTCGTCGCTACCGCGACGACGTCCGCCTCGACTCGGGTAGCCCTAAGTTAGACAGGGTGGCCGTGGTGTCACGTGCTCGTCTCAACGTCCGTCGTCGCTACCGCAACGACGTTCGCCTCGACTAGCGTAACCCTAAGTTAGCCAGGGTGGCAGTGGTGTCACGTGCTCGTCTCGGCGTCCATCGTCGCTACCGTGACGATGTCCGCCTCGACTCGCTTAACCATAAGTTTGACAGGGTGGCGGTGGTGTCACGTGCTCGTCTCGGAGTCCGTCATCGCTACCGCGACGACGTCTGCCTCGACTCGCGTAACCCTAAGTTAGACAGGGTGGCGGTGGTGTCACGTGCTCGTCTCGGCATCCGTCGTCGCTACCGCGACGACGTCCGCCTCGGCTCTCTTAACCCTAAGTTAGACAGGGTGGCGGTGGTGTCACGTGCTCGTCTCGGCGTCCATCGTCGCTATCGTGACGACGTCCGCCTCGACTCGCTTAACCCTAAGTTAGACAGGGTGGCAGTGGTGTCACGTGCTTGTCTCGGCATCCGTCGTCGCTACCGCGACGACGTCCCCCTCGACTCGCGGAATCCTAAGATAGACAGGGTTGCGGTGGTGTCACGTGCTCGTCTCGGCGTCCGTCGTCGCTACCGCGACGACGTCCGCCTCGACTCACTTAACCCTAAGTTAGACAGAGTGGCAGTGGTGTCACGTGCTCGTCTCGACGTCCGCCTCGACTCGCGTGACCCTAAGACAGGGTGGCAGTGGTGCCACGTGCTCGTCTCGGCGTCCGTCGTCGCTACCGCGACGACGTCGGCCTCGACTCGCGTCACCCTAAGTTAGACAGGGTGGCAGTGGTGTCACGTGCTCGTCTCGGCATAAGTCGTAGCTACCGCGACGACGTCCGCCTCGACTCGCGTAACCCTAAGATAGACAGGGTGGCCGTGGTGCCACGTGCTCGTCACGGCGTCCGTCGTCGCTACCGCGACGACATCCGCCTCGACTCGCGTAGCCCTAAGTTAGACAAGGTGGCAGTGGTGTCACGTGCTCGTCTCGGCGTAAGTCGTAGCTACCGCGACGACGTCCGCCTCGACTCGCGTAACCCTAAGATAGACAGGGTGGCAGTGGTGTCACATGCTCGTCTCGGCGTCCGTCGTCGCTACCGCGACGACGTCCGCCTCGACTCGCGTAAGCCTAAGATAGACAGGGTGGCAGTGGTGTCACGTGCTTGTCTCGGCATCCGTCGTCGCTACCGCGACGACGTCCCCCTCGACTCGCGGAATCCTAAGATAGACAGGGTTGCGGTGGTGTCACGTGCTCGTCTCGGCGTCCGTCGTCGCTACCGCGACGACGTCCGCCTCGACTCACTTAACCCTAAGTTAGACAGAGTGGCAGTGGTGTCACGTGCTCGTCTCGGCGTCCGTCGTCGCTACCGCGACGACGTCCGCATCGACTCGCGGGACCCTAAGACAGGGTGGCAGTGGTGCCACGTGCTCGTCTCGGCGTCCGTCGTCGCTACCGCGATGACGTCGGCCTCGACTCGCGTCACCCTAAGTTAGACAGGGTGGCAGTGGTGTCACGTGCTTGTCTCGGCGTCCGTCGTCGCTACCGCGACGACGTCCGCCTCGACTCGCGTAACCCTAAGATAGACAGGGTGGCCGTGGTGCCACATGCTCGTCACGGCGTCCGTCGTCTCTACCGCGATGACGTCCGCCTCGACTCGCGTAACCCAAAGACAGGATGGCAGTGGTGTCACGTGCTTGTTTCGGCGTCCGTCGTCGCTACCGTGATGACGTCCGCCTCGACTCGCGTATCCCTAAGTTAGATAGGGTGGCAGCGGTGTCACGTGCTCGTCTCGGCGTCCGTCGTCGCTACCGCGACGACGTCCGCCTCGACTCGCGTAACCCAAAGACAGGGTGGCAGTGGTGTCACGTGCTCGTCTCGGCGTCCGTCATCGCTACCGCGACGACGTCCGCCTCGACTCGCGTAACCCAAAGACAGGGTGGCAGTGGTGTCACATGCTCGTCTCGACGTCCGTCGTCGCTATCGCGACGACGTTTGCCTCGACTCGCTTAACCCTAAGTTAGACAGGGTGGCAGTGGTGTCACGTGCTCGTCTCGGCGTCCGTCGTCACTACCGCGATGACGTCCGCCTCGACTCACGTAACCCTAAGTTAGACAGGGTGGCACTGGTGTCACGTGCTCGTCTCGGCGTACGTGGTCGCTACCGCGACGGCGTCCGCCTCGACTCGCGTAACCCTAAGATAGACAGGGTGGCAGTGGTGTCACGTGCTCGTCTCAGCGTCCGTCGTCGCTACCGCGACGACGTTCGCCTTGACTCGCGTAACCCTAAGTTAGCCAGGGTGGTAGTGGTGTCACGTGCTCGTCTCGGCGTCCATCGTCGCTACCACGACGATGTCCGCCTCGACTCGCGTAACCCTAAGTTTACGACGTCCGCCTCGACTCGCGTAACCCTAAGATAGCCAGGGTGGCAGTGGTGTCACGTGCTTGTCTCGGCGTCCGTCGTCGCTACCACGACGACGTCCGGCTCGACTCGCGTAACCCTAAGTTAGCCAGGGTGGCAGTGGTGTCACGTGCTCGTCTCGGGGTCCGTCGTCGCTACCGCGACGACGTCCGCCTCGACTCTCGTAACCCTAAAATAGACAGGGTGGCAGCGGTGTCACGTGCTCGTCTCGGCGTCCGTCATCGCTACCGCGACGACGTCCGCCTCGACTCGCGTAACCCAAAGACAGGGTGGCAGTGGTGTCACGTGCTCGTCTCGGCGTCCGTCGTCGCTACCGCGACGACGTCCGCCACGACTCGCCTAACCCTAAGTTAGACAGGGTGGCGGTGGTGTCACGTGCTCGTCTCGGAGTCCGTCGTCGCTACCGCGACGACGTCCGCCTCGACTCGCGTAACCCTAAGTTAGACAGGGTGGCGGTGGTGTCACGTGCTCGTCTCGGCGTCCGTCGTCGCTACCGCAACGACGTCCGCCTCGACTCGGGTAGCCCTAAGTTAGACAGGGTGGCCGTGGTGTCACGTGCTCGTCTCAACGTCCGTCGTCGCTACCGCAACGACGTTCGCCTCGACTAGCGTAACCCTAAGTTAGCCAGGGTGGCAGTGGTGTCACGTGCTCGTCTCGGCGTCCATCGTCGCTACCGTGACGACGTCCGCCTCGACTCGCTTAACGATAAGTTAGACAGGGTGGCGGTGGTGTCACGTGCTCGTCTCGGAGTCCGTCGTCGCTACCGCGACGACGTCCGCCTCGACTCGCGTAACCCTAAGTTAGACAGGGTGGCGGTGGTGTCACGTGCTCGTCTCGGCGTCCGTCGTCGCTACCGCGACGACGTCCGCCTCGACTCGGGTAGCCCTAAGTTAGACAGGGTGGCCGTGGTGTCACGTGCTCGTCTCAACGTCCGTCGTCGCTACCGCAACGACGTTCGCCTCGACTAGCGTAACCCTAAGTTAGCCAGGGTGGCAGTGGTGTCACGTGCTCGTCTCGGCGTCCATCGTCTCTACCGTGACGTCGTCCGCCTCGACTCGCTTAACCATAAGTTAGACAGGGTGGCGGTGGTGTCACGTGCTCGTCTCGGAGTCCGTCGTCGCTACCGCGACGACGTCCGCCTCGACTCGCGTAACCCTAAGTTAGACAGGGTGGCGGTGGTGTCACGTGCTCGACTCGGCGTCCGTCGTCGCTACCGCGACGACGTCCGCCTCGGCTCGCTTAACCCTAAGTTAGACAGGGTGGCGGTGGTGTCACGTGCTCGTCTCGGCGTCCATCGTCGCTACCGTGACGACGTCCGCCTCGACTCGCTTAACCCTAAGTTAGACAGGGTGGCGGTGGTGTTTCGTGCTCGTCTCGGAGTCCGTCGTCGCTACCGCGACGACGTCCGCCTCGACTCGCGTAACCCTAAGTTAGACAGGGTGGCGGTGGTGTCACGTGCTCGTCTCGGCGTCCGTCGTCGCTACCGCGACGACGTCCGCCTCGGCTCGCTTAACCCTAAGTTAGACAGGGGTGGCGGTGGTGTCACGTGCTCGTCTCGGCGTCCGTCGTCGCTACCGTGACGACGTCCACCTCGACTCGCGTAGCCCTAAGTTAGACAGGGTGGCCGTGGTGTCACGTGCTCGTCTCAGCTTTGTCGTCGCTACCGCGACGACATTCGCCTCGACTCGCGTAACCCTAAGTTAGACAGGGTGGCAGTGGTGTCACGTGCTCGTCTCAACGTCCGTCGTCGCTACCGCGACGACGTCCGCCTCGACTCGCGTAACCCTAAAATAGACAGGGTGGCAGTGGTGTCACATGCTCGTCTCGGCGTCCGTCGTCGCTACCGCGACGACGTCCGCCTCGACTCGCTTAACCCTAAGTTAGACAGGGGTGGCGGTGGTGTCACGTGCTCGTCTCGGCGTCCGTCGTCGCTACCGCGACGACGTCCGCCTCGACTCGCGTAGCCCTAAGTTAGACAGGGTGGCCGTGGTGTCACGTGCTCGTCTCGGCTTCCGTCGTCGCTACCGCGACGACGTTCGCCTCGACTCGCGTAACCCTAAGTTAGACAGGGTGACAGTGGTGTCACGTGCTCGTCTCAACGTCGGTCGTCGCTACCGCGATGACGTCCGCCTCGACTCACGTAACCCTAAGTTAGACAGGGTGGCAGTGGTGTCACGTGGTCGTCTCGGCGTCCGTCATCGCTACCGCGACGACGTCCGCCTCGACTCGCATAACTCTAAGTTAGCCAGGGTGGCAACGGTGTCACCCTAAGTTAGACAGGGTGGCGGTGGTGTCACGTGCTCGTCTCGGCGACCGTCGTCGCTACCGGGACGACGTCCGCCTCGACTCGCGTAACCCTAAGTTAGACAGGGTGGCGGTGGTGTCACGTGCTCGTCTCAGCATCCGTCGTCGCTACCGCGTCGACGTCTGCCTCGACTCGCGTAACGCTAAGATAGACAAGGTGGCGGTGGTGCCACGTGCTCATCTCGGCGTCCGTCGTTGCTACCGCGACGACGTCCGCCTCGACTCGCGTAACCCTAAGATAGACAGGGTGGCCGTGGTGCCTCGTGCTCGTCACGGCGTCCGTCGTCGCTACCGCGACGACGTCCGCCTCGACTCGCGTAGCCCTAATTTAGACAGGGTGGCCGTGGTGCCTCGTGCTCGTCACGGCGTCCGTCGTCGCTACCGCGACGACGTCCGCCTCGACTTGCGTAACCCTAAGATAGACAGGGTGGCAGTGGTGTCACGTGCTATTCTCGGCGTCCGTCGTCGCTACCGCGACGACGTCCGCCTCGACTCGCGTAACCCTAAGATAGACAGGGTGGCAGTGGTGTCACGTGCTTGTCTCGGCGTCCGTCGTCACTACCGCGACGACGTCCGCCTCGACTCGCGTAACCCTAAGATAGACAGGGTGGCGGTGGTGTCACGTGCTCGTCTCGGCATCCGTCGTCGCTACCGCGACGACGTCCGCCTCGACTCGCTTAACCCTAAGTTAGACAGGGGTGGCTGTGGTGTCACGTGCTCGTCTCGGCGTCCGTCGTCGCTACCGCGATGACGTCCGCCTCGACTCGCGTAACGCTAAGATAGATAGGGTGGCGGTGGTGTCACGTGCTCGTCTCGGCGTCCGTCGTCGCTACCGCGACGACGTCCGCCTCTACTCTCGTAACCCTAAGATCGACAGGGTGGCAGTGGTGTCACGTGCTTGTCTCGGCGTCTGTCGTCGCTACCGCGACGACGTCCGCCTCGACTCACGTAACCCTAAAATAGACAGGGTGGCGGTGGTGTCACGTGCTCGTCTCTGCGTCCGTCGTCGCTACCGCGACGAAGCTCGCCTCGACTCGCTTAACCCTAAGTTAGACAGGGTGGCGGTGGTGTCACGTGCTCGTCTCGGAGTCCGTCGTCGCTACCGCGACGACGTCCGCCTCGACTCGCGTAACCCTAAGTTAGACAGGGTGGCGGTGGTGTCACGTGCTCGTCTCGGCGTCCGTCGTCGCTACCGCGACGACGTCCGCCTCGACTCTCTTAACCCTAAGTTAGACAGGGGTGGCGGTGGTGTCACGTGCTCGTCTCGGCGTCCGTCGTCGCTACCGCGATGACGTCCGCCTCGACTCGCGTAGCCCTAAGTTAGACAGGGTGGCCGTGGTGTCACGTGCTCGTCTCAGCTTCCGTCGTCGCTACCGCGATGACGTTCGCCTCGACTCGCGTAACCCTAAGTTAGACAGGGTGGCAGTGGTGTCACGTGCTCGTCTGAACGTCCGTCGTCGCTACCGCGATGACGTCCGCCTCGACTCACGTAACCCTAAGTTAGACAGGGTCGCAGTGGTGTCACGTGGTCGTCTCGGCGTCCGTCGTCGCTACCGCGACGACGTCCGCCTCGACTCGCATAACCCTAAGTTAGCCAGGGTGGCAACGGTGTCACATGATTGTTTCGGCGTCCGTCGTCGCTACCGCGACGACGTCCGCCTCGACTCGCGTGACCCTAAGACAGGGTGGCAGTGGTGCCACGTGTTCTTCTCGGCGTTCGTCGTCGCTACCGCGACGACGTCCGCCTCGACTCGCGTCACCCTAAGTCAGAAAGGGTGGCAGTGGTGTCACGTGCTCGTCTCGGCGTCCTTCGTCGCTACCGCGACGACGTCCGCCTCGACTCGCGTAACCATAAGATAGACAGGGTGGCAGTGGTGCCACGTGCTCATCACGGCGTCCATCGTCGCTAGCGCAATGACGTCCGCCTCGACTCCCGTAGCCCTAAGTTAGACAGGGTGGCAGTGGTGTCACATGCTTGTTTCGGCGTCTGTCGTCGCTACTGCGAAGACGTCCGCCTCGACTCGCGTAACCCTAAGTTAGACAGGGTGGCAGTGGTGTCACGTGCTCGTCTTGGCGTCTGTCCTCGCTACCGCGACGACGTCCGCCTCGACTCGCGTCACCCTAAGTTAGACAGGGTGGCAGTGGTGTCACGTGCTCGTCTCGGTGTCCGTCGTCGCTACAGCGACGACGTCCGCCTCGACTCGCGTAACCCTAAGATAGACAGGGTGGCAGTGGTGCCACGTGCTCGTCACGACGTCCGTCGTCGCTACCGCGATGACGTCCGCCTCGAATCGCGTAGCCATAAGTTAGACAGGGTGGCAGTGGTGTCACGTGCTTGTTTTGGCGTCCGTCGTCGCTACGGCGACGACGTCCGCCTCGACTCGCGTATCCCTAAGTTAGACAGGGTGGCGGTGGTGTCACGTGCTCGTCTCGGAGTCCGTCGTCGCTACCGCGACGACGTCCGCCTCGACTCGCGTAACCCTAAGTTAGACAGGGTGGCGGTGGTGTCACGTGCTCGTCTCGGCGTCCGTCGTCGCTACCGCGACGACGTCCGCCTCGACTCTCTTAACCCTAAGTTAGACAGGGGTGGCGGTGGTGTCACGTGCTCGTCTCGGCGTCCGTCGTCGCTACCGCGATGACGTCCGCCTCGACTCGCGTAGCCCTAAGTTAGACAGGGTGGCCGTGGTGTCACGTGCTCGTCTCAGCTTCCGTCGTCGCTACCGCGATGACGTCCGCCTCGACTCACGTAACCCTAAGTTAGACAGGGTGGCAGTGGTGTCACGTGGTCGTCTCGGCGTCCGTCGTCGCTACCGCGACGACGTCCGCCTCGGCTCACATAACCCTAAGTTAGCCAGGGTGGCAACGGTGTCACCCTAAGTTCGACAGGGTGGCGGTGGTGTCACGTGCTCGTCTCGGCGACCGTCGTCGCTACCGAGACGACGTCCGCCTCGACTCGCGTAACCCTAAGTTAGACAGGGTGGCGGTGGTGTCACGTGCTCGTCTCAGCGTCCGTCGTCGCTACCGCGTCGACGTCCGCCTCGACTCACGTAATGCTAAGATAGACAGGGTGGCGGTGGTGTCACATGCTCGTCTCGGTGTCCGTCGTCGCTACCGCGACGACGTCCGCCTCGACTCGCGTAACCCTAAGATAGACAGGGTGGCCTTGGTACCACGTGCTCGTCACGGCGTCCGTCGTCGCTACCGCGACGACGTCCGCCTCGACTCGCGTAGCCCTAAGTTAGACAGGGTGGTAGTGGTGTCACGTGCTCGTCTCGGAGTCCGTCGTCGCTACCGCGACGACGTCCGCCTCGACTCGCGTAACCCTAAGATAGACAGGGTGGCAGTGGTGTCACGTGCTATTCTCGGCGTCCGTCGTCGCTACCGCGACGACGGACGCCTCGACTCGCGTAACCCTAAGATAGACAGGGTGGCAGTGGTGTCACGTGCTTGTCTCGGCGTCCGTCGTCGCTACCGCGACGACGTCCGCCTCGACTCACGTAACCCTAAGATAGACAGGGTGGCGGTGGTGTCACGTGCTCGTCTCGGCATCAGTCGTCGCTACCGCGACGACGTCCGCCTCGACTCGCTTAAGCCTAAGTTAGACAGGGGTTGCTGTGGTGTCACGTGCTCGTCTTGGCGTCCGTCGTCGCTACCGCGACGACGTCCGCCTCGACTCGCATGACCCTAAGACAGGGTCGCAGTGGTGCCACGTGTTCATCTCGGCGTTCGTCGTCGCTACCGCGACGACGTCCGCCTCTACTTGTGTCACCCTAAGTTAGACAGGGTGGCAGTGGTGTCACGTGCTCGTCTCGGCGTCCTTCGTCGCTACCGCGACGACGTCCGCCTCGACTCGCGTAACCCTAAGATAGACAGGGTGGCAGTGGTGCCACGTGCTCGTCACGGCGTCCATCGTCGCTAGCGCAATGACGTCCGCCTCGACTCCCGTAGCCCTAAGTTAGACAGGGTGGCAGTGTTGTCACATGCTTGTTTCGGCGTCCGTCGTCGCTACTGCGAAGACGTCCGCCTCGACTCGCGTAACCCTAAGTTAGACAGGGTGGCAGTGGTGTCACGTGCTCGTCTTGGCGTCCGTCCTCGCTACCGCGACGACGTCCGCCTCGACTCGCGTCACCCTAAGTTAGACAGGGTGGCAGTGGTGTCACGTGCTCGTCTCGGCGTCCGTCGTCGCTACCGCGACGACGTCCGCCTCGACTCGCGTAACCCTAAGATAGACAGGGTGGCAGTGGTGCCACGTGCTCGTCACGGCGTCCGTCGTCGCTACCGCGATGACGTCCGCCTCGAATCGCGTAGCCCTAAGTTAGACAGGGTGGCAGTGGTGTCACGTGCTTGTTTCGGCGTCCGTCGTCGCTACTGCGACGACGTCTGCCTCGACTCGCGTATCCCTAAGTTAGACAGGTTGGCAGCGGTGTCACGTGCTCGTCTCGGCGTCCGTCGTAGCTACCGCGACGACATCCGCCTCGACTCGCGAAACCCTAAGATAGACAGGGTGGCCGTGGTGTCAGGTGCTCGTCTCGGCGTCCGTCGTCGCTATCGCGATGACGTCCGTCTCGACTCGCGTAACCCTAAGATAGACAGGGTGGCAGTGGTGTCACGTGCTCGTCTCCGCGTCCGTCGTCGCTACCGCGACGACGTTCGCCTCGACTCGCTTAACCCTAAGTTAGCCAGGGTGGCAGTGGTGTCACGTCCTCGTCTCGGCGTCCATCGTCGCTAGTGCGACGACATCCGCCCTAAGTTAGACAGGGTGGCAGTGGTGTCACGTGCTTGTTTCGGCGTCCGTCGTCGCTACTACGACGACGTCCGCCTCGACTCGCGTATCCCTAAGTTAGACAGGGTGGCGGTGGTGTCACGTGCTCGTCTCGGAGTCCGTCGTCGCTACCGCGACGACGTCCGCCTCGACTCGCGTAACCCTAAGTTAGACAGGGTGGCGGTGGTGTCACGTGCTCGTCTCGGCGTCCGTCGTCGCTACCGCGACGACGTCCGCCTCGACTCTCTTAACCCTAAGTTAGACAGGGGTGGCGGTGGTGTCACGTGCTCGTCTCGGCGTCCGTCGTCGCTACCGCGATGACGTCCGCCTCGACCCGCGTAGCCCTAAGTTAGACAGGGTGGCCGTGGTGTCACGTGCTCGTCTCAGCTTCCGTCGTCGCTACCGCGACGACGTTCGCCTCGACTCGCGTAACCCTAAGTTAGACAGGGTGGCAGTGGTGTCACGTGCTCGTCTCAACGTCCGTCGTCGCTACCGCGATGACGTCCGCCTCGACTCACGTAACCCTAAGTTAGACAGGGTGGCAGTGGTGTCACGTGGTCGTCTCGGCGTCCGTCGTCGCTACCGCGACGACGTCCGCCTCGGCTCGCATAACCCTAAGTTAGCCAGGGTGGCAACGGTGTCACCCTAAGTTCGACAGGGTGGCGGTGGTGTCACGTGCTCGTCTCGGCGACCGTCGTCGCTACCGAGAGGACGTCCGCCTCGACTCGCGTAACCCTAAGTTAGACAGGGTGGCGGTGGTGTCACGTGCTCGTCTCAGCGTCCGTCGTCGCTACCGCGTCGACGTCCGCCTCGACTCACGTAACGCTAAGATAGACAGGGTGGCGGTGGTGTCACATGCTCGTCTCGGTGTCCGTCGTCGCTACCACGACGACGTCCGCCTCGACTCGCGTAACCCTAAGATAGACAGGGTGGCCTTGGTGCCACGTGCTCGTCACGGCGTCCGTCGTCGCTACCGCGACGACGTCCGCCTCGACTCGCGTAGCCCTAAGTTAGACAGGGTGGCAGTGGTGTCACGTGCTCGTCTCGGAGTCCGTCGTCGCTACCGCGACGACGTCCGCCTCGACTCGCGTAACCCTAAGATAGACAGGGTGGCAGTGGTGTCACGTGCTATTCTCGGCGTCCGTCGTCGCTACCGCGACGACGTCCGCCTCGACTCGCGTAACCCTAAGATAGACAGGGTGGCAGTGGTGTCACGTGCTTGTCTCGGCGTCCGTCGTCGCTACCGCGACGACGTCCGCCTAGACTCACGTAACCCTAAGATAGACAGGGTGGCGGTGGTGTCACGTGCTCGTCTCGGCATCCGTCGTCGCTACCGCGACGACGTCCGCCTCGACTCGCGTGACCCTAAGACAGGGTGGCCGTGGAGCCACGTGCTCGTCTCGGCGTCCGTCGTCGCTACCGCGAAGACGTCCGCCTCGACTCGCGTAACCCTAAGTTAGACAGGGTGGCAGTTGTGTCACGTGCTCGTCTTGGCGTCCGTCGTCGCTACCGCGACGACGTCCTCCTCGACTCGCGTGACCCTAAGACAGGGTGGCAGTGGTGCCACGTGTTCATCTCGGCGTTCGTCGTCGCTACCGCGACGACGTCCGCCTCGACTCGCGTAACCCTAAGATAGACAGGGTGGCAGTGGTGCCACGTGCTCGTCACGGCGTCCATCGTCGCTAGCGCAATGACGTCCGCCTCGACTCCCGTAGCCCTAAGTTAGACAGGGTGGCAGTGTTGTCACATGCTTGTTTCGGCGTCCGTCGTCGCTACTGCGAAGACGTCCGCCTCGACTCGCGTAACCCTAAGTTAGACAGGGTGGCAGTGGTGTCACGTGCTCGTCTTGGCGTCCGTCCTCGCTACCGCGACGACGTCCGCCTCGACTCGCGTCACCCTAAGTTAGACAGGGTGGCAGTGGTGTCACGTGCTCGTCTCGGCGTCCGTCGTCGCTACCGCGACGACATCCGCCTCGACTCGCGTAACCCTAAGATAGACAGGGTGGCAGTGGTGCCACGTGCTCGTCACGGCGTCCGTCGTCGCTACCGCGATGACGTCTGCCTCGAATCGCGTAGCCCTAAGTTAGACAGGGTGGCAGTGGTGTCACGTGCTTGTTTCGGCGTCCGTCGTCGCTACTGCGACGACGTCTGCCTCGACTCGCGTATCCCTAAGTTAGACAGGTTGGCAGCGGTGCCACGTGCTCGTCTCGGCGTCCGTCGTAGCTACCGCGACGACATCCGCCTCGACTCGCGAAACCCTAAGATAGACAGGGTGGCCGTGGTGTCAGGTGCTCGTCTCGGCGTCCGTCGTCGCTATCGCGATGACGTCCGTCTCGACTCGCGTAACCCTAAGATAGACAGGGTGGCAGTGGTGTCACGTGCTCGTCTCAGCGTCCGTCGTCGCTACCGCGACGACGTTCGCCTCGACTCGCTTAACCCTAAGTTAGCCAGGGTGGCAGTGGTGTCACGTCCTCGTCTCGGCGTCCATCGTCGCTAGTGCGACGACATCCGCCCTAAGTTAGACAGGGTGGCAGTGGTGTCACGTGCTTGTTTCGGCGTCCGTCGTCGCTACTACGACGACGTCCGCCTCGACTCGCGTATCCCTAAGTTAGACAGGGTGGCGGTGGTGTCACGTGCTCGTCTCGGAGTCCGTCGTCGCTACCGCGACGACGTCCGCCTCGACTCGCGTAACCCTAAGTTAGACAGGGTGGCGGTGGTGTCACGTGCTCGTCTCGGCGTCCGTCGTCGCTACCGCGACGACGTCCGCCTCGACTCTCTTAACCCTAAGTTAGACAGGGGTGGCGGTGGTGTCACGTGCTCGTCTCGGCGTCCGTCGTCGCTACCGCGATGACGTCCGCCTCGACCCGCGTATCCCTAAGTTAGACAGGGTGGCCGTGGTGTCACGTGCTCGTCTCAGCTTCCGTCGTCGCTACCGCGACGACGTTCGCCTCGACTCGCGTAACCCTAAGTTAGACAGGGTGGCAGTGGTGTCACGTGCTCGTCTCAACGTCCGTCGTCGCTACCGCGATGACGTCCGCCTCGACTCACGTAACCCTAAGTTAGACAGGGTGGCAGTGGTGTCACGTGGTCGTCTCGGCGTCCGTCGTCGCTACCGCGACGACGTCCGCCTCGGCTCGCATAACCCTAAGTTAGCCAGGGTGGCAACGGTGTCACCCTAAGTTCGACAGGGTGGCGGTGGTGTCACGTGCTCGTCTCGGCGACCGTCGTCGCTACCGAGAGGACGTCCGCCTCGACTCGCGTAACCCTAAGTTAGACAGGGTGGCGGTGGTGTCACGTGCTCGTCTCAGCGTCCGTCGTCGCTACCGCGTCGACGTCCGCCTCGACTCACGTAACGCTAAGATAGACAGGGTGGCGGTGGTGTCACATGCTCGTCTCGGTGTCCGTCGTCGCTACCACGACGACGTCCGCCTCGACTCGCGTAACCCTAAGATAGACAGGGTGGCCTTGGTGCCACGTGCTCGTCACGGCGTCCGTCGTCGCTACCGCGACGACGTCCGCCTCGACTCGCGTAGCCCTAAGTTAGACAGGGTGGCAGTGGTGTCACGTGCTCGTCTCGGAGTCCGTCGTCGCTACCGCGACGACGTCCGCCTCGACTCGCGTAACCCTAAGATAGACAGGGTGGCAGTGGTGTCACGTGCTATTCTCGGCGTCCGTCGTCGCTACCGCGACGACGTCCGCCTCGACTCGCGTAACACTAAGATAGACAGGGTGGCAGTGGTGTCACGTGCTTGTCTCGGCGTCCGTCGTCGCTACCGCGACGACGTCCGCCTAGACTAACGTAACCCTAAGATAGACAGGGTGGCGGTGGTGTCACGTGCTCGTCTCGGCATCCGTCGTCGCTACCGCGACGACGTCCGCCTCGACTCGCGTGACCCTAAGACAGGGTGGCCGTGGTGCCACGTGCTCGTCTCGGCGTCCGTCGTCGCTACCGCGAAGACGTCCGCCTCGACTCGCGTAACCCTAAGTTAGACAGGGTGGCAGTTGTGTCACGTGCTCGTCTTGGCGTCCGTCGTCGCTACCGCGACGACGTCCGCCTCGACTCGCGTGACCCTAAGACAGGGTGGCAGTGGTGCCACGTGTTCATCTCGGCGTTCGTCGTCGCTACCGCGACGACGTCCGCCTCGACTCGCGTAACCCTAAGATAGACAGGGTGGCAGTGGTGCCACGTGCTCGTCACGGCGTCCATCGTCGCTAGCGCAATGACGTCCGCCTCGACTCCCGTAGCCCTAAGTTAGACAGGGTGGCAGTGTTGTCACATGCTTGTTTCGGCGTCCGTCGTCGCTACTGCGAAGACGTCCGCCTCGACTCGCGTAACCCTAAGTTAGACAGGGTGGCAGTGGTGTCACGTGCTCGTCTTGGCGTCCGTCCTCGCTACCGCGACGACGTCCGCCTCGACTCGCGTCACCCTAAGTTAGACAGGGTGGCAGTGGTGTCACGTGCTCGTCTCGGCGTCCGTCGTCGCTACCGCGACGACATCCGCCTCGACTCGCGTAACCCTAAGATAGACAGGGTGGCAGTGGTGCCACGTGCTCGTCACGGCGTCCGTCGTCGCTACCGCGATGACGTCTGCCTCGAATCGCGTAGCCCTAAGTTAGACAGGGTGGCAGTGGTGTCACGTGCTTGTTTCGGCGTCCGTCGTCGCTACTGCGACGACGTCTGCCTCGACTCGCGTATCCCTAAGTTAGACAGGTTGGCAGCGGTGCCACGTGCTCGTCTCGGCGTCCATCGTAGCTACCGCGACGACATCCGCCTCGACTCGCGAAACCCTAAGATAGACAGGGTGGCCGTGGTGTCAGGTGCTCGTCTCGGCGTCCGTCGTCGCTATCGCGATGACGTCCGTCTCGACTCGCGTAACCCTAAGATAGACAGGGTGGCAGTGGTGTCACGTGCTCGTCTCAGCGTCCGTCGTCGCTACCGCGACGACGTTCGCCTCGACTCGCTTAACCCTAAGTTAGCCAGGGTGGCAGTGGTGTCACGTCCTCGTCTCGGCGTCCATCGTCGCTAGTGCGACGACATCCGCCCTAAGTTAGACAGGGTGGCAGTGGTGTCACGTGCTTGTTTCGGCGTCCGTCGTCGCTACTGCGACGACGTCCGCCTCGACTCGCGTATCCCTAAGTTAGACAGGGTGGCGGTGGTGTCACGTGCTCGTCTCGGAGTCCGTCGTCGCTACCGCGACGACGTCCGCCTCGACTCGCGTAACCCTAAGTTAGACAGGGTGGCGGTGGTGTCACGTGCTCGTCTCGGCGTCCGTCGTCGCTACCGCGACGACGTCCGCCTCGACTCTCTTAACCCTAAGTTAGACAGGGGTGGCGGTGGTGTCACGTGCTCGTCTCGGCGTCCGTCGTCGCTACCGCGATGACGTCCGCCTCGACCCGCGTAGCCCTAAGTTAGACAGGGTGGCCGTGGTGTCACGTGCTCGTCTCAGCTTCCGTCGTCGCTACCGCGATGACGTTCGCCTCGACTCGCGTAACCCTAAGTTAGACAGGGTGGCAGTGGTGTCACGTGCTCGTCTGAACGTCCATCGTCGCTACCGCGATGACGTCCGCCTCGACTCACGTAACCCTAAGTTAGACAGGGTGGCAGTGGTGTCACGTGGTCGTCTCGGCGTCCGTCGTCGCTACCGCGACGACGTCCGCCTCGGCTCGCATAACCCTAAGTTAGCCAGGGTGGCAACGGTGTCACCCTAAGTTCGACAGGGTGGCGGTGGTGTCACGTGCTCGTCTCGGCGACCGTCGTCGCTACCGAGACGACGTCCGCCTCGACTCGCGTAACCCTAAGTTAGACAGGGTGGCGGTGGTGTCACGTGCTCGTCTCAGCGTCCGTCATCGCTACCGCGTCGACGTCCGCCTCGACTCACGTAACGCTAAGATAGACAGGGTGGTGGTGGTGTCACATGCTCGTCTCGGTGTCCGTCGTCGCTACCACGACGACGTCCGCCTCGACTCGCGTAACCCTAAGATAGACAGGGTGGCCTTGGTGCCACGTGCTCGTCACGGCGTCCGTCGTCGCTACCGCGACGACGTCCGCCTCGACTCGCGTAGCCCTAAGTTAGACAGGGTGGCAGTGGTGTCACGTGCTCGTCTCGGAGTCCGTCGTCGCTACCGCGACGACGTCCGCCTGGACTCACGTAACCCTAAGATAGACAGGGTGGCGGTGGTGTCACGTGCTCGTCTCGGCATCCGTCGTCGCTACCGCGACGACGTCCGCCTCGACTCGCGTGACCCTAAGACAGGGTGGCCGTGGTGCCACGTGCTCGTCTCGGCGTCCGTCGTAGCTACCGCGACGACATCCGCCTCGACTCGCGAAACCCTAAGATAGACAGGGTGGCCGTGGTGTCAGGTGCTCGTCTCGGCGTCCGTCGTCGCTATCGCGATGACGTCCGTCTCGACTCGCGTAACCCTAAGATAGACAGGGTGGCAGTGGTGTCACGTGCTCGTCTCAGCGTCCGTCGTCGCTACCGCGACGACGTTCGCCTCGACTCGCTTAACCCTAAGTTAGCCAGGGTGGCAGTGGTGTCACGTCCTCGTCTCGGCGTCCATCGTCGCTAGTGCGACGACATCCGCCCTAAGTTAGACAGGGTGGCAGTGGTGTCACGTGCTTGTTTCGGCGTCCGTCGTCGCTACTACGACGACGTCCGCCTCGACTCGCGTATCCCTAAGTTAGACAGGGTGGCGGTGGTGTCACGTGCTCGTCTCGGAGTCCGTCGTCGCTACCGCGACGACGTCCGCCTCGACTCGCGTAACCCTAAGTTAGACAGGGTGGCGGTGGTGTCACGTGCTCGTCTCGGCGTCCGTCGTCGCTACCGCGACGACGTCCGCCTCGACTCTCTTAACCCTAAGTTAGACAGGGGTGGCGGTGGTGTCACGTGCTCGTCTCGGCGTCCGTCGTCGCTACCGCGATGACGTCCGCCTCGACCCGCGTAGCCCTAAGTTAGACAGGGTGGCCGTGGTGTCACGTGCTCGTCTCAGCTTCCGTCGTCGCTACCGCGACGACGTTCGCCTCGACTCGCGTAACCCTAAGTTAGACAGGGTGGCAGTGGTGTCACGTGCTCGTCTCAACGTCCGTCGTCGCTACCGCGATGACGTCCGCCTCGACTCACGTAACCCTAAGTTAGACAGGGTGGCAGTGGTGTCACGTGGTCGTCTCGGCGTCCGTCGTCGCTACCGCGACGACGTCCGCCTCGGCTCGCATAACCCTAAGTTAGCCAGGGTGGCAACTGTGTCACCCTAAGTTCGACAGGGTGGCGGTGGTGTCACGTGCTCGTCTCGGCGACCGTCGTCGCTACCGAGAGGACGTCCGCCTCGACTCGCGTAACCCTAAGTTAGACAGGGTGGCGGTGGTGTCACGTGCTCGTCTCAGCGTCCGTCGTCGCTACCGCGTCGACGTCCGCCTCGACTCACGTAACGCTAAGATAGACAGGGTGGCGGTGGTGTCACATGCTCGTCTCGGTGTCCGTCGTCGCTACCACGACGACGTCCGCCTCGACTCGCGTAACCCTAAGATAGACAGGGTGGCCTTGGTGCCACGTGCTCGTCACGGCGTCCGTCGTCGCTACCGCGACGACGTCCGCCTCGACTCGCGTAGCCCTAAGTTAGACAGGGTGGCAGTGGTGTCACGTGCTCGTCTCGGAGTCCGTCGTCGCTACCGCGACGACGTCCGCCTCGACTCGCGTAACCCTAAGATAGACAGGGTGGCAGTGGTGTCACGTGCTATTCTCGGCGTCCGTCGTCGCTACCGCGACGACGTCCGCCTCGACTCGCGTAACCCTAAGATAGACAGGGTGGCAGTGGTGTCACGTGCTTGTCTCGGCGTCCGTCGTCGCTACCGCGACGACGTCCGCCTAGACTCACGTAACCCTAAGATAGACAGGGTGGCGGTGGTGTCACGTGCTCGTCTCGGCATCCGTCGTCGCTACCGCGACGACGTCCGCCTCGACTCGCGTGACCCTAAGACAGGGTGGCCGTGGTGCCACGTGCTCGTCTCGGCGTCCGTCGTCGCTACCGCGAAGACGTCCGCCTCGACTCGCGTAACCCTAAGTTAGACAGGGTGGCAGTTGTGTCACGTGCTCGTCTTGGCGTCCGTCGTCGCTACCGCGACGACGTTCGCCTCGACTCGCGTGACCCTAAGACAGGGTGGCAGTGGTGCCACGTGTTCATCTCGGCGTTCGTCGTCGCTACCGCGACGACGTCCGCCTCGACTCGCGTAACCCTAAGATAGACAGGGTGGCAGTGGTGCCACGTGCTCGTCACGGCGTCCATCGTCGCTAGCGCAATGACGTCCGCCTCGACTCCCGTAGCCCTAAGTTAGACAGGGTGGCAGTGTTGTCACATGCTTGTTTCGGCGTCCGTCGTCGCTACTGCGAAGACGTCCGCCTCGACTCGCGTAACCCTAAGTTAGACAGGGTGGCAGTGGTGTCACGTGCTCGTCTTGGCGTCCGTCCTCGCTACCGCGACGACGTCCGCCTCGACTCGCGTCACCCTAAGTTAGACAGGGTGGCAGTGGTGTCACGTGCTCGTCTCGGCGTCCGTCGTCGCTACCGCGACGACATCCGCCTCGACTCGCGTAACCCTAAGATAGACAGGGTGGCAGTGGTGCCACGTGCTCGTCACGGCGTCCGTCGTCGCTACCGCGATGACGTCTGCCTCGAATCGCGTAGCCCTAAGTTAGACAGGGTGGCAGTGGTGTCACGTGCTTGTTTCGGCGTCCGTCGTCGCTACTGCGACGACGTCTGCCTCGACTCGCGTATCCCTAAGTTAGACAGGTTGGCAGCGGTGCCACGTGCTCGTCTCGGCGTCCGTCGTAGCTACCGCGACGACATCCGCCTCGACTCGCGAAACCCTAAGATAGACAGGGTGGCCGTGGTGTCAGGTGCTCGTCTCGGCGTCCGTCGTCGCTATCGCGATGACGTCCGTCTCGACTCGCGTAACCCTAAGATAGACAGGGTGGCAGTGGTGTCACGTGCTCGTCTCAGCGTCCGTCGTCGCTACCGCGACGACGTTCGCCTCGACTCGCTTAACCCTAAGTTAGCCAGGGTGGCAGTGGTGTCACGTCCTCGTCTCGGCGTCCATCGTCGCTAGTGCGACGACATCCGCCCTAAGTTAGACAGGGTGGCAGTGGTGTCACGTGCTTGTTTCGGCGTCCGTCGTCGCTACTGCGACGACGTCCGCCTCGACTCGCGTATCCCTAAGTTAGACAGGGTGGCGGTGGTGTCACGTGCTCGTCTCGGAGTCCGTCGTCGCTACCGCGACGACGTCCGCCTCGACTCGCGTAACCCTAAGTTAGACAGGGTGGCGGTGGTGTCACGTGCTCGTCTCGGCGTCCGTCGTCGCTACCGCGACGACGTCCGCCTCGACTCTCTTAACCCTAAGTTAGACAGGGGTGGCGGTGGTGTCACGTGCTCGTCTCGGCGTCCGTCGTCGCTACCGCGATGACGTCCGCCTCGACCCGCGTAGCCCTAAGTTAGACAGGGTGGCCGTGGTGTCACGTGCTCGTCTCAGCTTCCGTCGTCGCTACCGCGATGACGTTCGCCTCGACTCGCGTAACCCTAAGTTAGACAGGGTGGCAGTGGTGTCACGTGCTCGTCTCAACGTCCGTCGTCGCTACCGCGATGACGTCCGCCTCGACTCACGTAACCCTAAGTTAGACAGGGTGGCAGTGGTGTCACGTGGTCGTCTCGGCGTCCGTCGTCGCTACCGCGACGACGTCCGCCTCGGCTCGCATAACCCTAAGTTAGCCAGGGTGGCAACGGTGTCACCCTAAGTTCGACAGGGTGGCGGTGGTGTCACGTGCTCGTCTCGGCGACCGTCGTCGCTACCGAGACGACGTCCGCCTCGACTCGCGTAACCCTAAGTTAGACAGGGTGGCGGTGGTGTCACGTGCTCGTCTCAGCGTCCGTCATCGCTACCGCGTCGACGTCCGCCTCGACTCACGTAACGCTAAGATAGACAGGGTGGTGGTGGTGTCACATGCTCGTCTCGGTGTCCGTCGTCGCTACCACGACGACGTCCGCCTCGACTCGCGTAACCCTAAGATAGACAGGGTGGCCTTGGTGCCACGTGCTCGTCACGGCGTCCGTCGTCGCTACCGCGACGACGTCCGCCTCGACTCGCGTAGCCCTAAGTTAGAAAGGGTGGCAGTGGTGTCACGTGCTCGTCTCGGAGTCCGTCGTCGCTACCGCGACGACGTCCGCCTGGACTCGCGTAACCCTAAGATAGACAGGGTGGCAGTGGTGTCACGTGCTATTCTCGGCGTCCGTCGTCGCTACCGCGACGACGTCCGCCTCGACTCGCGTAACCCTAAGATAGACAGGGTGGCAGTGGTGTCACGTGCTTGTCTCGGCGTCCGTCGTCGCTATCGCGACGACGTCCGCCTGGACTCACGTAACCCTAAGATAGACAGGGTGGCGGTGGTGTCACGTGCTCGTCTCGGCATCCGTCGTCGCTACCGCGACGACGTCCGCCTCGACTCGCGTGACCCTAAGACAGGGTGGCCATGGTGCCACGTGCTCGTCTCGGCGTCCGTCGTCGCTACCGCGAAGACGTCCGCCTCGACTCGCGTAACCCTAAGTTAGACAGGGTGGCAGTGGTGTCACGTGCTCGTCTTGGCATCCGTCGTCGCTACCGCGACGACGTCCGCCTCGACTCGCGTGACCCTAAGACAGGGTGGCAGTGGTGCCACGTGTTCATCTCGGCGTTCGTCGTCGCTACCGCGATGACGTCCGCCTCGACTCGCGTCACCCTAAGTTAGACAGGGTGGCAGTGGTGTCACGTGCTCGTCTCGGCGTCCTTCGTCGCTACCGCGACGACGTCCGCCTCGACTCGCGTAACCCTAAGATAGACAGGGTGGCAGTGGTGCCACGTGCTCGTCACGGCGTCCATCGTCGCTAGCGCAATGACGTCCACCTCGACTCCCGTAGCCCTAAGTTAGACAGGGTGGCAGTGGTGTCACATGCTTGTTTCGGCGTCCGTCGTCGCTACTGCGAAGACGTCCGCCTCGACTCGCGTAACCCTAAGTTAGACAGGGTGGCAGTGGTGTCACGTGCTCGTCTTGGCGTCCGTCCTCGCTACCGCGACGACGTTCGCCTCGACTCGCGTCACCCTAAGTTAGACAGGGTGGCAGTGGTGTCACGTGCTCGTCTCGGCGTCCGTCGTCGCTACCGCGACGACGTCCGCCTCGACTCGCGTAACCCTAAGATAGACAGGGTGGCGGTGGTGTCACGTGCTCTTCTCGGCGACCGTCGTCGCTACCGGGACGACGTCTGCCTCGACTCGCGTAACCCTAAGTTAGACAGGGTGGCGGTGGTGTCACGTGCTCGTCTCGGCGTCCGTCGTCGCTACCTCGTCGACGTCCGCCTCGACTCGCGTAACGCTAAGATAGACAGGGTGGCGGTGGTGTCACGTGCTCGTCTCGGCGTCCGTCGTCGCTACCGCGACGACGTCGGCCTGGACTCACGTAACGCTAAGATAGACAAGGTGGCGGTGGTGCCACGTACTCAACTCGGCGTCCGTCGTCGCTACCGCGACGACGTCCGCCTCGACTCGCGTAACCCTAAGATAGACAGGGTGGCCATGGTGCCACGTGCTCGTCACGGCGTCCGTCGTCGCTACCGCGACGACGTCCGCCTCGACTCGCGTAGCCCTAAGTTAGACAGGGTGGCAGTGGTGTCACGTGCTCGTCTCGGAGTCCGTCGTCGCTACCGCGACGACGTCCGCCTCGACTCGCGTAACCCTAAGATAGACAGGGTGGCAGTGGTGTCACGTGCTCGTCTCGGCGTCCGTCGTCGCTACCGCGACGACGTCCGCCTCGACTCACGTAAGCCTAAGATAGACAGGGTGGCGGTGTTGTCACGTGCTTGTCTCGGCATCCGTCGTCGCTACCGTGACGACGTCCGCCTCGACTCGCATAATCGTAAGATAGACAAGGTGGCGGTGGTGTCACGTGCTCGTCTCGGCGTCCGTCGTCGCTACCGCGACGACGTCCGGCTCGACTCACTTAACCCTAAGTTAGAAAGAGTGGCAGTGGTGTCACGTGCTCGTCTCGGCGTCCGTCGTCGCTACCGCGACTACGTCAGCCTCGACTCGCGTAACCCTAAGATAGACAGGGTGGCAGTGGTGCCACGTGCTCGTCACGGCGTCCGTCTCGACTCACGTAAGCCTAAGATAGACAGGGTGGCAGTGTTGTCACGTGCTTGTCTCGGCATCCGTCGTCGCTACCGCGACGACGTCCGCCTCGACTCGCGTAATCGTAAGATAGACCGGGTGGCGGTGGTGTCACGTGCTCGTCTCGGCGTCCGTCGTCGCTACCACGACGACGTCCGCCTCGACTGACTTAACCCTAAGTTAGAAAGAGTGGCAGTGGTGTCACGTGCTCGTCTCGGCGTCCGTCGTCGCTACTGCGACTACGTCAGCCTCGACTTGCGTAGCCCTAAGTTAGACAGGGTGGCAGTGGTGTCACGTGCTTGTTTCGGCGTCTGTCGTCGCTACCGCGACGACGTCCGCCTCGACTCGCGTAACCCTAAGAAAGGGTGGCAGTGGTGTCACGTGCTTGTCTCGGCGTCCGTCGTTGCTACCGTGACGACGTCTGCCTCGACTCGCGTAGCGCTAAGATAGAGAGGGTGGCGGTGGTGTCACGTGCTCGTCTCGACGTCCGTCATCGCTACCGCGACGATGTCTACCTCGACTCGCGTAACGCTAAGATAGACAGGGTGGCGGTGGTGTCACGTGCTAGTCTCGGCGTCCGTCATCGCTACCGCGACGACGTCCGCCTCGACTCGTGTAACCCTAAGATAGACAGGGTGGCAGTGGTGTCACGTGCTCGTCTCGGCGTCCGTCGTCGCTACCGCTACGACGTCCATCTCGACTCGCGTAACCCTAAGAAAGACAGGGTGGCGGTGGTGTCCCGTGCTCGTCTCGGCGTCCGTCGTCGCTACCGCGACGACGTCCGCCTCGACTCGCTAACCCTAAGTTAGACAAGGGTGGCGGTGGTGTCACGTGCTCGTCTCGGCGTCCGTCATCGCTACCGCGACGACGTCCGCCTCGACTCGCGTAGCCTTAAGTTAGACAGGGTGCCGTGGTGTCACATGCTCGTCTCAGCATCCGTCGTCGCTACCACGACGACGTTCGCCTCGACTCGCGTAACCCTAAGTTAGACAGGGTGGCAGTTGTGTCACGTGCTTGTCTCGACGTCCGTCGTCACTACCGCGATGACGTCCGCCTCGACTCACGTAACCCTAAGTTAGACAGGGTGGTAGTGGTGTCACGTGCTCGTCTCGGCGTCCGTCGTCGCTACCGCGACGACGTCCGCCTCGACTCGCATAACCCTAAGTTAGCCAGGGTGGCAGTGGTGTCACCCTAAGTTAGACAGGGTGGCGGTGGTGTCACGTGCTCGTCTCGGCGACCGTCATCGCTATCGGGACGACGTTCGCCTCGACTCGCGTAACCCAAAGTTAGACAGGGTGGCGGTGGTGTCACATGCTCGTCTCGGCGTCCGTCATCGCTACCGCGACGACGTCCGCCTCGACTCGTGTAAGCCTAAGATAGACAGGGTGGCAGTGGTGTCACGTGCTCGTCTCGGCGTCCGTCGTCGCTACCGCGACGACGTCCACCTCGACTCGCGTAACCCTAAGAAAGACAGGGTGGCGGTGGTGTCCCGTGCTCGTCTCGGCGTCCGTCGTCGGTACCGCGACGACGTCCGCCTCGACTCGCGTAACCCTAAGATAGACAGGGTGGCAGTGGTGTCACGTGCTCGTCTCGGCGTCCGTCGTCGCTACCGCGACGACGTCCGCCTCGACTCACGTAAGCCTAAGATAGACAGGGTGGCAGTGTTGTCACGTGCTTGTCTCGGCATCCGTCGTCGCTACCGCGACGACGTCCGCCTCGACTCGCGTAATCGTAAGATAGACAGGGTGGCGGTGGTGTCACGTGCTCGTCTCGGCGTCCGTCGTCGCTACCGCGACGTCGTCCGCCTCGACTCACTTAACCCTAAGTTAGAAAGAGTGGCACTGGTTTCACGTGCTCGTCTCGGCGTCCGTCGTCGCTACCGCGACTACGTCAGCCTCGACTCGCGTAACCCTAAGATAGACAGGGTGGCAGTGGTGCCACGTGCTCGTCACGGCGTCCGTCTCGACTCACGTAAGCCTAAGATAGACAGGGTGGCAGTGTTGTCACATGCTTGTCTCGGCATCCGTCGTCGCTACCGCGACTACGTCCGACTCGACTCGCGTAATCGTAAGATAGACAGGGTGGCGGTGGTGTCACGTGCTCGTCTCGGCGTCCGTCGTCGCTACCGCGACGACGTCCGCCTCGACTCACTTAACCCTAAGTTAGAAAGAGTGGCAGTGGTGTCACGTGCTCGTCTCGGCGTCCGTCGTCGCTACCGCGACTACGTCAGCCTCGACTTGCGTAGCCCTAAGTTAGACAGGGTGGCAGTGGTGTCACGTGCTCGTCTCGGCGTCCGTCGTCGCTACCGCGACGACGTCCGCCTCGACTCGCGTAGCCCTAAGTTAGATAGGGTGGCAGTGGTGTCACGTGCTCGTCTCGGAGTCCGTCGTCGCTACCGCGACGACGTCCGCCTCGACTCGCGTAACCCTAAGATAGACAGGGTGGCAGTGGTGTCACGTGCTCGTCTCGGCGTCCGTCGTCGCTACCGCGACGACGTCCGCCTCGACTCACGTAAGCCTAAGATAGACAGGGTGGCGGTGTTGTCACGTGCTTGTCTCGGCATCCGTCGTCGCTACCGCGACGACGTCCGCCTCGACTCGCGTAATCGTAAGATAGACAAGGTGGCGGTGGTGTCACGTGCTCGTCTCGGCGTCCGTCGTCGCTACCGCGACGACGTCCGGCTCGACTCACTTAACCCTAAGTTAGAAAGAGTGGCAGTGGTGTCACGTGCTCGTCTCGGCGTCCGTCGTCGCTACCGCGACTACGTCAGCCTCGACTCGCATAACCCTAAGATAGACCGGGTGGCAGTGGTGCCACGTGCTCGTCACGGCGTCCGTCTCGACTCACGTAAGCCTAAGATAGACAGGGTGGCAGTGCTGTCACGTGCTTGTCTCGGCATCCGTCGTCGCTACCGCGACGACGTCCGCCTCGACTCGCGTAATCGTAAGATAGACCGGGTGGCGGTGGTGTCACGTGCTCGTCTCGGCGTCCGTCGTCGCTACCACGACGACGTCCGCCTCGACTCACTTAACCCTAAGTTAGAAAGAGTGGCAGTGGTGTCACGTGCTCGTCTCGGCGTCCGTCGTCGCTACCGCGACTACGTCAGCCTCGACTTGCGTAGCCCTAAGTTAGACAGGGTGGCAGTGGTGTCACGTGCTTGTTTCGGCGTCTGTCGTCGCTACCGCGACGACGTCCGCCTCGACTCGCGTAACCCTAAGAAAGGGTGGCAGTGGTGTCACGTGCTTGTCTCGGCGTCCGTCGTTGCTACCGTGACGACGTCTGCCTCGACTCGCGTAACGCTAAGATAGATAGGGTGGCGGTGGTGTCACGTGCTCGTCTCGACGTCCGTCGTCGCTACCGCGACGATGTCTACCTCGACTCGCGTAACGCTAAGATAGACAGGGTGGCGGTGGTGTCACGTGCTAGTCTCGGCGTCCGTCATCGCTACCGCGACGACGTCCGCCTCGACTCGTGTAACCCTAAGATAGACAGGGTGGCAGTGGTGTCACGTGCTCGTCTCGGCGTCTGTCGTCGCTACCGCTACGACGTCCATCTCGACTCGCGTAACCCTAAGAAAGACAGGGTGGCAGTGTTGTCACGTGCTTGTCTCGGCATCCGTCGTCGCTACCGCGACGACGTCCGCCTCGACTCGCGTAATCGTAAGATAGACCGGGTGGCGGTGGTGTCACGTGCTCGTCTCGGCGTCCGTCGTCGCTACCACGACGACGTCCGCCTCGACTCACTTAACCCTAAGTTAGAAAGAGTGGCAGTGGTGTCACGTGCTCGTCTCGGCGTCCGTCGTCGCTACCGCGACTACGTCAGCCTCGACTTGCGTAGCCCTAAGTTAGACAGGGTGGCAGTGGTGTCACGTGCTTGTTTCGGCGTCTGTCGTCGCTACCGCGACGACGTCCGCCTCGACTCGCGTAACCCTAAGAAAGGGTGGCAGTGGTGTCACGTGCTTGTCTCGGCGTCCGTCGTTGCTACCGTGACGACGTCTGCCTCGACTCGCGTAACGCTAAGATAGATAGGGTGGCGGTGGTGTCACGTGCTCGTCTCGACGTCCGTCGTCGCTACCGCGACGATGTCTACCTCGACTCGCGTAACGCTAAGATAGACAGGGTGGCGGTGGTGTCACGTGCTAGTCTCGGCGTCCGTCATCGCTACCGCGACGACGTCCGCCTCGACTCGTGTAACCCTAAGATAGACAGGGTGGCAGTGGTGTCACGTGCTCGTCTCGGCGTCTGTCGTCGCTACCGCTACGACGTCCATCTCGACTCGCGTAACCCTAAGAAAGACAGGGTGGCAGTGTTGTCACGTGCTTGTCTCGGCATCCGTCGTCGCTACCGCGACGACGTCCGCCTCGACTCGCGTAATCGTAAGATAGACAGGGTCGCGGTGGTGTCACGTGCTCGTCTCGGCGTCCGTCGTCGCTACCGCGACGTCGTCCGCCTCGACTCACTTAACCCTAAGTTAGAAAGAGTGGCAGTGGTGTCACGTGCTCGTCTCGGCGTCCGTCGTCGCTACCGCGACTACGTCAGCCTCGACTCGCGTAACCCTAAGATAGACAGGGTGGCAGTGGTGCCACGTGCTCGTCACGGCGTCCGTCTCGACTCACGTAAGCCTAAGATAGACAGGGTGGCAGTGTTGTCACATGCTTGTCTCGGCATCCGTCGTCGCTACCGCGACTACGTCAGCCTCGACTTGCGTAGCCCTAAGTTAGACAGGCTGGCAGTGGTGTCACGTGCTCGTCTCGGCGTCCGTCGTCGCTACCGCGACGACGTCCGCCTCGACTCGCGTAGCCCTAAGTTAGACAGGGTGGCAGTGGTGTCACGTGCTCGTCTCGGAGTCCGTCGTCGCTACCGCGACGACGTCCGCCTCGACTCGCGTAACCCTAAGATAGACAGGGTGGCAGTGGTGTCACGTGCTCGTCTCGGCGTCCGTCGTCGCTACCGCGACGACGTCCGCCTCGACTCACGTAGCCCTAAGTTAGACAGGGTGGCAGTGGTGTCACGTGCTCGTCTCGGAGTCCGTCGTCGCTACCGCGACGACGTCCGCCTCGACTCGCGTAACCCTAAGATAGACAGGGTGGCGGTGTTGTCACGTGCTTGTCTCGTCATCCGTCGTCGCTACCGCGACGACGTCCGCCTCGACTCGCGTAATCGTAAGATAGACAAGGTGGCGGTGGTGTCACGTGCTCGTCTCGGCGTCCGTCGTCGCTACCGCGACGACGTCCGGCTCGACTCACTTAACCCTAAGTTAGAAAGAGTGGCAGTGGTGTCACGTGCTCGTCTCGGCGTCCGTCGTCGCTACCGCGACTACGTCAGCCTCGACTCGCGTAACCCTAAGATAGACCGGGTGGCAGTGGTGCCACGTGCTCGTCACGGCGTCCGTCTCGACTCACGTAAGCCTAAGATAGACAGGGTGGCAGTGCTGTCACGTGCTTGTCTCGGCATCCGTCGTCGCTACCGCGACGACGTCCGCCTCGACTCGCGTAATCGTAAGATAGACCGGGTGGCGGTGGTGTCACGTGCTCGTCTCGGCGTCCGTCGTCGCTACCACGACGACGTCCGCCTCGACTCACTTAACCCTAAGTTAGAAAGAGTGGCAGTGGTGTCACGTGCTCGTCTCGGCGTCCGTCGTCGCTACCGCGACTACGTCAGCCTCGACTTGCGTAGCCCTAAGTTAGACAGGGTGGCAGTGGTGTCACGTGCTTGTTTCGGCGTCTGCCGTCGCTACCGCGACGACGTCCGCCTCGACTCGCGTAACCCTAAGAAAGGGTGGCAGTGGTGTCACGTGCTTGTCTCGGCGTCCGTCGTTGCTACCGTGACGACGTCTGCCTCGACTCGCGTAACGCTAAGATAGATAGGGTGGCGGTGGTGTCACGTGCTCGTCTCGACGTCCGTCGTCGCTACCGCGACGATGTCTACCTCGACTCGCGTAACGCTAAGATAGACAGGGTGGCGGTGGTGTCACGTGCTAGTCTCGGCGTCCGTCATCGCTACCGCGACGACGTCCGCCTCGACTCGTGTAACCCTAAGATAGACAGGGTGGCAGTGGTGTCACGTGCTCGTCTCGGCGTCTGTCGTCGCTACCGCTACGACGTCCATCTCGACTCGCGTAACCCTAAGAAAGACAGGGTGGCGGTGGTGTCCCGTGCTCGTCTCGGCGTCCGTCGTCGCTACCGCGACGACGTCCGCCTCGACTCGCTAACCCTAAGTTAGACAAGGGTGGCGGTGGTGTCACGTGCGCGTCTCGGTGTCCGTCATCGCTACCGCGACGACGTCCGCCTCGACTCGCGTAGCCTTAAGTTAGACAGGGTGCCGTGGTGTCACATGCTCGTCTCAGCATCCGTCGTCGCTACCACGACGACGTTCGCCTCGACTCGCGTAACCCTAAGTTAGACAGGGTGGCAGTTGTGTCACGTGCTTGTCTCGACGTCCGTCGTCACTACCGTGATGACGTCCGCCTCGACTCACGTAACCCTAAGTTAGACAGGGTGGCAGTGGTGTCACGTGCTCGTCTCGGCGTCCGTCGTCGCTACCGCGACGACGTCCGCCTCGACTCGCATAACCCTAAGTTAGCCAGGGTGGCAGTGGTGTCACCCTAAGTTAGATAGGGTGGCGGTGGTGTCACGTGCTCGTCTCGGCGACCGTCATCGCTATCGGGACGACGTTCGCCTCGACTCGCGTAACCCTAAGTTAGACAGGGTGGCGGTGGTGTCACGTGCTCGTCTCGGCGTCCGTCATCGCTACCGCGACGACGTCCGCCTCGACTCGTGTAAGCCTAAGATAGACAGGGTGGCAGTGGTGTCACGTGCTCGTCTCGGCGTCCGTCGTCGCTACCGCGACGACGTCCACCTCGACTCGCGTAACCCTAAGAAAGACAGGGTGGCGGTGGTGTCCCGTGCTCGTCTCGGCGTCCGTCGTCGGTACCGCGACGACGTCCGCCTCGACTCGCGTAACCCTAAGATAGACAGGGTGGCAGTGGTGTCACGTGCTCGTCTCGGCGTCCGTCGTCGCTACCGCGACGACGTCCGCCTCGACTCACGTAAGCCTAAGATAGACAGGGTGGCAGTGTTGTCACGTGCTTGTCTCGGCATCCGTCGTCGCTACCGCGACGACGTCCGCCTCGACTCGCGTAATCGTAAGATAGACAGGGTGGCGGTGGTGTCACGTGCTCGTCTCGGCGTCCGTCGTCGCTACCGCGACGTCGTCCGCCTCGACTCACTTAACCCTAAGTTAGAAAGAGTGGCAGTGGTGTCACGTGCTCGTCTCGGCGTCCGTCGTCGCTACCGCGACTACGTCAGCCTCGACTCGCGTAACCCTAAGATAGACAGGGTGGCAGTGGTGCCACGTGCTCGTCACGGCGTCCGTCTCGACTCACGTAAGCCTAAGATAGACAGGGTGGCAGTGTTGTCACATGCTTGTCTCGGCATCCGTCGTCGCTACCGCGACTACGTCAGCCTCGACTTGCGTAGCCCTAAGTTAGACAGGCTGGCAGTGGTGTCACGTGCTCGTCTCGGCGTCCGTCGTCGCTACCGCGACGACGTCCGCCTCGACTCGCGTAGCCCTAAGTTAGACAGGGTGGCAGTGGTGTCACGTGCTCGTCTCGGAGTCCGTCGTCGCTACCGCGACGACGTCCGCCTCGACTCGCGTAACCCTAAGATAGACAGGGTGGCAGTGGTGTCACGTGCTCGTCTCGGCGTCCGTCGTCGCTACCGCGACGACGTCCGCCTCGACTCACGTAAGCCTAAGATAGACAGGGTGGCGGTGTTGTCACGTGCTTGTCTCGGCATCCGTCGTCGCTACCGCGACGACGTCCGCCTCGACTCGCGTAATCGTAAGATAGACAAGGTGGCGGTGGTGTCACGTGCTCGTCTCGGCGTCCGTCGTCGCTACCGCGACGACGTCCGGCTCGACTCACTTAACCCTAAGTTAGAAAGAGTGGCAGTGGTGTCACGTGCTCGTCTCGGCGTCCGTCGTCGCTACCGCGACTACGTCAGCCTCGACTCGCGTAACCCTAAGATAGACCGGGTGGCAGTGGTGCCACGTGCTCGTCACGGCGTCCGTCTCGACTCACGTAAGCCTAAGATAGACAGGGTGGCAGTGCTGTCACGTGCTTGTCTCGGCATCCGTCGTCGCTACCGCGACGACGTCCGCCTCGACTCGCGTAATCGTAAGATAGACCGGGTGGCGGTGGTGTCACGTGCTCGTCTCGGCGTCCGTCGTCGCTACCACGACGACGTCCGCCTCGACTCACTTAACCCTAAGTTAGAAAGAGTGGCAGTGGTGTCACGTGCTCGTCTCGGCGTCCGTCGTCGCTACCGCGACTACGTCAGCCTCGACTTGCGTAGCCCTAAGTTAGACAGGGTGGCAGTGGTGTCACGTGCTTGTTTCGGCGTCTGTCGTCGCTACCGCGACGACGTCCGCCTCGACTCGCGTAACCCTAAGAAAGGGTGGCAGTGGTGTCACGTGCTTGTCTCGGCGTCCGTCGTTGCTACCGTGACGACGTCTGCCTCGACTCGCGTAACGCTAAGATAGATAGGGTGGCGGTGGTGTCACGTGCTCGTCTCGACGTCCGTCGTCGCTACCGCGACGATGTCTACCTCGACTCGCGTAACGCTAAGATAGACAGGGTGGCGGTGGTGTCACGTGCTAATCTCGGCGTCCGTCATCGCTACCGCGACGACGTCCGCCTCGACTCGTGTAACCCTAAGATAGACAGGGTGGCAGTGGTGTCACGTGCTCGTCTCGGCGTCTGTCGTCGCTACCGCTACGACGTCCATCTCGACTCGCGTAACCCTAAGAAAGACAGGGTGGCGGTGGTGTCCCGTGCTCGTCTCGGCGTCCGTCATCGCTACCGCGACGACGTCCGCCTCGACTCGCTAACCCTAAGTTAGACAAGGGTGGCGGTGGTGTCACGTGCGCGTCTCGGTGTCCGTCATCGCTACCGCGACGACGTCCGCCTCGACTCGCGTAGCCTTAAGTTAGACAGGGTGCCGTGGTGTCACATGCTCGTCTCAGCATCCGTCGTCGCTACCACGACGACGTTCGCCTCGACTCGCGTAACCCTAAGTTAGACAGGGTGGCAGTTGTGTCACGTGCTTGTCTCGACGTCCGTCGTCACTACCGTGATGACGTCCGCCTCGACTCACGTAACCCTAAGTTAGACAGGGTGGCAGTGGTGTCACGTGCTCGTCTCGGCGTCCGTCGTCGCTACCGCGACGACGTCCGCCTCGACTCGCATAACCCTAAGTTAGCCAGGGTGGCAGTGGTGTCACCCTAAGTTAGACAGGGTGGCGGTGGTGTCACGTGCTCGTCTCGGCGACCGTCATCGCTATCGGGACGACGTTCGCCTCGACTCGCGTAACCCTAAGTTAGACAGGGTGGCGGTGGTGTCACGTGCTCGTCTCGGCATCCGTCATCGCTACCGCGACGACGTCCGCCTCGACTCGTGTAAGCCTAAGATAGACAGGGTGGCAGTGGTGTCACGTGCTCGTCTCGGCGTCCGTCGTCGCTACCGCGACGACGTCCACCTCGACTCGCGTAACCCTAAGAAAGACAGGGTGGCGGTGGTGTCCCGTGCTCGTCTCGGCGTCCGTCGTCGGTACCGCGACGACGTCCGCCTCGACTCGCGTAACCCTAAGATAGACAGGTTGGCAGTGGTGTCACGTGCTCGTCTCGGCGTCCGTCGTCGCTACCGCGACGACGTCCGCCTCGACTCACGTAAGCCTAAGATAGACAGGGTGGCAGTGTTGTCACGTGCTTGTCTCGGCATCCGTCGTCGCTACCGCGACGACGTCCGCCTCGACTCGCGTAATCGTAAGATAGACAGGGTGGCGGTGGTGTCACGTGCTCGTCTCGGCGTCCGTCGTCGCTACCGCGACGTCGTCCGCCTCGACTCACTTAACCCTAAGTTAGAAAGAGTGGCAGTGGTGTCACGTGCTCGTCTCGGCGTCCGTCGTCGCTACCGCGACTACGTCAGCCTCGACTCGCGTAACCCTAAGATAGACAGGGTGGCAGTGGTGCCACGTGCTCGTCACGGCGTCCGTCTCGACTCACGTAAGCCTAAGATAGACAGGGTGGCAGTGTTGTCACATGCTTGTCTCGGCATCCGTCGTCGCTACCGCGACTACGTCCGCCTCGACTCGCGTAATCGTAAGATAGACAGGGTGGCGGTGGTGTCACGTGCTCGTCTCGGCGTCCGTCGTCGCTACCGCGACTACGTCAGCCTCGACTTGCGTAGCCCTAAGTTAGACAGGGTGGCAGTGGTGTCATGTGCTTGTTTCGGAGTCCGTCGTCGCTACCGCGACGACGTCCGCCTCGACTCGCGTAACCCTAAGAAAGGGTGGCAGTGGTGTCACGTGCTTGTCTCGGCGTCCGTCGTTGCTACCGCGACGACGTCTGCCTCGACTCGCGTAACGCTAAGATAGATAGGGTGGCGGTGGTGTCACGTGCTCGTCTCGACGTCCGTCGTCGCTACCGCGATGATGTCTGCCTCGACTCGCGTAACGCTAAGATAGACAGGGTGGCGGTGGTGTCACGTGCTAGTCTCGGCGTCCGTCATCGCTACCGCGACGACGTCCGCCTCGACTCGTGTAACCCTAAGATAGACAGGGTGGCAGTGGTGTCACGTGCTCGTATCGGCGTCCGTCGTCGCTACCGCGACGACGTCCACCTCGACTCGCGTAACCCTAAGAAAGATAGGGTGGCGGTGGTGTCCCGTGCTCGTCTCGGCGTCCGTCGTCGCTACCGCGACGACGTCCGCCTCGACTCGCTTAACCCTAAGTTAGACAAGGGTGGCGGTGGTGTCACATGCTCGTCTCGGCGTCCGTCGTCGCTACCGCAACGACGTCCGCCCCGACTCGCATTGCCTTAAGTTAGACAGGGTGCCGTGGTGTCACGTGCTCGTCTCAGCATCCGTCGTCGCTACCAGGATGACGTTCGCCTCGACTCGCGTAACCCTAAGTTAGATAGGGTGGCAGTGGTGTCACGTGCTCGTCTCGACGTCCGTCGTCACTACCGCGATGACGTCCGCCTCGACTCACGTAACCCTAAGTTAGACAGGGTGGCAGTGGTGTCACGTGCTCGTCTCGGCGTCCGTCGTCGCTACCGCGACGACGTCCGCCTCGACTAGCATAACCCTAAGTTAGCCAGGGTGGCAGTGGTGTCACCCTAAGTTAGACAGGGTGGCGGTGGTGTCATGTGCTCGTCTCGGCGACCATCATCGCTACCGGGACGACGTCCGCCTCGACTCGCGTAACCCTAAGTTAGACAGGGTGGCGGTGGTGTCACGTGCTCGTCTCGGCGTCCGTCGTCGCTACCGCGTCAACGTCCGCCTCGACTCGCGTAACGCTAAGATAGACAAGGTGGCGGTGGTGCCACGTACTCAACTCGGCATCCGTCGTCGCTAACGCGACGACGTCCGCCTCGACTCGCGTAACCCTAAGATAGACAGGGTGGCCGTGGTGCCACGTGCTCGTCACAGCGTCCGTCGTCGCTACCGCGACGACGTCCGCCTCGACTCGCGTAGCCCTAAGTTAGACAGGGTGGCAGTGGTGTCACGTGCTCGTCTCGGAGTCCGTCGTCGCTACCGCGACGACGTCCGCCTCGACTCGCGTAACCCTAAGATAGGCAGGGTGGCAGTGGTGTCACGTGCTCGTCTCGGCGTCCGTCGTCGCTACCGCGACGACGTCCGCCTCGACTCACGTAAGCCTAAGATAGACAGGGTGGCAGTGTTGTCACGTGCTTGTCTCGGCATCCGTCGTCGCTACCGCGACGACGTCCGCCTCGACTCGCGTAATCGTAAGATAGACAGGGTGGCGGTGGTGTCACGTGCTCGTCTCGACGTCCGTCGTCGCTACCGCGACGACGTCCGCCTCGACTCACTTAACCCTAAGTTAGAAAGAGTGGCAGTGTTGTCACGAGCTCGTCTCGGCGTCCGTCGTCGCTACCGCGACTACGTCAGCCTCGACTCGCGTAACCCTAAGATAGACAGGGTGGCATTGGTGCCACGTGCTCGTCACGGCGTCCGTCTCGACTCATGTAAGCCTAAGATAGACAGGGTGGCAGTGTTGTCACGTGCTTGTCTCGGCATCCGTCGTCGCTACCGCGACGACGTCCGCCTCGACTCGCGTAATCGTAAGATAGACAGGGTGGCGGTGGTGTCACGTGCTCGTCTCGGCGTCCGTCGTCGCTACCGCGACGTCGTCCGCCTCGACTCACTTAACCCTAAGTTAGAAAGAGTGGCAGTGGTGTCACGTGCTCGTCTCGGCGTCCGTCGTCGCTACCGCGACTACGTCAGCCTCGACTCGCGTAACCCTAAGATAGACAGGGTGGCAGTGGTGCCACGTGCTCGTCACGGCGTCCGTCTCGACTCACGTAAGCCTAAGATAGACAGGGTGGCAGTGTTGTCACATGCTTGTCTCGGCATCCGTCGTCGCTACCGCGACTACGTCCGCCTCGACTCGCGTAATCGTAAGATAGACAGGGTGGCGGTGGTGTCACGTGCTCGTCTCGGCGTCCGTCGTCGCTACCGCGACTACGTCAGCCTCGACTTGCGTAGCCCTAAGTTAGACAGGGTGGCAGTGGTGTCACGTGCTTGTTTCGGAGTCCGTCGTCGCTACCGCGACGACGTCCGCCTCGACTCGCGTAACCCTAAGAAAGGGTGGCAGTGGTGTCACGTGCTTGTCTCGGCGTCCGTCGTTGCTACCGCGACGACGTCTGCCTCGACTCGCGTAACGCTAAGATAGATAGGGTGGCGGTGGTGTCACGTGCTCGTCTCGACGTCCGTCGTCGCTACCGCGACGATGTCTGCCTCGACTCGCGTAACGCTAAGATAGACAGGGTGGCGGTGGTGTCACGTGCTAGTCTCGGCGTCCGTCATCGCTACCGCGACGACGTCCGCCTCGACTCGTGTAACCCTAAGATAGACAGGGTGGCAGTGGTGTCACGTGCTCGTATCGGCGTCCGTCGTCGCTACCGCGACGACGTCCACCTCGACTCGCGTAACCCTAAGAAAGATAGGGTGGCGGTGGTGTCCCGTGCTCGTCTCGGCGTCCGTCGTCGCTACCGCGACGACGTCCGCCTCGACTCGCTTAACCCTAAGTTAGACAAGGGTGGCGGTGGTGTCACATGCTCGTCTCGGCGTCCGTCGTCGCTACCGCAACGACGTCCGCCCCGACTCGCATTGCCTTAAGTTAGACAGGGTGCCGTGGTGTCACGTGCTCGTCTCAGCATCCGTCGTCGCTACCAGGATGACGTTCGCCTCGACTCGCGTAACCCTAAGTTAGATAGGGTGGCAGTGGTGTCACGTGCTCGTCTAGACGTCCGTCGTCACTACCGCGATGACGTCCGCCTCGACTCACGTAACCCTAAGTTAGACAGGGTGGCAGTGGTGTCACGTGCTCGTCTCGGCGTCCGTCGTCGCTACCGCGACGACGTCCGCCTCGACTAGCATAACCCTAAGTTAGCCAGGGTGGCAGTGGTGTCACCCTAAGTTAGACAGGGTGGCGGTGGTGTCATGTGCTCGTCTCGGCGACCATCATCGCTACCGGGACGACGTCCGCCTCGACTCGCGTAACCCTAAGTTAGACAGGGTGGCGGTGGTGTCACGTGCTCGTCTCGGCGTCCGTCGTCGCTACCGCGTCGACGTCCGCCTCGACTCGCGTAACGCTAAGATAGACAAGGTGGCGGTGGTGCCACGTACTCAACTCGGCATCCGTCGTCGCTAACGCGACGACGTCCGCCTCGACTCGCGTAACCCTAAGATAGACAGGGTGGCCGTGGTGCCACGTGCTCGTCACAGCGTCCGTCGTCGCTACCGCGACGACGTCCGCCTCGACTCGCGTAGCCCTAAGTTAGACAGGGTGGCAGTGGTGTCACGTGCTCGTCTCGGAGTCCGTCGTCGCTACCGCGACGACGTCCGCCTCGACTCGCGTAACCCTAAGATAGGCAGGGTGGCAGTGGTGTCACGTGCTCGTCTCGGCGTCCGTCGTCGCTACCGCGACGACGTCCGCCTCGACTCACGTAAGCCTAAGATAGACAGGGTGGCAGTGTTGTCACGTGCTTGTCTCGGCATCCGTCGTCGCTACCGCGACGACGTCCGCCTCGACTCGCGTAATCGTAAGATAGACAGGGTGGCGGTGGTGTCACGTGCTCGTCTCGACGTCCGTCGTCGCTACCGCGACGACGTCCGCCTCGACTCACTTAACCCTAAGTTAGAAAGAGTGGCAGTGTTGTCACGAGCTCGTCTCGGCGTCCGTCGTCGCTACCGCGACTACGTCAGCCTCGACTCGCGTAACCCTAAGATAGACAGGGTGGCATTGGTGCCACGTGCTCGTCACGGCGTCCGTCTCGACTCATGTAAGCCTAAGATAGACAGGGTGGCAGTGTTGTCACGTGCTTGTCTCGGCATCCGTCGTCGCTACCGCGACGACGTCCGCCTCGACTCGCGTAATCGTAAGATAGACAGGGTGGCGGTGGTGTCACGTGCTCGTCTCGGCGTCCGTCGTCGCTACCGCGACGACGTCCGCCTTCAGTCGCGTAGCCCTAAGTTAGACAGGGTGGCAGTGGTGTCACGTGCTCGTCTCGGAGTCCGTCGTCGCTACCACGACGACGTCCGCCTCAACTCGCGTAACCCTTAGATAGAGAGGGTGGCAGCGGTGTCACGTGCTCGTCTCGGCATCCGTCGTCGCTACCGCGATGACGTCCGCCGCGACTCGCGTAAGCCTAAGATAGACAGGGTGGCGGTGGTGTCACGTGCTCGTCTCGGCGTCCGTCGTCGCTACCGCGACGACGTCCGCCTCGACTCACTTAACCCTAAGTTAGACAGAGTGGCAGTGGTGTCACTTGCTCGTCTCGGCGTCCGTCGTCGCTACCGCGACGATGTCCGCCTCGACTCGCGTAACCCTAAGATAGACAGGGTGGCAGTGGTGCCACGTGCTCTTCACGGCGTCCGTCGTCGCTACTGCGATGACGTCCGCCTCGACTCGCGTAGCCCTAAGTTAGACAGGGTGGCAGTGGTGTCACATGCTTGTTTCGGCGTCCGTCATCGCTACCGCGATGACGTCCGCCTCGACTCGCGTAACCCTAAGTTAGACAGGGTGGCAGTGGTGTCACGTGCTCGTCTCGGCGTCCGTCGTCACTACCGCGACAATGTCCGCCTCGACTCACGTAACCCTAATTTAGACAGGGTGGCGGCGGTGTCACGTGCTCGTCTCGGCGACCGTCGTCGCTTCCGCGATGACGTCGGCCTCGACTCGCGTAACCATAAGTTAGACAGGGTGGCGGTGGTGTCACGTGCTCGTCTCGGCGACAGTCGTCGCTACCGCGATGACGTCTGCCTCGACTCGCGTAACGCTAAGATAGATAGGGTGGCGGTGGTGTCACGTGCTCGTCTCGACGTCCGTCGTCGCTACCGCGACGATGTCTGCCTCGACTCGCGAAACGCTAAGATAGACAGGGTGGCGGTGGTGTCACGTGCTCGTCTCGGCGTCCGTCGTCGTTACCGCGACGACGTCCGCCTCGACTCGTGTAACCCTAAGATAGACAGGGTGGCAGTGGTGTCACGTGCTCGTCTCGGCGTCCGTCGTCGCTACCGCGACGACGTCCGCCTCGACTCGCATAACCCTAAGATAGACAGGGTGGCGGTGGTGTCCCGTGATCGTCTCGGCGTCCGTCGTCGCTACCGCGACGACGTCTGCCTCGACTCGCTTAACCCTAAGTTAGACAAGGGTGACGGTGGTGTCACGTGCTCGTCTCGGCGTCCGTCGTCGCTACCGCGACGACGTCCGCCTCGACTCGCGTAGCCCTAAGTTAGACAGGGTGCCCGTGGTGTCACGTGCTCGTCTTAGCGTCCGTCGTCGCTACCACGACGACGTTCGCCTCGACTCGCGTAACCCTAAGTTAGACAGGGTGGCAGTGGTGTCACGTGCTCATCTCGACGTCCGTCGTCGCTACCGCGATGACGTCCGCCTCGACTCACGAACCCTAAGTTAGACAGGGTGGCAGTGGTGTCACGTGCCCGTCTCGGCGTCCGTCGTCGCTACCGCGACGACGTCCGCCTCGACTCGCATAACTCTAAGTTAGCCAGGGTGGCAGTGGTGTCACCCTAAGTTAGACAGGGTGGCGGTGGTGTCACGTGCTCTTCTCGGCGACCGTCGTCGCTACCGGGACGACGTCCGCCTCGACTCACGTAACCCTAAGTTAGACAGGGTGGCGGTGGTGTCACGTGCTCGTCTCGGCGTCCGTCGTCGCTACCGCGTCGACGTCCGCCTCGACTCGCGTAGCGCTAAGATAGACAGGGTGGCGGTGGTGTCACGTGCTCGTCTCGGCATCCGTCGTCGCTACCGCGACGACGTCCGCCTCGACTCGCGTAACGCTAAGATAGACAAGGTGGCGGTGGTGCCACGTACTCAACTCGGCGTCCGTCGTCGCTACCGCGACGACGTCCGCCTCGACAGGCGTAACCCTAAGATAGACAGGGTGGCCGTGGTGCCACGTGCTCGTCACGGCGTCCGTCGTCGCTACCGCGACGACGTCCTCCTCGACCCGCGTAGCCCTAAGTTAGACAGGGTGGCAGTGGTGTCACGTGCTCGTCTCGGAGTCCGTCGTCGCTACCGCGACGACGTCCGCCTCGACTCGCGTAACCCTAAGATAGACAGGGTGGCAGTGGTGTCACGTGCTCGTCTCGGCGTCCGTCGTCGCTACCGCGACGACGTCCGCCTCGACTCCCGTAAGCCTAAGATAGATAGGGTGGCAGTGTTGTCACGTGCTTGTCTCGGCATCCGTCGTCGCTACCGCGACGACGTCCGCCTCGACTCGCGTAATCGTAAGATAGATAGGGTGGCGGTGGTGTCACGTGCTCGTCTCGGCGTCCGTCGTCGCTACCGCGACGACGTCCGCCTCGACTCACTTAACCCTAAGTTAGAAAGAGTGGCAGTGGTGTCACGTGCTCGTCTCGGCGTCCGTCGTCGCTACCGCGACTACGTCCGCCTCGACTCGCGTAACCCTAAGATAGACAGGGTGGCAGTGGTGCCACGTGCTCGTCACGGCGTCCGTCGTCGCTACCGCGATGACGTCCGCCTCGACTCGCGTAGCCCTAAGTTAGACAGGGTGGCAGTGGTGTCACGTGCTTGTTTCGGCGTCCGTCGTCGCTACCGTGATGACGTCCGCCTCGACTCGCGTAAGCATAAGTTAGACAGGGTGGCGGTGGTGTCACGTGCTCGTCTCGGCGACAGTCGTCGCTACCGCGACGACGTCTGCCTCGACTCGTGTAACGCAAAGATAGATAGGGTGGCGGTGGTGTCACGTGCTCGTCTCGACGTCCGCCGTTGCTACCGCGACGATGTCTGCCTCGACTCACGTAATGCTAAGATAGACAGGGTGGCGGTGGTGTCACGTGCTCGTCTCGGCGTCCGTCGTCGCTACCGCGACGACGTCCACCTCGACTCGTGTAACCCTAAGATAGACAGGGTGGCAGTGGTGTCACGTGCTCGTCTCGGCGTCCGTCGTCGCTACCGCGACGACGTCCGCCTCGACTCGCGTAACCCTAAGATAGACAGGGTGGCGGTGGTGTCCCGTGCTCGTCTCGGCGTCCGTCGTCGCTACCGCGACGACGTCCGCCTCGACTCGCTTAACCCTAAGTTAGACAAGGGTGGCGGTGGTGTCACGTGCTCGTCTCGGCGTCCGTCGTCGCTACCGGGACGACGTCCGCCTCGACTCGCGTAGCCCTAAGTTAGACAAGGGTGGCGGTGGTGTCACGTGCTCGTCTCGGCGTCCGTCATCACTACCGCGAAGACGTCCGCCTCGACTCGCGTAACCCTAAGTTAGACAGGGTGGCAGTGGTGTCACGTGCTCGTCTCGGCGTCCGTCGTCGCTACCGCGACGATGTCTGCCTCGACTCGCGTGACCCTAAGACAGGGTGGCAGTGGTGCCACGTGCTCGTCTCGGCGACCGTCGTCGCTACCGCGACGACGTCCGCCTCGACTCACGTCACCCTAAGTTAGACAGGGTGGCGGTGGTGTCACGTGCTCATCTCGGCGTTCGTCGTCGCTACCGTGATGACGTCCGCCTCGACTCGCGTAACCCTAAGATAGACAGGGTGCCAGTGGTGCCACGTGCTCGTCTCGGCGTGCGTCGTCGCTACCGCGACGACGTCCGCCTCGACTCGCGTAACGCTAAGATAGACAGGGTGGCGGTGGTGTCACGTGCTCGTCTCGGCGTCCGTCTTCTCTACCGCGACGACGTCCGCCTCGACTCGCGTAACGCTAAGATAGACAGGGTGGCGGTGGTGTCACGTGCTCGTCTCGGCGTCAGTCGTCGCTACCGCGACGACGTCCGCCTTGACTCGCGTAACCCTAAGATAGACAGGGTGGCGGTGGTGTCACGTGCTCGTCTCGGCGTCCGTCGTCGCTACCGCGACGACGTCCGCCTCGACTCGCGTCACCCTAAGTTAGACAGGTTGGCAGTGGTGTGACGTGCTCATCTCGGCGTTCGTCGTCGCTACCGTGACGACGTCCACCTCGACTCGCGTAACCCTAAGATAGACAGGGTGGCGGTGGTGCCACGTGCTCGTCATGGCGTCCGTCGTCGCTACCGCGATGACGTCCGCCTCGACTCGCGTAGCCCTAAGTTAGAGAGGGTGGCAGTGGTGTCACGTGCTGCTTTCGGCGTCCGTCGTCGCTACCGCGACGACGTCCGCCTCGACTTGCGTAACCCTAAGATAGACAGGGTGGCAGTGGTGTCACGTGCTCATCTCGGCGTCCGTCGTCGCTACCGCGACGACGTCCGCCTCGACTCGCGTAACCATAAGATAGACAGGGTGGTGGTGGTGTCACGTGCTCGTCTTGGCGTCCGTCGTCGCTACCGCGACGACGTCCGCCTCGACTCGCTTAAGCCTAAGTTAGACAGGGGTGGCGGTGGTGGCTCGTGCTCGTCTCGGCCTCCGTCGTCGCTACCACGACGACGTCCGCCTCGACTAGAGTAACCCTAAGTAAGACAGGGTGGCAGTGGTGTCACATGTTCGTCTCGGCGTCCGTCGTCGCTACCGTGACGATATCCGCCTCGACTCGCGTAACCCTAAGATAGCCAGGGTGGCAGTGGTGTCACGTGCTCGTCTCGGCGTCCGTCGTCGCTACCGCGACGACGTCCACCTCGACTCGCGTAACCCTAAGTTAGCCAGCATGGCAGTGGTGTCACGTGCTCGGCTCGGTGTCCGTCGTCACTACCGCGACGACGTCCGCCTCGACTCTCGTAACCCTAAGATAGACAGGGTCGCAGTGGTGTCACGTGCTCGTCTCGGCGTCCGTCGTCGCTACCGCGACGATGTCCGCCTCGACTCGCGTAACCCTAACATAGACAGTGTGGCGGTGGTGTCACGTGCTCGTCTCGGCGTCCGTCGTCGCTACCGCGATGACGTCCGCCTCGACTCGCGTAACCCTAAGTTAGACAGGGTGGCGGTGGTGTCACGTGCTCGTCTCAGCGTCCGTCGTCGCTACCGCAATGACGTACGCCTCGACTCGCGTAACGCTAAGATAGACAGGGTGGTGGTCGTGTCACGTACTCGTCTCGGCGTCCGTCGTCGCTACCGCGATGACGTCCGCCTCGACTCGTGTAATGCTAAGATAGACAGGGTGGCGGTGGTGGCACGTGCTCATCTCGGCGTCCGTCGTCGCTACCGTGACGACGTCCACCTCGACTCGCGTGACCCTAAGACAGGGTGGCCGCGGTGCCACGTGCTCGTCTCGGCGTCCGTCATCGCTACCGCGAAGACGTCTGCCTCGACTCGCGTAACCCTAAGTTAGACAGGGTGGCAGTGGTGTCACGTGCTCGTCTCGGCGTCCGTCGTCGCTACCGCGACGATGGCCGCCTCGACTCGCGTGACCCTAAGACAGGGTGGCAGTGGTGCCACGTGCTCGTCTCGGCGTCCGTCGTCGCTACCGCGACGATGTCCGCCTCGACTCACGTCACCCTAAGTTAGACAGGGTGGCAGTGGTGTCACGTGCTCGTCTCGGCGTCCGTCGTCGCTACCGCGACGACGTCCGCCTCGACTCACGTCACCCTAAGTTAGATAGGGTGGCCGTAGTGTCACGTGCTCATCTCGGCGTTCGTCATCGGTACCGCAATGACGTCCGCCTCGACTCTCGTAACCCTAAGATAGACAGGGTGCCAGTGGTGCCACGTGCTCGTCTCGGCGTCCGTCGTCGCTACCGCGACGACGTCCGCCTCGACTCGCGTAACCCTAAGATAGCCAGGGTGGCAGTGGTGTCACGTGCTCGTCTCGGCGTCCGTCGTCGCTACCGTGACGACGTCCGCCTCGACTCGCGTAACCCTAAGTTAGCAGGGTGGCAGTGGTGTCACGTGCTCGGCTCGGCGTCCGTCGTCGCTACCGCGACGACGACCGCCTCGACTCGCGTAACCCTAAGATAGATAGGGTGGCGGTGGTGTCACGTGCTCGTCTCGGCGTCCGTCGTCGCTACCGCGACGACGTCCGCCTCGACTCGCGTAACCCTAAGATAGCCAGGGTGGCAGTGGTGTCACGTGCTCGTCTCGGCGTCCGTCGTCGCTACCGCGACGACGTCCGCCTCGACTCGCGTAACCCAAAGTTAGCCAGGGTGGCAGTGGTGTGACGTGCTCGGCTCGGCGTCCGTCGTCGCTACCGCGACAACGTCCGCCTTGACTCTCGTAACCCTAAGATAGACAGGGTCGCAGTGGTGTCACGTGCTCGTCTCGGCGTCCGTCCTCGCTACCGCGACGACGTCCGCCTCGACTAGCGTAACCCTAACATAGACAGTGTGGCGGTGGTGTCACGTGCTCGTCTCGGCGTGCGTCGTCGCTACCGCGACGACGTCCTCCTCGACTCGCTTAACCCTAAGTTAGACAGGGTGGCGGTGGTGTCACGTGCTCGTCTCGGCGTCCGTCGTCGCTACCGCGATGACGTCCGCCTCGACTCGCGTAACCCTAAGTTAGACAGGGTGGCGGTGGTGTCACGTGCTCGTATCAGCGTCCGTCGTCGCTACCGCAATGACGTATGCCTCGACTCGCGTAACGCTAAGATAGACAGGGTGGCGGTGGTGTCACGTGCTCGTCTCGGCGTCCGTCGTCGCTACCGCGATGACGTCCGCCTCGACTCGCATAACGCTAAGATAGACAGGGTGGCGGTGGTGGCACGTGCTCATCTCAGCGTCCGTCGTCGCTACCGCAACGACGTCCGCCTCGACTCGCGTGACCCTAAGACAGGGTGGCCGCGGTGCCACGTGCTCGTCTCGGCGTCCGTCGTCGCTACCGCGAAGACGTCCGCCTCGACTCGCGTAACCCTAAGTTAGACAGGGTGGCAGTGGTGTCACGTGCTCGTCTCGGCGTCCGTCGTCGCTACCGCGACGACGTCCGCCTCGACTCGCGTGACCCTAAGACAGGGTGGCAGTGGTGTCACGTGCTCGTCTCGGCGTCCGTCGTCGCTACCGCGACGACGTCCGCCTCGACTCGCGTCACCCTAAGTTAGACAGGGTGGCGGTGGTGTCACGTGCTCGTCTCGGCGTCCGTCGTCGCTACCGCGACGATGTCCGCCTCGACTCGCGTCACCCTAAGTTAGACAGGGTGGCCGTGGTGTCACGTGCTTATCTCGGCGTTCGTCGTCGCTACCGCGATGACGTCCGCCTCGACTAGCGTAACCCAAAGATAGACAGGGTGCCAGTGGTGCCACGTGCTCGTCATGGCGTCCGTCGTCGCTACCGCGATGACGTCCGCCCCGACTCGTGTAACCCTAAGATAGCCAGGGTGGCAGTGGTGTCCGTCGTCGCTACCGCGACGACGTCCGCCTCGACTCGCGTAACCCTAAGATAGCCAGGATGGCAGTGGTGTCACGTGCTCGTCTCGGCGTCCGTCGTCGCTACCGCGACGACGTCCGCCTCGACTCGCGTAACCCTAAGTTAGCCAGGGTGGCAGTGGTGTGACGTGCTCGGCTCGGCGTCCGTCGTCGCTACCGCGACGACGTCCGCCTTGACTCTCGTAACCCTAAGATAGACAGGGTCGCAGTGGTGTCACGTGCTCGTCTCGGCGTCCGTCCTCGCTACCGCGACGACGTCCGCCTCGACTAGTGTAACCCTAACATAGACAGTGTGGCGGTGGTGTCACGTGCTCGTCTCGGCGTGCGTCGTCGCTACCGCGACGACGTCCGCCTCGACTCGCTTAACCCTAAGTTAGACAGGGTGGCGGTGGTGTCACGTGCTCGTATCGGCGTCCGTCGTCGCTACCGCGAAGACGTCCGCCTCGACTCGCGTAACCCTAAGTTAGACAGGGTGGCACTGGTGTCATGTGCTCGTCTCGGCGTCCGTCGTCGCTACCGCGACAACGTCCGCCTTGACTCTCGTAACCCTAAGATAGACAGGGTCGCAGTGGTGTCACGTGCTCGTCTCGGCGTCCGTCCTCGCTACCGCGACGACGTCCGCCTCGACTAGCGTAACCCTAACATAGACAGTGTGGCGGTGGTGTCACGTGCTCGTCTCGGCGTGCGTCGTCGCTACCGCGACGACGTCCTCCTCGACTCGCTTAACCCTAAGTTAGACAGGGTGGCGGTGGTGTCACGTGCTCGTCTCGGCGTCCGTCGTCGCTACCGCGATGACGTCCGCCTCGACTCGCGTAACCCTAAGTTAGACAGGGTGGCGGTGGTGTCACGTGCTCGTATCAGCGTCCGTCGTCGCTACCGCAATGACGTATGCCTCGACTCGCGTAACGCTAAGATAGACAGGGTGGCGGTGGTGTCACGTGCTCGTCTCGGCGTCCGTCGTCGCTACCGCGATGACGTCCGCCTCGACTCGCATAACGCTAAGATAGACAGGGTGGCGGTGGTGGCACGTGCTCATCTCAGCGTCCGTCGTCGCTACCGCAACGACGTCCGCCTCGACTCGCGTGACCCTAAGACAGGGTGGCCGCGGTGCCACGTGCTCGTCTCGGCGTCCGTCGTCGCTACCGCGAAGACGTCCGCCTCGACTCGCGTAACCCTAAGTTAGACAGGGTGGCAGTGGTGTCACGTGCTCGTCTCGGCGTCCGTCGTCGCTACCGCGACGACGTCCGCCTCGACTCGCGTGACCCTAAGACAGGGTGGCAGTGGTGTCACGTGCTCGTCTCGGCGTCCGTCGTCGCTACCGCGACGACGTCCGCCTCGACTCGCGTCACCCTAAGTTAGACAGGGTGGCGGTGGTGTCACGTGCTCGTCTCGGCGTCCGTCGTCGCTACCGCGACGATGTCCGCCTCGACTCGCGTCACCCTAAGTTAGACAGGGTGGCCGTGGTGTCACGTGCTTATCTCGGCGTTCGTCGTCGCTACCGCGATGACGTCCGCCTCGACTAGCGTAACCCAAAGATAGACAGGGTGCCAGTGGTGCCACGTGCTCGTCATGGCGTCCGTCGTCGCTACCGCGATGACGTCCGCCCCGACTCGTGTAACCCTAAGATAGCCAGGGTGGCAGTGGTGTCCGTCGTCGCTACCGCGACGACGTCCGCCTCGACTCGCGTAACCCTAAGATAGCCAGGGTGGCAGTGGTGTCACGTGCTCGTCTCGGCGTCCGTCGTCGCTACCGCGACGACGTCCGCCTCGACTCGCGTAACCCTAAGTTAGCCAGGGTGGCAGTGGTGTGACGTGCTCGGCTCGGCGTCCGTCGTCGCTACCGCGACGACGTCCGCCTTGACTCTCGTAACCCTAAGATAGACAGGGTCGCAGTGGTGTCACGTGCTCGTCTCGGCGTCCGTCCTCGCTACCGCGACGACGTCCGCCTCGACTAGTGTAACCCTAACATAGACAGTGTGGCGGTGGTGTCACGTGCTCGTCTCGGCGTGCGTCGTCGCTACCGCGACGACGTCCGCCTCGACTCGCTTAACCCTAAGTTAGACAGGGTGGCGGTGGTGTCACGTGCTCGTCTCGGCGTCCGTCGTCGCTACCGCGATGACGTCCGCCTCGACTCGCGTAACCCTATGTTAGACAGGGTGGCGGTGGTGCCACGTGCTCGTCTCAGCGTCCGTCGTCGCTACCGCAACGACGTACGCCTCGACTCGCGTAACGCTAAGATAGACAGGGTGGCGGTGGTGTCACGTGCTCGTCTCGGCGTCCGTCGTCGCTACCGCGATGACGTCCGCCTCGACTCGCGTCACGCTAAGATAGACAGGGTGGCGGTGGTGGCACGTGCTCATCTCGGCGTCCGTCGTCGCTACCGCAATGACGTCCACCTCGACTCGCGTGACCCTAAGACAGGGTGGCCGCGGTGCCACGTGCTCGTATCGGCGTCCGTCGTCGCTACCGCGAAGACGTCCGCCTCGACTCGCGTAACCCTAAGTTAGACAGGGTGGCACTGGTGTCATGTGCTCGTCTCGGCGTCCGTCGTCGCTACCGCGACGACGTCCGCCTCGACTTGCGTCACCCTAAGTTAGACAGGGTGGCGGTGGTGTCACGTGCTCGTCTCGGCGTCCGTCGTCGCTACCGCGACGACGTCCGCCTCGACTCGCGTCACCCTAAGTTAGACAGGGTGGCCGTGGTGTCACGTGCTCCTCTCGGCGTTCGTCGTCGCTACCGCGATGACGTCCGCCTCGACTCGCGTAACCCAAAGATAGACAGGGTGCCAGTGGTGCCACGTGCTCGTCTCGGCGTCCGTCGTCGCTACCGCGATGACGTCCGCCTCGACTCGCGTCACCCTAAGTTAGACAGGGTGGCCGTGGTGTCAGGTGCTCATCTCGGCATTCGTCGTCGCTACCGCGATGACTTCCGCCTCGACTCGCGTAACCCTAAGATAGACAGGGTCGCAGTGGTGTCACGTGCTCGTCATGGCGTCCGTCGTCGCTACCGCGATGACGTCCGCCTCGACTCGCGTAGCCCTAAGTTAGACAGGGTGCCAGTGGTGCCACGTGCTCGTCTCGGCGTCCGTCGTCGCTACCGCGACGACGTCCGCCTCGGCTCGCGTAACCCTAAGATAGCCAGGGTGGCAGTGGTGTCACGTGCTCGTCTCGGCGTCCGTCGTCGCTACCGTGACGACGTCTGCCTCGACTCGCGTAACCCTAAGTTAGCCAGGGTGGCAGTGGTGTCACGTGCTCGGCTCGGCGTCCGTCGTTGCTACCGCGACGACGTCCGCCTCGACTCGCGTAACCCTAAGATAGACAGGGTGGCGGTGGTGTCACGTGCTCGTCTCGGCGTCCGTCCTCGCTACCGCGACGACGTCCGCCTCGACTAGCGTAACCCTAACATAGACAGTGTGGCGGTGGTGTCACGTGCTCGTCTCGGCGTGCGTCGTCGCTACCGCGACGACGTCCTCCTCGACTCGCTTAACCCTAAGTTAGACAGGGTGGCGGTGGTGTCACGTGCTCGTCTCGGCGTCCGTCGTCGCTACCGCGATGACGTCCGCCTCGACTCGCGTAACCCTGAGTTAGACAGGGTGGCGGTGGTGTCACGTGCTCGTATCAGCGTCCGTCGTCGCTACCGCAATGACGTATGCCTCGACTCGCGTAACGCTAAGATAGACAGGGTGGCGGTGGTGTCACGTGCTCGTCTCGGCGTCCGTCGTCGCTACCGCGATGACGTCCGCCTCGACTCGCGTAACGCTAAGATAGACAGGGTGGCGGTGGTGGCACGTGCTCATCTCAGCGTCCGTCGTCGCTACCGCAACGACGTCCTCCTCGACTCGCGTGACCCTAAGACAGGGTGGCCGCGGTGCCACGTGCTCGTCTCGGCGTCCGTCGTCGCTACCGCGAAGACGTCCGCCTCGACTCGCGTAACGCTAAGTTAGACAGGGTGGCAGTGGTGTCACGTGCTCGTCTCGGCGTCCGTCGTCGCTACCGCGACGACGTCCGCCTCGACTCGCGTGACCCTAAGACAGGGTGGCACTGGTGTCACGTGCTCGTCTCGGCGTCCGTCGTCGCTACCGCGACGACGTCCGCCTCGACTCGCGTCACCCTAAGTTAGACAGGGTGGCGGTGGTGTCACGTGCTCGTCTCGGCGTCCGTCGTCGCTACCGCGACGATGTCCGCCTCGACTCACGTCACCCTAAGTTAGACAGGGTGGCCGTGGTGTCACGTGCTTATCTCGGCGTTCGTCGTCGCTACCGCGATGACGTCCGCCTCGACTTGCGTAACCCAAAGATAGACAGGGTGCCAGTGGTGCCACGTGCTCGTCATGGCGTCCGTCGTCGCTACCGCGATGACGTCCGCCTCGACTCGTGTAACCCTAAGATAGCCAGGGTGGCAGTGGTGTCCGTCGTCGCTACCGTGACGACGTCCGCCTCGACTCGCGTAACCCTAAGTTAGCCAGGGTGGCAGTGGTGTGACGTGCTCGGCTCGGCGTCCGTCGTCGCTACCGCGACGACGTCCGCCTCGACTCTCGTAACCCTAAGATAGACAGGGTCGCAGTGGTGTCACGTGCTCGTCTCGGCGTCCGTCCTCGCTACCGCGACGACGTACGCCTCGACTAGCGTAACCCTAACATAGACAGTGTGGCGGTGGTGTCACGTGCTCGTCTCGGCGTGCGTCGTCGCTACCGCGACGACGTCCGCCTCGACTCGCTTAACCCTAAGTTAGACAGGGTGGCGGTGGTGTCACGTGCTCGTCTCGGCGTCCGTCGTCGCTACCGCGATGACGTCCGCCTCGACTCGCGTAACCCTAAGTTAGACAGGGTGGCGGTGGTGCCACGTGCTCGTCTCAGCGTCCGTCGTCGCTACCGCAACGACGTATGCCTCGACTCGCGTAACGCTAAGATAGACAGGGTGGCGGTGGTGTCACGTGCTCGTCTCGGCGTCCGTCGTCGCTACCGCGATGACGTCCGCCTCGACTCGCGTAACGCTAAGATAGACATGGTGGCGGTGGTGGCACGTGCTCATCTCGGCGTCCGTCGTCGCTACCGCAATGACGTCCGCCTCGACTCGCGTGACCCTAAGACAGGGTGGCCGCGGTGCCACGTGCTCGTATCGGCGTCCGTCGTCGCTACCGCGAAGACGTCCGCCTCGACTCGCGTAACCCTAAGTTTGACAGGGTGGCAGTGGTGTCACGTGCTCGTCTCGGCGTCCGTCGTCGCTACCGCGACGACGTCCGCCTCGACTCGCGTCACCCTAAGTTAGACAGGGTGGCGGTGGTGTCACGTGCTCGTCTCGGCGTCCGTCGTCGCTACCGCGACGACGTCCGCCTCGACTCGCGTCACCCTAAGTTAGACAGGGTGGCCGTGGTGTCACGTGCTCATCTCGGCGTTCGTCGTCGCTACCGCGATGACGTCCGCCTCGACTCGCGTAACCCAAAGATAGACAGGGTGCCAGTGGTGCCACGTGCTCGTCTCGGCGTCCGTCGTCACTACCGCGATGACGTCCGCCTCGACTCGCGTCACCCTAAGTTAGACAGGGTGGCCGTGGTGTCATGTGCTCATCTCGGCATTCGTCGTCGCTACCGCGATGACTTCCACCTCGACTCGCGTAACCCTAAGATAGACAGGGTGCCAATGGTGCCACGTGCTCGTCATGGCGTCCGTCGTCGCTACCGCGATGACGTCCGCCTCGACTCGCGTAACCCTAAGTTAGACAGGGTGGCGGTGGTGTCACGTGCTCGTATCAGCGTCCGTCGTCGCTACCGCAACGACGTATGCCTCGACTCGCGTGACCCTAAGACAGGGTGGCCGTGGTGCCACGTGCTCGTATCGGCGTCCGTCGTCGCTACCGCGAAGACGTCCGCCTCGACTCGCGTAACCCTAAGTTAGACAGGGTGGCAGTGGTGTCACGTGCTCGTCTCGGCGTCCGTCGTCGCTACCGCGACGACGTCCTCCTCGACTCGCGTCACCCTAAGTTAGACAGGGTGGCGGTGGTGTCACGTGCTCGTCTCGGCGTCCGTCGTCGCTACCGCGACGACGTCCGCCTCGACTCGCGTCACCCTAAGTTACACAGGGTGGCCGTGGTGTCACATGCTCATCTCGGTGTTCGTCGTTGCTACCGCGATGACGTCCGCCTCGACTCGCGTAACCCAAAGATAGACAGGGTGCCAGTGGTGCCACGTGCTCGTCTCGGCGTCCGTCGTCGCTACCGCGATGACGTCCGCCTCGACTCGCGTCACCCTAAGTTAGACAGGGTGGCCGTGGTGTCATGTGCTCATCTCGGCATTCGTCGTCGCTACCGCGATGACTTCCGCCTCGACTCGCGTAACCCTAAGATAGACAGGGTGCCAATGGTGCCACGTGCTCGTCATGGCGTCCGTCGTCGCTACCGCGATGACGTCCGCCTCGACTCGCGTAGCCCTAAGTTAGACAGGGTGCCAGTGGTGCCACGTGCTCGTCTCGGCGTCCGTCGTCGCTACCGCGACGACGTCTGCCTCGACTCGCGTAACCCTAAGATAGCCAGGGTGGCAGTGGTGTCACGTGCTCGTCTCGGCGTCCGTCGTCGCTACCGTGACGACGTCCGCCTCGACTCGCGTAACCCTAAGTTAGCCAGGGTGGCAGTGGTGTCACGTGCTCGGCTCGGCGTCCGTCGTCGCTACCGCGACGACGTCCGCCTCGACTCGCGTAACCCTAAGATAGACAGGGTGGCGGTGGTGTCACGTGCTCGTCTCGGCGTCCGTCGTCGCTACCGCGACGACGTCCGCCTCGACTCGCGTAACCCTAAGATAGCTAGGGTGGCAGTGGTGTCACGTGCTCGTCACGGCGTCCGTCGTCGCTACCGCGACGACGTCCGCCTCGACTCGCGTAACCCAAAGTTAGCCAGGGTAGCAGTGGTGTGACGTGCTCGGCTCGGCGTCCGTCGTCGCTACCGCGACAACGTCCGCCTTGACTCTCGTAACCCTAAGATAGACAGGGTGGCGGTGGTGTCACGGGCTCATCTCGGCGTTCGTCGTCGCTACCGCGATGACGTCCGCCTCGACTCGCGTAACCCAAAGATAGACAGGGTGCCAGTGGTGCCACGTGCTCGTCTCGGCGTCCGTCGTCGCTACCGCGATGACGTCCGCCTCGACTCGCGTCACCCTAAGTTAGACAGGGTGGCCGTGCTGTCATGTGCTCATCTCGGCATTCGTCGTCGCTACCGCGATGACTTCCGCCTCGACTCGCGTAACCCTAAGTTAGACAGGGTGGCGGTGGTGTCACGTGCTCGTCTCGGCGTCCGTCGTCGCTACCGCGACGATGTCCGCCTCGACTCGCGTCACCCTAAGTTAGACAGGGTGGCCGTGGTGTCACGTGCTTATCTCGGCGTTCGTCGTCGCTACCGCGATGACGTCCGCCTCGACTTGCGTAACCCAAAGATAGACAGGGTGCCAGTGGTGCCACGTGCTCGTCATGGCGTCCGTCGTCGCTACCGCAATGACGTCCGCCTCGACTTGCGTAACCCTAAGATAGCCAGGGTGGCAGTGGTGTCCGTCGTCGCTACCGCGATGACGTCCGCCTCGACTCGCGTAACCCTAAGATAGCCAGGGTGGCAGTGGTGTCACGTGCTCGTCTCGGCGTCCGTCGTCGCTACCGCGACGACGTCCGCCTCGACTCGCGTAACCCTAAGTTAGCCAGGGTGGCAGTGGTGTGACGTGCTCGGCTCGGCGTCCGTCGTCGCTACCGCGACGACGTCCGCCTCGACTCTCGTAACCCTAAGATAGACAGGGTCGCAGTGGTGTCACGTGCTCGTCTCGGCGTCCGTCCTCGCTACCGCGACGACGTCAGCCTCGACTAGCGTAACCCTAACATAGATAGTGTGGCGGTGGTGTCACGTGCTCATCTCGGCGTGCGTCGTCGCTACCGCGACGACGTCCGCCTCGACTCGCTTAACCCTAAGTTAGACAGGGTGGCGGTGGTGTCACGTGCTCGTCTCGGCGTCCGTCGTCGCTACCGCGATGACGTCCGCCTCGACTCGCGTAACCCTAAGTTAGACAGGGTGGCGGTGGTGCCACGTGCTCGTCTCAGCGTCCGTCGTCGCTACCGCAACGACGTACGCCTCGACTCGCGTAACGCTAAGATAGACAGGGTGGCGGTGGTGTCACGTGCTCGTCTCGGCGTCCGTCGTCGCTACCGCGATGACGTCCGCCTCGACTCGCGTAACGCTAAGATAGACAGGGTGGCGGTGGTGGCACGTGCTCATCTCGGCGTCCGTCGTCGCTACCGCAATGACGTCCGCCTCGACTCGCGTGACCCTAAGACAGGGTGGCCGCGGTGCCACGTGCTCGTATCGGCGTCCGTCGTCGCTACCGCGAAGACGTCCGCCTCGACTCGCGTAACCCTAAGTTAGACAGGGTGGCTGTGGTGTCACGTGCTCGTCTCGGCGTCCGTCCTCGCTACCGCGATGACGTCCGCCTCGACTAGCGTAACCCTAACATAGACAGTGTGGCGGTGGTGTCACGTGCTCGTCTCGGCGTGCGTCGTCGCTACCGCGACGACGTCCTCCTCGACTCGCTTAACCCTAAGTTAGACAGGGTGGCGGTGGTGTCACGTGCTCGTCTCGGCGTCCGTCGTCGCTACCGCGATGACGTCCGCCTCGACTCGCGTAACCCTAAGTTAGACAGGGTGGCGGTGGTGTCACGTGCTCGTATCAGCGTCCGTCGTCGCTACCGCAACGACGTATGCCTCGACTCGCGTAACGCTAAGATAGACAGGGTGGCGGTGGTGTCACGTGCTCGTCTCGGCGTCCGTCGTCGCTACCGCGATGACGTCCGCCTCGACTCGCGTAACGCTAAGATAGACAGGGTGGCAGTGCTGGCACGTGCTCATCTCGGCGTCCGTCGTCGCTACCGCAACGACGTCCGCCTCGACTCGCGTGACCCTAAGACAGGGTGGCCGCGGTGCCACGTGCTTGTTTCGGCGTTCGTCGTCGCTACTGCGAAGACGTCCGCCTCGACTCGCGTAACCCTAAGTTAGACAGGGTGGCAGTGGTGTCACGTGCTCGTCTCGGCGTCCGTCGTCGCTACCGCGACGACGTCCGCCTCGACTCGCGTGACCCTAAGACAGGGTGGCAGTGGTGTCACGTGCTCGTCTCGGCGTCCGTCGTCGCTACCGCGACGACGTCCGCCTCGACTCGCGTCACCCTAAGTTAGACAGGGTGGCGGTGGTGTCACGTGCTCGTCTCGGCGTCCGTCGTCGCTACCGCGACGATGTCCGCCTCGACTCGCGTCACCCTAAGTTAGACAGGGTGGCCGTGGTGTCACGTGCTTATCTCGGCGTTCGTCGTCGCTACCGCGATGACGTCCGCCTCGACTTGCGTAACCCAAAGATAGACAGGGTGCCAGTGGTGCCACGTGCTCGTCATGGCGTCCGTCGTCGCTACCGCAACGACGTCCGCCTCGACTCGTGTAACCCTAAGATAGCCAGGGTGGCAGTGGTGTCCGTCGTCGCTACCGCGACGACGTCCGCCTCTACTCGCGTAACCCTAAGATAGCCAGGGTGGCAGTGGTGTCACGTGCTCGTCTCGGCGTCCGTCGTCGCTACCGCGACGACGTCCGCCTCGACTCGCGTAACCCTAAGTTAGCCAGGGTGGCAGTGGTGTGACGTGCTCGGCTCGGCGTACGTCGTCGCTACCGCGACGACGTCCGCCTCGACTCTCGTAACCCTAAGATAGACAGGGTCGCAGTGGTGTCACGTGCTCGTCTCGGCGTCCGTCCTCGCTACCGCGACGACGTCCGCCTCGACTAGCGTAACCCTAACATAGACAGTGTGGCGGTGGTGTCACGTGCTCGTCTCGGCGTGCGTCGTCGCTACCGCGACGACGTCCGCCTCGACTCGCTTAACCCTAAGTTAGACAGGGTGGCGGTGGTGTCACGTGCTCGTCTCGGCGTCCGTCGTCGCTACCGCGATGACGTCCGCCTCGACTCGCATAACCCTAAGTTAGACAGGGTGGCGGTGGTGCCACGTGCTCGTCTCAGCGTCCGTCGTCGCTACCGCAACGACGTACGCCTCGACTCGCGTAACGCTAAGATAGACAGGGTGGCGGTGGTGTCACGTGCTCGTCTCGGCGTCCGTCGTCGCTACCGCGATGACGTCCGCCTCGAGTCGCGTAACGCTAAGATAGACAGGGTGGCGGTGGTGGCACGTGCTCATCTCGGCGTCCGTCGTCGCTACCGCAATGACGTCCGCCTCGACTCGCGTGACCCTAAGACAGGGTGGCCGCGGTGCCACGTGCTCGTATCGGCGTCCGTCGTCGCTACCGCGAAGACGTCCGCCTCGACTCGCGTAACCCTAAGTTAGACAGGGTGGCAGTGGTGTCACGTGCTCGTCTCGGCGTCCGTCCTCGCTACCGCGACGACGTCCGCCTCGACAAGCGTAACCCTAACATAGACAGTGTGGCGGTGGTGTCACGTGCTCGTCTCGGCGTGCGTCGTCGCTACCGCGACGACGTCCTCCTCGACTCGCTTAACCCTAAGTTAGACAGGGTGGCGGTGGTGTCACGTGCTCGTCTCGGCGTCCGTCGTCGCTACCGCGATGACGTCCGCCTCGACTCGCGTAACCCTAAGTTAGACAGGGTGGCGGTGGTGTCACGTGCTCGTATCAGCGTCCGTCGTCGCTACCGCAATGATATATGCCTCGACTCGCGTAACGCTAAGATAGAAAGGGTGGCGGTGGTGTCACGTGCTCGTCTCGGCGTCCGTCGTCGCTACCGCGATGACGTCCGCCTCGACTCGCGTAACGCTAAGATAGAAAGGGTGGCGGTGGTGGCACGTGCTCATCTCGGCGTCCGTCGTCGCTACCGCAACGACGTCCGCCTCGACTCGCGTGACCCGAAGACAGGGTGGCCGCGGTGCCACGTGCTCGTCTGGGCGTCCGTCGTCGCTACCGCGAAGACGTCCGCCTCGACTCGCGTAACCCTATGTTAGATAGGGTGGCAGTGGTGTCACGTGCTCGTCTCGGCGTCCGTCGTCGCTACCGCGACGACGTCCGCCTCGACTCGCGTGACCCTAAGACAGGGTGGCAGTGGTGTCACGTGCTCGTCTCGGCGTCCGTCGTCGCTACCGCGACGACGTCCGCCTCGACTCGCGTCACCCTAAGTTAGACAGGGTGGCGGTGGTGTCACGTGCTCGTCTCGGCGTCCGTCGTCGCTACCGAGACGATGTCCGCCTCGACTCGCGTCACCCTAAGTTAGACAGGGTGGCCGTGGTGTCACGTGCTTATCTCGGCGTTCGTCGTCGCTACCGCGATGACGTCCGCCTCGAGTTGCGTAACCCAAAGATAGACAGGGTGCCTGTGGTGCCACGTGCTCGTCATGGCGTCCGTCGTCGCTACCGCGATGACGTCCGCCTCGACTCGTGTAACCCTAAGATAGCCAGGGTGGCAGTGGTGTCCGTCGTCGCTACCGCGACGACGTCCGCCTCGACTCGCGTAACCCTAAGTTAGCCAGGGTGGCAGTGGTGTGACGTGCTCGGCTCGGCGTCCGTCGTCGCTACCGCGACGACGTCCGCCTCGACTCTCGTAACCCTAAGATAGACAGGGTCGCAGTGGTGTCACGTGCTCGTCTCGGCGTCCGTCCTCGCTACCGCGACGACGTCCGCCTCGACTAGCGTAACCCTAACATAGACAGTGTGGCGGTGGTGTCACGTGCTCGTCTCGGCGTGCGTCGTCGCTACCGCGACGACGTCCGCCTCGACTCGCTTAACCCTAAGTTAGACAGGGTGGCGGTGGTGTCACGTGCTCGTCTCGGCGTCCGTCGTCGCTACCGCGATGACGTCCGCCTCGACTCGCGTAACCCTAAGTTAGACAGGGTGGCGGTGGTGCCACGTGCTCGTCTCAGCGTCCGTCGTCGCTACCGCAACGACGTACGCCTCGACTCGCATAACGCTAAGATAGACAGGGTGGCGGTGGTGTCACGTGCTCGTCTCGGCGTCCGTCGTCGCTACCGCGATGACGTCCGCCTCGACTCGCGTAACGCTAAGATAGACAGGGTGGCGGTGGTGGCACGTGCTCATCTCGGCGTCCGTCGTCGCTACCGCAATGACGTCCGCCTCGACTCGCGTGACCCTAAGACAGGGTGGCCGCGGTGCCACGTGCTCGTATCGGCGTCCGTCGTCGCTACCGCGAAGACGTCCGCCTCGACTCGCGTAACCCTAAGTTAGACAGGGTGGCAGTGGTGTCACGTGCTCGTCTCGGCGTCCATCGTCGCTACCGCGACGACGTCCGCCTCGACTCGCGTGACCCTAATACAGGGTGGCAGTGGTGTCACGTGCTCGTCTCGGCGTCCGTCGTCGCTACCGCGACGACGTCCGCCTCGACTCGCATCACCCTAAGTTAGACAGGGTGGCGGTGGTTTCACGTGCTCGTCTCGGCGTCCGTCGTCGCTACCGCGACGACGTCCGCCTCGACTCGCGTCACCCTAAGTTAGACAGGGTGGCCGTGATGTCACGTGCTCATCTCGGCGTTCGTCGTCGCTACCGCGATGACGTCCGCCTCGACTCGCGTAACCCAAAGATAGACAGGGTGCCAGTGGTGCCACGTGCTCGTCTCGGCGTCCGTCATCGCTACCGCGATGACGTCCGCCTCGACTCGCGTCACCCTAAGTTAGACAGGGTGGCCTTGGTGTCATGTGCTCATCTCAGCATTCGTCGTCGCTACCGCGATGACTTCCGCCTCGACTCGCGTAACCCTAAGATAGACAGGGTCTCAATGGTGCCACGTGCTCGTCATGGCGTCCGTCGTCGCTACCGCGATGACGTCCGCCTCGACTCGCGTAGCCCTAAGACAGGGTGGCCGCGGTGCCACGTGCTCGTATCGGCGTCCGTCGTCGCTACCGCAATGACGTCCGCCTCGACTCGCGTGACCCTAAGACAGGGTGGCCGCGGTGCCACGTGCTCGTATCGGCGTCCGTCGTCGCTACCGCGAAGACGTCCGCCTCGACTCGCGTAACCCTAAGTTAGACAGGGTGGCAGTGGTGTCACGTGCTTGTTTCGGCGTCCGTCGTCGCTACCGCGACGACGTCCGCCTCGACTTGCGTAACCCTAAGATAGATAGGGTGGCAGTGGTGTCACGTGCTCATCTCGGCGTCCGTCGTCGCTACCGCGACGACGTCCGCCTCGACGCGCGTAACGCTAAGATAGACAGGGTGGCCGTGGTGTCACGTGCTTATCTCGGCGTTCGTCGTCGCTACCGCGATGACGTCCGCCTCGACTTGCGTAACCCAAAGATAGACAGGGTGCCAGTGGTGCCACGTGCTCGTCATGGCGTCCGTCGTCGCTACCGCGATGACGTCCGCCACGACTCGTGTAACCCTAAGATAGCCAGGGTGGCAGTCGTGTCCGTCGTCGCTACCGCGACGACGTCCGCCTCGACTCGCGTAACCCTAAGATAGCCAGGGTGGCAGTGGTGTCACGTGCTCGTCTCGGCGTCCGTCGTCGCTACCGCGACGACGTCCGCCTCGACTCGCGTAACCCTAAGTTAGCCAGGGTGGCAGTGGTGTGACGTGCTCGGCTCGGCGTCCGTCGTCGCTACCGCGACGACGTCCGCCTCGACTCTCGTAACCCTAAGATAGACAGGGTCGCAGTGGTGTCACGTGCTCGTCTCGGCGTCCGTCCTCGCTACCGCGACGACGTCCGCCTCGACTAGCGTAACCCTAACATAGACAGTGTGGCGGTGGTGTCACGTGCTCGTCTCGGCGTGCGTCGTCGCTACCGCGACGACGTCCGCCTCGACTCGCTTAACCCTAAGTTAGACAGGGTGGCGGTGGTGTCACGTGCTCGTCTCGGCGTCCGTCGTCGCTACCGCGATGACGTCCGCCTCGACTCGCATAACCCTAAGTTAGACAGGGTGGCCGTGGTGCCACGTGCTCGTCTCAGCGTCCGTCGTCGCTACCGCAACGACGTACGCCTCGACTCGCGTAACGCTAAGATAGACAGGGTGGCGGTGGTGTCACGTGCTCGTCTCGGCGTCCGTCGTCGCTACCGCGATGACGTCCGCCTCGAGTCGCGTAACGCTAAGATAGACAGGGTGGCGGTGGTGGCACGTGCTCATCTCGGCGTCCGTCGTCGCTACCGCAATGACGTCCGCCTCGACTCGCGTGACCCTAAGACAGGGTGGCCGCGGTGCCACGTGCTCGTATCGGCGTCCGTCGTCGCTACCGCGAAGACGTCCGCCTCGACTCGCGTAACCCTAAGTTAGACAGGGTGGCAGTGGTGTCACGTGCTCGTCTCGGCGTCCGTCCTCGCTACCGCGACGACGTCCGCCTCGACTCGCGTGACCCTAAGACAGGGTGGCAGTGGTGTCACGTGCTCGTCTCGGCGTCCGTCGTCGCTACCGCGACGACGTCCGCCTCGACTCGCGTCACCCTAAGTTAGACAGGGTGGCGGTGGTGTCACGTGCTCGTCTCGGCGTCCGTCGTCGCTACCGCGACGACGTCCGCCTCGACTCGCGTCACCCTAAGTTAGACAGGGTGGCGGTGGTGTCACGTGCTCATATCAGCGTCCGTCGTCGCTACCGCAATGACATATGCCTCGACTCGCGTAACGCTAAGATAGACAGGGTGGCGGTGGTGTCACGTGCTCGTCTCGGCGTCCGTCGTCGCTACCGCGATGACGTCCGCCTCGACTCGCGTAACGCTAAGATAGACAGGGTGGCGGTGGTGGCACGTGCTCATCTCGGCGTCCGTCGTCGCTACCGCAACGACGTCCGCCTCGACTCGCGTAACCCTAAGATAGACAGGGTCTCAATGGTGCCACGTGCTCGTCGTGGCGTCTGTCGTCGCTACCGCGATGACGTCCGCCTCGACTCGCGTAGCCCTAAGTTAGACAGGGTGGCAGTGGTGTCACGTGCTTGTTTCGGCGTCCGTCGTCGCTACCGCGACGACGTCCGCCTCGACTTGCGTAACCCTAAGATAGATAGGGTGGCAGTGGTGTCACGTGCTCGTCTCGGCGTCCGTCGTCGCTACCGCGACGACGTCCGCCTCGACTCGCGTAACCCTAAGATAGACAGGGTGGCAGTGGTGTCACGTGCTCGTCTTGGCGTCCGTCGTCGCTACCGCGACGACGTCCGCCTCGACTCGTGTAACCCTAAGATAGACAGGGTGGCGGTGGTGTCACGTGCTCGTCTCAGCGTCCGTAGTCGCTACCGTGACGACGTCCGCCACGACTCGCTTAACCCTAAGTTAGACAGGGGTGGCGGTGGTGTCTCGTGCTCGTCTCGGCCTACGTCGTCGCTACCACGACGACGTCCGCCTCGACTAACGTAACCCTAAGTTAGACAGGGTGGCAGTGGTGTCACATGTTCGTCTCGGCGTCCGTCGTCGCTACCGCGATGACATCCGCCTCGACTCGCGTAACCCTAAGATAGCCAAGGTGGCAGTGGTGTCACGTGCTCGTCTCGGCGTCCGTCGTCGCTACCGCGACGACGTCCGCCTCGACTCTCGTAATCCTAAGATAAACAGGGTCGCAGTGGTGTCACGTGCTCGTCTCGGCGTCCGTCGTCGCTACCGCGACAATGTCCGCCTCGACTCGCTTAACCCTAAGTTAGACAGGGTGGCGGTGGTGTCACGTGCTCGTCTCGGCGTCCGTCGTCGCTACCGCGATGACGTCCGCCTCGACTCGCGTATCCCTAAGTTAGACAGGGTGGCGGTGGTGTCACGTGCTCGTCTCGGCGCCCGTCGTCGCTACCGCGATGACGTCCGCCTCGACTCGCGTAACGCTAAGATAGACAGGGTGGCGGTGGTGGCACGTGCTCATCTCGGCGTCCGTCGTCGCTACCGCGACGACGTCCGCCTCGACTCGCGTGACCCTAAGCCAGGGTGGGAGTGGTGCCACGTGCTCGTCTCGGCGTCCGTCGTCGCTACCGCGACGACGTCCGCCTCGACTCGCGTCACCCTAAGTTAGACAGGGTGGCGGTGGTGTCATGTGCTCGTCTCGGCGTCTGTCGTCGCTACCGCGACGACGTCAGCCTCGACTCGCGTCACCCTAAGTTAGAATGGGTGGCAGTGGTGTCACGTGCTCATCTCGGCGTTCGTCTTCGCTACCGCGATGACGTCCGCCTCGACTCGCGTAACCCTAAGATAGACAGGGTGCCAGTGGTGCCACGTGCTCGTCACGGCGTCCGTCGTTGCTACCGCGATAACGTCCGCCTCGACTCGCGTAACCCTAAGATAGACAGGGTGGCAGTGGTGTCACGTGCTCGTCTCGGCGTCCGTCGTCGCTACCGCGACGACGTCCGCCTTGACTCGCGTAACCCTTAGATAGACAGGGTGGCAGTGGTGTCACGTGCTCGTCTCGACGTCCGTCGTCGCTATCGCGACAACGTCCGCCTCGACTCGCGTAACCCTAAGATAGACTGGGTGGCGGTGGTGTCACGTGCTCGTCTCGGCGTCCGTCGTCGCTACCGCAATGACGTCCGCCTCGACTCGCGTGACCCTAAGACAGGGTGGCCGCGGTGCCACGTGCTCGTATCGGCGTCCGTCGTCGCTACCGCGAAGACGTCCGCCTCGACTCGCGTAACCCTAAGTTAGACAGGGTGGCAGTGGTGTCACGTGCTCGTCTCGGCGTCCGTCCTCGCTACCGCGACGACGTCCGCCTCGACTCGCGTGACCCTAAGACAGGGTGGCAGTGGTGTCACGTGCTCGTCTCGGCGTCCGTCGTCGCTACCGCGACGACGTCCGCCTCGACTCGCGTCACCCTAAGTTAGACAGGGTGGCGGTGGTGTCACGTGCTCGTCTCGGCGTCCGTCGTCGCTACCGCGACGACGTCCGCCTCGACTCGCGTCACCCTAAGTTAGACAGGGTGGCGGTGGTGTCACGTGCTCATATCAGCGTCCGTCGTCGCTACCGCAATGACATATGCCTCGACTCGCGTAACGCTAAGATAGACAGGGTGGCGGTGGTGTCACGTGCTCGTCTCGGCGTCCGTCGTCGCTACCGCGATGACGTCCGCCTCGACTCGCGTAACGCTAAGATAGACAGGGTGGCGGTGGTGGCACGTGCTCATCTCGGCGTCCGTCGTCGCTACCGCAACGACGTCCGCCTCGACTCGCGTAACCCTAAGATAGACAGGGTCTCAATGGTGCCACGTGCTCGTCGTGGCGTCTGTCGTCGCTACCGCGATGACGTCCGCCTCGACTCGCGTAGCCCTAAGTTAGACAGGGTGGCAGTGGTGTCACGTGCTTGTTTCGGCGTCCGTCGTCGCTACCGCGACGACGTCCGCCTCGACTTGCGTAACCCTAAGATAGATAGGGTGGCAGTGGTGTCACGTGCTCGTCTCGGCGTCCGTCGTCGCTACCGCGACGACGTCCGCCTCGACTCGCGTAACCCTAAGATAGACAGGGTGGCAGTGGTGTCACGTGCTCGTCTTGGCGTCCGTCGTCGCTACCGCGACGACGTCCGCCTCGACTCGTGTAACCCTAAGATAGACAGGGTGGCGGTGGTGTCACGTGCTCGTCTCAGCGTCCGTAGTCGCTACCGTGACGACGTCCGCCACGACTCGCTTAACCCTAAGTTAGACAGGGGTGGCGGTGGTGTCTCGTGCTCGTCTCGGCCTACGTCGTCGCTACCACGACGACGTCCGCCTCGACTAACGTAACCCTAAGTTAGACAGGGTGGCAGTGGTGTCACATGTTCGTCTCGGCGTCCGTCGTCGCTACCGCGATGACATCCGCCTCGACTCGCGTAACCCTAAGATAGCCAAGGTGGCAGTGGTGTCACGTGCTCGTCTCGGCGTCCGTCGTCGCTACCGCGACGACGTCCGCCTCGACTCTCGTAACCCTAAGATAAACAGGGTCGCAGTGGTGTCACGTGCTCGTCTCGGCGTCCGTCGTCGCTACCGCGACAATGTCCGCCTCGACTCGCTTAACCCTAAGTTAGACAGGGTGGCGGTGGTGTCACGTGCTCGTCTCGGCGTCCGTCGTCGCTACCGCGATGACGTCCGCCTCGACTCGCGTATCCCTAAGTTAGACAGGGTGGCGGTGGTGTCACGTGCTCGTCTCGGCGCCCGTCGTCGCTACCGCGATGACGTCCGCCTCGACTCGCGTAACGCTAAGATAGACAGGGTGGCGGTGGTGGCACGTGCTCATCTCGGCGTCCGTCGTCGCTACCGCGACGACGTCCGCCTCAACTCGCGTGACCCTAAGCCAGGGTGGGAGTGGTGCCACGTGCTCGTCTCGGCGTCCGTCGTCGCTACCGCGACGACGTCCGCCTCGACTCGCGTCACCCTAAGTTAGACAGGGTGGCGGTGGTGTCATGTGCTCGTCTCGGCGTCTGTCGTCGCTACCGCGACGACGTCAGCCTCGACTCGCGTCACCCTAAGTTAGAATGGGTGGCAGTGGTGTCACGTGCTCATCTCGGCGTTCGTCTTCGCTACCGCGATGACGTCCGCCTCGACTCGCGTAACCCTAAGATAGACAGGGTGCCAGTGGTGCCACGTGCTCGTCACGGCGTCCGTCGTTGCTACCGCGATAACGTCCGCCTCGACTCGCGTAACCCTAAGATAGACAGGGTGGCAGTGGTGTCACGTGCTCGTCTCGGCGTCCGTCGTCGCTACCGCGACGACGTCCGCCTTGACTCGCGTAACCCTTAGATAGACAGGGTGGCAGTGGTGTCACGTGCTCGTCTCGACGTCCGTCGTCGCTATCGCGACAACGTCCGCCTCGACTCGCGTAACCCTAAGATAGACTGGGTGGCGGTGGTGTCACGTGCTCGTCTCGGCGTCCGTCGTCGCTACCGCGACGACGTCTGCCTCGACTCGCTTAACCCTTAGTTAGACAGGGGTGGCGGTGGTGTCACGTGCTCGTCTCGGCCTCCGTCGTCGCTACCACGACGACGTCCGCCTCGACTAGCGTAACCCTAAGTTAGACAGGGTGGCAGTGGTGTGACGTGCTCGTCTCGGCGTCCGTCGTCGCTACCGCGACAACGTCCGCCTCGACTCGCGTAACCCTAAGATAGCTAGGGTGGCAGTGGTGTCACGTGCTCGTCTCGGCGTCCGTCGTCGCTTCCGCGACGACGTCCGCCTCAACTCGCTTAGCCCTAAGTTAGACAGGGTGGCAGTGGTGTCACGTGCTTGTTTCGGCGTCCGTCGTCGCTACCGCGACGACGTCCGCCTCGACTCGCGTACCCCTAAGTTAGACAGGGTCGCAGCGGTGTCACGTGCTCATCTCGGCGTCGGTCGTCGCTACCGCGACGACGTCCGCCTCGACTCGCGTAACCCTAAGACAGGGTGGCAGTGGTGTCACGTGCTCGTCTCGGCTTCCGTCGTCGCTACCGCGACGACGTCCGCCTCGACTCGCGTAACCCTAAGTTAGACAGCGTGGCAATGGTGTCACGTGTTCGTCTCGGCGTCCGTCGTCGCTACCGCGACGACGTCCGCCTCGACTCGCGTGACCCTAAGACAGGGTGGCAATGGTGTCACGTGCTCGTCTCGGCGTCCGTCGTCGCTACCGCGATGACGTCCGCCTCGACTCGCGTCACCCTAAGTTAGACAGGGTGGCCGTGGTGTCATGTGCTCATCTCGGCGTTCGTCGTTGCTACCGCGATGACTTCCGCCTCGACTCGCGTAACCCTAAGATAGACAGGGTGCCAATGGTGCCACGTGCTCGTCATGGCGTCCGTCGTCGCTACCGCGATGACGTCCGCCTCGACTCGCGTAGCCCTAAGTTAGACAGGGTGGCAGTGGTGTCACGTGCTTGTTTCGGCGTCCGTCGTCGCTACCGCGACGACGTCCTCCTCGACTTGCGTAACCCTAAGATAGACAGGGTGGCAGTGGTGTCACGTGCTCATCTCGGCGTCCGTCGTCGCTACCGCGACGACGTCCGCCTCGACTCACGTAACCCTAAGATAGACAGGGTGGCAGTAGTGTCACGTGGTCGTCTTGGCGTCCGTCGTCGCTACCACGGCGACGTCCGCCTCGACTCGCGTAACCCTAAGATAGACAGGGTGGCGGTGGTGTCACGTGCTCGTCTCAGCGTCCGTCGTCGCTACCGCGACGACGTCCGCCTCGACTCGCTTAACCCTAAGTTAGACAGGGGTGGCGGTGGTGTCTCGTGCTCGTCTCGGCCTCCGTCGTCGCTACCACGACGACGTCCGCCTCGACTAACGTAACCCTAAGTTAGACAGGGTGGCAGTGGTGTCACATGTTCGTCTCGGCGTCCGTCGTCGCTACCGCGACGACATCCGCCTCGACTCGCGTAACCCTAAGATAGCCAAGGTGGCAGTGGTGTCACGTGCTCGTCTCGGCGTCCGTCGTCGCTACCGCGACGACGTCCGCCTCGACTCTCGTATCCCTAAGATAAACAGGGTCGCAGTCGTGTCACGTGCTCGTCTCGGCGTCCGTCGTCGCTACCGCGACGACGTCCGCCTCGACTCGCTTAACCCTAAGTTAGACAGGGTGGTGGTGGTGTCACGTGCTCGTCTCGGCGTCCGTCGTCGCTACCGCGATGACGTCCGCCTCGACTCGCGTATCCCTAAGTTAGACAGGGTGGCGGTGGTGTCACGTGCTCGTCTCGGCGTCCGTCGTCGCTACCGCGATGACGTCCGCCTCGACTCGCGTAACGCTAAGATAGACAGGGTGGCAGTGGTGTCACGTGCTTGTTTCGGCGTCCGTCGTCGCTACCGCGACGACGTCCGCCTCGACTTGCGTAACCCTAAGATAGATAGGGTGGCAGTGGTGTCACGTGCTCGTCTCGGCGTCCGTCGTCGCTACCGCGACGACGTCCGCCTCGACTCGCGTAACCCTAAGATAGACAGGGTGGCAGTGGTGTCACGTGCTCGTCTTGGCGTCCGTCGTCGCTACCGCGACGACGTCCGCCTCGACTCGTGTAACCCTAAGATAGACAGGGTGGCGGTGGTGTCACGTGCTCGTCTCAGCGTCCGTAGTCGCTACCGTGACGACGTCCGCCTCGACTCGCTTAACCCTAAGTTAGACAGGGGTGGCGGTGGTGTCTCGTGCTCGTCTCGGCCTCCGTCGTCGCTACCACGACGACGTCCGCCTCGACTAACGTAACCCTAAGTTAGACAGGGTGGCAGTGGTGTCACATGTTCGTCTCGGCGTCCGTCGTCGCTACCGCGATGACATCCGCCTCGACTCGCGTAACCCTAAGATAGCCAAGGTGGCAGTGGTGTCACGTGCTCGTCTCGGCGTCCGTCGTCGCTACCGCGACGACGTCCGCCTCGACTCTCGTAACCCTAAGATAAACAGGGTCGCAGTGGTGTCACGTGCTCGTCTCGGCGTCCGTCGTCGCTACCGCGACAATGTCCGCCTCGACTCGCTTAACCCTAAGTTAGACAGGGTGGCGGTGGTGTCACGTGCTCGTCTCGGCGTCCGTCGTCGCTACCGCGATGACGTCCGCCTCGACTCGCGTATCCCTAAGTTAGACAGGGTGGCGGTGGTGTCACGTGCTCGTCTCAGCGTCCGTCGTCGCTACCGCGATGACGTCCGCCTCGACTCGCGTAACGCTAAGATAGACAGGGTGGCGGTGGTGGCACGTGCTCATCTCGGCGTCCGTCGTCGCTACCGCGACGACGTCCGCCTCGACTCGCGTGACCCTAAGACAGGGTGGGAGTGGTGCCACGTGCTCGTCTCGGCGTCCGTCGTCGCTACCGCGACGACGTCCGCCTCGACTCGCGTCACCCTAAGTTAGACAGGGTGGCGGTGGTGTCATGTGCTCGTCTCGGCGTCTGTCGTCGCTACCGCGACGACGTCAGCCTCGACTCGCGTCACCCTAAGTTAGAATGGGTGGCAGTGGTGTCACGTGCTCATCTCGGCGTTCGTCTTCGCTACCGCGATGACGTCCGCCTCGACTCGCGTAACCCTAAGATAGACAGGGTGCCAGTGGTGCCACGTGCTCGTCACGGCGTCCGTCGTCGCTACCGCGAAAACGTCCGCCTCGACTCGCGTAACCCTAAGATAGACAGGGTGGCAGTGGTGTCACGTGCTCGTCTCGGCGTCCGTCGTCGCTACCGCGACGACGTCCGCCTTGACTCGCGTAACCCTTAGATAGACAGGGTGGCAGTGGTGTCACGTGCTCGTCTCGGCGTCCGTCGTCGCTATCGCGACAACGTCCGCCTCGACTCGCGTAACCCTAAGATAGACTGGGTGGCGGTGGTGTCACGTGCTCGTCTCGGCGTCCGTCGTCGCTACCGCGACGACGTCTGCCTCGACTCGCTTAACCCTTAGTTAGACAGGGGTGGCGGTGGTGTCACGTGCTCGTCTCGGCCTCCGTCGTCGCTACCACGACGACGTCCGCCTCGACTAGCGTAACCCTAAGTTAGACAGGGTGGCAGTGGTGTGACGTGCTCGTCTCGGCGTCCGTCGTCGCTACCGCGACAACGTCCGCCTCGACTCGCGTAACCCTAAGATAGCTAGGGTGGCAGTGGTGTCACGTGCTCGTCGCGGCGTCCGTCGTCGCTTCCGCGACGACGTCCGCCTCAACTCGCTTAGCCCTAAGTTAGACAGGGTGGCAGTGGTGTCACGTGCTTGTTTCGGCGTCCGTCGTCGCTACCGCGACGACGTCCGCCTCGACTCGCGTACCCCTAAGTTAGACAGGGTCGCAGCGGTGTCACGTGCTTGTCTCGGCGTCCGTCGTCGCTACCGCGACGACGTCCGCCTCGACTCACGTAACCCTAAGACAGGGTGGCAGTGGTGTCACGTGCTCGTCTCGGCTTCCGTCGTCGCTACCGCAACGACGTCCGCCTCGACTCGCGTAACCCTAAGTTAGACAGCGTGGCAATGGTGTCACGTGCTCGTCTCGGCGTCCGTCGTCGCTACCGCGACGACGTCCGCCTCGACTCGCGTGACCCTAAGACAGGGTGGCAATGGTGTCATGTGCTCGTCTCGGCGTCCGTCGTCGCTACCGCGATGACGTCCGCCTCGACTCGCGTCACCCTAAGTTAGACAGGGTGGCCGTGGTGTCATGTGCTCATCTCGGCGTTCGTCGTTGCTACCGCGATGACTTCCGCCTCGACTCGCGTAACCCTAAGATAGACAGGGTGCCAATGGTGCCACGTGCTCGTCATGGCGTCCGTCGTCGCTACCGCGATGACGTCCGCCTCGACTCGCGTAGCCCTAAGTTAGACAGGGTGGCAGTGGTGTCACGTGCTTGTTTCGGCGTCCGTCGTCGCTACCGCGACGACGTCCTCCTCGACTTGCGTAACCCTAAGATAGACAGGGTGGCAGTGGTGTCACGTGCTCATCTCGGCGTCCGTCGTCGCTACCGCGACGACGTCCGCCTCGACTCGCGTAACCCTAAGATAGACAGGGTGGCAGTAGTGTCACGTGGTCGTCTTGGCGTCCGTCGTCGCTACCACGGCGACGTCCGCCTCGACTCGCGTAACCCTAAGATAGACAGGGTGGCGGTGGTGTCACGTGCTCGTCTAACCGTCCGTCGTCGCTACCGCGACGACGTCCGCCTCGACTCGCTTAACCCTAAGTTAGACAGGGGTGGCGGTGGTGTCTCGTGCTCGTCTCGGCCTCCGTCGTCGCTACCACGACGACGTCCGCCTCGACTAACGTAACCCTAAGTTAGACAGGGTGGCAGTGGTGTCACATGTTCGTCTCGGCGTCCGTCGTCGCTACCGCGACGACATCCGCCTCGACTCGCGTAACCCTAAGATAGCCAAGGTGGCAGTGGTGTCACGTGCTCGTCTCGGCGTCCGTCGTCGCTACCGCGACGACGTCCGCCTCGACTCTCGTATCCCTAAGATAAACAGGGTCGCAGTCGTGTCACGTGCTCGTCTCGGCGTCCGTCGTCGCTACCGCGACGACGTCCGCCTCGACTCGCTTAACCCTAAGTTAGACAGGGTGGTGGTGGTGTCACGTGCTCGTCTCGGCGTCCGTCGTCGCTACCGCGATGACGTCCGCCTCGACTCGCGTATCCCTAAGTTAGACAGGGTGGCGGTGGTGTCACGTGCTCGTCTCGGCGTCCGTCGTCGCTACCGCGATGACGTCCGCCTCGACTCGCGTAACGCTAAGATAGACAGGGTGGCAGTGGTGTCACGTGCTTGTTTCGGCGTCCGTCGTCGCTACCGCGACGACGTCCGCCTCGACTTGCGTAACCCTAAGATAGATAGGGTGGCAGTGGTGTCACGTGCTCGTCTCGGCGTCCGTCGTCGCTACCGCGACGACGTCCGCCTCGACTCGCGTAACCCTAAGATAGACAGGGTGGCAGTGGTGTCACGTGCTCGTCTTGGCGTCCGTCGTCGCTACCGCGACGACGTCCGCCTCGACTCGTGTAACCCTAAGATAGACAGGGTGGCGGTGGTGTCACGTGCTCGTCTCAGCGTCCGTAGTCGCTACCGTGACGACGTCCGCCTCGACTCGCTTAACCCTAAGTTAGACAGGGGTGGCGGTGGTGTCTCGTGCTCGTCTCGGCCTCCGTCGTCGCTACCACGACGACGTCCGCCTCGACTAACGTAACCCTAAGTTAGACAGGGTGGCAGTGGTGTCACATGTTCGTCTCGGCGTCCGTCGTCGCTACCGCGATGACATCCGCCTCGACTCGCGTAACCCTAAGATAGCCAAGGTGGCAGTGGTGTCACGTGCTCGTCTCGGCGTCCGTCGTCGCTACCGCGACGACGTCCGCCTCGACTCTCGTAACCCTAAGATAAACAGGGTCGCAGTGGTGTCACGTGCTCGTCTCGGCGTCCGTCGTCGCTACCGCGACAATGTCCGCCTCGACTCGCTTAACCCTAAGTTAGACAGGGTGGCGGTGGTGTCACGTGCTCGTCTCGGCGTCCGTCGTCGCTACCGCGATGACGTCCGCCTCGACTCGCGTATCCCTAAGTTAGACAGGGTGGCGGTGGTGTCACGTGCTCGTCTCAGCGTCCGTCGTCGCTACCGCGATGACGTCCGCCTCGACTCGCGTAACGCTAAGATAAACAGGGTGGCGGTGGTGGCACGTGCTCATCTCGGCGTCCGTCGTCGCTACCGCGACGACGTCCGCCTCGACTCGCGTGACCCTAAGACAGGGTGGGAGTGGTGCCACGTGCTCGTCTCGGCGTCCGTCGTCGCTACCGCGACGACGTCCGCCTCGACTCGCGTCACCCTAAGTTAGACAGGGTGGCGGTGGTGTCATGTGCTCGTCTCGGCGTCTGTCGTCGCTACCGCGACGACGTCAGCCTCGACTCGCGTCACCCTAAGTTAGAATGGGTGGCAGTGGTGTCACGTGCTCATCTCGGCGTTCGTCTTCGCTACCGCGATGACGTCCGCCTCGACTCGCGTAACCCTAAGATAGACAGGGTGCCAGTGGTGCCACGTGCTCGTCACGGCGTCCGTCGTCGCTACCGCGAAAACGTCCGCCTCGACTCGCGTAACCCTAAGATAGACAGGGTGGCAGTGGTGTCACGTGCTCGTCTCGGCGTCCGTCGTCGCTACCGCGACGACGTCCGCCTTGACTCGCGTAACCCTTAGATAGACAGGGTGGCAGTGGTGTCACGTGCTCGTCTCGGCGTCCGTCGTCGCTATCGCGACAACGTCCGCCTCGACTCGCGTAACCCTAAGATAGACTGGGTGGCGGTGGTGTCACGTGCTCGTCTCGGCGTCCGTCGTCGCTACCGCGACGACGTCTGCCTCGACTCGCTTAACCCTTAGTTAGACAGGGGTGGCGGTGGTGTCACGTGCTCGTCTCGGCCTCCGTCGTCGCTACCACGACGACGTCCGCCTCGACTAGCGTAACCCTAAGTTAGACAGGGTGGCAGTGGTGTGACGTGCTCGTCTCGGCGTCCGTCGTCGCTACCGCGACAACGTCCGCCTCGACTCGCGTAACCCTAAGATAGCTAGGGTGGCAGTGGTGTCACGTGCTCGTCGCGGCGTCCGTCGTCGCTTCCGCGACGACGTCCGCCTCAACTCGCTTAGCCCTAAGTTAGACAGGGTGGCAGTGGTGTCACGTGCTTGTTTCGGCGTCCGTCGTCGCTACCGCGACGACGTCCGCCTCGACTCGCGTACCCCTAAGTTGGACAGGGTCGCAGCGGTGTCACGTGCTTGTCTCGGCGTCCGTCGTCGCTACCGCGACGACGTCCGCCTCGACTCACGTAACCCTAAGACAGGGTGGCAGTGGTGTCACGTGCTCGTCTCGGCTTCCGTCGTCGCTACCGCGACGACGTCCGCCTCGACTCGCGTAACCCTAAGTTAGACAGCGTGGCAATGGTGTCACGTGCTCGTCTCGGCGTCCGTCGTCGCTACCGCGACGACGTCCGCCTCGACTCGCGTGACCCTAAGACAGGGTGGCAATGGTGTCACGTGCTCGTCTCGGCGTCCGTCGTCGCTACCGCGATGACGTCCGCCTCGACTCGCGTCACCCTAAGTTAGACAGGGTGGCCGTGGTGTCATGTGCTCATCTCGGCGTTCGTCGTTGCTACCGCGATGACTTCCGCCTCGACTCGCGTAACCCTAAGATAGACAGGGTGCCAATGGTGCCACGTGCTCGTCATGGCGTCCGTCGTCGCTACCGCGATGACGTCCGCCTCGACTCGCGTAGCCCTAAGTTAGACAGGGTGGCAGTGGTGTCACGTGCTTGTTTCGGCGTCCGTCGTCGCTACCGCGACGACGTCCTCCTCGACTTGCGTAACCCTAAGATAGACAGGGTGGCAGTGGTGTCACGTGCTCATCTCGGCGTCCGTCGTCGCTACCGCGACGACGTCCGCCTCGACTCGCGTAACCCTAAGATAGACAGGGTGGCAGTAGTGTCACGTGGTCGTCTTGGCGTCCGTCGTCGCTACCGCGGCGACGTCCGCCTCGACTCGCGTAACCCTAAGATAGACAGGGTGGCGGTGGTGTCACGTGCTCGTCTCAGCGTCCGTCGTCGCTACCGCGACGACGTCCGCCTCGACTCGCTTAACCCTAAGTTAGACAGGGGTGGCGGTGGTGTCTCGTGCTCGTCTCGGCCTCCGTCGTCGCTACCACGACGACGTCTGCCTCGACTAACGTAACCCTAAGTTAGACAGGGTGGCAGTGGTGTCACATGTTCGTCTCGGCGTCCGTCGTCGCTACCGCGACGACATCCGCCTCGACTCGCGTAACCCTAAGATAGCCAAGGTGGCAGTGGTGTCACGTGCTCGTCTCGGCGTCCGTCGTCGCTACCGCGACGACGTCCGCCTCGACTCTCGTATCCCTAAGATAAACAGGGTCGCAGTCGTGTCACGTGCTCGTCTCGGCGTCCGTCGTCGCTACCGCGACGACGTCCGCCTCGACTCGCTTAACCCTAAGTTAGACAGGGTGGTGGTGGTGTCACGTGCTCGTCTCGGCGTCCGTCGTCGCTACCGCGATGACGTCCGCCTCGACTCGCGTATCCCTAAGTTAGACAGGGTGGCGGTGGTGTCACGTGCTCGTCTCGGCGTCCGTCGTCGCTACCGCGATGACGTCCGCCTCGACTCGCGTAACGCTAAGATAGACAGGGTGGCGGTGGTGGCACGTGCTCATCTCGGCGTCCGTCGTCGCTACCGCGAAGACGTCCGCCTCGACTCGCGTAACCCTAAGTTAGACAGGGAGGCCGTGGTGTCATGTTCTCATCTCGGCGTTCGTCGTCGCTACCGCGATGACTTCCGCCTCGACTCGCGTAACCCTAAGATAGACAGGGTGCCAATGGTGCCACGTGCTCGTCATGGCGTCCGTCGTCGCTACCGCGATGACGTCCGCCTCGACTCGCGTAGCCCTAAGTTAGACAGGGTGGCAGTGGTGTCACGTGCTTGTTTCGGCGTCCGTCGTCGCTACCGCGACGACGTCCTCCTCGACTTGCGTAACCCTAAGATAGACAGGGTGGCAGTGGTGTCACGTGCTCATCTCGGCGTCCGTCGTCGCTACCGCGACGACGTCCGCCTCGACTCGCGTAACCCTAAGATAGACAGGGTGGCAGTGGTGTCACGTGCTCGTCTTGGCGTCCGTCGTCGCTACCGCGACGACGTCCGCCTCGACTAGCGTAACCCTAAGTTAGACAGGGTGGCAGTGGTGTGACGTGCTCGTCTCGGCGTCCGTCGTCGCTACCGCGACGACGTCCGCCTCGACTCGCGTACCCCTAAGTTAGACAGGGTCGCAGCGGTGTCACGTGCTCGTCTCGGCGTCCGTCGTCGCTACCGCGACGACGTCCGCCTCGACTCGCGTAACCCTAAGACAGGGTGGCAGTGGTGTCACGTGCTCGTCTCGGCTTCCGTCGTCGCTACCGCGACGACGTCCGCCTCGACTCGCGTAACCCTAAGTTAGACAGCGTGGCAATGGTGTCACGTGCTCGTCTCGGCGTCCGTCGTCGCTACCGCGACGACGTCCGCCTCGACTCGCGTGACCCTAAGACAGGGTGGCAATGGTGTCACGTGCTCGTCTCGGCGTCCGTCGTCGCTACCGCGATGACGTCCGCCTCGACTCGCGTCACCCTAAGTTAGACAGGGTGGCCGTGGTGTCATGTGCTCATCTCGGCGTTCGTCGTTGCTACCGCGATGACTTCCGCCTCGACTCGCGTAACCCTAAGATAGACAGGGTGCCAATGGTGCCACGTGCTCGTCATGGCGTCCGTCGTCGCTACCGCGATGACGTCCGCCTCGACTCGCGTAGCCCTAAGTTAGACAGGGTGGCAGTGGTGTCACGTGCTTGTTTCGGCGTCCGTCGTCGCTACCGTGACGACGTCCTCCTCGACTTGCGTAACCCTAAGATAGACAGGGTGGCAGTGGTGTCACGTGCTCATCTCGGCGTCCGTCGTCGCTACCGCGACGACGTCCGCCTCGACTCGCGTAACCCTAAGATAGACAGGGTGGCAGTAGTGTCACGTGGTCGTCTTGGCGTCCGTCGTCGCTACCGCGGCGACGTCCGCCTCGACTCGCGTAACCCTAAGATAGACAGGGTGGCGGTGGTGTAACGTGCTCGTCTCAGCGTCCGTCGTCGCTACCGCGACGACGTCCGCCTCGACTCGCTTAACCCTAAGTTAGACAGGGGTGGCGGTGGTGTCTCGTGCTCGTCTCGGCCTCCGTCGTCGCTACCACGACGACGTCCGCCTCGACTAACGTAACCCTAAGTTAGACAGGGTGGCAGTGGTGTCACATGTTCGTCTCGGCGTCCGTCGTCGCTACCGCGACGACATCCGCCTCGACTCGCGTAACCCTAAGATAGCCAAGGTGGCAGTGGTGTCACGTGCTCGTCTCGGCGTCCGTCGTCGCTACCGCGACGACGTCCGCCTCGACTCTCGTATCCCTAAGATAAACAGGGTCGCAATCGTGTCACGTGCTCGTCTCGGCGTCCGTCGTCGCTACCGCGACGACGTCCGCCTCGACTCGCTTAACCCTAAGTTAGACAGGGTGGTGGTGGTGTCACGTGCTCGTCTCGGCGTCCGTCGTCGCTACCGCGATGACGTCCGCCTCGACTCGCGTAACGCTAAGATAGACAGGGTGGCGGTGGTGGCACGTGCTCATCTCGGCGTCCGTCGTCGCTACCGCGACGACGTCCGTCTCGACTCGTGTGACCCTAAGACAGGGTGGCCGCGGTGCCACGTGCTCGTCTCGGCGTCCGTCGTCGCTACCGCGAAGACGTCCGCCTCGACTCGCGTAACCCTAAGTTAGACAGGGAGGCCGTGGTGTCATGTGCTCATCTCGGCGTTCGTCGTCGCTACCGCGATGACTTCCGCCTCGACTCGCGTAACCCTAAGATAGACAGGGTGCCAATGGTGCCACGTGCTCGTCATGGCGTCCGTCGTCGCTACCGCGATGACGTCCGCCTCGACTCGCGTAGCCCTAAGTTAGACAGGGTGGCAGTGGTGTCACGTGCTTGTTTCGGCGTCCGTCGTCGCTACCGCGACGACGTCCTCCTCGACTTGCGTAACCCTAAGATAGACAGGGTGGCAGTGGTGTCACGTGCTCATCTCGGCATCCGTCGTCGCTACCGCGACGACGTCCGCCTCGACTCGCGTAACCCTAAGATAGACAGGGTGGCAGTGGTGTCACGTGCTCGTCTTGGCGTCCGTCGTCGCTACCGCGACGACGTCCGCCTCGACTAGCGTAACCCTAAGTTAGACAGGGTGGCAGTGGTGTGACGTGCTCGTCTCGGCGTCCGTCGTCGCTACCGCGACAACGTCCGCCTCGACTCGCGTAACCCTAAGATAGCTAGGGTGGCAGTGGTGTCACGTGCTCGTCTCGGCGTCCGTCGTCGCTTCCGCGACGACGTCCGCCTCAACTCGCTTAGCCCTAAGTTAGACAGGGTGGCAGTGGTGTCACGTGCTTGTTTCGGCGTCCGTCGTCGCTACCGCGACGACGTCCGCCTCGACTCGCGTACCCCTAAGTTAGACAGGGTCGCAGCGGTGTCACGTGCTCGTCTCGGCGTCCGTCGTCGCTACCGCGACGACGTCCGCCTCGACTCGCGTAACCCTAAGACAGGGTGGCAGTGGTGTCACGTGCTCGTCTCGGCTTCCGTCGTCGCTACCGCGACGACGTCCGCCTCGACTCGCGTAACCCTAAGTTAGACAGCGTGGCAATGGTGTCACGTGCTCGTCTCGGCGTCCGTCGTCGCTACCGCGACGACGTCCGCCTCGACTCGCGTGACCCTAAGACAGGGTGGCAATGGTGTCACGTGCTCGTCTCGGCGTCCGTCGTCGCTACCGCGATGACGTCCGCCTCGACTCGCGTCACCCTAAGTTAGACAGGGTGGCCGTGGTGTCATGTGCTCATCTCGGCGTTCGTCGTTGCTACCGCGATGACTTCCGCCTCGACTCGCGTAACCCTAAGATAGACAGGGTGCCAATGGTGCCACGTGCTCGTCATGGCGTCCGTCGTCGCTACCGCGATGACGTCCGCCTCGACTCGCGTAGCCCTAAGTTAGACAGGGTGGCAGTGGTGTCACGTGCTTGTTTCGGCGTCCGTCGTCGCTACCGTGACGACGTCCTCCTCGACTTGCGTAACCCTAAGATAGACAGGGTGGCAGTGGTGTCACGTGCTCATCTCGGCGTCCGTCGTCGCTACCGCGACGACGTCCGCCTCGACTCGCGTAACCCTAAGATAGACAGGGTGGCAGTAGTGTCACGTGGTCGTCTTGGCGTCCGTCGTCGCTACCGCGGCGACGTCCGCCTCGACTCGCGTAACCCTAAGATAGACAGGGTGGCGGTGGTGTAACGTGCTCGTCTCAGCGTCCGTCGTCGCTACCGCGACGACGTCCGCCTCGACTCGCTTAACCCTAAGTTAGACAGGGGTGGCGGTGGTGTCTCGTGCTCGTCTCGGCCTCCGTCGTCGCTACCACGACGACGTCCGCCTCGACTAACGTAACCCTAAGTTAGACAGGGTGGCAGTGGTGTCACATGTTCGTCTCGGCGTCCGTCGTCGCTACCGCGACGACATCCGCCTCGACTCGCGTAACCCTAAGATAGCCAAGGTGGCAGTGGTGTCACGTGCTCGTCTCGGCGTCCGTCGTCGCTACCGCGACGACGTCCGCCTCGACTCTCGTATCCCTAAGATAAACAGGGTCGCAGTCGTGTCACGTGCTCGTCTCGGCGTCCGTCGTCGCTACCGCGACGACGTCCGCCTCGACTCGCTTAACCCTAAGTTAGACAGGGTGGTGGTGGTGTCACGTGCTCGTCTCGGCGTCCGTCGTCGCTACCGCGATGACGTCCGCCTCGACTCGCGTATCCCTAAGTTAGACAGGGTGGCGGTGGTGTCACGTGCTCGTCTCGGCGTCCGTCGTCGCTACCGCGATGACGTCCGCCTCGACTCGCGTAACGCTAAGATAGACAGGGTGGCGGTGGTGGCACGTGCTCATCTCGGCGTCCGTCGTCGCTACCGCGACGACGTCCGTCTCGACTCGTGTGACCCTAAGACAGGGTGGCCGCGGTGCCACGTGCTCGTCTCGGCGTCCGTCGTCGCTACCGCGAAGACGTCCGCCTCGACTCGCGTAACCCTAAGTTAGACAGGGAGGCCGTGGTGTCATGTGCTCATCTCGGCGTTCGTCGTCGCTACCGCGATGACTTCCGCCTCGACTCGCGTAACCCTAAGATAGACAGGGTGCCAATGGTGCCACGTGCTCGTCATGGCGTCCGTCGTCGCTACCGCGATGACGTCCGCCTCGACTCGCGTAGCCCTAAGTTAGACAGGGTGGCAGTGGTGTCACGTGCTTGTTTCGGCGTCCGTCGTCGCTACCGCGACGACGTCCTCCTCGACTTGCGTAACCCTAAGATAGACAGGGTGGCAGTGTTGTCACGTGCTCATCTCGGCATCCGTCGTCGCTACCGCGACGACGTCCGCCTCGACTCGCGTAACCCTAAGATAGACAGGGTGGCAGTGGTGTCACGTGCTCGTCTTGGCGTCCGTCGTCGCTACCGCGACGACGTCCGCCTCGACTAGCGTAACCCTAAGTTAGACAGGGTGGCAGTGGTGTGACGTGCTCGTCTCGGCGTCCGTCGTCGCTACCGCGACAACGTCCGCCTCGACTCGCGTAACCCTAAGATAGCTAGGGTGGCAGTGGTGTCACGTGCTCGTCTCGGCGTCCGTCGTCGCTTCCGCGACGACGTCCGCCTCAACTCGCTTAGCCCTAAGTTAGACAGGGTGGCAGTGGTGTCACGTGCTTGTTTCGGCGTCCGTCGTCGCTACCGCGACGACGTCCGCCTCGACTCGCGTACCCCTAAGTTAGACAGGGTCGCAGCGGTGTCACGTGCTCGTCTCGGCGTCCGTCGTCGCTAGCGCGACGACGTCCGCCTCGACTCGCGTAACCCTAAGACAGGGTGGCAGTGGTGTCACGTGCTCGTCTCGGCTTCCGTCGTCGCTACCGCGACGACGTCCGCCTCGACTCGCGTAACCCTAAGTTAGACAGCGTGGCAATGGTGTCACGTGCTCGTCTCGGCGTCCGTCGTCGCTACCGCGACGACGTCCGCCTCGACTCGCGTGACCCTAAGACAGGGTGGCAATGGTGTCACGTGCTCGTCTCGGCGTCCGTCGTCGCTACCGCGATGACGTCCGCCTCGACTCGCGTCACCCTAAGTTAGACAGGGTGGCCGTGGTGTCATGTGCTCATCTCGGCGTTCGTCGTTGCTACCGCGATGACTTCCGCCTCGACTCGCGTAACCCTAAGATAGACAGGGTGCCAATGGTGCCACGTGCTCGTCATGGCATCCGTCGTCGCTACCGCGATGACGTCCGCCTCGACTCGCGTAGCCCTAAGTTAGACAGGGTGGCAGTGGTGTCACGTGCTTGTTTCGGCGTCCGTCGTCGCTACCGCGACGACGTCCTCCTCGACTTGCGTAACCCTAAGATAGACAGGTTGGCAGTGGTGTCACGTGCTCATCTCGGCGTCCGTCGTCGCTACCGCGACGACGTCCGCCTCGACTCGCGTAACCCTAAGATAGACAGGGTGGCAGTAGTGTCACGTGGTCGTCTTGGCGTCCGTCGTCGCTACCGCGGCGACGTCCGCCTCGACTCACGTAACCCTAAGATAGACAGGGTGGCGGTGGTGTCACGTGCTCGTCTCAGCGTCCGTCGTCGCTACCGCGACGACGTCCGCCTCGACTCGCTTAACCCTAAGTTAGACAGGGGTGGCGGTGGTGTCTCGTGCTCGTCTCGGCCTCCGTCGTCGCTACCACGACGACGTCCGCCTCGACTAACGTAACCCTAAGTTAGACAGGGTGGCAGTGGTGTCACATGTTCGTCTCGGCGTCCGTCGTCGCTACCGCGACGACATCCGCCTCGACTCGCGTAACCCTAAGATAGCCAAGGTGGCAGTGGTGTCACGTGCTCGTCTCGGCGTCCGTCGTCGCTACCGCGACGACGTCCGCCTCGACTCTCGTATCCCTAAGATAAACAGGGTCGCAGTCGTGTCACGTGCTCGTCTCGGCGTCCGTCGTCGCTACCGCGACGACGTCCGCCTCGACTCGCTTAACCCTAAGTTAGACAGGGTGGTGGTGGTGTCACGTGCTCGTCTCGGCGTCCGTCGTCGCTTCCGCGATGACGTCCGCCTCGACTCGCGTATCCCTAAGTTAGACAGGGTGGCGGTGGTGTCACGTGCTCGTCTCGGCGTCCGTCGTCGCTACCGCGATGACGTCCGCCTCGACTCGCGTAACGCTAAGATAGACAGGGTGGCGGTGGTGGCACGTGCTCATCTCGGCGTCCGTCGTCGCTACCGCGACGACGTCCGTCTCGACTCGTGTGACCCTAAGACAGGGTGGCCGCGGTGCCACGTGCTCGTCTCGGCGTCCGTCGTCGCTACCGCGACGACGTCCGCCTCGACTCGCGTAACCCTAAGATAGACAGGGTGGCAGTGGTGTCACGTGCTCGTCTTGGCGTCCGTCGTCGCTACCGCGACGACGTCCACCTCGACTAGCGTAACCCTAAGTTAGACAGGGTGGCAGTGGTGTGACGTGCTCGTCTCGGCGTCCGTCGTCGCTACCGCGACAACGTCCGCCTCGACTCGCGTAACCCTAAGATAGCTAGGGTGGCAGTGGTGTCACGTGCTCGTCTCGGCGTCCGTCGTCGCTTCCGCGACGACGTCCGCCTCAACTCGCTTAGCCCTAAGTTAGACAGGGTGGCAGTGGTGTCACGTGCTTGTTTCGGCGTCCGTCGTCGCTACCGCGACGACGTCCGCCTCGACTCGCGTACCCCTAAGTTAGACAGGGTCGCAGCGGTGTCACGTGCTCGTCTCGGCGTCCGTCGTCGCTACCGCGACGACGTCCGCCTCGACTCGCGTAACCCTAAGACAGGGTGGCAGTGGTGTCACGTGCTCGTCTCGGCTTCCGTCGTCGCTACCGCGACGACGTCCGCCTCGACTCGCGTAACCCTAAGTTAGACAGCGTGGCAATGGTGTCACGTGCTCGTCTCGGCGTCCGTCGTCGCTACCGCGACGACGTCCGCCTCGACTCGCGTGACCCTAAGACAGGGTGGCAATGGTGTCACGTGCTCGTCATGGCGTCCGTCGTCGCTACCGCGATGACGTCCGCCTCGACTCGCGTAGCCCTAAGTTAGACAGGGTGGCAGTGGTGTCACGTGCTTGTTTCGGCGTCCGTCGTCGCTACCGCGACGACGTCCTCCTCGACTTGCGTAACCCTAAGATAGACAGGGTGGCAGTGGTGTCACGTGCTCATCTCGGCGTCCGTCGTCGCTACCGCGACGACGTCCGCCTCGACTCGCGTAACCCTAAGATAGACAGGGTGGCAGTAGTGTCACGTGGTCGTCTTGGCGTCCGTCGTCGCTACCGCGGCGACGTCCGCCTCGACTCGCGTAACCCTAAGATAGACAGGGTGGCGGTGGTGTCACGTGCTCGTCTCAGCGTCCGTCGTCGCTACCGCGACGACGTCCGCCTCGACTCGCTTAACCCTAAGTTAGACAGGGGTGGCGGTGGTGTCTCGTGCTCGTCTCGGCCTCCGTCGTCGCTACCACGACGACGTCCGCCTCGACTAACGTAACCCTAAGTTAGACAGGGTGGCAGTGGTGTCACATGTTCGTCTCGGCGTCCGTCGTCGCTACCGCGACGACATCCGCCTCGACTCGCGTAACCCTAAGATAGCCAAGGTGGCAGTGGTGTCATGTGCTCGTCTCGGCGTCCGTCGTCGCTACCGCGACGACGTCCGCCTCGACTCTCGTATCCCTAAGATAAACAGGGTCGCAGTCGTGTCACGTGCTCGTCTCGGCGTCCGTCGTCGCTACCGCGACGACGTCCGCCTCGACTCGCTTAACCCTAAGTTAGACAGGGTGGTGGTGGTGTCACGTGCTCGTCTCGGCGTCCGTCGTCGCTACCGCGATGACGTCCGCCACGACTCGCGTATCCCTAAGTTAGACAGGGTGGCGGTGGTGTCACGTGCTCGTCTCGGCGTCCGTCGTCGCTACCGCGATGACGTCCGCCTCGACTCGCGTAACGCTAAGATAGACAGGGTGGCGGTGGTGGCACGTGCTCATCTCGGCGTCCGTCGTCGCTACCGCGACGACGTCCGTCTCGACTCGTGTGACCCTAAGACAGGGTGGCCGCGGTGCCACGTGCTCGTCTCGGCGTCCGTCGTCGCTACCGCGAAGACGTCCGCCTCGACTCGCGTAACCCTAAGTTAGACAGGGAGGCCGTGGTGTCATGTGCTCATCTCGGCGTTCGTCGTCGCTACCGCGATGACTTCCGCCTCGACTCGCGTAACCCTAAGATAGACAGGGTGCCAATGGTGCCACGTGCTCGTCATGGCGTCCGTCGTCGCTACCGCGATGACGTCCGCCTCGACTCGCGTAGCCCTAAGTTAGACAGGGTGGCAGTGGTGTCACGTGCTTGTTTCGGCGTCCGTCGTCGCTACCGCGACGACGTCCTCCTCGACTTGCGTAACCCTAAGATAGACAGGGTGGCAGTGGTGTCACGTGCTCATCTCGGCGTCCGTCGTCGCTACCGCGACGACGTCCGCCTCGACTCGCGTAACCCTAAGATAGACAGGGTGGCAGTAGTGTCACGTGGTCGTCTTGGCGTCCGTCGTCGCTACCGCGGCGACGTCCGCCTCGACTCGCGTAACCCTAAGATAGACAGGGTGGCGGTGGTGTCACGTGCTCGTCTCAGCGTCCGTCGTCGCTACCGCGACGACGTCCGCCTCGACTCGCTTAACCCTAAGTTAGACAGGGGTGGCGGTGGTGTCTCGTGCTCGTCTCGGCCTGCGTCGTCGCTACTACGACGACGTCCGTCTCGACTAACGTAACCCTAAGTTAGACAGGGTGGCAGTGGTGTCACATGTTCGTCTCGGCGTCCGTCGTCGCTACCGCGACGACATCCGCCTCGACTCGCGTAACCCTAAGATAGCCACGGTGGCAGTGGTGTCACGTGCTCGTCTCGGCGTCCGTCGTCGCTACCGCGACGACGTCCGCCTCGACTCTCGTAACCCTAAGATAAACAGGGTCGCAGTGGTGTCACGTGCTCGTCTCGGCGTCCGTCGTCGCTACCGCGACGACGTCCGCCTCGACTCGCTTAACCCTAAGTTAGACAGGGTGGCGGTGGTGTCACGTGCTCGTCTCGGCGTCCGTCGTCGCTACCGCGATGACGTCCGCCTCGACTCGCGTATCCCTAAGTTAGACAGGGTGGCGGTGGTGTCACGTGCTCGTCTCGGCGTCCGTCGTCGCTACCGCGATGACGTCTGCCTCGACTCGCGTAACGCTAAGATAGACAGGGTGGCGGTGGTGGCACGTGCTCATCTCGGCGTCCGTCGTCGCTACCGCGATGACGTCCGCCTCAACTCGCGTGATCCTAAGACAGGGTGGCCGCGGTGCCACGTGCTCGTCTCGGCGTCCGTCGTCGCTACCGCGAAGACGTCCGCCTCGACTCGCGTAACCCTAAGTTAGACAGGGTGGCAGTGGTGTCACGTGCTCATCTCGGCGTCCGTCGTCGCTACCGCGACGACGTCCGCCTCGACTCGCGTAACCCTAAGATAGACAGGGTGCTAGTGGTGCCACGTGCTCATCACGGCATCCGTCGTCGCTACCGCGATAACGTCCGCCTCGACTCGCGTAACCCTAAGATAGACAGGGTGGCAGTGGTGTCACGTGCTCGTCTCGGCATCCGTCGTCGCTACCGCGACGACGTCCGCCTTGACTCGCGTAACCCTAAGATAGACAGGGTGGCAGTGGTGTCACGTGCTCGTCTCGGCGTCCGTCGTCGCTATCGCGACAACGTCCGCCTCGACTCGCGTAACCCTAAGATAGACTGATTGGCGGTGGTGTCACGTGCTCGTCTCGGCGTCCGTCGTCGCTACCGCGACGACGTCCGCCTCGACTCGCATAACCCTAAGTTAGACAGGGGTGGCGGTGGTGTCACGTGCTCGTCTCGGCCTCCGTCGTCGCTACCACGACGACGTCCGCCTCGACTAGCGTAACCCTAAGTTAGACCGGGTGGCAGTGGTGTGACGTGCTCGTCTCGGCGTCCATAGTCGCTACCGCGACAACGTCCGCCTCGACTCGCGTAACCCTAAGATAGCTAGGGTGGCAGTGGTGTCACGTGCTCGTCTCGGCGTCCGTCGTCGCTTCCGCGACGACGTCCGCCTCGACTCGCGTAGCCCTAAGTTAGACAGGGTGGCAGTGGTGTCACGTGCTTGTTTCGGCGTCCGTCGTCGCTACCGCAACGACGTCCGCCTCGACTCGCGTCACCCTAAGTTAGACAGGGTGGCGGTGGTGTCATGTGCTCGTCTCGGCGTCCGTCGTCGCTACCGCGACGACGTCCGCCTCGACACGCGTAACCCTAAGTTAGACAGGGTGGCGGTGGTGTCACGTGCTCGTCTCGGCGTCCGTCGTCGCTACCGCGACGACGTCCGCCTCGACACGCGTAACCCTAAGTTAGACAGGGTGGCGGTGGTGTCACGTGCTCGTCTCGGCGTCCGCCTCGACTCGCGTAACCCTAAGTTAGACAGGGTGGCATTGGTGTCACGTGCTCGTCTCGGCGTCCGTCGTCGCTACCGCGACGACGTCCGCCTCGACTCGCTTAACCCTAAGTTAGACAGGGTGGCGGTGGTGTCAAGTGCTCGTCTCGGCGTCCGTCGTCGCTACCGCGACGACGTCCGCCTCGACTCGCGTAACGCTAAGATAGACAGGGTGGCGGTGGTGTCATGTGCTCGTCTTGGCGTCCGTCGTCGCTACCGCGACGACGTTCGCCTCGACTCGCGTAACGCTAAGATAGATAGGGTGGCGGTGGTGTCACATGCTCATCTCGGCGTCCGTCGTCGCTACCGCAAAGACGTCCGCCTCGACTCGCGTAACCCTAAGTTAGACAGGGTGGTAGTGGTGTCACGTGCTCGTCTCGACGTCTGCCTCGACTCGCGTAACCCTAAGTTAGACAGGGTGGCGGTGGTGTCACGTGCTCGTCTCGGCGTCCGTCGTCGCTACCCCGACGATGTTCGCCTCGACTCGCGTAACGCAAAGATAGACAGGGTGGCAGTGGTGTCACGTGCTCGCCTAGGCGTCCATCGTCGCTACCGTGACGACGTCCGCCTCGACTCGCGTAACCCTAAGATAGACAGGGTGGCGGTGGTCTCATGTGCTCGTCTCGGCGTCCGTTGTCGCTACTGTGACGACGTCCGCCTCGACTCGCGTAACCCTAAGTTAGACAGTGTGGCCGTGGTGTCACGTGCTCGTCTCGGCGTCCGTCGTCGCTACCGCGACGACGTCAGCCTCGAGTCGCGTCACCCTAAGTTAGACAGGGTGGCAGTAGTGTCACGTGCTCATCTTGGCGTTCGTCGTTGCTACCGCGATGACGTCCGCCTCGACTCGCATAACCCTAAGATAGACAGGGTGCCAGTGGTGCCACGTGCTCGTCACGGCGTCCGTCGTCGCTACCGCGATAACGTCCGCCTCGACTCGCGTAACCCTAAGATAGACAGGGTGGCAGTGGTGTCACGTGCTCGTCTCGGCGTCCGTCGTCGCTACCGCGACGACGTCCGCCTCGACTCGCTTAACCCTAAGTTAGACAGGGGTGGCGGTGGTGTCTCGTGCTCGTCTCGGCCTGCGTCGTCGCTACTACGACGACGTCCGTCTCGACTAACGTAACCCTAAGTTAGACAGGGTGGCAGTGGTGTCACATGTTCGTCTCGGCGTCCGTCGTCGCTACCGCGACGACATCCGCCTCGACTCGCGTAACCCTAAGATAGCCACGGTGGCAGTGGTGTCACGTGCTCGTCTCGGCGTCCGTCGTCGCTACCGCGACGACGTCCGCCTCGACTCTCGTAACCCTAAGATAAACAGGGTCGCAGTGGTGTCACGTGCTCGTCTCGGCGTCCGTCGTCGCTACCGCGACGACGTCCGCCTCGACTCGCTTAACCCTAAGTTAGACAGGGTGGCGGTGGTGTCACGTGCTCGTCTCGGCGTCCGTCGTCGCTACCGCGATGACGTCCGCCTCGACTCGCGTATCCCTAAGTTAGACAGGGTGGCGGTGGTGTCACGTGCTCGTCTCGGCGTCCGTCGTCGCTACCGCGATGACGTCTGCCTCGACTCGCGTAACGCTAAGATAGACAGGGTGGCGGTGGTGGCACGTGCTCATCTCGGCGTCCGTCGTCGCTACCGCGATGACGTCCGCCTCGACTCGCGTGATCCTAAGACAGGGTGGCCGCGGTGCCACGTGCTCGTCTCGGCGTCCGTCGTCGCTACCGCGAAGACGTCCGCCTCGACTCGCGTAACCCTAAGTTAGACAGGGTGGCAGTGGTGTCACGTGCTCGTCTCGGCGTCCGTCGTCGCTACCGCGACGACGTCCGCCTCGACTCGCGTGACCCTAAGACAGGGTGGGAGTGGTGCCACGTGCTCGTCTCGGCGTCCGTCGTCGCTACCGCGACGACGTCCGCCTCGACTCGCGTAACCCTAAGATAGACAGGGTGCCAGTGGTGCCACGTGCTCATCACGGCATCCGTCGTCGCTACCGCGATAACGTCCGCCTCGACTCGCGTAACCCTAAGATAGACAGGGTGGCAGTGGTGTCACGTGCTCGTCTCGGCATCCGTCGTCGCTACCGCGACGACGTCCGCCTTGACTCGCGTAACCCTAAGATAGACAGGGTGGCAGTGGTGTCACGTGCTCGTCTCGGCGTCCGTCGTCGCTATCGCGACAACGTCCGCCTCGACTCGCGTAACCCTAAGATAGACTGATTGGCGGTGGTGTCACGTGCTCGTCTCGGCGTCCGTCGTCGCTACCGCGACGACGTCCGCCTCGACTCGCATAACCCTAAGTTAGACAGGGGTGGCGGTGGTGTCACGTGCTCGTCTCGGCCTCCGTCGTCGCTACCACGACGACGTCCGCCTCGACTAGCGTAACCCTAAGTTAGACCGGGTGGCAGTGGTGTGACGTGCTCGTCAAGGCGTCCATAGTCGCTACCGCGACAACGTCCGCCTCGACTCGCGTAACCCTAAGATAGCTAGGGTGGCAGTGGTGTCACGTGCTCGTCTCGGCGTCCGTCGTCGCTTCCGCGACGACGTCCGCCTCGACTCGCGTAGCCCTAAGTTAGACAGGGTGGCAGTGGTGTCACGTGCTTGTTTCGGCGTCCGTCGTCGCTACCGCGACGACGTCCGCCTCGACTCGCGTCACCCTAAGTTAGACAGGGTGGCGGTGGTGTCATGTGCTCGTCTCGGCGTCCGTCGTCGCTACCGCGACGACGTCAGCCTCGAGTCGCGTCACCCTAAGTTAGACAGGGTGGCAGTAGTGTCACGTGCTCATCTTGGCGTTCGTCGTTGCTACCGCGATGACGTCCGCCTCGACTCGCATAACCCTAAGATAGACAGGGTGCCAGTGGTGCCACGTGCTCGTCACGGCGTCCGTCGTCGCTACCGCGATAACGTCCGCCTCGACTCGCGTAACCCTAAGATAGACAGGGTGGCAGTGGTGTCACGTGCTCGTCTCAGCGTCCGTCGTCGCTACCGCGACGACGTCCGCCTCGACTCGCTTAACCCTAAGTTAGACAGGGGTGGCGGTGGTGTCTCGTGCTCGTCTCGGCCTGCGTCGTCGCTACTACGACGACGTCCGTCTCGACTAACGTAACCCTAAGTTAGACAGGGTGGCAGTGGTGTCACATGTTCGTCTCGGCGTCCGTCGTCGCTACCGCGACGACATCCGCCTCGACTCGCGTAACCCTAAGATAGCCACGGTGGCAGTGGTGTCACGTGCTCGTCTCGGCGTCCGTCGTCGCTACCGCGACGACGTCCGCCTCGACTCTCGTAACCCTAAGATAAACAGGGTCGCAGTGGTGTCACGTGCTCGTCTCGGCGTCCGTCGTCGCTACCGCGACGACGTCCGCCTCGACTCGCTTAACCCTAAGTTAGACAGGGTGGCGGTGGTGTCACGTGCTCGTCTCGGCGTCCGTCGTCGCTACCGCGATGACGTCCGCCTCGACTCGCGTATCCCTAAGTTAGACAGGGTGGCGGTGGTGTCACGTGCTCGTCTCGGCGTCCGTCGTCGCTACCGCGATGACGTCTGCCTCGACTCGCGTAACGCTAAGATAGACAGGGTGGCGGTGGTGGCACGTGCTCATCTCGGCGTCCGTCGTCGCTACCGCGATGACGTCCGCCTCGACTCGCGTGATCCTAAGACAGGGTGGCCGCGGTGCCACGTGCTCGTCTCGGCGTCCGTCGTCGCTACCGCGAAGACGTCCGCCTCGACTCGCGTAACCCTAAGTTAGACAGGGTGGCAGTGGTGTCACGTGCTCGTCTCGGCGTCCGTCGTCGCTACCGCGACGACGTCCGCCTCGACTCGCGTGACCCTAAGACAGGGTGGGAGTGGTGCCACGTGCTCGTCTCGGCGTCCGTCGTCGCTACCGCGACGACGTCCGCCTCGACTCGCGTAACCCTAAGATAGACAGGGTGCCAGTGGTGCCACGTGCTCATCACGGCATCCGTCGTCGCTACCGCGATAACGTCCGCCTCGACTCGCGTAACCCTAAGATAGACAGGGTGGCAGTGGTGTCACGTGCTCGTCTCGGCATCCGTCGTCGCTACCGCGACGACGTCCGCCTTGACTCGCGTAACCCTAAGATAGACAGGGTGGCAGTGGTGTCACGTGCTCGTCTCGGCGTCCGTCGTCGCTATCGCGACAACGTCCGCCTCGACTCGCGTAACCCTAAGATAGACTGATTGGCGGTGGTGTCACGTGCTCGTCTCGGCGTCCGTCGTCGCTACCGCGACGACGTCCGCCTCGACTCGCATAACCCTAAGTTAGACAGGGGTGGCGGTGGTGTCACGTGCTCGTCTCGGCCTCCGTCGTCGCTACCACGACGACGTCCGCCTCGACTAGCGTAACCCTAAGTTAGACCGGGTGGCAGTGGTGTGACGTGCTCGTCTCGGCGTCCATAGTCGCTACCGCGACAACGTCCGCCTCGACTCGCGTAACCCTAAGATAGCTAGGGTGGCAGTGGTGTCACGTGCTCGTCTCGGCGTCCGTCGTCGCTTCCGCGACGACGTCCGCCTCGACTCGCGTAGCCCTAAGTTAGACAGGGTGGCAGTGGTGTCACGTGCTTGTTTCGGCGTCCGTCGTCGCTACCGCGACGACGTCCGCCTCGACTCGCGTCACCCTAAGTTAGACAGGGTGGCGGTGGTGTCATGTGCTCGTCTCGGCGTCCGTCGTCGCTACCGCGACGACGTCAGCCTCGAGTCGCGTCACCCTAAGTTAGACAGGGTGGCAGTAGTGTCACGTGCTCATCTTGGCGTTCGTCGTTGCTACCGCGATGACGTCCGCCTCGACTCGCATAACCCTAAGATAGACAGGGTGCCAGTGGTGCCACGTGCTCGTCACGGCGTCCGTCGTCGCTACCGCGATAACGTCCGCCTCGACTCGCGTAACCCTAAGATAGACAGGGTGGCAGTGGTGTCACGTGCTCGTCTCAGCGTCCGTCGTCGCTACCGCGACGACGTCCGCCTCGACTCGCTTAACCCTAAGTTAGACAGGGGTGGCGGTGGTGTCTCGTGCTCGTCTCGGCCTGCGTCGTCGCTACTACGACGACGTCCGTCTCGACTAACGTAACCCTAAGTTAGACAGGGTGGCAGTGGTGTCACATGTTCGTCTCGGCGTCCGTCGTCGCTACCGCGACGACATCCGCCTCGACTCGCGTAACCCTAAGATAGCCACGGTGGCAGTGGTGTCACGTGCTCGTCTCGGCGTCCGTCGTCGCTACCGCGACGACGTCCGCCTCGACTCTCGTAACCCTAAGATAAACAGGGTCGCAGTGGTGTCACGTGCTCGTCTCGGCGTCCGTCGTCGCTACCGCGACGACGTCCGCCTCGACTCGCTTAACCCTAAGTTAGACAGGGTGGCGGTGGTGTCACGTGCTCGTCTCGGCGTCCGTCGTCGCTACCGCGATGACGTCCGCCTCGACTCGCGTATCCCTAAGTTAGACAGGGTGGCGGTGGTGTCACGTGCTCGTCTCGGCGTCCGTCGTCGCTACCGCGATGACGTCTGCCTCGACTCGCGTAACGCTAAGATAGACAGGGTGGCGGTGGTGGCACGTGCTCATCTCGGCGTCCGTCGTCGCTACCGCGATGACGTCCGCCTCGACTCGCGTGATCCTAAGACAGGGTGGCCGCGGTGCCACGTGCTCGTCTCGGCGTCCGTCGTCGCTACCGCGAAGACGTCCGCCTCGACTCGCGTAACCCTAAGTTAGACAGGGTGGCAGTGGTGTCACGTGCTCGTCTCGGCGTCCGTCGTCGCTACCGCGACGACGTCCGCCTCGACTCGCGTGACCCTAAGACAGGGTGGGAGTGGTGCCACGTGCTCGTCTCGGCGTCCGTCGTCGCTACCGCGACGACGTCCGCCTCGACTCGCGTAACCCTAAGATAGACAGGGTGCCAGTGGTGCCACGTGCTCATCACGGCATCCGTCGTCGCTACCGCGATAACGTCCGCCTCGACTCGCGTAACCCTAAGATAGACAGGGTGGCAGTGGTGTCACGTGCTCGTCTCGGCATCCGTCGTCGCTACCGCGACGACGTCCGCCTTGACTCGCGTAACCCTAAGATAGACAGGGTGGCAGTGGTGTCACGTGCTCGTCTCGGCGTCCGTCGTCGCTATCGCGACAACGTCCGCCTCGACTCGCGTAACCCTAAGATAGACTGATTGGCGGTGGTGTCACGTGCTCGTCTCGGCGTCCGTCGTCGCTACCGCGACGACGTCCGCCTCGACTCGCATAACCCTAAGTTAGACAGGGGTGGCGGTGGTGTCACGTGCTCGTCTCGGCCTCCGTCGTCGCTACCACGACGACGTCCGCCTCGACTAGCGTAACCCTAAGTTAGACCGGGTGGCAGTGGTGTGACGTGCTCGTCTCGGCGTCCATAGTCGCTACCGCGACAACATCCGCCTCGACTCGCGTAACCCTAAGATAGCTAGGGTGGCAGTGGTGTCACGTGCTCGTCTCGGCGTCCGTCGTCGCTTCCGCGACGACGTCCGCCTCGACTCGCGTAGCCCTAAGTTAGACAGGGTGGCAGTGGTGTCACGTGCTTGTTTCGGCGTCCGTCGTCGCTACCGCGACGACGTCCGCCTCGACTCGCGTCACCCTAAGTTAGACAGGGTGGCGGTGGTGTCATGTGCTCGTCTCGGCGTCCGTCGTCGCTACCGCGACGACGTCAGCCTCGAGTCGCGTCACCCTAAGTTAGACAGGGTGGCAGTAGTGTCACGTGCTCATCTTGGCGTTCGTCGTTGCTACCGCGATGACGTCCGCCTCGACTCGCATAACCCTAAGATAGACAGGGTGCCAGTGGTGCCACGTGCTCGTCACGGCGTCCGTCGTCGCTACCGCGATAACGTCCGCCTCGACTCGCGTAACCCTAAGATAGACTGGGTGGCGGTGGTGTCACGTGCTCGTCTCGGCGTCCGTCGTCGCTACCGCGACGACGTCCGCCTCGACTCGCTTAACCCTAAGTTAGACAGGGGTGGCGGTGGTGTCACGTGCTCGTCTCGGCCTCCGTCGTCGCTACCACGACGACGTCCGCCTCGACTAGCGTAACCCTAAGTTAGACAGGGTGGCAGTGGTGTGACGTGCTCGTCTCGGCGTCCGTCGTCGCTACCGCGACAACGTCCGCCTCGACTCGCGTAACCCTAAGATAGCTAGGGTGGCAGTGGTGTCACGTGCTCGTCTCGGCGTCCGTCGTCGCTTCCGCGACGACGTCCGCCTCGACTCGCGTAGCCCTAAGTTAGACAGGGTGGCAGTGGTGTCACGTGCTCGTCTCGGCGACCGTCGTCGCTACCGCGACGACGTCCGCCTCGACTCGCGTAACCCTAAGTTAGACAGGGTGGCAGTGGTGTCACGTGCTCGTCTCGGCGTCCGTCGTCGCTACCGCGACGACGTCCGCCTCGACTCGCTTAACCCTAAGTTAGACAGGGTGGTGGTGGTGTCACGTGCTCGTCTCGGCGTCCGTCGTCGCTACCGCGATGACGTCCGCCTCGACTCGCGTAACCCTAAGTTAGACAGGGAGGCCGTGGTGTCATGTGCTCATCTCGGCGTTCGTCATCGCTACCGCGATGACTTCCGCCTCGACTCGCGTAACCCTAAGATAGACAGGGTGCCAATGGTGCCACGTGCTCGTCATGGCGTCCGTCGTCGCTACCGCGATGACGTCCGCCTCGACTCGCGTAGCCCTAAGTTAGACAGGGTGGCAGTGGTGTCACGTGCTTGTTTCGGCGTCCGTCGTCGCTACCGCGACGACGTCCTCCTCGACTTGCGTAACCCTAAGATAGACAGGGTGGCAGTGGTGTCACGTGCTCATCTCGGCGTCCGTCGTCGCTACCGCGACGACGTCCGCCTCGACTCGCGTAACCCTAAGATAGACAGGGTGGCAGTGGTGTCACGTGCTCGTCTTGGCGTCCGTCGTCGCTACCGCGACAACATCCGCCTCGACTCGCGTAACCCTAAGATAGACAGGGTGGCGGTGGTGTCACGTGCTCGTCTCAGCGTCCGTCGTCGCTACCGCGACGACGTCCGCCTCGACTCGCTTAACCCTAAGTTAGACAGGGGTGGCGGTGGTGTCTCGTGCTCGTCTCGGCCTGCGTCGTCGCTACCACGACGACGTCCGTCTCGACTAACGTAACCCTAAGTTAGACAGGGTGGCAGTGGTGTCACATGTTCGTCTCGGCGTCCGTCGTCGCTACCGCGACGACATCCGCCTCGACTCGCGTAACCCTAAGATAGCCAAGGTGGCAGTGGTGTCACGTGCTCGTCTCGGCGTCCGTCGTCGCTACCGCGACGACGTCCGCCTCGACTCTCGTAACCCTAAGATAAATAGGGTCGCAGTGGTGTCACGTGCTCGTCTCGGCGTCCGTCGTCGCTACCGCGACGACGTCCGCCTCGACTCGCTTAACCCTAAGTTAGACAGGGTGGCGGTGGTGTCACGTGCTCGTCTCGGCGTCCGTCGTCGCTACCGCGATGACGTCCGCCTCGACTCGCGTATCCCTAAGTTAGACAGGGTGGCGGTGGTGTCACGTGCTCGTCTCGGCGTCCGTCGTCGCTACCGCGATGACGTCTGCCTCGACTCGCGTAACGCTAAGATAGACAGGGTGGCGGTGGTGGCACGTGCTCATCTCGGCGTCCGTCGTCGCTACCGTGACGACGTCCGCCTCGACTCGCGTGACACTAAGACAGGGTGGCCGCGGTGCCACGTGCTCGTCTCGGCGTCCGTCGTCGCTACCGCGAAGACGTCCGCCTCGACTCGCGTAACCCTAAGTTAGACAGGGTGGCAGTGGTGTCACGTGCTCGTCTCGGCGTCCGTCGTCGCTACCGCGACGACGTCCGCCTCGACTCGCGTGACCCTAAGACAGGGTGGGAGTGGTGCCACGTGCTTGTCTCGGCGTCCGTCGTCGCTACCGCGACGACGTCCGCCTCGACTCGCGTAACCCTAAGATAGACAGGGTGCCAGTGGTGCCACGTGCTCATCACGGCATCCGTCGTCGCTACCGCAATAACGTCCGCCTCGACTCGCGTAACCCTAAGATAGACAGGGTGGCAGTGGTGTCACGTGCTCGTCTCGGCATCCGTCGTCGCTACCGCGACGACGTCCGCCTTGACTCGCGTAACCCTAAGATAGACAGGGTGGCAGTGGTGTCACGTGCTCGTCTCGGCGTCCGTCGTCGCTATCGCGACAACGTCCGCCTCGACTCGCGTAACCCTAAGATAGACTGGGTGGCGGTGGTGTCACGTGCTCGTCTCGGCGTCCGTCGTCGCTACCGCGACGACGTCCGCCTCGACTCGCATAACCCTAAGTTAGACAGGGGTGGCGGTGGTGTCACGTGCTCGTCTCGGCCTCCGTCGTCGCTACCACGACGACGTCCGCCTCGACTAGCGTAACCCTAAGTTAGACAGGGTGGCAGTGGTGTGACGTGCTCGTCTCGGCGTCCATAGTCGCTACCGCGACAACGTCCGCCTCGACTCGCGTAACCCTAAGATAGCTAGGGTGGCAGTGGTGTCACGTGCTCGTCTCGGCGTCCGTCGTCGCTTTCGCGACGACGTCCGCCTCGACTCGCGTAGCCCTAAGTTAGACAGGGTGGCAGTGGTGTCACGTGCTTGTTTCGGCGTCCGTCGTCGCTACCGCGACGACGTCCGCCTCGACTCGCGTCACCCTAAGTTAGACAGGGTGGCGGCGGTGTCATGTGCTCGTCTCGGCGTCTGTCGTCGCTACCGCGACGACGTCAGCCTCGACTCGCGTCACCCTAAGTTAGACAGGGTGGCAGTAGTGTCACGTGCTCATCTCGGCATTCGTCGTTGCTACCGCGATGACGTCCGCCTCGACTCGCATAACCCTAAGATAGACAGGGTGCCAGTGGTGCCACGTGCTCGTCACGGCGTCCGTCGTCGCTACCGCGATAACGTCCGCCTCGATTCGCGTAACCCTAAGATAGACAGGGTGGCAGTGGTGTCACGTGCTCGTCTCGGCGTCCGTCGTCGCTATCGCGACAACGTCCGCCTCGACTCGCGTAACCCTAAGATAGACTGGGAGGCGGTGGTGTCACGTGCTCGTCTCGGCGTTCTTCGTCGCTACCGCGACGACGTCCGCCTCGACTCGCTTAACCCTAAGTTAGACAGGGGTGGCGGTGGTGTCACGTGCTCGTCTCGGCCTCCGTCGTCGCTACCACGACGACGTCCGCCTCGACTAGCGTAACCCTAAGTTAGACAGGGTGGCAGTGGTGTGATGTGCTCGTCTCGACGTCCGTCGTCGCTACCGCGACAACGTCCGCCTCGACTCGCGTAACCCTAAGATAGCTAGGGTGGCAGTGGTGTCACGTGCTCGTCTCGGCGTCCGTCGTCGCTTCCGCGACGACGTCCGCCTCAACTCGCGTAACCCTAAGTTAGACAGGGTGGCAGTGGTGTCACGTGCTCGTCTCGGCGTCCGTCGTCGCTACCGCGACGACGTCCGCCTCGACTCTCGTAACCCTAAGAGAAACAGGGTCGCAGTGGTGTCACGTGCTCGTCTCGGCGTCCGTCGTCGCTACCGCGACGACGTCCGCCTCGACTCGCGTAACCCTAACATAGACAGTGTGGTGGTGGTGTCACGTGCTCGTCTCGGCGTCTGTCGTCGCTACCGCGACGACGTCCGCCTCGACTCGCGTAACCCTAACATAGACAGTGTGGCGGTGGTGTCACGTGCTCGTCTCGGCATCTGTCGTCGCTACCGCGACGACGTCCGCCTCGACTCGCTTAACCCTAAGTTAGACAGGGTGGCGGTGGTGTCACGTGCTCGTCTCGGCATCCGTCGTCGCTACCACGATGACGTCCGCCTCGACTCGCGTAACCCTAAGTTAGACAGGGTGGCAGTGGTGTCACCTGCTCGTCTCGGCGTCCGTCGTCGCTACCGCGAAGACGTCCGCCTCGACTCGCGTCACCCTAAGTTAGACAGGGTGGCAGTGGTGTCACGTGCTCATCTCGGCGTTCGTCATCGCTACCGCGATGACGTCCGCCTCGACTCGCGTAACGCTAAGATAGACAGGGTGGCGGTGGTGGCACGTGCTCATCTCGGCGTCCGTCGTCGCTACCGCGACGATGTCTGCCTCGACTCACGTGACCCTAAGACAGGGTGGCCGCGGTGCCACGTGCTCGTCTCGGCGTCCGTCGTCACTACCAAGAAGACGTCCGCCTTGACTCACGTAACCCTAAGTTAGACATGGTGGCAGTGGTGTCACGTGCTCGTCTCGGCGTCCCTCGTCGCTACCGCGACGACGTCCGCCTCGACTCGCGTCACCCTAAGTTAGACAGGGTGGCGGTGGTATCACGTGCTCGTCTCGGCGTCCGTCGTCGCTACCGCGACGACGTCCGCCTCGACTCGCGTCACCCTAAGTTACACAGGGTGGCAGTGGTGCCACGTGCTCATCTCGGCGTCCATCGTCGCTACCGCGATGACGTCCGCCTCGACTCGCGTAACCCTAAGATAGACAGGGTGCCAGTGGTGCCACGTGCTCGTCATGGCGTCCGTCGTCGCTACCGCGATGACGTCCGCCTCGACTCGCGTAGCCCTAAGTTAGACAGGGTGGCAGTGGTGTCACGTGCTCGTCTCGGCGACCGTCGTCGCTACCGCGACGACGTCCGCCTCGACTCGCGTAACCCTAAGTTAGACAGGGTGGCAGTGGTGTCACGTGCTCGTCTCGGCGTCCGTCGTCGCTACCGCGACGACGTCCGCCTCGACTCGCTTAACCCTAAGTTAGACAGGGTGGTGGTGGTGTCACGTGCTCGTCTCGGCGTCCGTCGTCGCTACCGCGATGACGTCCGCCTCGACTCGCGTAACCCTAAGTTAGACAGGGAGGCCGTGGTGTCATGTGCTCATCTCGGCGTTCGTCATCGCTACCGCGATGACTTCCGCCTCGACTCGCGTAACCCTAAGATAGACAGGGTGCCAATGGTGCCACGTGCTCGTCATGGCGTCCGTCGTCGCTACCGCGATGACGTCCGCCTCGACTCGCGTAGCCCTAAGTTAGACAGGGTGGCAGTGGTGTCACGTGCTTGTTTCGGCGTCCGTCGTCGCTACCGCGACGACGTCCTCCTCGACTTGCGTAACCCTAAGATAGACAGGGTGGCAGTGGTGTCACGTGCTCATCTCGGCGTCCGTCGTCGCTACCGCGACGACGTCCGCCTCGACTCGCGTAACCCTAAGATAGACAGGGTGGCAGTGGTGTCACGTGCTCGTCTTGGCGTCCGTCGTCGCTACCGCGACAACATCCGCCTCGACTCGCGTAACCCTAAGATAGACAGGGTGGCGGTGGTGTCACGTGCTCGTCTCAGCGTCCGTCGTCGCTACCGCGACGACGTCCGCCTCGACTCGCTTAACCCTAAGTTAGACAGGGGTGGCGGTGGTGTCTCGTGCTCGTCTCGGCCTGCGTCGTCGCTACCACGACGACGTCCGTCTCGACTAACGTAACCCTAAGTTAGACAGGGTGGCAGTGGTGTCACATGTTCGTCTCGGCGTCCGTCGTCGCTACCGCGACGACATCCGCCTCGACTCGCGTAACCCTAAGATAGCCAAGGTGGCAGTGGTGTCACGTGCTCGTCTCGGCGTCCGTCGTCGCTACCGCGACGACGTCCGCCTCGACTCTCGTAACCCTAAGATAAATAGGGTCGCAGTGGTGTCACGTGCTCGTCTCGGCGTCCGTCGTCGCTACCGCGACGACGTCCGCCTCGACTCGCTTAACCCTAAGTTAGACAGGGTGGCGGTGGTGTCACGTGCTCGTCTCGGCGTCCGTCGTCGCTACCGCGATGACGTCCGCCTCGACTCGCGTATCCCTAAGTTAGACAGGGTGGCGGTGGTGTCACGTGCTCGTCTCGGCGTCCGTCGTCGCTACCGCGATGACGTCTGCCTCGACTCGCGTAACGCTAAGATAGACAGGGTGGCGGTGGTGGCACGTGCTCATCTCGGCGTCCGTCGTCGCTACCGTGACGACGTCCGCCTCGACTCGCGTGACACTAAGACAGGGTGGCCGCGGTGCCACGTGCTCGTCTCGGCGTCCGTCGTCGCTACCGCGAAGACGTCCGCCTCGACTCGCGTAACCCTAAGTTAGACAGGGTGGCAGTGGTGTCACGTGCTCGTCTCGGCGTCCGTCGTCGCTACCGCGACGACGTCCGCCTCGACTCGCGTGACCCTAAGACAGGGTGGGAGTGGTGCCACGTGCTTGTCTCGGCGTCCGTCGTCGCTACCGCGACGACGTCCGCCTCGACTCGCGTAACCCTAAGATAGACAGGGTGCCAGTGGTGCCACGTGCTCATCACGGCATCCGTCGTCGCTACCGCAATAACGTCCGCCTCGACTCGCGTAACCCTAAGATAGACAGGGTGGCAGTGGTGTCACGTGCTCGTCTCGGCATCCGTCGTCGCTACCGCGACGACGTCCGCCTTGACTCGCGTAACCCTAAGATAGACAGGGTGGCAGTGGTGTCACGTGCTCGTCTCGGCGTCCGTCGTCGCTATCGCGACAACGTCCGCCTCGACTCGCGTAACCCTAAGATAGACTGGGTGGCGGTGGTGTCACGTGCTCGTCTCGGCGTCCGTCGTCGCTACCGCGACGACGTCCGCCTCGACTCGCATAACCCTAAGTTAGACAGGGGTGGCGGTGGTGTCACGTGCTCGTCTCGGCCTCCGTCGTCGCTACCACGACGACGTCCGCCTCGACTAGCGTAACCCTAAGTTAGACAGGGTGGCAGTGGTGTGACGTGCTCGTCTCGGCGTCCATAGTCGCTACCGCGACAACGTCCGCCTCGACTCGCGTAACCCTAAGATAGCTAGGGTGGCAGTGGTGTCACGTGCTCGTCTCGGCGTCCGTCGTCGCTTTCGCGACGACGTCCGCCTCGACTCGCGTAGCCCTAAGTTAGACAGGGTGGCAGTGGTGTCACGTGCTTGTTTCGGCGTCCGTCGTCGCTACCGCGACGACGTCCGCCTCGACTCGCGTCACCCTAAGTTAGACAGGGTGGCGGCGGTGTCATGTGCTCGTCTCGGCGTCTGTCGTCGCTACCGCGACGACGTCAGCCTCGACTCGCGTCACCCTAAGTTAGACAGGGTGGCAGTAGTGTCACGTGCTCATCTCGGCATTCGTCGTTGCTACCGCGATGACGTCCGCCTCGACTCGCATAACCCTAAGATAGACAGGGTGCCAGTGGTGCCACGTGCTCGTCACGGCGTCCGTCGTCGCTACCGCGATAACGTCCGCCTCGATTCGCGTAACCCTAAGATAGACAGGGTGGCAGTGGTGTCACGTGCTCGTCTCGGCGTCCGTCGTCGCTATCGCGACAACGTCCGCCTCGACTCGCGTAACCCTAAGATAGACTGGGAGGCGGTGGTGTCACGTGCTCGTCTCGGCGTTCTTCGTCGCTACCGCGACGACGTCCGCCTCGACTCGCTTAACCCTAAGTTAGACAGGGGTGGCGGTGGTGTCACGTGCTCGTCTCGGCCTCCGTCGTCGCTACCACGACGACGTCCGCCTCGACTAGCGTAACCCTAAGTTAGACAGGGTGGCAGTGGTGTGATGTGCTCGTCTCGACGTCCGTCGTCGCTACCGCGACAACGTCCGCCTCGACTCGCGTAACCCTAAGATAGCTAGGGTGGCAGTGGTGTCACGTGCTCGTCTCGGCGTCCGTCGTCGCTTCCGCGACGACGTCCGCCTCAACTCGCGTAACCCTAAGTTAGACAGGGTGGCAGTGGTGTCACGTGCTCGTCTCGGCGTCCGTCGTCGCTACCGCGACGACGTCCGCCTCGACTCTCGTAACCCTAAGAGAAACAGGGTCGCAGTGGTGTCACGTGCTCGTCTCGGCGTCCGTCGTCGCTACCGCGACGACGTCCGCCTCGACTCGCGTAACCCTAACATAGACAGTGTGGTGGTGGTGTCACGTGCTCGTCTCGGCGTCTGTCGTCGCTACCGCGACGACGTCCGCCTCGACTCGCGTAACCCTAACATAGACAGTGTGGCGGTGGTGTCACGTGCTCGTCTCGGCATCTGTCGTCGCTACCGCGACGACGTCCGCCTCGACTCGCTTAACCCTAAGTTAGACAGGGTGGCGGTGGTGTCACGTGCTCGTCTCGGCATCCGTCGTCGCTACCACGATGACGTCCGCCTCGACTCGCGTAACCCTAAGTTAGACAGGGTGGCAGTGGTGTCACCTGCTCGTCTCGGCGTCCGTCGTCGCTACCGCGAAGACGTCCGCCTCGACTCGCGTCACCCTAAGTTAGACAGGGTGGCAGTGGTGTCACGTGCTCATCTCGGCGTTCGTCATCGCTACCGCGATGACGTCCGCCTCGACTCGCGTAACGCTAAGATAGACAGGGTGGCGGTGGTGGCACGTGCTCATCTCGGCGTCCGTCGTCGCTACCGCGACGATGTCTGCCTCGACTCACGTGACCCTAAGACAGGGTGGCCGCGGTGCCACGTGCTCGTCTCGGCGTCCGTCGTCACTACCAAGAAGACGTCCGCCTTGACTCACGTAACCCTAAGTTAGACATGGTGGCAGTGGTGTCACGTGCTCGTCTCGGCGTCCCTCGTCGCTACCGCGACGACGTCCGCCTCGACTCGCGTCACCCTAAGTTAGACAGGGTGGCGGTGGTATCACGTGCTCGTCTCGGCGTCCGTCGTCGCTACCGCGACGACGTCCGCCTCGACTCGCGTCACCCTAAGTTACACAGGGTGGCAGTGGTGCCACGTGCTCATCTCGGCGTCCATCGTCGCTACCGCGATGACGTCCGCCTCGACTCGCGTAACCCTAAGATAGACAGGGTGCCAGTGGTGCCACGTGCTCGTCATGGCGTCCGTCGTCGCTACCGCGATGACGTCCGCCTCGACTCGCGTAGCCCTAAGTTAGCCAGGGTGGCAGTGGTGTCACGTGCTTGTTTCGACGTCCGTCGTCGCTACCGCAACGACATCTGCCTCGACTTGCGTAACCCTAAGATAGACAGGGTGGTAGTGGTGTCACGTGCTCATCTCGGCGTCCGTTGTCGCTACCGCGACGACGTCCGCCTCGACTCGCGTAACCCTAAGATAGACAGGGTGGCAGTGGTGTCACGTGCTTGTCTCGGCGTCCGTCGTCGCTACCGCGACGACGTCCGCCTCGACTCGCGTAACCCTAAGATAGACAGGGTGGCAGTGGTGTCACGTGCTTGTCTCGGCGTCCGTCGTCGCTACCGCGACGACGTCCGCCTCGACTCGCTTAACCCTAAGTTAGACAGGGGTGGCGGTGGTGTCTCGTGCTCGTCTTGGCCTCCGTCGTCGCTACCACGATGGCGTACGCCTCGACTAGCGTAACCCTAAGTTAGACAGGGTGGCAGTGGTGTCACATGTTCGTCTCGGCGTCCGTCGTCGCTACCACGACGACGTCTGCCTCGACTCGCGTAACACTAAGATAGCCAGGGTGGCAGTGGTGTCACGTGCTCATCTCGGCGTCCATCGTCGCTACCGCGACGACGTCCGCCTCGACTCGCGTAACCCTAAGTTAGCCAGGGTGGCAGTGGTGTCACGTGCTCGTCTCGGCGTCCGTCGTCGCTACCGCAACGACGTCCGCCTCGACTCTCGTAACCCTAAGAGAAACAGGGTCGCAGTGGTGTCACGTGCTCGTCTCGGCGTCCGTCATCGCTACCGCGACAACGTCCGCCTCGACTCGCGTAACCCTAACATAGACAATGTGGCGGTGGTGTCACGTGCTCGTCTCGGCGTCCGTCGTCGCTACCGCGACGACGTCCGCCTCGACTCGCGTAAGCCTAACATAGACAGTGTGGCGGTGGTGTCACGTGCTCGTCTCGGCGTCCGTCGTCGCTACCGCGACGACGTCCGCCTCGACTCGCTTAACCCTAAGTTAGACAGGGTGGCGGTGGTGTCACGTGCTCGTCTCGGCGTCCGTCGTCGCTACCGCGATGACGTCCGCCTCGACTCGCGTAACCCTAAGTTAGACAGGGTGGCGGTGGTGTCACCTGCTCGTCTCGGCGTCCGTCGTCGCTACCGCGACGACGTCCGCCTCGACTCGCGTGACCCTAAGATAGGGTGGGAGTGGTGCCACGTGCTCGTCTCGGCGTCCGTCGTCGCTACCGCGACGACGTCCGCCTCGACTCGCGTCACCCTAAGTTAGATAGGGTGGCGGTGGTGTCATGTGCTTGTCTCGGCGTCTGTCGTCGCTACCGCGACGACGTCAGCCTCGACTCGCGTCACCCTAAGTTACAAAGGGTGGCAGTGGTGTCACGTGCTCATCTCGGCGTTCGTCGTCGCTACCGCGATGACGTCCGCCTCGACTCGCGTAACCCTAAGATAGACAGGGTGCCAGTGGTGCCACGTGCTCGTCACGGCGTCCGTCGTCGCTACCGCGATAACGTCCGCCTCGACTCGCGTAACCCTAAGATAGACAGGGTGGCAGTGGTGTCACGTGCTCGTCTCGGCGTCCGTCGTCGTTACCGCGACGATGTCCGCCTTGACTCGCGTAACCCTAAGATAGACAGGGTGGCAGTGGTGTCACGTGCTCGTCTCAGCGTTCGTCATCGCTACCGCGATGACGTCCGCCTCGACTCGCGTAACGCTAAGATAGACAGGGTGGCGGTGGTGGCACGTGCTCATCTCGGCGTCCGTCGTCGCTACCGCGACGATGTCTGCCTCGACTCACGTGACCCTAAGACAGGGTGGCCGCGGTGCCACGTGCTCGTCTCGGCGTCCGTCGTCGCTACCAAGAAGACGTCCGCCTTGACTCACGTAACCCTAAGTTAGACAGGGTGGCAGTGGTGTCACGTGCTCGTCTCGGCGTCCATCGTCGCTACCGCGACGACGTCCGCCTCGACTCGCGTCACCCTAAGTTAGACAGGGTGGCGGTGGTATCACGTGCTCGTCTCGGCGTCCGTCGTCGCTACCGCGACGACGTCCGCCTCGACTCGCGTCACCCTAAGTTACACAGGGTGGCAGTGGTGCCACGTGCTCATCTCGGCGTCCATCGTCGCTACCGCGATGACGTCCGCCTCGACTCGCGTAACCCTAAGATAGACAGGGTGCCAGTGGTGCCACGTGCTCGTCATGGCGTCCGTCGTCGCTACCGCGATGACGTCCGCCTCGACTCGCGTAGCCCTAAGTTAGCCAGGGTGGCAGTGGTGTCACGTGCTTGTTTCGGCGTCCGTCGTCGCTACCGCAACGACATCTGCCTCGACTTGCGTAACCCTAAGATAGACAGGGTGGTAGTGGTGTCACGTGCTCATCTCGGCGTCCGTCGTCGCTACCGCGACGACGTCCGCCTCGACTCGCGTAACCCTAAGATAGACAGGGTGGCAGTGGTGTCACGTGCTTGTCTCGGCGTCCGTCGTCGCTACCGCGACGACGTCCGCCTCGACTCGCGTAACCCTAAGATAGACAGGGTGGCAGTGGTGTCACGTGCTTGTCTCGGCGTCCGTCGTCGCTACCGCGACGACGTCCGCCTCGACTCGCTTAACCCTAAGTTAGACAGGGGTGGCGGTGGTGTCTCGTGCTCGTCTTGGCCTCCGTCGTCGCTACCACGATGGCGTCCGCCTCGACTAGCGTAACCCTAAGTTAGACAGGGTGGCAGTGGTGTCACATGTTCGTCTCGGCGTCCGTCATCGCTACCACGACGACGTCTGCCTCGACTCGCGTAACACTAAGATAGCCAGGGTGGCAGTGGTGTCACGTGCTCGTCTCGGCGTCCATCGTCGCTACCGCGACGACGTCCGCCTCGACTCGCGTAACCCTAAGTTAGCCAGGGTGGCAGTGGTGTCACGTGCTCGTCTCGGCGTCCGTCATCGCTACCGCGACAACGTCCGCCTCGACTCGCGTAACCCTAACATAGACAATGTGGCGGTGGTGTCACGTGCTCGTCTCGGCGTCCGTCGTCGCTACCGCGACGACGTCCGCCTCGACTCGCGTAAGCCTAACATAGACAGTGTGGCGGTGGTGTCACGTGCTCGTCTCGGCGTCCGTCGTCGCTACCGCGACGACGTCCACCTCGACTCGCTTAACCCTAAGTTAGACAGGGTGGCGGTGGTGTCACGTGCTCGTCTCGGCGTCCGTCGTCGCTACCGCGATGACGTCCGCCTCGACTCGCGTAACCCTAAGTTAGACAGGGTGGCGGTGGTGTCACCTGCTCGTCTCGGCGTCCGTCGTCGCTACCGCGACGACGTCCGCCTCGACTCGCGTGACCCTAAGATAGGGTGGGAGTGGTGCCACGTGCTCGTCTCGGCGTCCGTCGTCGCTACCGCGACGACGTCCGCCTCGACTCGCGTCACCCTAAGTTAGATAGGGTGGCGGTGGTGTCATGTGCTTGTCTCGGCGTCTGTCGTCGCTACCGCGACGACGTCAGCCTCGACTCGCGTCACCCTAAGTTACAAAGGGTGGCAGTGGTGTCACGTGCTCATCTCGGCGTTCGTCGTCGCTACCGCGATGACGTCCGCCTCGACTCGCGTAACCCTAAGATAGACAGGGTGCCAGTGGTGCCACGTGCTCGTCACGGCGTCCGTCGTCGCTACCGCGATAACGTCCGCCTCGACTCGCGTAACCCTAAGATAGACAGGGTGGCAGTGGTGTCACGTGCTCGTCTCGGCGTCCGTCGTCGTTACCGCGACGACGTCCGCCTTGACTCGCGTAACCCTAAGATAGACAGGGTGGCAGTGGTGTCACGTGCTCGTCTCAGCGTCCGTCATCGCTATCGCGACAACGTCCGCCTCGACTCGCGTAACCCTAAGATAGACTGGGTGGCGGTGGTGTCACGTGCTCGTCTCGGCGTCCGTCGTCGCTACCGCGACGACGTCCGCCTCGACTCGCTTAACCCTAAGTTAGACAGGGGTGGCGGTGGTGTCACGTGCTCGTCTCGGCCTCCGTCGTCGCTACCACGACGACGTCCGCCTCGACTAGCGTAACCCTAAGTTAGACAGGGTGGCAGTGGTGTGACGTGCTCGTCTCGGCGTCCGTCGTCGCTACCGCGACAACGTCCGCCTCGACTCGCGTAACCCTAAGATAGCTAGGGTAGCAGTGGTGTCACGTGCTCGTCTCGGCGTCCGTCGTCGCTTCCGCGACGACGTTCGCCTCGACTCGCGTAGCCCTAAGTTAGACAGGGTGGCAGTGGTGTCACGTGCTCGTCTCGGCGTCCGTTGTCGCTACCGCGACGACGTCCGCCTCGACTCGCGTAACCCTAAGTTAGCCAGGGTGGCAGTGGTGTCACATGCTCATCTCGGCGTCCGTCGTCGCTACCACGATGACGTCTGCCTCGACTCTCGTAACCCTAAGAGAAACAGGGTGGCAGTGGTGTCACGTGCTCGTCTCGGCGTCCGTCGTCGCTTCCGCGACGACGTCCGCCTCGACTCACGTGACCCTAAGACAGGGTGGCCGTGGTGCCACGTGCTCGTCTCGGCGTCCGTCGTCGCTACCAAGAAGACGTCCGCCTTGACTCACGTAACCCTAAGTTAGACAGGGTGGCATCGGTGTCACGTGCTCGTCTCGGCGTCCATCGTCGCTACCGCGACGACGTCCGCCTCGACTCGCGTGACCATAAGACAGGTTGGCAGTGGTGCCACGTGCTCGTCTCGACGTCCATCGTCGCTACCGCGAGGACGTCCGCCTCGACTCGCGTCACCCTAAGTTAGACAGGGTGGCGGTGGTATCACGTGCTCGTCTCGGCGTCCGTCGTCGCTACCGTGACGACGTCCGCCTCGACTCGCGTCACCCTAAGTTACACAGGGTGGCAGTGGTGTCACGTGCTCATCTCGGCGTCCATCGTCGCTACCGCGATGACGTCCGCCTCGACTCGCGTAACCCTAAGATAGACAGGGTGCCAGTGGTGCCACGTGCTCGTCATGGCGTCCGTTGTCGCTACCGCGATGACGTCCGCCTCGACTCGCGTAACCATAAGTTAGCCAGGGTGGCAGTGGTGTCACGTGCTTGTTTCGGCGTCCGTCGTCGCTACCGCAACGACATCTGCCTCGACTTGCGTAACCCTAAGATAGACAGGGTGGTAGTGGTGTCACGTACTCATCTCGGCGTCCGTCGTCGCTACCGCGACGACGTCCGCCTCGACTCGCGTAACCCTAAGATAGACAGGGTGGCAGTGGAGTCACGTGCTTGTCTCGGCGTCCGTCGTCGCTACCGCGACGACGTCCGCCTCGACTCGCGTAACCCTAAGATAGACAGGGTGGCGGTGGTGTCACGTGCTCATCTCGACGTCCGTCGTCGCTACCGCGACGACGTCCGCCTCGACTCGCTTAACCCTAAGTTAGACAGGGGTGGCGGTGGTGTCTCGTGCTCGTCTCGGCCTCCGTCGTCGCTACCACGATGGCGTCCGCCTCGACTAGCGTAACCCTAAGTTAGACAGGGTGGCAGTGGTGTCACATGTTCGTCTCGGCGTCCGTCGTCGCTACCACGACGAAGTCCGCCTTGACTCGCGTAACCCTAAGATAGCCAGGGTGGCAGTGGTGTCACGTGCTCGTCTCGGCGTCCATCGTCGCTACCGCGACGACGTCCGCCTCGACTCGCGTAACCCTAAGTTAGCCAGGGTGGCAGTGGTGTCACGTGCTCGTCTCGGCGTCCGTCGTCGCTACCGCGACGACATCCGCCTCGACTCGCGTAACCCTAAGAGAAACAGGGTCGCAGTGGTGTCACGTGCTCGTCTCGGCGTCCGTCGTCGCTACCGCGACGACGTCCGCCTCGACTCGCGTAACCCTAACATAGACAGTGTGGCGGTGGTGTCACGTGCTCGTCTCCGCGTCCGTCGTCGCTACCGCGACGACGTCCGCCTCGACTCGCGTAACCCTAACATAGACAGTGTGGCGGTGGTGTCACGTGCTCGTCTCGGCGTCCGTCGTCGCTACCGCGACGACGTCCGCCTCGACTCGCTTAACCCTAAGTTAGACAGGGTGGCGGTGGTGTCACGTGCTCGTCTCGGCGTCCGTCGTCGCTACCGCGATGACGTCCGCCTCGACTCGCGTAACCCTAAGTTAGACAGGGTGGCGGTGGTGTCACCTGCTCGTCTCGGCGTCCGTCGTCGCTACCGCGAAGACGTCCGCCTCGACTCGCGTAACCCTAAGTTAGACAGGGTGGCCGTGGTGTCACGTGCTCGTCTCGGCGTCCGTCGTCGCCACCGCGACGACGTCCGCCTCGACTCGCGTGACCCTAAGACCGGGTGGCAGTGGTGCCACATGCTCGTCTCGGCGTCCGTCGTCGCTACCGCGACGACGTCCGCCTCGACTCGCGTCACCCTAAGTTAGACAGGGTGGCGGTGGTGTCACGCGCTCGTCTCGTCGTCGATCATCGCTACCGCGACGACGTCCGCCTCTATTCGCGTCACCCTAAGTTAGACAGGGTGGTAGTGGTGTCACGCGCTCATCTCGGCGTTCGTCGTCGCTACTGCAATGACGTCCGCCTGGACTCGCGTAACTCTAAGTTAGACAGGGTGGTAGTGGTGTCACGTGCTCGTCTCGGCGTCCGTCGTCGCTAGCGCGAAGTCGTCCGCCTCGACTCGCGTAACCCTAAGTTAGACAGGGTGGCAGTGGTGTCACGTGCTCGTCTCGGCGTCCGTCGTCGCTACCGCGACGACGTCCGCCTCGACTCGCGTGACCATAAGACAGGGTGGCAGTGGTGCCACGTGCTCATCTCGGCGTCCGTCTGCGCTACCGCGATGACGTTCGCCTCGACTCGCGTCACCCTAAGTTAGACAGGGTGGCGGTGGTGTCACTTGCTCGTCTCGGCGCCCGTCGTCGCTACCGCGACGACGTCCGCCTCGACTCGCGTCACCCTAAGTTAGACAGGGTGGCAGTGGTGTCACGTGCTCATCTCGGCGTTCGTCGTCGCTACCGCGATGACGTCCGCCTCGACTCGCGTAACCCTAAGATAGACAGGGTGCCAGTGGTGCCACATGCTCGTCATGCCGTCCGTCGTCGCTACCGCGATGACGTCCGGCTCGACTCGCGTAGCCCTAAGATAGACAGGGTGGCAGTGGTGTCACGTGCTTGTTTCGGCGTCCATCATCGCTACCGCGACGACGTCCGCCTCGACTTGCATAACCCTAAGATAGATAGGGTGGTAGTGGTGTCACGTGCTCATCTCGGCGTCCGTCGTTGCTACCGCGACGACGTCCGCCTCGACTCGCGTAAACCTAAGATAGACAGGGTGGCATTGGTGTCACGTGCTCGTCTCGGCGTCCATCATCGCTACCGCGACGACGTCCGCCTCGACTGGCTTAACCCTAAGTTAGACAGGGGTGGCGGTGGTGTCTCGTGCTCGTCTCGGCCTCCGTCGTCACTACCACGACGACGTCCGCCTCGACTAGCGTAACCCTAAGTTAGACAAGGTGGCAGTGGTGTCACATGTTCGTCTCGGCGTCCGTCGTCGCTACCGCGATGACGTCCGCCTCGACTCGCGTAACACTAAGATAGCCAGGGTGGCAGTGGTGTCACGTGCTCGTCTCGGCGTCCGTCGTCGCTACCTTGACGATGTCCGCCTTGACTCCCGTAACCCTAAGATAGACAGGGTGGCAGTGGTGTCACGTGCTTGTCTCGGCGTCCGTCGTCGCTACCGCGACGACGTCCGCCTCGACTCGCTTAACCCTAAGTTAGACAGGGGTGGCAGTGGTGTCTCGTGCTCGTCTTGGCCTCCGTCGTCGCTACCACGATGGCGTCCGCCTCGACTAGCGTAACCCTAAGTTAGACAGGGTGGCAGTGGTGTCACATGTTCGTCTCGGCGTCCGTCGTCGCTACCACGACGACGTCTGCCTCGACTCGCGTAACCCTAAGATAGCTAGGGTGGCAGTGGTGTCACGTGCTCGTCTCGGCGTCCATCGTCGCTACCGCGACGACGTCCGCCTCGACTCGCGTAACCCTAAGTTAGCCAGGGTGGCAGTGGTGTCACGTGCTCGTCTCGGCGTCCGTCGTCGCTACCGCAACGACGTCCGCCTCGACTCTCGTAACCCTAAGAGAAACAGGGTCGCAGTGGTGTCACGTGCTCGTCTCGGCGTCCGTCATCGCTACCGCGACAACGTCCGCCTCGACTCGCGTAACCCTAACATAGACAATGTGGCGGTGGTGTCACGTGCTCGTCTCGGCGTCCGTCGTCGCTACCGCGACGACGTCCGCCTCGACTCGCGTAAGCCTAACATAGACAGTGTGGCGGTGGTGTCACGTGCTCGTCTCGGCGTCCGTCGTCGCTACCGTGACGACGTCCGCCTCGACTCGCTTAACCCTAAGTTAGACAGGGTGGCGGTGGTGTCACGTGCTCGTCTCGGCGTCCGTCGTCGCTACCGCGATGACGTCCGCCTCGACTCGCGTAACCCTAAGTTAGACAGGGTGGCGGTGGTGTCACCTGCTCGTCTCGGCGTCCGTCGTCGCTACCGCGATGACGTCCGCCTCGACTCGCGTGACCCTAAGACAGGGTGGGAGTGGAGCCACGTGCTCGTCTCGGCGTCCGTCGTCGCTACCGCGACGACGTCCGCCTCGACTCGCGTCACCCTAAGTTAGATAGGGTGGCGGTGGTGTCATGTGCTTGTCTCGGCGTCTGTCGTCGCTACCGCGACGACGTCAGCCTCGACTCGCGTCACCCTAAGTTACAAAGGGTGGCAGTGGTGTCACGTGCTCATCTCGGCGTTCGTCGTCGCTACCACGATGACGTCCGCCTCGACTCGCGTAACCCTAAGATAGACAGGGTGCCAGTGGTGCCACGTGCTCGTCACTGCGTCCGTCGTCGCTACCGCCATAACGTCCGCCTCGACTCGCGTAACCCTAAGATAGACAGGGTGGCAGTGGTGTCACGTGCTCGTCTCGGCGTCCGTCGTCGTTACCGCGACGACGTCCGCCTTGACTCGCGTAACCCTAAGATAGACAGGGTGGCAGTGGTGTCACGTGCTCGTCTCAGCGTCCGTCATCGCTATCGCGACAACGTCCGCCTCGACTCGCGTAACCCTAAGATAGACTGGGTGGCGGTGGTGTCACGTGCTCGTCTCGGCGTCCGTCGTCGCTACCGCGACGACGTCCGCCTCGACTCGCTTAACCCTAAGTTAGACAGGGGTGGCGGTGGTGTCACGTGCTCGTCTCGGCCTCCGTCGTCGCTACCACGACGACGTCCGCCTCGACTAGCGTAACCCTAAGTTAGACCGGGTGGCAGTGGTGTGACGTGCTCGTCTCGGCGTCCGTCGTCGCTACCACGACAACGTCCGCCTCGACTCGCGTAACCCTAAGATAGCTAGGGTAGCAGTGGTGTCACGTGCTCGTCTCGGCGTCCGTCGTCGCTTCCGCGACGACGTCCGCCTCGACTCGCGTAGCCCTAAGTTAGACAGGGTGGCAGTGGTGTCACGTGCTCGTCTCGGCGTCCGTTGTCGCTACCGCGACGACGTCCGCCTCGACTCGCGTAACCCTAAGTTAGCCAGGGTGGCAGTGGTGTCACATGCTCATCTCGGCGTCCGTCGTCGCTACCACGATGACGTCCGCCTCGACTCTCGTAACCCTAAGAGAAACAGGGTGGCAGTGGTGTCACGTGCTCGTCTCGGCGTCCGTCGTCGCTTCCGCGACGACGTCCGCCTCGACTCACGTGACCCTAAGACAGGGTGGCCGTGGTGCCACGTGCTCGTCTCGGCGTCCGTCGTCGCTACCAAGAAGACGTCCGCCTTGACTCACGTAACCCTAAGTTAGACAGGGTGGCATCGGTGTCACGTGCTCGTCTCGGCGTCCATCGTCGCTACCGTGACGACGTCCGCCTCGACTCGCGTGACCATAAGGCAGGTTGGCAGTGGTGCCACGTGCTCGTCTCGACGTCCATCGTCGCTACCGCGAGGACGTCCGCCTCGACTCGCGTCACCCTAAGTTAGACAGGGTGGCGGTGGTATCACGTGCTCGTCTCGGCGTCCGTCGTCGCTACCGTGACGACGTCCGCCTCGACTCGCTTAACCCTAAGTTAGACAGGGTGGCGGTGGTGTCACGTGCTCGTCTCGGCGTCCGTCGTCGCTACCGCGATGACGTCCGCCTCGACTCGCGTAACCCTAAGTTAGCCAGGGTGGCGGTGGTGTCACGTGCTCGTCTCGGCGTCCGTCGTCGCTACCGCAACGACGTCCGCCTCGACTCTCGTAACCCTAAGAGAAACAGGGTCGCAGTGGTGTCACGTGCTCGTCTCGGCGTCCGTCATCGCTACCGCGACAACGTCCGCCTCGACTCGCGTAACCCTAACATAGACAATGTGGCGGTGGTGTCACGTGCTCGTCTCGGCGTCCATCGTCGCTACCGCGACGACGTCCGCCTCGACTCGCGTAAGCCTAACATAGACAGTGTGGCGGTGGTGTCACGTGCTCGTCTCGGCGTCCGTCGTCGCTACCGCGACGACGTCCGCCTCGACTCGCTTAACCCTAAGTTAGACAGGGTGGCGGTGGTGTCACGTGCTCGTCTCGGCGTCCGTCGTCGCTACCGCGATGACGTCCGCCTCGACTCGCGTAACCCTAAGTTAGACAGGGTGGCGGTGGTGTCACCTGCTCGTCTCGGCGTCCGTCGTCGCTACCGCGACGACGTCCGCCTCGACTCGCGTGACCCTAAGACAGGGTGGGAGTGGTGCCACGTGCTCGTCTCGGCGTCCGTCGTCGCTACCGCGACGACGTCCGCCTCGACTCGCGTCACCCTAAGTTAGATAGGGTGGCGGTGGTGTCATGTGCTTGTCTCGGCGTCTGTCGTCGCTACCGCGACGACGTCAGCCTCGACTCGCGTCACCCTAAGTTACAAAGGGTGGCAGTGGTGTCACGTGCTCATCTCGGCGTTCGTCGTCGCTACCGCGATGACGTCCGCCTCGACTCGCGTAACCCTAAGATAGACAGGGTGCAGTTGGTGCCACGTGCTCGTCACGGCGTCCGTCGTCGCTACCGCGATAACGTCCGCCTCGACTCGCGTAACCCTAAGATAGACAGGGTGGCAGTGGTGTCACGTGCTCGTCTCGGCGTCCGTCGTCGTTACCGCGACGACGTCCGCCTTGACTCGCGTAACCCTAAGATAGACAGGGTGGCAGTGGTGTCACGTGCTCGTCTCAGCGTCCGTCATCGCCATCGCGACAACGTCCGCCTCGACTCGCGTAACCCTAAGATAGACTGGGTGGCGGTGGTGTCACGTGCTCGTCTCGGCGTCCGTCGTCGCTACCGCGACGACGTCCGCCTCGACTCGCTTAACCCTAAGTTAGACAGGGGTGGCGGTGGTGTCACGTGCTCGTCTCGGCCTCCGTCGTCGCTACCACGACGACGTCCGCCTCGACTAGCGTAACCCTAAGTTAGACAGGGTGGCAGTGGTGTGACGTGCTCGTCTCGGCGTCCGTCGTCGCTACCGCGACAACGTCCGCCTCGACTCGCGTAACCCTAAGATAGCTAGGGTAGCAGTGGTGTCACGTGCTCGTCTCGGCGTCCGTCGTCGCTTCCGCGACGACGTCCGCCTCGACTCGCGTAGCCCTAAGTTAGACAGGGTGGCAGTGGTGTCACGTGCTCGTCTCGGCGTCCGTTGTCGCTACCGCGACGACGTCCGCCTCGACTCGCGTAACCCTAAGTTAGCCAGGGTGGCAGTGGTGTCACATGCTCATCTCGGCGTCCGTCGTCGCTACCACGATGACGTCCGCCTCGACTCTCGTAACCCTAAGAGAAACAGGGTGGCAGTGGTGTCACGTGCTCGTCTCGGCGTCCGTCGTCGCTTCCGCGACGACGTCCGCCTCGACTCACGTGACCCTAAGACAGGGTGGCCGTGGTGCCACGTGCTCGTCTCGGCGTCCGTCGTCGCTACCAAGAAGACGTCCGCCTTGACTCACGTAACCCTAAGTTAGACAGGGTGGCATCGGTGTCACGTGCTCGTCTCGGCGTCCATCGTCGCTACCGCGACGACGTCGGCCTCGACTCGCGTGACCATAAGACAGGTTGGCAGTGGTGCCACGTGCTCGTCTCGACGTCCATCGTCGCTACCGCGAGGACGTCCGCCTCGACTCGCGTCACCCTAAGTTAGACAGGGTGGCGGTGGTATCACGTGCTCGTCTCGGCGTCCGTCGTCGCTACCGTGACGACGTCCGCCTCGACTCGCGTCACCCTAAGTTACACAGGGTGGCAGTGGTGTCACGTGCTCATCTCGGCGTCCATCGTCGCTACCGCGATGACGTCCGCCTCGACTCGCGTAACCCTAAGATAGACAGGGTGCCAGTGGTGCCACGTGCTCGTCATGGCGTCCGTCGTCGCTACCGCGATGACGTCCTCCTCGACTCGCGTAGCCCTAAGTTAGCCAGGGTGGCAGTGGTGTCACGTGCTTGTTTCGGCGTCCGTCGTCGCTACCGCAACGACATCTGCCTCGACTTGCGTAACCCTAAGATAGATAGGGTGGTAGTGGTGTCACGTACTCATCTCGGCGTCCGTCGTCGCTACCGCGACGACGTCCGCCTCGACTCGCGTAACCCTAAGATAGACAGGGTGGCAGTGGAGTCACGTGCTTGTCTCGGCGTCCGTCGTCGCTACCGCGACGACGTCCGCCTCGACTCGCCTAACCCTAAGATAGACAGGGTGGCGGTGGTGTCACGTGCTCATCTCGACGTCCGTCGTCGCTACCGCGACGACGTCCGCCTCGACTCGCTTAACCCTAAGTTAGACAGGGGTGGCGGTGGTGTCTCGTGCTCGTCTCGGCCTCCGTCGTCGCTACCACGATGGCGTCCGCCTCGACTAGCGTAACCCTAAGTTAGACAGGGTGGCAGTGGTGTCACATGTTCGTCTCGGCGTCCGTCGTCGCTACCACGACGACGTCCGCCTCGACTCGCGTAACCCTAAGATAGCCAGGGTGGCAGTGGTGTCACGTGCTCGTCTCGGCGTCCATCGTCGCTACCGCGACGACGTCCGCCTCGACTCGCGTAACCCTAAGTTAGCCAGGGTGGCAGTGGTGTCACGTGCTCGTCTCGGCGTCCGTCGTCGCTACCGCGACGACATCCGCCTCGACTCGCGTAACCCTAAGAGAAACAGGGTCGCAGTGGTGTCACGTGCTCGTCTCGGCGTCCGTCGTCGCTACCGCGACGACGTCCGCCTCGACTCGCGTAACCCTAACATAGACAGTGTGGCGGTGGTGTCACGTGCTCGTCTCGGCGTCCGTCGTCGCTACCGCGACGACGTCCGCCTCGACTCGCGTAACCCTAACATAGACAGTGTGGCGGTGGTGTCACGTGCTCGTCTCGGCGTCCGTCGTCGCTACCGCGACGACGTCCGCCTCGACTCGCTTAACCCTAAGTTAGACAGGGTGGCGGTGGTGTCACGTGCTCGTCTCGGCGTCCGTCGTCGCTACCGCGATGACGTCCGCCTCGACTCGCGTAACCCTAAGTTAGACAGGGTGGCGGTGGTGTCACCTGCTCGTCTCGGCGTCCGTCGTCGCTACCGCGAAGACGTCCGCCTCGACTCGCGTAACCCTAAGTTAGACAGGGTGGCCGTGGTGTCACGTGCTCGTCTCGGCGTCCGTCGTCGCCACCGCGACGACGTCCGCCTCGACTCGCGTGACCCTAAGACCGGGTGGCAGTGGTGCCACATGCTCGTCTCGGCGTCCGTCGTCGCTACCGCGACGACGTCCGCCTCGACTCGCGTCACCCTAAGTTAGACAGGGTGGCGGTGGTGTCACGCGCTCGTCTCGTCGTCGGTCATCGCTACCGCGACGATGTCCGCCTCGATTCGCGTCACCCTAAGTTAGACAGGGTGGTAGTGGTGTCACGCGCTCATCTCGGCGTTCGTCGTCGCTACTGCAATGACGTCCGCCTGGACTCGCGTAACCCTAAGTTAGACATGGTGGTAGTGGTGTCACGTGCTCGTCTCGGCGTCCGTCGTCGCTAGCGCGAAGACGTCCGCCTCGACTCGCGTAACCCTAAGTTAGACAGGGTGGCAGTGGTGTCACGTGCTCGTCTCGGCGTCCGTCGTCGCTACCGCGACGACGTCCGCCTCGACTCGCGTGACCATAAGACAGGGTGGCAGTGGTGCCACGTGCTCATCTCGGCGTCCGTCTGCGCTACCGCGATGACGTTCGCCTCGACTCGCGTCACCCTAAGTTAGACAGGGTGGCGGTGGTGTCACTTGCTCGTCTCGGCGCCCGTCGTCGCTACCGCGACGACGTCCGCCTCGACTCGCGTCACCCTAAGTTAGACAGGGTGGCAGTGGTGTCACGTGCTCATCTCGGCGTTCGTCGTCGCTACCGCGATGACGTCCGCCTCGACTCGCGTAACCCTAAGATAGACAGGGTACCAGTGGTGCCACGTGCTCGTCATGCCGTCCGTCGTCGCTACCGCGATGACGTCCGGCTCGACTCGCGTAGCCCTAAGATAGACAGGGTGGCAGTGGTGTCACGTGCTTGTTTCGGCGTCCGTCATCGCTACCGCGACGACGTCCGCCTCGACTTGCATAACCCTAAGATAGATAGGGTGGTAGTGGTGTCACGTGCTCATCTCGGCGTCCGTCGTCGCTACCGCGACGACGTCCGCCTCGACTCGCGTAACCCTAAGATAGACAGGGTGGCATTGGTGTCACGTGCTCGTCTCGGCGTCCGTCATCGCTACCGCGACGACGTCCGCCTCGACTGGCTTAACCCTAAGTTAGACAGGGGTGGCGGTGGTGTCTCGTGCTCGTCTCGGCCTCCGTCGTCACTACCACGACGACGTCCGCCTCGACTAGCGTAACCCTAAGTTAGACAAGGTGGCAGTGGTATCACATGTTCGTCTCGGCGTCCGTCGTCGCTACCGCGATGACGTCCGCCTCGACTCGCATAACCCTAAGATAGCCAGGGTGGCAGTGGTGTCACGTGCTCGTCTCGGCGTCCGTCGTCGCTACCGTGACGATGTCCGCCTTGACTCCCGTAACCCTAAGATAAACGGGGTCGCAGTGGTGTCACGTGCTCGTCTCGGCGTCCGTCGTCGCTACCGCGACGACGTCCGCCTCGACTCGCGTAACACTAACGTAGACAGTGTGGCGGTGGTGTCACGTGCTTGTCTCGGCGTCCGTCGTCGCTACCGTGACAACGTCCGCCTCGACTCGCTTAACCCTAAGTTAGACAGGGTGGCGGTGGTGTCACATGCTCGTCTCTGCATCCGTCGTCGCTAGCGCGATGACGTCCGCCTCGACTCGCGTAACCCTAAGTGAGACAGGGAGCCAGTGGTGTCACGCGCTCATCTCGGCGTCCATCGTCGCTACCGCGATGACGTCCGCCTCGACTCGCGTAACCCTAAGATAGACAGGGTGCCAGTGGTGCCACGTGCTCGTCATGGCGTCCGTCGTCGCTACCGCGATGACGTCCGCCTCGACTCGCGTAGCCCTAAGTTAGCCAGGGTGGCAGTGGTGTCACGTGCTTGTTTCGGTGTCCGTCGTCGCTACCGCAACGACATCTGGCTCGACTTGCGTAACCCTAAGATAGATAGGGTGGTAGTGGTGTCACGTACTCATCTCGGCGTCCGTCGTCGCTACCGCGACGACGTCCGCCTCGACTCGCGTAACCCTAAGATAGACAGGGTGGCAGTGGTGTCACGTGCTTGTCTCGGCGTCCGTCGTCGCTACCGCGACGACGTCCGCCTCGACTCGCGTAACCCTAAGATAGACAGGGTGGCGGTGGTGTCACGTGCTCATCTCGACGTCCGTCGTCGCTACCGCGACGACGTCCGCCTCGACTTGCTTAACCCTAAGTTAGACAGGGGTGGCGGTGGTGTCTCGTGCTCGTCTCGGCCTCCGTCGTCGCTACCACGATGGCGTCCGCCTCGACTAGCGTAACCCTAAGTTAGACAGGGTGGCAGTGGTGTCACATGTTCGTCTCGGCGTCCGTCGTCGCTACCACGACGACGTCCGCCTCGACTCGCGTAACCCTAAGATAGCCAGGGTGGCAGTGGTGTCACGTGCTCGTCTCGGCGTCCATCGTCGCTACCGCGACGACGTCCGCCTCGACTCGCGTAACCCTAAGTTAGCCAGGGTGGCAGTGGTGTCACGTGCTCGTCTCGGCGTCCGTCGTCGCTACCGCGACGACGTCCGCCTCGACTCTCGTAACCCTAAGAGAAACAGGGTCGCAGTGGTGTCACGTGCTCGTCTCGGCGTCCGTCGTCGCTACCGCGACGACGTCCGCCTCGACTCGCGTAACCCTAAGTTAGCCAGGGTGGCAGTGGTGTCACGTGCTCGTCTCGGCGTCCGTCGTCGCTACCACGACGACGTCCGCCTCGACTCTCGTAACCCTAAGAGAAACAGGGTCGCAGTGGTGTCACGTGCTCGTCTCGGCGTCCGTCGTCGCTACCGCGACGACGTCCGCCTCGACTCGCGTAACCCTAACATAGACAGGGTGGCCGTGGTGTCACGTGCTCGTCTCGGCGTCCGTCGTCGCTACCGCGACGACGTCCGCCTCGACTCGCGTAACCCTAACATAGACAGTGTGGCGGTGGTGTCACGTGCTCGTCTCGGCGTCCGTCGTCGCTACCGCGACGACGTTCGCCTCGACTCGCTTAACCCTAAGTTAGACAGGGTGGCGGTGGTGTCACGTGCTCGTCTCGGCGTCCGTCGTCGCTACCGCGATGACGTCCGCCTCGACTCGCGTAACCCTAAGTTAGACAGGGTGGCGGTGGTGTCACCTGCTCGTCTCGGCGTCCGTCGTCGCTACCGCGAAGACGTACGCCTCGACTCCCGTAACCCTAAGTTAGACAGGGTGGCCGTGGTGTCACGTGCTCGTCTCGGCGTCCGTCGTCGCCACCGCGACGACGTCCGCCTCGACTCGCGTGACCCTAAGACAGGGTGGCAGTGGTGCCACATGCTCGTCTCGGCGTCCGTCGTCGCTACCGCGACGACGTCCGCCTCGACTCGCGTCACCCTAAGTTAGACAGGGTGGCGGTGGTGTCACACGCTCGTCTCGTCGTCGGTCATCGCTACCGCGACGACGTCCGCCTCGATTCGCGTCACCCTAAGTTAGACAGGGTGGCAGTGGTGTCACGCGCTCATCTCGGCGTTTGTCGTCGCTACCGCAATGACGTCCGCCTGGACTCGCGTAACCCTAAGTTAGACAGGGTGGCAGTGGTGTCACGTGCTCGTCTCGGCGTCCGTTGTCGCTAGCGCGAAGACGTCCGCCTCGACTCGCGTAACCCTAAGTTAGACAGGGTGGCAGTGGTGTCACGTGCTCGTCTCGGCGTCCGTCGTCGCTACCGCGACGACGTCCGCCGCGACTCGCATAACCCTAAGATAGACAGGGTGATAGTGGTGTCACGTGCTCATCTCGGCGTCCGTCGTCGCTACCGCGACGACGTCCGCCTCGACTCGCGTAACCCTAAGATAGACAGGGTGGCATTGGTGTCACGTGCTCGTCTCGGCGTCCGTCGTCGCTACCGCGACGACGTCCGCCTCGACTGGCTTAACCCTAAGTTAGACAGGGGTGGCGGTGGTGTCTCGTGCTCGTCTCGGCCTCCGTCGTCACTACCACGACGACGTCCGCCTCGACTAGCGTAACCCTAAGTTAGACAAGGTGGCAGTGGTGTCACATGTTCGTCTCGGCGTCCGTCGTCGCTACCGCGATGACGTCCGCCTCGACTCGCGTAACCCTAAGATAGCCTGGGTGGCAGTGGTGTCACGTGCTCGTCTCGGCGTCCGTCGTCGCTACCGCGACGACGTCCGCCTCGACTCGCGTAACCCTAAGTTAGACAGGGTGGCAGTGGTGTCACGTGCTCGTCTCGGCGTCCGTCGTCGCTACCGCGATGACGTCCGCCTCGACTCGCGTAACCCTAAGTTAGACAGGGTGGCGGTGGTGTCACCTGCTCGTCTCGGCGTCCGTCGTCGCTACCGCGAAGACGTCCGCCTCGACTCGCGTAACCCTAAGTTAGACAGGGTGGCCGTGGTGTCACGTGCTCGTCTCGGCGTCCGTCGTCGCCACCGCGACGACGTCCGCCTCGACTCGCGTGACCCTAAGACAGGGTGGCAGTGGTGCCACATGCTCGTCTCGGCGTCCGTCGTCGCTACCGCGACGACGTCCGCCTCGACTCGCGTCACCCTAAGTTAGACAGGGTGGCGGTGGTGTCACACGCTCGTCTCGTCGTCGGTCATCGCTACCGCGACGACGTCCGCCTCGATTCGCGTCACCCTAAGTTAGACAGGGTGGCAGTGGTGTCACGCGCTCATCTCGGCGTTCGTCGTCGCTACCGCAATGACGTCCGCCTGGACTCGCGTAACCCTAAGTTAGACAGGGTGGCAGTGGTGTCACGTGCTCGTCTCGGCGTCCGTCGTCGCTAGCGCGAAGACGTCCGCCTCGACTCGCGCAACCCTAAGTGAGACAGGGAGCCAGTGGTGTCACGCGCTCATCTCGGCGTCCATCGTCGCTACCGCGATGACGTCCGCCTCGACTCGCGTAACCCTAAGATAGACAGGGTGCCAGTGGTGCCACGTGCTCGTCATGGCGTCCGTCGTCGCTACCGCGATGACGTCCGCCTCGACTCGCGTAGCCCTAAGTTAGCCAGGGTGGCAGTGGTGTCACGTGCTTGTTTCGGCGTCCGTCGTCGCTACCGCAACGACATCTGGCTCGACTTGCGTAACCCTAAGATAGATAGGGTGGTAGTGGTGTCACGTACTCATCTCGGCGTCCGTCGTCGCTACCGCGACGACGTCCGCCTCGACTCGCGTAACCCTAAGATAGACAGGGTGGCAGTGGTGTCACGTGCTTGCCTCGGCGTGCGTCGTCGCTACCGCGACGACGTCCGCCTCGACTCGCGTAACCCTAAGATAGACAGGGTGGCGGTGGTGTCACGTGCTCATCTCGACGTCCGTCGTCGCTACCGCGACGACGTCCGCCTCGACTTGCTTAACCCTAAGTTAGACAGGGGTGGCGGTGGTGTCTCGTGCTCGTCTCGGCCTCCGTCGTCGCTACCACGATGGCGTCCGCCTCGACTAGCGTAACCCTAAGTTAGACAGGGTGGCAGTGGTGTCACATGTTCGTCTCGGCGTCCGTCGTCGCTACCACGACGACGTCCGCCTCGACTCGCGTAACCCTAAGATAGCCAGGGTGGCAGTGGTGTCACGTGCTCGTCTCGGCGTCCATCGTCGCTACCGCGACGACGTCCGCCTCGACTCGCGTAACCCTAAGTTAGCCAGGGTGGCAGTGGTGTCACGTGCTCGTCTCGGCGTCCGTCGTCGCTACCACGACGACGTCCGCCTCGACTCTCGTAACCCTAAGAGAAACAGGGTCGCAGTGGTGTCACGTGCTCGTCTCGGCGTCCGTCGTCGCTACCGCGACGACGTCCGCCTCGACTCGCGTAACCCTAACATAGACAGGGTGGCCGTGGTGTCACGTGCTCGTCTCGGCGTCCGTCGTCGCTACCGCGACGACGTCCGCCTCGACTCGCGTAACCCTAACATAGACAGTGTGGCGGTGGTGTCACGTGCTCGTCTCGGCGTCCGTCGTCGCTACCGCGACGACGTTCGCCTCGACTCGCTTAACCCTAAGTTAGACAGGGTGGCGGTGGTGTCACGTGCTCGTCTCGGCGTCCGTCGTCGCTACCGCGATGACGTCGGCCTCGACTCGCGTAACCCTAAGTTAGACAGGGTGGCGGTGGTGTCACCTGCTCGTCTCGGCGTCCGTCGTCGCTACCGCGAAGACGTCCGCCTCGACTCCCGTAACCCTAAGTTAGACAGGGTGGCCGTGGTGTCACGTGCTCGTCTCGGCGTCCGTCGTCGCCTCCGCGACGACGTCCGCCTCGACTCGCGTGACCCTAAGACAGGGTGGCAGTGGTGCCACATGCTCGTCTCGGCGTCCGTCGTCGCTACCGCGACGACGTCCGCCTCGACTCGCGTCACCCTAAGTTAGACAGGGTGGCGGTGGTGTCACACGCTCGTCTCGTCGTCGGTCATCGCCTCCGCGACGACGTCCGCCTCGACTCGCGTGACCCTAAGACAGGGTGGCAGTGGTGCCACATGCTCGTCTCGGCGTCCGTCGTCGCTACCGCGACGACGTCCGCCTCGACTCGCGTCACCCTAAGTTAGACAGGGTGGCAGTGGTGTCACGCGCTCATCTCGGCGTTCGTCGTCGCTACCGCAATGACGTCCGCCTGGACTCGCGTAACCCTAAGTTAGACAGGGTGGCAGTGGTGTCACGTGCTCGTCTCGGCGTCCGTCGTCGCTAGCGCGAAGACGTCCGCCTCGACTCGCGTAACCCTAAGTTAGACAGGGTGGCAGTGGTGTCACGTGCTCGTCTCGGCGTCCGTCGTCGCTACCGCGACGACGTCCGCCGCGACTCGCATAACCCTAAGATAGACAGGGTGATAGTGGTGTCACGTGCTCATCTCGGCGTCCGTCGTCGCTACCGCGACGACGTCCGCCTCGACTCGCGTAACCCTAAGATAGACAGGGTGGCATTGGTGTCACGTGCTCGTCTAGGCGTCCGTCGTCGCTACCGCGACGACGTCCGCCTCGACTGGCTTAACCCTAAGTTAGACAGGGGTGGCGGTGGTGTCTCGTGCTCGTCTCGGCCTCCGTCGTCACTACCACGACGACGTCCGCCTCGACTAGCGTAACCCTAAGTTAGACAAGGTGGCAGTGGTGTCACATGTTCGTCTCGGCGTCCGTCGTCGCTACCGCGATGACGTCCGCCTCGACTCGCGTAACCCTAAGATAGCCTGGGTGGCAGTGGTGTCACGTGCTCGTCTCGGCGTCCGTCGTCGCTACCGCGACGACGTCCGCCTCGACTCGCGTAACCCTAAGTTAGACAGGGTGGCAGTGGTGTCACGTGCTCGTCTCGGCGTCCGTCGTCGCTACCGCGATGACGTCCGCCTCGACTCGCGTAACCCTAAGTTAGACAGGGTGGCGGTGGTGTCACCTGCTCGTCTCGGCGTCCGTCGTCGCTACCGCGAAGACGTCCGCCTCGACTCGCGTAACCCTAAGTTAGACAGGGTGGCCGTGGTGTCACGTGCTCGTCTCGGCGTCCGTCGTCGCCACCGCGACGACGTCCGCCTCGACTCGCGTGACCCTAAGACAGGGTGGCAGTGGTGCCACATGCTCGTCTCGGCGTCCGTCGTCGCTACCGCGACGACGTCCGCCTCGACTCGCGTCACCCTAAGTTAGACAGGGTGGCGGTGGTGTCACGCGCTCGTCTCGTCGTCGGTCATCGCTACCGCGACGACGTCCGCCTCGATTCGCATCACCCTAAGTTAGACAGGGTGGCAGTGGTGTCACGCGCTCATCTCGGCGTTCGTCGTCGCTACCGCAATGACGTCCGCCTGGACTCGCGTAACCCTAAGTTAGACAAGGTGGCAGTGGTGTCACGTGCTCGTCTCGGCGTCCATCGTCGCTAGCGCGAAGACGTCCGCCTCGACTCGCGTAACCCTAAGTTAGACAGGGTGCCAGTGGTGTCACGTGCTCGTCTCGGCGTCCGTCGTCGCTACCGCGATGACGTCCGCCTCGACTCGCGTAGCCCTAAGTTAGCCAGGGTGGCAGTGGTGTCACGTGCTTGTTTCGGCGTCCGTCGTCGCTACCGCAACGACATCTGGCTCGACTTGCGTAACCCTAAGATAGATAGGGTGGTAGTGGTGTCACGTACTCATCTCGGCGTCCGTCGTCGCTACCGCGACGACGTCCGCCTCGACTCGCGTAACCCTAAGATAGACAGGGTGGCAGTGGTGTCACATGCTTGCCTCGGCGTCCGTCGTCGCTACCGCGACGACGTCCGCCTCGACTCGCGTAACCCTAAGATAGACAGGGTGGCGGTGGTGTCACGTGCTCATCTCGACGTCCGTCGTCGCTACCGCGACGACGTCCGCCTCGACTTGCTTAACCCTAAGTTAGACAGGGGTGGCGGTGGTGTCTCGTGCTCGTCTCGGCCTCCGTCGTCGCTACCACGATGGCGTCCGCCTCGACTAGCGTAACCCTAAGTTAGACAGGGTGGCAGTGGTGTCACATGTTCGTCTCGGCGTCCGTCGTCGCTACCACGACGACGTCCGCCTCGACTAGCGTAACCCTAAGTTAGACAAGGTGGCAGTGGTGTCACATGTTCGTCTCGGCGTCCGTCGTCGCTACCGCGATGACGTCCGCCTCGACTCGCGTAACCCTAAGATAGCCTGGGTGGCAGTGGTGTCACGTGCTCGTCTCGGCGTCCGTCGTCGCTACCGCGACGACGTCCGCCTCGACTCGCGTAACCCTAAGTTAGACAGGGTGGCAGTGGTGTCACGTGCTCGTCTCGGCGTCCGTCGTCGCTACCGCGATGACGTCCGCCTCGACTCGCGTAACCCTAAGTTAGACAGGGTGGCGGTGGTGTCACCTGCTCGTCTCGGCGTCCGTCGTCGCTACCGCGAAGACGTCCGCCTCGACTCGCGTAACCCTAAGTTAGACAGGGTGGCCGTGGTGTCACGTGCTCGTCTCGGCGTCCGTCGTCGCCACCGCGACGACGTCCGCCTCGACTCGCGTGACCCTAAGACAGGGTGGCAGTGGTGCCACATGCTCGTCTCGGCGTCCGTCGTCGCTACCGCGACGACGTCCGCCTCGACTCGCGTCACCCTAAGTTAGACAGGGTGGCGGTGGTGTCACACGCTCGTCTCGTCGTCGGTCATCGCTACCGCGACGACGTCCGCCTCGATTCGCGTCACCCTAAGTTAGACAGGGTGGCAGTGGTGTCACGCGCTCATCTCGGCGTTCGTCGTCGCTACCGCAATGACGTCCGCCTGGACTCGCGTAACCCTAAGTTAGACAGGGTGGCAGTGGTGTCACGTGCTCGTCTCGGCGTCCGTCGTCGCTAGCGCGAAGACGTCCGCCTCGACTCGCGCAACCCTAAGTGAGACAGGGAGCCAGTGGTGTCACGCGCTCATCTCGGCGTCCATCGTCGCTACCGCGATGACGTCCGCCTCGACTCGCGTAACCCTAAGATAGACAGGGTGCCAGTGGTGCCACGTGCTCGTCATGGCGTCCGTCGTCGCTACCGCGATGACGTCCGCCTCGACTCGCGTAGCCCTAAGTTAGCCAGGGTGGCAGTGGTGTCACGTGCTTGTTTCGGCGTCCGTCGTCGCTACCGCAACGACATCTGGCTCGACTTGCGTAACCCTAAGATAGATAGGGTGGTAGTGGTGTCACGTACTCATCTCGGCGTCCGTCGTCGCTACCGCGACGACGTCCGCCTCGACTCGCGTAACCCTAAGATAGACAGGGTGGCAGTGGTGTCACGTGCTTGCCTCGGCGTCCGTCGTCGCTACCGCGACGACGTCCGCCTCGACTCGCGTAACCCTAAGATAGACAGGGTGGCGGTGGTGTCACGTGCTCATCTCGACGTCCGTCGTCGCTACCGCGACGACGTCCGCCTCGACTTGCTTAACCCTAAGTTAGACAGGGGTGGCGGTGGTGTCTCGTGCTCGTCTCGGCCTCCGTCGTCGCTACCACGATGGCGTCCGCCTCGACTAGCGTAACCCTAAGTTAGACAGGGTGGCAGTGGTGTCACATGTTCGTCTCGGCGTCCGTCGTCGCTACCACGACGACGTCCGCCTCGACTCGCGTAACCCTAAGATAGCCAGGGTGGCAGTGGTGTCACGTGCTCGTCTCGGCGTCCATCGTCGCTACCGCGACGACGTCCGCCTCGACTCGCGTAACCCTAAGTTAGCCAGGGTGGCAGTGGTGTCACGTGCTCGTCTCGGCGTCCGTCGTCGCTACCACGACGACGTCCGCCTCGACTCTCGTAACCCTAAGAGAAACAGGGTCGCAGTGGTGTCACGTGCTCGTCTCGGCGTCCGTCGTCGCTACCGCGACGACGTCCGCCTCGACTCGCGTAACCCTAACATAGACAGGGTGGCCGTGGTGTCACGTGCTCGTCTCGGCGTCCGTCGTCGCTACCGCGACGACGTCCGCCTCGACTCGCGTAACCCTAACATAGACAGTGTGGCGGTGGTGTCACGTGCTCGTCTCGGCGTCCGTCGTCGCTACCGCGACGACGTTCGCCTCGACTCGCTTAACCCTAAGTTAGACAGGGTGGCGGTGGTGTCACGTGCTCGTCTCGGCGTCCGTCGTCGCTACCGCGATGACGTCCGCCTCGACTCGCGTAACCCTAAGTTAGACAGGGTGGCGGTGGTGTCACCTGCTCGTCTCGGCGTCCGTCGTCGCTACCGCGAAGACGTCCGCCTCGACTCCCGTAACCCTAAGTTAGACAGGGTGGCCGTGGTGTCACGTGCTCGTCTCGGCGTCCGTCGTCGCCTCCGCGACGACGTCCGCCTCGACTCGCGTGACCCTAAGACAGGGTGGCAGTGGTGCCACATGCTCGTCTCGGCGTCCGTCGTCGCTACCGCGACGACGTCCGCCTCGACTCGCGTCACCCTAAGTTAGACAGGGTGGCGGTGGTGTCACACGCTCGTCTCGTCGTCGGTCATCGCCTCCGCGACGACGTCCGCCTCGACTCGCGTGACCCTAAGACAGGGTGGCAGTGGTGCCACATGCTCGTCTCGGCGTCCGTCGTCGCTACCGCGACGACGTCCGCCTCGACTCGCGTCACCCTAAGTTAGACAGGGTGGCAGTGGTGTCACGCGCTCATCTCGGCGTTCGTCGTCGCTACCGCAATGACGTCCGCCTGGACTCGCGTAACCCTAAGTTAGACAGGGTGGCAGTGGTGTCACGTGCTCGTCTCGGCGTCCGTCGTCGCTAGCGCGAAGACGTCCGCCTCGACTCGCGTAACCCTAAGTTAGACAGGGTGGCAGTGGTGTCACGTGCTCGTCTCGGCGTCCGTCGTCGCTACCGCGACGACGTCCGCCGCGACTCGCATAACCCTAAGATAGACAGGGTGATAGTGGTGTCACGTGCTCATCTCGGCGTCCGTCGTCGCTACCGCGACGACGTCCGCCTCGACTCGCGTAACCCTAAGATAGACAGGGTGGCATTGGTGTCACGTGCTCGTCTAGGCGTCCGTCGTCGCTACCGCGACGACGTCCGCCTCGACTGGCTTAACCCTAAGTTAGACAGGGGTGGCGGTGGTGTCTCGTGCTCGTCTCGGCCTCCGTCGTCACTACCACGACGACGTCCGCCTCGACTAGCGTAACCCTAAGTTAGACAAGGTGGCAGTGGTGTCACATGTTCGTCTCGGCGTCCGTCGTCGCTACCGCGATGACGTCCGCCTCGACTCGCGTAACCCTAAGATAGCCTGGGTGGCAGTGGTGTCACGTGCTCGTCTCGGCGTCCGTCGTCGCTACCGCGACGACGTCCGCCTCGACTCGCGTAACCCTAAGTTAGACAGGGTGGCAGTGGTGTCACGTGCTCGTCTCGGCGTCCGTCGTCGCTACCGCGATGACGTCCGCCTCGACTCGCGTAACCCTAAGTTAGACAGGGTGGCGGTGGTGTCACCTGCTCGTCTCGGCGTCCGTCGTCGCTACCGCGAAGACGTCCGCCTCGACTCGCGTAACCCTAAGTTAGACAGGGTGGCCGTGGTGTCACGTGCTCGTCTCGGCGTCCGTCGTCGCCACCGCGACGACGTCCGCCTCGACTCGCGTGACCCTAAGACAGGGTGGCAGTGGTGCCACATGCTCGTCTCGGCGTCCGTCGTCGCTACCGCGACGACGTCCGCCTCGACTCGCGTCACCCTAAGTTAGACAGGGTGGCGGTGGTGTCACGCGCTCGTCTCGTCGTCGGTCATCGCTACCGCGACGACGTCCGCCTCGATTCGCATCACCCTAAGTTAGACAGGGTGGCAGTGGTGTCACGCGCTCATCTCGGCGTTCGTCGTCGCTACCGCAATGACGTCCGCCTGGACTCGCGTAACCCTAAGTTAGACAAGGTGGCAGTGGTGTCACGTGCTCGTCTCGGCGTCCATCGTCGCTAGCGCGAAGACGTCCGCCTCGACTCGCGTAACCCTAAGTTAGACAGGGTGCCAGTGGTGTCACGTGCTCGTCTCGGCGTCCGTCGTCGCTACCGCGATGACGTCCGCCTCGACTCGCGTAGCCCTAAGTTAGCCAGGGTGGCAGTGGTGTCACGTGCTTGTTTCGGCGTCCGTCGTCGCTACCGCAACGACATCTGGCTCGACTTGCGTAACCCTAAGATAGATAGGGTGGTAGTGGTGTCACGTACTCATCTCGGCGTCCGTCGTCGCTACCGCGACGACGTCCGCCTCGACTCGCGTAACCCTAAGATAGACAGGGTGGCAGTGGTGTCACGTGCTTGCCTCGGCGTCCGTCGTCGCTACCGCGACGACGTCCGCCTCGACTCGCGTAACCCTAAGATAGACAGGGTGGCGGTGGTGTCACGTGCTCATCTCGACGTCCGTCGTCGCTACCGCGACGACGTCCGCCTCGACTTGCTTAACCCTAAGTTAGACAGGGGTGGCGGTGGTGTCTCGTGCTCGTCTCGGCCTCCGTCGTCGCTACCACGATGGCGTCCGCCTCGACTAGCGTAACCCTAAGTTAGACAGGGTGGCAGTGGTGTCACATGTTCGTCTCGGCGTCCGTCGTCGCTACCACGACGACGTCCGCCTCGACTCGCGTAACCCTAAGATAGCCAGGGTGGCAGTGGTGTCACGTGCTCGTCTCGGCGTCCATCGTCGCTACCGCGATGACGTCCGCCTCGACTCGCGTAACCCTAAGTTAGCCAGGGTGGCAGTGGTGTCACGTGCTCGTCTCGGCGTCCGTCGTCGCTACCACGACGACGTCCGCCTCGACTCTCGTAACCCTAAGAGAAACAGGGTCGCAGTGGTGTCACGTGCTCGTCTCGGCGTCCGTCGTCGCTACCGCGACGACGTCCGCCTCGACTCGCGTAACCCTAACATAGACAGGGTGGCCGTGGTGTCACGTGCTCGTCTCGGCGTCCGTCGTCGCTACCGCGACGACGTCCGCCTCGACTCGCGTAACCCTAACATAGACAGTGTGGCGGTGGTGTCACGTGCTCGTCTCGGCGTCCGTCGTCGCTACCGCGACGACGTTCGCCTCGACTCGCTTAACCCTAAGTTAGACAGGGTGGCGGTGGTGTCACGTGCTCGTCTCGGCGTCCGTCGTCGCTACCGCGATGACGTCCGCCTCGACTCGCGTAACCCTAAGTTAGACAGGGTGGCGGTGGTGTCACCTGCTCGTCTCGGCGTCCGTCGTCGCTACCGCGAAGACGTCCGCCTCGACTCCCGTAACCCTAAGTTAGACAGGGTGGCCGTGGTGTCACGTGCTCGTCTCGGCGTCCGTCGTCGCCTCCGCGACGACGTCCGCCTCGACTCGCGTGACCCTAAGACAGGGTGGCAGTGGTGCCACATGCTCGTCTCGGCGTCCGTCGTCGCTACCGCGACGACGTCCGCCTCGACTCGCGTCACCCTAAGTTAGACAGGGTGGCGGTGGTGTCACACGCTCGTCTCGTCGTCGGTCATCGCTACCGCGACGACGTCCGCCTCGATTCGCGTCACCCTAAGTTAGACAGGGTGGCAGTGGTGTCACGCGCTCATCTCGGCGTTCGTCGTCGCTACCGCAATGACGTCCGCCTGGACTCGCGTAACCCTAAGTTAGACAGGGTGGCAGTGGTGTCACGTGCTCGTCTCGGCGTCCGTCGTCGCTAGCGCGAAGACGTCCGCCTCGACTCGCGTAACCCTAAGTTAGACAGGGTGGCAGTGGTGTCACGTGCTCGTCTCGGCGTCCGTCGTCGCTACCGCGACGACGTCCGCCGCGACTCGCATAACCCTAAGATAGACAGGGTGATAGTGGTGTCACGTGCTCATCTCGGCGTCCGTCGTCGCTACCGCGACGACGTCCGCCTCGACTCGCGTAACCCTAAGATAGACAGGGTGGCATTGGTGTCACGTGCTCGTCTAGGCGTCCGTCGTCGCTACCGCGACGACGTCCGCCTCGACTGGCTTAACCCTAAGTTAGACAGGGGTGGCGGTGGTGTCTCGTGCTCGTCTCGGCCTCCGTCGTCACTACCACGACGACGTCCGCCTCGACTAGCGTAACCCTAAGTTAGACAAGGTGGCAGTGGTGTCACATGTTCGTCTCGGCGTCCGTCGTCGCTACCGCGATGACGTCCGCCTCGACTCGCGTAACCCTAAGATAGCCTGGGTGGCAGTGGTGTCACGTGCTCGTCTCGGCGTCCGTCGTCGCTACCGCGACGACGTCCGCCTCGACTCGCGTAACCCTAAGTTAGACAGGGTGGCAGTGGTGTCACGTGCTCGTCTCGGCGTCCGTCGTCGCTACCGCGATGACGTCCGCCTCGACTCGCGTAACCCTAAGTTAGACAGGGTGGCGGTGGTGTCACCTGCTCGTCTCGGCGTCCGTCGTCGCTACCGCGAAGACGTCCGCCTCGACTCCCGTAACCCTAAGTTAGACAGGGTGGCCGTGGTGTCACGTGCTCGTCTCGGCGTCCGTCGTCGCCTCCGCGACGACGTCCGCCTCGACTCGCGTGACCCTAAGACAGGGTGGCAGTGGTGCCACATGCTCGTCTCGGCGTCCGTCGTCGCTACCGCGACGACGTCCGCCTCGACTCGCGTCACCCTAAGTTAGACAGGGTGGCGGTGGTGTCACACGCTCGTCTCGTCGTCGGTCATCGCTACCGCGACGACGTCCGCCTCGATTCGCGTCACCCTAAGTTAGACAGGGTGGCAGTGGTGTCACGCGCTCATCTCGGCGTTCGTCGTCGCTACCGCAATGACGTCCGCCTGGACTCGCGTAACCCTAAGTTAGACAGGGTGGCAGTGGTGTCACGTGCTCGTCTCGGCGTCCGTCGTCGCTAGCGCGAAGACGTCCGCCTCGACTCGCGTAACCCTAAGTTAGACAGGGTGGCAGTGGTGTCACGTGCTCGTCTCGGCGTCCGTCGTCGCTACCGCGACGACGTCCGCCGCGACTCGCATAACCCTAAGATAGACAGGGTGATAGTGGTGTCACGTGCTCATCTCGGCGTCCGTCGTCGCTACCGCGACGACGTCCGCCTCGACTCGCGTAACCCTAAGATAGACAGGGTGGCATTGGTGTCACGTGCTCGTCTAGGCGTCCGTCGTCGCTACCGCGACGACGTCCGCCTCGACTGGCTTAACCCTAAGTTAGACAGGGGTGGCGGTGGTGTCTCGTGCTCGTCTCGGCCTCCGTCGTCACTACCACGACGACGTCCGCCTCGACTAGCGTAACCCTAAGTTAGACAAGGTGGCAGTGGTGTCACATGTTCGTCTCGGCGTCCGTCGTCGCTACCGCGATGACGTCCGCCTCGACTCGCGTAACCCTAAGATAGCCTGGGTGGCAGTGGTGTCACGTGCTCGTCTCGGCGTCCGTCGTCGCTACCGCGACGACGTCCGCCTCGACTCGCGTAACCCTAAGTTAGACAGGGTGGCAGTGGTGTCACGTGCTCGTCTCGGCGTCCGTCGTCGCTACCGCGATGACGTCCGCCTCGACTCGCGTAACCCTAAGTTAGACAGGGTGGCGGTGGTGTCACCTGCTCGTCTCGGCGTCCGTCGTCGCTACCGCGAAGACGTCCGCCTCGACTCGCGTAACCCTAAGTTAGACAGGGTGGCCGTGGTGTCACGTGCTCGTCTCGGCGTCCGTCGTCGCCACCGCGACGACGTCCTCCTCGACTCGCGTGACCCTAAGACAGGGTGGCAGTGGTGCCACATGCTCGTCTCGGCGTCCGTCGTCGCTACCGCGACGACGTCCGCCTCGACTCGCGTCACCCTAAGTTAGACAGGGTGGCGGTGGTGTCACGCGCTCGTCTCGTCGTCGGTCATCGCTACCGCGACGACGTCCGCCTCGATTCGCATCACCCTAAGTTAGACAGGGTGGCAGTGGTGTCACGCGCTCATCTCGGCGTTCGTCGTCGCTACCGCAATGACGTCCGCCTGGACTCGCGTAACCCTAAGTTAGACAGGGTGGCAGTGGTGTCACGTGCTCGTCTCGGCGTCCATCGTCGCTAGCGCGAAGACGTCCGCCTCGACTCGTGTAACCCTAAGTTAGACAGGGTGGCAGTGGTGTCACGTGCTCGTCTCGGCGTCCGTCGTCGCTACCGCGACGACGTCCGCCTCGACTCGCATAACCCTAAGATAGACAGGGTGGTAGTGGTGTCACGTGCTCATCTCAGCGTCCGTCGTCGCTACCGCGACGACGTCCGCCTCGACTCGCATAACCCTAAGATAGACAGGGTGGCATTGGTGTCACGTGCTCGTCTCGGCCTCCGTCGTCACTACCACGACGACGTCCGCCTCGACTAGCGTAACCCTAAGTTAGACAAGGTGGCAGTGGTGTCACATGTTCGTCTGGGCGTCCGTCGTCGCTACCGCGATGACGTCCGCCTCGACTCGCGTAACCCTAAGATAGCCAGGGTGGCAGTGGTGTCACGTGCTCGTCTCGGCGTCCGTCGTCGCTACCGCGACGACGTCCGCCTCGACTCGCGTAACCCTAAGTTAGCCAGGGTGGCAGTGGTGTCACGTGCTCGTCTCGGCGACCGTCGTCGCTACCGTGACGACGTCCGCCTTGACTCCCGTAACCCTAAGATAAACGGGGTCGCAGTGGTGTCACGTGCTCGTCTCGGCGTCCGTCGTCGCTACCGCGACGACGTCCGCCTCGACTCGCGTAACCCTAACGTAGACAGTGTGGCGGTGGTGTCACGTGCTCGTCTCGGCGTCCGTCGTCGCTACCGTGACGACGTCCGCCTCGACTCGCTTAACCCTAAGTTAGACAGGGTGGCGGTGGTGTCACGTGCTCGTCGCTGCATCCGTCGTTGCTACCGCGATGACGTCCGCCTCGACTCGCGTAACCGTAAGTGAGACAGGGTGGCGGTGGTGTCACGTGCTCGTCTCGGCGTCCGGCGTCGCTACCGCGAAGACGTCCGCTTCGACTCGCGTAACCCTAAGTTAGACAGGGTGGCCGTGGTGTCACGTGCTCGTCTCGGCGTCCGTCGTCGCTACCGCGATGACGTCCGCCTTGACTCGCGTGACCCTAAGACAGGGTGGCAGTGGTGCCACGTGCTCGTCTCGGCGTCCGTCGTCGCTACCGCGACGACGTCCGCCTCGACTCGCGTCACCCTAAGTTAGACAGGGTGGCGGTGGTGTCACGTGCTTGTCTCGGCGTCCGTCATCGCTACCGCGACGACGTCCTCCTCGACTCGCGTCACCCTAAGTTAGACAGGGTGGCAGTGGTGTCACGTGCTCATCTCGGCGTTCGTCGTCGCTACCGCGATGACGTCCGCCTCGACTCGCGTAACCCTAAGATAGATAGGTTGCCAGTGGTGCCACGTGCTCGTCACGGCGTCCGTCGCCGCTACAGCGATGACGTCCGCCTCGACTCGCGTAGCCCTAAGTTAGACAGGGTGGCAGTGGTGTCGTGTGCTTGTTTTGGCGTCCGTCGTCGCTACTGCGGCGACGTCCGCCTCGACTTGCGTAACCCTAAGATAGACAGGGTGGCAGTGGTGTCACGTGCTCGTCTCGGCATCCGTCGTCGCTACCGCGACGACATCCGCCTCGACTCACGTAACCCTAAGTTAGACAGGGTGGCAGTGGTGTCACGTGCTCGTCTCGGCGTCCGTCGTCGCTACCGCGACGACGTCCGCCTCGACTCGCGTCACCCTAAGACAGGGTGGCAGTGGTGCCACGTGCTCGTCTCGGCGTCCGTCGTCGCTACCGCGACGACGTCCGCCTCGACTCGCGTCACCCTAAGTTAGACAGGGTGGCGGTGGTGTCACGTGCTCGTCTCGGCGTCCGTCATCGCTACCGCGACGACGTCCGCCTCGACTCGCGTCACCCTAAGTTAGACAGGGTGGCCGTGGTGTCACGTGCTCGTCTCGGCGTCCGTCGTCGCTACCGCGACGACGTCCGCCTCGACTCGCGTAGCCCTAAGTTAGACAGGGTGGCAGTGGTGTCATGTGCTCGTCTCGGCGTCCGTCGTCGCTACCGCGAACACGTCCGCGTCGACTCGCGTACCCCTAAGTTAGACAAGGTGGCAGTGGTGTCACGTGCTCGTCTCGGCGTCCGTCGGCGCTACCGCGACGACGTCCCCCTCGACTCGCGTGACCCTAAGACAGGGTGGCAGTGGTGCCACGTGCTCGTCTCGGCGTCCGTCGTCGCTACCGCGACGATGTCCGCCTCGACTCGCGTCACCCTAAGTTAGATAGGGTGGCGGTGGTGCCACATGCTCGTCTCGGCGTCCGTCATCGCTACCGCGACGACGTCCGCCTCGACTCGCGTCACCCTAAGTTAGACAGGGTGGCGGTGGTGTCACGCGCTCGTCTCGTCGTCCGTCATCGCTACCGCGACGACGTCCGCCTCGACTCGCGTCACCCTAAGTTAGACAGGGTGGCCGTGGTGTCACGCGCTCATCTCGGCGTTCGTCGTCGCTACCGCGATGACGTCCGCCTGGACTCGCGTAACCCTAAGTTAGACAGGGTGGCAGTGGTGTCACGTGCTCGTCTCGGCGTCCGTCATCGCTACCGCGAAGACGTCCGCCTCGACTCGCGTAACCCTAAGTTAGACAGGGTGGCAGTGGTGTCACGTGCTTGTTTCGGCGTCCGTCAACGCTACCGCGACGACGTCCGCCTCGACTAGCGTAACCCTAAGTTAGACAGGGTGGCAGTGGTGTCACATGTTCGTCTCGGCGTCCGTCGTCGCTACCGCGACGACGTCCACCTCGACTCGCGTAACCCTAAGATAGCCAGGGTGGCAGTGGTGTCACGTGCTCATCTCGGCGTCCGTCGTCGCTACCGCGACGACGTCCGCCTCGAATCGCGTAACCCTAAGTTAGCCAGGGTGGCAGTGGTGTCACGTGCTCGTCTCGGCGACCGTCGTCGCTACCGTGACGACGTCCGCCTTGACTCCCGTAACCCTAAGATAAACGGGGTCGCAGTGGTGTCACGTGCTCGTCTCGGCGTCCGTCGTCGCTACCGCGACGACGTCCGCCTCGACTCGCGTAACCCTAACATAGACAGTGTGGCGGTGGTGTCACGTGCTCGTCTCGGCGTCCGTCGTCGCTACCGCGACGACGTCCGCCTCGACTCGCTTAACCCTAAGTTAGATAGGGTGGCGGTGGTGTCACGTGCTCGTCTCGGCGTCCGTCGTTGCTACCGCGATGACGTCCGCCTCGACTCGCGTAACCCTAAGTTAGACAGGGTGGCGGTGGTGTCACGTGCTCGTCTCGGCGTCCGTCGTCGCTACCGCGAAGACGTCCGCCTCGACTCGCGTAACCCTAAGTTAGACAGGGTGGCCGTGGTGTCACGTGCTCGTCTCGGCGTCCGTCGTCGCTACCGCGATGACGTCCGCCTCGACTCGCGTGACCCTAAGACAGGGTGGCAGTGGTGCCACGTGCTCATCTCGGCGTCCGTCGTCGCTACCGCGACGACGTCCGCCTCGACTCGCGTCACCCTAAGTTAGACAGGGTGGCGGTGGTGTCACGTGCTCGTCTCGGCGTCCGTCATCGCTACCGCGATGACGTCCGCCTCGACTCGCGTCACCCTAAGTTAGACAGGGTGGCAGTGGTGTTACGTGCTCTTCTCGGCGTTCGTCGTCGCTACCGCGATGACGTCCGCCTCGACTCGCGTAACCCTAAGATAGATAGGGTGCCAGTGGTGCCACGTGCTCGTCACGTTTTCCGTCGTCGCTACAGCGATGACGTCCGCCTTGACTCGCGTAGCCCTAAGTTAGACAGGGTGGCAGTGGTGTCGTGTGCTGGTTTTGGCGTCCGTCGTCGCTACCGCGACGACGTCAGCCTCGACTTGCGTAACCCTAAGATAGACAGGGTGGCAGTGGTGTCACGTGCTCGTCTCGGCATCCGTCGTCGCTACCGCGACGACATCCGCCTCGACTCGCGTAACCCTAAGATAGACAGGGTGGCAGTGGTGTCACTTGCTCGTCTCGGCGTCCGTCGTCGCTACCGCGACGACGTCCACCTCGACTCGCGTGACCCTAAGACAGGGTGGCAGTGGTGCCACGTGCTCGTCTCGGCGTCCGTCGTCGCTACCGCGACGACGTCCGCCTCGACTCGCGTCACCCTAAGTTAGACAGGGTGGTGGTGGTGTCACGTGCTCGTCTCGGCGTCCGTCCTCGCTACCGCGACGACGTCCGCCTCGACTCGCGTCACCCTAAGTTAGACAGGGTGGCCGTGGTGTCACGTGCTCGTCTCGGCGTCCGTCGTCGCTACCGCGACGACGTTCGCCTCGACTCGCGTAGCCCTAAGTTAGATAGGGTGGCAGTGGTGTCACATGCTCGTCTCGGCGTCCGTCGTCGCTACCGCGAAGACATCCGCCTCGACTCGCGTAACCCTAAGTTAGACAAGGTGGCAGTGGTGTCACGTGCTCGTCTCGGCGTCCGTCGGCGCTACCGCGACGACGTCCGCCTCGACTCGCGTGACCCTAAGACAGGGTGGCAGTGGTGCCACGTGCTCGTCTCGGCGTCCGTCGTCGCTACCGCGACGACGTCCGCCTCGACTCGCGTCACCCTAAGTTAGACAGGGTGGCGGTGGTGTCACGTGCTCGTCCCGGCGTCCGTCATCGCTACCGCGACGACGTCCGCCTCGACTCGCGTCACCCTAAGTTAGACAGGGTGGCAGTGGTGTCACGTGCTCATCTCGGCGTTCGTCGTCGCTACAGCGATGACGTCCGCCTTGACTCGCGTAGCCCAAAGTTAGACAGGGTGGCAGTGGTGTCGTGTGCTTGTTTTGGCGTCCGTCGTCGCTACCGCGACGACGTCCGCCTCGACTTGCGTAACCCTAAGATAGACAGGGTGGCAGTGGTGTCACGTGCTCGTCTCGGCATCCGTCGTCGCTACCGCGACAACATCCGCCTCGACTCGCGTAACCCTAAGATAGACAGGTTGGCAGTGGTGTCACTTGCTCGTCTCGGCGTCCGTCGTCGCTACCGCGAAGACGTCCGCCTCGACTCGCGTAACCCTAAGTTAGACAGGGTGGCAGTGGTGTCACGTGCTCGTCTCGGCGTCCGTCGTCGCTACCGCGACGACGTCCGCCTCGACTCGCGTGACCCTAAGACAGGGTGGCAGTGGTGCCACGTGCTCGTCTCGGCGTCCGTCGTCGCTACCGCGACGACGTCCGCCTCGACTCGCGTCACCCTAAGTTAGACAGGGTGGCGGTGGTGTCACGTGCTCGTCTCGGCGTCCGTCATCGCTACCGCGACGACGTCCGCCTCGACTCGCGTCACCCTAAGTTAGACAGGGTGGCCGTGGTGTCACGTGCTCGTCTCGGCGTCCATCGTCGCTACCGCGACGACGTCCGCCTCGACTCGCGTAGCCCTAAGTTAGACAGGGTGGCAGTGGTGTCACGTGCTCGTCTCGGCGTCCGTCGTCGCTACTGCGAATACATCCGCCTCGACTCGCGTAACCCTAAGTTAGACAAGGTGGCAGTGGTGTCACGTGCTCGTCTCGGCGTCCGTCGGCGCTACCGCGACGACGTCCGCCTCGACTCGCGTGCCCCTAAGACAGGGTGGCAGTCGTGCCACGTGCTCGTCTCGGCGTCCGTCGTCGCTACCGCGACGACGTCCGCCTCGACTCGCGTCACCCTAAGTTAGACAGGGTGGCGGTGGTGTCACGTTCTCGTCCCGGCGTCCGTCATCGCTACCGCGACGACGTCCGCCTCGACTCGCGTCACCCTAAGTTAGACAGGGTGGCAGTGGTGTCACGTGCTCATCTCGGCGTTCGTCGTCGCTACCGCGATGACGTCCGCCTCGACTCGCGTAACGCTAAGATAGACAGGGTGGCGGTGGTGGCACGTGCTCATCTCGGCGTCCGTCGTCGCTACCACGACGACGTCCGCCTCGACTCGCGTGACCCTAAGACAGGGTGGCCGCGGTGCCACGTGCTCGTCTCGGCGTCCGTCGTCGCTACCGCGAAGATGTCCGCCTTGACTCACGTAACACTAAGTTAGACAGGGTGGCAGTGGTGTCACGTGCTCGTCTCGGCGTCCGTCGTCGCTACCGCGACGACGTCCGCCTCGACTCGCGTGACCATAAGACAGGGTGGCAGTGGTGCCACGTGCTCGTCTCGGCGTCCATCGTCGCTACCGCGAGGACGTCCGCCTCGACTCGCGTCACCCAAAGTTAGACAGGGTGGCGGTGGTGTCACGTGCTCGTCTCGGTGTCCGTCGTTGCTACCGCGACGACGTCCGCCTCGACTCGCCTCACCCTAAGTTAGACAGGGTGGCAGTGGTGTCACGTGCACATCTCGGCGTTCGTCGTTGCTACCGCGATGACGTCCGCCTCGACTCACGTAACCCTAAGTTAGACAGGGTGGCGGTGGTGTCACGTGCTCGTCTCGGCGTCCGTCATCGCTACCGCGACGACGTCCGCCTCGACTCGCGTCACCCTAAGTTAGACAGGGTGGCAGTGGTGTCACGTGCTCATCTCGGCGTTCGTCGTCGCTACCGCGATGACGTCCGCCTCGACTCGCGTAACCCTAAGATAGACATGGTGCCAGTGGTGCCACGTGCTCGTCACGGCGTCCGTCGTCGCTACAGCGATGACGTCCGCCTCGACTCGCATAGCCCTAAGTTAGACAGGGTGGCAGTGGTGTCGTGTGCTTGTTTTGGCGTCCCTCGTCGCTACCGCGACGACGTCCGCCTCGACTCGCGTCACCCTAAGTTAGACAGGGTGGCAGTGGTGTCACGTGCTCATCTCGGCGTTCGTCGTCGCTACCGCGATGACGTCCGCCTCGACTCGCGTAACGCTAAGATAGACAGGGTGGCGGTGGTGGCACGTGCTCATCTCGGCGTCCGTCGTCGCTACCGCGACGACGTCCGCCTCGACTCGCGTGACCCTAAGACAGGGTGGCCGCGGTGCCACGTGCTCGTCTCGGCGTCCGTCGTCGCTACCGCGAAGATGTCTGCCTTGACTCACGTAACACTAAGTTAGACAGGGTGGCAGTGGTGTCACGTGCTCGTCTCGGCGTCCGTCGTCGCTACCGCGACGACGTCCGCCTCGACTCGCGTGACCATAAGACAGGGTGGCAGTGGTGCCACGTGCTCGTCTCGGCGTCCATCGTCGCTACCGCGAGGACGTCCGCCTCGATTCGCGTCACCCAAAGTTAGACAGGGTGGCGGTGGTGTCACGTGCTCGTCTCGGTGTCCGTCGTTGCTACCGCGACGACGTCCGCCTCGACTCGCGTCACCCTAAGTTAGACAGGGTGGCAGTGGTGTCACGTGCACATCTCGGCGTTCGTCGTTGCTACCGCGATGACGTCCGCCTCGACTCACGTAACCCTAAGTTAGACAGGGTGGCGGTGGTGTCACGTGCTCGTCTCTGCGTCCGTCATCGCTACCGCGACGACGTCCGCCTCGACTCGCGTCACCCTAAGTTAGACAGGGTGGCAGTGGTGTCACGTGCTCATCTCGGCGTTCGTCGTCGCTACCGCGATGACGTCCGCCTCGACTCGCGTAACCCTAAGATAGACATGGTGCCAGTGGTGCCACGTGCTCGTCACGGCGTCCGTCGTCGCTACAGCGATGACGTCCGCCTCGACTCGCATAGCCCTAAGTTAGACAGGGTGGCAGTGGTGTCGTGTGCTTGTTTTGGCGTCCCTCGTCGCTACCGCGACGACATCCGCCTCGACTTGCGTAACCCTAAGATAGACAGGGTGGCAGTGGTGTCACGTGCTCGTCTCGGCATCCGTCGTCGCTACCGCGACGACATCCGCCTCGACTCGCGTAACCCTAAGATAGACAGGGTGGCAGTGGTGTCACTTGCTCGTCTCGGCGTCCGTCGTCACTACCGCGAAGACGTCCGCCTCGACTCTCGTAACCCTAAGTTAGACAGGGTGGCAGTGGTGTCACGTGCTCGTCTCGGCGTCCGTCGTCGCTACCGCGACGACGTCCGCCTCGACTCGCGTGACCCTAAGACAGGGTGGCAGTGGTGCCACGTGCTCGTCTCGGCGTCCGTCGTCGCTACCGCGACGACGTCCGCCTCGACTCGCGTCACCCTAAGTTAGACATGGTGGCGGTGGTGTCACGTGCTCGTCTCGGCGTCCGTCATCGCTACCGCGACGACGTCCGCCTCGACTCGCGTCACCCTAAGTTAGACAGGGTGGCCGTGGTGTCACGTGCTCGTCTCGGCGTCCGTCGTCGCTACTGTGACGACGTCCGCCTCGACTCGCGTAGCCCTAAGTTAGACAGGGTGGCAGTGGTGTCACGTGCTCGTCTCGGCGTCCGTCGTCGCTACCGCGAAGACATCCGCCTCGACTCGCGTAACCCTTAGTTAGACAAGGTGGCAGTGGTGTCACGTGCTCGTCTCGGCGTCCGTCGGTGCTACCGCGACGACGTCCGCCTCGACTCGCGTGACCCTAAGACAGGGTGGCAGTGGTGCCACGTGCTCGTCTCGGCGTCCGTCGTCGCTACCGCGACGACGTCCGCCTCGACTCGCGTCACCCTAAGTTAGACAGGGTGGCGGTGGTGTCACGTGCTCGTCCCGGCGTCCGTCATCGCTACCGCGACGACGTCCGCCTCGACTCGCGTCACCCTAAGTTAGACAGGGTGGCAGTGGTGTCACGTGCTCATCTCGGCGTTCGTCGTCGCTATAGCGATGACGTCCGCCTTGACTCGCGTAGCCCTAAGTTAGACAGGGTGGCAGTGGTGTCGTGTGCTTGTTTTGGCGTCCGTCGTCGCTACCGCGACGACGTCCGCCTCGACTTGCGTAACCCTAAGATAGACAGGGTGGCAGTGGTGTCACGTGCTCGTCTCGGCATCCGTCGTCGCTACCGCGACGACATCCGCCTCGACTCGCGTAACCCTAAGATAGACAGGGTGGCAGTGGTGTCACTTGCTCGTCTCGGCGTCCGTCGTCGCTACCGCGAAGACGTCCGCCTCGACTCGCGTAACCCTAAGTTAGACAGGGTGGCAGTGGTGTCACGTGCTCGTCTCGGCGTCCGTCGTCGCTACCGCGACGACGTCCGCCTCGACTCGCGTGACCCTAAGACAGGGTGGCAGTGGTGCCATGTGCTCGTCTCGGCGTCCGTCGTCGCTACCGCGACGACGTCCGCCTCGACTCGCGTCACCCTAAGTTAGACAGGGTGGCGGTGGTGTCACGTGCTCGTCTCGGCGTCCGTCATCGCTACCGCGACGACGTCCGCCTCGACTCGCGTCACCCTAAGTTAGACAGGGTGGCCGTGGTGTCACGTGCTCGTCTCGGCGTCCGTCGTCGCTACCGCGACGACGTCCGCCTCGACTCGCGTAGCCCTAAGTTAGACAGGGTGGCAGTGGTGTCACGTGCTCGTCTCGGCGTCCGTCGTCGCTACCGCGAAGACATCCGCCTCGACTCGCGTAACCCTAAGTTAGACAAGGTGGCAGTGGTGTCACGTGCTCGTCTCGGCGTCCGTCGGCGCTACCGCGACGACGTCCGCCTCGACTCGCGTGACCCTAAGACAGGGTGGCAGTGGTGCCACGTGCTCGTCTCGGCGTCCGTCGTCGCTACCGCGACGACGTCCGCCTCGACTCGCGTCACCCTAAGTTAGACAGGGTGGCGGTGGTGTCACGTGCTCGTCCCGGCGTCCGTCCTCGCTACCACGACGACGTCCGCCTCGACTCGCGTCACCCTAAGTTAGACAGGGTGGCTGTGGTGTCACGTGCTCATCTCGGCGTTCGTCGTCGCTACCGCGATGACGTCCGCCTCGACTCGCGTAACGCTAAGATAGACAGGGTGGCGGTGGTGGCACGTGCTCATCTCGGCGTCCGTCGTCGCTACCGCGACGACGTCCGCCTCGACTCGCGTGACCCTAAGACAGGGTGGCCGCGGTGCCACGTGCTCGTCTCGGCGTCCGTCGTCGCTACCGCGAAGATGTCCGCCTTGACTCACGTAACACTAAGTTAGACAGGGTGGCAGTGGTGTCACGTGCTCGTCTCGGCGTCCGTCGTCGCTACCGCGACGACGTCCGCCTCGACTCGCGTGACCATAAGACAGGGTGGCGGTGGTGCCACGTGCTCGTCTCGGCGTCCATCGTCGCTACCGCGAGGACGTCCGCCTCGACTCGCGTCACCCAAAGTTAGACAGGGTGGCGGTGGTGTCACGTGCTCGTCTCGGCGTCCGTCGTCGCTACCGCGACGACGTCCGCCTCGACTCGCGTCACCCTAAGTTAGACAGGGTGGCAGTGGTGTCACGTGCACATCTCGGCGTTCGTCGTCGCTACCGCGATGACGTCCGCCTCGACTCACGTAACCCTAAGTTAGACAGGGTGGCGGTGGTGTCACGTGCTCGTCTCGGCGTCCGTCATCGCTACCGCGACGACGTCCGCCTCGACTCGCGTCACCCTAAGTTAGACAGGGTGGCCGTGGTGTCACGTGCTCGTCTCGGCGTCCGTCGTCGCTACCGCGACGACGTCCGCCTCGACTCGCGTAGCCCTAAGTTAGACTGGGTGGCAGTGGTGTCACGTGCTCGTCTCGGCGTCCGTCGTCGCTACCGCGACGACGTCCGCCTCGACTCGCGTCACCCTAAGTTAGACAGGGTGGCGGTGGTGTCACGTGCTCGTCTCGGCGTCCATCATCGCTACCGCGACGACGTCCGCCTCGACTCGCGTAGCCCTAAGTTAGACAGGGTGGCAGTGGTGCCACGTGCTCGTCTTGGCGTCCGTCGTCGCTACCGCGACGACGTCCGCCTCGACTCGCGTCACCCTAAGTTAGACAGGGTGGCGGTGGTGTCACGTGCTCGTCTCGGCGTCCGTCATCGCTACCGCGACGACGTCCGCCTCGACTCGCGTCACCCTAAGTTAGACAGGGTGGCCGTGGTGTCACGTGCTCGTCTCGGCGTCCGTCGTCGCTACCGCGACGACGTCCGCCTCGACTCGCGTGACCCTAAGACAGGGTGGCAGTGGTGTCACGTGCTCTTCTCGGCGTCCGTCGTCGCTACCGCGAAGACATCCGCCTCGACTCGCGTAACCCTAAGTTAGACAAGGTGGCAGTGGTGTCACGTGCTCGTCTCGGCGTCCGTCGGCGCTACCGCGACGACGTCCGCCTCGACTCGCGTGACCCTAAGACAGGGTGGCAGTGGTGCCACGTGCTCGTCTCGGCGTCCGTCGTCGCTACCGCGACGACGTCCGCCTCGACTCGCGTCACCCTAAGTTAGACAGGGTGGCGGTGGTGTCACGTGCTCGTCCCGGCGTCCGTCATCGCTACCGCGACGACGTCCGCCTCGACTCGCGTCACCCTAAGTTAGACAGGGTGGCAGTGGTGTCACGTGCTCATCTCGGCGTTCGTCGTCGCTATAGCGATGACGTCCGCCTTGACTCGCGTAGCCCTAAGTTAGACAGGGTGGCAGTGGTGTCGTGTGCTTGTTTTGGCGTCCGTCGTCGCTACCGCGACGACGTCCGCCTCGACTTGCGTAACCCTAAGATAGACAGGGTGGCAGTGGTGTCACGTGCTCGTCTCGGCATCCGTCGTCGCTACCGCGACGACATCCGCCTCGACTCGCGTAACCCTAAGATAGACAGGGTGGCAGTGGTGTCACTTGCTCGTCTCGGCGTCCGTCGTCGCTACCGCGAAGACGTCCGCCTCGACTCGCGTAACCCTAAGTTAGACAGGGTGGCAGTGGTGTCACGTGCTCGTCTCGGCGTCCGTCGTCGCTACCGCGACGACGTCCGCCTCGACTCGCGTGACCCTAAGACAGGGTGGCAGTGGTGCCATGTGCTCGTCTCGGCGTCCGTCGTCGCTACCGCGACGACGTCCGCCTCGACTCGCGTCACCCTAAGTTAGACAGGGTGGCGGTGGTGTCACGTGCTCGTCTCGGCGTCCGTCATCGCTACCGCGACGACGTCCGCCTCGACTCGCGTCACCCTAAGTTAGACAGGGTGGCCGTGGTGTCACGTGCTCGTCTCGGCGTCCGTCGTCGCTACCGCGACGACGTCCGCCTCGACTCGCGTAGCCCTAAGTTAGACAGGGTGGCAGTGGTGTCACGTGCTCGTCTCGGCGTCCGTCGTCGCTACCGCGAAGACATCCGCCTCGACTCGCGTAACCCTTAGTTAGACAAGGTGGCAGTGGTGTCACGTGCTCGTCTCGGCGTCCGTCGGTGCTACCGCGACGACGTCCGCCTCGACTCGCGTGACCCTAAGACAGGGTGGCAGTGGTGCCACGTGCTCGTCTCGGCGTCCGTCGTCGCTACCGCGACGACGTCCGCCTCGACTCGCGTCACCCTAAGTTAGACAGGGTGGCGGTGGTGTCACGTGCTCGTCCCGCCGTCCGTCATCGCTACCGCGACGACGTCCGCCTCGACTCGCGTCACCCTAAGTTAGACAGGGTGGCAGTGGTGTCACGTGCTCATCTCGGCGTTCGTCGTCGCTATAGCGATGACGTCCGCCTTGACTCGCGTAGCCCTAAGTTAGACAGGGTGGCAGTGGTGTCGTGTGCTTGTTTTGGCGTCCGTCGTCGCTACCGCGACGACGTCCGCCTCGACTTGCGTAACCCTAAGATAGACAGGGTGGCAGTGGTGTCACGTGCTCGTCTCGGCATCCGTCGTCGCTACCGCGACGACATCCGCCTCGACTCGCGTAACCCTAAGATAGACAGGGTGGCAGTGGTGTCACTTGCTCGTCTCGGCGTCCGTCGTCGCTACCGCGAAGACGTCCGCCTCGACTCGCGTAACCCTAAGTTAGACAGGGTGGCAGTGGTGTCACGTGCTCGTCTCGGCGTCCGTCGTCGCTACCGCGACGACGTCCGCCTGACTCGCGTGACCCTAAGACAGGGTGGCAGTGGTGCCATGTGCTCGTCTCGGCGTCCGTCGTCGCTACCGCGACGACGTCCGCCTCGACTCGCGTCACCCTAAGTTAGACAGGGTGGCGGTGGTGTCACGTGCTCGTCTCGGCGTCCGTCATCGCTACCGCGACGACGTCCGCCTCGACTCGCGTCACCCTAAGTTAGACAGGGTGGCCGTGGTGTCACGTGCTCGTCTCGGCGTCCGTCGTCGCTACCGCGACGACGTCCGCCTCGACTCGCGTAGCCCTAAGTTAGACAGGGTGGCAGTGGTGTCACGTGCTCGTCTCGGCGTCCGTCGTCGCTACCGCGAAGACATCCGCCTCGACTCGCGTAACCCTAAGTTAGACAAGGTGGCAGTGGTGTCACGTGCTCGTCTCGGCGTCCGTCGGCGCTACCGCGACGACGTCCGCCTCGACTCGCGTGACCCTAAGACAGGGTGGCAGTGGTGCCACGTGCTCGTCTCGGCGTCCGTCGTCGCTACCGCGACGACGTCCGCCTCGACTCGCGTCACCCTAAGTTAGACAGGGTGGCGGTGGTGTCACGTGCTCGTCCCGGCGTCCGTCATCGCTACCACGACGACGTCCGCCTCGACTCGCGTCACCCTAAGTTAGACAGGGTGGCTGTGGTGTCACGTGCTCATCTCGGCGTTCGTCGTCGCTACCGCGATGACGTCCGCCTCGACTCGCGTAACGCTAAGATAGACAGGGTGGCGGTGGTGGCACGTGCTCATCTCGGCGTCCGTCGTCGCTACCGCGACGACGTCCGCCTCGACTCGCGTGACCCTAAGACAGGGTGGCCGCGGTGCCACGTGCTCGTCTCGGCGTCCGTCGTCGCTACCGCGAAGATGTCCGCCTTGACTCACGTAACACTAAGTTAGACAGGGTGGCAGTGGTGTCACGTGATCGTCTCGGCGTCCGTCGTCGCTACCGCGACGACGTCCGCCTCGACTCGCGTGACCATAAGACAGGGTGGCGGTGGTGCCACGTGCTCGTCTCGGCGTCCATCGTCGCTACCGCGAGGACGTCCGCCTCGACTCGCGTCACCCAAAGTTAGACAGGGTGGCGGTGGTGTCACGTGCTCGTCTCGGCGTCCGTCGTCGCTACCGCGACGACGTCCGCCTCGACTCGCGTCACCCTAAGTTAGACAGGGTGGCAGTGGTGTCACGTGCACATCTCGGCGTTCGTCGTCGCTACCGCGATGACGTCCGCCTCGACTCACGTAACCCTAAGTTAGACAGGGTGGCGGTGGTGTCACGTGCTCGTCTCGGCGTCCGTCATCGCTACCGCGACGACGTCCGCCTCGACTCGCGTCACCCTAAGTTAGACAGGGTGGCCGTGGTGTCACGTGCTCGTCTCGGCGTCCGTCGTCGCTACCGCGACGACGTCCGCCTCGACTCGCGTAGCCCTAAGTTAGACTGGGTGGCAGTGGTGTCACGTGCTCGTCTCGGCGTCCGTCGTCGCTACCGCGACGACGTCCGCCTCGACTCGCGTCACCCTAAGTTAGACAGGGTGGCGGTGGTGTCACGTGCTCGTCTCGGCGTCCATCATCGCTACCGCGACGACGTCCGCCTCGACTCGCGTAGCCCTAAGTTAGACAGGGTGGCAGTGGTGCCACGTGCTCGTCTTGGCGTCCGTCGTCGCTACCGCGACGACGTCCGCCTCGACTCGCGTCACCCTAAGTTAGACAGGGTGGCGGTGGTGTCACGTGCTCGTCTCGGCGTCCGTCATCGCTACCGCGACGACGTCCGCCTCGACTCGCGTCACCCTAAGTTAGACAGGGTGGCCGTGGTGTCACGTGCTCGTCTCGGCGTCCGTCGTCGCTACCGCGACGACGTCCGCCTCGACTCGCGTGACCCTAAGACAGGGTGGCAGTGGTGTCACGTGCTCTTCTCGGCGTCCGTCGTCGCTACCGCGAAGACATCCGCCTCGACTCGCGTAACCCTAAGTTAGACAAGGTGGCAGTGGTGTCACGTGCTCGTCTCGGCGTCCGTCGGCGCTACCGCGACGACGTCCGCCTCGACTCGCGTGACCCTAAGACAGGGTGGCAGTGGTGCCACGTGCTCGTCTCGGCGTCCGTCGTCGCTACCGCGACGACGTCCGCCTCGACTCGCGTCACCCTAAGTTAGACAGGGTGGCGGTGGTGTCACGTGCTCGTCCCGGCGTCCGTCATCGCTACCGCGACGACGTCCGCCTCGACTCGCGTCACCCTAAGTTAGACAGGGTGGCAGTGGTGTCACGTGCTCATCTCGGCGTTCGTCGTCGCTACAGCGATGACGTCCGCCTTGACTCGCGTAGCCCTAAGTTAGACAGGGTGGCAGTGGTGTCGTGTGCTTGTTTTGGCGTCCGTCGTCGCTACCGCGACGACGTCCGCCTCGACTTGCGTAACCCTAAGATAGACAGGGTGGCAGTGGTGTCACGTGCTCGTCTCGGCATCCGTCGTCGCTACCGCGACGACATCCGCCTCGACTCGCGTAACCCTAAGATAGACAGGGTGGCAGTGGTGTCACTTGCTCGTCTCGGCGTCCGTCGTCGCTACCGCGAAGACGTCCGCCTCGACTCGCGTAACCCTAAGTTAGACAGGGTGGCAGTGGTGTCACGTGCTCGTCTCGGCGTCCGTCGTCGCTACCGCGACGACGTCCGCCTCGACTCGCGTGACCCTAAGACAGGGTGGCAGTGGTGCCATGTGCTCGTCTCGGCGTCCGTCGTCGCTACCGCGACGACGTCCGCCTCGACTCGCGTCACCCTAAGTTAGACAGGGTGGCGGTGGTGTCACGTGCTCGTCTCGGCGTCCGTCATCGCTACCGCGACGACGTCCGCCTCGACTCGCGTCACCCTAAGTTAGACAGGGTGGCCGTGGTGTCACGTGCTCGTCTCGGCGTCCGTCGTCGCTACCGCGACGACGTCCGCCTCGACTCGCGTAGCCCTAAGTTAGACAGGGTGGCAGTGGTGTCACGTGCTCGTCTCGGCGTCCGTCGTCGCTACCGCGAAGACATCCGCCTCGACTCGCGTAACCCTAAGTTAGACAAGGTGGCAGTGGTGTCACGTGCTCGTCTCGGCGTCCGTCGGCGCTACCGCGACGACGTCCGCCTCGACTCGCGTGACCCTAAGACAGGGTGGCAGTGGTGCCACGTGCTCGTCTCGGCGTCCGTCGTCGCTACCGCGACGACGTCCGCCTCGACTCGCGTCACCCTAAGTTAGACAGGGTGGCGGTGGTGTCACGTGCTCGTCCCGGCGTCCGTCATCGCTACCACGACGACGTCCGCCTCGACTCGCGTCACCCTAAGTTAGACAGGGTGGCTGTGGTGTCACGTGCTCATCTCGGCGTTCGTCGTCGCTACCGCGATGACGTCCGCCTCGACTCGCGTAACGCTAAGATAGACAGGGTGGCGGTGGTGGCACGTGCTCATCTCGGCGTCCGTCGTCGCTACCGCGACGACGTCCGCCTCGACTCGCGTGACCCTAAGACAGGGTGGCCGCGGTGCCACGTGCTCGTCTCGGCGTCCGTCGTCGCTACCGCGAAGATGTCCGCCTTGACTCACGTAACACTAAGTTAGACAGGGTGGCAGTGGTGTCACGTGCTCGTCTCGGCGTCCGTCGTCGCTACCGCGACGACGTCCGCCTCGACTCGCGTGACCATAAGACAGGGTGGCGGTGGTGCCACGTGCTCGTCTCGGCGTCCATCGTCGCTACCGCGAGGACGTCCGCCTCGACTCGCGTCACCCAAAGTTAGACAGGGTGGCGGTGGTGTCACGTGCTCGTCTCGGCGTCCGTCGTCGCTACCGCGACGACGTCCGCCTCGACTCGCGTCACCCTAAGTTAGACAGGGTGGCAGTGGTGTCACGTGCACATCTCGGCGTTCGTCGTCGCTACCGCGATGACGTCCGCCTCGACTCACGTAACCCTAAGTTAGACAGGGTGGCGGTGGTGTCACGTGCTCGTCTCGGCGTCCGTCATCGCTACCGCGACGACGTCTGCCTCGACTCGCGTCACCCTAAGTTAGACAGGGTGGCCGTGGTGTCACGTGCTCGTCTCGGCGTCCGTCGTCGCTACCGCGACGACGTCCGCCTCGACTCGCGTAGCCCTAAGTTAGACTGGGTGGCAGTGGTGTCACGTGCTCGTCTCGGCGTCCGTCGTCGCTACCGCGACGACGTCCGCCTCGACTCGCGTCACCCTAAGTTAGACAGGGTGGCGGTGGTGTCACGTGCTCGTCTCGGCGTCCATCATCGCTACCGCGACGACGTCCGCCTCGACTCGCGTAGCCCTAAGTTAGACAGGGTGGCAGTGGTGCCACGTGCTCGTCTTGGCGTCCGTCGTCGCTACCGCGACGACGTCCGCCTCGACTCGCGTCACCCTAAGTTAGACAGGGTGGCGGTGGTGTCACGTGCTCGTCTCGGCGTCCGTCATCGCTACCGCGACGACGTCCGCCTCGACTCGCGTCACCCTAAGTTAGACAGGGTGGCCGTGGTGTCACGTGCTCGTCTCGGCGTCCGTCGTCGCTACCGCGACGACGTCCGCCTCGACTCGCGTAGCCCTAAGTTAGACAGGGTGGCAGTGGTGTCACGTGCTCTTCTCGGCGTCCGTCGTCGCTACCGCGAAGACATCCGCCTCGACTCGCGTAACCCTAAGTTAGACAAGGTGGCAGTGGTGTCACGTGCTCGTCTCGGCGTCCGTCGGCGCTACCGCGACGACGTCCGCCTCGACTCGCGTGACCCTAAGATAGGGTGGCAGTGGTGCCACGTGCTCGTCTCGGCGTCCGTCGTCGCTACCGCGACGACGTCCGCCTCGACTCGCGTCACCCTAAGTTAGACAGGGTGGCGGTGGTGTCACGTGCTCGTCCCGGCGTCCGTCATCGCTACCGCGACGACGTCCGCCTCGACTCGCGTCACCCTAAGTCAGACAGGGTGGCAGTGGTGTCACGTGCTCATCTCGGCGTTTGTCGTCGCTACCGCGATGACGTCCGCCTCGACTCGCGTAACGCTAAGATAGACAGGGTGGCGGTGGTGGCACGTGCTCATCTCGGCGTCCGTCGTCGCTACCGCGACGACGTCCGCCTCGACTCGCGTGACCCTAAGACAGGGTGGTCGCGGTGCCACGTGCTCGTCTCGGCGTCCGTCGTTGCTACCGCGAAGATGTCCGCCTTGACTCACGTAACACTAAGTTAGACAGGGTGGCAGTGGTGTCACGTGCTCGTCTCGGCGTCCGTCGTCGCTACCGCGACGACGTCCGCCTCGACTCGCGTGACCCTAAGTTAGACAGGGTGGCGGTGGTGTCACGTGCTCGTCTCGGCGTCCGTCATCGCTACCGCGACGACGTCCGCCTCGACTCGCGTCACCCTAAGTTAGACAGGGTGGCCGTGGTGTCACGTGCTCGTCTCGGCGTCCGTCGTCGCTACCACGACGACGTCCGCCTCGACTCGCGTAGCCCTAAGTTAGACAGGGTGGCAGTGGTGTCACGTGCTCGTCTCGGCGTCCGTCGTCGCTACCGCGAAGACATCCGCCTCGACTCGCGTAACCCTTAGTTAGACAAGGTGGCAGTGGTGTCACGTGCTCGTCTCGGCGTCCGTCGGCGCTACCGCGATGACGTCCGCCTCGACTCGCGTGACCCTAAGACAGGGTGGCAGTGGTGCCACGTGCTCGTCTTGGCGTCCGTCGTCGCTACCGCGACGACGTCCGCCTCGACTCGCGTCACCCTAAGTTAGACAGGCTGGCGGTGGTGTCACGTGCTCGTCCCGGCGTCCGTCATCGCTACCGCGACGACGTCCGCCTCGACTCGCGTCACCCTAAGTTAGACAGGGTGGCAGTGGTGTCACGCGCTCATCTCGGCGTTCGTCGTCGCTACAGCGATGACGTCCGCCTTGACTCGCGTAGCCCTAAGTTAGACAGGGTGGCAGTGGTGTCGTGTGCTTGTTTTGGCGTCCGTCGTCGCTACCGCGACGACGTCCGCCTCGACTTGCGTAACCCTAAGATAGACAGGGTGGCAGTGGTGTCACGTGCTCGTCTCGGCATCCGTCGTCGCTACCGCGACGACTTCCGCCTCGACTCGCGTAACCCTAAGATAGATAGGGTGGCAGTGGTGTCACTTGCTCGTCTCGGCGTCCGTCGTCGCTACCGCGAAGACGTCCGCCTCGACTCGCGTAACCCTAAGTTAGACAGGGTGGCAGTGGTGTCACGTGCTCGTCTCGGCGTTCGTCGTCGCTACCGCGACGACGTCCGCCTCGACTCGCGTGACCCTAAGACAGGGTGGCAGTGGTGCCATGTGCTCGTCTCGGCGTCCTTCGTCGCTACCGCGACGACGTCCGTCTCGACTCGCGTCACCCTAAGTTAGACAGGGTGGCGGTGGTGTCACGTGCTCGTCTCGGCGTCCGTCATCGCTACCGCGACGACGTCCGCCTCGACTCGCGTCACACTAAGTTAGACAGGGTGGCCGTGGTGTCACGTGCTCGTCTCGGCGTCCGTCGTCGCTACCGCGAAGACATCCGCCTCGACTCGCGTAACCCTAAGTTAGACAAGGTGGCAGTGGTGTCACGTGCTCGTCTCGGCGTCCGTCGGCGCTACCGCGACGACGTCCGCCTCGACTCGCGTGACCCTAAGACAGGGTGGCAGTGGTGCCACGTGCTCGTCTCGGCGTCCGTCGTCGCTACCGCGACGACGTCCGCCTCGACTCGCGTCACCCTAAGTTAGACAGGGTGGCGGTGGTGTCACGTGCTCGTCCCGGCGTCCGTCATCGCTACCGCGACGATGTCCGCCTCGACTCGCGTCACCCTAAGTTAGACAGGGTGGCTGTGGTGTCACGTGCTCATCTCGGCGTTCGTCGTCGCTACCGCGATGACGTTCGCCTCGACTCGCGTAACGCTAAGATAGACAGGGTGGCGGTGGTGGCACATTCTCATCTCGGCGTCCGTCGTCGCTACCGCGACGACGTCCGCCTCGACTCGCGTGACCCTAAGACAGGGTGGCCGCGGTGCCACGTGCTCGTCTCGGCGTCCGTCGTCGCTACCGCGAAGATGTCCGCCTTGACTCACGTAACACTAACTTAGACAGGGTGGCAGTGGTGTCACGTGCTCGTCTCGGCGTCCGTCGTCGCTACCGCGACGACGTCCGCCTCGACTCGCGTGACCATAAGACAGGGTGGCGGTGGTGCCACGTGCTCGTCTCGGCGTCCATCGTCGCTACCGCGAGGACGTCCGCCTCGACTCGCGTCACCCAAAGTTAGACAGGGTGGCGGTGGTGTCACGTGCTCGTCTCGGCGTCCGTCGTCGCTACCGCGACGACGTCCGCCTCGACTCGCGTCACCCTAAGTTAGACAGGGTGGCAGTGGTGTCACGTGCACATCTCGGCGTTCGTCGTCGCTACCGCGATGACGTCCGCCTCGACTCACGTAACCCTAAGTTAGACAGGGTGGCGGTGGTGTCACGTGCTCGTCTCGGCGTCCGTCATCGCTACCGCGACGACGTCCGCCTTGACTCGCGTCATCCTAAGTTAGACAGGGTGGCCGTGGTGTCACGTGCTCGTCTCGGCGTCCGTCGTCGCTACCGCGACGACGTCCGCCTCGACTCGCGTAGCCCTAAGTTAGACTGGGTGGCAGTGGTGTCACGTGCTCGTCTCGGCGTCCGTCGTCGCTACCGCGACGACGTCCGCCTCGACTCGCGTCACCCTAATTTAGACAGGGTGGCGGTGGTGTCACGTGCTGGTCTCAGCGTCCATCATCGCTACCGCGACGACGTCCGCCTCGACTCGCGTAGCCCTAAGTTAGACAGGGTGGCAGTGGTGCCACGTGCTCGTCTTGGCGTCCGTCGTCGCTACCGCGACGACGTCCGCCTCGACTCGCGTCACCCTAAGTTAGACAGGGTGGCGGTGGTGTCACGTGCTCGTCTCGGCGTCCGTCATCGCTACCGCGACGACGTCCGCCTCGACTCGCGTCACCCTAAGTTAGACAGGGTGGCCGTGGTGCCACGTGCTCGTCTCGGCGTCCATCGTCGCTACCGCGAGGACGTCCGCCTCGACTCGCGTCACCCAAAGTTAGACATGGTGGCAGTGGTGTCACGTGCTCGTCTCGGCGTCCGTCGTCGCTACCGCGACGATGTCCGCCTCGACTCGCGTCACCCTAAGTTAGACAGGGTGGCAGTGGTGTCACGTGCACATCTCGGCGTTCGTCGTCGCTACTGCGATGACGTCCGCCTCGACTCACGTAACCCTAAGTTAGACAGGGTGGCTGTGGTGTCACGTGCTCATCTCGGCGTTCGTCGTCGCTACCGCGATGACGTCCGCCTCGACTCGCGTAATCCTAAGATAGACAGGGTGCCAGTGGTGCCACGTGCTCGTCACGGCGTCCGTCGTCGCTACAGCGATGACGTCCGCCTCGACTCGCGTAGCCCTAAGTTAGACAGGGTGGCAGTCGTGTCGTGTGCTTGTTTTGGCATCCCTCGTCGCTACCGCGACGACGTCCGCCTCGACTTGCGTAACCCTAAGATAGACAGGGTGGCAGTGGTGTCACGTGCTCGTCTCGGCGTCCGTCGTCGCTACCGCGACGACATCCGCCTCGACTCGCGTAACCCTAAGATAGACAGGGTGGCAGTGGTGTCACTTGCTCGTCTCGGCGTCCGTCGTCGCTACCGCGAAGACGTCCGCCTCGACTCGCGTAACCCTAAGTTAGACAGGGTGGCAGTGGTGTCACGTGCTCGTCTCGGCGTCCGTCGTCGCTACCGCGACGACGTCCGCCTCGACTCGCGTGACCCTAAGACAGGGTGGCAGTGGTGCCACGTGCTCGTCTCGGCGTCCGTCGTCGCTACCGCGACGACGTCCGCCTCGACTCGCGTCACCCTAAGTTAGACAGGGTGGCGGTGGTGTCACGTGCTCGTCTCGGCGTCCGTCATCGCTACCGCGACGACGTCCGCCTCGACTCGCGTCACCCTAAGTTAGACAGGGTGGCCGTGGTGTCACGTGCTCGTCTCGGCGTCCGTCGTCGCTACCGCGACGACGTCCGCCTCGACTCGCGTAGCCCTAAGTTAGACAGGGTGGCAGTGGTGCCACGTGCTCGTCTCGGCGTCCGTCGTCGCTACCGCGACGACGTCTGCCTCGACTCGCGTCACCCTAAGTTAGACAAGTTGGCGGTGGTGTCACGTGCTCGTCTCGGCGTCCGTCATCGCTACCGCGAAGACGTCCACCTCGACTCGCGTCACCCTAAGTTAGACAGGGTGGCAGTGGTGCCACATGCTCGTCTCGGCGTCCGTCGTCGCTACCGCGACGACGTCCGCCTCGACTCGCGTCACCCTAAGTTAGACAGGGTGGCGGTGGTGTCACGCGCTCATCTCATCGTCCGTCATCGCTACCGCCACGACGTCCGCCTCGACTCGCGTCACCCTAAGTTAGACAGGGTGGCGGTGGTGTCACACGCTCATCTCGGCGTTCGTCGTCGCTACCGCGATGACGTCCGCCTGGACTCGCGTAACCCTAAGTTAGACAGGGTAGCAGTGGTGTCACGTGCTCGTCTCGGCGTCCGTCGTCCCTACCGTGAAGACATCCGCCTCGACTCGCGTAACCCTAAGTTAGACAGGGTGGCAGTGGTGTCACGTGCTCGTCTCGGCGTCCGTCGTCGCTACCGCGACGACGTCCGCCTCGACTCGCGTGACCATAAGACAGGGTGGCAGTGGTGCCACGTGCTCGTCTCGGCGTCCGTCGTCGCTACCGCGATGACGTCCGCCTCGACTCGCGTCACCCTAAGTTAGACAGGGTGGCGGTGGTGTCACTTGCTCGTCTCGCCGTCCGTCGTCGCTACCGCGACGACGTCCGCCTCGACTCGCGTCACCCTAAGTTAGACAGGGTGGCCGTGGTGTCACGTGCTCATCTCGGCGTTCGTCGTCGCTACCGCGATGACGTCCGCCTCGACTCGCGTAACCCTAAGATAGACAGGGTGCCAGTGGTGCCACGTGCTCATCATGGCGTCCGTCGTCGCTACCGCGATGACGTCCGCCTCGACTCGCGTAGCCCTAAGTTAGACAGGGTGGCAGTGGTGTCACGTTCTTGTTTCGGCGTCCGTCATCGCTACCGCGACGACGTCCGCCTCGACTTACCTAACCCTAAGATAGACAGGGTGGTAGTGGTGTCACGTCCTCATCTCGGCGTCCGTCGTCGCTACCGCGACGACGTCCGCCTCGACTCGCGTAACCCTAAGATAGACAGGTTGGCAGTGGTGTCACGTGCTCGTCTCGGCGTCCGTCATCGCTACCGCGACGACGTCCGCCTCGACTCGCGTAACCCTAAGATAGACGGGGTGGCGGTTGTGTCACGTGCTCATCTCGACATCCGTCGTCGCTACCGCGACGACGTCCGCCTCGACTCGCTTAACCCTAAGTTAGACAGGGGTGGCGGTGGTGTCTCGTGCTCGTCTCGGCCTCCGTCGTCACTACCACGACGACGTCCGCCTCGACTAGCGTAACCCTAAGTTAGACAGGGTGGCAGTGGTGTCACATGTTCGTCTCGGCGTCCGTCGTCGCTACCGCGACGACGTCCGCCTCGACTCGCGTAACCCTAAGATAGCCAGGGTGGCAGTGGTGTCACGTGCTCATCTCGGCGTCCGTCGTCGCTAGCGCGATGACGTCCGCCTCGACTCGCGTAACCCTAAGTTAGCCAGGGTGGCAGTGGTGTCACGTGCTCGTCTCGGCGACCGTCGTCGCTACCGTGACGACGTCCGCCTTGACACCCGTAACCCTAAGATAAACGGGGTCGCAGTGGTGTCACGTGCTCGTCTCGGCGTCCGTCGTCGCTACCGCGAGGATGTCCGCCTCGACTCGCGTCACCCAAAGTTAGATAGGGTGGCGGTGGTGTCACGTGCTCGTCTTGGCGTCCGTCGTCGCTACCGCGACGACGTCCGCCTCGACTCGCGTCACCCTAAGTTAGACAGGGTGGCAGTGGTGTCACGTGCACATCTCGGCGTTCGTCGTCGCTACCGCGACGACGTCCGCCTCGACTCGTGTCACTCTAAGTTAGACAGGGTGGCGGTGGTGTCACGTGCTCGTCTCGGCGTCCGTCATCGCTACCGCGACGACGTCCGCCTCGACTCGTGTCACTCTAAGTTAGACAGGGTGGCAGTGGTGTCACGTGCTCATCTCGGCGTTCGTCGTCGTTACCGCGATGACGTCCGCCTCGACTCGCGTAACGCTAAGATAGACAGGGTGCCAGTGGTGCCACGTGCTCGTCACGGCGTCCGTCGTCGCTACAGCGATGACGTCCGCCTCGACTCGCGTAGCCCTAAGTTAGACAGGGTGGCAGTGGTGTCGTGTGCTTGTTTTGGCGTCCGTCGTCTCTACCACGACGACGTCCGCCTCGACTTGCGTAACCCTAAGATAGACAGGGTGGCAGTGGTGTCACGTGCTCGTCTCGGCATCCGTCGTCGCTACCGCGACGACATCCGCCTCAACTCGCGTAACCCTAAGATAGACAGGGTGGCAGTGGTGTCACTTGCTCGGCTCGGCGTCCGTCGTCGCTACCGCGAAGACGTCTGCCTCGACTCGCGTCACCCTAAGTTAGACAGGGTGGCAGTGGTGTCACGTGCTCATCTCGACGTTCGTCGTCGCTACCGCGATGACGTCCGCCTCGACTCGCGTAACCCTAAGATAGACAGGGTGCCAGTGGTGCCACGTGCTCGTCATGGCGTCCGTCGTCGCTACCGCGATGACGTCCGCCTCGACTCGCGTAGCCCTAAGTTAGACAGGGTGGCAGTGGTGTCACGTGCTTGTTTCGGCGTCCGTCATCGCTACCGCGACGACGTCCGCCTCGACTTGCATAACCCTAAGATAGACATGGTGGTAGTGGTGTCACGTGCTCATCTCGGCGTCCGTCGTCGCTACCGCGATGACGTCCACCTCGACTCGCGTAACCCTAAGATAGACAGGGTGGCGGTGGTGGCACGTGCTCATCTCGGCGTCCGTCGTCGCTACCGCGACGACGTCCGCCTCGACTCGCGTGACCCTAAGACAGGGTGGTCGCGGTGCCACGTGCTCGTCTCGGCGTCCGTCGTCGCTACCGCGAAGATGTCCGCCTTGACTCACGTAACACTAAGTTAGACAGGGTGGCAGTGGTGTCACGTGCTCGTCTCGGCGTCCGTCGTCGCTACCGCGACGACGTCCGCCTCGAGTCGCGTGACCATAAGACAGGGTGGCAGTGGTGCCACGTGCTCGTCTCGGCGTCCATCGTCGCTACCACGAGGACGTCCGCCTCGACTCGCGTCACCCAAAGTTAGACAGGGTGGCAGTGGTGTCACGTGCTCGTCTCGGCGTCCGTCGTCGCTACCGCGACGACGTCCGCCTCGACTCGCGTCACCCTAAGTTAGACAGGGTGGCAGTGGTGTCACGTGCACATCTCGGCGTTCGTCGTCGCTACTGCGATAACGTCCGCCTCGACTCACGTAACCCTAAGTTAGACAGGGTGGCGGTGGTGTCACGTGCTCATCTCGGCGTTCGTCGTCGCTACCGCGATGACGTCCGCCTCGACTCGCGTAATCCTAAGATAGACAGGGTGCCAGTGGTGCCACGTGCTCGTCACGGCGTCCGTCGTCGCTACAGCGATGACGTCCGCCTCGACTCGCGTAGCCCTAAGTTAGACAGGGTGGCAGTCGTGTCGTGTGCTTGTTTTGGCATCCCTCGTCGCTACCGCGACGACGTCCGCCTCGACTTGCGTAACCCTAAGATAGACAGGGTGGCAGTGGTGTCACGTGCTCGTCTCGGCGTCCGTCGTCGCTACCGCGACGACATCCGCCTCGACTCGCGTAACCCTAAGATAGACAAGGTGGCAGTGGTGTCACTTGCTCGTCTCGGCGTCCGTCGTCGCTACCGCGAAGACGTCCGCCTCGACTCGCGTAACCCTAAGTTAGACAGGGTGGCAGTGGTGTCACGTGCTCGTCTCGGCGTCCGTCGTCGCTACCGCGACGACGTCCGCCTCGACTCGCGTGACCCTAAGACAGGGTGGCAGTGGTGCCACGTGCTCGTCTCGGCGTCCGTCGTCGCTACCGCGACGACGTCCGCCTCGACTCGCGTCACCCTAAGTTAGACAGGGTGGCGGTGGTGTCACGTGCTCGTCTCGGCGTCCGTCATCGCTACCGCGACGACGTCCGCCTCGACTCGCGTCACCCTAAGTTAGACAGGGTGGCCGTGGTGTCACGTGCTCGTCTCGGCGTCCGTCGTCGCTACCGCGACGACGTCCGCCTCGACTCGCGTAGCCCTAAGTTAGACAGGGTGGCAGTGGTGCCACGTGCTCGTCTCGGCGTCCGTCGTCGCTACCGCGACGACGTCTGCCTCGACTCGCGTCACCCTAAGTTAGACAAGGTGGCGGTGGTGTCACGTGCTCGTCTCGGCGTCCGCCATCGCTACCGCGAAGACGTCCACCTCGACTCGCGTCACCCTAAGTTAGACAGGGTGGCAGTGGTGCCACATGCTCGTCTCGGCGTCCGTCGTCGCTACCGCGACGACGTCCGCCTCGACTCGCGTCACCCTAAGTTAGACATGGTGGCGGTGGTGTCACGCGCTCATCTCATCGTCCGTCATCGCTACCGCCACGACGTCCGCCTCGACTCGCGTCACCCTAAGTTAGACAGGGTGGCGGCGGTGTCACGCGCTCATCTCGGCGTTCATCGTCGCTACCGCGATGACGTCCGCCTGGACTCGCGTAACCCTAAGTTAGACAGGGTAGCAGTGGTGTCACGTGCTCGTCTCGGCGTCCGTCGTCCCTACCGCGAATACATCCGCCTCGACTCGCGTAACCCTAAGTTAGACAGGGTGGCAGTGGTGTCACGTGCTCGTCACGGCGTCCGTCGTCGCTACCGCGACGACGTCCGCCTCGACTCGCGTGACCATAAGACAGGGTGGCAGTGGTGCCACGTGCTCGTCTCGGCGTCCGTCGTCGCTACCGCGATGACGTCCGCCTCGACTCGCGTCACCCTAAGTTAGACAGGGTGGCGGTGGTGTCACTTGCTCGTCTCGCCGTCCGTCGTCGCTACCGCGACGACGTCCGCCTCGACTCGCGTCACCCTAAGTTAGACAGGGTGGCCGTGGTGTCACGTGCTCATCTCGGCGTTCGTCGTCGCTACCGCGATGACGTCCGCCTCGACTCGCGTAACCCTAAGATAGACAGGGTGCCAGTGGTGCCACGTGCTCATCATGGCGTCCGTCGTCGCTCCCGCGATGACGTCTGCCTCGACTCACGTAGCCCTAAGTTAGACAGGGTGGCAGTGGTGTCACGTTCTTGTTTCGGCGTCCGTCATCGCTACCGCGACGACGTCCGCCTCGACTTACATAACCCTAAGATAGACAGGGTGGTAGTGGTGTCACGTCCTCATCTCGGCGTCCGTCGTCGCTACCGCGACGACGTCCGCCTCGACTCGCGTAACCCTTAGATAGACAGGTTGGCAGTGGTGTCACGTGCTCGTCTCGGCGTCCGTCGTCGCTACCGCGACGACGTCCGCCTCGACTCGCGTAACCCTAAGATAGACGGGGTGGCGGTTGTGTCACGTGCTCATCTCGACATCCGTCGTCGCTACCGCGACGACGTCCGCCTCGACTCGCTTAACCCTAAGTTAGACAGGGGTGGCGGTGGTGTCTCGTGCTCGTCTCGGCCTCCGTCGTCACTACCACGACGACGTCCGCCTCGACTAGCGTAACCCTAAGTTAGACAGGGTGGCAGTGGTGTCACATGTTCGTCTCGGCGTCCGCCGTCGCTACCGCGACGACGTCCGCCTCGACTCGCGTAACCCTAAGATAGCCAGGGTGGCAGTGGTGTCACGTGCTCATCTCGGCGTCCGTCGTCGCTAGCGCGACGACGTCCACCTCGACTCGCGTAACCCTAAGTTAGCCAGGGTGGCAGTGGTGTCACGTGCTCGTCTCGGCGACCGTCGTCGCTACCGTGACGACGTCCGCCTTGACACCCGTAACCCTAAGATAAACGGGGTCGCAGTGGTGTCACGTGCTCGTCTCGGCGTCCGTCGTCGCTACCGCGAGGATGTCCGCCTCGACTCGCGTCACCCAAAGTTAGATAGGGTGGCGGTGGTGTCACGTGCTCGTCTTGGCGTCCGTCGTCACTACCGCGACGACGTCCGCCTCGACTCGCGTCACCCTAAGTTAGACAGGGTGGCAGTGGTGTCACGTGCACATCTCGGCGTTCGTCGTCGCTACCGCGACGACGTCCGCCTCGACTCGTGTCACTCTAAGTTAGACAGGGTGGCGGTGGTGTCACGTGCTCGTCTCGGCGTCCGTCATCGCTACCGCGACGACGTCCGCCTCGACTCGTGTCACTCTAAGTTAGACAGGGTGGCAGTGGTGTCACGTGCTCATCTCGGCGTTCGTCGTCGTTACCGCGATGACGTCCGCCTCGACTCGCGTAACCCTAAGATAGACAGGGTGCCAGTGGTGCCACGTGCTCGTCACGGCGTCCGTCGTCGCTACAGCGATGACGTCCGCCTCGACTCGCGTAGCCCTAAGTTAGACAGGGTGGCAGTGGTGTCGTGTGCTTGTTTTGGCGTCCGTCGTCTCTACCACGACGACGTCCGCCTCGACTTGCGTAACCCTAAGATAGACAGGGTGGCAGTGGTGTCACGTGCTCGTCTCGGCATCCGTCGTCGCTACCGCGACGACATCCGCCTCAACTCGCGTAACCCTAAGATAGACAGGGTGGCAGTGGTGTCACTTGCTCGGCTCGGCGTCCGTCGTCGCTACCGCGAAGACGTCTGCCTCGACTCGCGTCACCCTAAGTTAGACAGGGTGGCAGTGGTGTCACGTGCTCATCTCGACGTTCGTCGTCGCTACCGCGATGACGTCCGCCTCGACTCGCGTAACCCTAAGATAGACAGGGTGCCAGTGGTGCCACGTGCTCGTCATGGCATCCGTCGTCGCTACCGCGATGACGTCCGCCTCGACTCGCGTAGCCCTAAGTTAGACAGGGTGGCAGTGGTGTCACGTGCTTGTTTCGGCGTCCGTCATCGCTACCGCGACGACGTCCGCCTCGACTTGCATAACCCTAAGATAGACATGGTGGTAGTGGTGTCACGTGCTCATCTCGGCGTCCGTCGTCGCTACCGCGATGACGTCCACCTCGACTCGCGTAACCCTAAGATAGACAGGGTGGCAGTGGTCTCACGTGCTCGTCTCGGCGTCCGTCGTCTCTATCGCGACGACGTCCACCTCGACTCGCGTAACCCTAAGATAGAAAGGGTGGCGGTGGTGTCACGTGCTCATCTCGACGTCCGTCGTCGCTACCGCGACGACGTCCGCCTCGACTCGCTTAACCCTAAGTTAGACAGGGGTGGCGGTGGTGTCTCGTGCTCGTCTCGGCCTCCGTCGTCACTACCACGATGACGTCCGCCTCGACTAGCGTAACCTTAAGTTAGACAGGGTGGCAGTGGTGTCACATGTTTGTCTCGGCGTCCGTCGTCGCTACCGCGACGACGTCCGCCTCGACTCGCGTAACCCTAAGATAGCCAGGGTGGCAGTGGTGTCACGTGCTCATCTCGGCGTCCGTCGTCGCTACCGTGACGACGTCCGCCTCGACTCGCGTAACCCTAAGTTAGCCAGGGTGGCAGTGGTGTCACGTGCTCATCTCGGCGACCGTCGTCGCTACCGTGACGACGTCCGCCTTGACTCCCGTAACCCTAAGATAAACGGGGTCGCAGTGGTGTCGCAGTGGTGTCTCGGCGTCCGTCGTCGCTACCGCGACGATGTCCGCCTCGACTCGCGTAACCCTAACATAGACAGTGTGGCGGTGGTGTCACGTGCTCATCTCGGCGTCCGTCGTTGCTACCGCGATGACGTCCGCCTCGACTCGCGTAACCCTAAGTTAGACAGGGTGGCGGTGGTGTCACGCGCTCATCTCGGCGTTCGTCGTCGCTACCGCGATGACGTCCGCCTGGACTCGCGTAACCCTAAGTTAGACAGGGTAGCCGTGGTGTCATGTGCTCGTCTCGCCGTCCGTCGTCGCTACCGCGAAGACATCCGCCTCGACTCGCGTAACCCTAAGTTAGACAGGGTGGCAGTGGTGTCACGTGCTCGTCTCGGCGTCCGTCGTCGCTACCGCGACGACGTCCGCCTCGACTCGCGTGACCATAAGACAGGGTGGCAGTGGTGCCACGTGCTCGTCTCGGCGTCCGTCGTCGCTACCGCGATGACGTCCGCCTCGACTCGCGTCACCCTAAGTTAGACAGGGTGGCGGTGGTGTCACTTGCTCGTCTCGCCGTCCGTCGTCGCTACCGCGACGACGTCCGCCTCGACTCGCGTCACCCTAAGTTAGACAGGGTGGCCGTGGTGTCACGTGCTCATCTCGGCGTTCGTCGTCGCTACCGCGATGACGTCCGCCTCGACTCGCGTAACCCTAAGATAGACAGGGTGCCAGTGGTGCCACGTGCTCATCATGGCGTCCGTCGTCGCTACCGCGATGACGTCCGCCTCGACTCGCGTAGCCCTAAGTTAGACAGGGTGGCAGTGGTGTCACGTTCTTATTTCGGCGTCCGTCATCGCTACCGCGACGACGTCCGCCTCGACTTGCATAACCCTAAGATAGACAGGGTGGTAGTGGTGTCACGTCCTCATCTCGGCGTCCGTCGTCGCTACCGCGACGACGTCCGCCTCGACTCGCGTAACCCTAAGATAGACAGGGTGGCAGTGGTGTCACGTGCTCGTCTCGGCGTCCGTCGTCGCTACCGCGACGACGTCCGCCTCGACTCGCGTAACCCTAAGATAGACGGGGTGGCGGTTGTGTCACGTGCTCATCTCGACATCCGTCATCGCTACCGCGACGACGTCCGCCTCTACTCGCTTAACCCTAAGTTAGACAGGGGTGGCGGTGGTGTCTCGTGCTCGTCTCGGCCTCCGTCGTCACTACCACGACGACGTCCGCCTCGACTAGCGTAACCCTAAGTTAGACAGGGTGGCAGTGGTGTCACATGTTCGTCTCGGCGTCCGTCGTCGCTACCGCGACGACGTCCGCCTCGACTCGCGTAACCCTAAGATAGCCAGGGTGGCAGTGGTGTCACGTGCTCATCTCGGCGTCCGTCGTCGCTACCGCGACGACGTCCGCCTCGACTCGCGTAACCCTAAGTTAGCCAGGGTGGCAGTGGTGTCACGTGCTCGTCTCGGCGACCGTCGTCGCTACCGTGACGACGTCCGCCTTGACACCCGTAACCCTAAGATAAACGGGGTCGCAGTGGTGTCACGTGCTCGTCTCGGCGTCCGTCGTCGCTACCGCGAGGATGTCCGCCTCGACTCGCGTCACCCAAAGTTAGATAGGGTGGCGGTGGTGTCACGTGCTCGTCTCGGCGTCCGTCGTCGCTACCGCGACGACGTCCGCCTCGACTCGCGTCACCCTAAGTTAGACAGGGTGGCAGTGGTGTCACGTGCACATCTCGGCGTTCGTCGTCGCTACCGCGACGACGTCCGCCTCGACTCGTGTCACTCTAAGTTAGACAGGGTGGCGGTGGTGTCACATGCTCGTCTCGGCGTCCGTCATCGCTACCGCGACGACGTCCGCCTCGACTCGTGTCACTCTAAGTTAGACAGGGTGGCAGTGGTGTCACGTGCTCATCTCGGCGTTCGTCGTCGTTACCGCGATGACGTCCGCCTCGACTCGTGTAACCCTAAGATAGACAGGGTGCCAGTGGTGCCACGTGCTCGTCACGGCGTCCGTCGTCGCTACAGCGATGACGTCCGCCTCGACTCGCGTAGCCCTAAGTTAGACAGGGTGGCAGTGGTGTCGTGTGCTTGTTTTGGCGTCCGTCGTCGCTACCACGACGACGTCCGCCTCGACTTGCGTAACCCTAAGATAGACAGGGTGGCAGTGGTGTCACGTGCTCGTCTCGGCATCCGTCGTCGCTACCGCGACGACATCCGCCTCAACTCGCGTAACCCTAAGATAGACAGGGTGGCAGTGGTGTCACTTGCTCGTCTCGGCGTCCGTCGTCGCTACCGCGAAGACGTCTGCCTCGACTCGCGTCACCCTAAGTTAGACAGGGTGGCAGTGGTGTCACGTGCTCATCTCGACGTTCGTCGTCGCTACCGCGATGACGTCCGCCTCGACTCGCGTAACCCTAAGATAGACAGGGTGCCAGTGGTGCCACGTGCTCGTCATGGCGTCCGTCGTCGCTACCGCGATGACGTCCGCCTCGACTCGCGTAGCCCTAAGTTAGACAGGGTGGCAGTGGTGTCACGTGCTTGTTTCGGCGTCCGTCATCGCTACCGCGACGACGTCCGCCTCGACTTGCATAACCCTAAGATAGACATGGTGGTAGTGGTGTCACGTGCTCATCTCGGCGTCCGTCGTCGCTACCGCGATGACGTCCACCTCGACTCGCGTAACCCTAAGATAGACAGGGTGGCAGTGGTGTCACGTGCTCGTCTCGGCGTCCGTCGTCTCTATCGCGACGACGTCCGCCTCGACTCGCGTAACCCTAAGATAGAAAGGGTGGCGGTGGTGTCACGTGCTCATCTCGACGTCCGTCGTCGCTACCGCGATGACGTCCGCCTCGACTCGCTTAACCCTAAGTTAGACAGGGGTGGCGGTGGTGTCTCGTGCTCGTCTCGGCCTCCGTCGTCACTACCACGACGACGTCCGCCTCGACTAGCGTAACCCTAAGTTAGACAGGGTGGCAGTGGTGTCACATGTTCGTCTTGGCGTCCGCCGTCGCTACCGCGACGACGTCCGCCTCGACTCGCGTAACCCTAAGATAGCCAGGGTGGCAGTGGTGTCACGTGCTCATCTCGGCGTCCGTCGTCGCTAGCGCGACGACGTCCGCCTCGACTCGCGTAACCCTAAGTTAGCCAGGGTGGCAGTGGTGTCACGTGCTCGTCTCGGCGACCGTCGTCGCTACCGTGACGACGTCCGCCTTGACACCCGTAACCCTAAGATAAACGGGGTCGCAGTGGTGTCACGTGCTCGTCTCGGCGTCCGTCGTCGCTACCGCGAGGATGTCCGCCTCGACTCGCGTCACCCAAAGTTAGATAGGGTGGCAGTGGTGTCACGTGCTCGTCTTGGCGTCCGTCGTCACTACCGCGACGACGTCCGCCTCGACTCGCGTCACCCTAAGTTAGACAGGGTGGCAGTGGTGTCACGTGCACATCTCGGCGTTCGTCGTCGCTACCGCGACGACGTCCGCCTTGACTCGTGTCACTCTAAGTTAGACAGGGTGGCGGTGGTGTCACGTGCTCGTCTCGGCGTCCGTCATCGCTACCGCGACGACGTCCGCCTCGACTCGTGTCACTCTAAGTTAGACAGGGTGGCAGTGGTGTCACGTGCTCATCTCGGCGTTCGTCGTCGTTACCGCGATGACGTCCGCCTCGACTCGCGTAACCCTAAGATAGACAGGGTGCCAGTGGTGCCACGTGCTCGTCACGGCGTCCGTCGTCGCTACAGCGATGACGTCCGCCTCGACTCGCGTAGCCCTAAGTTAGACAGGGTGGCAGTGGTGTCGTGTGCTTGTTTTGGCGTCCGTCGTCTCTACCACGACGACGTCCGCCTCGACTTGCGTAACCCTAAGATAGACAGGGTGGCAGTGGTGTCACGTGCTCGTCTCGGCATCCGTCGTCGCTACCGCGACGACATCCGCCTCAACTCGCGTAACCCTAAGATAGACAGGGTGGCAGTGGTGTCACTTGCTCGGCTCGGCGTCCGTCGTCGCTACCGCGAAGACGTCTGCCTCGACTCGCGTCACCCTAAGTTAGACAGGGTGGCAGTGGTGTCACGTGCTCATCTCGACGTTCGTCGTCGCTACCGCGATGACGTCCGCCTCGACTCGCGTAACCCTAAGATAGACAGGGTGCCAGTGGTGCCACGTGCTCGTCATGGCATCCGTCGTCGCTACCGCGATGACGTCCGCCTCGACTCGCGTAGCCCTAAGTTAGACAGGGTGGCAGTGGTGTCACGTGCTTGTTTCGGCGTCCGTCATCGCTACCGCGACGACGTCCGCCTCGACTTGCATAACCCTAAGATAGACATGGTGGTAGTGGTGTCACGTGCTCATCTCGGCGTCCGTCGTCGCTACCGCGATGACGTCCACCTCGACTCGCGTAACCCTAAGATAGACAGGGTGGCAGTGGTCTCACGTGCTCGTCTCGGCGTCCGTCGTCTCTATCGCGACGACGTCCACCTCGACTCGCGTAACCCTAAGATAGAAAGGGTGGCGGTGGTGTCACGTGCTCATCTCGACGTCCGTCGTCGCTACCGCGACGACGTCCGCCTCGACTCGCTTAACCCTAAGTTAGACAGGGGTGGCGGTGGTGTCTCGTGCTCGTCTCGGCCTCCGTCGTCACTACCACGATGACGTCCGCCTCGACTAGCGTAACCTTAAGTTAGACAGGGTGGCAGTGGTGTCACATGTTTGTCTCGGCGTCCGTCGTCGCTACCGCGACGACGTCCGCCTCGACTCGCGTAACCCTAAGATAGCCAGGGTGGCAGTGGTGTCACGTGCTCATCTCGGCGTCCGTCGTCGCTACCGTGACGACGTCCGCCTCGACTCGCGTAACCCTAAGTTAGCCAGGGTGGCAGTGGTGTCACGTGCTCATCTCGGCGACCGTCGTCGCTACCGTGACGACGTCCGCCTTGACTCCCGTAACCCTAAGATAAACGGGGTCGCAGTGGTGTCGCAGTGGTGTCTCGGCGTCCGTCGTCGCTACCGCGACGATGTCCGCCTCGACTCGCGTAACCCTAACATAGACAGTGTGGCGGTGGTGTCACGTGCTCGTCTCGGCGTCCGTCGTCGCTACCGCGACGACGTCCGCCTCGACTCGCTTAACCCTAAGTTAGACAGGGTGGCGGTGGTGTCACGTGCTCATCTCGGCGTCCGTCGTTGCTACCGCGATGACGTCCGCCTCGACTCGCGTAACCCTAAGTTAGACAGGGTGGCGGTGGTGTCACGCGCTCATCTCGGCGTTCGTCGTCGCTACCGCGATGACGTCCGCCTGGACTCGCGTAACCCTAAGTTAGACAGGGTAGCAGTGGTGTCATGTGCTCGTCTCGCCGTCCGTCGTCGCTACCGCGAAGACATCCGCCTCGACTCGCGTAACCCTAAGTTAGACAGGGTGGCAGTGGTGTCACGTGCTCGTCTCGGCGTCCGTCGTCGCTACCGCGACGACGTCCGCCTCGACTCGCGTGACCATAAGACAGGGTGGCAGTGGTGCCACGTGCTCGTCTCGGCGTCCGTCGTCGCTACCGCGATGACGTCCGCCTCGACTCGCGTCACCCTAAGTTAGACAGGGTGGCGGTGGTGTCACTTGCTCGTCTCGCCGTCCGTCGTCGCTACCGCGACGACGTCCGCCTCGACTCGCGTCACCCTAAGTTAGACAGGGTGGCCGTGGTGTCACGTGCTCATCTCGGCGTTCGTCGTCGCTACCGCGATGACGTCCGCCTCGACTCGCGTAATCCTAAGATAGACAGGGTGCTAGTGGTGCCACGTGCTCATCATGGCGTCCGTCGTCGCTACCACGATGACGTCCGCCTCGACTCGCGTAGCCCTAAGTTAGACAGGGTGGCAGTGGTGTCACGTTCTTATTTCGGCGTCCGTCATCGCTACCGCGACGACGTCCGCCTCGACTTGCATAACCCTAAGATAGACAGGGTGGTAGTGGTGTCACGTCCTCATCTCGGCGTCCGTCGTCGCTACCGCGACGACGTCCGCCTCGACTCGCGTAACCCTAAGATAGACAGGGTGGCAGTGGTGTCACGTGCTCGTCTCGGCGTCCGTCGTCGCTACCGCGACGACGTCCGCCTCGACTCGCGTAACCCTAAGATAGACGGGGTGGCGGTTGTGTCACGTGCTCATCTCGACATCCGTCATCGCTACCGCGACGACGTCCGCCTCGACTCGCTTAACCCTAAGTTAGACAGGGGTGGCGGTGGTGTCTCGTGCTCGTCTCGGCCTCAGTCGTCACTACCACGACGACGTCCGCCTCGACTAGCGTAACCCTAAGTTAGACAGGGTGGCAGTGGTGTCACATGTTCGTCTCGGCGTCCGTCGTCGCTACCGCGACGACGTCCGCCTCGACTCGCGTAACCCTAAGATAGCCAGGGTGGCAGTGGTGTCACGTGCTCATCTCGGCGTCCGTCGTCGCTACCGCGACGACGTCCGCCTCGACTCGCGTAACCCTAAGTTAGCCAGGGTGGCAGTGGTGTCACGTGCTCGTCTCGGCGACCGTCGTCGCTACCGTGACGACGTCCGCCTTGACACCCGTAACCCTAAGATAAACGGGGTCGCAGTGGTGTCACGTGCTCGTCTCGGCGTCCGTCGTCGCTACCGCGAGGATGTCCGCCTCGACTCGCGTCACCCAAAGTTAGATAGGGTGGCGGTGGTGTCACGTGCTCGTCTCGGCGTCCGTCGTCGCTACCGCGACGACGTCCGCCTCGACTCGCGTCACCCTAAGTTAGACAGGGTGGCAGTGGTGTCACGTGCACATCTCGGCGTTCGTCGTCGCTACCGCGACGACGTCCGCCTCGACTCGTGTCACTCTAAGTTAGACAGGGTGGCGGTGGTGTCACATGCTCGTCTCGGCGTCCGTCATCGCTACCGCGACGACGTCCGCCTCGACTCGTGTCACTCTAAGTTAGACAGGGTGGCAGTGGTGTCACGTGCTCATCTCGGCGTTCGTCGTCGTTACCGCGATGACGTCCGCCTCGACTCGCGTAACCCTAAGATAGACAGGGTGGCAGTGGTGTCACGTGCTCGTCTCGGCGTCCGTCGTCTCTATCGCGACGACGTCCGCCTCGACTCGCGTAACCCTAAGATAGAAAGGGTGGCGGTGGTGTCACGTGCTCATCTCGACGTCCGTCGTCGCTACCGCGATGACGTCCGCCTCGACTCGCTTAACCCTAAGTTAGACAGGGGTGGCGGTGGTGTCTCGTGCTCGTCTCGGCCTCCGTCGTCACTACCACGACGACGTCCGCCTCGACTAGCGTAACCCTAAGTTAGACAGGGTGGCAGTGGTGTCACATGTTCGTCTTGGCGTCCGCCGTCGCTACCGCGACGACGTCCGCCTCGACTCGCGTAACCCTAAGATAGCCAGGGTGGCAGTGGTGTCACGTGCTCATCTCGGCGTCCGTCGTCGCTAGCGCGACGACGTCCGCCTCGACTCGCGTAACCCTAAGTTAGCCAGGGTGGCAGTGGTGTCACGTGCTCGTCTCGGCGACCGTCGTCGCTACCGTGACGACGTCCGCCTTGACACCCGTAACCCTAAGATAAACGGGGTCGCAGTGGTGTCACGTGCTCGTCTCGGCGTCCGTCGTCGCTACCGCGAGGATGTCCGCCTCGACTCGCGTCACCCAAAGTTAGATAGGGTGGCGGTGGTGTCACGTGCTCGTCTTGGCGTCCGTCGTCACTACCGCGACGACGTCCGCCTCGACTCGCGTCACCCTAAGTTAGACAGGGTGGCAGTGGTGTCACGTGCACATCTCGGCGTTCGTCGTCGCTACCGCGACGACGTCCGCCTTGACTCGTGTCACTCTAAGTTAGACAGGGTGGCGGTGGTGTCACGTGCTCGTCTCGGCGTCCGTCATCGCTACCGCGACGACGTCCGCCTCGACTCGTGTCACTCTAAGTTAGACAGGGTGGCAGTGGTGTCACGTGCTCATCTCGGCGTTCGTCGTCGTTACCGCGATGACGTCCGCCTCGACTCGCGTAACCCTAAGATAGACAGGGTGCCAGTGGTGCCACGTGCTCGTCACGGCGTCCGTCGTCGCTACAGCGATGACGTCCGCCTCGACTCGCGTAGCCCTAAGTTAGACAGGGTGGCAGTGGTGTCGTGTGCTTGTTTTGGCGTCCGTCGTCTCTACCACGACGACGTCCGCCTCGACTTGCGTAACCCTAAGATAGACAGGGTGGCAGTGGTGTCACGTGCTCGTCTCGGCATCCGTCGTCGCTACCGCGACGACATCCGCCTCAACTCGTGTAACCCTAAGATAGACAGGGTGGCAGTGGTGTCACTTGCTCGGCTCGGCGTCCGTCGTCGCTACCGCGAAGACGTCTGCCTCGACTCGCGTCACCCTAAGTTAGACAGGGTGGCAGTGGTGTCACGTGCTCATCTCGACGTTCGTCGTCGCTACCGCGATGACGTCCGCCTCGACTCGCGTAACCCTAAGATAGACAGGGTGCCAGTGGTGCCACGTGCTCGTCATGGCATCCGTCGTCGCTACCGCGATGACGTCCGCCTCGACTCGCGTAGCCCTAAGTTAGACAGGGTGGCAGTGGTGTCACGTGCTTGTTTCGGCGTCCGTCATCGCTACCGCGACGACGTCCGCCTCGACTTGCATAACCCTAAGATAGACATGGTGGTAGTGGTGTCACGTGCTCATCTCGGCGTCCGTCGTCGCTACCGCGATGACGTCCACCTCGACTCGCGTAACCCTAAGATAGACAGGGTGGCAGTGGTCTCACGTGCTCGTCTCGGCGTCCGTCGTCTCTATCGCGACGACGTCCACCTCGACTCGCGTAACCCTAAGATAGAAAGGGTGGCGGTGGTGTCACGTGCTCATCTCGACGTCCGTCGTCGCTACCGCGACGACGTCCGCCTCGACTCGCTTAACCCTAAGTTAGACAGGGGTGGCGGTGGTGTCTCGTGCTCGTCTCGGCCTCCGTCGTCACTACCACGATGACGTCCGCCTCGACTAGCGTAACCTTAAGTTAGACAGGGTGGCAGTGGTGTCACATGTTTGTCTCGGCGTCCGTCGTCGCTACCGCGACGACGTCCGCCTCGACTCGCGTAACCCTAAGATAGCCAGGGTGGCAGTGGTGTCACGTGCTCATCTCGGCGTCCGTCGTCGCTACCGTGACGACGTCCGCCTCGACTCGCGTAACCCTAAGTTAGCCAGGGTGGCAGTGGTGTCACGTGCTCATCTCGGCGACCGTCGTCGCTACCGTGACGACGTCCGCCTTGACTCCCGTAACCCTAAGATAAACGGGGTCGCAGTGGTGTCGCAGTGGTGTCTCGGCGTCCGTCGTCGCTACCGCGACGATGTCCGCCTCGACTCGCGTAACCCTAACATAGACAGTGTGGCGGTGGTGTCACGTGCTCGTCTCGGCGTCCGTCGTCGCTACCGCGACGACGTCCGCCTCGACTCGCTTAACCCTAAGTTAGACAGGGTGGCGGTGGTGTCACGTGCTCATCTCGGCGTCCGTCGTTGCTACCGCGATGACGTCCGCCTCGACTCGCGTAACCCTAAGTTAGACAGGGTGGCGGTGGTGTCACGCGCTCATCTCGGCGTTCGTCGTCGCTACCGCGATGACGTCCGCCTGGACTCGCGTAACCCTAAGTTAGACAGGGTAGCAGTGGTGTCATGTGCTCGTCTCGCCGTCCGTCGTCGCTACCGCGAAGACATCCGCCTCGACTCGCGTAACCCTAAGTTAGACAGGGTGGCAGTGGTGTCACGTGCTCGTCTCGGCGTCCGTCGTCGCTACCGCGACGACGTCCGCCTCGACTCGCGTGACCATAAGACAGGGTGGCAGTGGTGCCACGTGCTCGTCTCGGCGTCCGTCGTCGCTACCGCGATGACGTCCGCCTCGACTCGCGTCACCCTAAGTTAGACAGGGTGGCGGTGGTGTCACTTGCTCGTCTCGCCGTCCGTCGTCGCTACCGCGACGACGTCCGCCTCGACTCGCGTCACCCTAAGTTAGACAGGGTGGCCGTGGTGTCACGTGCTCATCTCGGCGTTCGTCGTCGCTACCGCGATGACGTCCGCCTCGACTCGCGTAATCCTAAGATAGACAGGGTGCTAGTGGTGCCACGTGCTCATCATGGCGTCCGTCGTCGCTACCGCGATGACGTCCGCCTCGACTCGCGTAGCCCTAAGTTAGACAGGGTGGCAGTGGTGTCACGTTCTTATTTCGGCGTCCGTCATCGCTACCGCGACGACGTCCGCCTCGACTTGCATAACCCTAAGATAGACAGGGTGGTAGTGGTGTCACGTCCTCATCTCGGCGTCCGTCGTCGCTACCGCGACGACGTCCGCCTCGACTCGCGTAACCCTAAGATAGACAGGGTGGCAGTGGTGTCACGTGCTCGTCTCGGCGTCCGTCGTCGCTACCGCGACGACGTCCGCCTCGACTCGCGTAACCCTAAGATAGACGGGGTGGCGGTTGTGTCACGTGCTCATCTCGACATCCGTCATCGCTACCGCGACGACGTCCGCCTCGACTCGCTTAACCCTAAGTTAGACAGGGGTGGCGGTGGTGTCTCGTGCTCGTCTCGGCCTCAGTCGTCACTACCACGACGACGTCCGCCTCGACTAGCGTAACCCTAAGTTAGACAGGGTGGCAGTGGTGTCACATGTTCGTCTCGGCGTCCGTCGTCGCTACCGCGACGACGTCCGCCTCGACTCGCGTAACCCTAAGATAGCCAGGGTGGCAGTGGTGTCACGTGCTCATCTCGGCGTCCGTCGTCGCTACCGCGACGACGTCCGCCTCGACTCGCGTAACCCTAAGATAGCCAGGGTGGCAGTGGTGTCACGTGCTCATCTCGGCGTCCGTCGTCGCTACCGTGACGACGTCCGCCTCGACTCGCGTAACCCTAAGTTAGCCAGGGTGGCAGTGGTGTCACGTGCTCATCTCGGCGACCGTCGTCGCTACCGTGACGACGTCCGCCTTGACTCCCGTAACCCTAAGATAAACGGGGTCGCAGTGGTGTCGCAGTGGTGTCTCGGCGTCCGTCGTCGCTACCGCGACGATGTCCGCCTCGACTCGCGTAACCCTAACATAGACAGTGTGGCGGTGGTGTCACGTGCTCGTCTCGGCGTCCGTCGTCGCTACCGCGACGACGTCCGCCTCGACTCGCTTAACCCTAAGTTAGACAGGGTGGCGGTGGTGTCACGTGCTCATCTCGGCGTCCGTCGTTGCTACCGCGATGACGTCCGCCTCGACTCGCGTAACCCTAAGTTAGACAGGGTGGCGGTGGTGTCACGCGCTCATCTCGGCGTTCGTCGTCGCTACCGCGATGACGTCCGCCTGGACTCGCGTAACCCTAAGTTAGACAGGGTAGCAGTGGTGTCATGTGCTCGTCTCGCCGTCCGTCGTCGCTACCGCGAAGACATCCGCCTCGACTCGCGTAACCCTAAGTTAGACAGGGTGGCAGTGGTGTCACGTGCTCGTCTCGGCGTCCGTCGTCGCTACCGCGACGACGTCCGCCTCGACTCGCGTGACCATAAGACAGGGTGGCAGTGGTGCCACGTGCTCGTCTCGGCGTCCGTCGTCGCTACCGCGATGACGTCCGCCTCGACTCGCGTCACCCTAAGTTAGACAGGGTGGCGGTGGTGTCACTTGCTCGTCTCGCCGTCCGTCGTCGCTACCGCGACGACGTCCGCCTCGACTCGCGTCACCCTAAGTTAGACAGGGTGGCCGTGGTGTCACGTGCTCATCTCGGCGTTCGTCGTCGCTACCGCGATGACGTCCGCCTCGACTCGCGTAATCCTAAGATAGACAGGGTGCTAGTGGTGCCACGTGCTCATCATGGCGTCCGTCGTCGCTACCGCGATGACGTCCGCCTCGACTCGCGTAGCCCTAAGTTAGACAGGGTGGCAGTGGTGTCACGTTCTTATTTCGGCGTCCGTCATCGCTACCGCGACGACGTCCGCCTCGACTTGCATAACCCTAAGATAGACAGGGTGGTAGTGGTGTCACGTCCTCATCTCGGCGTCCGTCGTCGCTACCGCGACGACGTCCGCCTCGACTCGCGTAACCCTAAGATAGACAGGGTGGCAGTGGTGTCACGTGCTCGTCTCGGCGTCCGTCGTCGCTACCGCGACGACGTCCGCCTCGACTCGCGTAACCCTAAGATAGACGGGGTGGCGGTTGTGTCACGTGCTCATCTCGACATCCGTCATCGCTACCGCGACGACGTCCGCCTCGACTCGCTTAACCCTAAGTTAGACAGGGGTGGCGGTGGTGTCTCGTGCTCGTCTCGGCCTCAGTCGTCACTACCACGACGACGTCCGCCTCGACTAGCGTAACCCTAAGTTAGACAGGGTGGCAGTGGTGTCACATGTTCGTCTCGGCGTCCGTCGTCGCTACCGCGACGACGTCCGCCTCGACTCGCGTAACCCTAAGATAGCCAGGGTGGCAGTGGTGTCACGTGCTCATCTCGGCGTCCGTCGTCGCTACCGCGACGACGTCCGCCTCGACTCGCGTAACCCTAAGTTAGCCAGGGTGGCAGTGGTGTCACGTGCTCGTCTCGGCGACCGTCGTCGCTACTGTGACGACGTCCGCCTTGACACCCGTAACCCTAAGATAAACGGGGTCGCAGTGGTGTCACGTGCTCGTCTCGGCGTCCGTCGTCGCTACCGCGAGGATGTCCGCCTCGACTCGCGTCACCCAAAGTTAGATAGGGTGGCGGTGGTGTCACGTGCTCATCTCGGCGTCCGTCGTCGCTACCGCGACGACGTCCGCCTCGACTCGCGTCACCCTAAGTTAGACAGGGTGGCAGTGGTGTCACGTGCACATCTCGGCGTTCGTCGTCGCTACCGCGACGACGTCCGCCTCGACTCGTGTCACTCTAAGTTAGACAGGGTGGTGGTGGTGTCACGTGCTCGTCTCGGCGTCCGTCATCGCTACCGCGACGACGTCCGCCTCGACTCGTGTCACTCTAAGTTAGACAGGGTGGCAGTGGTGTCACGTGCTCATCTCGGCGTTCGTCGTCGTTACCGCGATGACGTCCGCCTCGACTCGCGTAACCCTAAGATAGACAGGGTGCCAGTGGTGCCACGTGCTCGTCACGGCGTCCGTCGTCGCTACAGCGATGACGTCCGCCTCGACTCGCGTAGCCCTAAGTTAGACAGGGTGGCAGTGGTGTCGTGTGCTTGTTTTGGCGTCCGTCGTCGCTACCACGACGACGTCCGCCTCGACTTGCGTAACCCTAAGATAGACAGGGTGGCAGTGGTGTCACGTGCTCGTCTCGGCATCCGTCGTCGCTACCGCGACGACATCCGCCTCAACTCGCGTAACCCTAAGATAGACAGGGTGGCAGTGGTGTCACTTGCTCGTCTCGGCGTCCGTCGTCGCTACCGCGAAGACGTCTGCCTCGACTCGCGTCACCCTAAGTTAGACAGGGTGGCAGTGGTGTCACGTGCTCATCTCGACGTTCGTCGTCGCTACCGCGATGACGTCCGCCTCGACTCGCGTAACCCTAAGATAGACAGGGTGCCAGTGGTGCCACGTGCTCGTCATGGCGTCCGTCGTCGCTACCGCGATGACGTCCGCCTCGACTCGCGTAGCCCTAAGTTAGACAAGGTGGCAGTGGTGTCACGTGCTTGTTTCGGCGTCCGTCATCGCTACCGCGACGACGTCCGCCTCGACTTGCATAACCCTAAGATAGACATGGTGGTAGTGGTGTCACGTGCTCATCTCGGCGTCCGTCGTCGCTACCGCGATGACGTCCACCTCGACTCGCGTAACCCTAAGATAGACAGGGTGGCAGTGGTGTCACGTGCTCGTCTCGGCGTCCGTCGTCTCTATCGCCACGACGTCCGCCTCGACTCGCGTAACCCTAAGATAGAAAGGGTGGCGGTGGTGTCACGTGCTCATCTCGACGTCCGTCGTCGCTACCGCGACGACGTCCGCCTCGACTCGCTTAACCCTAAGTTAGACAGGGGTGGCGGTGGTGTCTCGTGCTCGTCTCGGCCTCCGTCGTCACTACCACGATGACGTCCGCCTCGACTAGCGTAACCTTAAGTTAGACAGGGTGGCAGTGGTGTCACATGTTTGTCTCGGCGTCCGTCGTCGCTACCGCGACGACGTCCGCCTCGACTCGCGTAACCCTAAGATAGCCAGGGTGGCAGTGGTGTCACGTGCTCATCTCGGCGTCCGTCGTCGCTACCGTGACGACGTCCGCCTCGACTCGCGTAACCCTAAGTTAGCCAGGGTGGCAGTGGTGTCACGTGCTCATCTCGGCGACCGTCGTCGCTACCGTGACGACGTCCGCCTTGACTCCCGTAACCCTAAGATAAACGGGGTCGCAGTGGTGTCACGTGCTCGTCTCGGCGTCCGTCGTCGCTACCGCGACGATGTCCGCCTCGACTCGCGTAACCCTAACATAGACAGTGTGGCGGTGGTGTCACGTGCTCGTCTCGGCGTCCGTCGTCGCTACCGCGATGACGTCCGCCTCGACTCGCTTAACCCTAAGTTAGACAGGGTGGCGGTGGTGTCACGTGCTCATCTCGGCGTCCGTCGTTGCTACCGCGATGACGTCCGCCTCGACTCGCGTAACCCTAAGTTAGACAGGGTGGCGGTGGTGTCACGTGCTCGTCTCGGCGTCCGTCGTTGCTACCGCGAAGACGTCCGCCTCGACTCGCGTAACCCTAAGTTAGACAGGGTGGCCGTGGTGTCATGTGCTCGTCTCGGCGTCCGTCGTCGCTACCGCGACGATGTCCGCCTCGACTCGCGTGACCCTAAGACAGGGTGACAGTGGTGCCACGTGCTCGTCTCGGCGTCCGTCGTCGCTACCGCGACGACGTCCGCCTCGACTCGCGTCACCCTAAGTTAGACAGGGTGGCAGTGGTGTCACGTGCTCATCTCGGCGTTCGTCGTCGCTACCGCGATGACGTCCGCCTCGACTCACGTAACCCTAAGATAGATAGGGTGCCAGTGGTGCCACGTGCTCGTCACGGCGTCCGTCGTCGCTACAGCGATGACGTCCGCCTCGACTCGTGTAGCCCTAAGTTAGACAGGGTGGCAGTGGTGTCGTATGCTTGTTTTGGCGTCCGTCGTCGCTACCGCGACGACGTCCGCCTCGACTTGCGTAACCCTAAGATAGACAGGGTGGCAGTGGTGTCACGTGCTCGTCTCGGCATCCGTCGTCGCTACCGCGACGACATCCGCCTCGACTCGCGTAACCCTAAGATAGACAGGGTGGCAGTGGTGTCACTTGCTCGTCTCGGCGTCCGTCGTCGCTACCGCGAAGACGTCCGCCTCGACTCACGTAACCCTAAGTTAGACAGGGTGGCAGTGGTGTCACGTGCTCGTCTCGGCGTCCGTCGTCGCTACCGCGACGACGTCCGCCTCGACTCGCGTGACCCTAAGACATGGTGGCAGTGGTGCCACGTGCTCGTCTCGGCGTCCGTCGTCGCTACCGCGACGACGTCCGCCTCGACTCGGGTCACCCTAAGTTAGACAGGGTGGCGGTGGTGTCACGTGCTCGTCTCGGCGTCTGTCATCGCTACCGCGACGACGTCCGCCTCGACTCGCGTCACCCTAAGTTAGACAGGGTGGCCGTGGTGTCACGTGCTCGTCTCGGCGTCCGTCGTCGCTACCGCGACGACGTCCGCCTCGACTCGCGTAGCCCTAAGTTAGACAGGGTGGCAGTGGTGTGACATGCTCGTCTCGGCGTCCGTCGTCGCTACCGCGAAGACGTCCGCCTCGACTCGTGTAACCCTAAGTTAGACAAGGTGGCAGTGGTGTCACGTGCTCGTCTCGGCGTCCGTCGGCGCTACCGCGACGACGTCCGCCTCGACTCGCGTGACCCTAAGACAGGGTGGCAGTTGTGCCACGTGCTCGTCTCGGCGTCCGTCGTCGCTACCGCGACGACGTCCGCCTCGACTCGTGTCACCTTAAGTTAGACAGGGTGGCGGTGGTGTCACGTGCTCGTCTCGGCGTCCGTCATCGCAACCGCGACGACGTCCGCCTCGACTCGCGTCACCCTAAGTTAGACAGGGTGGCAGTGGTGTCACTTGCTCGTCTCGGCGTCCGTCGTCGCTACCGCGAAGACGTCCGCCTCGACTCACGTAACCCTAAGTTAGACAGGGTGGCAGTGGTGTCACGTGCTCGTCTCGGCGTCCGTCGTCGCTACCGCGACGACGTCCGCCTCAACTCGCGTGACCCTAAGACAGGGTGGCAGTGGTGCCACGTGCTCGTCTCGGCGTCCGTCGTCGCTACCGCGACGACGTCCGCCTCGACTCGGGTCACCCTAAGTTAGACAGGGTGGCGGTGGTGTCACGTGCTCGTCTCGGCGTCTGTCATCGCTACCGCGACGACGTCCGCCTCGACTCGCGTAACCCTAAGATAGCCAGGGTGGTAGTGGTGTCACGTGCTCATCTCGGCGTCCGTCGTCGCTACCGCGACGACGTCCGCCTCGACTCGCGTAACCCTAAGTTAGCCAGGGTGGCAGTGGTGTCACGTGCTCATCTCGGCGACCGTCGTCGCTACTGTGACGACGTCCGCCTTGACTCCCGTAACCCTAAGATAAACGGGGTCGCAGTGGTGTCACGTGCTCGTCTCGGCGTCCGTCGTCGCTACCGCGACGATGTCCGCCTCGACTCGCGTAACCCTAACATAGACAGTGTGGCGGTGGTGTCACGTGCTCGTCTCGGCGTCCGTCGTCGCTACCGCGACGACGTCCGCCTCGACTCGCTTAACCCTAAGTTAGACAGGGTGGCAGTGGTGTCACGTGCTCATCTCGGCGTCCGTCGTTGCTACCGCGATGACGTCCGCCTCGACTCGCGTAACCCTAAGTTAGACAGGGTGGCGGTGGTGTCACGTGCTCGTCTCGGCGTCCGTCGTTGCTACCGCGAAGACGTCCGCCTCGACTCGCGTAACCCTAAGTTAGACAGGGTGGCCGTGGTGTCACGTGCTCGTCTCGGCGTCCGTCGTCGCTACCGCGATGATGTCCGCCTCGACTCGCGTGACCCTAAGACAGGGTGGCAGTGGTGCCACGTGCTCGTCTCGGCGTCCGTCGTCGCTACCGCGACGACGTCCGCCTCGACTCACGTCACCCTAAGTTAGACAGGGTGGCAGTGGTGTCACGTGCTCATCTCGGCGTTCGTCGTCGCTACCGCGATGACGTCCGCCTCGACTCACGTAACCCTAAGATAGATAGGGTGCCAGTGGTGCCACGTGCTCGTCACGGCGTCCGTCGTCGCTACAGCGATGACGTCCGCCTCGACTCGTGTAGCCCTAAGTTAGACAGGGTGGCAGTGGTGTCGTGTGCTTGTTTTGGCGTCCGTCGTCGCTACCGCGACGACGTCCGCCTCGACTTGCGTAACCCTAAGATAGACAGGGTGGCAGTGGTGTCACGTGCTCGTCTCGGCATCCGTCGTCGCTACCGCGATGACATCCGCCTCGACTCGCGTAACCCTAAGATAGACAGGGTGGCAGTGGTGTCACTTGCTCGTCTCGGCGTCCGTCGTCGCTACCGCGAAGACGTCCGCCTCGACTCACGTAACCCTAAGTTAGACAGGGTGGCAGTGGTGTCACGTGCTCGTCTCGGCGTCCGTCGTCGCTACCGCGACGACGTCCGCCTCGACTCGCGTGACCCTAAGACAGGGTGGCAGTGGTGCCACGTGCTCGTCTCGGCGTCCGTCGTCGCTACCGCGACGACGTCCGCCTCGACTCGGGTCACCCTAAGTTAGACAGGGTGGCGGTGGTGTCACGTGCTCGTCTCGGCGTCCGTCATCGCTACCGCGACGACGTCCGCCTCGACTCGCGTCACCCTAAGTTAGACAGGGTGGCAGTGGTGTCACTTGCTCGTCTCGGCGTCCGTCGTCGCTACCGCGAAGGCGTCCGCCTCGACTCACGTAACCCTAAGTTAGACAGGGTGGCAGTGGTGTCACGTGCTCGTCTCGGCGTCCGTCGTCGCTACCGCGACGACGTCCGCCTCAACTCGCGTGACCCTAAGACAGGGTGGCAGTGGTGCCACGTGCTCGTCTCGGCGTCCGTCGTCGCTACCGCGACGACGTCCGCCTCGACTCGGGTCACCCTAAGTTAGACAGGGTGGCGGTGGTGTCACGTGCTCGTCTCGGCGTCTGTCATCGCTACCGCGATGACGTCCGCCTCGACTCGCGTAACCCTAAGATAGCCAGGGTGGCAGTGGTGTCACGTGCTCATCTCGGCGTCCGTCGTCGCTACCGCGACGACGTCCGCCTCGACTCGCGTAACCCTAAGTTAGCCAGGGTGGCAGTGGTGTCACGTGCTCATCTCGGCGACCGTCGTCGCTACTGTGACGACGTCCGCCTTGACTCCCGTAACCCTAAGATAAACGGGGTCGCAGTGGTGTCACGTGCTCGTCTCGGCGTCCGTCGTCGCTACCGCGACGATGTCCGCCTCGACTCGCGTAACCCTAACATAGACAGTGTGGCGGTGGTGTCACGTGCTCGTCTCGGCGTCCGTCGTCGCTACCGCGACGACGTCCGCCTCGACTCGCTTAACCCTAAGTTAGACAGGGTGGCGGTGGTGTCACGTGCTCATCTCGGCGTCCGTCGTTGCTACCGCGATGACGTCCGCCTCGACTCGCGTAACCCTAAGTTAGACAGGGTGGCGGTGGTGTCACGTGCTCGTCTCGGCGTCCGTCGTTGCTACCGCGAAGACGTCCGCCTCGACTCGCGTAACCCTAAGTTAGACAGGGTGGCCGTGGTGTCATGTGCTCGTCTCGGCGTCCGTCGTCGCTACCGCGACGATGTCCGCCTCGACTCGCGTGACCCTAAGACAGGGTAGCAGTGGTGCCACGTGCTCGTCTCGGCGTCCGTCGTCGCTACCGCGACGACGTCCGCCTCGACTCGCGTCACCCTAAGTTAGACAGGGTGGCAGTGGTGTCACGTGCTCATCTCGGCGTTCGTCGTCGCTACCGCGATGACGTCCGCCTCGACTCACGTAACCCTAAGATAGATAGGGTGCCAGTGGTGCCACGTGCTCGTCACGGCGTCCGTCGTCGCTACAGCGATGACGTCCGCCTCGACTCGTGTAGCCCTAAGTTAGACAGGGTGGCAGTGGTGTCGTGTGCTTGTTTTGGCGTCCGTCGTCGCTACCGCGACGACGTCCGCCTCGACTTGCGTAACCCTAAGATAGACAGGGTGGCAGTGGTGTCACGTGCTCGTCTCGGCATCCGTCGTCGCTACCGCGACGACATCCGCCTCGACTCGCGTAACCCTAAGATAGACAGGGTGGCAGTGGTGTCACTTGCTCGTCTCGGCGTCCGTCGTCGCTACCGCGAAGACGTCCGCCTCGACTCACGTAACCCTAAGTTAGACAGGGTGGCAGTGGTGTCACGTGCTCGTCTCGGCGTCCGTCGTCGCTACCGCGACGACGTCCGCCTCGACTCGCGTGACCCTAAGACATGGTGGCAGTGGTGCCACGTGCTCGTCTCGGCGTCCGTCGTCGCTACCGCGACGACGTCCGCCTCGACTCGGGTCACCCTAAGTTAGACAGGGTGGCGGTGGTGTCACGTGCTCGTCTCGGCGTCAGTCATCGCTACCGCGACGACGTCCGCCTCGACTCGCGTCACCCTAAGTTAGACAGGGTGGCCGTGGTGTCACGTGCTCGTCTCGGCGTCCGTCGTCGCTACCGCGACGACGTCCGCCTCGACTCGCGTAGCCCTAAGTTAGACAGGGTGGCAGTGGTGTGACATGCTCGTCTCGGCGTCCGTCGTCGCTACCGCGAAGACGTCCGCCTCGACTCGTGTAACCCTAAGTTAGACAAGGTGGCAGTGGTGTCACGTGCTCGTCTCGGCGTCCGTCGGCGCTACCGCGACGACGTCCGCCTCGACTCGCGTGACCCTAAGACAGGGTGGCAGTTGTGCCACGTGCTCGTCTCGGCGTCCGTCGTCGCTACCGCGACGACGTCCGCCTCGACTCGTGTCACCTTAAGTTAGACAGGGTGGCGGTGGTGTCACGTGCTCGTCTCGGCGTCCGTCATCGCAACCGCGACGACGTCCGCCTCGACTCGCGTCACCCTAAGTTAGACAGGGTGGCAGTGGTGTCACTTGCTCGTCTCGGCGTCCGTCGTCGCTACCGCGAAGACGTCCGCCTCGACTCACGTAACCCTAAGTTAGACAGGGTGGCAGTGGTGTCACGTGCTCGTCTCGGCGTCCGTCGTCGCTACCGCGACGACGTCCGCCTCAACTCGCGTGACCCTAAGACAGGGTGGCAGTGGTGCCACGTGCTCGTCTCGGCGTCCGTCGTCGCTACCGCGACGACGTCCGCCTCGACTCGGGTCACCCTAAGTTAGACAGGGTGGCGGTGGTGTCACGTGCTCGTCTCGGCGTCTGTCATCGCTACCGCGACGACGTCCGCCTCGACTCGCGTAACCCTAAGATAGCCAGGGTGGCAGTGGTGTCACGTGCTCATCTCGGCGTCCGTCGTCGCTACCGCGACGACGTCCGCCTCGACTCGCGTAACCCTAAGTTAGCCAGGGTGGCAGTGGTGTCACGTGCTCATCTCGGCGACCGTCGTCGCTACTGTGACGACGTCCGCCTTGACTCCCGTAACCCTAAGATAAACGGGGTCGCAGTGGTGTCACGTGCTCGTCTCGGCGTCCGTCGTCGCTACCGCGACGATGTCCGCCTCGACTCGCGTAACCCTAACATAGACAGTGTGGCGGTGGTGTCACGTGCTCGTCTCGGCGTCCGTCGTCGCTACCGCGACGACGTCCGCCTCGACTCGCTTAACCCTAAGTTAGACAGGGTGGCAGTGGTGTCACGTGCTCATCTCGGCGTCCGTCGTTGCTACCGCGATGACGTCCGCCTCGACTCGCGTAACCCTAAGTTAGACAGGGTGGCGGTGGTGTCACGTGCTCGTCTCGGCGTCCGTCGTTGCTACCGCGAAGACGTCCGCCTCGACTCGCGTAACCCTAAGTTAGACAGGGTGGCCGTGGTGTCACGTGCTCGTCTCGGCGTCCGTCGTCGCTACCGCGATGATGTCCGCCTCGACTCGCGTGACCCTAAGACAGGGTGGCAGTGGTGCCACGTGCTCGTCTCGGCGTCCGTCGTCGCTACCGCGACGACGTCCGCCTCGACTCACGTCACCCTAAGTTAGACAGGGTGGCAGTGGTGTCACGTGCTCATCTCGGCGTTCGTCGTCGCTACCGCGATGACGTCCGCCTCGACTCACGTAACCCTAAGATAGATAGGGTGCCAGTGGTGCCACGTGCTCGTCACGGCGTCCGTCGTCGCTACAGCGATGACGTCCGCCTCGACTCGTGTAGCCCTAAGTTAGACAGGGTGGCAGTGGTGTCGTGTGCTTGTTTTGGCGTCCGTCGTCGCTACCGCGACGACGTCCGCCTCGACTTGCGTAACCCTAAGATAGACAGGGTGGCAGTGGTGTCACGTGCTCGTCTCGGCATCCGTCGTCGCTACCGCGATGACATCCGCCTCGACTCGCGTAACCCTAAGATAGACAGGGTGGCAGTGGTGTCACTTGCTCGTCTCGGCGTCCGTCGTCGCTACCGCGAAGACGTCCGCCTCGACTCACGTAACCCTAAGTTAGACAGGGTGGCAGTGGTGTCACGTGCTCGTCTCGGCGTCCGTCGTCGCTACCGCGACGACGTCCGCCTCGACTCGCGTGACCCTAAGACATGGTGGCAGTGGTGCCACGTGCTCGTCTCGGCGTCCGTCGTCGCTACCGCGACGACGTCCGCCTCGACTCGGGTCACCCTAAGTTAGACAGGGTGGCGGTGGTGTCACGTGCTCGTCTCGGCGTCTGTCATCGCTACCGCGACGACGTCCGCCTCGACTCGCGTCACCCTAAGTTAGACAGGGTGGCCGTGGTGTCACGTGCTCGTCTCGGCGTCCGTCGTCGCTACCGCGACGACGTCCGCCTCGACTCGCGTAGCCCTAAGTTAGACAGGGTGGCAGTGGTGTGACGTGCTCGTCTCGGCGTCCGTCGTCGCTACCGCGAAGACGTCCGCCTCGACTCCTAAGTTAGACAAGGTGGCAGTGGTGTCACGTGCTCGTCTCGGCGTCCGTCGGCGCTACCGCGACGACGTCCGCCTCGACTCGCGTGACCCTAAGACAGGGTGGCAGTTGTGCCACGTGCTCGTCTCGGCGTCCGTCGTCGCTACCGCGACGACGTCCGCCTCGACTCGCGTCACCTTAAGTTAGACAGGGTGGCGGTGGTGTCACGTGCTCGTCTCGGCGTCCGTCATCGCTACCGCGACGACGTCCGCCTCGACTCGCGTCACCCTAAGTTAGACAGGGTGGCAGTGGTGTCACTTGCTCGTCTCGGCGTCCGTCGTCGCTACCGCGACGACGTCCGCCTCGACTCGCGTCACCCTAAGTTAGACAGGGTGGCAGTGGTGTCACGTGCTCGTCTCGGTGTCCGTCGTCGCTACCGCGACGACGTCCGCCTCAACTCGCGTGACCCTAAGACAGGGTGGCAGTGGTGCCACGTGCTCGTCTCGGCGTCCGTCGTCGCTACCGCGACGACGTCCGCCTCGACTCGGGTCACCCTAAGTTAGACAGGGTGGCGGTGGTGTCACGTGCTCGTCTCGGCGTCTGTCATCGCTACCGCGACGACGTCCGCCTCGACTCGCGTCACCCTAAGTTAGACAGGGTGGCCGTGGTGTCACGTGCTCGTCTCGGCGTCCGTCGTCGCTACCGCGACGACGTCCGCCTCGACTCGCTTAACCCTAAGTTAGACAGGGTGGCGGTGGTGTCACGTGCTCATCTCGGCGTCCGTCGTTGCTACCGCGATGACGTCCGCCTCGACTCGCGTAACCCTAAGTTAGACAGGGTGGCGGTGGTGTCACGTGCTCGTCTCGGCGTCCGTCGTTGCTACCGCGAAGACGTCCGCCTCGACTCGCGAAACCCTAAGTTAGACAGGGTGGCCGTGGTGTCACGTGCTCGTCTCGGCGTCCGTCGTCGCTACCGCGATGATGTCCGCCTCGACTCGCGTGACCCTAAGACAGGGTGGCAGTGGTGCCACGTGCTCGTCTCGGCGTCCGTCGTCGCTACCGCGACGACGTCCGCCTCGACTCACGTCACCCTAAGTTAGACAGGGTGGCAGTGGTGTCACGTGCTCATCTCGGCGTTCGTCGTCGCTACCGCGATGACGTCCGCCTCGACTCACGTAACCCTAAGATAGATAGGGTGCCAGTGGTGCCACGTGCTCGTCATGGCGTCCGTCGTCGCTACAGCGATGACGTCCGCCTCGACTCGTGTAGCCCTAAGTTAGACAGGGTGGCAGTGGTGTCGTGTGCTTGTTTTGGCGTCCGTCGTCGCTACCGCGACGACGTCCGCCTCGACTTGCGTAACCCTAAGATAGACAGGGTGGCAGTGGTGTCACGTGCTCGTCTCGGCATCCGTCGTCGCTACCGCGATGACATCCGCCTCGACTCGCGTAACCCTAAGATAGACAGGGTGGCAGTGGTGTCACTTGCTCGTCTCGGCGTCCGTCGTCGCTACCGCGAAGACGTCCGCCTCGACTCACGTAACCCTAAGTTAGACAGGGTGGCAGTGGTGTCACGTGCTCGTCTCGGCGTCCGTCGTCGCTACCGCGACGACGTCCGCCTCGACTCGCGTGACCCTAAGACAGGGTGGCAGTGGTGCCACGTGCTCGTCTCGGCGTCCGTCGTCGCTACCGCGACGACGTCCGCCTCGACTCGGGTCACCCTAAGTTAGACAGGGTGGCGGTGGTGTCACGTGCTCGTCTCGGCGTCTGTCATCGCTACCGCGACGACGTCCGCCTCGACTCGCGTCACCCTAAGTTAGACAGGGTGGCCGTGGTGTCACGTGCTCGTCTCGGCGTCCGTCGTCGCTACCGCGACGACGTCCGCCTCGACTCGCGTAGCCCTAAGTTAGACAGGGTGGCAGTGGTGTCACGTGCTCGTCTCGGTGTCCGTCGTCGCTACCGCGACGACGTCCGCCTCAACTCGCGTGACCCTAAGACAGGGTGGCAGTGGTGCCACGTGCTCGTCTCGGCGTCCGTCGTCGCTACCGCGACGACGTCCGCCTCGACTCGGGTCACCCTAAGTTAGACAGGGTGGCGGTGGTGTCACGTGCTCGTCTCGGTGTCTGTCATCGCTACCGCGACGACGTCCGCCTCGACTCGCGTCACCCTAAGTTAGACAGGGTGGCCGTGGTGTCACGTGCTCGTCTCGGCGTCCGTCGTCGCTACCGCGACGACGTCCGCCTCGACTCGCGTAGCCCTAAGTTAGACAGGGTGGCAGTGGTGTGACGTGCTCGTCTCGGCGTCCGTCGTCGCTACCGCGAAGACGTCCGCCTCGACTCGTGTAACCCTAAGTTAGACAAGGTGGCAGTGGTGTCACGTGCTCGTCTCGGCGTCCGTCGGCGCTACCGCGACGACGTCCGCCTAGACTCGCGTGACCCGAAGACAGGGTGGCAGTTGTGCCACGTGCTCGTCTCGGCGTCCGTCGTCGCTACCGCGACGATGTCCGCCTCGACTCGCGTCACCTTAAGTTAGACAGGGTGGCGGTGGTGTCACGTGCTCGTCTCGGCGTCCGTCATCGCTACCGCGACGACGTCCGCCTCGACTCGCGTCACCCTAAGTTAGACAGGGTAGCAGTGGTGTCACTTGCTCGTCTCGGCGTCCGTCGTCGCTACCGCGAAGACGTCCACCTCGACTCACGTAACCCTAAGTTAGACAGGGTGGCAGTGGTGTCACGTGCTCGTCTCGGCGTCCGTCGTCGCTACCGCGACGACGTCCGCCTCCACTCGCGTGACCCTAAGACAGGGTGGCAGTGGTGCCACGTGCTCGTCTCGGCGTCCGTCGTCGCTACCGCGACGACGTCCGCCTCGACTCGGGTCACCCTAAGTTAGACAGGGTGGCGGTGGTGTCACGTGCTCGTATCGGCGTCCGTCATCGCTACCGCGACGACGTCCGCCTCGACTCGCGTAACCCTAAGATAGCCAGGGTGGCAGTGGTGTCACGTGCTCGTCTCGGCGTCCGTCGTCGCTACCGCGACGACATCCGCCTCGACTCGCGTAACCCTAAGTTAGCCAGGGTGGCAGTGGTGTCACGTGCTCATCTCGGCGACCGTTGTCGCTACCGTGACGACGTCCGCCTTGACTCCCGTAACCCTAAGATAAACGGGGTCGCAGTGGTGTCACGTGCTCGTCTCGGCGTCCGTCGTCGCTACCGCGACGATGTCCGCCTCGACTCGCGTAACCCTAACATAGACAGTGTGGCGGTGGTGTCACGTGCTCGTCTCGGCGTCCGTCGTTGCTACCGCGATGACGTCCGCCTCGACTCGCGTAACCCTAAGTTAGACAGGGTGGCGGTGGTGTCACGTGCTCGTCTCGGCGTCCGTCGTTGCTACCGCGAAGACGTCCGCCTCGACTCGCGTAACCCTAAGTTAGACAGGGTGGCGGTGGTGTCACGTGCTCATCTCGGCGTCCGTCGTTGCTACCGCGATGACGTCCGCCTCGACTCGCGTAACCCTAAGTTAGACAGGGTGGCGGTGGTGTCACGTGCTCGTCTCGGCGTCCGTCGTTGCTACCGCGAAGACGTCCGCCTCGACTCGCGTAACCCTAAGTTAGACAGGGTGGCCGTGGTGTCACGTGCTCGTCTCGGCGTCCGTCGTCGCTACCGCGACGATGTCCGCCTCGACTCGCGTGACCCTAAGACAGGGTGGCAGTGGTGCCACGTGCTCGTCTCGGCGTCCGTCGTCGCTACCGCGACGACGTCCGCCTCGACTCGCGTCACCCTAAGTTAGACAGGGTGGCAGTGGTGTCACGTGCTCATCTCGGCGTTCGTCGTCGCTACCGCGATGACGTCCGCCTCGACTCACGTAACCCTAAGATAGATAGGGTGCCAGTGGTGCCACGTGCTCGTCACGGCGTCCGTCGTCGCTACAGCGATGACGTCCGCCTCGACTCGTGTAGCCCTAAGTTAGACAGGGTGGCAGTGGTGTCGTGTGCTTGTTTTGGCGTCCGTCGTCGCTACCGCGACGACGTCCACCTCGACTTGCGTAACCCTAAGATAGACAGGGTGGCAGTGGTGTCACGTGCTCGTCTCGGCATCCGTCGTCGCTACCGCGACGACATCCGCCTCGACTCGCGTAACCCTAAGATAGACAGGGTGGCAGTGGTGTCACTTGCTCGTCTCGGCGTCCGTCGTCGCTACCGCGAAGACGTCCGCCTCGACTCACGTAACCCTAAGTTAGACAGGGTGGCAGTGGTGTCACGTGCTCGTCTCGGCGTCCGTCGTCGCTACCGCGACGACGTCCGCCTCGACTCGCGTGACCCTAAGACAGGGTGGCAGTGGTGCCACGTGCTCGTCTCGGCGTCCGTCGTCGCTACCGCGACGACGTCCGCCTCGACTCGGGTCACCCTAAGTTAGACAGGGTGGCGGTGGTGTCACGTGCTCGTCTCGGCGTCTGTCATCGCTACCGCGACGACGTCCGCCTCGACTCGCGTCACCCTAAGTTAGACTGGGTGGCGGTGGTGTCACGTGCTCGTCTCGGTGTCTGTCATCGCTACCGCGACGACGTCCGCCTCGACTCGCGTCACCCTAAGTTAGACAGGGTGGCCGTGGTGTCACGTGCTCGTCTCGGCGTCCGTCGTCGCTACCGCGACGACGTCCGCCTCGACTCGCGTAGCCCTAAGTTAGACAGGGTGGCAGTGGTGTGACGTGCTCGTCTCGGCGTCCGTCGTCGCTACCGCGACGACGTCCGCCTCGACTCGCGTCACCCTAAGTTAGACAGGGTGGCAGTGGTGTCACGTGCTCATCTCGGCGTTCGTCGTCGCTACCGCGATGACGTCCGCCTCGACTCACGTAACCCTAAGATAGATAGGGTGCCAGTGGTGCCACGTGCTCGTCACGGCGTCCGTCGTCGCTACAGCGATGACGTCCGCCTCGACTCGTGTAGCCCTAAGTTAGACAGGGTGGCAGTGGTGTCGTGTGCTTGTTTTGGCGTCCGTCGTCGCTACCGCGACGACGTCCACCTCGACTTGCGTAACCCTAAGATAGACAGGGTGGCAGTGGTGTCACGTGCTCGTCTCGGCATCCGTCGTCGCTACCGCGACGACATCCGCCTCGACTCGCGTAACCCTAAGATAGACAGGGTGGCAGTGGTGTCACTTGCTCGTCTCGGCGTCCGTCGTCGCTACCGCGAAGACGTCCGCCTCGACTCACGTAACCCTAAGTTAGACAGGGTGGCAGTGGTGTCACGTGCTCGTCTCGGCGTCCGTCGTCGCTACCGCGACGACGTCCGCCTCGACTCGCGTGACCCTAAGACAGGGTGGCAGTGGTGCCACGTGCTCGTCTCGGCGTCCGTCGTCGCTACCGCGACGACGTCCGCCTCGACTCGGGTCACCCTAAGTTAGACAGGGTGGCGGTGGTGTCACGTGCTCGTCTCGGCGTCTGTCATCGCTACCGCGACGACGTCCGCCTCGACTCGCGTCACCCTAAGTTACACTGGGTGGCGGTAGTGTCACGTGCTCGTCTCGGTGTCTGTCATCGCTACCGCGACGACGTCCGCCTCGACTCGCGTCACCCTAAGTTAGACAGGGTGGCCGTGGTGTCACGTGCTCGTCTCGGCGTCCATCGTCGCTACCGCGACGACGTCCGCCTCGACTCGCGTAGCCCTAAGTTAGACAGGGTGGCAGTGGTGTGACGTGCTCGTCTCGGCGTCCGTCGTCACTACCGCGAAGACGTCCGCCTCGACTCGTGTAACCCTAAGTTAGACAAGGTGGCAGTGGTGTCACGTGCTCGTCTCGGCGTCCGTCGGCGCTACCGCGACGACGTCCGCCTAGACTCGCGTGACCCGAAGACAGGGTGGCAGTTGTGCCACGTGCTCGTCTCGGCGTCCGTCGTCGCTACCGCGACGATGTCCGCCTCGACTCGCGTCACCTTAAGTTAGACAGGGTGGCGGTGGTGTCACGTGCTCGTCTCGGCGTCCGTCATCGCTACCGCGACGACGTCCGCCTCGACTCGCGTCACCCTAAGTTAGACAGGGTGGCAGTGGTGTCACTTGCTCGTCTCGGCGTCCGTCGTCGCTACCGCGAAGACGTCCGCCTCGACTCACGTAACCCTAAGTTAGACAGGGTGGCAGTGGTGTCACGTGCTCGTCTCGGCGTCCGTCGTCGCTACCGCGACGACGTCCGCCTCAACTCGCGTGACCCTAAGACAGGGTGGCAGTGGTGCCACGTGCTCGTCTCGGCGTCCGTCGTCGCTACCGCGACGACGTCCGCCTCGACTCGGGTCACCCTAAGTTAGACAGGGTGGCGGTGGTGTCACGTGCTCGTCTCGGCGTCTGTCATCGCTACCGCGACGACGTCCGCCTCGACTCGCGTAACCCTAAGATAGCCAGGGTGGCAGTGGTGTCACGTGCTCGTCTCGGCGTCCGTCGTCGCTACCGCGACGACATCCGCCTCGACTCGCGTAACCCTAAGTTAGCCAGGGTGGCAGTGGTGTCACGTGCTCATCTCGGCGACCGTTGTCGCTACCGTGACGATGTCCGCCTTGACTCCCGTAACCCTAAGATAAACGGGGTCGCAGTGGTGTCACGTGCTCGTCTCGGCGTCCGTCGTCGCTACCGCGACGATGTCCGCCTCGACTCGCGTAACCCTAACATAGACAGTGTGGCGGTGGTGTCACGTGCTCGTCTCGGCGTCCGTCGTTGCTACCGCGATGACGTCCGCCTCGACTCGCGTAACCCTAAGTTAGACAGGGTGGCGGTGGTGTCACGTGCTCGTCTCGGCGTCCGTCGTTGCTACCGCGAAGACGTCCGCCTCGACTCGCGTAACCCTAAGTTAGACAGGGTGGCGGTGGTGTCACGTGCTCATCTCGGCGTCCGTCGTTGCTACCGCGATGACGTCCGCCTCGACTCGCGTAACCCTAAGTTAGACAGGGTGGCGGTGGTGTCACGTGCTCGTCTCGGCGTCCGTCGTTGCTACCGCGAAGACGTCCGCCTCGACTCGCGTAACCCTAAGTTAGACAGGGTGGCCGTGGTGTCACGTGCTCGTCTCGGCGTCCGTCGTCGCTACCGCGACGATGTCCGCCTCGACTCGCGTGACCCTAAGACAGGGTGGCAGTGGTGCCACGTGCTCGTCTCGGCGTCCGACGTCGCTACCGCGACGACGTCCGCCTCGACTCGCGTCACCCTAAGTTAGACAGGGTGGCAGTGGTGTCACGTGCTCATCTCGGCGTTCGTCGTCGCTACCGCGATGACGTCCGCCTCGACTCACGTAACCCTAAGATAGATAGGGTGCCAGTGGTGCCACGTGCTCGTCACGGCGTCCGTCGTCGCTACAGCGATGACGTCCGCCTCGACTCGTGTAGCCCTAAGTTAGACAGGGTGGCAGTGGTGTCGTGTGCTTGTTTTGGCGTCCGTCGTCGCTACCGCGACGACGTCCACCTCGACTTGCGTAACCCTAAGATAGACAGGGTGGCAGTGGTGTCACGTGCTCGTCTCGGCATCCGTCGTCGCTACCGCGACGACATCCGCCTTGACTCGCGTAACCCTAAGATAGACAGGGTGGCAGTGGTGTCACTTGCTCGTCTCGGCGTCCGTCGTCGCTACCGCGAAGACGTCCGCCTCGACTCACGTAACCCTAAGTTAGACAGGGTGGCAGTGGTGTCACGTGCTCGTCTCGGCGTCCGTCGTCGCTACCGCGACGACGTCCGCCTCGACTCGCGTGACCCTAAGACAGGGTGGCAGTGGTGCCACGTGCTCGTCTCGGCGTCCGTCGTCGCTACCGCGACGACGTCCGCCTCGACTCGGGTCACCCTAAGTTAGACAGGGTGGCGGTGGTGTCACGTGCTCGTCTCGGCGTCTGTCATCGCTACCGCGACGACGTCCGCCTCGACTCGCGTCACCCTAAGTTAGACAGGGTGGCCGTGGTGTCACGTGCTCGTCTCGGCGTCCGTCGTCGCTACCGCGACGACGTCCGCCTCGACTCGCGTAGCCCTAAGTTAGACAGGGTTGCAGTGGTGTGACGTGCTCGTCTCGGCGTCCGTCGTCGCTACCGCGAAGACGTCCGCCTCGACTCGTGTAACCCTAAGTTAGACAAGGTGGCAGTGGTGTCACGTGCTCGTCTCGGCGTCCGTCGGCGCTACCGCGACGACGTCCGCCTCGACTCGCGTGACCCTAAGACAGGGTGGCAGTTGTGCCACGTGCTCGTCTCGGCGTCCGTCGTCGCTACCGCGACGACGTCCGCCTCGACTCGCGTTACCTTAAGTTAGACAGGGTGGCGGTGGTGTCACGTGCTCGTCTCGGCGTCCGTCATCGCTACCGCGAGGACGTCCGCCTCGACTCGCGTCACCCTATGTTAGACAGGGTGGCAGTGGTGTCACGTGCTCATCTCGGCGTTCGTCGTCGCTACCGCGATGACGTCCGCCTCGACTCGCATAACGCTAAGATAGACAGGGTGGCGGTGGTGGCACGTGCTCATCTCGGCGTCCGTCGTCGCTACCGCGACGACGTCCGCCTCGACTCGCGTGACCCTAAGACAGGGTGGCCGCGGTGCCACGTGCTCGTCTCGGCGTCCGTCGTCGCTACCGTGAAGATGTCTGCCTTGACTCACGTAACACTAAGTTAGACAGGGTGGCAGTGGTGTCACGTGCTCGTCTCGGCGTCCGTCGTCGCTACCGCGACGACGTCCGCCTCGACTCGCGTGACCATAAGACAGGGTGGCAGTGGTGCCACGTGCTCGTCTCGGCGTCCATCGTCGCTACCGCGAGGATGTCCGCCTCGACTCGCGTCACCCAAAGTTAGACAGGGTGGCAGTGGTGTCACTTGCTCGTCTCGGCGTCCGTCGTCGCTACCGCGAAGACGTCCGCCTCGACTCACGTAACCCTAAGTTAGACAGGGTGGCAGTGGTGTCACGTGCTCGTCTCGGCGTCCGTCGTCGCTACCGCGACGACGTCCGCCTCAACTCGCGTGACCCTAAGACAGGGTGGCAGTGGTGCCACGTGCTCGTCTCGGCGTCCGTCGTCGCTACCGCGACGACGTCCGCCTCGACTCGGGTCACCCTAAGTTAGACAGGGTGGCGGTGGTGTCACGTGCTCGTCTCGGCGTCTGTCATCGCTACCGCGATGACGTCCGCCTCGACTCGCGTCACCCTAAGTTAGACAGGGTGGCCGTGGTGTCACGTGCTCGTCTCGGCGTCCGTCGTCGCTACCGTGACGACGTCCGCCTCGACTCGCGTAGCCCTAAGTTAGACAGGGTTGCAGTGGTGTGACGTGCTCGTCTCGGCGTCCGTCGTCGCTACCGCGAAGACGTCCGCCTCGACTCGTGTAACCCTAAGTTAGACAAGGTGGCAGTGGTGTCACGTGCTCGTCTCGGCGTCCGTCGGCGCTACCGCGACGACGTCCGCCTCGACTCGCGTCACCTTAAGTTAGACAGGGTGGCGGTGGTGTCACGTGCTCGTCTCGGCGTCCGTCATCGCTACCGCGAGGACGTCCGCCTCGACTCGCGTCACCCTAAGTTAGACAGGGTGGCAGTGGTGTCACGTGCTCATCTCGGCGTTCGTCGTCGCTACCGCGATGACGTCCGCCTCGACTCGCATAACGCTAAGATAGACAGGGTGGCGGTGGTGGCACGTGCTCATCTCGGCGTCCGTCGTCGCTACCGCGACGACATCCGCCTCGACTCGCGTGACCCTAAGACAGGGTGGCCGCGGTGCCACGTGCTCGTCTCGGCGTCCGTCGTCGCTACCGCGAAGATGTCTGCCTTGACTCACGTAACACTAAGTTAGACAGGGTGGCAGTGGTGTCACGTGCTCGTCTTGGCGTCCGTCATCGCTACCGCGACGACGTCCGCCTCGACTCGCGTGACCATAAGACAGGGTGGCAGTGGTGCCACGTGCTCGTCTCGGCGTCCATCGTCGCTACCGCGAGGATGTCCGCCTCGACTCGCGTCACCCAAAGTTAGACAGGGTGGCGGTGGTGTCACGTGCTCGTCTCGGCGTCCGTCGTCGCTACCGCGACGATGTCCGCCTCGACTCGCGTCACCCTAAGTTAGACAGGGTGGCAGTGGTGTCACGTGCACATCTCGGCGTTCGTCGTCGCTACCGCGATGACGTCCGCCTCGACTCGCGTAACCCTAAGTTAGACAGGGTGGCGGTGGTGTCACGTGCTCGTCTCGGCGTCCGTCATCGCTACCGCGATGACGTCCGCCTCGACTCGCGTCGCCCTAAGTTAGACAGGGTGGCAGTGGTGTCACGTGCTCGTCTCGGCGTCCGTCGGCGCTACCGCGACGACGTCCGCCTCGACTCGCGTGACCCTAAGACAGGGTGGCAGTGGTGCCACGTGCTCGTCTCGGCGTCCGTCATCGCTACCGCGACGACGTCCGCCTCGACTCGCGTCACCCTAAGTTAGACAGGGTGGCAGTGTTGTCACGTGCTCATCTCGGCGTTCGTCGTCGCTACCGCGATGACGTCCGCCTCGACTCGCGTAACCGTAAGTTAGATAGGGTGGCGGTGGTGTCACGTGCTCGTCTCGGCGTCCGTCATCGCTACCGCGACGACGTCCGCCTCGACTCGCGTCACCCTAAGTTAGACAGGGTGGCAGTGTTGTCACGTGCTCATCTCGGCGTTCATCGTCGCTACCGCGATGACGTCCGCCTCGATTCGCGTAACCCTAAGATAGACAGGGTGCCAGTGGTGCCACGTGCTCGTCACGGCGTCCGTCGTCGCTACCGCGAGGACGTCCGCCTCGACTCGGGTCACCCTAAGTTAGACAGGGTGGCGGTGGTGTCACGTGCTCGTCTCGGCGTCTGTCATCGCTACCGCGACGACGTCCGCCTCGACTCGCGTAACCCTAAGATAGCCAGGGTGGCAGTGGTGTCACGTGCTCGTCTCGGCGTCCGTCGTCGCTACCGCGACGACATCCGCCTCGACTCGCGTAACCCTAAGTTAGCCAGGGTGGCAGTGGTGTCACGTGCTCATCTCGGCGACCGTTGTCGCTACCGTGACGACGTCCGCCTTGACTCCCGTAACCCTAAGATAAACGGGGTCGCAGTGGTGTCACGTGCTCGTCTCGGCGTCCGTCGTCGCTACCGCGACGATGTCCGCCTCGACTCGCGTAACCCTAACATAGACAGTGTGGCGGTGGTGTCACGTGCTCGTCTCGGCGTCCGTCGTTGCTACCGCGATGACGTCCGCCTCGACTCGCGTAACCCTAAGTTAGACAGGGTGGCGGTGGTGTCACGTGCTCGTCTCGGCGTCCGTCGTTGCTACCGCGAAGACGTCCGCCTCGACTCGCGTAACCCTAAGTTAGACAGGGTGGCGGTGGTGTCACGTGCTCATCTCGGCGTCCGTCGTTGCTACCGCGATGACGTCCGCCTCGACTCGCGTAACCCTAAGTTAGACAGGGTGGCGGTGGTGTCACGTGCTCGTCTCGGCGTCCGTCGTTGCTACCGCGAAGACGTCCGCCTCGACTCGCGTAACCCTAAGTTAGACAGGGTGGCGGTGGTGTCACGTGCTCGTCTCGGCGTCCGTCGTCGCTACCGCGACGATGTCCGCCTCGACTCGCGTGACCCTAAGACAGGGTGGCAGTGGTGCCACGTGCTCGTCTCGGCGTCCGTCGTCGCTACCGCGACGACGTCCGCCTCGACTCGCGTCACCCTAAGTTAGACAGGGTGGCAGTGGTGTCACGTGCTCATCTCGGCGTTCGTCGTCGCTACCGCGATGACGTCCGCCTCGACTCACGTAACCCTAAGATAGATAGGGTGCCAGTGGTGCCACGTGCTCGTCACGGCGTCCGTCGTCGCTACAGCGATGACGTCCGCCTCGACTCGTGTAGCCCTAAGTTAGACAGGGTGGCAGTGGTGTCGTGTGCTTGTTTTGGCGTCCGTCGTCGCTACCGCGACGATGTCCACCTCGACTTGCGTAACCCTAAGATAGACAGGGTGGCAGTGGTGTCACGTGCTCGTCTCGGCATCCGTCGTCGCTACCGCGACGACATCCGCCTCGACTCGCGTAACCCTAAGATAGACAGGGTGGCAGTGGTGTCACTTGCTCGTCTCGGCGTCCGTCGTCGCTACCGCGAAGACGTCCGCCTCGACTCACGTAACCCTAAGTTAGACAGGGTGGCAGTGGTGTCACGTGCTCGTCTCGGCGTCCGTCGTCGCTACCGCGACGACGTCCGCCTCGACTCGCGTGACCCTAAGACAGGGTGGCAGTGGTGCCACGTGCTCGTCTCGGCGTCCGTCGTCGCTACCGCGACGACGTCCGCCTCGACTCGGGTCACCCTAAGTTAGACAGGGTGGCGGTGGTGTCACGTGCTCGTCTCGGCGTCTGTCATCGCTACCGCGACGACGTCCGCCTCGACTCGCGTCACCCTAAGTTAGACAGGGTGGCCGTGGTGTCACGTGCTCGTCTCGGCGTCCGTCGTCGCTACCGCGACGACGTCCGCCTCGACTCGCGTAGCCCTAAGTTAGACAGGGTGGCAGTGGTGTGACGTGCTCGTCTCGGCGTCCGTCGTCGCTACCGCGAAGACGTCCGCCTCGACTCGTGTAACCCTAAGTTAGACAAGGTGGCAGTGGTGTCACGTGCTCGTCTCGGCGTCCGTCGGCGCTACCGCGACGACGTCCGCCTCGACTCGCGTGACCCTAAGACAGGGTGGCAGTTGTGCCACGTGCTCGTCTCGGCGTCCGTCGTCGCTACCGCGACGACGTCCGCCTCGACTCGCGTCACCTTAAGTTAGACAGGGTGGCGGTGGTGTCACGTGCTCGTCTCGGCGTCCGTCATCGCTACCGCGACGACGTCCGCCTCGACTCGCGTCACCCTAAGTTAGACAGGGTGGCAGTGGTGTCACTTGCTCGTCTCGGCGTCCGTCGTCGCTACCGCGAAGACGTCCGCCTCGACTCACGTAACCCTAAGTTAGACAGGGTGGCAGTGGTGTCACGTGCTCGTCTCGGCGTCCGTCGTCGCTACCGCGACGACGTCCGCCTCAACTCGCGTGACCCTAAGACAGGGTGGCAGTGGTGCCACGTGCTCGTCTCGGCGTCCGTCGTCGCTACCGCGACGACGTCCGCCTCGACTCGGGTCACCCTAAGTTAGACAGGGTGGCGGTGGTGTCACGTGCTCGTCTCGGCGTCTGTCATCGCTACCGCGACGACGTCCGCCTCGACTCGCATCACCCTAAGTTAGACAGGGTGGCCGTGGTGTCACGTGCTCGTCTCGGCGTCCGTCGTCGCTACCGCGACGACGTCCGCCTCGACTCGCGTAGCCCTAAGTTAGACAGGGTTGCAGTGGTGTGACGTGCTCGTCTCGGCGTCCGTCGTCGCTACCGCGAAGACGTCCGCCTCGACTCGTGTAACCCTAAGTTAGACAAGGTGGCAGTGGTGTCACGTGCTCGTCTCGGCGTCCGTCGGCGCTACCGCGACGACGTCCGCCTCGACTCGCGTGACCCTAAGACAGGGTGGCAGTTGTGCCACGTGCTCGTCTCGGCGTCCGTCGTCGCTACCGCGACGACGTCCGCCTCGACTCGCGTCACCTTAAGTTAGACAGGGTGGCGGTGGTGTCACGTGCTCGTCTCGGCGTCCGTCATCGCTACCGCGAGGACGTCCGCCTCGACTCGCGTCACCCTAAGTTAGACAGGGTGGCAGTGGTGTCACGTGCTCATCTCGGCGTTCGTCGTCGCTACCGCGATGACGTCCGCCTCGACTCGCATAACGCTAAGATAGACAGGGTGGCGGTGGTGGCACGTGCTCATCTCGGCGTCCGTCGTCGCTACCGCGACGACGTCCGCCTCGACTCGCGTGACCCTAAGACAGGGTGGCCGCGGTGCCACGTGCTCGTCTCGGCGTCCGTCGTCGCTACCGCGAAGATGTCTGCCTTGACTCACGTAACACTAAGTTAGACAGGGTGGCAGTGGTGTCACGTGCTCGTCTCGGCGTCCGTCGTCGCTACCGCGACGACGTCCGCCTCGACTCGCGTGACCATAAGACAGGGTGGCAGTGGTGCCACGTGCTCGTCTCGGCGTCCATCGTCGCTACCGCGAGGATGTCCGCCTCGACTCGCGTCACCCAAAGTTAGACAGGGTGGCAGTGGTGTCACTTGCTCGTCTCGGCGTCCGTCGTCGCTACCGCGAAGACGTCCGCCTCGACTCACGTAACCCTAAGTTAGACAGGGTGGCAGTGGTGTCACGTGCTCGTCTCGGCGTCCGTCGTCGCTACCGCGACGACGTCCGCCTCAACTCGCGTGACCCTAAGACAGGGTGGCAGTGGTGCCACGTGCTCGTCTCGGCGTCCGTCGTCGCTACCGCGACGACGTCCGCCTCGACTCGGGTCACCCTAAGTTAGACAGGGTGGCGGTGGTGTCACGTGCTCGTCTCGGCGTCTATCATCGCTACCGCGATGACGTCCGCCTCGACTCGCGTCACCCTAAGTTAGACAGGGTGGCCGTGGTGTCACGTGCTCGTCTCAGCGTCCGTCGTCGCTACCGCGACGACGTCCGCCTCGACTCGCGTAGCCCTAAGTTAGACAGGGTTGCAGTGGTGTGACGTGCTCGTCTCGGCGTCCGTCGTCGCTACCGCGAAGACGTCCGCCTCGACTCGTGTAACCCTAAGTTAGACAAGGTGGCAGTGGTGTCACGTGCTCGTCTCGGCGTCCGTCGGCGCTACCGCGACGACGTCCGCCTCGACTCGCGTCACCTTAAGTTAGACAGGGTGGCGGTGGTGTCACGTGCTCGTCTCGGCGTCCGTCATCGCTACCGCGAGGACGTCCGCCTCGACTCGCGTCACCCTAAGTTAGACAGGGTGGCAGTGGTGTCACGTGCTCATCTCGGCGTTCGTCGTCGCTACCGCGATGACGTCCGCCTCGACTCGCATAACGCTAAGATAGACAGGGTGGCGGTGGTGGCACGTGCTCATCTCGGCGTCCGTCGTCGCTACCGCGACGACATCCGCCTCGACTCGCGTGACCCTAAGACAGGGTGGCCGCGGTGCCACGTGCTCGTCTCGGCGTCCGTCGTCGCTACCGCGAAGATGTCTGCCTTGACTCACGTAACACTAAGTTAGACAGGGTGGCAGTGGTGTCACGTGCTCGTCTTGGCGTCCGTCATCGCTACCGCGACGACGTCCGCCTCGACTCGCGTGACCATAAGACAGGGTGGCAGTGGTGCCACGTGCTCGTCTCGGCGTCCATCGTCGCTACCGCGAGGATGTCCGCCTCGACTCGCGTCACCCAAAGTTAGACAGGGTGGCGGTGGTGTCACGTGCTCGTCTCGGCGTCCGTCGTCGCTACCGCGACGATGTCCGCCTCGACTCGCGTCACCCTAAGTTAGACAGGGTGGCAGTGGTGTCACGTGCACATCTCGGCGTTCGTCGTCGCTACCGCGATGACGTCCGCCTCGACTCGCGTAACCCTAAGTTAGACAGGGTGGCGGTGGTGTCACGTGCTCGTCTCGGCGTCCGTCATCGCTACCGCGATGACGTCCGCCTCGACTCGCGTCGCCCTAAGTTAGACAGGGTGGCAGTGGTGTCACGTGCTCGTCTCGGCGTCCGTCGGCGCTACCGCGACGACGTCCGCCTCGACTCGCGTGACCCTAAGACAGGGTGGCAGTGGTGCCACGTGCTCGTCTCGGCGTCCGTCATCGCTACCGTGACGACGTCCGCCTCGACTCGCGTCACCCTAAGTTAGACAGGGTGGCAGTGTTGTCACGTGCTCATCTCGGCGTTCGTCGTCGCTACCGCGATGACGTCCGCCTCGACTCGCGTAACCGTAAGTTAGATAGGGTGGCGGTGGTGTCACGTGCTCGTCTCGGCGTCCGTCATCGCTACCGCGACGACGTCCGCCTCGACTCGCGTCACCCTAAGTTAGACAGGGTGGCAGTGTTGTCACGTGCTCATCTCGGCGTTCATCGTCGCTACCGCGATGACGTCCGCCTCGACTCGCGTAACCCTAAGATAGACAGGGTGCCAGTGGTGCCACGTGCTCGTCACGGCGTCCGTCGTCGCTACCGCGAGGACGTCCGCCTCGACTCGTGTAACCCTAAGATAGACAGGGTGCCAGTGGTGCCACGTGCTCGTCACGGCGTCCGTCGTCGCTACCGCGAGGACGTCCGCCTCGACTCGCATAGCCCTAAGTTAGACAGGGTGGAAGTGGTGTCACGTGCTCGTCTCGGCGTCCGTCGTCGCTACCGCGACGACGTCCGCCTCGACTTGCGTTACCCTAAGATAGACAGGGTGGCAGTGGTGTCACGTGCTCGTCTCGGCGTCCGTCGTCGCTACCGCGACGACGTCCGCCTCAACTCGCGTGACCCTAAGACAGGGTGGCAGTGGTGCCACGTGCTCGTCTCGGCGTCCGTCGTCGCTACCGCGACGACGTCCGCCTCGACTCGGGTCACCCTAAGTTAGACAGGGTGGCGGTGGTGTCACGTGCTCGTCTCGGCGTCTATCATCGCTACCGCGATGACGTCCGCCTCGACTCGCGTCACCCTAAGTTAGACAGGGTGGCCGTGGTGTCACGTGCTCGTCTCAGCGTCCGTCGTCGCTACCGCGACGACGTCCGCCTCGACTCGCGTCACCCTAAGTTACACAGGGTGGCGGTGGTGTCACGTGCTCGTCTCGGCGTCCGTCCTCGCTACCGCGACGACGTCTGCCTCGACTCGCGTCACCGTAAGTTAGACAGGGTGGCCGTGGTGTCACGTGCTCGTCTCGGCGTCCGTCGTCGCTACCGCGACGACGTCCGCCTCGACTCGCGTAGCCCTAAGTTAGACAGGGTGGCAGTGGTGTCACGTGCTCGTCTCGGCGTCCGTCGTCGCTACCGCGAAGACGTCCGCCTCGACTCGTGTAACCCTAAGTTAGACAAGGTGGCAGTGGTGTCACGTGCTCGTCTCGGCCTCCGTCGGCGCTACCGCGACGACTACCGCCTCGATTCGCGTGACCCTAAGACAGGGTGGCAGTTGTGCCACGTGCTCGTCTCGGCGTCCGTCGTCGCTACCGCGACGACGTCCGCCTCGACTCGCGTCACCATAAGTTAGACAGCGTGGCGGTGGTGTCACGTGCTCGTCTCGGCGTCCGTCATCGCTACCGCGACGACGTCCGCCTCGACTCGCGTCACCCTAAGTTAGACAGGGTGGCAGTGATGTCACGTGCTCATCTCGGCGTTCGTGGTCGCTACCGCGATGACGTCCGCCTCGACTCGCGTAACGCTAAGATAGACAGGGTGGCGGTGGTGGCACGTGCTCATCTCGGCGTCCGTCATCGCTACCGCGACGACGTCCTCCTCGACTCGCGTGACCCTAAGACAGGGTGGCCGCGGTGCCACGTGCTCGTCTCGGCGTCCGTCGTCGCTACCGCAAAGATGTCCGCCTTGACTCACGTAACACTAAGTTAGACAGGGTGGCAGTGGTGTCACGTGCTCGTCTTGGCGTCCGTCGTCGCAACCGCGACGACGTCCGCCTCGACTCGCGTGACCATAAGACAGGGTGGCAGTGGTGCCACGTGCTCGTCTCGGCGTCAATCGTCGCTACCGCGAGGACGTCCGCCTCGACTCGCGTAACCCTAAGATAGACAGGGTGCCAGTGGTGCCACGTGCTCGTCACGGTGTCCGTCGTCGCTACCGCGAGGACGTCCGCCTCGACTCGCGTAACCCTAAATTAGACAGGGTGGAAGTGGTGTCACGTGCTCGTCTCGGCGTCCGTCGTCGCTACCGCGACGACGTCTGCCTCGACTTGCGTAGCCCTAAGATAGACAGGGTGGCAGTGGTGTCACGTGCTCGTCTCGGCATCCGTCGTCGCTACCGCGACGACATCCGCCTCGACTCGCGTAACCCTAAGATAGACAGAGTGGCAGTGGTGTCACTTGCTCGTCTCGGCGTCCGTCGTCGCTACCGCGAAGACGTCTGCCTCGACTCGCGTAACCCTAAGTTAGACAGGGTGGCAGTGGTGTGACGTGCTCGTCTCGGCGTCCGTCGTCGCTACCGCGACGACGTCCGCCTCGACTCGCGTGACCCTAAGACAGGGTGGCAGTGGTGCCACGTGCTCGTCTCGGCGTCCGTCGTCGCTACCGCGACGACGTCCGCCTCGACTCGCGTCACCCTAAGTTAGACAGGGTGGCGGTGGTGTCACGTGCTCGTCTCGGCGTCCGTCATCGCTACCGCGACGTCGTCCGCCTCGACTCGCGTCACCCTAAGTTAGACAGGGTGGCCGTGGTGTCACGTGCTCGTCTCGGCGTCCATCGTCGCTACCGCGACGACGTCCGCCTCGACTCGCGTAGCCCTAAGTTAGACAGGGTGGCAGTGGTGTCACGTGCTCCTCTCGGCATCCGTCGTCGCTACCGCGAAGACGTCCGCCTCGACTCGTGTAACCCTAAGTTAGACAAGGTGGCAGTGGTGTCACGTGCTCGTCTCGGCGTCCGTCGGCGCTACCGCGACGACGTCCGCCTCGATTCGCGTGACCCTAAGACAGGGTGGCAGTTGTGCCACGTGCTCGTCTCGGCGTCCGTCGTCGCTACCGCAACGACGTCCGCCTCGACTCGCGTCACCCTAAGTTAGACAGGGTGGCGGTGGTGTCACGTGCTCGTCTCGGCGTCCGTCATCGCTACCGCGACGACGTCCGCCTCGACTCGCGTCACCCTAAGTTAGACAGGGTGGCAGTGGTGTCACGTGCTCGTGTCGGCGTCCGTCGTCGCTACCGCGATGACGTCCGCCTCGACTCGCGTGACCCTAAGACAGGGTGGCAGTGGTGCCACGTGCTCGTCTCGGCGTCAATCGTCGCTACCGCGAGGACGTCCGCCTCGACTCGCGTAACCCTAAGATAGACAGGGTGCCAGTGGTGCCACGTGCTCGTCACGGCGTCCGTCGTCGCTACCGCGAGGACGTCCGCCTCGACTCGCGTAACCCTAAATTAGACAGGGTGGAAGTGGTGTCACGTGCTCGTCTCGGCATCCGTCGTCGCTACCGCGACGACATCCGCCTCGACTCGCGTAACCCTAAGATAGACAGGGTGGCAGTGGTGTCACTTGCTCGTCTCGGCGTCCGTCGTCGCTACCGCGAAGACGTCCGCCTCGACTCGCGTAACCCTAAGTTAGACAGGGTGGCAGTGGTGTCACGTGCTCGTCTCGGCGTCCGTCGTCGCTACCGCGACGACGTCCGCCTCGACTCGCGTGACCCTAAGTTAGACAGGGTGGCAGTGGTGTCACGTGCTCGTCTCGGCGTCCGTCGTCGCTACCGCGACGACGTCCGCCTCGACTCGCGTGACCCTAAGTAAGACAGGGTGGCAGTGGTGCCACGTGCTCGTCTCGGCGTCCGTCGTCGCTACCGCGACGACGTCCGCCTCGACTCGCGTCACCCTAAGTTAGACAGGGTGGCGGTGGTGTCACGTGCTCGTCTCGGCGTCCGTCATCGCTACCGCGACGACGTCCGCCTCGACTCGCGTCACCCTAAGTTAGACAGGGTGGCCGTGGTGTCACGTGCTCGTCTCGGCGTCCGTCGTCGCTACCGCGATGACGTCCGCCTCGACTCGCGTAGCCCTAAGTTAGACAGGGTGGCAGTGGTGTCACGTGCTCGTCTCGGCGTCCGTCGTCGCTACCGCGAAGACGTCCGCCTCGACTCGTGTAACACTAAGTTAGACAAGGTGGCAGTGGTGTCACGTGCTCGTCTCGGCGTCCGTCGGCGCTACCGCGACGACGTCCGCCTCGATTCGCGTGACCCTAAGACAGGGTGGCAGTTGTGCCACGTGCTCGTCTCGGCGTCCGTCGTCGCTACCGCGACGACGTCCGCCTCGACTCGCGTCACCCTAAGTTAGACAGGGTGGCGGTGGTGTCACGTGCTCGTCTCGGCGTCCGTCCTCGCTACCGCGACGACGTCCGCCTCGACTCGCGTCACCCTAAGTTAGACAGGGTGGCCGTGGTGTCACATGCTCATCTCGGCGTTCGTCGTCGCTACCGCGATGACGTCCGCCTCGACTCGCGTAACGCTAAGATAGACAGGGTGGCGGTGGTGGCATGTGCTCATCTCGGCGTCCGTCGTCGCTACCGCGACGACGTCCGCCTCGACTCGCGTGACCCTAAGACAGGGTGGCCGCGGTGCCACGTGCTCGTCTCGGCGTCCGTCGTCGCTACCGCGAAGATGTCCGCCTTGACTCACGTAACACTAAGTTAGACAGGGTGGCAGTGGTGTCACGTGCTCGTCTCGGCGTCCGTCGTCGCAACCGCGACGACGTCCGCCTCGACTCGCGTGACCATAAGACAGGGTGGCAGTGGTGCCACGTGCTCGTCTCGGCGTCCATCGTCGCTACCGCGAGGACGTCCGCCTCGACTCGCGTCACCCAAAGTTAGACAGGGTGGCGGTGGTGTCACGTGCTCGTCTCGGCGTCCGTCGTCGCTACCGCGACGATGTCCGCCTCGACTCGCGTCACCCTAAGTTAGACAGGGTGGCAGTGGTGTCACGTGCACATCTCGGCGTTCGTCGTCGCTACCGCGATGACGTCCGCCTCGACTCGCGTAACCCTAAGTTAGACAGGGTGGCGGTGGTGTCACGTGCTCGTCTCGGCATCCGTCCTCGCTACCGCGACGACGTCCGCCTCGACTCGCGTCACCCTAAGTTAGACAGGGTGGCAGTGGTGTCACGTGCTCGTCTCGGCGTCCGTCGGCGCTACCGCGACGACGTCCGCCTCGACTCGCGTGACCCTAAGACAGGGTGGCAGTGGTGCCACGTGCTCGTCTCGGCGTCCGTCGTCGCTACCGTGACGACGTCCGCCTCGACTCGCGTCACCCTAAGTTAGACAGGGTGGCGGTGGTGTCACGTGCTCGTCTCGGCGTCCGTCATCGCTACCGCGACGACGTCCGCCTCGACTCGCGTCACCCTAAGTTAGACAGGGTGGCAGTGTTGTCACGTGCTCATCTCGGCGTTCGTCGTCGCTACCGCGATGACGTCCGCCTCGACTCGCGTAACCCTAAGTTAGACAGGGTGGCGGTGGTGTCACGTGCTCGTCTCGGCGTCCGTCCTCGCTACCGCGACGACGTCCGCCTCGACTCGCGTCACCCTAAGTTAGACAGGGTGGCAGTGTTGTCACGTGCTCATCTCGGCGTTCGTCATCGCTACCGCGATGACGTCCGCCTCGACTCGCGTAACCCTAAGATAGACAGGGTGCCAGTGGTGCCACGTGCTCGTCACGGCGTCCGTCGTCGCTACCGCGAGGACGTCCGCCTCGACTCGCCTAGCCCTAAGTTAGACAGGGTGGAAGTGGTGTCACGTGCTCGTCTCGGCGTCCGTCGTCGCTACCGCGACGACGTCCGCCTCGACTCGCGTGACCCTAAGACAGGGTGGCAGTGGTGCCACGTGCTCGTCTCGGCGTCCGTCGTCGCTACCGCGACGACGTCCGCCTCGACTCGCGTCACCCTAAGTTAGACAGGGTGGCGGTGGTGGCATGTGCTCATCTCGGCGTCCGTCGTCGCTACCGCGACGACGTCCGCCTCGACTCGCGTGACCCTAAGACAGGGTGGCCGCGGTGCCACGTGCTCGTCTCGGCGTCCGTCGTCGCTACCGCGAAGATGTCCGCCTTGACTCACGTAACACTAAGTTAGACAGGGTGGCAGTGGTGTCACGTGCTCGTCTCGGCGTCCGTCGTCGCAACCGCGACGACGTCCGCCTCGACTCGCGTGACCATAAGACAGGGTGGCAGTGGTGCCACGTGCTCGTCTCGGCGTCCATCGTCGCTACCGCGAGGACGTCCGCCTCGACTCGCGTCACCCAAAGTTAGACAGGGTGGCGGTGGTGTCACGTGCTCGTCTCGGCGTCCGTCGTCGCTACCGCGACGATGTCCGCCTCGACTCGCGTCACCCTAAGTTAGACAGGGTGGCAGTGGTGTCACGTGCACATCTCGGCGTTCGTCGTCGCTACCGCGATGACGTCCGCCTCGACTCGCGTAACCCTAAGTTAGACAGGGTGGCGGTGGTGTCACGTGCTCGTCTCGGCATCCGTCCTCGCTACCGCGACGACGTCCGCCTCGACTCGCGTCACCCTAAGTTAGACAGGGTGGCAGTGGTGTCACGTGCTCGTCTCGGCGTCCGTCGGCGCTACCGCGACGACGTCCGCCTCGACTCGCGTGACCCTAAGACAGGGTGGCAGTGGTGCCACGTGCTCGTCTCGGCGTCCGTCGTCGCTACCGTGACGACGTCCGCCTCGACTCGCGTCACCCTAAGTTAGACAGGGTGGCGGTGGTGTCACGTGCTCGTCTCGGCGTCCGTCATCGCTACCGCGACGACGTCCGCCTCGACTCGCGTCACCCTAAGTTAGACAGGGTGGCAGTGTTGTCACGTGCTCATCTCGGCGTTCGTCGTCGCTACCGCGATGACGTCCGCCTCGACTCGCGTAACCCTAAGTTAGACAGGGTGGCGGTGGTGTCACGTGCTCGTCTCGGCGTCCGTCCTCGCTACCGCGACGACGTCCGCCTCGACTCGCGTCACCCTAAGTTAGACAGGGTGGCTGTGTTGTCACGTGCTCATCTCGGCGTTCGTCATCGCTACCGCGATGACGTCCGCCTCGACTCGCGTAACCCTAAGATAGACAGGGTGCCAGTGGTGCCACGTGCTCGTCACGGCGTCCGTCGTCGCTACCGCGAGGACGTCCGCCTCGACTCGCCTAGCCCTAAGTTAGACAGGGTGGAAGTGGTGTCACGTGCTCGTCTCGGCGTCCGTCGTCGCTACCGCGACGACGTCCGCCTCGACTCGCGTGACCCTAAGACAGGGTGGCAGTGGTGCCACGTGCTCGTCTCGGCGTCCGTCGTCGCTACCGCGACGACGTCCGCCTCGACTCGCGTCACCCTAAGTTAGACAGGGTGGCGGTGGTGTCACGTGCTCGTCACGGCGTCCGTCATCGCTACCGCGACGAAGTCCGCCTCGACTCGCGTCACCCTAAGTTAGACAGGGTGGCCGTGGTGTCACGTGCTCGTCTCGGCGTCCGTCGTCGCTACCGCGACGACGTCCGCCTCGACTCGCGTAGCCCTAAGTTAGACAGGGTGGCAGTGGTGTCACGTGCTCGTCTTGGCGTCCGTCGTCGCTACCGCGAAGACGTCCGCCTCGACTCGTGTAACCCTAAGTTAGACAAGGTGGCAGTGGTGTCACGTGCTCGTCTCGGCGTCCGTCGGCGCTACCGCGACGACGTCCGCCTCGACTCGCATGACCCTAAGACAGGGTGGCAGTGGTGCCACGTGCTCGTCTCGGCGTCTGTCGTCGCTACCGCGACGACGTCCGCCTCGACTCGCGTCACCCTAAGTTAGACAGGGTGGCAGTGGTGTCACGTGCTCGTCTCGGCGTCCGTCGTCGCTACCGCGAAGACGTCCGCCTCGACTCGTGTAACCCTAAGTTAGACAAGGTGGCAGTGGTGTCACGTGCTCGTCTCGGCGTCCGTCGGCGCTACCGCGACGACGTCCGCCTCGATTCGCGTGACCCTAAGACAGGGTGGCAGTTGTGCCACGTGCTCGTCTCGGCGTCCGTCGTCGCTACCGCGACGACGTCCGCCTCGACTCGCGTCACCCTAAGTTAGACAGGGTGGCAGTGTTGTCACGTGCTCATCTCGGCGTTCGTCGTCGCTACCGCGATGACGTCCGCCTCGACTCGCGTAACCCTAAGTTAGACAGGGTGGCGGTGGTGTCACGTGCTCGTCTCGGCGTCCGTCATCGCTACCGCGACGACGTCCGCCTCGACTCGCGTCACCCTAGGTTAGACAGGGTGGCAGTGTTGTCACGTGCTCATCTCGGCGTTCGTCGTCGCTACCGTGATGACGTCCGCCTCGACTCGCGTAACCCTAAGATAGACAGGGTGCCAGTGGTGCCACGTGCTCGTCACGGCGTCCGTCGTCGCTACCGCGACGACGTCCGCCTCGACTCGCGTCACCCTAAGTTAGACAGGGTGGCGGTGGTGTCACGTGCTCGTCTCGGCGTCCGTCATCGCTACCGCGACGACGTCCGCCTCGACTCGCGTCACCCTAAGTTAGACAGGGTGGCAGTGTTGTCACGTGCTCATCTCGGCGTTCGTCGTCGCTACCGCGATGACGTCCGCCTCGACTCGCGTAACCCTAAGTTAGACAGGGTGGCGGTGGTGTCACGTGCTCGTCTCGGCGTCCGTCATCGCTACCGCGACGACGTCCGCCTCGACTCGCGTCACCCTAGGTTAGACAGGGTGGCAGTGTTGTCACGTGCTCATCTCGGCGTTCGTCGTCGCTACCGTGATGACGTCCGCCTCGACTCGCGTAACCCTAAGTTAGACAGGGTGCCAGTGGTGCCACGTGCTCGTCACGGCGTCCGTCGTCGCTACCGCGAGGACGTCCGCCTCGACTCGCATAGCCCTAAGTTAGACAGGGTGGAAGTGGTGTCACGTGCTCGTCTCGGCGTCCGTCGTCGCTACCGCGACGATGTCCGCCTCGACTCGCGTGACCCTAAGACAGGGTGGCAGTGGTGCCACGTACTCGTCTCGGCGTCCGTCGTCGCTACCGCGACGACGTCCGCCTCGACTCGCGTCACCCTAAGTTAGACAGGGTGGCGGTGGTGTCACGTGCTCGTCACGGCGTCCGTCATCGCTACAGCGACGAAGTCCGCCTCGACTCGCGTCACCCTAAGTTAGACAGGGTGGCCGTGGTGTCACGTGCTCGTCTCGGCGTCCGTCGTCGCTACCGCGACGACGTCCGCCTCGACTCGCGTAGCCCTAAGTTAGACAGGGTGGCAGTGGTTTCACGTGCTCGTCTCGGCGTCCGTCGTCGCTACCGCGAAGACGTCCGCCTCGACTCGTGTAACCCTAAGTTAGACAAGGTGGCAGTGGTGTCACGTGCTCGTCTCGGCGTCCGTCGGCGCTACCGCGACGACGTCCGCCTCGACTCGCGTGACCCTAAGACAGGGTGGCAGTGGTGCCACGTGCTCGTCTCGGCGTCTGTCGTCGCTACCGCGACGACGTCCGCCTCGACTCGCGTCACCCTAAGTTAGACAGGGTGGCAGTGGTGTCACGTGCTCGTCTCGGCGTCCGTCGTCGCTACCGCGAAGACGTCCGCCTCGACTCGTGTAACCCTAAGTTAGACAAGGTGGCAGTGGTGTCACGTGCTCGTCTCGGCGTCCGTCGGCGCTACCGCAACGACGTCCGCCTCGATTCGCGTGACCCTAAGACAGGGTGGCAGTTGTGCCACGTGCTCGTCTCGGCGTCCGTCGTCGCTACCGCGACGACGTCCGCCTCGACTCGCGTCACCCTAAGTTAGACAGGGTGGCGGTGGTGTCACGTGCTCGTCTCGGCGTCCGTCCTCGCTACCGCGACGACGTCCGCCTCGACTCGCGTCACCCTAAGTTAGACAGGGTGGCAGTGGTGTCACGTGCTCATCTCGGCGTTCGTCGTCGCTACCGCGATGACGTCCGCCTCGACCCGCGTAACGCTAAGATAGACAGGGTGGCGGTGGTGGCATGTGCTCATCTCGGCGTCCGTCGTCGCTACCGCGACGACGTCCGCCTCGACTCGCGTGACCCTAAGACAGGGTGGCCGTGGTGCCACGTGCTCGTCTCGGCGTCCGTCGTCGCTACCGCGAAGATGACCGCCTTGACTCACGTAACACTAAGTTAGACAGGGTGGCAGTGGTGTCACGTGCTCGTCTCGGCGTCCGTCGTCGCAACCGCGACGACGTCCGCCTCGACTCGCGTGACCAGCGGACGTCGTCGCGGTAGCTACGACGGACGCCGATATGAGCACGTGACACCACCGCCACCCTGTCTAACTTAGGGTTAAGCGATTCGAGGCGGACGTCATCGCGGTAGCGACGACGGACGCCGAGACGAGCACGTGACAACACCGCCACCCTGTCTATCTTAGGGTTACGCGAGTCGAGGCGGACATTGTCGCGGTAGCGAAGACGGACGCCGAGACAAGCACGTGACACCACTGCCACCCTGTCTAACTTAGGGTTACGCGAGTCGAGGCGGACGTCGTCGCGGTAGCGACGACGGACGCCGAGACGAGCACGTGACACCACCACCACCCTGTCTAACTTAGGGTTATGCGAGTCGAGGCGGACGTCGTCACGGTAGTGACGACGGACGCCGAGACGAGCACGTGACACCACCGCCACCCTGTTTATCCTAGGGTTACGCGAGTCGAGGCGGACGTCGTCGCGGTAGCGACGACGGACGCCTAGACGAGCACGTGACACCACTGCCACCCTGGCTATCTTAGGGTTACGCGAGTCGAGGCGGACGTCGTCGCAATAGCGACGACGGACGCCGAGACGAGCACGTGACACCACCGCACCCTGTCTAACTTAGGGTTACGCGTGTCGAGGCGGACGTTGTCGCGGTAGCGAAGACGGACGCCGAGACGAGCACGTGACACCACCGCCACCCTGTCTAAATTAGGGTTACGTGAGTCGAGGCTGACATCGTCGCGGTAGCGATGACGGACGCCGAGACGAGCATGTGACTTCACCGCCACCCTATTTAACTTAGGGTTAACGAGTCGAGGCGGACGTCGTCGCGGTAGCGACGACAGACTCCGAGACGAGCACGTGACACCACCGCCACCCTGTCTAACTTAGGGTTACGCGAGTCGAGGCGGACGTCGAGACGAGCACGTGACACCACTGCCACCCTGTCTAACTTAGGGTTACGCGAGTCGAGGCGGACGTCTTTGCGGTAGCGACAACGGACGCCGAGATGAGCACGTGACACCACCGCCACCCTATCTATCTTAGCGTTATGCGAGTCGAGGCGAACGTCGTCGCGGTAGCGATGACGGACGCCGAGAGGAGCACGTGACACCACCGCCACCCTGTCTATCTTAGCGTTACGCGAGTCGAGGCGGACGTCTTTGCGGTAGCGACGACGAACGCCGAGACGAGCACGTGACAACACCGCCACCCTGTCTATCTTAGGGTTACGCGAGTCGAGGCGGACGTCGTCGCGGTAGCGACGACGGACGCCGAGACGAGCACGTGACACCACCGCCACCCTGTCTAACTTAGGGTTAAGCGAGTCGAGGCGGACGTCGTCGCGGTAGCGACGACGGACGCCGAGACGAGCACGTGACAACACCGCCACCCTGTCTATCTTAGGGTTACGCGAGTCAAGGCGGACGTCGTCGCGGTAGCGACGACGGACGCCGAGACGAGCACGTGACACCATTGCCACCCTGTCTAACTTAGGGTTACGCGAGTCGAGGCGGACGTCGTCGCGGTTGCGACGACGGACGCCGAGACGAGCACGTGACACCACTGCCACCCTGTCTAACTTAGGGTTACGCGAGTCGAGGCGGACGTCGTCGCGGTAGCGACGACGGACGCCCAGACGAGCACGTGACACCACCGCCACCCTGTCTAACTTAGGGTTATGCGAGTCGAGGCGGACGTCGTCGCGGTAGCGACGATGAAGGCCGAGACGAGCACGTGACACCACCGCCACCCTGTTTATCCTAGGGTTACGCGAGTCGAGGCGGACGTCGTCGCGGTAGCGACGACAGACGCCTAGACGAGCACGTGACACCACTGCCACCCTGGCTATCTTAGGGTTATGCGAGTCGAGGCGGACGTCGTCGCGGTAGCGACGACGGACGCCGAGACGAGCACGTGACAACACTGCCACCCTGGCTAACTTAGGGTTACGCGAGTCGAGGCGGACGTCGTCGCGGTAGCGACGACGGACGCCAAGACGAGCACGTGACACCACTGCCACCCTGTCTAACTTAGGGTTACGCGAGTCGAGGCGGACATCGTCGCGGTAGCGATGACAGACGCCGACACGAGCACATGACACCACCGCCACCCTGTCTAACTTAGGGTTAAGCGAGTCGAGGCGGACGTCGAGACGAGCACGTGACACCACTGCAACCCTGTCTAACTTAGGGTTACGCGAGTCGAGGAAGATGTCTTCGCGGTAGCGACGACGGACGCCGAGACGAGCACGCGGCACCGCTACCACCCTGTCTTAGGGTCACGCGAGTCGAGGTGGACGTCGTCGTGGTAGCGACGACGGACGCCGAGATGAGCACGTGACACCACCACCACCCTGTCTATATTAGGGTTACGCGAGTCGAGGCGGACGTCATCGCGGTAGCGATGACGGACGCCGAGACGAGCACGTGACACCACCGCCACCCTGTCTAACTTAGGGTTATGCGAGTCGAGGCGGACGTCGTCACGGTAGTGACGACGGACGCCGAGACGAGCACGTGACACCACCGCCAACCTGTTTATCCTAGGGTTACGCGAGTCGAGGCGGACGTCGTCGCGGTAGCGACGACGGACGCCTAGACGAGCACGTGATACCACTGCCACCCTGGCTATCTTAGGGTTACGCGAGTCGAGGCGGACGTCGTCGCAATAGCGACGACGGACGCCGAGACGAGCACGTGACACCACCGCACCCTGTCTAACTTAGGGTTACGCGTGTCGAGGCGGACGTTGTCGTGGTAGCGAAGACGGACGCCGAGACGAGCACGTGACACCACCGCCACCCTGTCTAAATTAGGGTTACGTGAGTCGAGGCTGACATCGTCGCGGTAGCGATGACGGACGCCGAGACGAGCACGTGACTTCACTGCCACCCTGTCTAACTTAGGGTTACGCGAGTCGAGGCGGACGTCGTCGCGGTAGCGACGACGGACTCCGAGACGAGCACGTGACACCACCGCCACCCTGTCTAACTTAGGGTTACGCGAGTCGAGGCGGACGTCGAGACGAGCACGTGACACCACTGCCACCCTGTCTAACTTAGGGTTACGCGAGTCGAGGCGGACGTCTTTGCGGTAGCGACGACGGACGCCGAGATGAGCACGTGACACCACCGCCACCCTATCTATCTTAGCGTTATGCGAGTCGAGGCGAACGTCGTCGCGGTAGCGATGACGGACGCCGAGACGAGCACGTGACACCACCGCCACCCTGTCTATCTTAGCGTTACGCGAGTCGAGGCGGACGTCTTTGCGGTAGCGACGACGAACGCCGAGACGAGCACGTGACAACACCGCCACCCTGTCTATCTTAGGGTTACGCGAGTCGAGACGGACGTCGTCGCGGTAGCGACGACGGACGCCGAGACGAGCACGTGACACCACCGCCACCCTGTCTAACTTAGGGTTAAGCGAGTCGAGGCGGACGTCGTCGCGGTAGCGACGACGGACGCCGAGACGAGCACGTGACAACACCGCCACCCTGTCTATCTTAGGGTTACGCGAGTCAAGGCGGACGTCGTCGCGGTAGCGACGACGGACGCCGAGACGAGCACGTGACACCATTGCCACCCTGTCTAACTTAGGGTTACGCGAATCGAGGCGGACGTCGTCGCGGTAGCGACGACGGACGCCGAGACGAGCACGTGACACCACTGCCACCCTGTCTAACTTAGGGTTACGCGAGTCGAGGCGGACGTCGTCGCGGTAGCGACGACGGACGCCAAGACGAGCACGTGACACCACCGCCACCCTGTCTAACTTAGGGTTATGCGAGTCGAGGCGGACGTCGTCGCGGTAGCGACGATGGAGGCCGAGACGAGCACGTGACACCACCGCCACCCTGTTTATCCTAGGGTTACGCGAGTCGAGGCGGACGTCGTCGCGGTAGCGACGATAGACGCCTAGACGAGCACGTGACACCACTGCCACCCTGGCTATCTTAGGGTTACGCGAGTCGAGGCGGACGTCGTCGCGGTAGCGACGACAGACGCCTAGACGAGCACGTGACACCACTGCCACCCTGTCTAACTTAGGGTTACGCGAGTCGAGGCGGACATCGTCGCGGTAGCGATGACAGACGCCGACACGAGCACATGACACCACCGCCACCCTGTCTAACTTAGTGTTAAGCGAGTCGAGGCGGACGTCGAGACGAGCACGTGACACCACTGCCACCCTGTCTAACTTAGGGTTACGCGAGTCGAGGAAGATGTCTTCGCGGTAGCGACGACGGACGCCGAGACGAGCACGCGGCACCGCTGCCACCCTGTCTTAGGGTCACGCGAGTCGAGGTGGACGTCGTCGTGGTAGCGACGACGGACGCCGAGATGAGCACGTGATACCACCACCACCCTGTCTATCTTAGGGTTACGCGAGTCGAGGCGGACGTCATCGCGGTAGCGACGACGGACGCCGAGACGAGCACGTGAGAACACCGCCACCCTGTCTATCTTAGGGTTACGCGAGTCGAGGCGGACATCGTCGCGGTAGTGACGACGGACGCCGAGACGAGCACGTGACACCACTGCCACCCTGTCTAACTTTGGGTTACGCGAGTCGAGGCGGACGTCATCGCGGTAGCGACAACGGAGGCCGAGACGAGCACGTGACAACACTGCCACCCTGGCTAACTTAGGGTTACGCGAGTCGAGGCGGACGTCGTCGCGGTAGCGACGACGGACGCCGACACGAGCACGTGACACCACCGCCACCCTGTCTAACTTAGGGTTACGCGAGTCGAGGCGGACATCGTCGCGGTAGTGACGACGGATGCCGAGACGAGCACGTGACACCACTGCCACCCTGTCTAACTTTGGGTTACGCGAGTCGAGGCGGACGTCGTCGTGGTAGCGACGACGGACGCCGAGACGAGCACGTGACAACACTGCCACCCTGGCTAACTTAGGGTTACGCGAGTCGACGCGGACGTCGTCGCGGTAGCGACGACGGACGCCAAGACGAGCACGTGACACCACTGCCACCCTGACTAACTTAGGGTTACGCGAGTCGAGGCGGACATCGTCGCGGTAGCGATGACAGAAGCCGACACGAGCACGTGACACCACCGCCACCCTGTCTAACTTAGGGTTAAGCGAGTCGAGGTGGACGTCGAGACGAGCATGTGACACCACTGCCACCCTGTCTAACTTAGGGTTACGCGAGTCGAGGAAGATGTCTTCGCGGTAGCGACGACGGACGCCGAGACGAGCACGTGGCACCGCTGCCACCCTGTCTTAGGGACACGCGAGTCGAGGTGGACGTCGTCGTGGTAGCGACGACGGACGCCGAGATGAGCACGTGACACCACCACCACCCTGTCTATATTAGGGTTACGCGAGTCGAGGCGGACATCATCGCGGTAGCGACGACGGACGCCGAGACGAGCACGTGACACCACCGCCACCCTGTCTAACTTAGGGTTATGCGAGTCGAGGCGGACGTCGTCGCGGTAGCGACGATGGAGGCCGAGACGAGCACGTGACACCACCGCCACCCTGTTTATCCTAGGGTTACGCGAGTCGAGGCGGACGTCGTTGCGGTAGCGACGACAGACGCCTAGACGAGCACGTGACACCACTGCCACCCTGGCTATCTTAGGGTTATGCGAGTCGAGGCGGACGTCGTCGCGGTAGCGACGGCGGACGCCGAGACGAGCACGTGACACCACCGCCACCCTGTCTATCTTAGGGTTACGCGAGTCGAGGCAGACATCGTCGCGGTAGTGACGACGGACGCCGAGACGAGCACGTGACACCATTGCCACCCTGTCTAACTTTGGGTTACGCGAGTCGAGGCGGACGTCGTCGCGGTAGCGACGACGGACGCCGAGACGAGCACGTGACAACACTGCCACCCTGGCTAACTTAGGGTTACGCGAGTCGAGGCGGACGTCGTCGCGGTAGCGACGACGGACACCAAGACGAGCACGTGACACCACTGCCACCCTGTCTAACTTAGGGTTACGCGAGTCGAGGCGGACATCGTCGCGGTAGCGATGACAGACGCCGACACGAGCACGTGACACCACCGCCACCCTGTCTAACTTAGGGTTAAGCGAGTCGAGGCGGACGTCGAGACGAGCACGTGACACCACTGCCACCCTGTCTAACTTAGGGTTACGCGAGTCGAGGAAGATGTCTTCGCGGTAGCGACGACGGACGCCGAGACGAGCACGCGGCACCGCTGCCACCCTGTCTTAGGGTCACGCGAGTCGAGGTGGACGTCGTCGTGGTAGCGACGACGGACGCCGAGATGAGCACGTGATACCACCACCACCCTGTCTATCTTAGGGTTACGCGAGTCGAGGCGGACGTCATCGCGGTAGCGACGACGGACGCCGAGACGAGCACGTGAGAACACCGCCACCCTGTCTATCTTAGGGTTACGCGAGTCGAGGTGGACATCGTCGCGGTAGTGACGACGGACGCCGAGACGAGCACGTGACACCACTGCCACCCTGTCTAACTTTGGGTTACGCGAGTCGAGGCGGACGTCGTCGCGGTAGCGACGACGGACGCCGAGACGAGCACGTGACAACACTGCCACCCTGGCTAACTTAGGGTTACGCGAGTCGAGGCGGACGTCGTCGCGGTAGCGACGACGGACGCCGACACGAGCACGTGACACCACCGCCACCCTGTCTAACTTAGGGTTATGCGAGTCGAGGCGGACATCGTCGCGGTAGTGACGACGGACGCCGAGACGAGCACGTGACACCACTGCCACCCTGTCTAACTTTGGGTTACGCGAGTCGAGGCGGACGTCGTCGCGGTAGCGACGACGGACGCCGAGACGAGCACGTGACAACACTGCCACCCTGGCTAACTTAGGGTTACGCGAGTCGAGGCGGACGTCGTCGCGGTAGCGACGACGGACGCCAAGACGAGCACGTGACACCACTGCCACCCTGACTAACTTAGGGTTACGCGAGTCGAGGCGGACATCGTCGCGGTAGCGATGACAGACACCGACACGAGCACGTGACACCACCGCCACCCTGTCTAACTTAGGGTTAAGCGAGTCGAGGCGGACGTCGAGACGAGCATGTGACACCACTGCCACCCTGTCTAACTTAGGGTTACGCGAGTGGAGGAAGATGTCTTCGCGGTAGCGACGACGGACGCCGAGACGAGCACGTGGCACCGCTGCCACCCTGTCTTAGGGTCACGCGAGTCGAGGTGGACGTCGTCGTGGTAGCGACGACGGACGCCGAGATGAGCACGTGACACCACCACCACCCTGTCTATATTAGGGTTACGCGAGTCGAGGCGGACGTCATCGCGGTGGCGACGACGGACGCCGAGACGAGCACGTGAGAACACCGCCACCCTGTCTATCTTAGGGTTACGCGAGTCGAGGCAGACATCGTCGCGGTAGTGACGACGGACGCCGAGACGAGCACGTGACACCACTGCCACCCTGTCTAACTTTGGGTTACGCGAGTCGAGGCGGACGTCGTCGCGGTAGCGATGACGGACGCCGAGACGAGCACGTGACAACACTGCCACCCTGGCTAACTTAGGGTTACGCGAGTCGAGGCGGACGTCGTCGCGGTAGCGACGACGGACGCCGACACGAGCACGTGACACCACCGCCACCCTGTCTAACTTAGGGTTACGCGAGTTGAGGCGGACGTCGAGACGAGCACGTGACACCACTGCCACCCTGTCTAACTTAGGGTTACGCCAGTCGAGGGGGACGTCTTCGCGGTAGCGACGACGGACGCCGAGACGAGCACGTGGCACCGCTGCCACCCTGTCTTAGGGTCACGCGAGTCGAGGTGGACGTCGTCGTGGTAGCGACGACGGACGCCGAGATGAGCACGTGACACCACCACCACCCTGTCTATCTTAGGGTTATGCGAGTCGAGGCGGACGTCATCGCGGTAGCGACGACGGACGCCGAGACGAGCACGTGAGAACACCGCCACCCTGTCTAACTTTGGGTTACGCGAGTCGAGGCGGACGTCGTCGCGGTAGCGACGACGGACGCCGAGACGAGCACGTGACAACACTGCCACCCTGGCTAACTTAGGGTTACGCGAGTCGAGGCGGACGTCGTCGCGGTAGCGACGACGGACGCCGACACTAGCACGTGACACCACCGCCACCCTGTCTAACTTAGGGTTACGCGAGTTGAGGCGGACGTCGAGACGAGCACGTGACACCACTGCCACCCTGTCTAACTTAGGGTTACGCAAGTCGAGCGGGACGTCTTCGCGGTAGCGACGACGGACGCCGAGACGAGCACGTGGCACCGCTGCCACCCTGTCTTAGGGTCACGCGAGTCGTGGTGGACGTCGTCGTGGTAGCGACGACGGACGCCGAGAGGAGCACGTGACACCACCACCACCCTGTCTATCTTAGCGTTACGCGAGTCGAGCCGAACGTCGTCGCTGTAGCGACGACGGACGCCGAGGCGAGCACGTGAGACCACCGCCACCCTGTATATCTTAGCGTTACGCGAGTCGAGGCGGACGTCGTCGCGGTAGCTACGACGGACGCCGAGAAGAGCACGTGACACCACCGCCACCCTGTCTAACTTAGGGTTATGCGAGTCGAGGCGGATGTCGTCGCGGTAGCGACGACGGACGCCGAGACGAGCACGTGACACCACCGCCACCCTGTCTAACTTAGGGTTACGCGTGTCGAGTCGGACGTCGTCGCGGTAGCGACGACGGACGCCGACACGAGCATGTGACACCACCGCCACCCTGTCTAACTTAGGGTTACGCGAGTTGAGGCGGACGTCGAGACGAGCACGTGACACCACTGCCACCCTGTCTAACTTAGGGTTACGCAAGTCGAGGGGGACGTCTTCGCGGTAGCGACGACGGACGCCGAGACGAGCACGTGGCACCGCTGCCACCCTGTCTTAGGGTCACGCGAGTCGAGGTGGACGTCGTCGTGGTAGCGACGACGGACGCCGAGATGAGCACGTGACACCACCACCACCCTGTCTATCTTAGCGTTACGCGAGTCGAGCCGAACGTCGTCGCTGTAGCGACGACGGACGCCGAGGCGAGCACGTGACACCACCGCCACCCTGTATATCTTAGCGTTACGCGAGTCGAGGCGGACGTCGTCGCGGTAGCTACGATGGACGCCGAGACGAGCACGTGACACCACCGCCACCCTGTCTAACTTAGGGTTAAGCGAGTCGAGGCGGACGTCATCGCGGTAGCGACGACGGACGCCGGGACGAGCACGTGACAACACCGCCACCCTGTCTATCTTAGGGTTACGCGAGTCGAGGCGGACATCGTCGCGGTAGCGACGACGGACGCCGAGACGAGCACGTGACACCAATGCCTCCCTGTCTAACTTAGGGTTACGCGAGTCGAGGCGGACGTCGTCGCGGTAGCGACGACGGACGCCGAGACGAGCACGTGACACCACCGCCACCCTGTCTAACTTAGGGTTATGCGAGTCGAGGCGGACGTCGTCGCGGTAGCGACGATGGAGGCCGAGACGAGCACGTGACACCACCGCCACCCTGTTTATCCTAGGGTTACGCGAGTCGAGGCGGACGTCGTTGCGGTAGCGACGACAGACGCCTAGACGAGCACGTGACACCACTGCCACCCTGGCTATCTTAGGGTTATGCGAGTCGAGGCGGACGTCGTCGCGGTAGCGACGGCGGACGCCGAGACGAGCACGTGACACCACCGCCACCCTGTCTATCTTAGGGTTACGCGAGTCGAGGCAGACATCGTCGCGGTAGTGACGACGGACGCCGAGACGAGCACGTGACACCATTGCCACCCTGTCTAACTTTGGGTTACGCGAGTCGAGGCGGACGTCGTCGCGGTAGCGACGACGGACGCCGAGACGAGCACGTGACAACACTGCCACCCTGGCTAACTTAGGGTTACGCGAGTCGAGGCGGACGTCGTCGCGGTAGCGACGACGGACACCAAGACGAGCACGTGACACCACTGCCACCCTGTCTAACTTAGGGTTACGCGAGTCGAGGCGGACATCGTCGCGGTAGCGATGACAGACGCCGACACGAGCACGTGACACCACCGCCACCCTGTCTAACTTAGGGTTAAGCGAGTCGAGGCGGACGTCGAGACGAGCACGTGACACCACTGCCACCCTGTCTAACTTAGGGTTACGCGAGTCGAGGAAGATGTCTTCGCGGTAGCGACGACGGACGCCGAGACGAGCACGCGGCACCGCTGCCACCCTGTCTTAGGGTCACGCGAGTCGAGGTGGACGTCGTCGTGGTAGCGACGACGGACGCCGAGATGAGCACGTGATACCACCACCACCCTGTCTATCTTAGGGTTACGCGAGTCGAGGCGGACGTCATCGCGGTAGCGACGACGGACGCCGAGACGAGCACGTGAGAACACCGCCACCCTGTCTATCTTAGGGTTACGCGAGTCGAGGTGGACATCGTCGCGGTAGTGACGACGGACGCCGAGACGAGCACGTGACACCACTGCCACCCTGTCTAACTTTGGGTTACGCGAGTCGAGGCGGACGTCGTCGCGGTAGCGACGACGGACGCCGAGACGAGCACGTGACAACACTGCCACCCTGGCTAACTTAGGGTTACGCGAGTCGAGGCGGACGTCGTCGCGGTAGCGACGACGGACGCCGACACGAGCACGTGACACCACCGCCACCCTGTCTAACTTAGGGTTATGCGAGTCGAGGCGGACATCGTCGCGGTAGTGACGACGGACGCCGAGACGAGCACGTGACACCACTGCCACCCTGTCTAACTTTGGGTTACGCGAGTCGAGGCGGACGTCGTCGCGGTAGCGACGACGGACGCCGAGACGAGCACGTGACAACACTGCCACCCTGGCTAACTTAGGGTTACGCGAGTCGAGGCGGACGTCGTCGCGGTAGCGACGACGGACGCCAAGACGAGCACGTGACACCACTGCCACCCTGACTAACTTAGGGTTACGCGAGTCGAGGCGGACATCGTCGCGGTAGCGATGACAGACACCGACACGAGCACGTGACACCACCGCCACCCTGTCTAACTTAGGGTTAAGCGAGTCGAGGCGGACGTCGAGACGAGCATGTGACACCACTGCCACCCTGTCTAACTTAGGGTTACGCGAGTGGAGGAAGATGTCTTCGCGGTAGCGACGACGGACGCCGAGACGAGCACGTGGCACCGCTGCCACCCTGTCTTAGGGTCACGCGAGTCGAGGTGGACGTCGTCGTGGTAGCGACGACGGACGCCGAGATGAGCACGTGACACCACCACCACCCTGTCTATATTAGGGTTACGCGAGTCGAGGCGGACGTCATCGCGGTGGCGACGACGGACGCCGAGACGAGCACGTGAGAACACCGCCACCCTGTCTATCTTAGGGTTACGCGAGTCGAGGCAGACATCGTCGCGGTAGTGACGACGGACGCCGAGACGAGCACGTGACACCACTGCCACCCTGTCTAACTTTGGGTTACGCGAGTCGAGGCGGACGTCGTCGCGGTAGCGATGACGGACGCCGAGACGAGCACGTGACAACACTGCCACCCTGGCTAACTTAGGGTTACGCGAGTCGAGGCGGACGTCGTCGCGGTAGCGACGACGGACGCCGACACGAGCACGTGACACCACCGCCACCCTGTCTAACTTAGGGTTACGCGAGTTGAGGCGGACGTCGAGACGAGCACGTGACACCACTGCCACCCTGTCTAACTTAGGGTTACGCCAGTCGAGGGGGACGTCTTCGCGGTAGCGACGACGGACGCCGAGACGAGCACGTGGCACCGCTGCCACCCTGTCTTAGGGTCACGCGAGTCGAGGTGGACGTCGTCGTGGTAGCGACGACGGACGCCGAGATGAGCACGTGACACCACCACCACCCTGTCTATCTTAGGGTTATGCGAGTCGAGGCGGACGTCATCGCGGTAGCGACGACGGACGCCGAGACGAGCACGTGAGAACACCGCCACCCTGTCTAACTTTGGGTTACGCGAGTCGAGGCGGACGTCGTCGCGGTAGCGACGACGGACGCCGAGACGAGCACGTGACAACACTGCCACCCTGGCTAACTTAGGGTTACGCGAGTCGAGGCGGACGTCGTCGCGGTAGCGACGACGGACGCCGACACTAGCACGTGACACCACCGCCACCCTGTCTAACTTAGGGTTACGCGAGTTGAGGCGGACGTCGAGACGAGCACGTGACACCACTGCCACCCTGTCTAACTTAGGGTTACGCAAGTCGAGCGGGACGTCTTCGCGGTAGCGACGACGGACGCCGAGACGAGCACGTGGCACCGCTGCCACCCTGTCTTAGGGTCACGCGAGTCGTGGTGGACGTCGTCGTGGTAGCGACGACGGACGCCGAGAGGAGCACGTGACACCACCACCACCCTGTCTATCTTAGCGTTACGCGAGTCGAGCCGAACGTCGTCGCTGTAGCGACGACGGACGCCGAGGCGAGCACGTGAGACCACCGCCACCCTGTATATCTTAGCGTTACGCGAGTCGAGGCGGACGTCGTCGCGGTAGCTACGACGGACGCCGAGAAGAGCACGTGACACCACCGCCACCCTGTCTAACTTAGGGTTATGCGAGTCGAGGCGGATGTCGTCGCGGTAGCGACGACGGACGCCGAGACGAGCACGTGACACCACCGCCACCCTGTCTAACTTAGGGTTACGCGTGTCGAGTCGGACGTCGTCGCGGTAGCGACGACGGACGCCGACACGAGCATGTGACACCACCGCCACCCTGTCTAACTTAGGGTTACGCGAGTTGAGGCGGACGTCGAGACGAGCACGTGACACCACTGCCACCCTGTCTAACTTAGGGTTACGCAAGTCGAGGGGGACGTCTTCGCGGTAGCGACGACGGACGCCGAGACGAGCACGTGGCACCGCTGCCACCCTGTCTTAGGGTCACGCGAGTCGAGGTGGACGTCGTCGTGGTAGCGACGACGGACGCCGAGATGAGCACGTGACACCACCACCACCCTGTCTATCTTAGCGTTACGCGAGTCGAGCCGAACGTCGTCGCTGTAGCGACGACGGACGCCGAGGCGAGCACGTGACACCACCGCCACCCTGTATATCTTAGCGTTACGCGAGTCGAGGCGGACGTCGTCGCGGTAGCTACGATGGACGCCGAGACGAGCACGTGACACCACCGCCACCCTGTCTAACTTAGGGTTAAGCGAGTCGAGGCGGACGTCATCGCGGTAGCGACGACGGACGCCGGGACGAGCACGTGACAACACCGCCACCCTGTCTATCTTAGGGTTACGCGAGTCGAGGCGGACATCGTCGCGGTAGCGACGACGGACGCCGAGACGAGCACGTGACACCAATGCCTCCCTGTCTAACTTAGGGTTACGCGAGTCGAGGCGGACGTCGTCGCGGTAGCGACGACGGACGCCGAGACGAGCACGTAACAACACTGCCACCCTGGCTAACTTAGGGTTACGCGAGTCGAGGCAGACGTCGTCGCGGTAGCGACGACGGACGCCGAGACGAGCACGTGACACCACTGCCACCCAGTCTAACTTAGGGTTACGCGAGTCGAGGCGGACGTCGTCGCGGTAGCGACGACGGACGCCGAGACGAGCACGTGACACCACCGCCACCCTGTCTAACTTAGGGTTAGGCGAGTCGAGGCGGACGTCGTCGCGGTAGCGACGACGGACGCCGAGACGAGCACGTGACACCACCGCCACCCTGTCTAACTTAGGGTTACGCGAGTCGAGGCGGACGTCGTCGCGGTAGCGACGACGGACGCCGAGACGAGCACGTGACACCACCGCCACCCTGTCTAACTTAGGGTTACGCGTGTCGAGTCGGACGTCGTCGCGGTAGCGACGACGGACGCCGACACGAGCACGTGACACCACCGCCACCCTGTCTAACTTAGGGTTACGCGAGTTGAGGCGGACGTCGAGACGAGCACGTGACACCACTGCCACCCTGTCTAACTTAGGGTTACGCAAGTCGAGGGGGACGTCTTCGCGGTAGCGACGACGGACGCCGAGACGAGCACGTGGCACCGCTGCCACCCTGTCTTAGGGTCACGCGAGTCGAGGTGGACGTCGTCGTGGTAGCGACGACGGACGCCGAGATGAGCACGTGACACCACCACCACCCTGTCTATCTTAGCGTTACGCGAGTCGAGCCGAACGTCGTCGCTGTAGCGACGACGGACGCCGAGGCGAGCACGTGACACCACCGCCACCCTGTATATCTTAGCGTTACGCGAGTCGAGGCGGACGTCGTCGCGGTAGCTACGACGGACGCCGAGACGAGCACGTGACACCACCGCCACCCTGTCTAACTTAGGGTTAAGCGAGTCGAGGCGGACGTCATCGCGGTAGCGACGACGGACGCCGAGACGAGCACGTGACAACACCGCCACCCTGTCTATCTTAGGGTTACGCGAGTCGAGGCGGACATCGTCGCGGTAGCGACGACGGACGCCGAGACGAGCACGTGACACCAATGCCTCCCTGTCTAACTTAGGGTTACGCGAGTCGAGGCGGACGTCGTCGCGGTAGCGACGACGGACGCCGAGACGAGCACGTGACAACACTGCCACCCTGGCTAACTTAGGGTTACGCGAGTCGAGGCGGACGTCGTCGCGGTAGCGACGACGGACGCCGAGATGAGCACGTGACACCACCGCCACCCTGTCTAACTTAGGGTTACGCGAGTCGAGGCGGACGTCGTCGCGGTAGCGACGACGGACGCCGAGACGAGCACGTGACACCACCGCCACCCTGTCTAACTTAGGGTTACGCGTGTCGAGTCGGACGTCGTCGCGGTAGCGACGACGGACGCCGACACGAGCACGTGACACCACCGCCACCCTGTCTAACTTAGGGTTACGCGAGTTGAGGCGGACGTCGAGACGAGCACGTGACACCACTGCCACCCTGTCTAACTTAGGGTTACGCAAGTCGAGGGGGACATCTTCGCGGTAGCGACGACGGACGCCGAGACGAGCACTTGGCACCGCTGCCACCCTGTTCTTAGGGTCACGCGAGTCGAGGTGGACGTCGTCGTGGTAGCGACGACGGACGCCGAGATGAGCACGTGACACCACCACCACCCTGTCTATCTTAGCGTTACGCGAGTCGAGCCGAACGTCGTCGCTGTAGCGACGACGGACGCCGAGGCGAGCACGTGACACCACCGCCACCCTGTATATCTTAGCGTTACGCGAGTCGAGGCGGACGTCATCGCGGTAGCTACGACGGACGCCGAGACGAGCACGTGACACCACCGCCACCCCGTCTAACTTAGGGTTAAGCGAGTAGAGGCGGACGTCATCGCGGTAGCGACGACGGACGCCGAGACGAGCACGTGACAACACCGCCACCCTGTGTATCTTAGGGTTACGCGAGTCGAGGCGGACATCGTCGCGGTAGCGACGACGGACGCCGAGACGAGCACGTGACACCAATGCCTCCCTGTCTAACTTAGGGTTACGCGAGTCGAGGCGGACGTCGTCGCGGTAGCGACGACGGACGCCGAGACGAGCACGTGACAACACTGCCACCCTGGCTAACTTAGGGTTACGCGAGTCGAGGCAGACGTCGTCGCGGTAGCGACGACGGACGCCGAGGCGAGCACGTGACACCACTGCCACCCTGTCTAACTTAGGGTTACGCGAGTCGAGGCGGACGTCGTCGCGGTAGCGACGACGGACGCCGAGACGAGCACGTGACACCACCGCCACCCTGTCTAACTTAGGGTTATGCGAGTCGAGGCGGACGTCGTCGCGGTAGGGACGACGGACGCCGAGACGAGCACGTGACACCACCGCCACCCTGTCTAACTTAAAGTTACGCGTGTCGAGTCGGACGTCGTCGCGGTAGCGACGACGGACGCCGACACGAGCACGTGACACCACCGCCACCCTGTCTAACTTAGGGTTACGCGAGTCGAGGCGGACGTCATCGCGGTAGCGACGACGGACGCCGAGACGAGCACGTGAGAACACCGCCACCCTGTCTATCTTAGGGTTACGCGAGTCGAGGCAGACATCGTCGCGGTAGTGACGACGGACGCCGAGACGAGCACGTGACACCACTGCCACCCTGTCTAACTTTGGGTTACGCGAGTCGAGGCGGACGTCGTCGCGGTAGCGACGACGGACGCCGAGACGAGCACGTGACAACACTGCCACCCTGGCTAACTTAGGGTTACGCGAGTCGAGGCGGACGTCGTCGCGGTAGCGACGACGGACACCGACACGAGCACGTGACACCACCGCCACCCTGTCTAACTTAGGGTTACGCGAGTTGAGGCGGACGTTGAGACGAGCACGTGACACCACTGCCACCCTGTATATCTTAGCGTTACGCGAGTCGAGGCGGACGTCATCGCGGTAGCTACGACGGACGCCGAGACGAGCACGTGGCACCGCCGCCACCCCGTCTAACTTAGGGTTAAGCGAGTAGAGGCGGACGTCATCGCGGTAGCGACGACGGACGCCGAGACGAGCACGTGACAACACCGCCACCCTGTGTATCTTAGGGTTACGCGAGTCGAGGCGGACATCGTCGCGGTAGCGACGACGGACGCCGAGACGAGCACGTGACACCAATGCCTCCCTGTCTAACTTAGGGTTACGCGAGTCGAGGCGGACGTCGTCGCGGTAGCGACGATGGACGCCGAGACGAGCACGTGACAACACTGCCACCCTGGCTAACTTAGGGTTACGCGAGTCGAGGCAGACGTCGTCGCGGTAGCGACGACGGACGCCGAGGCGAGCACGTGACACCACTGCCACCCTGTCTAACTTAGGGTTACGCGAGTCGAGGCGGACGTCGTCGCGGTAGCGACGACGGACGCCGAGACGAGCACGTGACACCACCGCCACCCTGTCTAACTTAGGGTTATGCGAGTCGAGGCGGACGTCGTCGCGGTAGGGACGACGGACGCCGAGACGAGCACGTGACACCACCGCCACCCTGTCTAACTTAAAGTTACGCGTGTCGAGTCGGACGTCGTCGCGGTAGCGACGACGGACGCCGACACGAGCACGTGACACCACCGCCACCCTGTCTAACTTAGGGTTACGCGAGTCGAGGCGGACGTCATCGCGGTAGCGACGACGGACGCCGAGACGAGCACGTGAGAACACCGCCACCCTGTCTATCTTAGGGTTACGCGAGTCGAGGCAGACATCGTCGCGGTAGTGACGACGGACGCCGAGACGAGCACGTGACACCACTGCCACCCTGTCTAACTTTGGGTTACGCGAGTCGAGGCGGACGTCGTCGCGGTAGCGACGACGGACGCCGAGACGAGCACGTGACAACACTGCCACCCTGGCTAACTTAGGGTTACGCGAGTCGAGGCGGACGTCGTCGCGGTAGCGACGACGGACACCGACACGAGCACGTGACACCACCGCCACCCTGTCTAACTTAGGGTTACGCGAGTTGAGGCGGACGTTGAGACGAGCACGTGACACCACTGCCACCCTGTCTAACTTAGGGTTACGCAAGTCGAGGGGGACGTCTTCGCGGTAGCGACGACGGACGCCGAGACGAGCACGTGGCACCGCTGCCACCCTGTCTTAGGGTCACGCGAGTCGAGGTGGACGTCGTCGTGGTAGCGACGACGGACGCCGAGATGAGCACGTGACACCACCACCACCCTGTCTATCTTAGGGTTACGCGAGTCGAGGCAAACATCGTCGCGGTAGTGACGACGGACGCCGAGACGAGCACGTGACACCACTGCCACCCTGTCTAACTTTGGGTTACGCGAGTCGAGGCGGACGTCGTCGCGGTAGCGACGACGGACGCCGAGACGAGCACGTGACAACACTGCCACCCTGGCTAACTTAGGGTTACGCGAGTCGAGGCGGACGTCGTCGCGGTAGCGACGACGGACGCCGCCACTAGCACGTGACACCACCGCCACCCTGTCTAACTTAGGGTTACGCGAGTTGAGGCGGACGTCGAGACGAGCATGTGACACCACTGCCACCCTGTCTAACTTAGGGTTACGCAAGTCGAGGGGGACGTCTTCGCGGTAGCGACGACGGACGCCGAGACGAGCACGTGGCACCGCTGCCACCCTGTCTTAGGGTCACGCGAGTCGAGGTGGACGTCGTCGTGGTAGCGACGACGGACGCCGAGATGAGCACGTGACAGCACCACCACCCTATCTATCTTAGCGTTACGCGAGTCGAGCCGAACGTCGTCGCTGTAGCGACGACGGACGCCGAGGCGAGCACGTGACACCACCGCCACCCTGTATATCTTAGCGTTACGCGAGTCGAGGCGGACGTCGTCGCGGTAGCTACGACGGACGCCGAGACGAGCACGTGACACCACCGCCACCCTGTCTAACTTAGGGTTACGCGTGTCGAGTCGGACGTCGTCGCGGTAGCGACGACGGACGCCGACACGAGCACGTGACACCACCGCCACCCTGTCTAACTTAGGGTTACGCGAGTTGAGGCGGACGTCGAGACGAGCACGTGACACCACTGCCACCCTGTCTAACTTAGGGTTACGCAAGTCGAGGGGGACGTCTTCGCGGTAGCGACGACGGACGCCGAGACGAGCACGTGGCACCGCTGCCACCCTGTCTTAGGGTCACACGAGTCGAGGTGGACGTCGTCGTGGTAGCGACGACGGACGCGAGATGAGCACGTGACACCACCACCACCCTGTCTATCTTAGCGTTACGCGAGTCGAGCCGAACGTCGTCGCTGTAGCGACGACGGACGCCGAGGCGAGCACGTGACACCACCGCCACCCTGTATATCTTAGCGTTACGCGAGTCGAGGCGGACGTCGTCGCGGTAGCTACGACGGACGCCGAGACGAGCACGTGACACCACCGCCACCCTGTCTAACTTAGGGTTAAGCGAGTCGAGGCGGACGTCATCGCGGTAGCGACGACGGACGCCGAGACGAGCACGTGACAACACCGCCACCCTGTCTATCTTAGGGTTACGCGAGTCGAGGCGGACATCGTCGCGGTAGCGACGACGGACGCCGAGACGAGCACGTGACACCAATGCCTCCCTGTCTAACTTAGGGTTACGCGAGTCGAGGCGGACGTCGTCGCGGTAGCGACGACGGACGCCGAGATGAGCACGTGACAACACTGCCACCCTGGCTAACTTAGGGTTACGCGAGTCGAGGCAGACGTCGTCGCGGTAGCGACGACGGACGCCGAGACGAGCACGTGACACCACTGCCACCCTGTCTAACTTAGGGTTACGCGAGTCGAGGCGGACGTCGTCGCGGTAGCGACGACGGACGCCGAGACGAGCACGTGACACCACCGCCACCCTGTCTAACTTAGGGTTAGGCGAGTCGAGGCGGACGTCGTCGCGGTAGCGACGACGGACGCCGAGACGAGCACGTGACACCACCGCCACCCTGTCTAACTTAGGGTTACGCGAGTCGAGGCGGACGTCGTCGCGGTAGCGACGACGGACGCCGAGACGAGCACGTGACACCACCGCCACCCTGTCTAACTTAGGGTTACGCGAGTTGAGGCGGACGTTGAGACGAGCACGTGACACCACTGCCACCCTGTATATCTTAGCGTTACGCGAGTCGAGGCGGACGTCATCGCGGTAGCTACGACGGACGCCGAGACGAGCACGTGGCACCGCCGCCACCCCGTCTAACTTAGGGTTAAGCGAGTAGAGGCGGACGTCATCGCGGTAGCGACGACGGACGCCGAGACGAGCACGTGACAACACCGCCACCCTGTGTATCTTAGGGTTACGCGAGTCGAGGCGGACATCGTCGCGGTAGCGACGACGGACGCCGAGACGAGCACGTGACACCAATGCCTCCCTGTCTAACTTAGGGTTACGCGAGTCGAGGCGGACGTCGTCGCGGTAGCGACGATGGACGCCGAGACGAGCACGTGACAACACTGCCACCCTGGCTAACTTAGGGTTACGCGAGTCGAGGCAGACGTCGTCGCGGTAGCGACGACGGACGCCGAGGCGAGCACGTGACACCACTGCCACCCTGTCTAACTTAGGGTTACGCGAGTCGAGGCGGACGTCGTCGCGGTAGCGACGACGGACGCCGAGACGAGCACGTGACACCACCGCCACCCTGTCTAACTTAGGGTTATGCGAGTCGAGGCGGACGTCGTCGCGGTAGGGACGACGGACGCCGAGACGAGCACGTGACACCACCGCCACCCTGTCTAACTTAAAGTTACGCGTGTCGAGTCGGACGTCGTCGCGGTAGCGACGACGGACGCCGACACGAGCACGTGACACCACCGCCACCCTGTCTAACTTAGGGTTACGCGAGTCGAGGCGGACGTCATCGCGGTAGCGACGACGGACGCCGAGACGAGCACGTGAGAACACCGCCACCCTGTCTATCTTAGGGTTACGCGAGTCGAGGCAGACATCGTCGCGGTAGTGACGACGGACGCCGAGACGAGCACGTGACACCACTGCCACCCTGTCTAACTTTGGGTTACGCGAGTCGAGGCGGACGTCGTCGCGGTAGCGACGACGGACGCCGAGACGAGCACGTGACAACACTGCCACCCTGGCTAACTTAGGGTTACGCGAGTCGAGGCGGACGTCGTCGCGGTAGCGACGACGGACACCGACACGAGCACGTGACACCACCGCCACCCTGTCTAACTTAGGGTTACGCGAGTTGAGGCGGACGTTGAGACGAGCACGTGACACCACTGCCACCCTGTCTAACTTAGGGTTACGCAAGTCGAGGGGGACGTCTTTGCGGTAGCGACGACGGACGCCGAGACGAGCACGTGGCACCGCTGCCACCCTGTCTTAGGGTCACGCGAGTCGAGGTGGACGTCGTCGTGGTAGCGACGACGGACGCCGAGATGAGCACGTGACACCACCACCACCCTGTCTATCTTAGGGTTACGCGAGTCGAGGCAAACATCGTCGCGGTAGTGACGACGGACGCCGAGACGAGCACGTGACACCACTGCCACCCTGTCTAACTTTGGGTTACGCGAGTCGAGGCGGACGTCGTCGCGGTAGCGACGACGGACGCCGAGACGAGCACGTGACAACACTGCCACCCTGGCTAACTTAGGGTTACGCGAGTCGAGGCGGACGTCGTCGCGGTAGCGACGACGGACGCCGCCACTAGCACGTGACACCACCGCCACCCTGTCTAACTTAGGGTTACGCGAGTTGAGGCGGACGTCGAGACGAGCATGTGACACCACTGCCACCCTGTCTAACTTAGGGTTACGCAAGTCGAGGGGGACGTCTTCGCGGTAGCGACGACGGACGCCGAGACGAGCACGTGGCACCGCTGCCACCCTGTCTTAGGGTCACGCGAGTCGAGGTGGACGTCGTCGTGGTAGCGACGACGGACGCCGAGATGAGCACGTGACAGCACCACCACCCTATCTATCTTAGCGTTACGCGAGTCGAGCCGAACGTCGTCGCTGTAGCGACGACGGACGCCGAGGCGAGCACGTGACACCACCGCCACCCTGTATATCTTAGCGTTACGCGAGTCGAGGCGGACGTCGTCGCGGTAGCTACGACGGACGCCGAGACGAGCACGTGACACCACCGCCACCCTGTCTAACTTAGGGTTACGCGTGTCGAGTCGGACGTCGTCGCGGTAGCGACGACGGACGCCGACACGAGCACGTGACACCACCGCCACCCTGTCTAACTTAGGGTTACGCGAGTTGAGGCGGACGTCGAGACGAGCACGTGACACCACTGCCACCCTGTCTAACTTAGGGTTACGCAAGTCGAGGGGGACGTCTTCGCGGTAGCGACGACGGACGCCGAGACGAGCACGTGGCACCGCTGCCACCCTGTCTTAGGGTCACACGAGTCGAGGTGGACGTCGTCGTGGTAGCGACGACGGACGCGAGATGAGCACGTGACACCACCACCACCCTGTCTATCTTAGCGTTACGCGAGTCGAGCCGAACGTCGTCGCTGTAGCGACGACGGACGCCGAGGCGAGCACGTGACACCACCGCCACCCTGTATATCTTAGCGTTACGCGAGTCAAGGCGGACGTCGTCGCGGTAGCTACGACGGACGCCGAGACGAGCACGTGACACCACCGCCACCCTGTCTAACTTAGGGTTAAGCGAGTCGAGGCGGACGTCATCGCGGTAGCGACGACGGACGCCGAGACGAGCACGTGACAACACCGCCACCCTGTCTATCTTAGGGTTACGCGAGTCGAGGCGGACATCGTCGCGGTAGCGACGACGGACGCCGAGACGAGCACGTGACACCAATGCCTCCCTGTCTAACTTAGGGTTACGCGAGTCGAGGCGGACGTCGTCGCGGTAGCGACGACGGACGCCGAGATGAGCACGTGACAACACTGCCACCCTGGCTAACTTAGGGTTACGCGAGTCGAGGCAGACGTCGTCGCGGTAGCGACGACGGACGCCGAGACGAGCACGTGACACCACTGCCACCCTGTCTAACTTAGGGTTACGCGAGTCGAGGCGGACGTCGTCGCGGTAGCGACGACGGACGCCGAGACGAGCACGTGACACCACCGCCACCCTGTCTAACTTAGGGTTAGGCGAGTCGAGGCGGACGTCGTCGCGGTAGCGACGACGGACGCCGAGACGAGCACGTGACACCACCGCCACCCTGTCTAACTTAGGGTTACGCGAGTCGAGGCGGACGTCGTCGCGGTAGCGACGACGGACGCCGAGACGAGCACGTGACACCACCGCCACCCTGTCTAACTTAGGGTTACGCGTGTCGAGTCGGACGTCGTCGCGGTAGCGACGACGGACGCCGACACGAGCACGTGACACCACCGCCACCCTGTCTAACTTAGGGTTACGCGAGTTGAGGCGGACGTCGAGACGAGCACGTGACACCACTGCCACCCTGTCTAACTTAGGGTTACGCAAGTCGAGGGGGACGTCTTCGCGGTAGCGACGACGGACGCCGAGACGAGCACGTGGCACCGCTGCCACCCTGTCTTAGGGTCACGCGAGTCGAGGTGGACGTCGTCGTGGTAGCGACGATGGACGCCGAGATGAGCACGTGACCCCACCACCACCCTGTCTATCTTAGCGTTACGCGAGTCGAGCCGAACGTCGTCGCTGTAGCGACGACGGACGCCGAGGCGAGCACGTGACAGCACTGCCACCCTGTATATCTTAGCGTTACGCGAGTCGAGGCGGACGTCATCGCGGTAGCTACGACGGACGCCGAGACGAGCACGTGACACCACCGCCACCCCGTCTAACTTAGGGTTAAGCGAGTCGAGGCGGACGTCATCGCGGTAGCGACGACGGACGCCGAGACGAGCACGTGACAACACCGCCATCCTGTGTATCTTAGGGTTACGCGAGTCGAGGCGGACATCGTCGCGGTAGCGACGACGGACGCCGAGACGAGCACGTGACACCAATGCCTCCCTGTCTAACTTAGGGTTACGCGAGTCGAGGCGGACGTCGTCGCGGTAGCGACGACGGACGCCGAGACGAGCACGTGACAACACTGCCACCCTGGCTAACTTAGGGTTACGCGAGTCGAGGCAGACGTCGTCGCGGTAGCGACGACGGACGCCGAGGCGAGCACGTGACACCACTGCCACCCTGTCTAACTTAGGGTTACGCGAGTCGAGGCGGACGTCATCGCGGTAGCGACGAAGGACGCCGAGACGAGCACGTGACACCACCGCCACCCTGTCTAACTTAGGGTTAGGCGAGTCGAGGCGGACGTCGTCGCGGTAGGGACGACGGACGCCGAGACGAGCACGTGACACCACCGCCACCCTGTCTAACTTAAAGTTACGCGTGTCGAGTCGGACGTCGTCGCGGTAGCGACGATGGACGCCGACACGAGCACGTGACACCACCGCCACCCTGTCTAACTTAGGGTTACGCGAGTCGAGGCGGACGTCATCGCGGTAGCGACGACGGACGCCGAGACGAGCACGTGAGAACACCGCCACCCTGTCTATCTTAGGGTTACGCGAGTCGAGGCAGACATCGTCGCGGTAGTGACGACGGACGCCGAGACGAGCACGTGACACCACTGCCACCCTGTCTAACTTTGGGTTACGCGAGTCGAGGCGGACGTTTGTCGCGGTAGCGACGACGGACGCCGAGACGAGCACGTGACAACACTGCCACCCTGACTAACTTAGGGTTACGCGAGTCGAGGCGGACGTCGTCGCGGTAGCGACGACGGACGCCGACACGAGCACGTGACACCACCGCCACCCTGTCTAACTTAGGGTTACGCGAGTTGAGGCGGACGTCGAGACGAGCACGTGACACCACTGCCACCCTGTCTAACTTAGGGTTACGCAAGTCGAGGGGGACGTCTTCGCGGTAGCGACGACGGACGCCGAGACGAGCACGTGGCACCGCTGCCACCCTGTCTTAGGGTCACGCGAGTCGAGGTGGACGTCGTCGTGGTAGCGACGACGGACGCCGAGATGAGCACGTGACACCACCACCACCCTGTCTATCTTAGGGTTACGCGAGTCGAGGCGGACGTCATCGCGGTAGCGACGACGGACGCCGAGACGAGCACGTGAGAACACCGCCACCCTGTCTATCTTAGGGTTACGCGAGTCGAGGCAGACATCGTCGCGGTAGTGACGACGGACGCCGAGACGAGCACGTGACACCACTGCCACCCTGTCTAACTTTGGGTTACCCGAGTCGAGGCGGACGTCATCGCGGTAGCGACGACGGACGCCGAGACGAGCACGTGACAACACTGCCACCCTGGCTAACTTAGGGTTACGCGAGTCGAGGCGGACGTCGTCGCGGTAGCGACGACGGACGCCGACACTAGCACGTGACACCACCGCCACCCTGTCTAACTTAGGGTTACGCGAGTTGAGGCGGACGTCGAGACGAGCATGTGACACCACTGCCACCCTGTCTAACTTAGGGTTACGCAAGTCGAGGGGGACGTCTTCGCGGTAGCGACGACGGACGCCGAGACGAGCACGTGGCACCGCTGCCACCCTGTCTTAGGGTCACGCGAGTCGAGGTGGACGTCGTCGTGGTAGCGACGACGGACGCCGAGATGAGCACGTGACACCACCACCACCCTGTCTATCTTAGCGTTACGCGAGTCGAGCCGAACGTCGTCGCTACGAGCACGTGACACCACCGCCACCCTGTATATCTTAGCGTTACGGGAGTCGAGGCGGACGTCGTCGCGGTAGCTACGACGGACGCCGAGACGAGCACGTGACACCACCGCCACCCTGTCTAACTTAGGGTTATGCGAGTCGAGGCGGACGTCGTCGCGGTAGCGACGACGGACGCCGAGACGAGCACGTGACACCACCGCCACCCTGTCTAACTTAGGGTTACGCGTGTCGAGTCGGACGTCGTCGCGGTAGCGACGACGGACGCCGACACGAGCACGTGACACCACCGCCACCCTGTCTAACTTAGGGTTACGCGAGTCGAGGCGGACGTCATCGCGGTAGCGACGACGGACGCCGAGACGAGCACGTGAGAACACCGCCACCCTGTCTATCTTAGGGTTACGCGAGTCGAGGCAGACATCGTCGCGGTAGGGACGACGGACGCCGAGACGAGCACGTGACACCACTGCCACCCTGTCTAACTTTGGGTTACGCGAGTCGAGGCGGACGTCGTCGCGGTAGCGACGACGGACGCCGAGACGAGCACGTGACAACACTGCCACCCTGACTAACTTAGGGTTACGCGAGTCGAGGCGGACGTCGTCGCGGTAGCGACGACGGACGCCGACACGAGCACGTGACACCACCGCCACCCTGTCTAACTTAGGGTTACGCGAGTTGAGGCGGACGTCGAGACGAGCACGTGACACCACTGCCACCCTGTCTAACTTAGGGTTACGCAAGTCGAGAGTGACGTCTTCGCGGTAGCGACGACGGACGCCGAGACGAGCACGTGGCACCGCTGCCACCCTGTCTTAGGGTCACGCGAGTCGAGGTGGACGTCGTCGTGGTAGCGACGACGGACGCCGAGATGAGCACGTGACACCACCACCACCCTGTCTATCTTAGGGTTACGCGAGTCGAGGCGGACGTCATCGCGGTAGCGACGACGGACGCCGAGACGAGCACGTGAGAACACCGCCACCCTGTCTATCTTAGGGTTACGCGAGTCGAGGCAGACATCGTCGCGGTAGTGACGACGGACGCCGAGACGAGCACGTGACACCACTGCCACCCTGTCTAACTTTGGGTTATGCGAGTCGAGGCGGACGTCGTCGCGGTAGCGACGATGGATGCCGAGACGAGCACGTGACAACACTGCCACCCTGGCTAACTTAGGGTTACGCGAGTCGAGGCGGACGTCGTCGCGGTAGCGACGACGGACGCCGACACTAGCACGTGACACCACCGCCACCATGTCTAACTTAGGGTTACGCGAGTTGAGGCGGACGTCGAGACGAGCATGTGACACCACTGCCACCCTGTCTAACTTAGGGTTACGCAAGTCGAGGGGGACGTCTTCGCGGTAGCGACGACGGACGCCGAGACGAGCACGTGGCACCGCTGCCACCCTGTCTTAGGGTCACGCGAGTCGAGGTGGACGTCGTCGTGGTAGCGACGACGGACGCCGAGATGAGCACGTGACACCACCACCACCCTGTCTATCTTAGCGTTACGCGAGTCGAGCCGAACGTCGTCGCTGTAGCGACGACGGACGCCGAGGCGAGCACGTGACACCACCGCCACCCTGTATATCTTAGCGTTACGTGAGTCGAGGCGGACGTCGTCGCGGTAGCTACGACGGACGCCGAGACGAGCACGTGACACCACCGCCACCCTGTCTAACTTAGGGTTATGCGAGTCGAGGCGGACGTCGTCGCGGTAGCGACGACGGACGCCGAGACGTGCACGTGACACCACCGCCACCCTGTCTAACTTAGGGTTACGCGTGTCGAGTCGGACGTCGTCGCGGTAGCGACGACGGACGCCGACACGAGCACGTGACACCACCGCCACCCTGTCTAACTTAGGGTTACGCGAGTTGAGGCGGACGTCGAGACGAGCACGTGACACCACTGCCACCCTGTCTAACTTAGGGTTACGCAAGTCGAGGGGGACGTCTTCGCGGTAGCGACGACGGACGCCGAGACGAGCACGTGGCACCGCTGCCACCCTGTCTTAGGGTCACGCGAGTCGAGGTGGACGTCGTCGTGGTAGCGACGACGGACGCCGAGATGAGCACGTGACACCACCACCACCCTGTCTATCTTAGCGTTACGCGAGTCGAGCCGAACGTCGTCGCTGTAGCGACGACGGACTCCGAGGCGAGCACGTGACACCACCGCCACCCTGTATATCTTAGCGTTACGCGAGTCGAGGCGGACGTCGTCGCGGTAGCTACGACGGACGCCGAGACGAGCACGTGACACCACCGCCACCCTGTCTAACTTAGGGTTAAGCGAGTCGAGGCGGACGTCATCGCGGTAGCGACGACGGACGCCGAGACGAGCACGTGACAACACCGCCACCCTGTCTATCTTAGGGTTACGCGAGTCGAGGCGGACATCGTCGCGGTAGCGACGACGGACGCCGAGACGAGCACGTGACACCAATGCCTCCCTGTCTAACTTAGGGTTACGCGAGTCGAGGCGGACGTCGTCGCGGTAGCGACGACGGACGCCGAGATGAGCACGTGACAACACTGCCACCCTGGCTAACTTAGGGTTACGCGAGTCGAGGCAGACGTCGTCGCGGTAGCGACGACGGACGCCGAGACGAGCACGTGACACCACTGCCACCCTGTCTAACTTAGGGTTACGCGAGTCGAGGCGGACGTCGTCGCGGTAGCGACGACGGACGCCGAGACGAGCACGTGACACCACCGCCACCCTGTCTAACTTAGGGTTAGGCGAGTCGAGGCGGACGTCGTCGCGGTAGCGACGACGGACGCCGAGACGAGCACGTGACACCACCGCCACCCTGTCTAACTTAGGGTTACGCGAGTCGAGGCGGACGTCGTCGCGGTAGCGACGACGGACGCCGAGACGAGCACGTGACACCACCGCCACCCTGTCTAACTTAGGGTTACGCGTGTCGAGTCGGACGTCGTCGCGGTAGCGACGACGGACGCCGACACGAGCACGTGACACCACCGCCACCCTGTCTAACTTAGGGTTACGCGAGTTGAGGCGGACGTCGAGACGAGCACGTGACACCACTGCCACCCTGTCTAACTTAGGGTTACGCAAGTCGAGGGGGACGTCTTCGCGGTAGCGACGACGGACGCCGAGACGAGCACGTGGCACCGCTGCCACCCTGTCTTAGGGTCACGCGAGTCGAGGTGGACGTCGTCGTGGTAGCGACGACGGACGCCGAGATGAGCACGTGACACCACCACCACCCTGTCTATCTTAGCGTTACGCGAGTCGACGTGAACGTCGTCGCTGTAGCGACGACGGACGCCGAGGCGAGCACGTGACAGCACCGCCACCCAGTATATCTTAGCGTTACGCGAGTCGAGGCGGACGTCATCGCGGTAGCTACGACGGACGCCGAGACGAGCACGTGACACCACCGCCACCCCGTCTAACTTAGGGTTAAGCGAGTCGAGGCGGACGTCATCGCGGTAGCGACGACGGACGCCGAGACGAGCACGTGACAACACCGCCATCCTGTGTATCTTAGGGTTACGCGAGTCGAGGCGGACATCGTCGCGGTAGCGACGACGGACGCCGAGACGAGCACGTGACACCAATGCCTCCCTGTCTAACTTAGGGTTACGCGAGTCGAGGCGGACGTCGTCGCGGTAGCGACGACGGACGCCGAGACGAGCACGTGACAACACTGCCACCCTGGCTAACTTAGGGTTACGCGAGTCGAGGCAGACGTCGTCGCGGTAGCGGCGACGGACGCCGAGGCGAGCACGTGACACCACTGCCACCCTGTCTAACTTAGGGTTACGCGAGTCGAGGCGGACGTCGTCGCGGTAGCGACTACGGACGCCGAGACGAGCACGTGACACCACCGCCACCCTGTCTAACTTAGGGTTAGGCGAGTCGAGGCGGACGTCGTCGCGGTAGGGACGACGGACGCCGAGACGAGCACGTGACACCACCGCCACCCTGTCTAACTTAAAGTTACGCGTGTCGAGTCGGACGTCGTCGCGGTAGCGACGATGGACGCCGACACGAGCACGTGACACCACCGCCACCCTGTCTAACTTAGGGTTACGCAAGTCGAGGGGGACGTCTTCGCGGTAGCGACGACGGACGCCGAGACGAGCACGTGGCACCACCGCCACCCTGTCTAACTTAGGGTTACGCGAGTCGAGGCGGACGTCATCGCGGTAGCGACGACGGACGCCGAGACGAGCACGTGAGAACACCGCCACCCTGTCTATCTTAGGGTTACGCGAGTCGAGGCAGACATCGTCGCGGTAGTGACGACGGACGCCGAGACGAGCACGTGACACCACTGCCACCCTGTCTAACTTTGGGTTACGCGAGTCGAGGCGGACGTCGTCGCGGTAGCGACGACGGACGCCGAGACGAGCACGTGACAACACTGCCACCCTGACTAACTTAGGGTTACGCGAGTCGAGGCGGACGTCGTCGCGGTAGCGACGACGGACGCCGACACGAGCACGTGACACCACCGCCACCCTGTCTAACTTAGGGTTACGCGAGTTGAGGCGGACGTCGAGACGAGCACGTGACACCACTGCCACCCTGTCTAACTTAGGGTTACGCAAGTCGAGGGGGACGTCTTCGCGGTAGCGACGACGGACGCCGAGACGAGCACGTGGCACCGCTGCCACCCTGTCTTAGGGTCACGCGAGTCGAGGTGGACGTCGTCGTGGTAGCGACGATGGACGCCGAGATGAGCACGTGACACCACCACCACCCTGTCTATCTTAGGGTTACGCGAGTCGAGGCGGACGTCATCGCGGTAGCGACGACGGACGCCGAGACGAGCACGTGAGAACACCGCCACCCTGTCTATCTTAGGGATACGCGAGTCGAGGCAGACATCGTCGCGGTAGTGACGACGGACGCCGAGACGAGCACGTGACACCACTGCCACCCTGTCTAACTTTGGGTTACGCGAGTCGAGGCGGACGTCGTCGCGGTAGCGACGACGGACGCCGAGACGAGCACGTGACAACACTGCCACCCTGGCTAACTTAGGGTTACGCGAGTCGAGGCGGACGTCGTCGCGGTAGCGACGACGGACGCCGACACTAGCACGTGACACCACCGCCACCCTGTCTAACTTAGGGTTACGCGAGTTGAGGCGGACGTCGAGACGAGCATGTGACACCACTGCCACCCTGTCTAACTTAGGGTTACGCAAGTCGAGGGGGACGTCTTCGCGGTAGCGACGACGGACGCCGAGACGAGCACGTGGCACCGCTGCCACCCTGTCTTAGGGTCACGCGAGTCGAGGTGGACGTCGTCGTGGTAGCGACGACGGACGCCGAGATGAGCACGTGACACCACCACCACCCTGTCTATCTTAGCGTTACGCGAGTCGAGCCGAACGTCGTCGCTGTAGCGACGACGGACGCCGAGGCGAGCACGTGACACCACCGCCACCCTGTATATCTTAGCGTTACGTGAGTCGAGGCGGACGTCGTCGCGGTAGCTACGACGGACGCCGAGACGAGCACGTGACACCACCGCCACCCTGTCTAACTTAGGGTTATGCGAGTCGAGGCGGACGTCGTCGCGGTAGCGACGACGGACGCCGAGACGAGCACGTGACACCACCGCCACCCTGTCTAACTTAGGGTTACGCGTGTCGAGTCGGACGTCGTCGCGGTAGCGACGACTGACGCCGACACGAGCACGTGACACCACCGCCACCCTGTCTAACTTAGGGTTACGCAAGTCGAGGGGGACGTCTTCGCGGTAGCGACGACGGACGCCGAGACGAGCACGTGGCACCGCTGCCACCCTGTCTTAGGGTCACGCGAGTCGAGGTGGACGTCGTCGTGGTAGCGACGACGGACGCCGAGATGAGCACGTGACACCACCACCACCCTGTCTATCTTAGCGTTACGCGAGTCGAGCCGAACGTCGTCGCTGTAGCGACGACGGACGCCGTGGCGAGCACGTGACACCACCGCCACCCTGTATATCTTAGCGTTACGCGAGTCGAGGCGGACGTCGTCGCGGTAGCTACGACGGACGCCGAGACGAGCACGTGACACCACCGCCACCCTGTCTAACTTAGGGTTAAGCGAGTCGAGGCGGACGTCATCGCGGTAGCGACGACGGACGCCGAGACGAGCACGTGACAACACCGCCACCCTGTCTATCTTAGGGTTACGCGAGTCGAGGCGGACATCGTCGCGGTAGCGACGACGGACGCCGAGACAAGCACGTGACACCAATGCCTCCCTGTCTAACTTAGGGTTACGCGAGTCGAGGCGGACGTCGTCGCGGTAGCGACGACGGACGCCGAGACGAGCACGTGACAACACTGCCACCCTGGCTAACTTAGGGTTACGCGAGTCGAGGCAGACGTCGTCGCGGTAGCGACGACGGACGCCGAGACGAGCACGTGACACCACTGCCACCCTGTCTAACTTAGGGTTACGCGAGTCGAGGCGGACGTCGTCGCGGTAGCGACTACGGACGCCGAGACGAGCACGTGACACCACCGCCACCCTGTCTAACTTAGGGTTAGGCGAGTCGAGGCGGACGTCGTCGCGGTAGGGACGACGGACGCCGAGACGAGCACGTGACACCACCGCCACCCTGTCTAACTTAAAGTTACGCGTGTCGAGTCGGACGTCGTCGCGGTAGCGACGATGGACGCCGACACGAGCACGTGACACCACCGCCACCCTGTCTAACTTAGGGTTACGCAAGTCGAGGGGGACGTCTTCGCGGTAGCGACGACGGACGCCGAGACGAGCACGTGGCACCACCGCCACCCTGTCTAACTTAGGGTTACGCGAGTCGAGGCGGACGTCATCGCGGTAGCGACGACGGACGCCGAGACGAGCACGTGAGAACACCGCCACCCTGTCTATCTTAGGGTTACGCGAGTCGAGGCAGACATCGTCGCGGTAGTGACGACGGACGCCGAGACGAGCACGTGACACCACTGCCACCCTGTCTAACTTTGGGTTACGCGAGTCGAGGCGGACGTCGTCGCGGTAGCGACGACGGACGCCGAGACGAGCACGTGACAACACTGCCACCCTGACTAACTTAGGGTTACGCGAGTCGAGGCGGACGTCGTCGCGGTAGCGACGACGGACGCCGACACGAGCACGTGACACCACCGCCACCCTGTCTAACTTAGGGTTACGCGAGTTGAGGCGGACGTCGAGACGAGCACGTGACACCACTGCCACCCTGTCTAACTTAGGGTTACGCAAGTCGAGGGGGACGTCTTCGCGGTAGCGACGACGGACGCCGAGACGAGCACGTGGCACCGCTGCCACCCTGTCTTAGGGTCACGCGAGTCGAGGTGGACGTCGTCGTGGTAGCGACGATGGACGCCGAGATGAGCACGTGACACCACCACCACCCTGTCTATCTTAGGGTTACGCGAGTCGAGGCGGACGTCATCGCGGTAGCGACGACGGACGCCGAGACGAGCACGTGAGAACACCGCCACCCTGTCTATCTTAGGGATACGCGAGTCGAGGCAGACATCGTCGCGGTAGTGACGACGGACGCCGAGACGAGCACGTGACACCACTGCCACCCTGTCTAACTTTGGGTTACGCGAGTCGAGGCGGACGTCGTCGCGGTAGCGACGACGGACGCCGAGACGAGCACGTGACAACACTGCCACCCTGGCTAACTTAGGGTTACGCGAGTCGAGGCGGACGTCGTCGCGGTAGCGACGACGGACGCCGACACTAGCACGTGACACCACCGCCACCCTGTCTAACTTAGGGTTACGCGAGTTGAGGCGGACGTCGAGACGAGCATGTGACACCACTGCCACCCTGTCTAACTTAGGGTTACGCAAGTCGAGGGGGACGTCTTCGCGGTAGCGACGACGGACGCCGAGACGAGCACGTGGCACCGCTGCCACCCTGTCTTAGGGTCACGCGAGTCGAGGTGGACGTCGTCGTGGTAGCGACGACGGACGCCGAGATGAGCACGTGACACCACCACCACCCTGTCTATCTTAGCGTTACGCGAGTCGAGCCGAACGTCGTCGCTGTAGCGACGACGGACGCCGAGGCGAGCACGTGACACCACCGCCACCCTGTATATCTTAGCGTTACGTGAGTCGAGGCGGACGTCGTCGCGGTAGCTACGACGGACGCCGAGACGAGCACGTGACACCACCGCCACCCTGTCTAACTTAGGGTTATGCGAGTCGAGGCGGACGTCGTCGCGGTAGCGACGACGGACGCCGAGACGAGCACGTGACACCACCGCCACCCTGTCTAACTTAGGGTTACGCGTGTCGAGTCGGACGTCGTCGCGGTAGCGACGACTGACGCCGACACGAGCACGTGACACCACCGCCACCCTGTCTAACTTAGGGTTACGCAAGTCGAGGGGGACGTCTTCGCGGTAGCGACGACGGACGCCGAGACGAGCACGTGGCACCGCTGCCACCCTGTCTTAGGGTCACGCGAGTCGAGGTGGACGTCGTCGTGGTAGCGACGACGGACGCCGAGATGAGCACGTGACACCACCACCACCCTGTCTATCTTAGCGTTACGCGAGTCGAGCCGAACGTCGTCGCTGTAGCGACGACGGACGCCGTGGCGAGCACGTGACACCACCGCCACCCTGTATATCTTAGCGTTACGCGAGTCGAGGCGGACGTCGTCGCGGTAGCTACGACGGACGCCGAGACGAGCACGTGACACCACCGCCACCCTGTCTAACTTAGGGTTAAGCGAGTCGAGGCGGACGTCATCGCGGTAGCGACGACGGACGCCGAGACGAGCACGTGACAACACCGCCACCCTGTCTATCTTAGGGTTACGCGAGTCGAGGCGGACATCGTCGCGGTAGCGACGACGGACGCCGAGACAAGCACGTGACACCAATGCCTCCCTGTCTAACTTAGGGTTACGCGAGTCGAGGCGGACGTCGTCGCGGTAGCGACGACGGACGCCGAGACGAGCACGTGACAACACTGCCACCCTGGCTAACTTAGGGTTACGCGAGTCGAGGCAGACGTCGTCGCGGTAGCGACGACGGACGCCGAGACGAGCACGTGACACCACTGCCACCCTGTCTAACTTAGGGTTACGCGAGTCGAGGCGGACGTCATCGCGGTAGCGACGACGGACGCCGAGACGAGCACGTGACACCACCGCCACCCTGTCTAACTTAGGGTTAGGCGAGTCGAGGCGGACGTCGTCGCGGTAGCGACGACGGACGCCGAGACGAGCACGTGACACCACCGCCACCCTGTCTAACTTAGGGTTGCGCGAGTCGAGGCGGACGTCGTCGCGGTAGCGACCACGGACGCCGAGACGAGCACGTGACAACACGGCCACCCTGGCTAACTTAGGGTTACGCGAGTCGAGGCAGACTTCATCGCGGTAGCGACGACGGACGCCGAGACGAGCACGTGACACCACTGCCACCCTGTCTAACTTAGGGTTACGCGAGTCGAGGCGGACGTCGTCGCGGTAGCGACGACGGACGCCGAGACGAGCACGTGACACCACCGCCACCCTGTCTAACTTAGGGTTATGCGAGTCGAGGCGGACGTCGTCGCGGTAGCGACGACGGACGCCGAGACGAGCACGTGACACCACCGCCACCCTGTCTAACTTAGGGTTACGCGTGTCGAGTCGGACGTCGTCGCGGTAGCGACAACGGACGCCGAGACGAGCACGTGACACCACCGCCACCCTGTCTAACTTAGGGTTAGGCGAGTCGAGGCGGACGTCGTCGCGGTAGGGACGACGGACGCCGAGACGAGCACGTGACACCACCGCCACCCTGTCTAACTTAAAGTTACGCGTGTCGAGTCGGACGTCGTCGCGGTAGCGACGATGGACGCCGACACGAGCACGTGACACCACCGCCACCCTGTCTAACTTAGGGTTACGCAAGTCGAGGGGGACGTCCTCGCGGTAGCGACGACGGACGCCGAGACGAGCACGTGGCACCGCTGCCACCCTGTCTTAGGGTCACGCGAGTCGAGGTGGACGTCGTCGTGGTAGCGACGACGGACGCCGAGATGAGCACGTGACACCACCACCACCCTGTCTATCTTAGGGTTACGCGAGTCGAGGCGGACGTCATCGCGGTAGCGACGACGGACGCCGAGACGAGCACGTGAGAACACCGCCACCCTGTCTATCTTAGGGTTACGCGAGTCGAGGCAGACATCGTCGCGGTAGTGACGACGGACGCCGAGACGAGCACGTGACACCACTGCCACCCTGTCTAACTTTGGGTTATGCGAGTCGAGGCGGACGTCGTCGCGGTAGCGACGACGGACGCCGAGACGAGCACGTGACAACACTGCCACCCTGGCTAACTTAGGGTTACGCGAGTCGAGGCGGACGTCGTCGCGGTAGCGACGACGGACGCCGACACTAGCACGTGACACCACCGCCACCCTGTCTAACTTAGGGTTACGCGAGTTGAGGCGGACGTCGAGACGAGCATGTGACACCACTGCCACCCTGTCTAACTTAGGGTTACGCAAGTCGAGGGGGACGTCTTCGCGGTAGCGACGACGGACGCCGAGACGAGCACGTGGCACCGCTGCCACCCTGTCTTAGGGTCACGCGAGTCGAGGTGGACGTCGTCGTGGTAGCGACGACGGACGCCGAGATGAGCACGTGACACCACCACCACCCTGTCTATCTTAGCGTTACGCGAGTCGAGCCGAACGTCGTCGCTATAGCGACGACGGACGCCGAGGCGAGCACGTGACACCACCGCCACCCTGTATATCTTAGCGTTACGTGAGTCGAGGCGGACGTCGTCGCGGTAGCTACGACGGACGCCGAGACGAGCACGTGACACCACCGCCACCCTGTCTAACTTAGGGTTATGCGAGTCGAGGCGGACGTCGTCGCGGTAGCGACGACGGACGCCGAGACGAGCACGTGACACCACCGCCACCCTGTCTAACTTAGGGTTACGCGTGTCGAGTCGGACGTCGTCGCGGTAGCGACGACGGACGCCGACACGAGCACGTGACACCACCGCCACCCTGTCTAACTTAGGGTTACGCGAGTTGAGGCGGACGTCGAGACGAGCACGTGACACCACTGCCACCCTGTCTAACTTAGGGTTACGCAAGTCGAGGGGGACGTCTTCGCGGTAGCGACGACGGACGCCGAGACGAGCACGTGGCACCGCTGCCACCCTGTCTTAGGGTCACGCGAGTCGAGGTGGACGTCGTCGTGGTAGCGACGACGGACGCCGAGATGAGCACGTGACACCACCACCACCCTGTCTATCTTAGCGTTACGCGAGTCGAGCCGAACGTCGTCGCTGTAGCGACGACGGACGCCGAGGCGAGCACGTGACACCACCGCCACCCTGTATATCTTAGCGTTACGCGAGTCAAGGCGGACGTCGTCGCGGTAGCTACGACGGACGCCGAGACGAGCACGTGACACCTGCGCCACCCTGTCTAACTTAGGGTTAAGCGAGTCGAGGCGGACGTCATCGCGGTAGCGACGACGGACGCCGAGACGAGCACGTGACAACACCGCCACCCTGTCTATCTTAGGGTTACGCGAGTCGAGGCGGACATCGTCGCGGTAGCGACGACGGACGCCGAGACGAGCACGTGACACCAATGCCTCCCTGTCTAACTTAGGGTTACGCGAGTCGAGGCGGACGTCGTCGCGGTAGCGACGACGGACGCCGAGATGAGCACGTGACAACACTGCCACCCTGGCTAACTTAGGGTTACGCGAGTCGAGGCAGACGTCGTCGCGGTAGCGACGACGGACGCCGAGACGAGCACGTGACACCACTGCCACCCTGTCTAACTTAGGGTTACGCGAGTCGAGGCGGACGTCGTCGCGGTAGCGACGACGGACGCCGAGACGAGCACGTGACACCACCGCCACCCTGTCTAACTTAGGGTTAGGCGAGTCGAGGCGGACGTCGTCGCGGTAGCGACGACGGACGCCGAGACGAGCACGTGACACCACCGCCACCCTGTCTAACTTAGGGTTACGCGAGTCGAGGCGGACGTCGTCGCGGTAGCGACGACGGACGCCGAGACGAGCACGTGACACCACCGCCACCCTGTCTAACTTAGGGTTACGCGTGTCGAGTCGGACGTCGTTGCGGTAGCGACGACGGACGCCGACACGAGCACGTGACACCACCGCCACCCTGTCTAACTTAGGGTTACGCGAGTTGAGGCGGACGTCGAGACGAGCACGTGACACCACTGCCACCCTGTCTAACTTAGGGTTACGCAAGTCGAGGGGGACGTCTTCGCGGTAGCGACGACGGACGCCGAGACGAGCATGTGGCACCGCTGCCACCCTGTCTTAGGGTCACGCGAGTCGAGGTGGACGTCGTCGCGGTAGCTACGACGGACGCCGAGACGAGCACGTGACACCACCGCCACCCTGTCTAACTTAGGGTTAAGCGAGTCGAGGCGGACGTCATCGCGGTAGCGACGACGGACGCCGAGACGAGCACGTGACAACACCGCCACCCTGTCTATCTTAGGGTTACGCGAGTCGAGGCGGACATCGTCGCGGTAGCGACGACGGACGCCGAGACGAGCACGTGACACCAATGCCTCCCTGTCTAACTTAGGGTTACGCGAGTCGAGGCGGACGTCGTCGCGGTAGCGACGACGGACGCCGAGATGAGCACGTGACAACACTGCCACCCTGGCTAACTTAGGGTTACGCGAGTCGAGGCAGACGTCGTCGCGGTAGCGACGACGGACGCCGAGACGAGCACGTGACACCACTGCCACCCTGTCTAACTTAGGGTTACGCGAGTCGAGGCGGACGTCGTCGCGGTAGCGACGACGGACGCCGAGACGAGCACGTGACACCACCGCCACCCTGTCTAACTTAGGGTTAGGCGAGTCGAGGCGGACGTCGTCGCGGTAGCGACGACGGACGCCGAGACGAGCACGTGACACCACCGCCACCCTGTCTAACTTAGGGTTACGCGAGTCGAGGCGGACGTCGTCGCGGTAGCGACGACGGACGCCGAGACGAGCACGTGACACCACCGCCACCCTGTCTAACTTAGGGTTACGCGTGTCGAGTCGGACGTCGTTGCGGTAGCGACGACGGACGCCGACACGAGCACGTGACACCACCGCCACCCTGTCTAACTTAGGGTTACGCGAGTTGAGGCGGACGTCGAGACGAGCACGTGACACCACTGCCACCCTGTCTAACTTAGGGTTACGCAAGTCGAGGGGGACGTCTTCGCGGTAGCGACGACGGACGCCGAGACGAGCATGTGGCACCGCTGCCACCCTGTCTTAGGGTCACGCGAGTCGAGGTGGACGTCGTCGTGCTAGCGACGACGGACGCCGAGATGAGCACGTGACACCACCACCACCCTGTCTATCTTAGCGTTACGCGAGTCGAGCCGAACGTCGTCGCTGTAGCGACGACGGACGCCGAGGCGAGCACGTGACAGCACCGCCACCCTGTATATCTTAGCGTTACGCGAGTCGAGGCGGACGTCATCGCGGTAGCTACGACGGACGCCGAGACGAGCACGTGACACCACCGCCACCCTGTCTAACTTAGGGTTAAGCGAGTCGAGGCGGACGTCATCGCGGTAGCGACGACGGACGCCGAGACGAGCACGTGACAACACCGCCACCCTGTCTATCTTAGGGTTACGCGAGTCGAGGCGGACATCGTCGCGGTAGCGACGACGGACGCCGAGACGAGCACGTGACACCAATGCCTCCCTGTCTAACTTAGGGTTACGCGAGTCGAGGCGGACGTCGTCGCGGTAGCGACGACGGACGCCGAGATGAGCACGTGACAACACTGCCACCCTGGCTAACTTAGGGTTACGCGAGTCGAGGCAGACGTCGTCGCGGTAGCGACGACGGACGCCGAGACGAGCACGTGACACCACTGCCACCCTGTCTAACTTAGGGTTACGCGAGTCGAGGCGGACGTCGTCGCGGTAGCGACGACGGACGCCGAGACGAGCACGTGACACCACCGCCACCCTGTCTAACTTAGGGTTAGGCGAGTCGAGGCGGACGTCGTCGCGGTAGCGACGACGGACGCCGAGACGAGCACGTGACACCACCGCCACCCTGTCTAACTTAGGGTTACGCGAGTCGAGGCGGACGTCGTCGCGGTAGCGACGACGGACGCCGAGACGAGCACGTGACACCACCGCCACCCTGTCTAACTTAGGGTTACGCGTGTCGAGTCGGACGTCGTCGCGGTAGCGACGACGGACGCCGACACGAGCACGTGACACCACCGCCACCCTGTCTAACTTAGGGTTACGCGAGTTGAGGCGGACGTCGAGACGAGCACGTGACACCACTGCCACCCTGTCTAACTTAGGGTTACGCAAGTCGAGGGGGACGTCTTCGCGGTAGCGACGACGGACGCCGAGACGAGCATGTGGCACCGCTGCCACCCTGTCTTAGGGTCACGCGAGTCGAGGTGGACGTCGTCGTGGTAGCGACGACGGACGCCGAGATGAGCACGTGACACCACCACCACCCTGTCTATCTTAGCGTTACGCGAGTCGAGCCGAACGTCGTCGCTGTAGCAACGACGGACGCCGAGGCGAGCACGTGACAGCACCGCCACCCTGTATATCTTAGCGTTACGCGAGTCGAGGCGGACGTCATCGCGGTAGCTACGACGGACGCCGAGACGAGCACGTGACACCACCGCCACCCCGTCTAACTTAGGGTTAAGCGAGTCGAGGCGGACGTCATCGCGGTAGCGACGACGGACGCCGAGACGAGCACGTGACAACACCGCCATCCTGTGTATCTTAGGGTTACGCGAGTCGAGGCGGACATCGTCGCGGTAGCGACGACGGACGCCGAGACGAGCACGTGACACCAATGCCTCCCTGTCTAACTTAGGGTTACGCGAGTCGAGGCGGACGTCGTCGCGGTAGCGACGACGGACGCCGAGACGAGCACGTGACAACACTGCCACCCTGGCTAACTTAGGGTTACGCGAGTCGAGGCAGACGTCGTCGCGGTAGCAACGACGGACGCCGAGGCGAGCACGTGACACCACTGCCAGCCTGTCTAACTTAGGGTTACGCGAGTCGAGGCGGACGTCGTCGCGGTAGCGACAACGGACGCCGAGACGAGCACGTGACACCACCGCCACCCTGTCTAACTTAGGGTTAGGCGAGTCGAGGCGGACGTCGTCGCGGTAGGGACGACGGACGCCGAGACGAGCACGTGACACCACCGCCACCCTGTCTAACTTAAAGTTACGCGTGTCGAGTCGGACGTCGTCGCGGTAGCGACGATGGACGCCGACACGAGCACGTGACACCACCGCCACCCTGTCTAACTTAGGGTTACGCGAGTCGAGGCGGACGTCATCGCGGTAGCGACGACGGACGCCGAGACGAGCACGTGAGAACACCGCCACCCTGTCTATCTTAGGGTTACGCGAGTCGAGGCAGACATCGTCGCGGTAGTGACGACGGACGCCGAGACGAGCACGTGACACCACTGCCACCCTGTCTAACTTTGGGTTACGCGAGTCGAGGCGGACGTCGTCGCGGTAGCGACGACGGACGCCGAGACGAGCACGTGACAACACTGCCACCCTGACTAACTTAGGGTTACGCGAGTCGAGGCGGACGTCGTCGCGGTAGCGACGACGGACGCCGACACGAGCACGTGACACCACCGCCACCCTGTCTAACTTAGGGTTACGCGAGTTGAGGCGGACGTCGAGACGAGCACGTGACACCACTGCCACCCTGTCTAACTTAGGGTTACGCAAGTCGAGGGGGACGTCTTCGCGGTAGCGACGACGGACGCCGAGACGAGCACGTGGCACCGCTGCCACCCTGTCTTAGGGTCACGCGAGTCGAGGTGGACGTCGTCGTGGTAGCGACGATGGACGCCGAGATGAGCACGTGACACCACCACCACCCTATCTATCTTAGGGTTACGCGAGTCGAGGCGGACGTCTTCGCGGTAGCGACGACGGACGCCGAGACGAGCACGTGAGAACACCGCCACCCTGTCTATCTTAGGGATACGCGAGTCGAGGCAGACATCGTCGCGGTAGTGACGACGGACGCCGAGACGAGCACGTGACACCACTGCCACCCTGTCTAACTTTGGGTTACGCGAGTCGAGGCGGACGTCGTCGCGGTAGCGACGACGGACGCCGAGACGAGCACGTGACAACACTGCCACCCTGGCTAACTTAGGGTTACGCGAGTCGAGGCGGACGTCGTCGCGGTAGCGACGACGGACGCCGACACTAGCACGTGACACCACCGCCACCCTGTCTAACTTAGGGTTACGCGAGTTGAGGCGGACGTCGAGACGAGCATGTGACACCACTGCCACCCTGTCTAACTTAGGGTTACGCAAGTCGAGGGGGACGTCTTCGCGGTAGCGACGACGGACGCCGAGACGAGCACGTGGCACCGCTGCCACCCTGTCTTAGGGTCACGCGAGTCGAGGTGGACGTCGTCGTGGTAGCGACGACGGACGCCGAGATGAGCACGTGACACCACCACCACCCTGTCTATCTTAGCGTTACGCGAGTCGAGCCGAACGTCGTCGCTGTAGCGACGACGGACGCCGAGGCGAGCACGTGACACCACCGCCACCCTGTATATCTTAGCGTTACGTGAGTCGAGGCGGACGTCGTCGCGGTAGCTACGACGGACGCCGAGACGAGCACGTGACACCACCGCCACCCTGTCTAACTTAGGGTTATGCGAGTCGAGGCGGACGTCGTCGCGGTAGCGACGACGGACGCCGAGACGAGCACGTGACACCACCGCCACCCTGTCTAACTTAGGGTTACGCGTGTCGAGTCGGACGTCGTCGCGGTAGCGACGACGGACGCCGACACGAGCACGTGACACCACCGCCACCCTGTCTAACTTAGGGTTACGCGAGTTGAGGCGGACGTCGAGACGAGCACGTGACACCACTGCCACCCTGTCTAACTTAGGGTTACGCAAGTCGAGGGGGACGTCTTCGCGGTAGCGACGACGGACGCCAAGACGAGCACGTGGCACCGCTGCCACCCTGTCTTAGGGTCACGCGATTCGAGGTGGACGTCGTCGTGGTAGCGACGACGGACGCCGAGATGAGCACGTGACACCACCACCACCCTGTCTATCTTAGCGTTACGCGAGTCGAGCCAAACGTCGTCGCTGTAGCGACGACGGACGCCGAGGCGAGCACGTGACACCACCGCCACCCTGTATATCTTAGCGTTACGCGAGTCGAGGCGGACGTCGTCGCGGTAGCTACGACGGACGCCGAGACGAGCACGTGACACCACCGCCACCCTGTCTAACTTAGGGTTAAGCGAGTCGAGGCGGACGTCATCGCGGTAGCGACGACGGACGCCGAGACGAGCACGTGACAACACCGCCACCCTGTCTATCTTAGGGTTACGCGAGTCGAGGCGGACATCGTCGCGGTAGCGACGACGGACGCCGAGACAAGCACGTGACACCAATGCCTCCCTGTCTAACTTAGGGTTACGCGAGTCGAGGCGGACGTCGTCGCGGTAGCGACGACGGACGCCGAGACGAGCACGTGACAACACTGCCACCCTGGCTAACTTAGGGTTACGCGAGTCGAGGCAGACGTCGTCGCGGTAGCGACGACGGACGCCGAGACGAGCACGTGACACCACTGCCACCCTGTCTAACTTAGGGTTACGCGAGTCGAGGCGGACGTCGTCGCGGTAGCGACGACGGACGCCGAGACGAGCACGTGACACCACCGCCACCCTGTCTAACTTAGGGTTAGGCGAGTCGAGGCGGACGTCGTCGCGGTAGCGACGACGGACGCCGAGACGAGCACGTGACACCACCGCCACCCTGTCTAACTTAGGGTTGCGCGAGTCGAGGCGGACGTCGTCGCGGTAGCGACCACGGACGCCGAGACGAGCACGTGACACCACCGCCACCGTGTCTAACTTAGGGTTAGGCGAGTCGAGGCGGACGTCATCGCGGTAGCGACGACGGACGCCGAGACGAGCACGTGACAACACCGCCACCCTGTCTATCTTAGGGTTACGCGAGTCGAGGCGGACATCGTCGCGGTAGCGACGACGGACGCCGAGACAAGCACGTGACACCAATGCCTCCCTGTCTAACTTAGGGTTACGCGAGTCGAGGCGGACGTCGTCGCGGTAGCGACGACGGACGCCGAGACGAGCACGTGACAACACTGCCACCCTGGCTAACTTAGGGTTACGCGAGTCGAGGCAGACGTCGTCGCGGTAGCGACGACGGACGCCGAGACGAGCACGTGACACCACTGCCACCCTGTCTAACTTAGGGTTACGCGAGTCGAGGCGGACGTCGTCGCGGTAGCGACGACGGACGCCGAGACGAGCACGTGACACCACCGCCACCCTGTCTAACTTAGGGTTAGGCGAGTCGAGGCGGACGTCGTCGCGGTAGCGACGACGGACGCCGAGACGAGCACGTGACACCACCGCCACCCTGTCTAACTTAGGGTTACGCGTGTCGAGTCGGACGTCGTCGCGGTAGCGACGACGGACGCCGACACGAGCACGTGACACCACCGCCACCCTGTCTAACTTAGGGTTACGCGAGTTGAGGCGGACGTCGAGACGAGCACGTGACACCACTGCCACCCTGTCTAACTTAGGGTTACGCAAGTCGAGGGGGACGTCTTCGCGGTAGCGACGACGGACGCCGAGACGAGCACGTGGCACCGCTGCCACCCTGTCTTAGGGTCACGCGAGTCGAGGTGGACGTCGTCGTGGTAGCGACGACGGACGCCGAGATGAGCACGTGACACCACCACCACCCTGTCTATCTTAGCGTTACGCGAGTCGAGCCGAACGTCGTCGCTGTAGCGACGACGGACGCCGACGCGAGCACGTGACAGCACCGCCACCCTGTATATCTTAGCATTACGCGAGTCGAGGCGGACGTCATCGCGGTAGCTACGACGGACGCCGAGACGAGCACGTGACACCACCGCCACCCCGTCTAACTTAGGGTTAAGCGAGTCGAGGCGGACGTCATCGCGGTAGCGACGACGGACGCCGAGACGAGCACGTGACAACACCGCCATCCTGTGTATCTTAGGGTTACGCGAGTCGAGGCGGACATCGTCGCGGTAGCGACGACGGACGCAGAGACGAGCACGTGACACCAATGCCTCCCTGTCTAACTTAGGGTTACGCGAGTCGAGGCGGACGTCGTCGCGGTAGCGACGACGGACGCCGAGACGAGCACGTGACAACACTGCCACCCTGGCTAACTTAGGGTTACGCGAGTCGAGGCAGACGTCGTCGCGGTAGCAACGACGGACGCCGAGGCGAGCACGTGACACCACTGCCACCCTGTCTAACTTAGGGTTACGCGAGTCGAGGCGGACGTCGTCGCGGTAGCGACAACGGACGCCGAGACGAGCACGTGACACCACCGCCACCCTGTCTAACTTAGGGTTAGGCGAGTCGAGGCGGACGTCGTCGCGGTAGGAACGACGGACGCCGAGACGAGCACGTGACACCACCGCCACCCTGTCTAACTTAAAGTTACGCGTGTCGAGTCGGACGTCGTCGCGGTAGCGACAATGGACGCCGACACGAGCACGTGACACCACCGCCACCCTGTCTAACTTAGGGTTACGCGAGTCGAGGCGGACGTCATCGCGGTAGCGACGACGGACGCCGAGACGAGCACGTGAGAACACCGCCACCCTGTCTATCTTAGGGTTACGCGAGTCGAGGCAGACATCGTCGCGGTAGTGACGACGGACGCCGAGACGAGCACGTGACACCACTGCCACCCTGTCTAACTTTGGGTTACGCGAGTCGAGGCGGACGTCGTCGCGGTAGCGACGACGGACGCCGAGACGAGCACGTGACAACACTGCCACCCTGACTAACTTAGGGTTACGCGAGTCGAGGCGGACGTCGTCGCGGTAGCGACGACGGACGCCGACACGAGCACGTGGCACCACCGCCACCCTGTCTAACTTAGGGTTACGCAAGTCGAGGGGGACGTCTTCGCGGTAGCGACGACGGACGCCGAGACGAGCACGTGGCACCGCTGCCACCCTGTCTTAGGGTCACGCGAGTCGAGGTGGACGTCGTCGTGGTAGCGACGATGGACGCCGAGATGAGCACGTGACACCACCACCACCCTGTCTATCTTAGGGTTACGCGAGTCGAGGCGGACGTCTTCGCGGTAGCGACGACGGACGCCGAGACGAGCACGTGAGAACACCGCCACCCTGTCTATCTTAGGGATACGCGAGTCGAGGCAGACATCGTCGCGGTAGTGACGACGGACGCCGAGACGAGCACGTGACACCACTGCCACCCTGTCTAACTTTGGGTTACGCGAGTCGAGGCGGACGTCGTCGCGGTAGCGACGACGGACGCCGAGACGAGCACGTGACAACACTGCCACCCTGGCTAACTTAGGGTTACGCGAGTCGAGGCGGACGTCGTCGCGGTAGCGACGACGGACGCCGACACTAGCACGTGACACCACCGCCACCCTGTCTAACTTAGGGTTACGCGAGTTGAGGCGGACGTCGAGACGAGCATGTGACACCACTGCCACCCTGTCTAACTTAGGGTTACGCAAGTCGAGGGGGACGTCTTCGCGGTAGCGACGACGGACGCCGAGACGAGCACGTGGCACCGCTGCCACCCTGTCTTAGGGTCACGCGAGTCGAGGTGGACGTCGTCGTGGTAGCGACGACGGACGCCGAGATGAGCACGTGACACCACCACCACCCTGTCTATCTTAGCGTTACGCGAGTCGAGCCGAACGTCGTCGCTGTAGCGACGACGGACGCCGAGGCGAGCACGTGACACCACCGCCACCCTGTATATCTTAGCGTTACGTGAGTCGAGGCGGACGTCGTCGCGGTAGCTACGACGGACGCCGAGACGAGCACGTGACACCACCGCCACCCTGTCTAACTTAGGGTTATGCGAGTCGAGGCGGACGTCGTCGCGGTAGCGACGACGGACGCCGAGACGAGCACGTGACACCACCGCCACCCTGTCTAACTTAGGGTTACGCGTGTCGAGTCGGACGTCGTCGCGGTAGCGACGACGGACGCCGACACGAGCACGTGACACCACCGCCACCCTGTCTAACTTAGGGTTACGCGAGTTGAGGCGGACGTCGAGACGAGCACGTGACACCACTGCCACCCTGTCTAACTTAGGGTTACGCAAGTCGAGGGGGACGTCTTCGCGGTAGCGACGACGGACGCCAAGACGAGCACGTGGCACCGCTGCCACCCTGTCTTAGGGTCACGCGAGTCGAGGTGGACGTCGTCGTGGTAGCGACGACGGACGCCGAGATGAGCACGTGACACCACCACCACCCTGTCTATCTTAGCGTTACGCGAGTCGAGCCGAACGTCGTCGCTGTAGCGACGACGGATGCCGAGGCGAGCACGTGACACCACCGCCACCCTGTATATCTTAGCGTTACGCGAGTCGAGGCGGACGTCGTCGCGGTAGCTACGACGGACGCCGAGACGAGCACGTGACACCACCGCCACCCTGTCTAACTTAGGGTTAAGCGAGTCGAGGCGGACGTCATCGCGGTAGCGACGACGGACGCCGAGACGAGCACGTGACAACACCGCCACCCTGTCTATCTTAGGGTTACGCGAGTCGAGGCGGACATCGTCGCAGTAGCGACGACGGACGCCGAGACAAGCACGTGACACCAATGCCTCCCTGTCTAACTTAGGGTTACGCGAGTCGAGGCGGACGTCGTCGCGGTAGCGACAACGGACGCCGAGACGAGCACGTGACAACACTGCCACCCTGGCTAACTTAGGGTTACGCGAGTCGAGGCAGACGTCGTCGCGGTAGCGACGACGGACGCCGAGACGAGCACGTGACACCACTGCCACCCTGTCTAACTTAGGGTTACGCGAGTCGAGGCGGATGTCGTCGCGGTAGCGACGACGGACGCCGAGACGAGCACGTGACACCACCGCCACCCTGTCTAACTTAGGGTTAGGCGAGTCGAGGCGGACGTCGTCGCGGTAGCGACGACGGACGCCGAGACGAGCACGTGACACCACCGCCACCCTGTCTAACTTAGGGTTGCGCGAGTCGAGGCGGACGTCGTCGCGGTAGCGACCACGGACGCCGAGACGAGCACGTGACAACACTGCCACCCTGGCTAACTTAGGGTTACGCGAGTCGAGGCAGACTTCATCACGGTAGCGACGACGGACGCCGAGACGAGCACGTGACACCACTGCCACCCTGTCTAACTTAGGGTTACGCGAGTCGAGGCGGACGTCGTCGCGGTAGCGACGACGGACGCCGAGACGAGCACGTGACACCACCGCCACCCTGTCTAACTTAGGGTTATGCGAGTCGAGGCGGACGTCGTCGCGGTAGCGACGACGGACGCCGAGACGAGCACGTGACACCACCGCCACCCTGTCTAACTTAGGGTTACGCGTGTCGAGTCGGACGTCGTCGCGGTAGCGACGACGGACGCCGACACGAGCACGTGACACCACCGCCACCCTGTCTAACTTAGGGTTACGCGAGTTGAGGCGGACGTCGAGACGAGCACGTGACACCACTGCCACCCTGTCTAACTTAGGGTTACGCAAGTCGAGGGGGACGTCTTCGCGGTAGCGACGACGGACGCCGAGACGAGCACGTGGCACCGCTGCCACCCTGTCTTAGGGTCACGCGAGTCGAGGTGGACGTCGTCGTGGTAGTGACGACGGACGCCGAGATGAGCACGTGACACCACCACCACCCTGTCTATCTTAGCGTTACGCGAGTCGAGCCGAACGTCGTCGCTGTAGCGACGACGGAGGCCGAGGCGAGCACGCGACACCACCGCCACCCTGTATATCTTAGCGTTACGCGAGTCGAGGCGGACGTCGTCGCGGTAGCTACGACGGACGCCGAGACGAGCACGTGACACCACCGCCACCCCGTCTAACTTAGGGTTAAGCGAGTCGAGGCGGACGTCATCGCGGTAGCGACGACGGACGCCGAGACGAGCACGTGACAACACCGCCACCCTGTCTATCTTAGGGTTACGCGAGTCGAGGCGGACATCGTCGCGGTAGCGACGACGGACGCCGAGACGAGCACGTGACACCAATGCCTCCCTGTCTAACTTAGGGTTACGCGGTCGAGGCGGACGTCGTCGCGGTAGCGACGACGGACGCCGAGACGAGCACGTGACAACACTGCCACCCTGGCTAACTTAGGGTTACGCGAGTCGAGGCAGACGTCGTCGCGGTAGCGACGACGGACGCCGAGACGAGCACGTGACACCACTGCCACCCTGTCTAACTTAGGGTTATGCGAGTCGAGGCGGACGTCGTCGCGGTAGCGACGATGGACGCCGAGACGAGCACGTGACACCACCGCCACCCTGTCTAACTTAGGGTTATGCGAGTCGAGGCGGACGTCGTCGCGGTAGCGACGACGGACGCCGAGACGAGCACGTGACACCACCGCCACCCTGTCTAACTTAAAGTTACGCGTGTCGAGTCGGACGTCGTCGCGGTAGCGACGACGGACGCCGACACGAGCACGTGACACCACCGCCACCCTGTCTAACTTAGGGTTACGCGAGTTGAGGCGGACGTCGAGACGAGCACGTGACACCGCTGCCACCCTGTCTAACTTAGGGTTACGCAAGTCGAGGGGGACGTCTTCGCGGTAGCGACGACGGACGCCGAGACGAGCACGTGGCACCGCTGCCACCCTGTCTTAGGGTCACGCGAGTCGAGGTGGACGTCGTCGTGGTAGCGACGACGGACGCCGAGATGAGCACGTGACACCACCACCAACCTGTCTATCTTAGCGTTACGCGAGTCGAGCAGAACGTAGTCGCTGTAGCGACGACGGACGCCGAGGCGAGCACGTGACACCACCGCCACCCTGTATATCTTAGCGTTACGCGAGTCGAGGCGGACGTCGTCGCGGTAGCTACGACGGACGCCGAGACAAGCACGTGACACCACCGCCACCCTGTCTAACTTAGGGTTAAGCGAGTCGAGGCGGACGTCATCGCGGTAGCGACGACGGACGCCGAGACGAGCACGTGACACCATCGCCACCCTGTCTAAATTAAGGTTACGCGAGTCGAGGCTGACATCGTCGCGGTAGCAATGACGTACGCCGAGACGAGCACGTGACACCACCGCCACCCTGTCTAACTTAGGGTTATGCGAGTCGAGGCGGACGTCATCGCGGTAGCGACGACGGACGCCGAGACGAGCACGTGACACCACCGCCACCCTGTCTAACTTAGGGTTACGCGAGTCGAGGCGGACGTCGAGACTAGCACGTGACACCACTGCCACCCTGTCTAACTTAGGGTTACGCGAGTCGAGGCGGACGTCTTTGCGGTAGCGACGACGGACGCCGAGATGACCACGTGACACCACCGCCACCCTATCTATCTTAGCGTTATGCGAGTCGAGGCGAACGTCGTCACGGTAGCGACGAGGGACGCCGAGACGAGCACGTGACACCACCGCCACCCTGTCTATCTTAGCGTTACGCGAGTCGAGGCGGACGTCGTCGCGGTAGCGACGACGGACGCCGAGACGAGCACGTGACACCACCGCTACCCTGTCTAACTTAGGGTTAAGCGAGTCGAGGCGGACGTCGTCGCGGTAGCGACGACGGACGCCGAGACGAGCACGTGACAACACCGCCACCCTCTCTATCTTAGGTTTACGTGAGTCAAGGCGGACGTCGTCGCGGTAGCGACGACGGACGCCGAGACGAGCACGTGACACCACTGCCACCCTGTCTATCTTAGGGTTACGCGAGTCGAGGCGGACGTCGTCGCGGTAGCGACGGCGGACGCCGAGACGAGCACGTGACACCACCGCCACCCTGTCTAACTTAGGGTTATGCGAGTCGAGGCGGACGTCGTCGCGGTAGCGACGACGGACGCCGAGACGAGCACGTGACACCACCGCCACCCTGTTTATCCTAGGGTTACGCGAGTCGAGGCGGACGTCGTCGCGGTAGCGACGACAGACGCCTAGACGAGCACGTGACACCACTGCCACCCTGGCTATCTTAGTGTTACGCGAGTCGAGGCGGACGTCGTCGTGGTAGCGACGACGGACACCGAGACGAGCACGTGACACCACCGCCACCCTGTCTATCTTAGGGTTACGCGAGTCGAGGCGGACGTCGTCGCGGTAGCGACGACGGACGCCGAGACGAGCACGCGACACCACCGCCACCCTGTCTAACTTAGGGTTACGCGTGTCGAGGCGGACGTCGTCGCGGTAGCGACGACGGACGCCGAGACGAGCACGTGACACCACCGCCACCCTGTCTAAATTAGGGTTACGCGAGTCGAGGCTGACGTCGTCGCGGTAGCGATGACGGATGCCGAGACGAGCACGTGACTTCACCGCCACCCTATTTATCTTAGGGTTAGCGAGTCGAGGCGGACGTCGTCGCGGTAGCGACGACCGACGCCGAGACGAGCACGTGACACCACCGCCACATTGTCTAACTTAGGGTTACGCGAGTCGAGGCAGACGTCGAAACGAGCACGTGACACCACTGCCACCCTGTCTAACTTAGGGTTACGCGAGTCGAGGCGGACGTCTTTGCAGTAGCGACGACGGACGCCGAGATGAGCACGTGACACCACCGCCACCCTATCTATCTTAGCGTTACGCGAGTCGAGGCGAACGTCGTCGCGGTAGCGACGACGGACGCCGAGACGAGCACGTGACACCACCGCCACCCTGTCTATCTTAGCGTTACGCGAGTCGAGGCGGACGTCGTCGCGGTAGCGACGACGGACGCCGAGACGAGCACGTGACACCACCGCGACCCTGTCTAACTTAGGGTTAAGCGAGTCGAGGCGGACGTCGTCGCGGTAGCGACGACAGACGCCGAGACGAGCACGTGACAACTCCGCCACCCTGTCTATCTTAGGTTTACGCGAGTCAAGGCGGACGTCGTCGCGGTAGCGACGACGGACGCCGACACGAGCACGTGACACCACGGCCACCCTGTCTATCTTAGGGTTAGGCGAGTCGAGGCGGACGTCGTCGCGGTAGCGACGGCGGACGCCGAGACGAGCACGTGACACCACCGCCACCCTGTCTAACTTAGGGTTACGCGAGTTGAGGCGGACGTCGAGACGAGCACGTGACACCGCTGCCACCCTGTCTAACTTAGGGTTACGCAAGTCGAGGGGGACGTCTTCGCGGTAGCGACGACGGACGCCGAGACGAGCACGTGGCACCGCTGCCACCCTGTCTTAGGGTCACGCGAGTCGAGGTGGACGTCGTCGTGGTAGCGACGACGGACGCCGAGATGAGCACGTGACACCACCACCAACCTGTCTATCTTAGCGTTACGCGAGTCGAGCAGAACGTCGTCGCTGTAGCGACGACGGACGCCGAGGCGAGCACGTGACACCACCGCCACCCTGTATATCTTAGCGTTACGCGAGTCGAGGCGGACGTCGTCGCGGTAGCTACGACGGACGCCGAGACAAGCACGTGACACCACCGCCACCCTGTCTAACTTAGGGTTAAGCGAGTCGAGGCGGACGTCATCGCGGTAGCGACGACGGACGCCGAGACGAGCACGTGACACCATCGCCACCCTGTCTAAATTAAGGTTACGCGAGTCGAGGCTGACATCGTCGCGGTAGCAATGACGTACGCCGAGACGAGCACGTGACACCACCGCCACCCTGTCTAACTTAGGGTTATGCGAGTCGAGGCGGACGTCGTCGCGGTAGCGACGACGGACGCCGAGACGAGCACGTGACACCACCGCCACCCTGTCTAACTTAGGGTTACGCGAGTCGAGGCGGACGTCGAGACTAGCACGTGACACCACTGCCACCCTGTCTAACTTAGGGTTACGCGAGTCGAGGCGGACGTCTTTGCGGTAGCGACGACGGACGCCGAGATGACCACGTGACACCACCGCCACCCTATCTATCTTAGCGTTACGCGAGTCGAGGCGAACGTCGTCACGGTAGCGACGACGGACGCCGAGACGAGCACGTGACACCACCGCCACCCTGTCTATCTTAGCGTTACGCGAGTCGAGGCGGACGTCGTCGCGGTAGCGACGACGGACGCCGAGACGAGCACGTGACACCACCGCTAGCCTGTCTAACTTAGGGTTAAGCGAGTCGAGGCGGACGTCGTTGCGGTAGCGACGACGGACGCCGAGACGAGCACGTGACAACACCGCCACCCTCTCTATCTTAGGTTTACGTGAGTCAAGGCGGACGTCGTCGCGGTAGCGACGACGGACGCCGAGACGAGCACGTGACACCACTGCCACCCTGTCTATCTTTGGGTTACGCGAGTCGAGGCGGACGTCGTCGCGGTAGCGACGGCGGACGCCGAGACAAGCACGTGACACCACCGCCACCCTGTCTAACTTAGGGTTATGCGAGTCGAGGCGGACGTCGTCGCGGTAGCGACGACGGACGCCGAGACGAGCACGTGACAACACCGCCACCCTGTTTATCCTAGGGTTACGCGAGTCGAGGCGGACGTCGTTGCGGTAGCGACGACAGACGCCTAGACGAGCACGTGACACCACTGCCACCCTGGCTATCTTAGTGTTACGCGAGTCGAGGCGGACGTCGTCGTGGTAGCGACGACGGACACCGAGACGAGCACGTGACACCACCGCCACCCTGTCTATCTTAGGGTTACGCGAGTCGAGGCGGACGTCGTCGCGGTAGCGACGACGGACGCCGAGACGAGCACGCGACACCACCGCCACCCTGTCTAACTTAGGGTTACGCGTGTCGAGGCGGACGTCGTCGCGGTAGCGACGACGGACGCCGAGACGAGCACGTGACACCACCGCCACCCTGTCTAAATTAGGGTTACGCGAGTCGAGGCTGACGTCGTCGCGGTAGCGATGACGGATGCCGAGACGAGCACGTGACTTCACCGCCACCCTATTTATCTTAGGGTTAGCGAGTCGAGGCGGACGTCGTCGCGGTAGCGACGACCGACGCCGAGACGAGCACGTGACACCACCGCCACCCTGTCTAACTTAGGGTTACGCGAGTCGAGGCAGACGTCGAAACGAGCACGTGACACCACTGCCACCCTGTCTAACTTAGGGTTACGCGAGTCGAGGCGAACGTCTTTGCGGTAGCGACGACGGACGCCGAGACGAGCACGTGACACCACCGCCACCCTGTCTATCTTAGCGTTACGCGAGTCGAGGCAGACGTCGTCGCGGTAGCGACGACGGACGCCGAGACGAGCACGTGACACCACCGCGACCCTGTCTAACTTAGGGTTAAGCGAGTCGAGGCGGACGTCGTCGCGGTAGCGACGACAGACGCCGAGACGAGCACGTGACAACTCCGCCACCCTGTCTATCTTAGGTTTACGCGAGTCAAGGCGGACGTCGTCGCGGTAGCGACGACGGACGCCGACACGAGCACGTGACACCACGGCCACCCTGTCTATCTTAGGGTTAGGCGAGTCGAGGCGGACGTCGTCGCGGTAGCGACGGCGGACGCCGAGACGAGCACGTGACACCACCGCCACCCTGTCTAACTTAGGGTTATGCGAGTCGAGGCGGACGAAGTCGCGGTAGCGACGACGGACGCCGAGACGAGCACGTGACACCACTGCCACCCTGTTTATCCTAGGGTTACGCGAGTCGAGGCGGACGTCGTCGCGGTAGCGACGGCGGACGCCGAGACGAGCACGTGACACCACCGCCACCCTGTCTAACTTAGGGTTATGCGAGTCGATGCGGACGTCGTCGCGGTAGCGACGACGGACGCCGAGACAAGCACGCGACACCACCGCCACCCTGTCTAACTTAGGGTTACGCGTGTCGAGGCGGACGTCGTCGCGGTAGCGACGACGGACGCCGAGACGAGCACGTGACACCACCGCCACCCTGTCTAAATTAGGGTTACGCGAGTCGAGGCTGACGTCGTCGCGGTAGCGATGACGGATGCCGAGGCGAGCACGTGACACCACCGCCACCCTGTATATCTTAGCGTTACGCGAGTCGAGGCGGACGTCGTCGCGGTAGCGACGACGGACGCCGAGACGAGCACGTGACACCACCGCCACGCTGTCTAACTTAGGGTTACGCGAGTCGAGGCAGACGTCGAAACGAGCACGTGACACCACTGCCACCCTGTCTAACTTAGGGTTACGCGAGTCGAGGCGGACGTCTTTGCGTTAGCGACGACGGACGCCGAGACGAGCACGTGACACCACTGCCACCCTGTCTATCTTAGGGTTACGCGAGTCGAGGCGGACGTCGTCGCGGTAGCGACGACGGACGCCGAGACGAGCACGTGACAACACTGCCACCCTGGCTAACTTAGGGTTACGCGAGTCGAGGCAGACGTCGTCGCGGTAGTGACGACGGATGCCGAGACGAGCACGTGACACCACTGCCACCCTGTCTAACTTAGGGTTACGCGAGTCGAGGCGGACGTCGTCGCGGTAGCGACGACGGACGCCGAGACGAGCACGTGACACCACCGAAACCCTGTTTATCCTAGGGTTACGCTAGTCGAGGCGGACGTCGTCGCGGTAGCGACGACGGACGCCGAGACGAGCACGTGACAACACTGCCACCCTGGCTAACTTAGGGTTACGCGAGTCGAGGCAGACATCGTCGCGGTAGCGACGACGGACGCCGAGACGAGCACGTGACCCCACTGCCACCCTGTCTAACTTAGGGTTACGCGAGTCGAGGCGGACGTCTTTGCGGTAGCGACGACGGACGCCGAGACGAGCACGTGACACCACCGCCACCCTATCTATCTTAGCGTTACGCGAGTCGAGGCGAACGTCGTCGCGGTAGCGACGATGGACGCCGAGACGAGCACGTGACACCACCGCCACCCTGTCTATCTTAGCGTTACGCGAGTCGAGGCGGACGTTGTCGCGGTAGCGCCGACGGACGCCGAGACGAGCACGTGACACCACCGCTACCCTGTCTAACTTAGGGTTAAGCGAGTCGAGGCGGACGTCGTCGCGGTAGCGACGACGGACGCCGAGACGAGCACGTGACAACACCGCCACCCTGTCTATCTTAGGTTTACGTGAGTCAAGGCGGACGTCATCGCGGTAGCGACAACGGACGCCGAGACGAGCATGTGACACCACTGCCACCCTGTCTATCTTAGGGTTAGGCGAGTCGAGGCGGACGTCGTCGCGGTAGCGACGGCGGACGCCGAGACGAGCACGTGACACCACCGCCACCCTGTCTAACTTAGGGTTATGCGAGTCGATGCGGACGTCGTCGCGGGAGCGACGACGGACGCCGAGACGAGCACGTGACACCACCGCCACCCTGTTTATCCTAGGGTTACGCGAGTCGAGGCGGACGTCGTCGCGGTAGCGACGACAGACGCCTAGACGAGCACGTGACACCACTGCCACCCTGGCTATCTAAGTGTTACGCGAGTCGAGGCGGACGTCATCGCGGTAGCGACGACGGACACCGAGACCAGCACGTGACACCACCGCCACCCTGTCTATCTTAGGGTTACGCGAGTCGAGGAGGACGTCGTCGCGGTAGCGACGCCGGACGCCGAGACGAGCACGCGACACCACCGCCACCCTGTCTAACTTAGGGTTACGCGTGTCGAGGCGGACATCGTCGCGGTAGCGACGACGGACGCCGAGACGAGCACGTGACACCACCGCCACCCTGTCTAAATTAGGGTTACACGAGTCGAGGCTGACGTCGTCGCGGTAGCGATGACGGATGCCGAGACGAGCACGTGACTTCACCGCCACCCTATTTAACTTAGGGTTAGCGAGTCGAGGCGGACGTCGTCGCGGTAGCGACGACCGACGCCGAGACGAGCACGTGACACCACCACCACCCTGTCTATCTTAGCGTTACGCGAGTCGAGGCGGACGTTGTCGCGGTAGCGACGACGGACGCCGAGACGAGCACGTGACACCACCGCCACCCTGTCTAACTTAGGGTTACGCGAGTCGAGGCAGACGTCGAAACGAGCACGTGACACCACTGCCACCCTGTCTAACTTAGGGTTACGCGAGTCGAGGCGAACGTCTTTGCGGTAGCGACGACGGACGCCGAGACGAGCACGTGACACCACCGCCACCCTGTCTATCTTAGCGTTACGCGAGTCGAGGCGGACGTCGTCGCGGTAGCGACGACGGACGCCGAGACGAGCACGTGACACCACCGCGACCCTGTCTAACTTAGGGTTAAGCGAGTCGAGGCGGACGTCGTCGCGGTAGCGACAACAGACGCCGAGACGAGCACGTGACAACTCCGCCACCCTGTCTATCTTAGGTTTACGCGAGTCAAGGCGGACGTCGTCGCGGTAGCGACGACGGACGCCGACACGAGCACGTGACACCACGGCCACCCTGTCTATCTTAGGGTTAGGCGAGTCGAGGCGGACGTCGTCGCGGTAGCGACGGCGGACGCCGAGACGAGCACGTGACACCACCGCCACCCTGTCTAACTTAGGGTTATGCGAGTCGAGGCGGACGAAGTCGCGGTAGCGACGACGGACGCCGAGACGAGCACGTGACACCACCGCCACCCTGTTTATCCTAGGGTTACGCGAGTCGAGGCGGACGTCGTCGCGGTAGCGACGACAGACGCCTAGACGAGCACGTGACACCACTGCCACCCTGGCTATCTTAGTGTTACGCGAGTCGAGGCGGACGTCGTCGCGGTAGCGACGACGGACACCGAGACGAGCACGTGACACCACCGCCACCCTGTCTATCTTAGGGTTACGCGAGTCGAGGCGGACGTCGTCGCGGTAGCGACGACGGACGCCGAGACAAGCACGCGACACCACCGCCACCCTGTCTAACTTAGGGTTACGCGTGTCGAGGCGGACGTCGTCGCGGTAGCGATGACGGACGCCGAGACGAGCACGTGACACCACCGCCACCCTGTCTAAATTAGGGTTACGCGAGTCGAGGCTGACGTCGTCGCGGTAGCGATGACGGATGCCGAGGCGAGCACGTGACACCACCGCCACCCTGTATATCTTAGCGTTACGCGAGTCGAGGCGGACGTCGTCGCGGTAGCGACGACGGACGCCGAGACGAGCACGTGACACCACCGCCACGCTGTCTAACTTAGGGTTACGCGAGTCGAGGCAGACGTCGAAACGAGCACGTGACACCACTGCCACCCTGTCTAACTTAGGGTTACGCGAGTCGAGGCGGACGTCTTTGCGTTAGCGACGACGGACGCCGAGACGAGCACGTGACACCACTGCCACCCTGTCTATCTTAGGGTTACGCGAGTCGAGGCGGACGTCGTCGCGGTAGCGACGACGGACGCCGAGACGAGCACGTGACAACACTGCCACCCTGGCTAACTTAGGGTTACACGAGTCGAGGCAGACGTCGTCGCGGTAGTGACGACGGATGCCGAGACGAGCACGTGACACCACTGCCACCCTGTCTAACTTAGGGTTACGCGAGTCGAGGCGGACGTCGTCGCGGTAGCGACGACGGACGCCGAGACGAGCACGTGACACCACCGAAACCCTGTTTATCCTAGGGTTACGCTAGTCGAGGCGGACGTCGTCGCGGTAGCGACGACGGACGCCGAGACGAGCACGTGACAACACTGCCACCCTGGCTAACTTAGGGTTACGCGAGTCGAGGCAGACATCGTCGCGGTAGCGACGACGGACGCCGAGACGAGCACGTGACACCACTGCCACCCTGTCTAACTTAGGGTTACGCGAGTCGAGGCGGACGTCTTTGCGGTAGCGACGACGGACGCCGAGACGAGCACGTGACACCACCGCCACCCTATCTATCTTAGCGTTACGCGAGTCGAGGCGAACGTCGTCGCGGTAGCGACGACGGACGCCGAGACGAGCACGTGACACCACCGCCACCCTGTCTATCTTAGCGTTACGCGAGTCGAGGCGGACGTTGTCGCGGTAGCGCCGACGGACGCCGAGACGAGCACGTGACACCACCGCTACCCTGTCTAACTTAGGGTTAAGCGAGTCGAGGCGGACGTCGTCGCGGTAGCGACGACGGACGCCGAGACGAGCACGTGACAACACCGCCACCCTGTCTATCTTAGGTTTACGTGAGTCAAGGCGGACGTCATCGCGGTAGCGACAACGGACGCCGAGACGAGCATGTGACACCACTGCCACCCTGTCTATCTTAGGGTTAGGCGAGTCGAGGCGGACGTCGTCGCGGTAGCGACGGCGGACGCCGAGACGAGCACGTGACACCACCGCCACCCTGTCTAACTTAGGGTTATGCGAGTCGATGCGGACGTCGTCGCGGGAGCGACGACGGACGCCGAGACGAGCACGTGACACCACCGCCACCCTGTTTATCCTAGGGTTACGCGAGTCGAGGCGGACGTCGTCGCGGTAGCGACGACAGACGCCTAGACGAGCACGTGACACCACTGCCACCCTGGCTATCTTAGTGTTACGCGAGTCGAGGCGGACGTCGTCGCGGTAGCGACGACGGACACCGAGACCAGCACGTGACACCACCGCCACCCTGTCTATCTTAGGGTTACGCGAGTCGAGGAGGACGTCGTCGCGGTAGCGACGCCGGACGCCGAGACGAGCACGCGACACCACCGCCACCCTGTCTAACTTAGGGTTACGCGTGTCGAGGCGGACATCGTCGCGGTAGCGACGACGGACGCCGAGACGAGCACGTGACACCACCGCCACCCTGTCTAAATTAGGGTTACACGAGTCGAGGCTGACGTCGTCGCGGTAGCGATGACGGATGCCGAGACGAGCACGTGACTTCACCGCCACCCTATTTAACTTAGGGTTAGCGAGTCGAGGCGGACGTCGTCGCGGTAGCGACGACCGACGCCGAGACGAGCACGTGACACCACCACCACCCTGTCTATCTTAGCGTTACGCGAGTCGAGGCGGACGTTGTCGCGGTAGCGACGACGGACGCCGAGACGAGCACGTGACACCACCGCTACCCTGTCTAACTTAGGGTTAAGCGAGTCGAGGCGGACGTCGTCGCGGTAGCGACGACGGACGCCGAGACGAGCACGTGACAACACCGCCACCCTGTCTATCTTAGGGTTAGGCGAGTCGAGGCGGACGTCGTCGCGGTAGCAACGGCGGACGCCGAGACGAGCACGTGACACCACCGCCACCCTGTCTAACTTAGGGTTATGCGAGTCGATGCGGACGTCGTCGCGGTAGCGACGACGGACGCCGAGACGAGCACGTGACACCACCGCCACCCTGTTTATCCTAGGGTTACGCGAGTAGAGGCGGACGTCGTCGCGGTAGCGACGACAGACGCCTAGACGAGCACGTGACACCACTGCCACCCTGGCTATCTTAGTGTTACGCGAGTCGAGGCGGACGTCGTCGCGGTAGCGACGACGGACACCGAGACCAGCACGTGACACCACCGCCACCCTGTCTATCTTAGGGTTACGCGAGTCGAGGCGGACGTCGTCGCGGTAGCGACGACGGACGCCGAGACGAGCACGCGACACCACCGCCACCCTGTCTAACTTAGGGTTACGCGTGTCGAGGCGGACGTCGTCGCGGTAGCGACGACGGACGCCGAGACGAGCACGTGACACCACCGCCACCCTGTCTAAATTAGGGTTACACGAGTCGAGGCTGACGTCGTCGCGGTAGCGATGACGGATGCCGAGACGAGCACGTGACTTCACCGCCACCCTATTTAACTTAGGGTTAGCAAGTCGAGGCGGACGTCGTCGCGGTAGCGACGACCGACGCCGAGACGAGCACGTGACACCACCACCACCCTGTCTAACTTAGGGTTACGCGAGTCGAGGCAGACGTCGAAACGAGCACGTGACACCACTGCCACCCTGTCTAACTTAGGGTTACGCGAGTCGAGGCGGACGTCTTTGCGGTAGCGACGACGGACGCCGAGATGAGCACGTGACACCACCGCCACCCTATCTATCTTAGCGTTACGCGAGTCGAGGCGAACGTCGTCGCGGTAGCGACGACGGACGCCGAGACGAGCACGTGACACCACTGCCACCCTGTCTATCTTAGGGTTACGCGAGTCGAGGCGGACGTCGTCGCGGTAGCGACGACGGACGCCGAGACGAGCACGGGACAACACCGCCACCCTGTTTATCTTAGGGTTACGTGAGTCAAGGCAGACGTCGTCGCGGTAGCGACGACGGACGCCGAGACGAGCACGTGACACCACTGCCACCCTGTCCATCTTAGGGTTACGCGAGTCGAGGCGGACGTCATCGCGGTAGCGACAACGGACGCCGAGACGAGCACGTGACACCACTGCCACCCTGTCTATCTTAGGGTTAGGCAAGTCGAGGCGGACGTCGTCGCGGTAGCGACGGCGGACGCCGAGACGAGCACGTGACACCACCGCCACCCTGTCTAACTTAGGGTTATGCGAGTCGATGCGGACGTCGTCGCGGTAGCGACGACGGACGCCGAGACGAGCACGTGACACCACCGCCACCCTGTTTATCCTAGGGTTACGCGAGTCGAGGCGGACGTCGTCGCGGTAGCGACGACAGACGCCTAGACGAGCACGTGACACCACTGCCACCCTGGCTATCTTAGTGTTACGCGAGTCGAGGCGGACGTCGTCGCGGTAGCGACGACGGACACCGAGACCAGCACGTGACACCACCGCCACCCTGTCTATCTTAGGGTTACGCGAGTCGAGGCGGACGTCGTCGCGGTAGCGACGACGGACGCCGAGACGAGCACGCGACACCACCGCCACCCTGTCTAACTTAGGGTTACGCGTGTCGAGGCGGACGTCGTCGCGGTAGCGACGACGGACGCCGAGACGAGCACGTGACACCACCGCCACCCTGTCTAAATTAGGGTTACACGAGTCGAGGCTGACGTCGTCGCGGTAGCGATGACGGATGCCGAGACGAGCACGTGACTTCACCGCCACCCTATTTAACTTAGGGTTAGCGAGTCGAGGCGGACGTCGTCGCGGTAGCGACGACCGACGCCGAGACGAGCACGTGACACCACCACCACCCTGTCTAACTTAGGGTTACGCGAGTCGAGGCAAACATCGAAACGAGCACGTGACACCACTGCCACCCTGTCTAACTTAGGGTTACGCGAGTCGAGGCGGACGTCTTTGCGGTAGCGACGACGGACGCCGAGATGAGCACGTGACACCACCGCCACCCTATATATCTTAGCGTTACGCGAGTCGAGGCAAACGTCGTCGCAGTAGCGACGACGGACGCCGAGACAAGCACGTGACACCACCGCCACCCTGTCTAACTTAGGGTTATGCGAGTCGAGGCGGACGTCGTCGCGGTAGCGACGACGGACGCCGAGACGAGCACGTGACACCACCGCCACCCTGTTTATCCTAGGGTTACGCGAGTCGAGGCGGACGTCGTCGCGGTAGCGACGACAGACGCCTAGACGAGCACGTGACACCACTGCCACCCTGGCTATCTTAGTGTTACGCGAGTCGAGGCGGACGTCGTCGCGGTAGCGACGACGGACACCGAGACGAGCACGTGACACCACCGCCACCCTGTCTATCTTAGGGTTACGCGAGTCGAGGCGGACGTCGTCGCGGTAGCGACGACGGACGCCGAGACAAGCACGCGACACCACCGCCACCATGTCTAACTTAGGGTTACGCGTGTCGAGGCGGACGTCGTCGCGGTAGCGACGATGGACGCCGAGACGAGCACGTGACACCACCGCCACCCTGTCTAAATTAGGGTTACGCGAGTCGAGGCTGACGTCGTCGCGGTAGCGATGACGGATGCCGAGGCGAGCACGTGACACCACCGCCACCCTGTATATCTTAGCGTTACGCGAGTCGAGGCGGACGTCATCGCGGTAGCGACGACGGACGCCGAGACGAGCACGTGACACCACCGCCACCCTGTCTAACTTAGGGTTACGCGAGTCGAGGCAGACGTCGAAACGAGCACGTGACACCACTGCCACCCTGTCTAACTTAGGGTTACGCGAGTCGAGGCGGACGTCTTTGCGGTAGCAACGACGGACGCCGAGACGAGCACGTGACACCACTGCCACCCTGTCTATCTTAGGGTTACGCGAGTCGAGGCGGACGTCGTCGCGGTAGCGACGACGGACGTCGAGACGAGCACGTGACAACACTGCCACCCTGGCTAACTTAGGGTTACGCGAGTCGAGGCAGACGTCGTCGCGGTAGCGACGACGGATGCCGAGACGAGCACGTGACACCACTGCCACCCTGTCTAACTTAGGGTTACGCAAGTCGAGGCGGACGTCATCGCGGTAGCGACGACGGACACCGAGACCAGCACGTGACACCACCGCCACCCTGTCTATCTTAGGGTTACGCGTGTCGAGGCGGACGTCGTCGCGGTAGCGACGACGGACGCCGAGACGAGCACGCGACACCACCGAAACCCTGTTTATCCTAGGGTTACGCTAGTCGAGGCGGACGTCGTCGCGGTAGCGACGACGGACACCGAGACCAGCACGTGACACCACCGCCACCCTGTCTATCTTAGGGTTACGCGTGTCGAGGCGGACGTCGTCGCGGTAGCGACGACGGACGCCGAGACGAGCACGCGACACCACCGCCACCCTGTCTAACTTAGGGTTACGCGTGTCGAGGCGGACGTCGTCGCGGTAGCGACGACGGACGCCGAGACGAGCACGTGACACCACCGCCACCCTGTCTAAATTAGGGTTACGCGAGTCGAGGCTGACGTCGTCGCGGTAGCGATGACGGATGCCGAGACGAGCACGTGACTTCACCGCCACCCTATTTAACTTAGGGTTAGCGAGTCGAGGCGGACGTCGTCGCGGTAGCGACGACCGACGCCGAGACGAGCACGTGACACCACCGCCACCCTGTCTAACTTAGGGTTACGCGAGTCGAGGCAGACGTCGAAACGAGCACGTGACACCACTGCCACCCTGTCTAACTTAGGGTTACGCGAGTCGAGGCGGACGTCTTTGCGGTAGCGACGACGGACGCCGAGATGAGCACGTGACACCACCGCCACCCTATCTATCTTAGCGTTACGCGAGTCGAGGCGAACGTCGTCGCGGTAGCGACGACGGACGCCGAGACGAGCACGTGACACCACCGCCACCCTGTCTATCTTAGCGTTACGCGAGTCGAGGCGGACGTCGTCGCGGTAGCGACGACGGACGCCGAGACGAGCACGTGACACCACCGCTACCCTGTATAACTTAGGGTTAAGCGAGTCGAGGCGGACGTCGTCGCGGTAGCGACGACGGACGCTGAGACGAGCACGTGACAACACCGCCACCCTGTCTATCTTAGGTTTACGCGAGTCAAGGCGAACGTCGTCGCGGTAGCGACGACGGACGCCGAGACGAGCACGTGACACCACTGCCACCCTGTCTATCTTAGGGTTAGGCGAGTCGAGGCGGACGTCGTCGCGGTAGCGACGGCGGACGCCGAGACGAGCACGTGACACCACCGCCACCCTGTTTATCCTAGGGTTACGCGAGTCGAGGCGGACGTCGTCGCGGTAGCGACGACAGACGCCTAGACGAGCACGTGACACCACTGCCACCCTGGCTATCTTAGTGTTACGCGAGTCGAGGCGGACGTCGTCGCGGTAGCGACGACGGACACCGAGACGAGCACGTGACACCACCGCCACCCTGTCTATCTTAGGGTTACGCGAGTCGAGGCGGACGTCGTCGCGGTAGCGACGACGGACGCCGAGACAAGCACGCAACACCACCGCCACCCTGTCTAACTTAGGGTTACGCGTGTCGAGGCGGACGTCGTCGCGGTAGCGACGATGGACGACGAGACGAGCACGTGACACCACCGCCACCCTGTCTAAATTAGGGTTACGCGAGTCGAGGCTGACGTCGTCGCGGTAGCGATGACGGATGCCGAGGCGAGCACGTGACACCACCGCCACCCTGTATATCTTAGCGTTACGCGAGTCGAGGCGGACGTCATCGCGGTAGCGACGACGGACGCCGAGACGAGCACGTGACACCACTGCCACCCTGTCTAACTTAGGGTTACGCGAGTCGAGGCAGACGTCGAAACGAGCACGTGACACCACTGCCACCCTGTCTAACTTAGGGTTACGCGAGTCGAGGCGGACGTCTTTGCGGTAGCGACGACGGACGCCGAGACGAGCACGTGACACCACTGCCACCCTATCTATCTTAGGGTTACGCGAGTCGAGGCGGACGTCGTCGCGGTAGCGACGACGGACGCCGAGACGAGCACGTGACAACACTGCCACCCTGGCTAACTTAGGGTTACGCGAGTCGAGGCAGACGTCGTCGCGGTAGCGACGACGGATGCCGAGACGAGCACGTGACACCACTGCCACCCTGTCTAACTTAGGGATACGCAAGTCGAGGCGGACGTCATCGCGGTAGCGACGACGGACGCCGAGACGAGCACGTGACACCACCGAAACCCTGTTTATCCTAGGGTTACGCTAGTCGAGGCGGACGTCGTCGCGGTAGCGACGACGGACACCGAGACCAGCACGTGACACCACCGCCACCCTGTCTATCTTAGGGTTACGCGAGTCGAGGCGGACGTCGTCGCGGTAGCGACGACGGACGCCGAGACGAGCACGCGACACCACCGCCACCCTGTCTAACTTAGGGTTACGCGTGTCGAGGCGGACGTCGTCGCGGTAGCGACGACGGACGCCGAGACGAGCACGTGACACCACCGCCACCCTGTCTAAATTAGGGTTACGCGAGTCGAGGCTGACGTCGTCGCGGTAGCGATGACGGATGCCGAGACGAGCACGTGACTTCACCGCCACCCTATTTAACTTAGGGTTAGCGAGTCGAGGCGGACGTCGTCGCGGTAGCGACGACGGACGCCGAGACGAGCACGTGACACCACCGCCAACCTGTCTAACTTAGGGTTATGCGAGTCGAGGCGGACGTCGTCGCGGTAGCGACGACGGACGCCGAGACGAGCACGTGACACCACCGCCACCCTGTTTATCCTAGGGTTACGCGAGTCGAGGCAGACGTCGTCGCGGTAGCGACGACAGACGCCTAGACGAGCACGTGACACCACTGCCACCCTGGCTATCTTAGTGTTACGCGAGTCGAGGCGGACGTCGTCGCGGTAGCGACGACGGACACCGAGACGAGCACGTGACACCACCGCCACCCTGTCTATCTTAGGGTTACACGAGTCGAGGCGGACGTCGTCGCGGTAGCGACGACGGACGCCGAGACAAGCACGCGACACCACTGCCACCCTGTCTAACTTAGGGTTACGCGTGTCGAGGCGGACGTCGTCGCGGTAGCGACGATGGACGCCGAGACGAGCACGTGACACCACCGCCACCCTGTCTAAATTAGGGTTACGCGAGTCGAGGCTGACGTCGTCGCGGTAGCGATGACGGATGCCGAGGCGAGCACGTGACACCACCGCCACCCTGTATATCTTAGCGTTACGCGAGTCGAGGCGGACGTCATCGCGGTAGCGACAACGGACGCCGAGACGAGCACGTGACACCACCGCCACCCTGTCTAACTTAGGGTTACGCGAGTCGAGGCAGACGTCGAAACGAGCACGTGACACCACTGCCACCCTGTCTAACTTAGGGTTACGCGAGTCGAGGCGGACGTCTTTGCGGTAGCGACGACGGACGCCGAGACGAGCACGTGACACCACTGCCACCCTGTCTATCTTAGGGTTACGCGAGTCGAGGCGGACGTCGTCGCGGTAGCGACGACGGACGCCGAGACGAGCACGTGACAACACTGCCACCCTGGCTAACTTAGGGTTATGCGAGTCGAGGCAGACGTCGTCGCGGTAGCGACGACGGATGCCGAGACGAGCACGTGACACCACTGCCACCCTGTCTAACTTAGGGTTACGCAAGTCGAGGCGGACGTCATCGCGGTAGCGACGACGGACGCCGAGACGAGCACGTGACACCACCGAAACCCTGTTTATCCTAGGGTTACGCTAGTCGAGGCGGACGTCGTCGCGGTAGCGACGACGGACACCGAGACCAGCACGTGACACCACCGCCACCCTGTCTATCTTAGGGTTACGCGAGTCGAGGCGGACGTCGTCGCGGTAGCGACGACGGACGCCGAGACGAGCACGCGACACCACCGCCACCCTGTCTAACTTAGGGTTACGCGTGTCGAGGCGGACGTCGTCGCGGTAGCGACGACGGACGCCGAGACGAGCACGTGACACCACCGCCACCCTGTCTAAATTAGGGTTACGCGAGTCGAGGCTGACGTCGTCGCGGTAGCGATGACGGATGCCGAGACGAGCACGTGACTTCACCGCCACCCTATTTAACTTAGGGTTAGCGAGTCGAGGCGGACGTCGTCGCGGTAGCGACGACCGACGCCGAGACGAGCACGTGACACCACCGCCACCCTGTCTAACTTAGGGTTACGCGAGTCGAGGGAGACGTCGAAACGAGCACGTGACACCACTGCCACCCTGTCTAACTTAGGGTTACGCGAGTCGAGGCGGACGTCTTTGCGGTAGCGACGACGGACGCCGAGATGAGCACGTGACACCACCGCCACCCTATCTATCTTAGCGTTACGTGAGTCGAGGCGAACGTCGTCGCGGTAGCGACGACGGACGCCGAGACGAGCACGTGACACCACCGCCACCCTGTCTATCTTAGCGTTACGCGAGTCGAGGCGGACGTCGTCGCGGTAGCGACGACGGACGCCGAGACGAGCACGTGACACCACCGCTACCCTGTATAACTTAGGGTTAAGCGAGTCGAGGCGGACGTCGTCGCGGTAGCGACGACGGACGCCGAGACGAGCACGTGACAACACCGCCACCCTGTCTATCTTAGGTTTACGCGAGTCAAGGCGGACGTCGTCGCGGTAGCGACGACGGACGCCGAGACGAGCACGTGACACCACTGCCACCCTGTCTATCTTAGGGTTATGCGAGTCGAGGCGGACGTCGTCGCGGTAGCGACGACGGACGCCGAGACGAGCACGTGACACCACCGCCACCCTGTTTATCCTAGGGTTACGCGAGTAGAGGCGGACGTCGTCGCGGTAGCGACGACAGACGCCTAGACGAGCACGTGACACCACTGCCACCCTGGCTATCTTAGTGTTACGCGAGTCGAGGCGGACGTCGTCGCGGTAGCGACGACGGACACCGAGACGAGCACGTGACACCACCGCCACCCTGTCTATCTTAGGGTTACGCGAGTCGAGGCGGACGTCGTCGCGGTAGCGACGACGGACGCCGAGACAAGCACGCGACACCACGGCCACCCTGTCTAACCTAGGGTTACGCGTGTCGAGGCGGACGTCGTCGCGGTAGCGACGACGGACGCCGAGACGAGCACGTGACACCACCGCCACCCTGTCTAAATTAGGGATACGCGAGTCGAGGCTGACGTCGTCGCGGTAGCGATGACGGATGCCGAGGCGAGCACGTGACACCACCGCCACCCTGTATATCTTAGCGTTACACGAGTCGAGGCGGACGTCGTCGCGGTAGCGATGACGGACGCCGAGACGAGCACGTGACACCACCACCACCCTGTCTAACTTAGGGTTACGCGAGTCGAGGCAGACGTCGAAACGAGCACGTGACACCACTGCCACCCTGTCTAACTTAGGGTTACGCGAGTCGAGGCGGACGTCTTTGCGGTAGCGACGACGGACGCCGAGACGAGCACGTGACACCACTGCCACCCTGTCTATCTTAGGGTTACGCGAGTCGAGGCGGACGTCGTCGCGGTAGCGACGACGGACGCCGAGACGAGCACGTGACACCACCGCTACCCTGTCTAACTTAGGGTTAAGCGAGTCGAGGCGGACGTCGTCGCGGTAGCGACGACGGACGCCGAGACGAGCACGTGACAACACCGCCACCCTGTCTATCTTAGGTTTACGCGAGTCAAGGCGGACGTCGTCGCGGTAGCGACGACGGACGCCGAGATGAGCACGTGACACCACTGCCACCCTGTCTATCTTAGGGTTAGGCGAGTCGAGGCGGACGTCGTCGCGGTAGCGACGGCGGACGCCGAGACGAGCACGTGACACCACCGCCACCCTGTCTAACTTAGGGTTATGCGAGTCGAGGCGGACGTCGTCGCGGTAGCGACGACGGACGCCGAGACGAGCACGTGACACCACCGCCACCCTGTTTATCCTAGGGTTACGCGAGTCGAGGCGGACGTCGTCGCGGTAGCGACGACAGACGCCTAGACGAGCACGTGACACCACTGCCACCCTGGCTATCTTAGTGTTACGCGAGTCGAGGCGGACGTCGTCGCGGTAGCGACGACGGACACCGAGACGAGCACGTGACACCACCGCCACCCTGTCTATCTTAGGGTTACGCGAGTCGAGGCGGACGTCGTCGCTGTAGCGACGACGGACGCCGAGACAAGCACGCGACACCACGGCCACCCTGTCTAACTTAGGGTTACGCGTGTCGAGGCGGACGTCGTCGCGGTAGCGACGACGGACGCCGAGACGAGCACGTGACACCACCGCCACCCTGTCTAAATTAGGGATACGCGAGTCGAGGCTGACGTCGTCGCGGTAGCGATGACGGATGCCGAGGTGAGCACGTGACACCACCGCCACCCTGTATATCTTAGCGTTACGCGAGTCGAGGCGGACGTCGTCGCGGTAGTGACGACGGACGCCGAGACGAGCACGTGACACCACCGCCACCCTGTCTAACTTAGGTTTACGCGAGTCGAGGCAGACGTCGAAACGAGCACGTGACACCACTGCCACCCTGTCTAACTTAGGGTTACGCGAGTCGAGGCGGACGTCTTTGCGGTAGCGACGACGGACGCCGAGACGAGCACGTGACACCACTGCCACCCTGTCTATCTTAGGGTTACGCGAGTCGAGGCGGACGTCGTCGCGGTAGCGACGACGGACGCCGAGACGAGCACGTGACACCACCGAAACCCTGTTTATCCTAGAGTTACGCTAGTCGAGGCGGACGTCGTCGCGGTAGCGACGACGGACGCCTAGACGAGCACGTGACACCACTGTCACCCTGGCTATCTTAGGGTTACGCGAGTCGAGGCGGACGTCGTCGCGGTAGCGACGACGGACGCCGAGACGAGCACGTGACACCACCGCCACCCTGTATAACTTAGGGTTACGCGTGTCGAGTCGGACGTCGTCGCGGTAGCGACGACGGACGCCGAGACGAGCACGTGACACCACCGCCACCCTGTCTAAATTAGGGTTACGCGAGTCGAGGCTGACATCGTCGCGGTAGCAATGACGGACGCCGAGACGAGCACGTGACTTCACCGCCACCCTGTCTAAATTAGGGATACGCGAGTCGAGGCTGACGTCGTCGCGGTAGCGATGACGGATGCCGAGGCGAGCACGTGACACCACCGCCACCCTGTATATCTTAGCGTTACACGAGTCGAGGCGGACGTCGTCGCGGTAGCGATGACGGACGCCGAGACGAGCACGTGACACCACCACCACCCTGTCTAACTTAGGGTTACGCGAGTCGAGGCAGACGTCGAAACGAGCACGTGACACCACTGCCACCCTGTCTAACTTAGGGTTACGCGAGTCGAGGCGGACGTCTTTGCGGTAGCGACGACGGACGCCGAGACGAGCACGTGACACCACTGCCACCCTGTCTATCTTAGGGTTACGCGAGTCGAGGCGGACGTCGTCGCGGTAGCGACGACGGACGCCGAGACGAGCACGTGACACCACCGCTACCCTGTCTAACTTAGGGTTAAGCGAGTCGAGGCGGACGTCGTCGCGGTAGCGACGACGGACGCCGAGACGAGCACGTGACAACACCGCCACCCTGTCTATCTTAGGTTTACGCGAGTCAAGGCGGACGTCGTCGCGGTAGCGACGACGGACGCCGAGATGAGCACGTGACACCACTGCCACCCTGTCTATCTTAGGGTTAGGCGAGTCGAGGCGGACGTCGTCGCGGTAGCGACGGCGGAGGCCGAGACGAGCACGTGACACCACCGCCACCCTGTCTAACTTAGGGTTATGCGAGTCGAGGCGGACGTCGTCGCGGTAGCGACGACGGACGCCGAGACGAGCACGTGACACCACCGCCACCCTGTTTATCCTAGGGTTACGCGAGTCGAGGCGGACGTCGTCGCGGTAGCGACGACAGACGCCTAGACGAGCACGTGACACCACTGCCACCCTGGCTATCTTAGTGTTACGCGAGTCGAGGCGGACGTCGTCGCGGTAGCGACGACGGACACCGAGACGAGCACGTGACACCACCGCCACCCTGTCTATCTTAGGGTTACGCGAGTCGAGGCGGACGTCGTCGCGGTAGCGACGACGGACGCCGAGACAAGCACGCGACACCACGGCCACCCTGTCTAACTTAGGGTTACGCGTGTCGAGGCGGACGTCGTCGCGGTAGCGACGACGGACGCCGAGACGAGCACGTGACACCACCGCCACCCTGTCTAAATTAGGGATACGCGAGTCGAGGCTGACGTCGTCGCGGTAGCGATGACGGATGCCGAGGCGAGCACGTGACACCACCGCCACCCTGTATATCTTAGCGTTACGCGAGTCGAGGCGGACGTCGTCGCGGTAGCGACGACGGACGCCGAGACGAGCACGTGACACCACCGCCACCCTGTCTAACTTAGGGTTACGCGAGTCGAGGCAGACGTCGAAACGAGCACGTGACACCACTGCCACCCTGTCTAACTTAGGGTTACGCGAGTCGAGGCGGACGTCTTTGCGGTAGCGACGACGGACGCCGAGACGAGCACGTGACACCACTGCCACCCTGTCTATCTTAGGGTTACGCGAGTCGAGGCGGACGTCGTCGCGGTAGCGACGACGGACGCCGAGACGAGCACGTGACAACACTGCCACCCTGGCTAACTTAGGGTTACGCGAGTCGAGGCAGACGTCGTCGCGGTAGCGACGACGGATGCCGAGACGAGCACGTGACACCACTGCCACCCTGTCTAACTTAGGGTTACGCGAGTCGAGGCGGACGTCGTCGCGGTAGCGACGACGGACGCCGAGACGAGCACGTGACACCACCGAAACCCTGTTTATCCTAGAGTTACGCTAGTCGAGGCGGACGTCGTCGCGGTAGCGACGACGGACGCCTAGACGAGCACGTGACACCACTGTCACCCTGGCTATCTTAGGGTTACGCGAGTCGAGGCGGACGTCGTCGCGGTAGCGACGACGGACGCCGAGACGAGCACGTGACACCACCGCCACCCTGTATAACTTAGGGTTACGCGTGTCGAGTCGGACGTCGTCGCGGTAGCGACGACGGACGCCGAGACGAGCACGTGACACCACCGCCACCCTGTCTAAATTAGGGTTACGCGAGTCGAGGCTGACATCGTCGCGGTAGCAATGACGGACGCCGAGACGAGCACGTGACTTCACCGCCACCCTATTTAACTTAGGGTTAACGAGTCGAGGCGGACGTCGTCGCGGTAGCGACGACGGACGCCGAGACGAGCACGTGACACCACCGCCACCCTATCTATCTTAGCGTTACGCGAGTCGAGGCGGACGTCGTCGCGGTAGCGACGACGGACGCCGAGACGAGCACGTGACACCACCGCTACCCTTTCTAACTTAGGGTTAAGCGAGTCGAGGCGGACGTCGTCGCGGTAGCGACGACGGACACCGAGACGAGCACGTGACAACACCGCCACCCTGTCTATCTTAGGTTTACGCGAGTCAAGGCGGACGTCGTCGCGGTAGCGACGACGGACGCCGAGACGAGCACGTGACACCACTGCCACCCTGTCTATCTTAGGGTTACGCGAGTCGAGGCGGACGTCGTCGCGGTAGCGACGGCGGACGCCGAGACGAGCACGTGACACCACCGCCACCCTGTCTAACTTAGGGTTTTGCGAGTCGAGGCGGACGTCGTCGCGGTAGCGACGACGGACGCCGAGAAGAGCACATGACACCACCGCCACCCTGTTTATCCTAGGGTTACGCGAGTCGAGGCGGACGTCATCGCGGTAGCGACGACAGACGCCTAGACAAGCACGTGACACCACTGCCACCCTGGCTATCTTAGTGTTACGCGAGTCGAGGCGGACGTCGTCGCGGTAGCGACGACGGACACCGAGACGAGCACGTGACACCACCGCCACCCTGTCTATCTTTGGGTTACGCGAGTCGAGGCGGACGTCATCGCGGTAGCGACGACGGACGCCGAGACGAGCACGCGACACCACCGCCACCCTGTCTAACGTAGGGTTACGCGTGTCGAGGCGGACGTCGTCGCGGTAGCGACGACGGACGCCCAGACGAGCACGTGACACCACCGCCACCCTGTTTAACTTAGGGTTAGCGAGTCGAGGCAGACGTCGTCGCGGTAGCGACGACGGACGCCGAGACGAGCACGTGACACCACCGCCACCCTGTCTAACTTAGGGTTACGCGAGTCGAGGCAGACGTCGAAACGAGCACGTGACACCACTTCCACCCTGTCTAACCTAGGGTTACGCGAGTCGAGGCGGACGTCTTTGCGGTAGCGACGACGTACGCCGAGATGAGCACGTGACACCACCGCCACCCTGTCCAACTTAGGGATAAGCGAGTTTAGGGGGACGTCGTCGCGGTAGCGACGACGGACGCCGAGACGAGCACGTGACAACACCGCCACCCTGTCAATCTTAGGGTTACGCGGGTCAAGGCGGACGTCGTCGCGGTAGCGACGACGGACGCCGAGACGAGCACGTGACACCACTGCCACCCTGTCTATCTTAGGGTTATGCGAGTCGAGGCGGACGTGGTCGCGGTAGCGACGACGGACGCCGAGACGAGCACGTGACAACACTGCCACCCTGGCTAACTTAGGGTTACGCGAGTCGAGGCAGACGTCGTCGCGGTAGCGACGACGGATGCCGAGACGAGCACGTGACACCACTGCCACCCTGTCTAACTTAGGGTTACGCGAGTCGAGGCGGACGTCGTCGCGGTAGCGATGACGGATGCCGAGACGAGCACGTGACACCACCGCCACCCTGTTTATCCTAGGGTTACGCGAGTCGAGGCGGACGTCTTTGCGGTAGCGAGGACGGACGCCGAGATGAGCACGTGACACCACCGCCACCCTATCTATCTTAGCGTTACGCGAGTCGAGGCGAACTTCGTCGCGGTAGCGACGACGGACGCCGAGACGAGCACGTGACACCACCGCTACCCTGTCTAACTTAGGGTTAAGCGAGTCGAGGCGGACGTCGTCGCGGTAGCGACGACGGACGCCGAGACGAGCACGTGACACCACCGCCACCCTGTCTAACGTAGGGTTACGCGTGTCGAGGCGGACGTCGTCGCGGTAGCGACGACGGACGCCGAGACGAGCACGTGACACCACCGCCACCCTGTCTAAATTAGGGTTACGCGAGTTGAGGCTGACGTCGTCGCGGTAGCGATGACGGACGCCGTGACGAGCACGTGACTTCACCGCCACCCTATTTAACTTAGGGTTAGCGAGTCGAGGCAGACGTCGTCGCGGTAGCGACGACGGACGCCGAGACGAGCACGTGACACCACCGCCCACCTGTCTAACTTAGGGTTACGCGAGTCGAGGCAGACGTCGAAACGAGCACGTGACACCACTTCCACCCTGTCTAACCTAGGGTTACGCGAGTCGAGGCGGACGACTTTGCGGTAGCGACGACGGACGCCGAGATGAGCACGTGACACCACCGCCACCCAGTCCAACTTAGGGTTAAGCGAGTTTAGGCGGACGTCGTCGCGGTAGCGACGACGGACGCCGAGACGAGCACGTGACAACACCGCCACCCTGTCTATCTTAGGGTTACGCGGATCAAGGCGGACGTCGTCGCGGTAGCGACGACGGACGCCGAGACGAGCACGTGACACCACTGCCACCCTGTCTCTCTTAGGGTTACGCGGGTCGAGGCGGACGTCGTCGCGGTAGCGACGACGGACGCCGAGACGAGCACGTGACACCACCGCCACCCTGTTTATCCTAGGGTTACGCGAGTCGAGGCGGACGTCGTCGCGGTAGCGACGACGGACGCCTAGACGAGCACATGACACCACTGCCACCCTGGCTATCTTAGGGTTACGCGAGTCGAGGCGGACGTCGTCGCGGTAGCGACGACGGACGCCGAGACGAGCACGTGACACCACCGCCACCCTGTCTAACTTAGGGTTACGCGTGTCGAGGCGGACGTCGTCGCGGTAGCGACGACGGACGCCTAGACGAGCACGTGACACCACTGCCACCCTGTCTATCTTAGGGTTACGCGAGTCGAGGCGGACGTCGTCGCGGTAGCGACGGCGGACGCCGAGACGAGCACGTGAGACCACCGCCACCCTGTCTAACTTAGGGTTATGCGAGTCGAGGCGGACGTCGTCGCGGTAGCGACGACGGACGCCGAGAAGAGCACATGACACCACCGCCACCCTGTTTATCCTAGGGTTACGCGAGTCGAGGCGGACGTCGTCGCGGTAGCGACGACAGACGCCTAGACGAGCACGTGACACCACTGCCACCCTGGCTATCTTAGTGTTACGCGAGTCGAGGCGGACGTCATCGCGGTAGCGACGACGGACGCCGAGACGAGCACGTGACACCACCGCCACCCTGTCTATATTTGGGTTACGCGAGTCGAGGCGGACGTCGTCGCGGTAGCGACGACGGACGCCGAGACGAGCACGCGACACCACCGCCACCCTGTCTAACGTAGGGTTACGCGTGTCGAGGCGGACGTCGTCGCGGTAGCGACGACGGACGCCCAGACGAGCACGTGACACCCAGACGAGCAGTTGTGCCACGTGACACCCAGACGAGCAGTTGTGCCACGTGCTCGTCTCGGCGTCCGTCGTCGCTACCGCGACGACGTCCGCCTCGACTCGCGTCACCTTAAGTTAGACAGGGTGGCGGTGGTGTCACGTGCTCGTCTCGGCGTCCGTCATCGCTACCGCGAGGACGTCCGCCTCGACTCGCGTCACCCTAACTTAGACAGGGTGGCAGTGGTGTCACGTGCTCATCTCGGCGTTCGTCGTCGCTACCGCGATGACGTCCGCCTCGACTCGCCTAACGCTAAGATAGACAGGGTGGCGGTGGTGGCACGTGCTCATCTCGGCGTCCGTCGTCGCTACCGCGACGACGTCCGCCTCGACTCGCGTGACCCTAAGACAGGGTGGCCGCGGTGCCACGTGCTCGTCTCGGCGTCCGTCGTCGCTACCGCGAAGATGTCTGCCTTGACTCACGTAACACTAAGTTAGACAGGGTGGCAGTGGTGTCACGTGCTCGTCTCGGCGTCCGTCGTCGCTACCGCGACGACGTCCGCCTCGACTCGCGTGACCATAAGACAGGGTGGCAGTGGTGCCACGTGCTCGTCTCGGCGTCCATCGTCGCTACCGCGAGGATGTCCGCCTCGACTCGCGTCACCCAAAGTTAGACAGGGTGGCGGTGGTGTCACGTGCTCGTCTCGGCGTCCGTCGTCGCTACCGCGACGATGTCCGCCTTGACTCGCGTCACCCTAAGTTAGACAGGGTGGCAGTGGTGTCACGTGCACATCTCGGCGTTCGTCGTCGCTACCGCGATGACGTCCGCCTCGACTCGCGTAACCCTAAGTTAGACAGGGTGGCGGTGGTGTCACGTGCTCGTCTCGGCGTCCGTCATCGCTACCGCGATGACGTCCGCCTCGACTCGCGTCGCCCTAAGTTAGACAGGGTGGCAGTGGTGTCACGTGCTCGTCTCGGCGTCCGTCGGCGCTACCGCGACGACGTCCGCCTCGACTCGCGTGACCCTAAGACAGGGTGGCAGTGGTGCCACGTGCTCGTCTCGGCGTCCGTCATCGCTACCGCGACGACGTCCGCCTCGACTCGCGTCACCCTAAGTTAGACAGGGTGGCAGTGTTGTCACGTGCTCATCTCGGCGTTCGTCGTCGCTACCGCGATGACGTCCGCCTCGACTCGCGTAACCCTAAGTTAGACATGGTGGCGGTGGTGTCACGTGCTCGTCTCAGCGTCCGTCATCGCTACCGCGACGACGTCCGCCTCGACTTGCGTCACCCTAAGTTAGACAGGGTGGCAGTGTTGTCACGTGCTCATCTCGGCGTTCGTCGTCGCTACCGCGATGACGTCCGCCTCGACTCGCGTAACCCTAAGATAGACAGGGTGCCAGTGGTGCCACGTGCTCGTCACGGTGTCCGTCGTCGCTACCGCGAGGACGTCCGCCTCGACTCGTGTAACCCTAAGATAGACAGGGTGCCAGTGGTGCCACGTGCTCGTCACGGCGTCCGTCGTCGCTACCGCGAGAACGTCCGCCTCGACTCGCATAGCCCTAAGTTAGACAGGGTGGAAGTGGTGTCACGTGCTCGTCTCGGCGTCCGTCGTCGCTACCGCGACGACGTCCGCCTCGACTTGCGTTACCCTAAGATAGACAGGGTGGCAGTGGTGTCACGTGCTCGTCTCGGCATCCGTCGTCGCTACCGCGATGACATCCACCTCGACTCGCGTAACCCTAAGATAGACAGGGTTGCAGTGGTGTCACTTGCTCGTCTCGGCGTCCATCGTCGCTACCGCGAAGACGTCCGCCTCGACTCGCGTAACCCTAAGTTAGACAGGGTGGCAGTGGTGTCACGTGCTCGTCTCGGCGTCCGTCGTCGCTACCGCGACGACGTCCGCCTCGACTCGCGTGACCCTAAGAGAGGGTGGCAGTGGTGCCACGTGCTCGTCTCGGCGTCCGTCGTCGCTACCGCGACGACGTCCGCCTCGACTCGCGTCACCCTAAGTTACACAGGGTGGCGGTGGTGTCACGTGCTCGTCTCGGCGTCCGTCCTCGCTACCGCGACGACGTCTGCCTCGACTCGCGTCACCGTAAGTTAGACAGGGTGGCCGTGGTGTCACATGCTCGTCTCGGCGTCCGTCGTCGCTACCGCGACGATGTCCGCCTCGACTCGCGTAGCCCTAAGTTAGACAGGGTGGCAGTGGTGTCACGTGCTCGTCTCGGCATCCGTCGTCGCTACCGCGAAGACGTCCGCCTCGACTCGTGTAACCCTAAGTTAGACAAGGTGGCAGTGGTGTCACGTGCTCGTCTCGGCCTCCGTCGGCGCTACCGCGACGACTACCGCCTCGATTCGCGTGACCCTAAGACAGGGTGGCAGTTGTGCCACATGCTCGTCTCGGCGTCCGTCGTCGCTACCGCGACGACGTCCGCCTCGACTCGCGTCACCCTAAGTTAGACAGCGTGGCGGTGGTGTCACGTGCTCGTCTCGGCGTCCGTCATCGCTACCGCGACGACGTCCGCCTCGACTCGCGTCACCCTAAGTTAGACAGGGTGGCAGTGATGTCACGTGCTCATCTCGGCGTTCGTGGTCGCTACCGCGATGACGTCCGCCTCGACTCGCGTAACGCTAAGATAGACAGGGTGGCGGTGGTGGCACGTGCTCATCTCGGCGTCCGTCGTCGCTACCGCGACGACGTCCGCCTCGACTCGCGTGACCCTAAGACAGGGTGGCCGCGGTGCCACGTGCTCGTCCCGGCGTCCGTCGTCGCTACCGCAAAGATGTCCGCCTTGACTCACGTAACACTAAGTTAGACAGGGTGGCAGTGGTGTCACGTGCTCGTCTCGGCGTCCGTCGTCGCAACCGCGACGACGTCCGCCTCGACTCGCGTGACCATAAGACAGGGTGGCAGTGGTGCCACGTGCTCGTCTCGGCGTCAATCGTCGCTACCGCGAGGACGTCCGCCTCGACTCGCGTAACCCTAAGATAGACAGGGTGCCAGTGGTGCCACGTGCTCGTCACGGCGTCCGTCGTCGCTACCGCGAGGACGTCCGCCTCGACTCGCGAAACCCTAAATTAGACAGGGTGGAAGTGGTGTCACGTGCTCGTCTCGGCGTCCGTCGTCGCTACCGCGACGACGTCCGCCTCGACTTGCGTAGCCCTAAGATAGACAGGGTGGCAGTGGTGTCACGTGCTCGTCTCGGCATCCATCGTCGCTACCGCGACGACATCCGCCTCGACTCGCGTAACCCTAAGATAGACAGAGTGGCAGTGGTGTCACTTGCTCGTCTCGGCGTCCGTCGTCGCTACCGCGAAGACGTCCGCCTCGACTCGCGTAACCCTAAGTTAGACAGGGTGGCAGTGGTGTGACGTGCTCGTCTCGGCGTCCGTCGTCGCTACCGCGACGACGTCCGCCTCGACTCGCGTGACCCTAAGATAGGGTGGCAGTGGTGCCACGTGCTCGTCTCGGCGTCCGTCGTCGCTACCGCGACGACGTCCGCCTCGACTCGCGTCACCCTAAGTTAGACAGGGTGGCGGTGGTGTCACGTGCTCGTCTCGGCGTCCGTCATCGCTACCGCGACGATGTCCGCCTCGACTCGCGTCACCCTAAGTTAGACAGGGTGGCCGTGGTGTCAAGTGCTCGTCTCGGCGTCCGTCGTCGCTACCGCGACGACGTCCGCCTCGACTCGCGTAGCCCTAAGTTAGACAGGGTGGCAGTGGTGTCACGTGCTCGTCTCGGCATCCGTCGTCGCTACCACGAAGACGTCCGCCTCGACTCGTGTAACCCTAAGTTAGACAAGGTGGCAGTGGTGTCACGTGCTCGTCTCGGCGTCCGTCGGCGCTACCGCGACGACGTCCGCCTCGACTCGCGTCACCCTAAGTTAGACAGGGTGGCGGTGGTGTCACGTGCTCGTCTCGGCGTCCGTCATCGCTACCGCGACGACGTCCGCCTCGACTCGCGTCACCCTAAGTTAGACAGGGTGGCAGTGGTGTCACGTGCTCATCTCGGCGTTCGTCGTCGCTACCGCGATGACGTCCGCCTCGACTCGCGTAACGCTAAGATAGACAGGGTGGCGGTGGTGGCATGTGCTCATCTCGGCGTCCGTCGTCGCTACCGCGACGACGTCCGCCTCGACTCGCGTGACCCTAAGACAGGGTGGCCGCGGTGCCACGTGCTCGTCTCGGCGTCCGTCATCGCTACCGCGAAGATGTCCGCCTTGACTCACGTAACACTAAGTTAGACAGGGTGGCAGTGGTGTCACGTGCTCGTCTCGGCGTCCGTCGTCGCAACCGCGACGACGTCCGCCTCGACTCGCGTGACCATAAGACAGGGTGGCAGTGGTGCCACGTGCTCGTCTCGGCGTCCATCGTCGCTACCGCGAGGACGTCCGCCTCGACTCGCGTCACCCAAAGTTAGATAGGGTGGCGGTGGTGTCACGTGCTCGTCTCGGCGTCCGTCGTCGCTACCGCGACGATGTCCGCCTCGACTCGCGTCACCCTAAGTTAGACAGGGTGGCAGTGGTGTCACGTGCACATCTCGGCGTTCGTCGTCGCTACCGCGATGACGTCCGCCTCGACTCGCGTAACCCTAAGTTAGACAGGGTGGCGGTGGTGTCACGTGCTCGTCTCGGCGTCCGTCATCGCTACCGCGACGACGTCCGCCTCGACTCGCGTCACCCTAAGTTAGACAGGGTGGCAGTGGTGTCACGTGCTCGTCTCGGCGTCCGTCGGCGCTACCGCGATGACGTCCGCCTCGACTCGCGTGACCCTAAGACAGGGTGGCAGTGGTGCCACGTGCTCGTCTCGGCGTCAATCGTCGCTACCGCGAGGACGTCCGCCTCGACTCGCGTAACCCTAAGATAGACAGGGTGCCAATGGTGCCACGTGCTCGTCACGGCGTCCGTCGTCGCTACCGCGAGGACGTCCGCCTCGACTCGCGTAACCCTAAATTAGACAGGGTGGAAGTGGTGTCACGTGCTCGTCTCGGCGTCCGTCGTCGCTACCGCGACGACGTCCGCCTCGACTTGCGTAACCCTAAGATAGACAGGGTGGCAGTGGTGTCACGTGCTCGTCTCGGCATCCGTCGTCGCTACCGCGACGACATCCGCCTCGACTCGCTTAACCCTAAGATAGACAGGGTGGCAGTGGTGTCACTTGCTCGTCTCGGCGACCGTCGTCGCTACCGCGAAGACGTCCGCCTCGACTCGCGTAACCCTAAGTTAGACAGGGTGGCAGTGGTGTCACGTGCTCGTCTCGGCGTCCGTCGTCGCTACCGCGACGACGTCCGCCTCGACTCGCGTGACCCTAAGACAGGGTGGCAGTGGTGCCACGTGCTCGTCTCGGCGTCCGTCGTCGCTACCACGACGACGTCCGCCTCGACTCGCGTCACCCTAAGTTAGACATGGTGGCGGTGGTGTCACGTGCTCGTCTCGGCGTCCGTCATCGCTACCGCGACGACGTCCGCCTCGACTCGCGTCACCCTAAGTTAGACAGGGTGGCCGTGGTGTCACGTGCTCGTCTCGGCGTCCGTCGTCGCTACCGCGACGACGTCCGCCTCGACTCGCGTAGCCCTAAGTTAGACAGGGTGGCAGTGGTGTCACGTGCTCGTCTCGGCGTCCGTCGTCGCTACCGCGAAGACGTCCGCCTCGACTCGTGTAACACTAAGTTAGACAAGGTGGCAGTGGTGTCACGTGCTCGTCTCGACGTCCGTCGGCGCTACCGCGACGACGTCCGCCTCGATTCGCGTGACCCTAAGACAGGGTGGCAGTTGTGCCACGTGCTCGTCTCGGCGTCCGTCGTCGCTACCGCGACGACGTCCGCCTCGACTCGCGTCACCCTAAGTTAGACAGGGTGGCGGTGGTGTCACGTGCTCGTCTCGGCGTCCATCATCGCTACCGCGACGACGTCCGCCTCGACTCGCGTCACCCTAAGTTAGACAGGGTGGCAGTGGTGTCACGTGCTCATCTCGGCGTTCGTCGTCGCTACCGCGATGACGTCCGCCTCGACTCGCGTAACGCTAAGATAGACAGGGTGGCGGTGGTGGCATGTGCTCATCTCGGCGTCCGTCGTCGCTACCGCGACGACGTCCGTCTCGACTCGCGTGACCCTAAGACAGGGTGGCCGCGGTGCCACGTGCTCGTCTCGGCGTCCGTCGTCGCTACCGCGAAGATGTCCGCCTTGACTCACGTAACACTAAGTTAGACAGGGTGGCAGTGGTGTCACGTGCTCGTCTCGGCGTCCGTCGTCGCAACCGCGACGACGTCCGCCTCGACTCGCGTGACCATAAGACAGGGTGGCAGTGGTGCCACGTGCTCGTCTCGGCGTCCATCGTCGCTACCGCGAGGACGTCCGCCTCGACTCGCGTCACCCAAAGTTAGACAGGGTGGCGGTGGTGTCACGTGCTCGTCTCGGCGTCCGTCGTCGCTACCGCGACGATGTCTGCCTCGACTCGCGTCACCCTAAGTTAGACAGGGTGGTAGTGGTGTCACGTGCACATCTCGGCGTTCGTCGTCGCTACCGCGATGACGTCCGCCTCGACTCGCGTAACCCTAAGTTAGACAGGGTGGCGGTGGTGTCACGTGCTCGTCTCGGCATCCGTCATCGCTACCGCGACGATGTCCGCCTCGACTCGCGTCACCCTAAGTTAGACAGGGTGGCAGTGGTGTCACGTGCTCGTCTCGGCGTCCGTCGGCGCTACCGCGACGACGTCCGCCTCGACTCGCGTGACCCTAAGACAGGGTGGCAGTGGTGCCACGTGCTCGTCTCGGCGTCTGTCGTCGCTACCGCGACGACGTCCGCCTCGACTCGCGTCACCCTAAGTTAGACAGGGTGGCAGTGGTGTCACGTGCTCGTCTCGGCGTCCGTCGTCGCTACCGCGAAGACGTCTGCCTCGACTCGTGTAACCCTAAGTTAGACAAGGTGGCAGTGGTGTCACGTGCTCGTCTCGGCGTCCGTCGGCGCTACCGCGACGACGTCCGCCTCGATTCGCGTGACCCTAAGACAGGGTGGCAGTTGTGCCACGTGCTCGTCTCGGCGTCCGTCGTCGCTACCGCGACGACGTCCGCCTCGACTCGCGTCACCCTAAGTTAGACAGGGTGGCGGTGGTGTCTCGTGCTCGTCTCGGCGTCCGTCATCGCTACCGCGATGACGTCCGCCTCGACTCGCGTCACCCTAAGTTAGACAGGGTGGCAGTGTTGTCACGTGCTCATCTCGGCGTTCGTCGTCGCTACCGCGATGACGTCCGCCTCGACTCGCGTAACCCTAAGTTAGACAGGGTGGCGGTGGTGTCACGTGCTCGTCTCGGCGTCCGTCATCGCTACCGCGACGACGTCCGCCTCGACTCGCGTCACCCTAGGTTAGACAGGGTGGCAGTGTTGTCACGTGCTCATCTCGGCGTTCGTCGTCGCTACCGCGATGACGTCCGCCTCGACTCGCGTAACCCTAAGATAGACAGGGTGCCAGTGGTGCCACGTGCTCGTCACGGCGTCCGTCGTCGCTACCGCGAGGACGTCCGCCTCGACTCGCATAGCCCTAAGTTAGACAGGGTGGAAGTGGTGTCACGTGCTCGTCTCGGCGTCCGTCGTCGCTACCGCGACGACGTCCGCCTCGACTCGCGTGACCCTAAGACAGGGTGGCAGTGGTGCCACGTGCTCGTCTCGGCGTCCGTCGTCGCTACCGCGACGACGTCCGCCTCGACTCGCGTCACCCTAAGTTAGACAGGGTGGCGGTGGTGTCACGTGCTCGTCACGGCGTCCGTCATCGCTACAGCTCGAAGTCCGCCTCGACTCGCGTCACCCTAAGTTAGACAGGGTGGCCGTGGTGTCACGTGCTCGTCTCGGCGTCCGTCGTCGCTACCGCGACGACGTCCGCCTCGACTCGCGTAGCCCTAAGTTAGACAGGGTGGCAGTGGTGTCACGTGCTCGTCTCGGCGTCCGTCGTCGCTACCGCGAAGACGTCCGCCTCGACTCGTGTAACCCTAAGTTAGACAAGGTGGCAGTGGTGTCACGTGCTCGTCTCGGCGTCCGTCGGCGCTACCGCGACGACGTCCGCCTCGACTCGCGTGACCCTAAGACAGGGTGGCAGTGGTGCCACGTGCTCGTCTCGGCGTCTGTCGTCGCTACCGCGACGACGTCCGCCTCGACTCGCGTCACCCTAAGTTAGACAGGGTGGCAGTGGTGTCACGTGCTCGTCTCGGCGTCCGTCGTCGCTACCGCGAAGACGTCCGCCTCGACTCGTGTAACCCTAAGTTAGACAAGGTGGCAGTGGTGTCACGTGCTCGTCTCGGCGTCCGTCGGCGCTACCGCGACAACGTCCGCCTCGATTCGCGTGACCCTAAGACAGGGTGGCAGTTGTGCCACGTGCTCGTCTCGGCGTCCGTCGTCGCTACCGCGACGACGTCCGCCTCGACTCGCGTCACCCTAAGTTAGACAGGGTGGCGGTGGTGTCACGTGCTCGTCTCGGCGTCCGTCATCGCTACCGCGACGACGTCCGCCTCGACTCGCGTCACCCTAAGTTAGACAGGGTGGCGGTGGTGTCACGTGCTCGTCTCGGCGTCCGTCATCGCTACCGCGACGACGTCCGCCTCGACTCGCGTCACCCTAAGTTAGACAGGGTGGCAGTGGTGTCACGTGCTCATCTCGGCGTTCGTCGTCGCTACCGCGTTGACGTCCGCCTCGACTCGCGTAACGCTAAGATAGACAGGGTGGCGGTGGTGGCATGTGCTCATCTCGGCGTCCGTCGTCGCTACCGCGACGACGTCCGCCTCGACTCGCGTGACCCTAAGACAGGGTGGCCGTGGTGCCACGTGCTCGTCTCGGCGTCCGTCGTCGCTACCGCGAAGATGACCGCCTTGACTCACGTAACACTAAGTTAGACATGGTGGCAGTGGTGTCACGTGCTCGTCTCGGCGTCCGTCGTCGCAACCGCGACGACGTCCGCCTCGACTCGCGTGACCAGCGGACGTCGTCGCGGTAGCTACGACGGACGCCGATATGAGCACGTGACACCACCGCCACCCTGTCTAACTTAGGGTTAAGCGAGTCGAGGCGGACGTCATCACGGTAGCGACGACGGACGCCGAGACGAGCACGTGACAACACCGCCACCCTGTCTATCTTAGGGTTACGCGAGTCGAGGTGGACGTTGTCGCGGTAGCGAAGACGGACGCCGAGACAAGCACGTGACACCACTGCCACCCTGTCTAACTTAGGGTTACGCGAGTCGAGGCGGACGTCGTCGCGGTAGCGACGACGGACGCCGAGACGAGCACGTGACACCACCACCACCCTGTCTAACTTAGGTTTATGCGAGTCGAGGCGGACGTCGTCACGGTAGTGACGACGGACGCCGAGACGAGCACGTGACACCACCGCCACCCTGTTTATCCTAGGGTTACGCGAGTCGAGGCGGACGTCGTCGCGGTAGCGACGACGGACGCCTAGACGAGCACGTGACACCACTGCCACCCTGGCTATCTTAGGGTTACGTGAGTCGAGGCGGACGTCGTCGCAATAGCGACGACGGACGCCGAGACGAGCACGTGACACCACCGCACCCTGTCTAACTTAGGGTTACGCGTGTCGAGGCGGACGTTGTCGCGGTAGCGAAGACGGACGCCGAGACGAGCACGTGACACCACCGCCACCCTGTCTAAATTAGGGTTACGTGAGTCGAGGCTGACATCGTCGCGGTAGCGATGACGGACGCCGAGACGAGCACGTGACTTCACCGCCACCCTATTTAACTTAGGGTTAACGAGTCGAGGCGGACGTCGTCGCGGTAGCGACGACGGACTCCGAGACGAGCACGTGACACCACCGCCACCCTGTCTAACTTAGGGTTACGCGAGTCGAGGCGGACGTCGAGACGAGCACGTGACACCACTGCCACCCTGTCTAACTTAGGGTTACGCGAGTCGAGGCGGACGTCTTTGCGGTAGCGATAACGGACGCCGAGATGAGCACGTGACACCACCGCCACCCTATCTATCTTAGCGTTATGCGAGTCGAGGCGAACGTCGTCGCGGTAGCGATGACGGACGCCGAGACGAGCACGTGACACCACCGCCACCCTGTCTATCTTAGCGTTACGCGAGTCGAGGCGGACGTCTTTGCGGTAGCGACGACGAACGCCGAGACGAGCACGTGACAACACCGCCACCCTGTCTATCTTAGGGTTACGCGAGTCGAGGCGGACGTCGTCGCGGTAGCGACGACGGACGCCGAGACGAGCACGTGACACCACCGCCACCCTGTCTAACTTAGGGTTAAGCGAGTCGAGGCGGACGTCGTCGCGGTAGCGACGACGGACATCGAGACGAGCACGTGACAACACCGCCACCCTGTCTATCTTAGGGTTACGCGAGTCAAGGCGGACGTCGTCGCGGTAGCGACGACGGACGCCGAGACGAGCACGTGACACCATTGCCACCCTGTCTAACTTAGGGTTACGCGAGTCGAGGCGGACGTCGTCGCGGTAGCGACGACGGACGCCGAGACGAGCACGTGACACCACTGCCACCCTGTCTAACTTAGGGTTACGCGAGTCGAGGCGGACGTCGTCGCGGTAGCGACGACGGACGCCCAGACGAGCACGTGACACCACCGCCACCCTGTCTAACTTAGGGTTATGCGAGTCGAGGCGGACGTCGTCGCGGTAGCGACGATGGAGGCCGAGACGAGCACGTGACACCACCGCCACCCTGTTTATCCTAGGGTTACGCGAGTCGAGGCGGACGTCGTCGCGGTAGCGACGACAGACGCCTAGACGAGCACGTGACACCACTGCCACCCTGGCTATCTTAGGGTTATGCGAGTCGAGGCGGACGTCGTCGCGGTAGCGACGGCGGACGCCGAGACGAGCACGTGACACCACCGCCACCCTGTCTATCTTAGGGTTACGCGAGTCGAGGCGGACATCGTCGCGGTAGGGACGACGGACGCCGAGACGAGCACGTGACACCACTGCCACCCTGTCTAACTTTGGGTTACGCGAGTCGAGGCGGACGTCGTCGCGGTAGCGACGACGGACGCCGAGACGAGCACGTGACAACACTGCCACCCTGGCTAACTTAGGGTTACGCGAGTCGAGGCGGACGTCGTCGCGGTAGCGACGACGGACGCCAAGACGAGCACGTGACACCACTGCCACCCTGTCTAACTTAGGGTTACGCGAGTCGAGGCGGACATCGTCGCGGTAGCGATGACAGACGCCGACACGAGCACGTGACACCACCGCCACCCTGTCTAACTTAGGGTTAAGCGAGTCGAGGCGGACGTCGAGACGAGCACGTGACACCACTGCCACCCTGTCTAACTTAGGGTTACGCGAGTCGAGGCGGACGTCGTCGCGGTAGCGACGACGGACGCCGAGATGAGCACGTGACACCACCACCAACCTGTCTAACTTAGGGTTATGCGAGTCGAGGCGGACGTCGTCACGGTAGTGACGACGGACGCCGAGACGAGCACGTGACACCACCGCCAACCTGTTTATCCTAGGGTTACGCGAGTCGAGGCGGACGTCGTCGCGGTAGCGACGACGGACGCCTGGACGAGCACGTGACACCACTGCCACCCTGGCTATCTTAGGGTTACGCGAGTCGAGGCGGACGTCGTCGCAATAGCGACGACGGACGCCGAGACGAGCACGTGACACCACCGCACCCTGTCTAACTTAGGGTTACGCGTGTCGAGGCGGACGTTGTCGTGGTAGCGAAGACGGACGCCGAGACGAGCACGTGACACCACCGCCACCCTGTCTAAATTAGGGTTACGTGAGTCGAGGCTGACATCGTCGCGGTAGCGATGACGGACGCCGAGACGAGCACGTGACTTCACTGCCACCCTGTCTAACTTAGGGTTACGCGAGTCGAGGCGGAAGTCGTCGCGGTAGCGACGACGGACTCCGAGACGAGCACGTGACACCACCGCCACCCTGTCTAACTTAGGGTTACGCGAGTCGAGGCGGACGTCGAGACGAGCACGTGACACCACTGCCACCCTGTCTAACTTAGGGTTACGCGAGTCGAGGCGGACGTCTTTGCGGTAGCGACGACGGACGCCGAGATGAGCACGTGACACCACCGCCACCCTATCTATCTTAGCGTTATGCGAGTCAAGGCGAACGTCGTCGCGGTAGCGATGACGGACGCCGAGACGAGCACGTGACACCACCGCCACCCTGTCTAACTTAGGGTTAAGCGAGTCGAGGCGGACGTCGTCGCGGTAGCGACGACGGACGCCGAGACGAGCACGTGACACCACCGCCACCCTGTCTATCTTAGGGTTACGCGAGTCAAGGCGGACGTCGTCGCGGTAGCGACGACGGACGCCGAGACGAGCACGTGACACCATTGCCACCCTGTCTAACTTAGGGTTACGCGAATCGAGGCGGACGTCGTCGCGGTAGCGACGACGGACGCCGAGACGAGCACGTGACACCACTGCCACCCTGTCTAACTTAGGGTTACGCGAGTCGAGGCGGACGTCGTCGCGGTAGCGACGACGGACGCCAAGACGAGCACGTGACACCACCGCCACCCTGTCTAACTTAGGGTTATGCGAGTCGAGGCGGACGTCGTCGCGGTAGCGACGATGGAGGCCGAGACGAGCACGTGACACCACCGCCACCCTGTTTATCCTAGGGTTACGCGAGTCGAGGCGGACGTCGTCGCGGTAGCGACGATAGACGCCTAGACGAGCACGTGACACCACTGCCACCCTGGCTATCTTAGGGTTATGCGAGTCGAGGCGGACGTCGTCGCGGTAGCGACGGCGGACGCCGAGACGAGCACGTGACAACACTGCCACCCTGGCTAACTTAGGGTTACGCGAGTCGAGGCGGACGTCATCGCGGTAGCGACGACGGACGCCAAGACGAGCACGTGACACCACCGCCACCCTGTTTATCCTAGGGTTACGCGAGTCGAGGCGGACGTCGTCGCGGTAGCGACGACAGACGCCTAGACGAGCACGTGACACCACTGCCACCCTGGCTATCTTAGGGTTATGCGAGTCGAGGCGGACGTCGTCGCGGTAGCGACGGCGGACGCCGAGACGAGCACGTGACACCACCGCCACCCTGTCTATCTTAGGGTTACGCGAGTCGAGGCGGACATCGTCGCGGTAGGGACGACGGACGCCGAGACGAGCACGTGACACCACTGCCACCCTGTCTAACTTTGGGTTACGCGAGTCGAGGCGGACGTCGTCGCGGTAGCGACGACGGACGCCGAGACGAGCACGTGACAACACTGCCACCCTGGCTAACTTAGGGTTACGCGAGTCGAGGCGGACATCGTCGCGGTAGCGACGGCGGACGCCAAGACGAGCACGTGACACCACTGCCACCCTGTCTAACTTAGGGTTACGCGAGTCGAGGCGGACATCGTCGCGGTAGCGATGACAGACGCCGACACGAGCACGTGACACCACCGCCACCCTGTCTAACTTAGGGTTAAGCGAGTCGAGGCGGACGTCGAGACGAGCACGTGACACCACTGCCACCCTGTCTAACTTAGGGTTACGCGAGTCGAGGCGGACGTCGTCGCGGTAGCGACGACGGACGCCGAGATGAGCACGTGACACCACCACCAACCTGTCTAACTTAGGGTTATGCGAGTCGAGGCGGACGTCGTCACGGTAGTGACGACGGACGCCGAGACGAGCACGTGACACCACCGCCAACCTGTTTATCCTAGGGTTACGCGAGTCGAGGCGGACGTCGTCGCGGTAGCGACGACGGACGCCTGGACGAGCACGTGACACCACTGCCACCCTGGCTATCTTAGGGTTACGCGAGTCGAGGCGGACGTCGTCGCAATAGCGACGACGGACGCCGAGACGAGCACGTGACACCACCGCACCCTGTCTAACTTAGGGTTACGCGTGTCGAGGCGGACGTTGTCGTGGTAGCGAAGACGGACGCCGAGACGAGCACGTGACACCACCGCCACCCTGTCTAAATTAGGGTTACGTGAGTCGAGGCTGACATCGTCGCGGTAGCGATGACGGACGCCGAGACGAGCACGTGACTTCACTGCCACCCTGTCTAACTTAGGGTTACGCGAGTCGAGGCGGAAGTCGTCGCGGTAGCGACGACGGACTCCGAGACGAGCACGTGACACCACCGCCACCCTGTCTAACTTAGGGTTACGCGAGTCGAGGCGGACGTCGAGACGAGCACGTGACACCACTGCCACCCTGTCTAACTTAGGGTTACGCGAGTCGAGGCGGACGTCTTTGCGGTAGCGACGACGGACGCCGAGATGAGCACGTGACACCACCGCCACCCTATCTATCTTAGCGTTATGCGAGTCAAGGCGAACGTCGTCGCGGTAGCGATGACGGACGCCGAGACGAGCACGTGACACCACCGCCACCCTGTCTATCTTAGCGTTACGCGAGTCGAGGCGGACGTCTTTGCGGTAGCGACGACGAACGCCGAGACGAGCACGTGACAACACCGCCACCCTGTCTATCTTAGGGTTACGCGAGTCGAGGCGGACGTCGTCGCGGTAGCGACGACGGACGCCGAGACGAGCACGTGACACCACCGCCACCCTGTCTAACTTAGGGTTAAGCGAGTCGAGGCGGACGTCGTCGCGGTAGCGACGACGGACGCCGAGACGAGCACGTGACACCACCGCCACCCTGTCTATCTTAGGGTTACGCGAGTCAAGGCGGACGTCGTCGCGGTAGCGACGACGGACGCCGAGACGAGCACGTGACACCATTGCCACCCTG